>BSBN01001478.1:7500000-8750000 GCA_027924645.1 Cunninghamia lanceolata | reverse complement strand
TTTTATTTAATTTTTGGAAGATTAAGATGAATGTGAATCAGATAAATAAATTAGGATATTTATTTATTGATAGAATAGGAATAAAATAAATATTAAAATATTTATTTAATTTGACTCAAGCCATTTTTAGGTGTATACATTTTGCCCCTCTTTGAGACAATGTGTTTTATCACGTTGTTTCAAAGAATAAAAATTTTCTAGTTATGATATGTGCCCTAGTATTTTTGTCCCTGGTATAGGTTTAATGATGACAGAATGCCCCCTTGGGAGATTGGTCAGGTTGGATGACGTTGGTAAAAGGTAGACGATCAATCTCACGACATGCAAGATTTTACGACACATTCTGTGGGTAAAAAGTCTCAGCGACAGAAAATGAAAAATGGATGAAAAACATGCCCCACACCCACAAGGTTAAACATCTCCAATTAGGGTTGATTTGCCTATAAATAGGGATGTGGGGTCACAGTCCTATTCATTTGCACACTTGTCTTTTGTGGAGAGATTATAGGAGCTCTAGTGTTGTAGTAGTGCAAAGCAGTTAGTAGAGATGGATCAAATTCTGATAGTGAGCCATTGATTTGAGAGGATCTAATGATTCAGGCGGCCAGCATACTATGGACCCCTAGTATGTACCCTTTGAAACATAGTCATTTTTGCATTTATTGCGGTCAAAATGTAGGTCATAGTTGTCGTTAATGAATGAGCGGGTTTAGTTTTTTAGTGCAAATAAGCCATGAATCCGCGCATGCAACGCGATTCCATGCATATGATCCCGGAATCACCACATCTGCAATTTTTTGCAATTGATAAGCAGTCCTGTGCAAATAAAGAGGGTTTACGCACATGTAATTTTGTAGGCGCATACAAAGAGCAGTCCCGCAGCATTCATGATAAAGTTGTGCAAGTAAGATAGAAGTGCACAAATGATTAGGGTTTAGGCGCATCTAATAAGAAAATGCACTTTTGATGTAAAACCGCAAATGATTCATATTTCAGTGCATGTGTGCAAAACTGCACAAATGACTAGGGGTTATGCACTTTTGATCCAAAGATGCACATCTAGTAAATAGGGTTGTGCATCTGATTAAAGTTGGTCAATTACTTAGCTGGTATGGTAAAGTCGGCATTATGATTGATGTTGGCCAACTAATTGGCTATCTTCAAGATTGATAGAATCCTAGAAGAGATGATAGGATAGTTTTCCTAATAGGATAGCTAAGTAACTTGTTTGATTGATTGGATAGATATGTAGCTTAGTTTGTTGTGTTTTAACATGATTTTTCTATTTGATTGTAGGAGGAGCTAGATCATGTTCTGATGTCGTAGGAGAGATTCCTGGTCACATGGCTTCTTAGACCCTATTTGACCGACACTGACCACTTGGTGCTCGGATCCACCGATTTATGGTATATTTTCTTTATGCCTGAGATGTGGACGAATCTCAGATTACTGACTGCTCTGGGTGATAGGTACCATAGTGAGACAAGTATGTTTCACTTGCCGACAGGAGAGATGATGGTGACCTTGGAGGACATTCATTAGATTTTCTAGATTCTGATTCAGTGTGAGTTGGTAGAGTATGAGTCTGTGACTGGAGCTAGATTGGTTGAGTGTAGGCAATTTTTTGATGACCTAGAATTAGAGGGTATAAAGATCAGTTGGGCTGATATGGCAAAGTACTATGAGCCCCTACCAGCTATATTAGTAGGTTTGATCAGAGGGGTTGTTTGCCTTGATAGGAGATCTCGTGGTTTCTAGGTTGGATGGGGGCAGACACTAGAGCAGATGGCACAGGAGGGGACACGGTTTGCCTGCGGTTCATGCATACTAGCACATCTATACCATGATTTGCATCAGTTTTTTTATGATGGAGTTGTGAGCTTGTCTGTTGGGGTTTCACTTCTACAGATTTAGGCATGGCTACATATAGCGGTGACACGACCAATTGACATGGGGTGAGGGGACATGACAAGCCTTATTCCTACATGTTTTAGGAGACTCTTCCCCAACCCAAGCTGGGAAAGCTGGAGTACTAACGTCACACATTGGATAATGTGGACGAGGTTGAGTGGCGACCATACCTAGATTGTGAGGTGTGGGATGAGGATGCAGCATAGTTACCTTACTACTTTCAGACATGATGGTTGATAGGGAGGACTCCCTACATCCTAGAGCACCACATTGTTACCTGTGTGCTCCGATAGTTTAGTAGGATCTAGGGGATGCCCCAAGGTATTGCTATATTTGCTCGGATGCACAAGGAGTGTCCATTGTGGGGTCCGGTGGCTTCTTATGAGACAACGAGGATAGACTTTTTATAGATTTCATATCAGGCATGGGATCTGAGATGACACATAGTGGATGCAAGTATGACATCAGACTTTGTGGCACACTTCACCACCCATCCTATTCTGAGATATTCCAGACCTGGAAAGTGGGCTGCAAGACTGGAGGATGATGATGAGGAGGACAATGATGCCCCTCAACAGAAGAGGGGACAATGGCAAGGCGGGAGGGGTGGCTGAGGTGGCAGGGGAGGAGGCGATGATGGTGGACAGAGGAGGGTGACATAGAGGAGATTGTCCCAGATGTAGGCACAAGTATAGGTATGGCCACAAGTGTAACCACAAGGCCAATTATAGGGACAGGCACAGGGCTAGGTTAAGCAGGGTGATGGGGATATAGTGGCACTACGAGTCTAGGTGGCTCAGCTATAGGGATAGGTTGCACAACTGTAGGGTTAGGATGATGGACAGATGGTATCTTTACGAGCCTAGGTGGCTCAGTTATAGGGGCAGGTTACGCATCTACAGGGGGATGTCTGGACTACCATCTTCGAGCAGGACATGGTGATACATAGATACACTAGGGCAGAGACCTTGCTACAGTAGGTACAACAGAGTGTAGCTTAGGGTCCACATAGTTAGATTGTTATGGACATGGTCAGAGCAGGGCAGGAGATCTTTTATTGGAGGTCTTTGTATGAGCAGGTTGTGCCACCAAAGTAGAGGGTGAGCAGCTTCCACCCTAGCTCACGCAATAGGTCGAGGCAGACACAGACAGAGAGTGTAGGGATGATGAGGCCACCACTTCCTCATGGGCCACCAGGGATAGGTCAAATAGGTCTTTAGCCTCCTCCCCTATAGCCTTAGGATCCAGTACCTTCTAGAGCCAGTTCCACATAGACTCTTTCTAGAGACAGGCATCATGTGTTTATCATTTTTATACACACCATTTTTTATAGTGTGAGATAGACACTTTTATGATATCATTGTATACTTGGACATTATTATTATTGTTTTATGATGATGATCTAGATGAGTTCGATGGATTACATTCATGTGTTCTTATGGATGGATGTTATTTATACGATTGATGGTATTGATATGCTCTATTGTGATGTTTCTATCGTGTTGATGCTATGATGCCTATGACACTTACGATATGATGTTTTTATGATGTTACATGATGACTAATATGCATGTATAATGATCTTATATTCTTATAGTTTATGATGTCCTACTACATATGTGGATGATTTCCTATATGTACTACATGGTGTTTTTACAGTTTTATGTATGATGATCTAATATGCCAATGCTATGACAAATGATACCTATGTTTTTTAAATTTTCTGGATAATAAATGTTATGCAATCTATGTGGATAAATGTTATCACTATCATGATCTAAATGCTAATGCAACTAATATACTTAAATGATAATGAACTTATGATGGACAATGCCTATAATATGCAAAATGATATCACGATATGAAACTACTGCCAAAAATCATGAGTTAAATGTTGAATGCAACAAAATGGCAGGAACTAAAAATGATATGAACTAATGATGGATGCACTTGGACTAATGCAAAATGATAATGATGTGTTTTTTTTAAGCCAAGTATACTCAATCATAAATGAAAAAACATTTAGAAGAATTTAGGCCAAAGATTTGGATATCATGAACAACTTAGAAGAATGATAGGACAAATGGACAATCTAGATAACTAACAAATTAGATTTGGATCTTATGACACTTGGATAAATGGTATGTATGGGATGCTTATAAATGAGATGAAATGCAAACCTAAAATGTGCTAATGAGGTGCTTTGTCATCTTGTATTCAAGTATTTGAAGTAATTTTTGCATCATTGAGATTTTTAAATGTTGTAAGAAAATACAAGCATCTAGGTATAATTAAACCATGATGACTTGAGTATCTCTTATATGGATTTTGATTTAGCAAGTTAATACAAGCATCTAGTCAAAATTGAACCTAGATGACCTAAGTATTTCTTGCATGTATCAACAGACAAGGATTGAACTTTTTCATGCTTAAACCCATAACGTCCTCGATGATCTTTTGTTGATCATGTCGTTAGACAAAGTCGTCACATTTCTAAAGATTGATCCACAAACAACAAACAAAGGAAAAATAATCATGCCCCCATCATAGCTGCTCTAGTTTATAGACATCCGCGAGTAGCATAGGAAACATGATAACAAAAATCAAGACTCTAAGACTCAAATGTATAACAAGCATCAACACCTCTTGCCATAGATATGTTTTCTTGCAACAAAAATATATAACAATCATCATGATAGTTTAGGGACGTTGTTGTTTGATATAGGTCAATGTATTGTGTTGAGTGCTTTTTTGAACATGTGTCTGTAATACTGCATGTTGTCTAGAGATAGTATCACAATCTAGTTTGTTATCCTTTGAGACTTTGTGGCATTCAAGAATCAAATTCTCAACTAGGTTGAGGATTTTACCCCCAGTCAAAATAAAGGATCAATTTATTATGGATGAATATATGGATTGAATGGATGGTAGACTTGATGTAATGGGTCCTAAGGGACTGACCTAGTGCCTCAAGGGCTTAATGATGATGGCCTTGCCTATGTGACAACGCAGAGGCAACGTAGTTTGAGGTGTGGACTATGTGGACCTAAGACCTAGGTGATGGGAAATAGGTGAAATTAGATGGATAAAAGGATGGGTGATAAGGGATGGAATGGATGGGAAGCCTTGGGGGCTCATCAAAGATGGCCTTGCCTACATGATAGCTCAAAGGTGATATAGTTTGACAATGATATTGATGATAAGGGAGTTGTGATGGATGACATGATAGATGAAGCATTGGACTGATAGCCTGATTGGATAAGGTGATAAGGGCAAAAGAACAATAAGCCATGATAGGTATCCTGATGCGATTTGATGGTTGGATGAAAGGACTAAAATCCTAAAAGATGGAGGAAGCGATTTATCACAAATAGCGTTTGTTTACAGGTTTTCACTACTTGTTTTTATTTGCACGATCACAAATAGCACCTTCTTCAAGGTTTTCACTACTTGCTATTTTTTATAATTCCCTTGCATTGGGGCTTAGGTATAGAACTTGCAAAGATGCATGTTGTTGATGGGATCATTTAATATTTCACCTTCTGTCGTGGCTAATTGATAAGCTCTTGATCTATAGGAAGCAACAATTACATAGGGACCAAGCCAGTTGGGTTCAAACTTGTCTTTCTTCTCCTTGTCTTGCTGATTTCTAGGATTCTCTTTGAGGACTAGGTCACCAACTTGAAAGACCTAGGGTTTGACTCTATGGTTGTAACTTCTTGACATCCTTTGTTGGTAGGATTTCATATGATTAAAGGCGTGTTATCTTCTTTCCTCTAGCAGCTCTAACTCCTAAGGTCTGGAAACCTTATATTCTCCATTAGATATTAGGCCTTTTAATGATACCCACAAGGATGGTAACTTGACTTCAATGGGCAAGATGGCTTTAGAGCCATAAACTAGGGAATATGGTGTTGCAACTATAGGTGTGCAGATACTTGTATGGTAGGCCCACAAAGTGGGATTCAGTTGGATGTGCCAATCACAATCGGCATCATTGACAATCTTCTTTAGGATTTTCAAGATGGTTCTATTAGATGCCTCTTCCTGGTCATTTCCTTGGGGGTAATACGGGGTGGAAAAGTGGTGTTGGATGTGGAATTTGTCACATAGTTCTTTGACATCCTAGTTTTTAAATGGTCTTCCATTATCAATTATAATGGATATAGGGATGCTATAGTGGCAAATGATGTAATTCAGGATGAATGAGGTGATTTGCTTGCCCGTGACATTGGCTAGGGGTACGGATTTGATCCACTTTGTAAAGTACTCAGTGGCGGTGATTATGAATTTATGGCCGCTAGATGATGGGGGGTGTATCTTGCCCACTAAGTTGAGTCCCCATTGACAAAAAGGCCAAGGAGTTGGTAAAGGTTGTAGCTCTTGTGTTGGTGCATGTATCATGTTCCCATGAATTTGACATTTCTTGCACCTTTTCACAAAATGATAGGAGTCCTTTCCCATAGTTGGCTAGTAGTATCCCATACGTATGAGTTTCTTAGCCAAATTAGGACCACTAGAATGGGTTCTATGTATACCTTTGTGAACTTTGCCTAGGGTAGTTTGATATTCCTCACTATCGAGACACCTAAGGAGAGTACCATCTAGTCCTCGTCGATACAGGGTGTTAGTGATTATGGTATAATAGGAGGCTTGGAGGATGAATGGTCTCTTTTGGTTATTAGATAGATTGGGAGGTAGGGTGTTCTCTTTTAGATAGGTATATACTTTTCCATACAAGGGAGAATCAGATCCGATGATATGGCATATGATGTTGGTTTCAGGGGTGTCGTATGTAAGATGGGATAATGTCTCTACCAAGAACTCGTAATGTGACTAGTTTTCAGGTATATCAAGGAGAGATGCAATGGTTGCCATGGCGTCTGCTGCTTTGTTTTCCAGTCTGGGTATCTGCTCAAAAGAAATCACAACAAAGTATTCTTTGAAGTCGTCTACCATACGCTTGTATGGTATTAACTTCTCATCCTTGGTTTGATAGTCATCATTCACCTAGTTGATGACAAGTTGTGAGTCTCCATACACATGAAGTTCTCTGACTTTCGATTCTACTACCTGTTGTCTCTCAAAATTAGACCCTTGCTAAGTTGCAGAACTTAGCATTCTGGAGAAACATGGGATCTTTCCAGGCCTGTGTGTCACCTATGATGGAAAGAACCTCTGGAGAAGGCTAGCTTCCTAGTTGGTTATCACCTAGAAACTACTAGATTTGTAGAGAAAAGGGTAAGAAGGATTGTATGAAAATGAAACCTACTATCTAAGGTGATGCACCAAAATAGTTATTAGAGACTACACAAATGACTAACACACTATAGAACCAGTAAAAATAAGGCTCTCATACACAACCTAGTAAATCATAATCTTTGCATCATCAATTTATAAGAAGGCTTAATAACAATAGTTCTGTAAAGGAGAAAGATGCTTTCTCACTGCTCAAGGCTAATTCTTATTCCTAGCACATCTCACAACCTACAAAAATGTATGTATTCCTGTATAAAGGCACCAACATGAAATATAGTTCCAAGGACAAAGAACATCACAAGGATTTGTACTAACACTAAGGACACACAATATCAGAAGAACTGGGAAGGTATAAACTACTTATTACTGCTAAAAAGGTGCTACAATGCTGTGTTACTCTGAAAATAGGTTACAAAACTATTCACTTCTACAAAAGAACTTAGAAAATTACAATATGCAGTGCAATGAATAGCCAAAACTCCTTAATAATGAACAAGGAAGAAGACTATATGCTTCTCTAAACAACTATAAGAAGATAAGTACAAGAAACCTCCATGGTCGTGCATCTCATAAACACTCTCAAAATATCTATCTAAAGTCCTCCAAAATGAGTTCCCAATGAAGAAAAAGTCAAGGCATGTAATCACCCACCATAAAAGTTTCAAAAATAGCCTCTTAATGCCCTTAAATGCCACTAAAAACAAGTCAAACCAACACAATAACTCCACCAATTGGCCAACCTCTCCTTCAGCATCATAAATGTCTGATATTTGCACATAAATACTTAGCCACATCTCTTTGACCACATCAACAAGCATCCTCAACTTGCCCTTTGCACAATAAATGTCATAAATACAATTATTTTTGCATTTAATTAACATTAACTAAGTGGTTTATAATTACACCACCTTAGCTTAATGCTTTACATTTCAAGTATATTTCAAACCTATGCAAAAAATAAAGTATTTGGACATAAACATTCAATCTCTTGATTTTGCATAATTTGGAGATGAATAAAATATTGTGAAAAAATGATAAAGTAATCAATGAGACTTACTTTGTCACGTGTTATGGATTTGCCTATTATTGCCTTTTAGATTTTTATGACAAGTGATAAAGTAATTCATAACTCATTACTTTATCATTTGTTTACAACATTTAATCTATTTCTATATTATGCACAATCAAAATAAAACTCTCAGAACTCCTAGGCACAAACACGACTCTCCTTACATGAAAAAGATCTCCCTATGCAAGATGCCTCATGTACTTGCATCATTTTATACATTTCATTGCTACATTAAAATACCTTATAACCCCTAGCAATTCATATATTTCACAATATACATCATCATGATTACAAGGTCTAATGCAATACATTATAGATGACCCTTATGACTCCCTATGCACATTGCAATTAATAAATACCATCATACCCACCATATGATTTAAACACCAACACATGCCTTAGTCAAAATATAAGGCACTCGACCTCCTCAACTTCTCATTATGTTTCTTGACTTTAGAAAAAATCAAAATGCAAAGGTCGTGTGGCATCATAAGATTTTGGATTAGGTTGAAAGACTTGAAGTCTTTCCCATGGCCTAGAAAAGATAGCAATGATTTTTTAAAACAAGTCAAAAAGAATGAAGAAAAAGCACCTTAGGTCAACCAAAATAAGGGATGAAAACCCTAAACTTTGTCATTTGCATTTTGTTATCTTCTCCATCTTGTTGCTGTGCCGCCATGCCTAGAGGGTTTCTGGGAAAAAATGCATGATTTCTGGTCGATTCTGAGTCTCCATGTAGATTTTCTAAATAAAATGCTTGGTAAGTTGCTTTTACTAAGACTTTGACCTCTATTTGTCAATTTTGAGGGTGATTTTGAGCCTCTAAGGCTCTGAATCTGACTATTTTTTATGCACTTTTCTAGTTTTTTGCCTAGCTGACCACTTTTGCATTCATTTTCACTATGTTCGAGGCCGGTCTAGAGGTCGACTGAGGAAAACAATGAGAGTTTTCACACATAGCACTTGGCAGAAAAAGAGAGGTAAGTCACTTTTATTGTCAATCTCTCTTCATTTTCTGGGTTCTCACTGTATCTTGTTGCCAGAGGCTGCGATTTTAAGCATTTTTGTTTGAAATGAGCTTGAAAAACTTTTGATTTTCCTCTATATCTGCAAAAATGGAATGAACAAAGGGAAATATACTTCTATCTCTGTGTATATTGTTTGAAAAAAGATAAATGGAACTGATTTGTACATGCCACAGCCTCCATCTGGTATTTCTGAGTATTTGGTGTTTGCATGAGTTTGAAAACTTTCATTTTCCCCTTGTATCTACATTTTCGCTCTAAACAAGCTCGACCCATGATAAAAACTTGTAACATAAAACATTCTTGTGCATTCGCTGTGGGTTTGACCTTGTATGAAGAAAATAAATTTCCTTTCTATTGCTGTTGTGACTTCTTTGATACCTCTTTCCTGATTGCTCTTTTCAAGTTGTTCTTCTTGAGACATTATGACTGTCTTTTTCTGCATTTTCACTCTAAACAAGCTCGACCCATGATAAAAACTTGTAACATAAAACATTCTTGTGCATTCACTGTGGGTTTGACCTTGTATGAAGAAAATAAATTTCCTTTCTATTACTGTTGTGACTTCTTTGATACCTCTTTCCTGATTGCTCTTTTCACGTTGTTCTTGAGACATTATGACTGTCTTTTTTGTAGATATGACTGTCTTTTGACAGAGGTAATTGTTGTTACCTTACAAAAAGACTGCCTCTTTGAAAGTACATATTTCTATCATATTCTTCCTCTGCTCCATTGGTTGCTTTCTCCCATTAGCTTCTCTATATAGTTTGAAGTTCTTAGGACTGGTCTTTATGCTGACCTTGTTCAATAGTAAACTAAAACACCTACAAGGTCTAATCTTAATAGTCCTTGTCTTTGTGACTATTACATGAAAACAAAAGTCTTGCTACTTGCACCACTGTCTCAAACTAAATACTCTTATCTCCATATCTCTCCACATTATGTCTCAGAGATCATACTTGTTTCTTATTGTCACTGACTTTATCTCTACCTCCATGGTAGGTGACTATCTCATGATATTAGGTTATTGTTATCTCACTCTTCTTGACTATTATAGACTATTGTCAACAAGACTGCTCCATACATTGTTCAGTGGTCTAATCTCCAAGTTGATCTGCCCAAAACCTTTATGAATGTCCTTCTTAGGATTGTCAAAACAATGTCCATGCTTGATCTGGCTTTGTGACTGTTCTTCTAAGTATGCTAGCTATCTACACTTGTCTACAGACCCCAAAACAATATTGTGGAACTTCAAAACTATCTCACTCCTTTTGTTCCAGTAAGATGTTGACCTCCAAGTCTCTTGTCCTTTATAAAACCTCCTTAGATACTCTACATGTTGTATCTACTTGTTAGTAATCATTGTATACTCTCTATCATATTCCTTATACAAGCCCACTGTCCTCTTTGATGCATGCACCTTAGCAAAATTTCAAGACTTCATCACTGTCTGCATCCGTTCTTTTGCAGGATCCTCTTATGCCACTCTCTTTTACTGTTATGCATGTTGTTCCTTCACTATTTAGTGATGTTTCTTGACTTCATAAAGGCCTTCAAAACTATGTAGACTTACACTTTGTCTTAGAAATATGCTGAGGTTCTTCCTTTTGATATCTTTGGCTATTCAGTGCACTATTTATGCTTGACCTTCTAAAGTAAATTATACATCCATGCAATGGTGATAAAAGCATCTCAGTTTTAGTCTCCTTTGAATGATTCCTCACAAGATGTATATGACATTGAAAGTATTGTATAAGCTCCTCTTTGCAATTTTTGAACTGATATAAACCTGTATGCACTTGTCACTGTGATAGATAACCTCATTGCACTTTATGAATTTGCATCAAATGTGTTCTCACATATAATGTATATAGCCTCTTTATTTCATTTCGTATAGCACACACATATTTGAGTATGACATATAGATTATACTCTTTTGGTGGCTGTCCCACTTAGGTATCATGTGTTTGTATATATCTTTTGATCTTGTGCACCTTCTATCTGTACTTTGTATGCATTAATACACTTGGTGAAGATAAAAGAAAGAATATATGAGTACCAACTGTACCTTTTACTTTCGAGATTGTTGTAGCATCTCATGATTGTTTCGCTGTTCTATTGCTGTCCATTTCATGGCTGCACCTATATTCCTCATTGCACACATCTTGACTGTCCAAGAATGAGTTGTTCTATGGCTTTTTGTTGCTTTGTATATGATCATAATCATATTGACTTGATTTAACTATATGTGAAGAAGGAAACACACTATTATAGTTTTAAATTATCTTCAATCTCTTGTAGATGAAAAAGAATATGCCTTCTGCTATTCCATTCTTATGGGTTGATCCTTATTGTTTATGATCATTTGGCCACACTTGTATATGATGTTCTACTATGACTGAAACCTCTAACTTGTGTTTTTGTATGTGTCTTGGTACTTGGTCATGGTTGTTCCATTGCATTTGGATAACAATTTTATACTTCATAACAGCAAAAGGAAAATCCCTGTTACATTGTGTATTGCTACTCACTATCATGACTGCAACTTGATTCATCTATATGTGAATGTAAAGAAAACTGCTGTCATAGTATCAATCTATCTTCAATTTTTTGTAGATGAACAAGGAAAATGTCCTCTGCTGTTCCATTATTTGCTTGCATACACTTGACTCAGTACCTCTTTTGTGTGTGATCATTTTGAATGATGAAGGTTTGTAAATTGTATACCATCTTTTGTATCTCCTTCATGGAATAGATGTTTGGCTCCTCATATGTCTAAATAGCAATTTTACATTTCATTCATGACAAAAGATGAAAAGTACATGTTCTTATAATGTTATGATTGTACCTTCACACTTGTACTTTTGATGGCACCATGAATTCTTTATGACTATGTCATATGGCATTGATTTGACATGATATAAGATTGTTTCATGTACTCAATAGTAATTTTACACTTCATTCATGACAAAAGTAGAAAAAATACCTATTCTTGGATGCTGCCCGCTTTATGATATGGTTATACCTCTTGCATGGACAATGTGCTCAATGACATTCTCTTCATGGACTGCTTCTAAACTATGGGAAGCTATCCCTATATGATTAGACATGGCTATCCTTTTGTGATATGCTTGGTAAAATTACATTGAAATTGACTTTCCACTACCTTGTGAGTACTTGACCTGATTGTTTTTTATCCTTTGAGGTGACTGTTCAAAGTGTTCATGACTGCCTCTACATAAGCAGTGACTGTCATCACTATGGTATGTTGTGATAAGGCATCAATGACAGTAGCCCTCAGCATGCTGGGCTCAACCCTTGTGGGAGCCACATTTTCTCCACATGCTTGAATAGAAACTGCAATAAATATTTACTTGTATCTGCACATTGGACAAACTTGTTAGACAAAACCATGAGTTTCATATTTGTTCTCTATTTTCCTCTGATACATATGATGATTATAGACTTATATAATGCATTATAGGAGTAAATTGTGCATGTAATGATGATGTATATGCAAGGATTAGGTATCCTGAGCTTTAACACAATTTTCTCCTATCTCTTTGCAGATATTTTGGAGTAGCAGGGTGACCTCTATGAAGGAGTTGAAGATGAAGCTACTCAACTGTGGGGGTTCGTCATTACAAGGCAATGACGGATCCCTTGTCTTTGTATATGCTTTCATTTATATATGCATCATTTCCTTTTCTAATGCATTATGGTAGTCTTTTCCATGGCTTGTGTGAGAGCATTTCATTTGACATTCATGAATAATGAAAAAGCCTTTTAAAATATGCAAGGTTGTATGGTTCTTCTTGATTGTAAATAATTGCATTTATTTGAAGTTCTTTTATGGCATTTTTCTCTTGGCAAACCACTCATTAATAACAGAAATGTACCCCATAAAACTATAAAACTTAACCAGCTCCACTTGATTGAGCTGAAAAATAAAAATGGGTAAGATTTATGGCGACATCTATGTGGTGCTTGCCTACTAAGTACCTTGACCAGCTACCTAAAACTATCTGTTGGGCATAGAGTCACTCATACTTGACAAAACTTTGGAAAACATTTCTTTCAACCACTGCAACTCACTTCAGACTGTAACATCTTCTAATCCATCAAGTGCATGTGTATGGTTGGTGACAGTGAACCAACAAAAATCACTGTCATTAATGATTTATATCTACTTGATGGGCTAGAAGGGGTTAATCAACAAGAACACCTTCTTAGAAAACTGCTGCAATTTATTACAGTTCTGTGATGTTGATAAGTATGATGTGTGAATAGTGAATACATGTATTCACTATTTCATGTGATGGCTGCCTACTTCATATAACTGTAGTACATTACAACAGTTTCAACTTTTGCACAACCAGACCCAAGAACAACTAACTAACTGTGTAGAAATGTACTTAGGGAAATGAAACTACATCTAATCTATTGTGCAGCAGCACCTATTTAACATAAAAAATTTAGGAAATATGTGCAAAAATGTACGATCATACCTCAAAAGCAATGTTTGAGGTGAATCCCATTGACTGGCATTGGCTCCATGTCACCATCCAACCTAGACAGCTGGAAGGCATTATGCTATTTACATTATGAAACAATATAGGTCCCATTTGAAAAAGCATCAAACTTAGAGTGCTTTCCAGGTTTGCTCTTTAATTCATCCCATTTCAGCACTATGTCACCCTCTAGAAAATTCTTGGAGATGCCCTTTTGTCAAATGACCTCTTCATTTGAGCTTGATAATGTTCTATATTTCTCATGGCATCATTCCTGGTCTCTTCAAGCTCAACTAGTTGAGCTAGCCTTACTGTCATAGGGCCTTCTTCTAGCATGTCCAGCTGATTCACCAAATCAAGTGCCTTACTGTCATTTGGTGAATCAGCTGGACATGCTAGAAGAAGGCCCTATGACAGTAAGGCTAGCTCAACTAGTTGAGCTTGAAGAGACCAGGAATGATGCCATGAGAAATATAGAACATTATCAAGCTCAAATGAAGAGGTCATTTGACAAAAGGGCATCTCCAAGAATTTTCTAGAGGGTGACATAGTGCTGAAATGGGATGAATTAAAGAGCAAACCTGGAAAGCACTCTAAGTTTGATGCTTTTTCAAATGGGACCTATATTGTTTCATAATGTAAATAGCATAATGCCTTCCAGCTGTCTAGGTTGGATGGTGACATGGAGCCAATGCCAGTCAATGGGATTCACCTCAAACATTGCTTTTGAGGTATGATCGTACATTTTTGCACATATTTCCTAAATTTTTTATGTTAAATAGGTGCTGCTGCACAATAGATTAGATGTAGTTTCATTTCCCTAAGTACATTTCTACACAGTTAGTTAGTAAAGGTGAATGCCTTGTTGACCATTTTGGAGTAATTATGTAATCCCATAATGCTGATTTTAACTGTGTATGCCAAGCTCTCCGGTTACCCTCCATGATCTTCTTGATAATTGTGATCAAGTTCTTATTGGTGGATTCTGCTTGGCTATTGCCTTGCGGATAGTAATTGGAGAATGTATTTAGATAAATTCCATTTCTCACAGCCTAATCAGAGATTCTAGAACCAACAAAGGCAAGGGCATTGTTTGAAATAATAGACTCAGGGACTCTAAATCTGATAACCAGCTCCTCATAAAAATTTAGAACAACAGACTCATTGGCCTCTTTAAGTGTGACTACTTCAGTCCACTTAGTAAAATAATCAGTGGCTATAAGAACCCACTTATGACTAGCACTGGATGGAGGGTTTATAACTCCAATAAAGTTTAACCCCCACCTCATAAAGGGTTGTTCAACCTGAACCGGCTGCAAAGGTAAGGCTACCAACTTCTCCTTTCCAGCAAACAGTGCATATTCCTTGCACTTTCTGACCCACAAGTGTGCATCCTTAAACAAACTTGGCCAATAATAGCCACCCTTCATCACCTTAAGAGCTATTTCTCTAGGTGAAAATGGCCTCCAGCTGACCCCTCATGAAATTCATGCAACACTCTTTCAACTTGGTTAGGTTCGATACATCTCAACAATACTCCATTGAAATATTTCCTAAAAAACAAGCCATTAATGAGTACATAAGATATAGACTGCAATCTGAAATACCTTCTTTTGGCTCTATCCAAACCCTGAGGACACTCACCACTCTACAAGAAATGAACCATTTCTTGCACCCAACTAATAACAGGAACTAAAATAGTTGTTTGCTCTTGATCTTGCAATGATAGAACAACTTCTTGTTCACATTCTTCTTTGTTGATAACACCATCAACAAGCTATTCACACAACCCTTTTCCCCTAACCAACTTGGTAACTTTAATGTCCACATCATATTCCATTACCTTAGTTACCCAGCCAACTCTCTTATCACTGAGATCCTTACTCAACAAAAATTCCTTCACACTTGGATGAGCAACCATTAGATTAATCTTATAATTTGACATGTGTTTAAATTTCTTTAGACTCCTTATAACAACAAGCACATGTTTCTCTACAAAGGTATACCTTAGCTCATAATCCTTCAATGCTTGACTAAAAAAAGCTAAAGGCTACTCCAAACCTGAATCATTCTTCTATACCAACATAGCAGAAACAGAGTCAACATTACCATAAGCGTACAATGTAAAATCTCTAGAAAAATTAAGATTCAGAAGTGTAGGTACAGCTGCCAATGCCTCTTTAATAAGCTCAAAGCTCCATTTTCCTTCTCTAGTCTAGTTGAAAGACACATTCTTTCTCAACATAGCAGTTAGTGGACTTAACAAATCAGCAATGTCAGAGATAAATCTCCTGGCGAAGTTAATTCTACCAATGAAACTCTGTAGACCTTTCTTGTGTGCTGGTAAGGGGAGAGCCAAAATTGCACTTATTCTTTCAGGGTCAATGGTGATACCCTATTTTGCACCACATAACCAAGCAGTCTGCCCTCATGGACAACAAATACACACTTTTTGGGATTAAGTGATATCCCAAACTCCCTACATTTCTCAAAAATGTACCTTAAGTGGTTTAGATGATCCTTAGCCTCTTTGGAGAAAACAATAATGTCATCAAGGTAGACTAAGACAGTCTTGTACATTAACCCTTGAAAGGCCATATCCATAGCCTTATGAAAGGTTGCTCCAACATTGGACAAATCAAAGGGCATCTTCTTGTAGGCCACAGTCCCCCATTTTGTGGTGAATGTTGTTTTGTACTAATATTCCTCTTTCACTAATATCTAATTGTAACCAAAATAACCATCTATTAAGGAAAACCTCTTTGATCCTGAGACTACTTGAAGTATCTGTTCCATGGAAGGCAAAGGATGACGGTCTTTCAAGGAAGCTCTATTCAAGTCATGAAAGTCTACACACAGTCTTATCTCTCCATTTTTCTTCCTAACTGGCACAAGGTTGGAAACCCATGAGGTATGCTTAATAGGAAAGATTATGCTACTCTCAAACAATTTGTTTAGTTCTTTCTTCATAAGAGGCTCTAACTTAGGATTCAATGGCCTCTCTTTCTGCTTGATAGGCTTGACATTAGGCTCAAGTTCAATAGTATGTTGAGGAAGCTAGGGATCAAATCCTTTTAAATCACTATACTCCCATGTGAAAATGTCACTAAATTCTTGAAAAAGTTGAATAAATGCTTGCTTTTCTTTTGTTGTACATACCTTGCCCAGTTTAAGAAGCTTACCCTTGAAGATCTCAAACTCTTCATAGTGATCTTGCTAAACTTGTATGCTGGCCTTGGGTTTTGTAGCTTCATCATCAGTATTAAAAATTGACTCTAAGGTGACCAAACCCTTTGGCATCTTGTTATTCTTGTGCTGAATGATTTAGTCACTGTACTGGCATTGTAGCTTCTCTTGGTTAGTATGAGAGAATTCAGCTTCTTCTCTTAAGAAGTTCACAATCTGTTGGTCACTTTCAAACACTTGCTAGTGTACATTATTATCAGGTACAATAGGCCTAAAAACAAACTTGACATGCTGATTAGTCTTATCACCACTAATCTCTTTTGGAATGTCATATTCAGCCCCTACAGTAGCCAGCCTATCAACATGTTTATTCTGATTTCTAGGTATGGATATCAAATTAAATGCATCAAATCCCTCCAAGAGGTCCCATACCCTATGCTTGTAAGCTTTAAGAAAATCATTTCTTGTAATATTGAGGTTTCTCACCTGATTAATGACCAATTCATTGTCCCCATAAACTTTTAGACAGCTAATACCCTTTTGTCTTACCCATTCCAAACCTTGAATAAGAGCTTCATATTTAGCCACGTTGTTAGTACAGCTGAAATAGAATCTAAAAGCTGAGTAGTAATTCTTACCCTTTGGGGAAACAATCATGCATCCACCACCAGCACCCACTTTACTCCTTGAGCCATCAAAAAATAGTTCCCAAACCTCATTATCTTGCTGCCCATCTTGTTGTTCTACACTTTTTTCAATGTTAGGCATAAATGAATCAACTTCATGCATCATATACACACCTAGACCAACTTCTTCTAATTGCTCACATGGACCAACCACATGAGTAAGATCTACCCACTTGTCAAGAAGAACTTCTAGTATACCTTCAATTTGTGTACTACCTTCTTAAACAACGGGCTCCTCCTCTTGTTCACTTGCAACCAAGTTGGCATTGATGGGATGTGGAGTGTAAGGCTCAATATGGTCTTTGGAAATGGGTTCTGACTTGATAGTCACCTTAGTGTCATACCTAGTTCTAAACAGCATATAAGACCAATCTGAGGACAAGTAAACTCCTATGTTTATAGTAAAATCCCTTGACAAACAAATAGTGAAATAAAGAGGTAATTCAATGACATAGATGTCCTGTGGGATAGAGAAATTTGGACAGGCATGAAGACTCAAACTCAATCCTTTTATGACACCTACTGTACTAACAACAGTCCCATCTAGCTGAACAACTCCCTTCTCTAATGGCTCATATTTAATTCCTAACTTATCAACAATTTGTTTGGGCATGACTGAATTGCTAGCACCTGAGTCAATCATGCAGTTATGGACTAAATGATCTCCTATTATGAAAGACACATAAAATGGTGGGGGCTTAACCTTTGAAGCTTGTTGTTCTTTATCATTTCTAGTGGTATTTCTCAACACAGCCATAGAATTATCCATACTAGGCTCTTGAGATGAACTTAAATTTGATAAGGTTGATTGAAGCAAGTCCTTTTGGCTAGGGATACTTAGGGAATCCCACATAGACATAGATACATTCATTTTTTTCATATGCTCAAGGATATTGAAAGCAGACATACCTGACTTAACTTGGCGTCTGAGGGTAGTCACATCACCTTGAGTAAAAGCTAGCTGAATTAGTGGATTAGGTTGCTCCTTGCCTACCAAAGGCTGACTTCTTGGTAAAACTTGAATTTTCTCAACATTTGATGCGTTAGAAACACCTTGATCCATGTTTGGCACTTGATGCACATGGGTTTGAACTTTATCAAGATACTACCCTTCATCTATAGCCCTCTTCTTGCTGCGTGTATTGGCTGCAATTGAAGAACCAACTTGGTTCATACCACATAATTCCTCTCCTTGCTAATTTAGGAGTGTTGTCTCATGTATCTGTTCTTCTTACTACTGCATAGGAGCTTCTATAGGTACATTTGATTGCACTGCTGGACTATTTCAAACCATCAAAGCTTGGTTAATCACCCCATTAGCACAGGTATTTTGGATATGGGGCTGATTACAAGGAAAGCACTAGTCATAGTCCTGAGCCAAATTATTTTGCGTGGGTACAATTTCCTTCGAGGAACTACCAGCGTTTGGGTTATAAGCTTGATAAGGCCTAGAGTTAAAGACTTGTCTTGGACCTTGATTACTTGGCTAATAAGGAGGCCTATTTGACTAGTTTTGTTGGTAATTAGATTGAAATGGGGGCTGATAAGGTCTAAAACTTTGACCTTGCTGCCTCTTAAGGTTCACTATCTCATTACCAAAAGATTGTAACATCCCTTTGATCTCCTGTAACTTAAAAGATTGAATTTGAACAACATTTTCCAAGTTATTGGGTTGGATATTAGGTGCTAGTAATGTTGGTACAGTAGGTATAACAGCTATAGGAGGCACATGCATTGGCATTGGTGGCTGAATAGTAGGGAATGTTGGCAAAGGAGGTCTAGGGGCAATTTTACCAGCTTGTATGGGGTTGTTCTCATCTCTTATAGCTATAGCATAGGCTTGAGGTAAGGAAGCTCCTCCCATAGATTGAACCATAACATAAATATCACTGTTTAAATCTCTCAAATAATATAAGAAAGCAAGATTAGTAGTAGGCCTTACCATTGGTGGGATTCTATCCCATGTCTTCTGAAAACAGTGGTTGAAGTCTAACATAACCTCGTGGGGAGCCCTCTTAATTGTAAACAGCTGCTCCACCAATGACAAATGGTCTAATTTGTCTTTGAAGAAATTGCACAGGTCCTCTCCCAAATGATCCCATTAATCTATGGAGTTAACTGGTAGGCTTCTGAACCACTGCAAAGCCTTCCCTTTGAGGGAAGCTACTAACAATCTGATTGCAACATTTTCTGTTGTCACATGATGGACAGCACACATGTTTGCAACATCTTTTATATGCTTAGCTAGAGTCGTTTGATCTTCACCATTAAAATATGGTAAAAGTTTCAAAGAAGCTACAAGAATGTCATCATGCTGAGCCAAATTTAGTGAGTTTACTTGTTTGAATGTAACAAATGGTTGATTTCTAGCTACAGGAATCATTGTAATTGGGATTCTCGGGGCAGTATGAGTTCTAGTAGCAGAAGGAGTAGACTTGGCTCTCCTAGAATAAACATGATTTGTCTTGGGTTTCTCAACTGTTATCCCTCTTCTCCTAGGTGGGGATAATTGCAAATACTCAAAGGATGAAAGACTACTTCTGGTTTGTATCCTTTTCATAAGTTGAAATGCACTGATTTTACTAAACCAAAGCTCAGAGTCGCCAGATATGTAGATTTTAACTTCTTACAGGTTTGAAAATTACTAGTTGCATATCAAAACCAGCAATAAAAATGTAATATTTAAACTATTTTGACTCTAACGGTCCCACCAGGCATGCCAAAAACTATTGTCTCTCAAAATTGCACCCTTGCTAAGTTGTAGAACTTAGCATTCTAGAGAAACATGGGATCTTTTCAGGGCTATGTGTCACCTATGATGGAAAGAACCTCTAGAGAAGGCTGGCTTCCTAGCTGGTTATCCCCTAGAAACTACTAGATTTGTAGAGAAAATGGTAAGAAGGATTGTAAATGAAACCTTCTGTCTAAGGTGATGCACCAAAATGGTTATGCGAGACTACACAATTGACTAACACACTATAGAACCAGTAATAATAAGGCTCTCATACACAACCCCCTAAATCATAATCTTTGCATCATCGATTTATAAAAAAGCTAAATAACAACAGTTCTGTAAAGGAGAAAGATGGTTTCTCACCTCTCAAGACCGATTCTTATTCCTAGCACATCTCACAACCTGTAAAAATGTATGTATTCCTGCATAAAGGCACCAACATGAAATATAGTTCCAAGGACAAAGAACATCACAATGATCTGTACTAACACTAAGAACACACAATATTAGAAGAACTAGGAAGGTATAAACTGCTTATTACTACTAAAAAGGTGTTACAATGTTGTGTTACTCTGAAAATGGGTTACAAAACTATTCACTTCTACAAAAGAACTCAAAAAATTACAATATACAGTGCAGTGAATAGCCAGAACTCCTTAATAATGAACAAGGAAGAAGACTATATACTTCTCCAAACAGTTGTAAGAAGATAAGCACAAGAAACCTCCATGGTCGTGCATTTAATAAAAGCTCTCAAAATATCTATCTAAAGTCCTCCAAAATGAGTTCCCAATGAAGAAAAAGTCAAGGCATGTCATCACCCACCATAAAAGCTTCAAAAACAGCCTCTTAATGCCGTTAAATGCCACTAGAAACAAGTCAAACCACCACAATAACTCCTCCACCAATTGGCCAACCTCTTCTGCAACATCATAAATGTCTGATATTTGCACATAAATACTCAGCCACATCTCTTTGACCACATCAACAAGCATCCTCAACTTGCCCTTTGCACAATAAATGTCATAAATACAATTATTTCTAAATTTAATTAAGATTAACTAAGTGGTTTATAATTACACCACCTTAGCTTAATATTTTATGTATTTCAAATTTATTTCAAACCTATGAAGAAAATAAAGTATTTGGACATAAACATTCAATCTCCTGATTTTGCATAGTTTGGAGATGAATAAAATATTGTGAAAAAATGATAAAGTAATTGACGAGACTTACTTTGTCATGTGTTATGGATTTGCCTATTATTGCCTTTTGAATTTTTATGACAAGTGATAAAGTAATTCATAACTCATTACTTTATCATTTGTTTACAACATTTAATCTATTTCTAGATTATGCAAAATCAAAGTAAAACTCTCATAACTCCTAGGCACAAACACGACTCTCCTTACATGAAAAAGATCTCCCTATGCAACATGCCTCGTGTACTTGCATCATTTTATGCTTTACATTGCTACATTAAAACACCTTATAACCCCTAGCAATTCATACGTTTCACAATATACATCATCATGATTACAAGGTCTAATGCAATACATTATAGATGACCCTTATGACTCCCTATGCACATTGCAATGCATAAATACCATCATACCCACCATATGATTTAAACACCAATACATGCCTTAGTCAAAATATAAGGCACTCGACCTCTTCAACTTCTCATTATGTTTCTTGACTTTAGAAAAAATCAAAATGCAAAGGTCTGTGGCATCATAAGATTTTGGATTAGGTTGAAAGACTTGAAGTCTTTCTCATGGCCTAGAAAAGATAGCAATGATTTTTTAAAACAAGTCAAAAAGAATGAAAGAAAAGCACCTTAGGTCGACCAAAATAAGGGATGAAAACCCTAAACTTTGTCATTTGTATTTTGTTCTCTTCTCCATCTTGCTACTGCATCGCAATGCCTAGAGGGTTTGTGGGCAAAAATGCATGATTTCTGGTCGATTATGAGAGTCTCCAGCAGATTTTATGAGTAAAAGCTTGGTAAGTTACTTTTACTGAGACTTTGACCTCTATTTGTTGATTTTAAGGGCGATTCTGGGCCTCTAAGGCCGCGAATCTAACTATTTTTTGATGCATTTTTCTAGTTTTTTGCCTGGCCGACCAGTTTTGCATTCATTTTCATTGTGTTTGAGGCTGGTTTGGAGGTCAACTGAGAAAAATAGTGAGAGTTTTCACACATAGCACTCAGCAGAAAAAGAGATGTAAGTTATTTTTATTGTCGATCTCTCTTCATTTTCTGGGTTCTCACTGTATCTTGCTGCCAGAGGCTATGATTTTGAGGCATTTTGAGCATTTTTGTTTGAAATGAGCTTGGAAAACTTTTGATTTTCCTCTGTATCTACAAAAATGGAATGAATGAAGGGAAATATACTTGTTTCTTTGTGTATACTATTTGTAAAAAGATAAATGGAACTGATTTGTACTGGCCACGGCCTCCATCTTGTATTTTTGAGTATTTGGTGATTGCATGAGTTTGAAAACTTTCATTTTCCCCTTGTATCTACATTTTCACTCTAAACAAGCTCGACCCATGATAAAAACTTGTAACAGAAAACATTCTTGTGCATTCACTGTGGGTTTGACCTTGTATGGAGAAAATACATTTCCTTTCTATTGCTATTGTGACTTCTTTGATACGTCTTTCCTGATTGGTCCTTTCACATTGTTCTTCTTGAGACATTATGACTATCTTTTTTATAGATATGACTATCTTCTGATAGAGGTAATTGGTGTTACCTCACAAAAAGACTACCTCTTTGAAATTGTAGATTTCTATCATATTCTTCCTATGCTCCATTGGTTGCTTTCTCCCATTAGCTTCTTTGCATAGTTTGAAGTTCTTAGGACTGGTCTTTATGTTGACCTTGTTCAATAGTAAACTGAAACACCTACAAGGTCTGATCCTAACAGTCCTTGTCACTTACTTTATCTCTACCTCCATGGTAGGTGACTGTCTCATGATATTAGGTTATTGTTATCTCACTCTTCTTGACTGTTATAGACTGTTGTCAACAAGACTGCTCCATACACTGTTCAGTGGTCTAATCTCCAAGTTAAACTACCCAAAACCTTCATGATTGTCCTTCTTAGGATTGTGAAAACAATGTCCATGCTTGATCTTCCTTTGTGACTATCCTTCTCAATATGCTAGTTGTCTACACTTGTCTACAGACCCCGAAACAATATTACAGAACTTTAAAACTGTCTCAGTCCTTTTGTTCCAATAAGATGTTGACCTCCAAGTCTCTTGTCCTTTAGAAAACCTCTTGAGACACTCTACATGTTGTATCTACTTGTTAGTAATCATTGTATGCTCTCTGTCATATTCCTTATATAGGCCCACTATCCTCTTTGATGCATGCACCTTAGCAAAATTTCAAGACTTCATCACTGTCTACATTCATTCTTTTGTAGTATCCTCTTACGCCACTCTCTTTCACTATTATGAATGTTGTTCCTTCACTATTTAGTGATGTTTCTTGACTTCATCAAGGCCTTCAAAACTATGTAGACTTACACTTTGTCTTAGAAATATGCAGAGATTCTTCCTTTTGATATCTCTGGCTATTTAGTGCACTATTTATCCTTGACCTTCTAAAGTCAATGATACATCCATGCAATGGTGATAAAAGCATCTCAGTGTCAGTCTCCTTTGAATGATTCCTCACAAGATGTATATGACATTGAAAGCACTGTATAAGCTCCTCTTTGCAATTTCTGAACTGATATAAACCTGTATGAACTTGTCACTGTGACAGATAAGCTCATTACACTTTATGAATTTGCATCAATTGTGTTCTCACAGATAATGTATATAGCCTCTTTATTTCATTCCGTATATCACACACATCTTTGAGTATGGCATTTAGATTATACTCTTTTGGTGGCTATCCCACTTAGGCATCATGTGTTTGTATATATCTTTTGATCTTGTGCACCTTCTATCTGTACTTTGTATGCATTTATACACTTGGTGAAGATAAAATAAAGAATACATGAGTACCAACTGTACCTTTTACTTTCAAGACTATTGTACCATCTCATGACTATTCTACTATTCTACTGCTATCCATTTCATGGCTGCACCTATATTCCTCATTGCACACATCTTGACTGTCCAAGAATGAGTTGTTCTATGGCCTTTTGTTAGTCTATATATGATCGTAATCATATTGACTTGATTTAACTATATGGGAACAAGGAAACACACTGTTATAGTTTCAAATTATCTTCAATCTCTTGTAGATGAAAAATAATATGCCTTCTACTATTCCATTCTTATGGGTTGTTCCTTGATTGTTTATGATCGTCTGGTTGCACTTGTATATGCTATTCTACTATGACTGAAACCTCTAAATTGTGTTTTTGGATGTGTCTTGGTACTTGGTCATGGATGTTCCATTGCATTTGGACAACAGTTTTATACTTCATAACAACAAAAGGAAAATACCTATTACATTGTGTATTGTTGCTCACTGTCATGACTGCAACTTGATTCATCTATATGTGAATGTAAAGAAAATTGCTGTCACGGTATCAATCTATCTTTAATTTCTTGTAGATGAACAAGGAAAATGTCCTCTGCTATTCCATTGTTTTCTTGCATACACTTGACTTAGTTACTCTTTTGTGTGTGATCATTTTGAATGATGAAGGTTTGTAAATTGTTAACCATCTTTTGCATCTTCTTCATGGAATAGATGTATGGCTCCTCATATGTCTAAATAACAATTTTACATTTCATTCATGACAAAATATGAAAAGTACCTATTCTTATAATGTTATGGCTATACATTCACACTTGTACTTTTGATGGCACCATGGATTCTTTATGACTATGTCATATGGAATTGATTTGACATGATATAAGATTGTTTCATGTACTCAATAGTAATTTTACACTTCATTCATGACAAAAGTGGAAAAAATACCTATTCTTGGATGCTGCCCGCTTTATGATATGGCTATACCTCTTGCATGGATAATGTGCTCAGTGACATTCTCTTCATGGACTGCTTCTAAACTATTAGAAGCTATCCCTCTATGATCAGACATGGCTGTCCTTTTGTGATATGCTTGGTAAAATTGCATTGAAATTGACTTTCTGCTGCCTTGTGAGTACTTGACCTGATTGTTTTTTATCCTTTGAGGTGACTATTCAAAGTGTTCATGACTACCTCTACATAAGCAGTGACTGTCATTACTATGGTATGTTGTGATAAGGCATCAATGACAGTAGCCCTCAGCATGCTGGGCTCAACCCTTATGGGAGCCACATTTTCTCCACATGCTTGAATAAAAATTGCAATAAATATTTACTTATATCTGCACATTGGACAAACTTGTTAGACAAAACCATGAGTTTCAGATTTGTTCTTTATTTTCCTCTGATACATATGATGATTACAAACTGATGTAATGCATTATAGGAGTAAATTGTGCATGTAATGATGATGTATATGGAAGGATTAGGTATCCTGAGCTTTAGCATAATTTTCTCCTATCTCTTTGTAGACATTTTGGAGTAGCAGGGCAACCTCTATGAAGGAGCTGAAGATGAAGTTGCTCAACTGCGGGGGTTCGTCATTACAAGACAATGACAGATCCCTTGTCTTTGTATATGCTTTCATTTATATATGCATCATTTCCTTTTCTAATGCATTATGGTAGTCATTCCCACAGCTTGTGTGGGAGCATTTCATTTGACATTTTTGAATAATGAAAAGCCTTTTAAAATATGCAAGGTTGTATGGTTCTTCTTGATTGTAAACAATTGCATTTAATTGAAGTTCTTTTATGGCATTTTTCTCTTGGCAAAACACTCATTAATAATAAACATGCACCCCTTAAACCTATAAAACTTAACCAGCTCTACTTGATTGAGCTGAAAAATAAAAATGGGTAACACTACCATTTTGATGCCAATGACTAGTTCTTCGTATTCTGCCACATTGTTGGTACATGGAAAGAGTAGTCTGTATGACTTTGGAATTATGTCTCCATTAGGTGTGACCTATAAGATACTTGCTCCAGACCCATGTTGAGTATATGATCCATCAAAATAAAGTTTCCATGCTTGGGTTGTGATGTTAAAGTTGGTTCATCTAGAAACTCGAAGGTTAATGGATTCACAACTATTAATGGTGCATCATCCAACTAATCTGCAATTACCTGACCTTTAGTAGCTCATCTGTCTACATATTTGATATCAAACTCACTAAGTATCATCACCCACTTTCTGCTTGTGAGAGTAGCCTTGTTAAGTAAGTACTTTAATGGATCTATCTTCACTACGAATTTGATGGAATGAGTGAGCATATAGTGCCTTAGCTTCTGTGATGCAAAAACTACTGTAAGACATGCTCGTTCTATGGGTATGTATTGCATCTCATAACCAACCAATGTCTGGCTGATGTAGTAAATAGCTTGCTCCTTTCCTTCATGGTTCCATTGTGCCAGTAAAGCCCCTAGAGCATTTGGTGTAACTAAAATATATAGTAGAAGTGGTTTGCCCTGGATCGGCAACATCAAGATCAGTGGATTTATTAGATACTCTTTGAGGTTTTGAAAGGCTTGTTCACATGAGTCATCCCATTTGAAATGAATGTTCTTGTGCAAGAGATGTGTGAATGGATGACATTTGTTAGCTAGTTGGGAGATAAACCACCGGATGGATTGTAGCTTATCCTGTAATGACTATAGCTGACTAAGATTATTAGGTGGTGGCACGTCCATGATTGTTTTTACTTTAGCTGGGTTCACCTCAATTTCATTAGCTGACACTATATATCCTAGAAGTTTTCCGAATGTGATTCCAAAAATACACTTCTTTGGATTTAATCATACATTAAATTGCTCCAGTCATTGAAATATCTTATCTAATACTTGTAGAGTGTCAAATACTCTACATTTTGTTTCAGTCCGCGGTTTTCAAATCTTGTTGTGCAGGTCTCTTTTTGTTTCTGTGTGAGTTTCAAAGGTATCGATACGTGGGTTTCTTATGCTTTGTACAGAATTCGCCAAGTGTCGAGCCATAGTTAAAGCCGTGGTATTGTTTCTAATATTTAGTTTTGTGCGGGGTGCACCATGTGGTAGATAGTTTCAATGTTTCAAGTTTTAGCAGTGTTGCGGCCGTTGCCACGTGTAGCTTGCGGAGGCAGTTCCTAAAGTTTCTATGTTTTGTGTGGAGGGCACCGTGTGTCTTTTTATTTTGCTACGGATGATGCTGCGTGTTTCTTTCCATATCATATTGATGCTAGTAAAGAGGATGGTGGGACATGGTATGTTTTAGTTTCAAGCGCGCGGAGGATGCCACATGGTGGTCGTGGAAAGAGTTACTTTGTTTATGACCCTTTCAGCGAGAAACTTAAAGCTTCTTCAGTTTTGTACGGGTTTCGACAAGTGTCAGCTTCCGTGGGGATGTTTCAAAGTTTCTTTTGTTTCAGCAGTGTTGTGGGTGCTGCCACGTGTTAGTTAGTGTGTGTGCGGAAGCTACCATCTGTCCCAGTCTTCTCCCTTTGAAGGTAGTGAGCGCTAAGGTTGTGGGTCCCATCATTAATGTGTCTCATATTATAAATGAAGTGGCTTGTGACAGATGTCATTAGAAGAGGTCACCCGAGCATAAAGACATAGTTTTAAAGGTCCTGTGGTAGAGGACACATATCAGGTCTTGAAAGATGCGGAACACGACAAGTGTTGTTTTCCTGTTAATTTCTGAAAGACAAAGGAGTTTCTCATTTTTTATGCAGGAGCTACCATCTGTCATGTTATAAGTTTCAAGTGCGCGGGTCTTGCCATGTGTCTGTATCTTAGTGATAGGAGTTGTGCCACATATATTTTGTCCCAACCAATGAGCTTGCAGAAGGGGATGGTCATTGCAGATTCAGAGGATCGCAACCGTCAAGAACTTCTAGTTATCTTTAGTTCTATTGGGTTGTTCGGGATTTGATTGTTATAGACAATCTAGAGTTAGATCTATGGTTATAAATATGCAGTATTTGTAATAGACATAGACAGACAGAGATAGAAATATACTTTTTTATAAGTTTGTAGTCAGAATCTAAAAGAGAAGTTAGAGACTTTGATGTGACCAGTTGATGTCATTTTGCCTTTATTTTGTTGTTCTTGATAAGAAAGTTAATGTATCTGCGCCTTTTATGTTGCTGGAAGATTAATGAGAAAAACTTTATTCTATGCCTTGGTTGATATTATCTATCATTGCAAAGTGTCTGGTTGTGAGCCTTCGATTATATTCATTTTATTTGTTTATGTTAATCATGCAGTATCTGCTCTTTAATATAATTGTATCTTGAGAATAGTTTCACTGTGCTTAAATTGAAGAGGATACTTTTATTTCAGGCGTATCGCCATAGTTAGATTTGCTTAATTGTATCTATAATCATGTTAATTTCCTACCCTTTGTTCAAAGCCCATTTAAAATAGAGAAGAGCTAGTTTCTTTAAAATCTAGAGGTTGTTTCAAGTAACAAGTTCCACATTCTTGAAACTTCCCATGTTGGTGTTAGAACCTGTGTAATTTTATACATCAACAATACTACCAAGTGTCCTTCCCTTGTGATTGATTTGGCCAGAATATCATCTACATAATCTTCCATGATGGTGTACATCTGTAATGAAAGATTGTAGTCATGGCTCTTTGATATGTTGCCCCTACATTTTTCAATCCAAATGACATGACTCACCTATTGGAAACAAGGTAGATAACTGAGAGGGGGGATGAATCAATTATTTCTAAATTTCTTTAACTTTTGTTTCTTTTGTTAACTTAAAATTTAGTGTAGCATCAGATTATATAAGTATATGTGATCATAAGAACAGAAATAAAATCAACACACATAACACAAGGATTTTTATGTGGAAAACCCTGTTAAGGGAAAAACCACAGGGTGACTAACCCAAGATTGTATTATCTGTTAAAAGAATAAGGAAGTACAAAATGGCACTTGCTAATTAGGGCTCATTGCCCGAGCACATTGCTCACAAGAGGCACACTGCCTATAAGAACTTAGAGAAGGTAATCAGATGTTTGAACTGATGAGAAGCATCTACAAATGCAAGAGTTCAGTTCCAGTTAGGCACAATACACTGATTTGATGCACTTCATTCTTCCTCTGCTTTAATACTGTTTCTTTGTCACATACCGTACTTGATTTATAGATTTCACACTTGTCCCTTCTTTTCTTCATACTTATTACTTTTCTTCACACACCTACATAATGGAATCCATCTGGTATAAATATCCGCATCAAGGATTTCATCAACTTTCTAGTCGGCAACAAGAACACTCAAGATATTTACAAGTTACTAATCTGTCAGCTGAATCCATTCTTGATTTGAGATGCGTATCAAAAGAATAGGCATAGAAGTCATTAATCATGTTGTCCAACAATGTATAATCCCCCAAATAGCTTGATCAACACTTTTTACTCATCCAATTTGAGGTCTGATGCTCTGCCAGTCAGTCTTCCTCTATTTGCTCTACTTGACTGGAACCTGATTCTCAAATGCTCATATCTTTTCCATGCTTTACTACCAGAGGCTAAATCTCTGGAATATAGTAGTCATGATACTCCTCTTGACTTATCCAAGTCCACAACTTGCTGAGTTACACCATCTGAGAGATCTGGACCTGATTGTCAGACCTTGTTGCATACTCTATTCTTGTTCACCAGACCAAAATAATCTCAATCTAACTTCCGGTATAGGCATACTATGTACTACGGATGTGTGGGATAGACTTTGTTGCCATCAATGACAACACTCATGAAGCCACACAATGTCTCTTGCCAAAAATCTCCCCCTTTGGCATTGATGGCAACACTTAGTGAAAAATGGCTAAGTGTCGTAGTAAACTCCCCCTTGGCTGATGCTCTATCTTTTGCACTATTTTACCAGAGCTCCCCCTTAGCTGGATTCCACATTTTTCACTACTCCTCACTCCCCCTTTGACATCAATGGCAAAGGGCAGAATACGCACACCAAAATTTGCAAAAAATTAACCTATACATAGCTGCATAAGTATATATATGTTATACTTACATATATACTTAAGTATATCTACAAAAGTAGCCTTCAACTATACAAATTATGTGGCCTAGCTCTGCTTCATCTTGTCCAAAATGGAGATGTGACCACTCAACAAAAATGCATATACTTTTTAAATCTGCTAGATCACTGGTCTGGTCTGTGGTCTGGGCATCTGTCAAGGCCTCATGCATTGCCTCTAACTTAGGGATAATTATCACTCTGAGTTCACTCATCCTGTTTATTATATCCTTCTTTTCTTTGTTCATACTCTTTATTTCATCTATGATGACAATGGCCTGGAATTCTTGATTCATTAAGGATGTAGTGAGGGGATCAAAATTCTGAGATAAACTTGATAGTTTACCTTCTTGTTCTTTCACCTTCTTTTCAATATCCTCTGTCACTTTGGGCTAAGATAGGAAAAATTTGTACGAGTCCCCACCATCTTTAAGAGCATTTTCAAGGCTCTTTATTCCAATGTCTAAGGTCCTCCTATCATTAGTAATTAGTCCTTGCACCTCAGAGAATCTCTTTCCCAAAAACTCCTTCCAGACCTTTGCTTCTGCCGATTTCTCTAAAGATTCAAAATGAGTGCCAACAAAATTGACCAAAGATTTTAAGTTACCAGATGGAGAGGCCAAAGGATCCTTTTAAAATGATGGCATGATCTTCTCTAGCATTCCGGATGCAATCTCCAAAAGCTCACAATCTTCCATGTGAGATTTTAGAAGTTTTTCTTTTGCTTTGGCTTGAGCAAAAGATGTTATTTTCATTGTCTGGACCGGAGAGAGTGTTGATGATGATTGTTAGTCATTCACAAACATAGAATAAAAGTTACACAACAACCTTTACTCATCTTGAAAGATACGATGAATTCAGAGAATTCATGATCCCAAGTCTCCGTTGATTAGGTCTTAATCTACTGACGTTACTCACTGGTTGATGTGTGTTGCTGTTTTCCATTCAGGGGCCTTACGTATTTCTGCAAAGTTCATCATTATTCCTCCAAATATCCTGCTCTGTATGTCTATCCTGCATAAATCTCCAATAATTCTACCTCTGCACTGTGAATTTAGTCAAATAATGTGCTTACAGGTTGATATTCGCATGATTTCTACCATTATTTGCAATTCTTTGCATGATATTTTCAATACTACATGCATTTAACTCAAATATGCTAATGATTTTCAATTACCTACGGGATTTCAGCATATTTCTCTGTTCTGCTTGTTATTTATCATGATTTACAGTTATGGTGATGAATTTATGAAATTAAAAAAAGGAAAAGGGTTAAAGAATGAGATTCCCAAAACTACTTGACTGAGATCACTGATCCACATAAAAGCTCCCATACATGCAATGAAAAGAAGGAAACTAGAATCATACTTCACCAGGACATTCCACAAATCCGCATGATCTAGTGCAAATCTTCAAAGGAAAAGTTGACAACAACATGTAATGAAATGAAAGCGCTTCTAGTTGAACACAGCATTCACCAGTACATATCCAGAAATCAACATGAAGATTACGTAAAATTTACAATTAGGATGTAATCTGAAACTTCATATCCATTCAATATGCTCAAGAAAAGGTACATTTACAGTGATCTGAAGAAAGAACCTTGACATTTCAACAATTCTATCCTCATTAGTCTCAGTAATCCGATCTCCTAATTGATTCTACAGTAATTGGCCTTAATGTGCCAGATATATCTATCTATCTCCTCTCTTTATTGTTAACAAGCTCTGGCTCTTATATAGAGCAAATGCCAGAAAACAGTTACAATGATCCAAGGATCAGGATCCTCTCATAATAATCAACGGTCCAGATGAAAAGCACATGCTTTGCCAGTTGGCAAATGTACAGCTGGCACAGAATATTCTAGCATCTTTGATTTGATTCGGTCTCCAGCTGGCAAACAACATATTTGACAATATCCTCCTCATTTCTGGTTCATGTTGCCTCCGTGTGCAACTTTGTAATTATTAGCTTCAGCTCTAACAGCATCATGACTTCCTGCAATAAACAGACAAACATTAAGTTCATCATCATGTGGATAAACAACAGGAATTTAAACATTTTATTAAACATGCCTCAAAATGTGTAGCTACAGGCAAATCGAGCCCCAAATCAGTGGAAAATATGCACTAAATGCATAAACAGCGTTAAAACACTTGGGTCAACCATTGTTGACTAAAAATCAGGTAGTCGGGCTTTCAAATTTCTATCGCTCTGTTTTCCCGCCCATTTTCGTGTATATTCTAAATATGATCATGTACATCGCAACATATGCGAGGAATCAATCGCTTTTAACAAATTATTTCAAATCCGGCTTTGCATGCTATCGGCGAGACCAAATATAACACGGCCGAAGACCTTATCTGCAGGATATTGTGAATATGATGCTCCCCCTTCTCGAATGTCCTGATGATGTCACTGTCATGTTTCGCTTCTGTATATTGGGGAAAAGAATGACATCATCATCATCATCATGTCGAAGGAAAATAGGAGGATATGAAATATGATCCTGCTGCTGAGAATGGAATATGATGGTGACGTCATCGTCATATCCGGGCTTCATTAAAATGCAAAAGATGACGTCACCGTCATGTTTAGTTAAGATCAGGGGATAAATGTAATATCGGGTCACCTTAGGAAGATGATCAGGTGGTGAATGTAATATGACCCCTTTGCGGCCAAGGTAACCCTCTCGAAAGATCAGGATGATGATGATGTCATCAGGATATCCGGGGCTTTTGTTAAACTTAGAACATGACATCATCATCATATTCGCGAACTGGATCATGTTTTGGAAAATATCTTGCCGAAGGGAAATGTGATGATGATGTCCTCCTAATATTTGCTTCTTCGTTTATCAGATCGGGATGACGTTATCAGGATATTTGCAAAAGGTCATATTTCTCGGCAGGAGGACATTAAGAAATATCAGGTAGACAAACAAGATCATGATGATCTTGACAACATGACAGGATAAAAATATGATGATCCTCCTCATCGGATATCATGATGACGTAACCATCATATTCCGTCTTCGAAGCATGAGGATGAGTTGAGGTCATCATCAGGTTAGCGCTAGGGTGATATTTAAAATATGATCATGCTGAGGAATGGAATATCACCCTCCCTTAAAAGATAGGGTGATCATCGTGATCATGCAAAAGGAGATCAGGAGGATATGATGACGTCATCATCATATTAGCGAATATCAGCAAATATGACCCTCCCTTGAAAGATCAGGATGATGATGCTCCGATAGGATTTTGACATGCGCGTGCAAATATGCAGACGGTGGATTTTCTATGTAGGGTGATATTATAATATCAGCATGATATTATAATATCAGGTGATGTTATAATATCATGATGCTCGTTGTTATGAAATATGACCCTCCTAAAATCATGTTTGACCAGACCTTTGACTTTTCATAACTTTCACATATGGACGAATTTTTAGGTGATGTAAAAGGCAAACCTGGCTGGAATTTGAAGCTCTTTCTCAATATGAGGTCATAGAAACAAAATATGAACTTTGACAAACTGACCTCATGATGATGACCTACCTCATCGAATATCATGATGATAATGCACCTGACTCATTTTTACCAAACCGCCAGAAAACAGACAACACAAGCCAAGCCAAAAGTTGGGTCCCTGTTTTGCCAAGTTAAAATGGGGCGTGTTGTGTAACCACACAACAACTTGCCACCAAAGAAAACAACAAAATTCAAATAATTCAAAAGGTGAGGATAAATTAAAACATAAATTTCCAACTCCTATTAAGCATGAGCATCCTAATCCTTTCTAACTGGTATCATGTTCATCAGTGTAACAATGAATTGATAAGGTATCAATTGTGTGCATGTGATTCATATACTCATCTTGAAAGTGAGTTGAATAAGTCAGTGACTGGTGTTAAGCTACGTAGTTTGGTTCATCCCTCATAGCCAACCGGATAGAGCCTTGCTGCCAGCAGGCGTCCATAGCCCCGGCAAGGTTATCGTTGCAATTCCCCTAAGTAGAGCCCCACTGCCAGCAGGCGTCTATAGCCCCGTTGGAGTTACTTAGATGCCTTAATCTGGATTTCAGAAAATCCATTTTATTATTTTACTTTATTTTATATTTTGAATTTAATTCTTTAAGATATAACAGTTGTAGCGTCATGATACAAGGAATGGTCACTTGTTGAAATTAAGTTGAGAATTGCAATGGTAGCAAGGGCAACCTTTAGATTTTTCACTTAACCCCTACACTGATATGTTCAATAAACCCAAGGCTGTTAGGTGTGTCATTGTGAGGATCACCTTGACTCAAGAAAAGTAGTACTGATGAATATGATACCACAGACCTGATCAAGAATACCTATACTGATATGAATTACAACCTATGTAAAAATTTATATCCAACTTTTGAATTCTAACAATTTATGTAGTGTTCTTAAGTAACAAGGTGCACCAGTTTTGCCCAACCAAAACAAAGACTCAACAATGCAAAGCACAAAGCAACCTGTACAAACAACTAACCTACGAAAGGAAACAACAGAAAGCAAAACAAGAAAGCAAAACAAGCAAACTGTACAAACAACTAACCTACAAAATTATATACAAACCACTACTAGGCAAACAAAAACCAGAAAAAGACCCAAAGACACCTGTATTTGCATACTTCTTTTGATTGTGCAGTAGCATTAGGGTATTAGTTATGGTTCTCAACCTAGCAAATTTATCTTTATATTCTGAAAAATATTCTGATATTCTGAATTCACTGTATTCAACAGAACAACTCTTGATGATCAACAACTGAGGAAGCTCATCATGTTCATGATTAATCCATGTGCATGTCTTATCTCCTGAATTTCCATAATCAAAATAGTATTCAACATCATTTACTGTGGAAAGGAGAAATACAACCTGGTATATATCTGATTCTGTTGGACATGCTTCTTCATTGGCAATTGGTCTTCCATTTGTCATTATATTTTCATTGCTTGGCTCAGTGCCTGGTCTCGCTTCAAATTGAAGGATGTATGACTCTTGATGTATTAATTCTTCATCTTTATCCAGCTTTATCCCTTCATTCCAGATGTTCCGTTTATCCTCCAGTTCAGTAAACTTCTCAATATTTTCTTCAATTTCCTGCACATCAGCATCTAAATAAGTATCCTTATTATCACAACCTGAAATACAAAAATTTATCATTTCTAAATCACTTGACTGTAAAGGAGAATTGGCATTCAACTGATAAGAAGACTTCCCTATTTCATTTTCAAAATATTTCTGGAGTAACATCTGATTATGCACAACAACTCCAAAGTCTTCTACATCTTCATCTTTCAGGAATTGTTCATTAAATAATTCACATCTTCTATCTATTAGAGGATCTGGTTCCATTAACCTGCAACATTCTTGTATTTGATCATTTAATTCAAAGAAGTCAGGTAATAAATCAGCATTTATTTTATTTTCTATGACTCCCTGAGTTACCACCATAGGAACTTCATCAGCAAGAGTGCATTTAAATTGTTCTACTATTTGTTTACACTTCTCTTTACCATAGAATGACTCCAGGAAAGATGTTTCATCTTCTTTATCAAAAGTATTAGGATCAGAATCAAAAATATTATCCTGATGAGTGGTTTCTTCTCTAAAATTTTCACAAGATTCATACCTGCATACTGACTGGTCCTTACTTGTATTAGGAAGTAGAGAACTCCTATCAATCTCACCATAAAATGAATCAAGGAAAGATGTTTCCTTTTCATTACCTTTTGGAACTGATTCAGCTACTATATTTTCTAGAATCTTTTTCAACATGATCAAGCAGGCGTAACAATCTCTCTCTGAATGCTCTTCATCATGTAATCTGCACCAGCTTTCAATCAAGACATCATCAATGGGTAAACCTAATACTTGACTACACTGTATATTTCTAGACAAGTATAATTCAAAATCTTCAGATCGGTCCACTTCAGTGTCTGGACAATTAATAACTTCTGGTGCTGCATCTGCTTGTTGCTCCAGAATTTCTTTATCTCACTGCTCCAGAACTTCTTCATTTTCCTGGCAAATTTCGGCCCTGAACACATCCGAAAAGAATATTAGTCTTTTCAAATATAAATCCAACCTTGTAAGGAAAGTTAAACAATTTATTTCACTGTGTTCCGCAGTCTGGTGCATCCTGCAACAGGTAGATAAACCAAAGTTAGACAAACTGTGAGGGTAAAGCTGCCTATTCAAAGTTTCTTGAAATAAAGGAATGTTAATTTGACAATTGCCTTCATATACATCCATCAAAATGAGACTCTATTTTTTCAATTTTTTAGTATTTTGAAATTTTAATGAGATCTATCATATCTCAGAATAAAACTTGAAAGTTCAGAAAATCAAACTAATCTTTGATGTTTCGAGCTAGATCTTTGCAAAGGTGCAACCAAAACATCTCAGATAAGAGATATTTGCAGACATTTAACTCAAATGCTGAAATATTTATGCGATATTTGTAGAAATCTAGAAATTCACAGCTCAGGCCCTCCTTCTAGCGCTAATTTATGTTGCGTTAGAAGCGAGGGGCCTGCATATATGTTTGCAAGATTTAAAGCGGGCTGATAAACAGAAGCAGGGGATATCACGTCAACTGAAAAGAATTTATTTGCTGAGAAACGGCTCAGGCCCTCCTTCTAGCACCAATTTATGTTGCGTTAGAAGCGAGGGGCCTGCATAAAATGAATGATGACTGAAGCAATAGTGTCTTTTCCAATCAAGCCCTCCTTCTAGCGCCAATTTATGTTGATGATGATTGTTAGTCATTCACAAACATAGAATAAAAGTTACACAACAACCTTTACTCATCTTGAAAGATACGATGAATTCAGAGAATTCATGATCCCAAGTCTCCGTTGATTAGGTCTTAATCTACTGACGTTACTCAGTGGTTGATGTGTGTTGCTGTTTTCCATTCAGGGGCCTTACGTATTTCTGCAAAGTTCATCATTATTCCTCCAAATATCCTGCTCTGTATGTCTGTCCTGCATAAATCTCCAATAATTCTACCTCTGCACTGTGAATTTAGTCAAATAATGTGCTTACAGGCTGATATTCGCATGATTTCTACCATTATTTGCAATTCTTTGCATGATATTTTCAATACTACATGCATTTAACTCAAATATGCTAATGATTTTCAATTACCTACGGGATTTCAGCATATTTCTCTGTTCTGCTTGTTATTTATCATGATTTGTAGTTATGGTGATGAATTTATGAAATTAAAAAAAGGAAAAGGGTTAAAGAATGAGATTCCCAAAACTACTTGACTGAGATCACTGATCCACATAAAAGCTCCCATACATGCAATGAAAAGAAGGAAACTAGAATCATACTTCACCAGGACATTCCACAAATCCGCATGATCTAGTGCAAATCTTCAAAGGAAAAGTTGACAACAACATGTAATGAAATGAAAGCGCTTCTAGTTGAACACAGCATTCACCAGTACATATCCAGAAATCAATATGAAGATTACGTAAAATTTACAATCAGGATGTAATCTGAAACTTCATATCCATTCAGTATGCTCAAGAAAAGGTACATTTACAGTGATCTGAAGAAAGAACCTTGACATTTCAACAATTCTATCCTCATTAGTCTCAGTAATCCGATCTCCTAATTGATTCTACAGTAATTGGCCTTAATGTGCCAGATATATCTATCTATCTCCTCTCTTTATTGTTAACAAGCTCTGGCTCTTATATAGAGCAAATGCCAGAAAACAGTTACAATGATCCAAGGATCAGGATCCTCTCATAATAATCAACAGTCCAGATGAAAAGCACATGCTTTGCCAGTTGGCAAATGTACAGCTGGCACAGAATATTCCAGCATCTTTGATTTGATTTGGTCTCCAGCTGGCAAACAGCATATTTGACAATATCCTCCTCATTTCTGGTTCATGTTGCCTCCGTGTGCAACTTTGTAATTATCAGCTTCAGCTCTAACAGCATCATGACTTCCTGCAATAAACAGACAAACATTAAGTTCATCATCATGTGGATAAACAACAGGAATTTAAACATTTTATTAAACATGCCTCAAAATGTGCAGCTACAGGCAAATCGAGCCCCAAATCAGTGGAAAATATGCACTAAATGCATAAACAGCGTTAAAACACTCGGGTCAACCATTGTTGACTAAAAATCAGGCAGTCGGGCTTTCAAATTTCTATCGCTCTGTTTTCCCACCCATTTTCGTGTATATCGGGTTCTAAATATGATCATGTACATCGCAACATATGCGAGGAATCAATCGCTTTTAACAAATTATTTCAAATCCGGCTTTGCATGCTATCGGCGAGACCAAATATAACACGGCCGAAGACCTTATCTGCAGGATATTGTGAATATGATGCTCCCCCTTCTCGAATGTCCTGATGATGTCACCGTCATGTTTCGCTTCTGTATATTGGGGAAAAGAATGACATCATCATCATCATCATGTCGAAGGAAAATAGGAGGATATGAAATATGATCCTGCTGCTGAGAATGGAATATGATGGTGACGTCATCGTCATATCCGGGCTTCATTAAAATGCAAAAGATGACGTCACCGTCATGTTTAGTTAAGATCAGGGGATAAATGTAATATCGGGTCACCTTAGGAAGATGATCAGGTGGTGAATGTAATATGACCCCTTTGCGGCCAAGGTAACCCTCTCGAAAGATCAGGATGATGATGATGTCATCAGGATATCCGGGGCTTTTGTTAAACTTAGAACATGACGTCATCATCATATTCGCGAACCGGATCATGTTTTGGAAAATATCCTGCCGAAGGGAAATGTGATGATGATGTCCTCCTAATATTTGCTTCTTCGTTTATCAGATCGGGATGACGTTATCAGGATATTTGCAAAAGGTCATATTTCTCGGCAGGAGGACATTACGAAATATCGGGTAGACAAACATGATCATGATGATCTTGACAACATGACAGGATAAAAATATGATGATCCTCCTCATCGGATATCATGATGACGTAACCATCATATTCCGTCTTCGAAGCATGAGGATGAGTTGAGGTCATCATCAGGTTAGCGCTAGAGTGATATTTAAAATATGATCATGCTGAGGAATGGAATATCACCCTCCCTTAAAAGATAGGGTGATCATCGTGATCATGCAAAAGGAGATCAGGAGGATATGATGACGTCATCATCATATTAGCGAATATCAGCAAATATGACCCTCCCTTGAAAGATCAGGATGATGATGCTCCGATAGGATTTTGACATGCGCGTGCAAATATGCAGACGGTGGATTTTCTACGCAGGGTGATATTATAATATCAGCATGATATTATAATATCAGGTGATGTTATAATATCATGATGCTCGTTGTTATGAAATATGACCCTCCTAAAATCATGTTTGACCAGACCTTTGACTTGTCATAACTTTCACATATGGACGAATTTTCAGGTGATGTAAAAGGTAAACTTAGCTGGAATTTGAAGCTCTTTCTCAATATGAGGTCATAGAAACAAAATATGAACTTTGACAAACTGACCTCATGATGATGACCTACCTCATCGAATATCATGATGATAATGCACCTGACTCATTTTTACCAAACCGCCAGAAAACAGACAACACAAGCCAAGCCAAAAGTTGGGTCCATGTTTTGCCAAGTTAAAATGGGGCATGTTGTGTAACCACACAACAGAGAGTCTGGACCAGAGAGAGAGTCAAAATTTAGTGGTCCTTGAAATAGCTCAGGTTCATCTATTTCCATCATTTCTTTGTTCAAGAAATTCTTCACTGCCTCTGCAGTGTCTCTTGCCAGAGATTAAGTATTCTTTTCCTTTTGGATCTCAGAACTGTCATCATAGGTCTTCTCTGCTTGTTCTTCTTCTTTTCTCTTGACCTCCTCTTCTTGACTCACTTTCTCCTCTTTTCTTCCTTCTCCTTTATGTCTGTAGTGGGATCCGGAGGAGAGATGTTACCTGTGTTTACTGCTCCATGAACTTCCTCTTCCAGAACAGAGGAATCCAAGTCCTTAGACTTCTCTTCATCTATCTCTTTTGATCCTTCTACATTTTTGTCAGAAGATTCTTCATTGGTTACATTTAATCCTTCAACATCCATGGTAGAAGGTTATTCATCTGTTTCCTCTACAATAGGAAGATTGAATCTTTTGAAGGCATTCTAGAGGATGTCTTTTGTTTCTCTTGCTACTTGGTCAATTTCTCCAAGCATAAGTTTATTCATTCTTGCTTTACTCCAGAATTCATCATTATAGTCCTTAAAGATCATGTCCATTTTCTTTGGAGTAATAGAAGGATAGAGCTAAATTGTAATTTGTTCTCAGATCTCTAAGTCTTTTGCCTTTGCATTCTCCTTTCTTAGTTCAAATACCTTCTCTAGACTTTTGGGAATTAATGATATAATTTCAATGAATGCTTTATTGTAAATATTCAGGTACCTGACAGTAGCTTCTTCTAAAATCCTCTTGTCTGTGTCACTGTATTCATCATAGAACTCTGTTACTAGCTGTAGGTTCCCATCCACAATGATTACCTTGATGATGTCATCAATGGAAAGAGTGGGCTTTTCAACAAATTCTTCTACCTTTTCTTCCTTATTTTTACTGGTAGAGTATTCTCTGGATGTTTTCTTCTTCTTCATTTTCTTGATTTCCTCATCAGATTTTGTTTCTTCATCATCTTTGAGGCTTGTGTATGACCTTGTGGCTTTGGTTTTTGTCCTCTTTTCTCCTTTTCTGGATGTCTTGACTTCCAGTTTGGTGGCCCTTGAGCTTTTAGGAGTGGTAGGTGCAGAGCTCTTGGAGGATCTAGTTCGAGAGGAGGCTTGTACTGGAACACTTCATTTCTTTGCTTCTTGTTTCTTTTTCTCAACCTTCTCCATTTTCTCTCTATTTGCATCTACTGCTTCTTTTGATATGCCAAACCTTTTGGCAATTTCCTTAACTTCCCTTCTAACTTTCCTCTTTATCTCCGGTTGTCTTAGTTCAACATGTATTTTTACACTTAGTTCTTGAGAGGTTCCAAACCTTTTTGCCTTAGGGTCCTTGGGCTGGCACAACAAGTGTTGAATATGTAGTTCTAGGATTTTCTCATCGACCTCGTATCCCATTGGCATTATCCACACTGTTCTGGACTCAATTGCCTCCATTAGGCATTGGTTAGTGTCAACCATGAAGCACACTGTATCCTTGTATTTTTCAACTATGGATTGAGGTATTCTCTCTCTAGCTTGCATCATACTTTGGAAGTTCTTAAAATAACCCCATAGAGCTTTGTTTTGAGCTTTAGCATCACCAAGTCCATACATATAGTCTCTAATCTGGATTACAACTAGTTTATCATTTTGCCATACCCAACCACTTGATCCGGGTATCTCATTCATGTAATAAGCAACCATACTTGAAGGAGTTCTTATCCTTCTTGATCGGCTGTAGGTTTTCTAATAGTTGATTTAAGAGAAGATCACATAGGTCATAATCTACATTCTCCCTCAACATCTGATATACTGCATATATTGAAGTCCCAGATACAGAATTCTCCCTACTAGAATGATAGATCTTATACCCAATTATCATTGAGGCAAATTTGATATCTGGATCTGTGATGTCATCTATGGTCATTGCTATCTTGTCAAACTTAGATCTAGTGGCTTCAGTTACTGTCTGGTTCTTGACCGATTTGAGTGCAGGTAACCCACTGGATGAGTGCAGTCCAGGTATTGCCCTGATGGCATCTTTTGTTATCTTGAAGGGCCTAATTAACCACATGAAATTATCATGCATCCTACTTAGAACATACCGGACCCAATCATCTTCCACAAAATAGGGAAAGTGTATGCAATGTCTGAAGTGTTTATCTCGGAGGGCCTTGTATTGAGGTTTGAGTTCAAAACTATCATCTATTAGTTGTTTGTGATAGATGTCCATCAATTTAGAGTCTGCAAATTCCTCAATGTTGGCATGAATATATACCCTAACATCTTCTACATGCAATACCCCATGCAGAATGCTAGAAAATGTGCCTAAAGGATCAACTTCTAGAGATTTATAGGGATGTTTCTTAAATTTAGGGCGTGGCCTATCAGTGATCTTAACAACCATTGGAGTAGCCATCTTACAAAAGATTTGGAGAGAGATTTTCAAAATAGAAGTACCTTTTTATGCTTTAGGGTTTGAAATAGGAGCCTGAACAAATCGCTAGTTGAGTTTGATTTTGTACTTTGATCTTTGAGTGAGTTGTAGAAACTTTGATGTAGAGCTCTTCTTTTCTTCTTCTCGAATGCAAATGTGCAAATAATGAGTGAATGAACCCTTTTAACCTTGCACAAACCTTAATTTCCTTTTGCAATAAATGCACAACATAAGTTATCCAGTTGCCCTGTTTTGAGAGAGAACTTCTTGAATCATTGTGCTGAACTTAGAATCATTGTCAGTGAGGATTGACAATGTATCTTCTTTTCTTCAATCATGCCATGGATCCGTAGATCAAAGTATTTCAATTTTGAATCATACCGGATCTGTCTGTGAAAATCATGCTTTATCAGATGGCTGTCAAACCAAATCAATCTTGAACGATTAAACTCTTGCAAAAATCCATGCGGATCTTTCATATTTTTACCGAGTGTTATTTAGATATTTTTCTGGGAACCCTTTAATTCACAGCATTCCATGTGCCAATTTTGGCAGTAATTGACTGGCTAGGGGAATTTATTTTTCTCTGTGACTCCCCCTGAGCCAGAGTTCATCTGTTTAGTTTTCGAAAGGAATATCAGCACTGGATTTCAATGTGGATCCATCCCTAATATTTTATGTACTCTTCTTCGCCCAAATCTTGCTCATCTCCCTTTGAACTTCATCCGCATTCATTTTGCCTTTACCCTTATCTTGTTTTTTATTATGATGCATCAGACCCTTTTTATCCTGATTTTTGCTTCTACAAAATTTGGCAATATGACCAGATCTATTGCAATTGTAACAAACAACATTTCTTTGCATATTTGATTGATATCCTTTTGATCTGCATTGATTAGCCATATGTCCCATTCTATTGCATGCAAAGCATCTACCATTGAATGAATTGTTTATTTGCATATTTCTACATTCATGAGATTTGTGACCATACCTTTTGTAGTTGAAATATTGTCTGGAGAAGGATGGATTAGTTTGCACTGAGTTGCTTTATGACCAAAATTGTTGCAATTGAAGCAGTATCCATTGAAGGATGGATATCTTTGAGCATTTGGTTTCTTGACCGGAGGTCTTCTAGGCTTGTTTCTTTGATTTCCTGATCCAAAGTTCTTCTGACCAGATCTAGAGCTTTCAGCTTTCTCATATCCCAAGCCACGCTTATCATCTATCCTCTTTTGGCTTTCAAGAAGAACTTCAAGTTGGGCCAAGCTTATCTTGAATTTCTCTTTGTATTCATTTGTCGTTTGAAGATTTTGTTTAAGAGTGTCTATCTGATTCTCAAGTTGTTCTTCATTACCTCTATCTTCTTCAAGATCAAATTCAAGATGCCTGATTATTTTGTCAATTTTGTGGCAGTCCTCTGTCTTCTCCTTGAGGGATTGTCTTAGATTATCTTCACTTTTCCTTTTTTTCTTCAATTTCTTGGGTGAATCTCATAACCCCTGATTCCATTTCATGCCTTACCATAATGACCTCTTTTGATAGCTTTTCACATAGTTTATTTTTCTCATTCAGATCTTCATTAGTATCATTGTCTTCACTTTGATTGGATAATTTTTGAAGTAGTTCCTTTCTCTTTTTCACAAAGATACTAAGTTTTTCTTTTATCTCCTTTATGAAATCATCAGCTTCTTTGAGTCTTTCTCTCAAATTATTGACTTCAGAATGAGATTGTTCAAGATCATCTAGGGCAGACTGAAGTTGTTCCTTCATACCATATATATCCATTGAGATTCCCAGATCTTCCTCAAGCTGTTAGATTTTGTTTAGAGGAAATTAGCTCTGATACCAATTGTTGGAAACAAGGTAGATAACTGAGAGGGGTAAATCAGTCATCTCTAAACTTCTTTAACTTTCTTTTCTTTTGTTAACTTAAAATTCAGTACAGCATCAGATTATTTACGCATATGTGATCATAAGAACATAAATAAAATCAACACACATAACACAAGGATTTTTACGTGGAAAACCCTGTTAAGGGAAAAACCACAGGGTGACTAACCCAAGATTGTATTCTCTGTTAAAAGAATAAGGAAGTATAAAATGGCACTTGCACACTACTCACAAGAGGCACACTACCTACAAGAACTTAGAGAAGGTAATCAGATGTTTGAACTAATGTGAAGCATCTACAAATGCAAGAGATCAGTTCCGGTTAGGCACAATACATTGATTTGATGCACTTCATTCTTCCTCTGCTTTAATACTGTTGCTTTGTCACATACTGGACTTGATTTATAGCTTTCACACTTGTCCCTAATTTTCTTCACACTTATTACTTTTATTCACACACCTACATACTGGAATCCATCTGGTATAAATATTTGCATCAAGGATTTCATCAACTTTCTAGTCGGCAACAGGAACACTCAAGATATTTACAAGTTATTGATCTGTCGGCTGAATCCATGCTTGATTTGAGATGCATATCAAAAGCATAGGCATAGAAGTCATTAATCATGTTGGCCAACAATGTATAATCCCCCAAATAGCTTGATCAACACTTTTTACTCATCCAGATTGAGGTCTGATGCTCTGCCGGTCAGTTCTTCCTCTGTCTACTCTACTTGACTAGAACCCGATGCTCAGATGCTCGTATCTTTTCCATGATTTACTACCCGAGGCTAAATCTCTAGAATATAGTAGTCATGATACTTCTCTTGACTTATCCAAGTTTACAACTTGCTGAGTTACACCATTTGAGAGATGCAGACCTGATTGTTGGACCTTGTTGCATACTCTATTCTTGTTCACCAAACCAAAACAATCTTCAATCTAACTTCCAGAATAGGCATACTATGTACTGTGGATGTGTGGGATAGACTTTGTTGCCATCAATGACAACACTCATGAAGCCACACAATGTCTCTTGCCAGTAGTACCAACAATAGGTATCCCATGGACATGTGAATATGGGCTTGTGTTGATCTTCCGGCGCTATTTTGATTTGATTATAGATGGAAAATCCATCCATTAGTGACAACATAGTGTGCCCTATTGTTAGATCTATAATTATGTCGATGTTGGGTAGAGGGAAGTCATCTTTGGGACAGGCCTTGTTTAGATCTCTGAAGTCATTAGACAGTCTAACCCTTCCATCTCGTTTTGAGACAGGAACTATATTTGAAATCCACTCCAGATAATCAATTGGTCTGATGAAACCAACATTTAGCAACTTCTTCAATTCTTCTTTCACTAAGAGTGCGATATGTGGATGCATCTTCCTTAGTTTTTGTTTAACTGGCTTAGCTCCTAGAGCTAGTGACAAATGATGCATTATATGGTTTGGATCCAGTCCTGGAAAATTCGCATATGACCAAGAAAAGTTAATCTATTTCTGGTTGAAGAATTCAGTGAAATTTGTCTTTTCTTGTGCAGAGAAAGATTGTGCTATATGGATTATCCTTGGGTTGTCTTCTATGCCAATGCTGACAGGTTCTACTAGTTCTATCATTATTGAGGACCTCTCCTGATGTGTTAGATTGGGAAGAGTATCAAGCCTTTCATTCTTCGGTGCCATAGAGAGGTTTTCACCGTCGGACACGTCTTTTATTTTTTTACTATTTTCATGATCTAACACTGCCGCAGAGTAGTTTCACTATTAGATCTATCTTTTATTTTTACATTTGTATGACTGAAAGGCTTGACACTCTCTCCAAAATAAGCCTTGTCATTGAGTTCTATGGCATAGCCAGTTTTGTGATCCCTTGTGGGTAGATGGTCTCTAAGTTCTAGATAATCTATGATAGCATCATCATTTTGGAAAGTATCTAGCTCAGGGACATCATCTTGTAAATCCCAGTCTATGCATTTGGGATGTACTAAGGGTAATGGGTCATCGGGTTGATCTGGTTTGAGGGTAGTGATGGTTAGGATGGAGGAATTGTTTAGGCTATTGTAAGTATTTACATAGTCTATGATGGTACTCTCCTCAAGTTGATCTATCAAGTGTGATATCAAACTTTCTTCATGAAACTCATATTCGGTATTTTAAGGATCGAACTCTAGAGGTCTAGACCTAGAGCTTCGTCCCTCATGAGTTGTATGGGTAGAGCTATATTGTTGAACCACATCAACATCTTTGTCATCATAAGATAGTTTAGAAAGACTATCCCACTCATATTCATTTGAGTCTATCTCGTTCCATTCTTATAGTTAGTGAATCTGCTCTACTAAGTTAGTAGTAGTTGTTTCTCTTTCTTTTCCTTTATGCTTTTCCTTGCTTTTGATCTTTTCTTTGCCTTTATAACCTAGCCCTGTAGTGTCCCAGGATATTAAAGAAGAAGGTTGGATAGGTTTGATGATGCCTTCTTTTCTTAATCCTATGGGACCATGGCCATCATATCCCATTCTTTGTAAGATAGAGAACCCTTGACCATGTTGTTTAGTTTGCAAGTGGGGTTGAGGGTCTTGTGGTTTTGATTCACTATCTTCATATTTATATAGTCATTGTAGAATATCCTTTTCATCACTCTCATTTGATAGGCTTCCCCATTTAACAAAAGGACCTTTAGGAGTCTCCAACGACTTGGGTTTGTTCATGGATGGTTTTCCATAGGACTTGGGAGATATGGGTAGCTATGCTAGGTAGAAAGTTTATGCAATGGTATACTCTCCTACACCCTTGTCTTTGAGCTTGAGTTTGAGTTCAGATGTCTTGGATGTATAAGGTAGTGAGGCTGGGTCAATACAGGATGAAGATGAGGAAGATGCATGGTTGGTGGGGATTACAACTTCAGGATTGGATTGGATGGAATTGCAATATTGGAATGGATCAGGATCACCTTGGATAGTGACTTCTTGGCCATTATGAGGAAACTTGATACACTGATGGTAGGTGGATGGTACGGCTTTCATTGCATGTATACAAGGTTGATCAAGAAGAATATGGTATGCCAGTTCCATGTCTAGCACTTGGCACACCACATCTTTAACTACCGGTCCCACTCATATAGGCAAAACAATGGTTCCTTTGGATGTCCTTTCTCCTTCATTGTATGCCTTGATTGTAATTTTCTTTTTAAGATCAATGGCATTCTCTGAAAACCCCAATGCAAGGATTAGTTTTAACATGCAGAAATTTAAACCTGCCCCTCCATCTATTAGGAACCGTTTTATTTTATGTTTTTGGATGAAGGTTTCAATATGGAGGGACACATTGTGTGTTTGGGTGATAGAAATATCATCTTTTTCTATAAACAATATGAAATGAGGTGTAGTTAGATGAACTACCATGGCTTGAAATTGCTCTTCGGCTAGATTGGTTGGGATGGTAGTTTCCAAGAGAGCTTTTTTGAGAATGACTTTGTGAGATGAGGATAGACGCAAAAGCTCCCAAATGGATATATGTGTAGGTGTTTTATGGAGTTGGTCAAGAATGTTGTATTGGTTAGATGTGGAGGAAGGTTTAGATGGAGCTCCTTGGAGAGTAATCTTTCCACCATGAGTGGTTACATTACAATTAGGCTTTTTATTTATAGTGATCACATTTACATGTGAGTCACTTTTAGAGATGTGGTTGAAAACATAATCATATGACACATTTGTATAGTTGGCATTGTTACAACTGTTACTAGTTTTCTTGGAAGAACCTCCCTTCTTATAGTTGGGGAGTAGATTCTTGAATGCCAAATGGTCATCATTGGATACGTGTCCATCAATTGATATTACTTTTTGATCGATCAGGTCTTGGATGGTGTTCTTGTTTCTATGATATTCACAAAAGTCTGAGTCTTTCCACCAAGAGGGTTTAAATTTCAGTTCATAATCTTACACCATTGGAAGCGTTATGAGATTGTTTGATATGAGCTTCCGTAGGGCAAATTCAATTGATTCCCCTAATGGTGTAAAATTTCAATGAGGAGGAAATTTTGTGGATCGTGGTTCATTGTTTTGAGGTTTGTTTGATGGTGTGTTGTTTTTTGGATTTGATAGATTAAAGATTGGTTGTTTCGGTACCACATGTTTAGCATCAACAACACCATCGTTTACAATGTTTTTGTTTTTTTTGAAAACTTTGGCTTGTCCGTGTTATTCCTTGAACTAGGGGTGTCTTTGTAGAGTTTGATTTGTCCCTTAGCTATCAAGGCCTTCTCAATGAGTAACCCCATCTCAATGACCTTACTAAAGGAAGTAGGACATTGTATTTGTATTGATAGCTCAAGTTAGCATTTAAGTTGTGAACAAACATCTCAATCATTTGTTTCTCCAGAATATGGTATGGACACTTGCTAGCAAGTTGTCTCCATCTTTGTAAAAAGGAGGTGAAATATTCTCCACCTTTCTATTTGTTGTTACAAAGTTCCAACATTGAAATTTCATGTTCAATGTTGTAGGAGAAATGGGTCACAAATTTATCCACAAGCTCATTAAAGGTTCGGATGCCAGGAGGTAATTGGGAGAACCATTCCATTGCTTCTCCTCCTAAACTGCGTGGAAATAGTCACATAAGATATGTTTCATTGTGAGTAACCTCTAAGCAAGAAGCACTAAATTCTCTTATATGATCATGCGGGTCACCTTTTCCTCTATACTTATCAAATTTTGGAACCTCAAATCTTGAGGGAAAAGGTATCATGACCAAACTTTTGTCAAAAGGATATGGTGAGATATCCTCTAGTGAGTAGTGCTATGTTGAAGTTCTGGTTTGGATGTCCATAAGTTGTTGTTGCAAGACTTGGATTTGTTACGTTAATGTGTCTAAAGAGTTTGATCTATCCTTAGTCTTGTCATTTTTGGGAGCATTGATGTCACTAGATGGGGTTTCTTCTCTCAATTTTGAGACGTCAAAATCAGGGGGTAATTTAATTCCTTGTTGTGATAGCATGAGGAAGTATTTTTGGGGGTCCATGGTCATGACCTTGTCCATCATTTTTTGGAATTTGGGATCTTGCAAAGCACTAACAAGTTCCTCATGTGGGATTTCTTCCTCATCATCACTAGATGCAATGAAGTGCTCACTATGGTTTGAGGGATCCATTTCTTTGTTTTTGTCAGTTTTGGATCTAGTTTGAACCATGAGATTTTTGAATATGGGTAAAGTTGGATGAAATACTTGTGAAAGTAAATGAAATTTTTTTGGTAAGATGTGGTTGAGGTATGTTTTATTAGATTTGGAAGTTTTTGTGATAAGATTTTCTAAGGTTTTCTCTTGATCTATTTGGTCAAACAAAATGGTCTTGAGCTATAATGGTATTAGCTATCAAAGTGATGATATTGTTTAGGGTAAAATTTGGATAGAGGGTTTTTGATGGTTTGTATGTGTATCCTCCTTTCACCCTAAAGAATTCAAGGACCTTGAGTCGAGTAAGAATCTACTATTAGGCCCTTGGTCTCTTAGAATGTAGGGAAAATTAGATTTGTATGATTTGATTACTTGATTATACCCAATTATGCTTAAAACCCTAATTATGCAAATACGAAAGCAAATGGACAAATTATGGAAAATGCTGCTATAGAAAGATGTAAAAAGACAGACAAATGTGTACCAGTTTCTGAAGTTTGGGAAGTGAAATAGTCGGGGACTAATGAGCAGGCGCCCTAGTCCAGTGCCATGCTTTTTGTCAGGATTTGGAAACTTTACCTACAACATGTTCTTATTGTCTTAGAGATTCTTCCGTTGTGGGATCCAGAGGACTAATGAGTGTGCACTCAAGTCTAGGTCTCTATTTTCAGTTCTAATCTACAATTCTGACACTCTGCAACCCTTCTCTATAACTCCACTTTTCCTGCTTCTTCAACCTGTAACCTGCAATCATAGAAAAATGGGGAGGGGGTTGTGGTGTTTAGAGGCTTACCTCAGTCAAGCCGTGGAGAGACATTCAAGTCTTCCAAACACCGTTGTCAGATAGATAGTGCATGTCCTTGTGGGACAGAGGCAAAAACTAAATGATAAATTATCAAAAGCACAATTGATATCACCTTGTAGTGAAGATCTCATGGAAGGAATATGCTCTTCATGCCATGAGGAGATGGATGCTCAAATCTGCAAATACAAACACATAAACAACACAATATCTGCTCTTCCACACAATGAATGCCTTGAATCACCTTTAGAATGCCAATGCTCATCTAGTAATCATCTAATGTCCATCTAGTTTACAAATGAATGCCTAAACATGCTTATTTATGCAACTTCACCAAGAATTTTGGAATTGAAACTTACCGTGTCGGCATAGGACCTAAATAACTGTCACAAGCCAACACTTAAAATTTGGGCTTGACCTAAAATAGGGCAGGACTAGGGCGTGGGCGCCCAAGTCCTCCCCCCTATTTTAGGTAGGGTCTATCTTAAGTGGTCCCCTAGATCCTATTTTCCATGACACTTAGGGTTTTCTCATCAAGATACCAAAATATGATGCAAGATGTCCTAAATGTAGATTAAAGACCTAGTAGCTAAACCTTAAGAGGGAAAATCCCCCAAGGGGACATTTTATAACGTTAGATTTAGCCCCCACTTTAATGTATGTATAAACACAAGGCCAACACATGAATTAAAGTACGGTCAACAAACACAACAAACATGCCAAGCACGGCGAAGACATGCCAATCATAGAGAAGATAGTAATAGGCAAACAAAACACTAAGAAGACAGTTATAGTCATGTAAAACATGGAGAAGACAACAATGAATGCATAGAAGATAGTGAATGCATAGAAGCCATGAACGATTTTTTTTCTTTTTCTCATATATATATGAAATGCAGATGCAAGTACAAGGAAAGTAAACACACCACCCATAATGCAAGAAGCACTCATCGCGCTGGTCTTTAAACTGCATATGGGGAAACAGACACGCAAGACACGCAAAACCTCCCATAATGCAGGAAGTACTCATCGTACTAGTCTTTAAACTGCATATGGGGCAACAGACACGCCATACAAATCAAGCACGCCAAACACACACACTTGGAAAACACAGAGAAAACATGGAAGACAAGCGATGGAGTGTTCCTATTTCTAGGTTCATCACCATCTTAGGCACATTACAGGCACACACCGATGATTGTGCTTTGCCACAACAATCACCGAAGACACGCTTAAGGGTTGAGTTAGTCACAAAACTGCTCCCCACCTCTACATAGGACTTTTGAAAATGACAGGAGATGCACTCTCTTTGAGAAATACACCATCCCGCCTCCATAGAGGGCTTAAGATGATTGATGATTGATTGATTGCAAACAAAACTCAGAGTGCAAGAAGTACTCATTGCACTAGTCTTTAAACTGCACCTGAGGACAAGCACATTTCTAACATCTACAATAGATAGCTTACCTTATATATGCCCCCACCTTAAGGTGATTAATATCAAGTATTGATATCAAGAATGTTAAGGTAGGATGAAAACACACAAGGGAATACATACTCTCACAAAGCCCATGTCCCCTAGAGGTGACATGTATTGTATGATCGCCAAATGTTCCCACAAACACATCCCTACAAGAAACATGTTAGTGTCCATGATAATCATGATATATAACAACATCAATTCATATGATCAATCACACAAAGAGCCAAGGTTATACTATGAATTCAGAGATCGAGGATAACCGTGGAGCTATATCATGAAAATCTCAGAATCAAGTGTCACCAAGGTGAGATTCAAAGACAAACAAAGTGCATGGAGTTTTATGTTTTGTAAGTGAGATAAGACACTATCAAGATCACTACGTAGAAAGCATGGAGTGCTTCTACTAGCCAAGCATCAGATAATATATTACAACCCCATCGTCATGTTAGGAACTAAGTCCAATTTTTTATTTCTCGCTAAAGGGATGCTAGGTCCGCATCAATATAAATGTTTTTTCATCATCTGCCCACTAGATAGAAACACTAGAGGAAGGGAAACAATAAATCAAGAGAGGAGAAGCAAGTGTCTTAGGGACAGTCACGTAGGAGGGTTCCCCCAAGTCACCAACCGCCACGCTATGTCCGTAAGACAACACACAACAATGAAAATGGAGAGAGGCAATATACAAGAATGATGATACAAATAGAATAATGTCACAACAAAGGTGGTCTCCTGGTATCCTGGACCTTACAAGAGAATCAGGGGTCATCCTAGGAGGCCTGAACAACACATAACACATCACAAGGGAAACACATCATGATAGATAAAGGGTTAGAGATACTTACCTATTGGATCTTCGAGCTAAGTGTTGTCATCAAGCAAATCATCATCATCTTCCCAATCCCAAATGTTAGAGGAAAGTGGGACATAAGGTACCATAGCCCAACTTTTGTTCTTGTTTTCAAGTTGCTCATTTTAAGGATCATCTTTGTTTAGTTCAATGTTTGGTTCAATGTTTTCTTGTTGAGATGCAAGTCATTGGGCATATTCTTGTCATCTCCTCCTTTCTCTTGCTTTTCTATTTCTTATTGTCTTACCACTTATCTCTTATAAGATAGGGTTTTGCTCTTTCACATATTTTTGTGTTTTAGAGGAGGTAGCACCAGGATCAAATTTCATCTGTCTAGGTGGAATGTTTTGTTGTCGATAATTAACTCTTGAACCTTGTAAGGATGACGGGGGAGGAACCTCAGCATAGGGTCCTTTTTCCTTTGGTCTAGGATTCTCTTCAAATACGGGTTGTTTGTCTTTTGATGTTTCTTGTCTAGGAGGACCGGCCACTTGATGTAATAATTTCATTTTGTAGTTTCTATAGCTTAAAAAGTTAAAGTTTGTTCATGGCTCTGGTTCTTTTTCAGATCTCTTCCAAAAGTAATCTAGTGTACAATGTTGTATTGTAACCAAAGGTTTATACTTATTGCAGGGGATAGTAATCACTTATCCATTCAAAGGAAATTATACACAATTGTGAATTGTTGAAGAGATGGATTTCATAGTCTTTAACCATGGGTGTCCCAATTTTATATGAAAGAGGTTAGAAATAGGGACAACATCAAACCATTGTTATACATGTTTCTCAAATACAGTGACCAATAAAGATATCTTCGTAAAAGTGTTTATAAAGGTTCCCTTATGTGTCTTAATCATCATATCCGAAGGGTCATAAGATCCTTGCAATAATTGATGTGAAAAGAGAAACTCTTTGGTAGCTATATTGGTCATGCAATTAGGATCAATAAGGGTTCCATCCATTGGATTTCCCATTATTTTTACAGTGATATAAAGAGGTCCTTCAGTGTCTCCCATTGTTCTATCATGAGGTGTAAACACAATTTTAGGTTCGGGGACCTTTCTTTTCAGGTAAGGCCTAGGACGGAACCTATTGTTGTTATTGTGATTAGAATCCATGTGTGTAAGTGTTCAAATCAATGGAAGATCCAATTTTGAAATTTTTTCCAAATTTATGAAAAAGACAAGTGCAAAATTATATGCAAAAATGACCTTAAATGCTTGATTTTTTGTACTTTTTCAATGAAAATATATGAAAGAAAGAGGTGTTATAAGGAAATTGATCAGGGGTAGAAAATAATATGTCTGATATTAGTCCAATACAAAAATAATATCCTTCACAACATACTTATGATGCAAATCTAGAATGATGATAAGCCAAAACTTAGTGAAAATACACTAAAATATGTGGTTTTTTCACCAAATCTCAATGCAAAAGAGTATGACAAAGGGTGTTGTGAGGAAAATGATGATGGAAATTTTTTTTTATCAGTAATATCAGCCACCTAATGCAAAAAAATCCGTCACAATATGCTTATAGTGCCACTTAAGATCAAACCTTAGTGAAAATATAGAAAAAATATGCAATTTTTCACAATATTTCAACTCCAAGACAAAGAAAAAGAGGTGTTGCAGAGAATTTTAGGAGGTAAAAAAGATTATAAAATAACATAATTCACCTAAATCCATAAAACTTGTCACAACACACTTGGAGTGCAAATCTAGGTCAAACCCTAGGGCAAATATAGCAAAAATATGCATTTTTTCACCAAAATTTCAATACAAGAGCCCAATAAAAAGGTGTTGTGAAGATTTTTAGGAGGGGAAGTAGATAATAACCCTGATAAAAGCCAATTAGTGCAAAAATATTTTTCACAACACGCCCATGGTACAAATTTAGAGAGTCGACAAGGCCAAATCTAGTGAAAATCAAGGTTTTTCAAGCCCTAGGCATGAGATCTTAATGTAAAATGCTATGTGGATGTCTTGAAATCTGATTTATGATGAAAATTAATTCCACTCAGATATTAAAATGATTTTCAAACCCTACAATGCAAAATGCAAGTGTAAATCTAATGAAAATCAATGAAAAATGCTAGTTTTTGTTGAAATTTTCTATGTAAAAATGCAAATTTTTGAAATCTAAATTCAAATTTACACTAAAATGCAACACTAAAGCTAAATTAAAATTTCAATGAGTGTCTAAGATCAGTATAAAAATTTGAAACAAGATTTTACCTACAAACCCTAGTTTTTAAAATTATTAGGTTATATGAAAAATTCAAAATTTCTAACAAAACCCTAGCAATTTTATGATGAAAATGCAATGCAATTGATTGAATTTTTGTAATTTTCTACAATTTATCTCAGATATAATGCAATAATCATAAATTTAATGAAATTAAAATTAATTGATGAGAATTATATGAAAATGCAAACCCTAGATTGCAAATTTTTTTCAAAATTTTCAAAGTTTTCAATTTTTTGTAATTTTTCCAAATGTAATAAGATGAACAATGAAATAAATGAATTAAATGAATGTAAATCTAAAGAAAAACACTCAGCAAGGTGCCAAATTCATTAAAAACATGGGTTCACCAAAATGTTTAGGGTAAAATTTGGATAGAGGGTTTTTTATGGTTTGTATGTGTATCCTCCTTTCACCCTAAAGTATTCAAGGACCTTGAGTCAAGTAAGAATCTATTATCAGGCCTTGGGTCACTTAGAATGTAGGGAAATTTGGATTTGTATGATTTGATTCCTTGATTATTCCCAATTATGCTTAAAACCCTAATTATGCAAATCCAGAAGCAAACAGACAAATTACAGAAAATGTTGCTACAGAAAGATGTATAATCACAGACAAATGTGTACTAGTTTTTGAAGTTTAGGAAGCAGAACATTTGGGGACTAATGAGTGGGTGCCCTAGTCCAATGCCATGCTTTTTGTCAGGATCTGGGAACTTTATCTGCAACCTGTTCCTATTGTCTCAGAGATTCATCTGTTGCGGGATTTGGAGGACTAATGAGCGGGCACCCGAGTCCAGGTCCCTATTTTTAGATTTAATCTACAATTCTGACACTTTGCAACCCTTCTCTACAACTCCACTTTTCCTGCTTCTTCAACCTGTAACCTGCAATCATAGAAAAATGGGGAGGGGGTTGTGGTGTTTAGAGGCTTGCCTCAGTCAAGCCCTGGAGAGACATTAAAGTCTTCCGAACACTATTATCAGATAGAGAGTGAGTGTCCTTGTAGGATAGAGGCAAAAACCAAATGATAAATGATCAAAAGCATAATTGATATCACCTTGTAGTGAAGATCTCATGGAAGAAAGAAGCTCTTCATGCCATGAGGAGGTGGATGCTCAAATTTGCAAATACAAACACATAAACAACACAATATCTACTCTTCCACACAATGAATGCCTTGAATCACCTTTAGAATGCCAATGCTCATCTAGTAATCATCTAATGTCCATCTAGTTTACAAATGAATGCATAAACATGCTTATATATGCAACTACAAACATTCCTACCAAGAATTTCATAATTGAAACTTACTGTGTCAGCATAGGACCTAAATAACGGTCACAAGCGGACACTTAAAATTTGGGCCTAACATAAAATAGGGCAGGACTAGGGCATGGGAATCCAAGTCCTCCCCCCTATTTTAGGCAGGGTCTATCTTAAGTGGTCCCCCTAAGTCATATTTGCCATGACACTTAGGGGTTTTCTAATCAGGATGTCAAAATATGATGCAAGATGTCCTAAATGCATATTAAAGACTTGGGAACTAAACCTTAAGAGGGAAAAGCCCCCAAGGGGACATTTTTTGACATTGCAGATATAAAGGAAGTCAAATAGGGATAATTGGTAACCACTATTGATGTAGACTAGACCTTTATCAAGATGCCCTAGTGTAGTTTCAAGGTGGAGGATGATTAATCCTAATAGGAAACTAACTAGTTTGTTTGATTTAGAGGATCTCAATGATACCTTAGTGGAAATCTTGGTTTTGTTTGATTTTTGGATGGCTAGGTATGTTATGGTAAGTGGAATGTTATGGAAATGGGTACAAAATGAATTTTTATGGTTTAACTGAGATCAAAAAATGAATCTATGTTGAAATGGCTACCTGAAAGTGATTTTGTTTTTCTCTCAAAATGTCAGGAACAAGCCACTATCATAGATGCACAAGTTTATTTGTACTGAAACAGAGTTTAAATGCACATTTATGTGGTTTACATGCACAATTCTAAATGTGCATTTTTTTGGTTTGAAAACACAGTTTTATGTATGTGCAGATATAATGCTCAAATGCAAAGCAATAAGGTTTGAATGCGCAATAGGATGTGTTTGTGTGGAAAAAATATCAAATGCACTACAATAGGTTTTAGATGTGTAGTTCTACCTTTCTGCAAAGTTTGATCAAATTTTCTTGTTTTCAAGGATGTTTTTCTAAGTAACCTAAATGTTTTCGCTGATGACTTTGTTTCAGTTTGTTGCAAGAAAACATAGCAGATAAAAAGATCTCATGGTGTTATACAAATTTTTGATACACATTTTTACAAACAAGTACAATTCCTATGGTTGGCAAGGACAATATTTATTGAGTCCCAACTTGGATTTCTCTAGCCACTTAAATCAAGGCAGACAGTTAGCAACTTGGTAGCACTGGCTCTCCCTTGCACGACACTCACTTCTCTAGCATACCAAGTTATAGTTCCTCTAAAGAGTTGAACTTTCTGTCTCTACACATGATTAGTGAATACGTTGGGTGGCTTCAGAGGTCTGACCTCCTGCGTCAACAAATAGAAGGATTTGGGCTTCTAAAAACAACTAGTTCTTAATGAGGGCATTCGTTTAGGTGGTTATATGTGTGGTGATTCACTCCATTTAGGATGCTTCTCAATTTGTAGAGGTTAGGCTCTACAAGTTTAATGCACCACAAGGGTACTCTAGGAAACATTCACCGGTATAACACAACGGCACCTGTTGTATATGACTTTCGTTGCAAACACATTTATTTATAGCAGCTTGGAAGTGGCTTGGCTTTATCCTGTTATCGCTTGAGGTCATCCCACTTGGAAGAAATGCAAACCCAAGGGCAGGCCTCTTCTAAAGGTTAAATAAATTAAATGATGGGTTTGGCATTTTGGTCACCCAAAATGGGGAGAGCATAGGTCTATCACCATTTTACAAGCACAGTAGACATTGGTTCATTAACCTTCTAGAGTTAATCAAAATGTGATTTAATCTACCAAGAAAAAGATTGACATAATAGCATAAACATGAAAAGATAGTTGATTTTAGCCTCCTAAACAAACTATGTGAATATTATTGTTGAAGATTTGATCAGGTTACTTTCCCCTACTTATTCTATATGTGGATTTGTAAGTGCAAGATTTGCTTGAAATATTTGTTCAATTTTAACCACATAGTTTGGGACTATGTGAAATTTGTATGCATTTTGTATGAGCAATGATGAGATTTACTCGTAATTAGAAACTAGATGAAGATTTGTATGCAAGTTGCATGAACAATGATTTACTCATCCTAATTAAAGCTAGATGAAGATTTGTATGCAAGATGCAACTAAAGATGCCTAAACCCACTCTTAAACCTACAAGAACATTTTGTCAATAGCCTCCATTGATGATTGATAATACCTACAACCAAGTTAGTATAAAAAAATATACAAAAATCAATACAAATGTCTGACATGAATCAGATGCGCTGAAACAGAGAATGGATGCGCAGGAAGAAAGATTAAATGCGCAAAAAGATAGATGCGAAGGAAGAACTTGCAAATGCATATAAAGAAGTCTTAAAAGTGTAGAAAGATGATCAGATGTGTAGAAAGAAGTTTCATATGTGTTGGACTATTCTTTTCATCATGGATGCACTAGACTGGAAATTTGAATCCACTGGAACAACCTATCACGACTGCAACTTCACCAAAAACTCAAATGGAGGTTAAAAATGGGGCAGTGGCCCCACAATGGGTGCCAAAATGTGATTGAATTTATGAACTAGAGTAGAAACTAATTAAATATTTAATAACTTCAATTAAAATGAGACAAATGCAATAAAATAAAGATATACCTTGCTGAACTGATCTACCTCATGTCTTCCATTGTTGCCTATCTTTCTTTAATCTTGTGTGATTATAGAGCTCGTAGAAGTTGTACTTCCTTTCTATTAAGATGACAAAGATAGAATGGTTATGTGGAGGATTATGCGATGAGACTACAATGCAATGACTAAGATGATGGATGGGGATAATGATATGCTGCCATGGTTGATGATAATGAAATCTAGATGCAAATGCAATGGAGCCAAAGGCACGCTTGATAACTATGGTGGAATTCCTACAGAATAAGATTACTAAAAGCTTGAGTGGTGCAAAATGGGTGTGAGAACCTTGCTTTTATAGGCTAAGGATGGACCAATTCCAAGTGTCATAAGATCCATGATTGGAGGAATTATCTGTGACATGTACGATTGAGATGGAGTTGAGGGAGATAATCATGGGAAATGTTCCTACTACGTTTACAAGGTAGAGGAATATGTGGATCCATGAGCCACATGTCATTGTGCTCACAAATGACGTGTGAGTTAAAAGTGGAAGACTTTGGGGAGATTGTGGAAGGACTCTTGATTTGCTGGAATGTGAGAGATGAACTAGAATTAGAAAGACAAGTGTCTTTGAGCCTAAAGGTGATTGAGAAATAATAGGACACATGTGGGTGAGGATAATTAGCTAATTAAATATTAAAATATTTAATTATGTGTGCAAAATGGTGAGGTGTCCAATATGACATGTATGAGATGATGTGGAATTATAGAATTTAAGACTTTGGAATAGAGGAATTTGTGATTAATTAAATAATTTAGGATTATTTAATTAGATGAGACATTAGAGGAATTAGGGTATTTAATTAAATAAATTGATTTTTATTCAATTTTTGGAAGATTAAGATGAATGTGAATCAGATAAATAAATTAGGATATTTATTTATTGATAGAAGAATAGGAATAAAATAAATATTAAAATATTTATTTAATTCGACTCAAGCCATTTTTAGGTGTATACAACTCTTTTCACTGAATTAGGGTTTTCTTTGGTCTTGTCTTAATTTTCTTTGGAAATCACTAAGTCGCTTGGAATCTCACTTCAATTTGCCTTAGACACTTTGATAGTTTGAATGAAGAATGAATTTTTTGTTGAATGAGCCCCTTTTTAATTCTTGACTTCATCACCATAAATGTCCTATTAAAAGGCTGTCAAACACCTCTCTGTAGAATGTTGTCTATTAGGATTTCTCTACAATGTTTTGCACTTGAACGTTTTTCACCAGAATTTCTTTCAAAGGATCAGTCATATGCATCTTTTCAATATATCTTCGTGTCATATTCCAGCACTGATAATCTGGCTAGGGGATTAATATTTTCATTGCAGCTCCCCCTAAACCAGAGTAAACAAATTTACTTCCTAGAGGAAGTATTTGCACTAGATGCTGGTGCAAATCCATCCTTGACTTCAATCACATCTTTCTTGATCTAGATCTTTCTAATTTCCTTCTTGGTTTCCACTGGATCAACTTTTTCCTTTCCCTTATCATTCCTCTGCTCTGTTTTCCTTTCTTTAGCATAGTAGTTTCTTTTCACATTCTTGCTTCTGCAAAATCTTGCAACATGTCCAAACTTGTTGCAATTATAGCATACCAAATTCCTTTGTCCTTGATTCCTTCTATTGATTGGATTTGATCTGTATTGATTAGCCATATGTCTAAATCTATTGCATGCAAAACACTTTCCATTGAATGATTGAGTATTCCTTGCATTGTAAAAGCCATTCCTTACTAGACTTCTGCATTCATTTGATCTATGACCAATTTTATTGCAATTAAAACATTGACCAGAGAATGATGGAACATTCTGATTTATTCTACTCCTACACTGAGTAGCTTTATGTCCAAACTTATTGCAATTAAAACAATGGCCATTGAAAGATGGATACCTTTGAGCATTTGGCTGTCTGACCGAAGGTCTTCTAGGTCTTCTTCTTTGATTCCTAAACTGGTTGCCTTTGTTTTGCTTCAACATAGTGTATGCTTGATCTGAGTTTGAACTTTCTCCTTTCTCAAATCCCAAACCTTGCTTGTCATCGGAACTCTTTTGACAAGCAATCATCTCATCAAGTTTGGCAGAACTAATCTTGAACTTTTCTTCATAGCTCTTAGCTTTTTCCAAGTTTGATTTGATGCTCACAACTTCTTTTTCAAGTTTGGCACATTCTTCTAACTTGTTTTTTATCATCAGATTTAGATCTTCTTCTGTTTTAGCTCTTTTTATAACTTCCACTTTCAAATTATCTAGGGTTTCATTTGTTGATATCAATTGTTCACTAACCTCTATGTATTTTTCTTTGAATTTCTTGACTTGTTCTTTTAGATTTAAAATGCATTCATTGGCTTCTTGTATGTTATCCTTTAGATCCCTGATTTTTGCTTCAGACTTTTCAAGATCAACAAGAGCTGCTTCCAGTTCAACATTGTTTTCATATGAAAAATTTTAAAATCTTCTGGCTACCATGAGTAAACTCTCCCAGATCTTCCTCAAGCTATTAGGATTCTTCCAAGGAACCTTGCTTTGATACCAATTGTTCAACATAGAGAATACTGAGAGGGGGGTGAATCGGTATTCTACAAAACCACTTAGTTTGTTGTTCCTTAATCCAATTACGAAATTCAATAACATGAAAACATAATAAACATAAGAATGGCAACCATAAAGACATAACACATGGACACCAAATTTTTTATGTGGAAAACCAAAAAAGGGAAAAACCACGATGAGTGTTAGCTCACAATATATTATGATAGCACAATACCTAACTACAAGAAGGCTCACTCCCTAGGGCTCACTGCCCTATGAAGAAGTGCTCACTGCACAAAGGCTCACTACCAAGAGAAAAAAAGATAGAAGAAGGATTGGCTCACTGCAAGAAGATGACTGCTGCAAATGCATCTATAGAATGCTGAGGTGCAGTACTAATTAGTTCAATACACTGATTCAAAAGACTTCATACTATCTTCTCTACTTTTTCTGCTCTGCTCTACATAAAATGTACTCTTCTGCCCTTACTGTCTTCTTCTAGTCAAAACTCTACTTTTGAATCACACACACATTTAGTTCATTCACATCGCAGTACCATATCATTACTCAACACTGAAATCTAACCCATATAAATATCCACAAATTTGAATTCATTCTCAAAACTGAGTCAGCCAATCAATCACAACACTTTATCAACTTGCATTGACTCTATCAGCCCAACACTTCCACTAAAATTCACATGGGAATCCAAGAACCACATCAATCATTCCTAATGCTTCACAGATCATATCTTATCAACCATAGATCATGATGCCCTTCTGTGGTGAAATGCAGAACTCAGAACTATCTCCTCTGCCTTGGTGGAATACTAGCAAACTAGATACTGGAACATGGAATTTTGTAGGCGATCTTCCGGATCACTTCAGACTCTATAACTCCTCAACTAGATGCTTCTGAGACCTATCCATACTACCTCAAAACCGCATACCAATACAATCACTTGCAGAGAAATGTGGACCAAAATACCCATGCATTCTGCATTATTCCTAACTTAACTATGTTCACCTAGACTTAGACATTTCATAGTATAAATTTAAGAGGAAGTTAGGTCTTTATCATTGGAACATATCATCATCAAATAGCTATGAAAAAATATCTAAACCACATATAATGATCTTCTACTGCGGAGCCATACTAACCCAATCTCTGTCACTTACTCTGTATAATATCCATACTTAGTCATTTTAGCCTTCCGAACCAGAATACTTTTGTGCCTTGTTGCCAAACCAAGTTGGCCTTCCAGAGTAATGTCTCTTTGGTCATGCCAATGGAATCCCTTTTCCTTTTTTCTATCAATGGTAACATGCAATCCTTCATTAGAGAAGTGTCTCTTGCCAACATTAGCATGACATCAAGATACAACATTGGGAGAAGACAGTTGCCTTCCAACCAAGGATTCTTTTCTTACCACCTCTGGTGATGCATGTTCCATCATGACATCATCAACGAGTAAAGAAGAGGACACTGCAACAGTCATCAAACATCACATCACACATTTTGGTAATGATGGGAGGCTAGATCACACCTTGCTGACGATATGACACACATTTATGACCTGAAACCAAATAATTATTATGGAAACCACATGTAACATTTGGATTTAACTTGTTAAATATGGTATTTATTATATTTCTTTTGGTACGGTCAATCATCAACAGTTGCCTTTCCCTTTCTCCAACATGCTTGAACACTCGCCATCCATGTGTCACAATTATTGTACCCCAGAGTGACATAACCACCTCAAGTGGAGGCAATTTGCCTTAATTTCCCCTTGTACAACCATCATTTCTTATAGATAAATCCATAGTTGAAGTTCAAAAGAGAAAAACAAAATACAAAGCCATAAATCATTCAAAACATATTCTGCATTGAAGGCTTATAGTGCGATGGATAAAAATTAGGCTCAGGGTTTTGAGGCACAGTGAGAAACAAAGGGATCAGTGGGACAATGTTGGAAAGCCTAAAAGATTGAACTACAACTATGGGAGTAAAGAAGAAATATGAACCCGTAATAGTGGAGTGACTGATGAAAGATCAAGTAGTTATAGACATTCTTAGGAATGCAGGGTGGCTCCAATTCCTAGAAAAATTTGAAGGATACAAAGAGGACATGGTCAAAGAATTTATCTTACACCTCAAGGAGGGCCAGAGTAAAGTCCATGGTGTCACCATCCCCATCTCCATAGCCATCATTAGCGAGATTTTAGGCTTGCCATAAGAAGGTGAGTAGTCCTATCATTTGAAAACTCTGTATTCTGAGCTCATAAAATGTTTTTTAGTAGGAAAAAGAACCTACAATTCATACACATATAAATAAGGGGCAAGTAAATGGAATTGTTAGGACTAGCCTTCCTTTCCCATGGAGCTCTCTGGCCACCTGTCTTATGAAGTATTTCACTTGTGATGACCAATTTTCCATAGTGTTAGGACCTATCATGAAAATACTTATTTTCCCAAGGTATGGGAAAGGTCACCCTAAATATCAAATCAACATGCCAAATTTCCTCTACTTTTCCATTACCTTAATGGTAGACAAATATTAGTAGGGGAAGGGTTAGTTAAAACACCATGGGTTTGTTTTCCTTATCATGAAACATCATTTCAAAGCACATAGGGGAGGGGAACCTAGTGGAATGCCTTCTTAGAAGGCACATACAAGAACAAGAAGAAGGAAAAGAAGGCTTGCATGGAGGGTTCATCTCTCACTAAGGAGGAAAGAAAAGGGAAAATAGTTGCAACAACATCCTCCTCACCTGTGAACAAGAAGAGGAAGGCAAACATAATTGAGACCATCCCCTCTCCACCTATAATAGCATAGGAGAAAATAGAAATAATTGAAGAAAACCTCTCACCACTAGCAAGAAAGAAGAGAGGATAAAAAGAAGAAGATAAAACTCAAGAGGAATCCCTTGCACAAGCCTCCACAACATCAGAGGCACCCATTCTTGAGACCTAAAACATTTCCTCAGGTTTAGAAGGAAGCCAAGGATCTCCGAAGACAACACAAAAAGTACTCCATAGAAGTAAGTGCAGGAGGGCGAAGACTCGGATGGAGATGGATGTAGAATTGATTATTGGGGTCTTAACAAAACTCTAGACCTCAAGAATCAATTGATGGTGAATACAGAGTCACAAGTAAATGAGGATGAACTTGCACATGACTAGACCTCTAAAAAACAAGTGGAACCCTACCCTCTTTCCTCTGAAGGAAGAATGGATATAGAAATTAAAGAAGGTGTTGGTTCTATGAAAGCATCAGAGTCATAGGCACCAGAGATTGAAGCAAAGTCTTAGGTAGCACCAAAGACAAAAACAAAAGTAGGACCACAGATTGATAAAGGAAAGAAAGTGATAGAGGAGGTAGAACATGATAGTGGGAGCTAGTCCCAACCACTTAACCATGAAGATACTGAGGTCTCTATAGAGTAGTTGAGCTGATAGAAGAAATTGAAAACTTGAAGAGAATGTTCTAGAATAAGAATCTAATCATCATAGACCTCAAAAAGGTCATGCAAGAAAAAGAGAACCAAAGGATTAAGAAATCTCTCACCTTCATAGGAGAATCCAAGGAAAAGACATAATCATTAGGGGCCAGGAAGCAAAACTGAGGGAAAAAGAGGAAGTGGTGTTGGCCAATGAGGAAGAAGTAATAGAGAAAGACAAACAACTCAAAGATGCCACTAAAGCAACAAACAACTGCCTCATCCTGATGTTAGAAATGAGAGAAAGGATGGATAGGCAGGCTTATCAACTAACCCTAGAAAAACAATAAAATTGCTGACCAGTAAGAGCTCATACAGAAGCTCACAGTCCTTGCACCCACAGTCCACCAGGGGACCCAAATTGACATCTCTCTTAGGGAGGTTTAATTCAATGTTCCTAGAGCTATAATGAACTAGGAAAGAAGGTATAGGGGCTTGGCCAACAATACTGTGATGATTCAACAATAAAGGGTAGTATTTGCCCCAAGTATAAAGATAAAGATGCTAGAAGACAAGATTATCACAATGACCACCCTCTTCTCTGATGTATTATCATGCAGGCCTCCAAGTGGGAATTATACTATGTTCTTGAGGGAGATATTTCTCCAAAGGAAACTCTCATTCCTTATCTCACGCATGTCTAAAACTATTGAAAATGGTCATGACTTCATGAATGTATTTGTTCTCAGTTTTGATGAGGACAAGAACTTCCTTTGTGAGTTGCTCTTGTAAAATTTATTCTTGGAGGAACTACATTTTTCATTAATTTGTTTGTAGGTGAGTGTCAATTAAGGGAACTCATGTCCTTGATGAAGAACCATGAGATTTGATAGCAAAGAATGGATGCACACACATCCAATTTGGAGAATATAAGATTATACCTCCACCCTGAAAGTCCAAATCCAATGGCCTTTAGGAATAAATTTAGATCGCTTGTCTACTCTCCTAATCTCCTACCTCTGTATCAAAGGAACTTGGAGGAATGTGTTGTGGAATTTGTTAGGGAAAAGGATCTACTAATTAGTGTAGCTTAAATACCATGTTAGAATAAAGGATCTACTAAAGCATTGTTAATTACAAATTAGAGTAATAGATTACGAACAAGGTAGTTGTACATATAGGGTAGAGAGGTTCAGTCGACTTAGAAGTTGACTTCAACACTCAACTAGAGGTGGAAGAAAGAGTGTCGACAAGTGTCTTGGAGAGTTGTGTTGGACTCTCCAAGTTGCCACCTAACCACCTAAGGTGGCTTAAGTCCATGTGTGGAATATACACATAATTATTTATTTAAATAATAAGTATTGATCATGCTAATAATCCTACACTAACATCCCCCCTTAAGCACAACTTAGGTGGGCACAATAAAGATGGGTCCTGGCTACTAGGCTCGATGAGGTACCCATGTACAAATGCATCTCTCATAAGTTGTAGAAAGAAAGAAAACCCTGTGGGAAAAAAATTACTCCAAAAGAGAGAAAATAAGAAAGTGTTATGGACATGACTCGATGGAAGTGCACTTGACACAATACAACTAAAAGTGATAGTCTTGTAATACTTGCAAGATCCATGTGTGGAATGTCAATTGCATGCTATATGGATACAATTCAAATCCAATGTGAAGTCCTACTTTGAAGATTCTATGGAAGCCTTCTGTGAAGCAACTCTGAAATCTGTAGAAGAAAATGAACTGATATTAATCTTTGATGTTGTGATGAATCTCTGGAAGTTATCTTAGAATCAACTCTAGATGCACAAGTAGCATTAGGTGATGGTGATGTGGATGTGTTCTTTACACATCTCAATGCAATGCAAAAAAAATGTTGAAGAATGATTAAGGAATAGTGGAAGTGCTCTTGACATATCTCTATGGAAGTGCTCTTGGCACAACTCAAAAATCCTCTTGACATATCTTTGTGGAAGTACTCTTGGCACAAATTAGAAATTCTCTCAACACAACTCTATGAACCCCCCATAATTCAATATTTTTATCCCAGATGTTAGAAGCCCCTTTGTGACTCAATATTTTTATCTCCCCATGAATTTTGGCACTTTATAAATTTAGTGTGTGAAGCAAGGCTAATTGGAATGAAAATAGCACTTTATAATAGCAGTGTGAAATCATTTCCAATAAATTAGTCTCAAAAAATTATTCACTTTCGAAAAAAAGACACTCAATTTCGAGTTTCCAATCAAAAGATACAATTATTTTTCGAGTTATTTAACTTGCTATACAAAGAAGGGAATTTTTTTTGAGAAAATGGGACAATTCCCAAATTGTCTCGATGCAGTTTTATCGGTGCTGAAACTAGCTTCTCGTCGACTATAAATATGCCCAATTTCACCTCCATGGGCGAAACTTATAGAAAAATGAAAAAAATGCCCTCCTTTGGCAAGTGAAGAGCACTTTGAATGAGCTTGGTTATTCGACTTGGCATAAAAGAGTTTTCTCTGATGAAAAATGTTTTCTTCAACATTTTGTTTGGTGTAAAATGTTATCACCATCGGTTAACTAAACTCTAAGGGTTAGCATGTGTTGCTAATGGTGAACAATAAATGTTACCAAGTTATAATAGTTGTTAATAGTTAACATGAAATGTTAACTTTACAATATTTGTTAATGTGACATAAGTTGTTATTGTCACAATTAGTGTAAATTTTTTATTAATATTAAATGCTAGCACAATAAACAAACTAACATAAGACACTAGGGTCAGGGTGCATTAACATTGTTGTGATACAACAAATGTAAAAGCCAACTTGCATCATGAGAGAAAACATCGACCTAAATTTAAACCCTAAACTCTAAATAAAATATGGCATGCAGGTGTGAGATGAAATCTTATGAAACTCCATGATTCACCACTTGAAAGATCCCCCATTCTTGAGATGCGCTTCCTATTTCTGTCACCACTTGTTGACGGAGATCAGTAGATGCATCTAGCTTGGACATATCTATGAGCGGAATCTTGGCATGAAGAGCATTAAGAGTAGACCTCTCATGTTGGGCATTGATAAACTACAAAGGGATTGCCTCTATCCCACCCATTGCAATGGATTGGACTCAAATTGCTAGCATTATATCATATTTCTATAAAAATACAATGGAGGACTTGTAAATTGTGGCACCCTCACACCAAACAATAAAACAACAAAACAATGACCTCTGAAACTTCAATCTCTAGAATATGCCTTATATCATATAGATTTGCAAGCTTCTGCTGTTTGGACACCTTCAAGCATTGTTGTATTACGTTTGTAGGGGAAAAATAATAGCAGGTTTTGATGGCAATTTTGTTGTCCACCAAACCTCAAAACAATGGCCTCCCTTCACATCTGCCAACACCTAAATCGGGTCGCCCTCCAAAATGCTTCAATGCAAGGGAAATTGGTCAAAACACTAGGGTTGCCTTCAATCGAGCCTGATTAACACCTAGAAAGGACACCTTAGACATTGAATAAATCCTTGAGTGTGTGATGGCGGACTCGGATATATTTGAAACCTTAGTTGGCAACCACAATAGAAAATGGTAAACCAAAACCCTAGGTAGAGATCTCTTAGAATGACCACCAAGAATGCTTTGAACGACAACTTCGACTATTGAATGCAAGGAATGCTATGAAGAACGACTTCTAAACAACTCAAAATCCTCCAATCCACGACAGGTAGTGACCTTAGATGGAGCCTTTGTAAACTTTAGCCACGAACTAGAGCAGAAAATTGCCTACAAACAGCTGATTGAAACCATCGAACAAAGATGAAAAATGCCCAAAATTTTCTTCAACCTAGGCAAAAAATCGTGCCCTCAAACTAGAAATGACTACAATGGAGCCAACAATCCTCAAAAAATTACCTAGAAATGGAAATAAATTCACCAAATTGATGAAACTACACCCTCAGATCTGCAAAATGATGACTTTGCAAAAAAAATTTGCATTTTCAAAAAAAAATCTATGAACGAAAACTTGCAAAATGTCAAATTTTAAAAAAAAATTATGTCAAATAGGGGAATTTTTGCCTCCAAACGAACCAACAAGCTAATTAGCATAGCTCCAATACCATGTTAGAACAAAGGATCTACTAAAACATTGCTGATTACAAATTGGAGTTGTTGTTAATCAAATATGCACCTTATGCTAAGCCTACAAAAGACTTAGCTATCTACTGAAACATGGAAACACTCTTAGGATGTGGGTTTCCTATAGCGAGAGTGAATCTCCAGAGTGAGCTGGTTCTCCTTATGATCTTTCTAAACTAGTCACTTATCTAAGAAAAAGGATGAGGAATAACTAGAATGAAATTCTATTTTATCTAAAGATGATCTAAAAATCTAAAATTTTACCCACAAACAACTCTCAAACCTGTAACTTTTTTAGTTTCACCTAAGTCCAACAATCCAAAAGTACTTTGTATGAAGGTTTAATTAAAACACAACACACAACCTGGATTAGTTGGGAAATAGATACACAGATTCCAATAACATCGAGACATAATCAGAGGATTAGACATCATAATCACAGTGAAAACATCAAATCAAAGTTATAAAAGTGGCAACAAATGTGAAATAGGAATGCTTTGTTATATTGAACTAAAAGGGGTACATCTAACTCTAAAAAATATGAGCCAAGATTAGTTTACAAACTCTCTGTCTGTGCTCAAGAGAGAAGAAACAAAGATATCAACTGAGAAAAACTAAGTCTTTCTCCCCTATTTATAATTCCAAAAATCTCCCAAGGAAAAAGCTGAGAAATCTTCCTAGAATAGAAAAATTGATCCATTTTCAAGCTCCACTAAAAATCCAAAAATAAAGCTTTCAAATCACCTCTAATTTGTATATGAAAGCTGCCAAAATCTTCCTCAAGATAGACCTCACCAAAAATCTGCTTTAAAACAAGCTTTATTTGCTCAATAAAAGCTCAGTTTTTTTTATTGTCCTCATCTGCCTCAAAATAAAGCAAATCCAAAAAAAGATATTTGAATTTCTTTAATAGTTTTAACTGCATAAAATGATGAAATATTAAAAGCAATTTATAAAGAACATTTCTTTAATATTTATCTTACAATAGGTCCTGCAACTTTTCCTTCTGATTTGCCTAATCTTACCTCTTTTGATTTTCTTTTACAAAACAATAATACAAGGATTATTTTTGTCCATGTCTTCCCAAAATAAAGAAAACTCAAAAAAAGAAAGATATTGTTTGCTTTACTTTGTTTTAACTGCATAAATAATGAATATTTATAAGCAATTTATAGGATATTTCTTTAAACATCATTTTACAATAATTTTTTGCAGCTTCAAATTTGCAAAAAGAAAGAGGGTCCACCATTGTAAAGATTGCTAAAAAATTATAAACTGGGTAGGTGAGAAATTTAAAGAGTTTTTTCTATTTATAATCTTCTCATTTTTATTGAAAAACATCAAAAACCCAGATCATATATTTTGATATATGATTAAAACATGCGACTGCTATCTTCATTTTGTTGTGTATTGTTCCTCTGACTGTTCCTTGAAAACTACAAACTGGGTTGGTGAGAAATTTAAAGGGTTTTTTCATATTATTGTCGTCTGATATCTATCCACAAATCGCAAAAACCCAAATCATATGTTTTGAGGTATGATCGAAACACGTGACAGCTATCTTTATTTTGCAAGGTCTTTATGTGACACTGTTGCTCTTTCAGACTCTTTCTACAATCCTCTTAAGACTTGGGGGCAGCATGTTGAGCTCAACCCTTGTGGGAGCCCATTTTACTCCACATGCTATGATATGCCATTAGAAATAAATCAGCAACAAGATTTCACCTTAAATATAATGAAACTATTACAGATCTGCCAATTTGAGCTGTAGGTGAAAAATTGGTAACAGGAGTAATAGATTATGAACAAGGTAGTTGTACATATAGGGTAGAGAGGTTTAGTTGACTTAGAAGTCAACTTCAACACTCAACTAGAGGTGGAAGAAAGAGTGTCAAAAAGTGTCTTAGACTCTCCAAGTCAACACCTAACCACCTAAGGTGGCTTTAAGCCATGAGTGGAATATACACATAATTACTTATTTAAATAATAAGTAATAGTGTTAATATTCCTACACTAACAAAATTTGGCATATCTATGGTCTTCTTAGCCCCTCTGGGACTCACAACAAGAAGAAGTAGATTGGCCACTTTGACTGTAGAGCAAAAAATGAGAGACCCAGTGCCCCCTACAAACTTTAAATGGTTTATACGAAAAGATAAGGCAGTGGCTAGTTTAATTGAGAACTATAAATAGGAATGGGTTGGTATATGTTTTAGGCCACCTCTCATCATCGAACCTCTGCCTATGTGGGATGAACAACCAGAGAACACCAAGTTTTAGGAATAGTCACATAGAATTGATCAATACCACGGTAACACTGATACAAATAGAATAAATTGGAAAACATCTTTTTCAATCTACAACATGGTGGAGAGACTATATCAGCCCAATACCTCAAGACTTCAACATGATGTAGGAGGACTTGCAAACCCTTGAGTTAGGGGGATGATGAGTGACATGTATCACTCATTATATATGTTGATTTATCTCTCTTTCTTGTCCTAAAGAGCCATCATACTTTGATTGTACCATAGAAATTTATAGAAATCTTGTTTAATCTTGTTAGAGATAGGTGTGATATTATGGTGGTTGCATGGTTAGATGATTTCAGGATTGTGAATGGTTATTAACAAAATCTTGCAAAAACATACCCTTTTTGTGTGTAGGTATCTTTCCTTCAGAGATAGCTCTAGAGTTCCTCCTAAAAACTCTGGAGCTCTGCAGAAGACATCAAAAGTTGAAGGAAGAACCACAATTTACCATGTTGATCATGGATGACTAGAGATTTTAGGAAAAAGGGAACCATACTCATGATAACAAGGTTTAGCTAGTGAACAGGAGTTCCAGTTATAGCTGTGCAGTGCAGAGGCCACCAATTTTAATTATTTCATTTCCTTTATTTCTCTCTTTTATCAGCCCTTGTGGCTGTTTGTAACTTTAGTTAAACTCTTATGAAACCTATAGTGTCACCATAATATCTCTTAGTATTTGATTGCATGAATTATGTAATAAGACTTGGATATCTAATTTGAACTGTAGTAGAGAATAATTACTCTAAGAATATGTATCAGAACAACACTTGATATATATAGAGATTTAGTAGTAGGAAAAAGTTAGTCTTGTAAATTGTGGATAGATAGATTGAAAAGAAGAAAAGGACCTTCGTATCTTTGTTCCAATTGCATGCATACTATGTTTATGAGCAATCTGGAAAAAAGAGCAGATAACTTGACATTTTTTATTCTGAGTCATTAGCCTAGTCTTCCTTCCAGCGGTGTGGAGCAAGGAACCACTCCCACTAATGGAGAGAGGCTAGTATTTCATTTTTGTTTGGTTATTTCTAGCTTGGTAGATTAGTTGTTTCAATTTTAGAAGAGATATTTGTTATGGTATGATTTATCTTTCTATTTTGCAAATGATGATTGAATTCTTGATTAGATCTTGGTTATCAATTATTCCTTCTTAGTTTATATTTCTTTCCAGTAATTGTGTGTGGATTAGTTATTAGACTTATTTTCTAGAAATTAGATTGATTTTTCAATAGTGAGTAAAACATGATCTTGATTGGGAAAGTTAGTTTAATTCTAGAAAGTAGTGTGGGACTATTAGTTATTAGTTCTACTACAAACTACCATGGATACACTACCCTGGACTAACAAATGATTATATCTAAATGCAAGGTGCAATGACCCTTGTCATCAATCTAATTTGATTTTAGTTTGGTAGAGATAATTTGAATAGGATTGTTTGATCATGGTGAAAATTGGAAAGAAATACTAAAATAATATTATGCAATAAATATGAATTGTGTGCATGTAATTGTGATAGTTGAATCTAAATTATGATTATAGTTGAATAGTAATTACTATCTAGATTATGGATTACCTATATCATATGATGTTTTCAAATATTATTGTTGTTGCTTCAACTATTTTGTGGGATATATTGATGCTTGTTTGCAAGTGTGCAGGTGATTCCATGGCTAATGGAAAAACTTTTGGAGGTCCTCTAGAAACCCTTATAATTGGGATTCCTAGTGACACCTTGACCTTAGCCCATGAGGGGAATAAGGTCTTGATTATAAAAAATATATTTTTTAATGTGAAAGTTGTAATGTTAATTTTGAATTTTTATTTTATTATAAAGTTGTATGTGTTGGGATTTTGGGTTGTGAGCTATCTTTGGGACTCGGATTTGAACTTAGAGATGATTTTAAATGGTCTTAAACTATTTTTTTGTCTTTAAATAAGTGAAAATAAGTCTCTAGGGTGAATACCTATGGTATGGGTACTTGTTGGGACATAAATTTTGAGATTTGGACAAGATTCAAATGATCCTCTCGAAGTCCCTTAGAAAAAGTGTGATGAAATTTAGCTTTGGTAAGAAGGAAGATTGACTTAATATCACCCAATCCTTCCTTACTAAGTTTTGTATAGGCGGTTGTACTAGGGATGATATTATTTACTTATAACCCTTTTTTGAGTTTTTGGGGTTCCTTTTTTTGCATCATTACTTTTGTTATTATGATATAGTGTGGATTCTTAAGAGGTTAGAGCTTACAAGAGAGAAGGCTTGGAGAGGAATCTCTTTGAAAGATCTTCAACAAGAAACATCTATACCATTATTGGAATCCATTAGAGGTATGCTTCAAAGCTCTCTTTGTAGAATATGCAAGTTGAATATATTGTTGTTGTGTGTTTTATATATTGGCTTGATTTTGGTTGTGATTTTTTCATTAATTTTTTGGGTTATTGTGTTGTATATGTGTTTTGGGAAGGGAGTGTTATATTGAATTTGGATCTTCAACTTTGTGGTTAAGAGAAACCCATATCTAGGGTTGAGGAAGGTGTGGATCCTTGCTTGAGAAAAATTTGCATTCATTGTGAAAGAATTTTTGGCAATGAGTGTCTTATGTATTTTCATGTGATAATATGTTGGAAGTGTTGTGTTGGGGGTGTGTTGTGGTGTTGGATATGAGAGGAGATTGGTTGTTGTTGTGGAGGATGTGATTATGGAAGAAGAATTTTTGTATGGTGTTTGTGTGAAAAGGAGGATGGATAATATTGATGGAGGCATTTATATTGATGCTTGGTTGAGTTGTTGTACTGATATTTATTTCCCCAAGTTTAGAGAGATCCCCTCATCTCCCTCTATTTTTATGAATATTGTCAAGATTTATATGTAATGTTTAAACCTTTCATGTTGTGATGTTTTGTGTATGTATTTCCTTTGTTATGTATGTGAAACCCAATTTCAATCAGGACATCCTAGCTTAGGGGTAGGCTTTTGAGTAAAACCTATAGTTGGGAGGTGAGAAAACCTCCATTGACATAGATGTAAACTTTTATTTTATAGATTTGTGAAAGATTAAAGGGATGGTAACCTTGTGTTGAATTAGGTCACTCAGTATCTTGGAACTCCTCCTTGAAGCCATTAGACTATTGTAAACCTTCTTTTGAGCTGATGTGATTATTCTCATTTGTGTATTTTGGCACTCTATATTTGTTTACAAAAGAGATTTAGTTTTTTTCATATGCATGTAAGAGTTGTGAAATGGGAGACCTACTTATATATCTATTGTGTGGAAAATAGATTTTCTTGTATAAATCATTGTAAAAGAAAAATACATTGCATTTGAAAGGTTTTCTTTTGTTCAACTATAATTGAAAGTGCATTGAAAAATAGAAGTATATTCTTATAGAGAACAAAGATGTTTATTTATTGTAGATATATTCATTATTAAGAGAAATGGAAATATAACTCACTTGAAATGTTGTCTTAAATATAAAAATATGTATATGCATCTATATTTTTAACTATTTTTAAAAATTGATTTGAATGTGTGTGTGTGTGTATTATATATACATATAATTATATATGTGAATTTATTTAAAATTTTATTAAAAATATATAGATTGAGAAATATTAGAAATGTTTTGACTCACAATCCTGCAAACTAGCATTAGTAGTTGATTGTTTTGGTATTGGACATACGAAAATGACTACAATCAAAGAAAATTAGTAATAAAAATTAAATCCTTGCAAAATTAGAAAATAACTTTGTTAAATAGATAAATAGTTAGTAAAAATACATTCTTTATGTTTTTCTAATAGATTAAAAAAAAATTGTCAAGACTCGATTCCATATTAAAAACTCGTGCTATAAACTAGGGTTTAATATATATAATCTTTTTTTTGGAAAAGAAAATAATATAGAAATATAGATTTGAATATTTCTATCCATTTGCAAAAAATAAAATATAATTTCCTCATGTCAATTTTTTGAGAAAAACAATATTTTAAGGTCAACTTTAAATTATCATATCTCCCTTAATACTAATCCAAATATTTAATGTAACCACTTTATGGAAATATCTCAAAGTTCTCTTTCTAACTATTCTAAAATCTTTGTAAGACCCATGTGAGAAACATGATCCTCTGCAAGAAATTCAAACCTTATTTATTGATGAAAATTTGCTCTTAGATAAAATTAGTGTGATTGCTCAAAGAGTCATTCAAAATTCTAGCAACATGTGCTTGCAATTTGTCCTCTCTTAAAATGGTTGAGAATGAAGGATGATTTATAGATGTGTGGTTGATAGGATGGAGGGTTGATATTTGATTAGAATGGATGGCTAGGATTGAATGAGAGGAATTAAGGGGCTTTTAGGGCTATCATTATGTGAATATCTAGGATTAGAAGATGTGATAGGGAAACCTATGGCAGAGATTTATTAGTTGTTTGAATTTTATTTTTTGGTTAGTCATGTGACTTTTTGAATTTTGAATATATATATATGGATGAGACATGATTTAGGATTTGATTTATTTTATTAGTGGGGATTAGACTAATTAATCAAATAATAAGATTATTTAATTAATTAGTGGAGAGGGATGCATGAAGTTAGTTTAATTAATTAAATAAATATAATTTATTTTATTAATTTGATGTTAGAAAAAATGTTAAACTTGCTAATCCTAATTAATTAAGTAAATACACTTTATGATCTAATTAATTAGTGTTAGAATAAATGTGGTTAAGATGGGCTTGGGGTGGTGTCAAAAGTGTCAAAACTAGTATTAGAATTGTGATATTTGATGTGCCATTAGGATGTGATTAATTTTAGGTGTTAGCATTAAGAATAAATGTATTCTAATTAGTATCTTCTATGTGGTTTCTAGTAACACTTTTCTATACCAAAATATAGCAAATTAAATCTGATATTACATTTGTAATTTACCTCTAATTGAAATTTAATTAACATATAGTTTTAAATCCTTTTGATTAATTAAATATCAATTTAAAAAGTTTTTAGTTTGTGACTAAAATTATTTTATAACTAGTTAGATTAATTTGCATTTTATTGATAATTTTAAATTGGTAATTGGAAATGTGTTATATTTTCCTTTTGATCTAATTTTGATTATATGGGATGAATGTGTGTTTGCTTAATTAGTTATTCACGTGTATTATTATAATAGTTTTAGCTTGATTAAGAATTTAATTTGATGAGTTGTCCTGGTCATGTCATAGAGGCGTGATTAGACTACCTTCATCTAGGAACAAAAAGGGGGCATATGTCATAGAGGTTCACCCTTGAGGCATCACAAGAAGTGGCATTGCACCATAATTTGATTGCTATTATTTTATAGGATAAGAAGAATGGGCTCTATGTCACCTTCTAGCTTTGTATTTCCTTCCCTTATATAATGTAGCATGCTCTTCATTGTAGTGCATGTGCAAGGACATTGGGTGTGTACATTGCACTACCAAGTGTATTGTGATGATAGCAAAATTGTGTTGTTTAATAAAAATAATTTGTATTAGTGGTTGTGTGTGTTTATGTTCATGTGTAAGTTTAGGCATGACATTTGGTATTAGAGTGAATTTTTGTAACATTGGGAGCTATGGGAGTTGTTTGGATAAAAATATTGCACATGTTGTGTATGCATGACATTGTAATAAAATTGTGTTTGTTGATTGAATTGAAGTAATTAATTGATTCATTGCATATTTCTTATTATCAAGATTGGATCATGATTTTATTCTACTACTACCTTATATGCTTGATCTATAGGTAGATTTAATAACTAAAATCATTGTAGAAAATGTATACGCCTAAAAATGACACGACTCGGTCTAAATAAATATTCTTAATATTTATTTCATTCTAATTCTTCTATCAATAAATAAATAAACAAATTTATTTATTTGATTCATATTCCTCTAAGTTAATTAAATATCAAAATATTTAATTACCTCTTCTAAAGTCAAAATTAAATAAAATCCTTTATTTAATTAAATTCTTCCAAACAATTAAATAATTCTTAATTATTTAATTAAATCAAATCATTCTTCCAAATTTAAATAAATCAATCAAATTTATATAAATCCTCTCAATCTCTAAAAATAAAATATAATAAAATATTTTATTTATTCTTCCAAATCATACACAAATAATTAAATAAATTTATTTATTTAATTTGCTTTCTTATCTTCTAATTCTTCCAAAATCATTCTAAATTAAATAATGCCAATTATTTAACTATTTCTTCCAATAATATCTTCTCTAAATTTAAATAAATCAAATATTTGTTTAAGTTGTCCATTTCTTCTAAATTGAGTTATCTCTAAATATAATTCAATCCTTGTGCACATGCAATTGAATGTTCTAAATATTTAATTGAGTTAAAATATCTTCTCACCCTCATGCAATTTCTATTCTCTAGTTCTATTCTCTTAACTGATTAATTTATTCTTTTAATCGATTAATCTCTTCAATTAACTCATTCTTCTATTTTATTAATTCCTCTCATGCAAAATATAGCAAGACACATGTCTTCTTCTTATTCGTGCACATTCCTGAAGTTCTCTCAAGCATTGATCTTCTCTCTCTCAAAGTCTATAAATTGAACCCTATTCTTCCATTTCAATCATCCAAGCTTTAATTATTGTTACTCTGTAGGAATTACAGTGCGCCTTTGGCACCAATTCCTTCATTGCTTGCGATCACACTCGTTACCATACTACTACCATTGCTGTGAAGCTAATCTTCATTACAAGACATTATCATAGCCATTCTCCATTGACAATCTTAGAATAGCAAGGAAGTGCACTCTCTGAGGGCCTTATTCATACATGCAAGATCGATTGAGATAGGCAACCAATGAAAGCTATGAAGCTTTGAGGTTTGCAAAGGTTTTTGAAATTATTTTGTTCGATTGATCTCTTTATTTCTGTATTTCGTTAAGTTTTGGGTATTTTGATATTGATATATTGATTATGGGAGACTCCATAACGGAGAGTAGTGATGCCGCATGTATAACCACTCAAACGGTTGCCTTTATTACTCATCCTTTGTTTTAGTGGCCAAAAACCCCTATAATTTGGTGCAAGGAAGGGCGATTATCACCTCCTGAAGATGCTTCACTAGAGATAGTGAGAATTTGGTTTTATACTATCCTTTGAAATCTAGGGTTGTACTTGCTTTCTTTTAGTCCAAAAAGAGTCAAAAAATCACAAAAAAAAAACCATAAAAACATTCTTTGTGTTTGCTACTTCTTGCCATAATTTCAGAAAATTAGATCAAAAAGACCTTCTTGCAGCCAAAGATACCAAAAACATCAGAAAATTGCCAAAAAACTTACAAAAATCACTGAAAAACCAGAGCGGCGCATTCGTCCTCTTTTGCTACACATTTGTGCTGATTTGCAATGTATCTATACCAACTTACTGCACTTCTAAAACCTATTATAGCACATTTGAAATTTACCAGTGCTACGCTTATACACCAACTTTCTGCACATTTACTAGTTTATGTGGCGCATCTGTTCCAGCACATGCGTGACAGTGAGCACTTCCAAAATCTTTGAGAGAAAAATTTTACCATTTTTGGGTACCCATTTCAGTCTTGTTCAAGATTCTGAGATCAGATCTTACCTTGTAGCCATTTTTCCATCCATTTCGCTTCAAAATCTCTCTTTCGTTGGTCATCTCATTCACCTTCTATCAGGTCTCCCTAGTCCAAAGTCAAAGTATCCCATATTAGATTAGCATAGGCCCCCTTTTTTTGGATCATTTTGGATTCAAGTAACCCTAGTAAGTCGCAGAACTTCACTAGTGGTCTTGGTACACGACTAGTCCCTACACAGTAAGATAACTATCAAGTACCCTTACTAGTGGCTATCGTCTTGTATCGGTCGTCTTACTTGGAATCATTGATCAGGAAAGTCCCTTGTCTAAATTTTGTCATAAGTATCCTATTCTCAACAGTCTCCATCAGCATCTTGCCAAAATCTCTAGTTTCATCCCACCGCATCCCACGTCACCTTGCATGGTTCTTACTAGATCTCAATACCAAAAGCAACTTGAAATGGCTGGATCATCTGATTGTATTGTCACCCCTCATGATAGTGATGAAGAAATTTCTCACGAAGAATATCAAGGACACCTCCAAGATCAGAAATTCCAACGCTTACTAGAGAAAGTACTCCATGAGGACCCTCACAAGTATTTTTATCATCTTGCAAATCTTGGAATTAAACTCCTCGCTGATTTCGATCCAAGCAAAATCAAAGAGACCGTGGAGGATAATCATGAACACCATAATGGTGAGGACAAAGGAAAGAAATTTATAGACCCAAACACACCTATGGAAGAAATGAGGAAACAAATCAAGGGTCTAATGCAACAAATGACAGATCTCAAGATAAGTACAAACACTAAAACATACTCCTTGGAAGATATTACACTGTACCCCTTTGATAAAAGTTTGAACATGATACCATTCCCCTTTCGATTTGAAGTTCCTAAGTTTGACAAGTACAAAGGGAAAGGGGACCCTAGAGATCACATTAGGGAATTCAATGCTGCATGCATGGAAGTAGCTCACAATGAGACTTTCTTAATGAGACTATTCCCTAGATCTCTAGGTAGTCAAGCCATGGAGTGGTTCTCAAGGCTCCCACCAGGTATCAAAACTTTTGATGAGTTAGTCAACAAATTCATCACGCACTTCTCGTACAATATTGAACAGGAAGTCTCCATGCTTGATCTATGCAATACCAAGCAAAAGAGTGGTGAATCATTCACCTCCTTCCTACAAAGATGAAGACAACTAGAAAGCAAATGCTCATATGATGTACCCAAGAAGCAATTAATGGAGATGTTTGTCCACAACCTCAACTCCAATCTAAGCTATAAAATACAAATTCAATGCCCTACCTCATTTTTGAAGGTCATTGAAATGGGATTGTTCATTGAGAAAGCTATAATCACCAAGGGACAAATCAAGTTATACAAGGACACACCTACCTCCAACTTCATGACTGACAAATCAAAGTTTTGGACTAAGAACAAAATGTCGTCAACAATGGCGTAGTTGATGCCAAGGTGGAAGCTCCCAAACAACAACCAATATTCACTCTCAAAGGAGAGGCAAGCAATGCTACACCCAACAAGACATTCTCTTGGGAGCCAAGACCATGGTTCAACTCAAATCCAAGGCAAAATTTCACACCGCTGGGTGAGTCCCAAGAATCTGCATTAAAGAAGCTATTGGCCAACAATGAAATCTCTCTACCGCCAACAAGTGATTACGAACCTCAAATAAAACCTCACTATTGGAAAGATACCAACTATTGTGAGTATCATAGAGGAAGAGGACATACAACCAACAATTGTATCCATCTCAAACATGTTATTCAAGACATACTTGATCAAAATCAAGGAGGTGACCAACAACATACTTCTAATAAGATGCATGTGGCTTACAAAGATCCACTTATCAATCACGATGGGTCGTACAACAATAGCAACAATGGAAACAACAACAACAACCACAATAGGCAAAATTAGAATAATGGGAATAATAATGCTAATTATGCAAGTGTGCCATTCGATTATACCATCAATTGCATATCAGAGCACATACCACAAAACAATGTGGTCACACCCAACCAACAATCAGAGCCCAACAGAATTGATTGTAGTATCATCACCCGCAATGGTAAGGTCATGTTGAATACCATTCCTCCAAGTTCATCACCTTCTCAGTCCAATTCCCATTAGTATAGTGTCATAGACCAACTATGGAAGACTCATGTCCACATTTCAATCTTAGAGTTGTTGCATCTATCTCCTTCCCATAAAGCCTTAGTGGAAACCACTATACCCACTAACTTGGTCTAAGAGAGGTTTCAAGCCATGGTAGGTAATCTGAGCTCCTCAAGTACCGTATCATTTACTAAACAAGATGACCTCTCAGTGTCTCAACCCCATAACACCCCTTTACACATTATCACCTTCATCCATAAGCACCGCATCAAGAGAGTTCTCATTGATGGGGGAGCCGGTTTAAATATTTGCACTTTGAATCTAGTCCTTACATTAGGGTTCTCTAAAATTGCAGTGGATCCAAGGAAGATTACTATTAAAGCCTATGATGAAGAGGAGAGAACTACCAAAGGAACAGTGGTGTTACCCATACAAGTGGGACCGGTGATAAAAGACGTTGTGTGCCAAGTCCTAGATAGGGAGCTAGCCTAAAATATTCTTCTAAGTAGACCATGGATTCATGCCATGAAAGCCATGCCTTCTACCTATCACCAATGCATAAAATTCCTTCATAATGGAAAGCAAGTCACCATCCAAGGTGATCCCGACCCCTTTCAGCATTGCAACTCTGTCCTTTCAAAACCCGATTGCATCATACCCAACAATAGAGCATCTACATCCCCTACCCTATAGCATGATTCTACCTCTAAAGCTTCCTCATCCAAGCCCAAAGAGCAGAAAATTACCATCAAAGAAACAGGAGTAGGGGAATACTCCATTGAGCACAACCTCAATCTAGCCAAATTGCCTCTATCTCCTAGATCCTTGGGTAACCCAAGCATTTTACAAAGCCATCTGCTCCTCCTACACCTCCCACAACTCCCTTTGTAAAATGGGGGACCCTATCAGATGAAATAGAGGAAAGAGATATCTTACAATGGCTCTACATAGAAGAAGAAGAGAGCACACAATAAGAACCACCTAAGCTCCCAACGGAAATCTATGGGCGAGGTGAATCTATCCTACATAGAATGGGTTACAAAGGACAAGGCCCCATCGGCCTAAGAAAAGAAGGAATTATAGAACCCATTCAACCCTCTTCATCCTCATTGGCTAGAACTACAAAAGGTCTAGGATATAAGGATAAGGGCAAAGCTAAGGCAAATGCTTGTCTAGTGGAAATGATCCATACCCTTCAAGAGGACAGTGACACAGATTCTAATGAGTATGAGTGGGATGAGTTGATAGATCATTCCTATGATGACAAAGAGGTTGACACCATTCAAAATTATAGCCCCTACCATGAGGGACAAATGCTACCGCATAGGCCATTAGAGTGTGATTTGCCTATCCCTGAGAATACAACTTTTGAGGAAGGTTTGAGTTCTATCGTAATAAACAATTTGGAGGAAAATACCATCTTGAACACTCTCCCTACCAATACTCCTAGCATATCCATTCAAACTATCAATGAATCAGATCTATTCTCTGACTCCCTCCCCCTTATGCATCCTGAGCTTATTGATTGGGATCTACAAGGAACCCTGCAACTAGATATGTTCCAAAACGATGATGCCTATATTGACTACATGGAACTTAGGGACCACCTACCTAAAGGAGATCATAAAGATGGATTTGCCAATTAACTAAATACAGTGGCTTATTTGGAAGAGGGTGTCAAGCCTTCTAGTCGCAAAAATATCAAAATAAAAACTAGATCTGACAGTGAAAACCACTCCGTGGTAGTGTCAGATCCCAAAATAGTAAAAAGAAAGGACGCATCCGATGGTGAAAACCCTACTGTGGCACTTGATGATGGGAGGCTTGACACTCTCCTTGATGACATGCACCAAGAGAAGTCTCAGATTGTTGTGGAACCCACAGAGCCTGTTAACATTGGAACAGAGGAATAGCCTAAGATCATTCATTTTGCTAAATCTCTAACCCCACCAGAAAAGACTAAGTTTGTACCATTCTTTAAGAGAAAGCAAGTCAATTTTGCTTGGTCATATGTAGATATGCTAGGGTTAGATCTAGATTTGATTCTACACCATCTTCCACTAGATCCAGGAGTGAAACCAGTGAAACAAAAGCTTAGAAAGATGCATCCACACATTGCACTGCTTGTAAAAGAGGAACTCAATAAACTACTAGATGTACGGTTCATCAGAGCTATAGACTACCCAGAATGGGTCTCCAACATAGTACCAATGTCCAAACCTGATGGCTGACTCAGACTATCTAATGATTTTAGAGATCTAAACAAAGCTTGCCGTAAGGATGATTTTCTATTGCCAAACATAGATATCATAGTTGACTTAACAGCAGGGCATACCATGTTATCTCTCATGGATGGCTTCTCTGGATACAATCAGATTAGGATAGCACCAGAAGACCAGCATAAGACAACTTTTACTTGTCCATGGGGCACTTTCTGGTGGAATGTCATGCCATTTGGGCTAAAGAATGCAAGAGCCACATATCAACGTGCTATGGCCACTATATTCCATGATATGATGCACGTCACACTGGAAGACTATGTATATGATATCCTCACAAAGTCAATCACAAGAGAATCACACCTGGATGTGTTAGAGAAATTCTTTCAGAGATTAGAACAATTCAAAGTCAAGTTGAACCCAAAGAAATGTGTGTTTGGAGTCACCTCAGGGAAGCTCTTAAGCTTCATTGTATTGGCAAATGGAATAGAGGTGTACCCCACCAAAGTCAAGGCTATTATGGACATGCCACCACCCAAGAATCTTACTCAACTAAGATCTCTACAAGGCAAGCTACAAGCAATCCGTAGGTTCATATCACAACTGGCAGACAAATGTCAACCCTTCAGTCACCTCCTACATAAGAACATTCCATTTAGGTGGGATGAGAAATGCGAAGAGGCATTCGACAAACTGAAAGAGTATCTTATGAATCCACCTATTCTCATGCCTCTTATCCAAGGGAAACCATTGTTACTATACATATCTGCTACACCAATAGCTCTCGGAGCCCTTCTAGCACAACAAGATTATGAAGGTAAAGAAAGAGCCGTCTACTACATTAGTCGTACATTGGTGGGCTATGAGTTGCAATACTCTCAGATAGAAAGATCATGTCTTGTAGTAGTCCTTCCTTCCCAAAAACTCTGACATTATATGCTAGCACATCTAGTCAAACTTATTGCAAAAATAGATCCACTGAAGTACCTACTAAGCAAAGTAGCTCTAACAGGTCACTTAGCCAAATGGGTAATGCTCCTAAGTGAATACGACATTGAGTATGTAGATAGAAAGGCTATCAAGGGGCAAGTCATTACTGATCATTTAGCAGATGCACCACTACAGGATACCACACCAATGCAATTTGAGTTTCCAGATGAATCCTTATTCAATATATCAACACATTCCTGGAAACTCTACTTTGATGGGTCCTACACAAACCATGGATCGGGGGCAAGAATCATGTTTGTAACTCCTCATGGCGACACCATACCGAATGTAGATTAGATATGCAAACAAGGTAGAAATACTAAACAAAATGCAATAAACACAAAGTTATACCTCACATGCAAACCCAATCCCATCAAGGGAGGAAGGACCCTTTGCACCCAAAACAAGCTCCTAGACAAAGATAATCCCTAGACAATGGGTTTGAATGTGAAATGCTACTCTAATTTGCAACTCACTATTCTAGCTCAAGAGTGATTTTAGCATAATAACTTTGCATAAACTTGGATCTTGAAAATGGATTGTGATAGGTTCTATTTATAGAATTTTGGAAGGGATTTTGATCCAATGGTGGAGATTGATTTGGAAGATCAATGGTGGAGGATAAAAGTGATGTGGAGGGCCTAGATTAAATCTTGAATGAATGGAGGGCTAGGAATAAAAGTGATTCTTTTATTCATTTTGGGAAAAGGGGCTATTTAATGAGCATGGGGGTGAAGAATTATTTTGGAATTAAAGATTCATATGGGGGAATGTAAATGAATTAAAAATTCATTTGGGGAAGAGATGAAATAAATGAGTATGGGTTTGTAAGGAGAATTAAATGTGATGTGGGATGTTTATAAATAAAAAATTGACTTATGTGGATTTAATTCAATTTTTTATTTGGAGGATGTGGGAAAGGGTGTTAAACAAGGTTTGACCACCCAAATGAAGGGGTTAGGATTAATTAAACATAGGTTTTATTTAATTAATCCTAGGGCTATGATGAGGTAGGCTAGGGTAGACAATTAAATAATAGCTATTTAATTGTCTAGGGTAGGAATAGGTCAATTATAGGCTAAATTAATTAGTTAACATAGTTTTAACTAATTAATTAGATTTAGTAAAAAGGGGGAAATTGATTTAATAAATATTGTATATTTATTAAATTAATTGGCTAAGGTTTAGACTATTGAATTAATGAAATTAATTCAATTTTGGAGATAATATGATGTGAATTTGGGGAATGAAAGGGGTAATTAATTAAATAAAAATTTAATTAATTGGTTAGAAGGGAAATTGGTGTGTTTAGGGTTGTCGGGAGTCAGTTGGATGGTAGAAGACATTTTTAGGTGTCTACATTTGCCCCTCTTTAATGTTGCATCCAGACCTAGGAGGGAAGTGGTGTCAGGTCGAAGAAAAATATGCCCCAATTGCCAGGCAGGTATGAGATGGATAAGGGATGCCCCCTCGAGAGGTTGGCGGGAAAATAAAAATTTTCTAGGCGAGTTCTTGAAAAGGATGCGACGGGAGTGAAAGTTGGATAGGGGATGGGAAAAGAGGATGACAGGCAGAAAAATAGAGGAAAAAGGCTGAAATCTGCATCTTGGAGGGAAAAGGAGGGGGTGGAAGTATGACATGGCCCACTATATTAGGCAAAGTGGGCCCTTAAAGTGCCACATTTGTACACTTTTGACTTTGGAGAAGAAAGAGCGAAGGAGAGATGGCTGACCGCAACCCCCAGTTCCCACGACTTCGACACATCTCTGAGTGGTTTTGAGAGTTTGGCGGGGCACCGGACGCTGGACCCCTGGTAGGGTCTACTCCTGACTTTGTAATCTTTTCATTTTTCATGCATTTTTTAGGGTTTTGGGTTCTAGGATTGGAGCGCGTAGTGCCAACGGCAAGGCGGATTAGTGCCATCATCTGGATTGGTGCTATCTGCCAGGGTAGGGTTAGGGCGGTTTGTCGCCATTAGGTAGGTTTTTTAGCGCTATCATCTGGATTAGCATGATTTGTAGAAGAAATAGGGTTCTAGTGTTTTGGCGCCAAATGGGGGTTAAAATGGTGCTATTTTCTGGAATAGCGCTATTGTTAATTTTAGCGCGATTTAGGGGATTAGCACTATTTCCTGGATTAGCGCAGTTGGTGTAATTGGTGCCATTGTTATAATTAGCGCCAACAGGTAGAGTAACGCCATTTGGCAAAATGGTGCCATACATAGAGCGCAGTAGTGCTATTTTCTGGATTGGCGCAAAGAGGTATGCATAGTGGCGCTATTTTCTGTATTAGCGCCATTTAGAGGAAACTATAGCACCATTGTAGATATGGCACAAGGGGTTGTCTGTTTTGGTGCCACAAGATGCTGGCCTTTAGACATTAGAAGAAAAAGGGGTTGGTTTTAGAAGAAGATAGGTCATCATCTAACCAAAAGTTGTGGATGCAGGATACACAGCAATTTATATTGCAGTCACGAGAGTGACGAGTTCCATCTGTGATGGCACTATTCAATCACTTTGACGATGCTATGTGGGCTAGGCTGGCTAGATTAAGGCTTCTAACAGTGGCATTGATGCCAGTTCTATGAGCTCATAGAGCTCTGATGACAGCGGTTGTGGAGCGGTATCGCTCTGAGACCTACGGCTTTCTGTTGCCAACTGGTGAGATTACCATTACTCTTGAGGATGTTTATCGCATCCTCAAGCTACCTATTTGAGTGCCCTAATCAGAGTCTTTGGAGTAGACCACATTGTTCTCTCAGCAAACGGGAGAGAGACGGAATATGAGGGGACACTGGCTGTGGGTGCATATCCCTTTGCCTTATTTCTGTGTGCATTGATTAGAGGAGTTGTGATGCCTGACAAGTGAGGCCGAGGTTTTCTAGTGGGTTGGGGAGGGATTTCTAGTGGGCTGGGGAGGGATGATAGAGGGGATGGTTAGGCATGAGACTGTCTATGCTTGGGGACTGGCTATGTTGGGGCAGTTATACCATGAGATGCACACAGTCACCTATCTGCATCATAGAGCGTTATCTGCTGGAGTCACTCTACTTCATGTATGGATCTGGGAGCATATCCCAGTCATGAGGCTGACATGTGGTCATTATCGACAGTAGTTTGAGGCCTTTGTGTTTTTATATCAGGATGCAGAGTACATGTACACTAGATAGGTGCAGTACTTGAGGAGGATGCTGGACGATGTGATTAGTGTGACCTGGCGATCATATACCAGTGTGGAGCCATGGCCAGATGATGATATTCATCTCCCTTTTGTGTTTCAGCAGTGGTATCTTATGGGTCGAGGTGACCATACTATTGATATGTATCTACCCTCGCGGGTCATGTGGCAGTTTGGTTTGGTACAGGACACTCCATAGTAGATGGTGATTTTCGCGCGGATGCCTCGAGATGCTGCCTATTAGCCTGCAGCCATACAGCCACAAGTCGTGCTAGTTGATTTTGGAGCCCTATGACCAGTGTGGTGGGATTGGAGGAGCACAGTGAGGGATGCAAGGACCACACCTGCATATGATATTTGGTGGCAGATGTATCGGCCCACTCAGTTTACGGATCCAGCGGAGGAGGTAGCAGGTTCAGGGGGGATGATGGAGATGATCCGGAGGGGGATGTCCACTTGGAGGAGGGGGAGGAGATCATTGAGGATGTCCTCATGGAGATTGGAGATGATGGAGAGGAGAGGTTGGTTGGTAGGGATGGCCAGCCGATAGATGTGTTGGCGGCAGTGGCAGCAGGACAAGGGCAGGTGGGGCAGCAGGTACCTATGCAATAGGTTCCTATTGAGCAGGTGTAGGTTGAGGCAAGGCGATAGCCGAGAGGAGCTCGGCGGCATGGGGGACAGCCGAGGGTGGATAGGGGTGATCTATCCCCACCACAGGTAGTGCAGCAGCAGGTAGTTGGGGGAGTACAGTAGGAAGCAGGGCAACAGGCAGGTCCCTCAGGGATAGCTGGAGAGGTAGAGGTTGAGAGGTTGACACCTCGTTGGTGGCCTCGGGATGAGGAGGAGGAGATGGAGACCCTACAAGCCCAGGTGGCCAGCCTAGAGGAGACACTAAAGAGCCGTGATGTAGAGTTGTTGCAGTTGCGGGGGGCATTGGCATTATTAGATGGGGCAGATGGACAGGTGGCTGCGTTGCAAGCACAGTTAGCCCAGGCATAGGGTGATATAGAGGTGTTGACCAGAGAGCGAGATGCAACACTCGCTAGGGCTTAGTAGGCAAAGACTATAGTGGGTACTCTATAGGCATCAGGGGCTGGGCTAGCCCCAGTTTTGACAGGGATGTAGGCTTAGTTGTCTCAGGCGTAGACACAGTCATATTAGTTGCAAGCACAGTTGAGTCAGGCACAGGGGCAGCTGATGCAGGTACAAGGGGATTTGATAGAGGCCAGAGCACAGGTGGAGTACTATCAGGGCCTGTACTATGCAGCCGTGCCAGCAGCGCAGCGAGCACCAAGCTATAGCCAGGTTAGCAGATTAAGGGCATCGAGATCACATAGATCGAGATCACATAGATCAAGATCTATTCAGTCAGTTCAATAGACAATGCCTCCTCCCTCATATGTGCCCCAGGAGGTTCCTCAGGTGTAGGTACAGCCACCGTTGCAGCCACCGACAGGATCACAGGCTCGACCAGGGTCAGAGTCTCCCACTCCATCAGAGAGGGGATCCTCTATGTGATAGCCATATCATGATAGCCCTTGGAGGCATTTTATATCAGGAAACTTTATTTTTTTTTTATGTATATATGAGCGATGTACATTTTTTGCGGTGATTTTATATGATATGATGCATTCTGGTGGTTTATGATGCTATGATTATGATGCTCTATTATGATGATGCCTATGTGATGGATGCAGTATTTCTTTATGGAATTATATGCTATGGATGTGTTATGTTTATGCAATAATGTTTTTGGTTTTATGGATGCATTTATGATGGATTTATTGTCATACATGCATGGTGTTTGTGATTTTATGGAGTATATGATGTCTAATGCAAATGAATGTTTCAGAAACATTTATTATGGATGCCATAATGTGATGTAATGGAAATGTATGTTTATGTATGAGAATATGGATATGAAGCTAGATGCTTATTAAATGCAGTTATATGATGATGTAATGGGACTAAATGGTTATGAGATGATATGCAAGGTATAATGTGCAACTAAATGATTCTAAAATGAACCTAATTATTATGCAAACTATTAGCTGTTTATGATGAACCTAATGAAATGATATGCAATTTAACTTAAATGATTTAGGAGGAACCTATATGACATGCATTTTAAACTGACTCTAAAATGAACCTAAGTGATATGCAAAAGGATTTTAAAATGAACCTAAATGTCATGCAACTTAAGTGATCTAAATGAACCTAAATGATATGCAAATGATATGGACCTAATGAACTTAATTGATATGCAAATTAAATGGATTAAAATGAACCTAATTGATATGCATATTAAATGGATTAAAATGAATCTAATTGAGATGCAAAAGGATTTAAAATGAACCTAAATGTCATGCAACTTAAGCGGATTAAAATGCACCTAAAATGATATGCAAATGATATGGACCTAATGAACCTAATTAATATGCTAGATGCAGTTTAGGTGATAGGTGGTATGCAAGCTAGGTGATAGGTGAGATGATCCAGTCCTAATACACATGATGTTATTTGTTTGACCCTGAGTGGTGAGGCTGTGGGAAAGGGTATTAGGTGGGGAGAGGATAGGGGTGGGAGTGTCTAGAGGATGGCGGTGGGGAGATGAGAGGATTGTTAGGTCATAAGACACCACATCATTGAGGGGAGATTTACTTCGGTTCAAGATGTGTTGAGTGGAAATGCGGTGGGGGAATGGGATTAGTGAGGGCATTAGATTGGTGGGGGATGGGGGGAAAGTGATTATCAAATCTAGGCCGAGATGGGATAGTTGAATGAGTGATTAGGATGATGATTTTGAGCTAGTAATAGTAGTTGCAAAAGATTAATTGAGAGCATTTCTTAGTTTACTGTAGCAATGTAGGATACAGTTCACAAAGGTATGAAATGACCTAGGTGATGATGTATATCCTACGATTGCATGGACTAGACCCACAAACAATAGGTTGATTTCATGCATGCCCAAGGTAGTATAATCTTGTCTAGCCTAGGAAGGGGACTCATGGTGATGAGTGCGAATACTGCATATGAGGTTTTGATGCCTATATATGCAAATGGGACACATCATACTAGAACCAACCCAGACTTCAAGATATGAATACTATTCCTGGTGTAATGAAATCAACCAACAAGCACAACATACAGAAATAATGACCATGTCTACTCTAGGTGTTGTCTGCCACTTGCCATGATATAATGAGATCAAGGTAGCTTTGGAGATGACCTAGAGTGAGACAAAAAGATAAAAATCAATAATAAAAAAGACCAACAAAAAGATACAAATAACTTTTGTGTACTCTTTCCAAGAGACGTGATGATAGAATGATAGATTTTTGTCCATTGTAGGAAAGATATATCCTAGGACGTAGATCAGTTGGTGTTGATTGGAGAATTTTTGGAAGATGGGTAAAAGAACAATCTGGCCATGTGTAGGATTATGGTTGGTATGTTGATTGATGATTTTTGTGCTAGGGACTATGTTTCGAGCGTATGCATAGCATGTGTTTTATTTATTAGATCCAAAAAGCTCAGTAAATCGGGACCATCCAAATGGGTTAGATGGGTGCATCTTAGATACCTGAGTATTGGAAACATCGTTCATATTGCAGACTGCCTACATACCTTGTGTCCACGAGATCAAGGTACGTTTAAGATGCGGGTGAAATGAATATGTAGTTCTGGCAAGACTTTATGATGTGGGAATGGTTTGGGATGGGTGGGATGTGATGAAGATTGATGTATGTTTGATGATTGTGATGAGATGTGTTGAATTGTGTTGTGTTTTTAGATTTTCTGTATTTTCTATTGTTTTTAGATTTTTTATGATTTTGCGATGTTTTTGGATTTTTTGACTTTTGTGATGTTTTTGGATTTTCTGATTTTTGCGATGTTTTTGGATTTTTTGACTTTTGTGACTGTACAAATGGTAGCTTACAAGGATCCTTGTTCCATGGTTTAGCCTTGGGATGGGATGTTGCGGGGTGGGAAGTGATAGGACTTGATGTTTCAGAATTCCAAGCCATGGTGATGTGTGCAATGTGGAGTGTGTGATAAAAAGAGGACTTACTAGATGGTAGAACCGGCCACTACGCATTGTTCCTGAAACAGGTTTTCACCATGGTACTTATCCAAGGCGTCACCGAAGTGATTTTCACCATTGGAAGTTTTTATTGCACTCTGATTTTTTTTATTTTTTGATTTTTTTGGTTTTTTGACTTGGGGTATCAAATGGGTTATGCATAAAATTTCTTCAGATGCAGAATGTTCATGGGCTCATCCAGAGGCTGCCCCTCAGGTGTTGCAAGCTGATAAGCTCCTGATCCATAGTCGGCGGTGACAACATATGGTCCTAGCCAATTGGGTTCAAACTTTCCTTGCTTAGGACGCTCTTGCAAGTTCTTCTAATTTTCCATTAGGACAAGGTCACCTACCTCAAAATTTCTATTTTTGATCCTCTTTTTGTAGCTTCTTCTGAGGCGGTTTTGGTATGCCTGTAGGTGATTCAACGCATTCAAGCATTTCTCATCCAGTAGTTCTAGTTGATGCAACCTTGTGACATGGTAGTCCTCATCAGAGATAATGTTTTGCAAGGATACTCAGAGAGATGGGATCTTGACCTCTATAGGAAAAATGGCTTCAGATCCGAATACTAGTGAGAATGGGGTGGCTCCTGTTGGAGTGTGGATGTTTGTGCGATAGGCCCAAAGGGCAGGGTTGAGTTGGAGGTGCTAGTCACGGCCAGCTTCATTGACTGTCTTTTTGAGAATGCAAAGGATAGTTTTATTAGATACTTCTGCTTGACCATTTCCTTGAGGGTAATAGGGCGTGGAGAAATGATGTTTGATGTCAAACTTTTCGCACAAGGTGCGAACTTCTTGGTTTTTGAAGGGCTTTCCATTGTTGGTGACAATGGAGTGAGAGATACCATATCAGCAGATGATATAGTGGAGGATGAATTTCAAGATTTGGATGCTAGTGGTGAAGGTGAGTGGTATTGTTTCCACCAACTTGGTGAAGTATTCAGTAGCAGTGATAATAAACTTATGGCCATTGGAGGATGGAGGATGTATTTTCCCTATGAGGTCGAGTCCCCACTGTGAGAAAGGCCATGGCATTGTAATAGGTTGCAACTCCTGTGCTGGTGTGTGGAAGAGATCGCCATGCTGTTGACATGGGAGGCATTTCTTGATAAACTGGTAGGAGTCTTTGTCCATTGTTGGCCAATAATATCTGGTCATGAGGATCTTTTTAGACAATGCAGGTCCACTTGAGTGTGCCCCACAGATACCTGTGTGTACCTCTTCTAAGGCAACCTTAGCTTCCCTAGAGTCTAAACATCGTAGAAGTGTACCATCAAGACTCCTTTTGTATAATGTATCGCCTACAAGGATGAATCGGGAGGCTTGACGGATGAATGATTTTCTTTGTGAGGTCGACAGATTAGGGGGAGGATGTTGTCGTGGAGGTATAAGTATGTTTATTGGTACCATGGGAATAGGGGACCAATGACTTCTCACACTAGTTCTGATTGGGGAAGATCATATGCGGGGATGGGGAGTTCTTCGATCAAGAACTCACATCTCTTGTTGTCTTTTTTCATGTCTACCAGAGATCCTATGGTTGCCATGACGTCTACTACTTTGTTGTTGAGCCTTGGGATTTGCTCGAAGTGGATATCGTCGAAGTAATCCTTGAAATCATCGACCATTTTCTTATAGGGAAGGAGCTTATCATCCTTGGTTTTATATTCATTATTTACCTGCCTGATGACCAATTGAGAGTCGCCATACACAGTTAGCTTTTTGGCCATGCAGAGACCCGTGATGAGGGCCTCATACTCTGCGACATTGTTGGTGCATGGAAATGTGATTTTGAAGGATTTTGGGATTGTGTCGCCTTGAGGGGTAACAAACAAGACGCCTGCCCCGAAGCCTCTGTGAGTGTATGATCCATCAAAATACATCTTCCATGCGTCTGTGGCTAGTGTGATTGTCAGGATGGCCTCATCTGGGAATTCTGTAATTGTAGGATGTTCTACAAGGATAGGTGCTTCGGCCAGCTAATCTGCTATAACTTGTCCTTTGATGGCCTTTCTCTCAGTGTATTCTATGTCAAACTTAGTGAGAATCATGACCCATTTATCCATTTTGCCAGTAAGAGTAGCTCTATTTAGCAGGTGCTTCAGTGGGTTGATCTTAGCAATGAACTTGGTCTTATGATTGAGCACATAGTGTCTTAACTTCTGTGATGTAAAGACAAGGGCTAGGCATGCTCATTCAATTTGGGTATAGTTGAGATCATAAGAGATCAAGGTGTGGCTAATATAGTAGATGGCTCTTTCCTTCCCCTATTCATCAAGTTGTGCTAGTAAGGCCCTGATAGCTGTCTCTGTTGCAGAGATATAAAGCAGGAGGGGTTCGCCTTGCCTTGGTGGAGTTAGCATAGGAGGATTAGCCAGGTATTCTTTTAGTTGATCAAAGGCACCCTGACACTGAGTGTTCCAGACAAAAACTATATCTTTTTGAAGTAAATGCTTGAATGGTTGGCACTTATCAGGAAGTTGGGCAATGAATCGTCAAATAGACTGGAGTTTCCCCTGCAGGCTTCGTAGTTGTTTTAGTGTTTTCGGAGGAGGCATTTCTGTTATGGCCTTGACCTTTGTGGGATCCACCTCAATTCCTCACCTGGAGACTATGTATCCCAAGAGTTTGCCAGAAGTCACCCCAAAGACACACTTCTTTGGATTCAGATGGACATTGTATTGGTCTAACCAATCGAAGATCTTGGCCAATACATCCAGATGTTCCTCTCTTGTCTTTGATTTTCCTAGTAAGTCATCGATGTAGTCTTCCATGATGTGGTGAAAGAGGTCATGGAAGATGACGGTCATTGCTCTTTGATAGGTAGCTCCTACATTCTTCAGGCCAAATGGCATTACCACCCAGCAGTATGTCCCCCATGGGCATATGAAGGCTATTTTATGCTGATCTTCTTTGGCAATTTTTATTTGGTTATATCCTGAAAAGCCATCCATAAGGGATAACATCTCGTGTCCTGCTGTGAGATCCACTATCATGTCAATGTTTGGTAGTGGGAAGTCATCTTTTAGGTAGGCCTTGTTGAGGTCTCTGAAGTCAGTACAACAGCGGATTCTGCCATCTGGTTTAGTAACCAGTACTAGATTTGAAACCCATTCAGGATAATCAATTGGGTGTATGAACCCAACATCCAGTAATTTCTTTAGCTCTGCCTTGACAAGAAGGGCCACCTGAGGATTCATCCTTCTGAGTTTCTGCTTGACTGGTTTGGCATCAAGACGTACTGCAAGATGATGGACAACCAAAGTGGGATCTAGCCCTAGCATATCTACATAGGTCCACGCAAATTGTGATTTCTGCATGTGAAGAAAGACAAGAAGTTCTCCTATTCCTGTATGCTTAGGGATTTTGCTCTATATGTGATTTTCAGCTCTTCCTCTGTCCCAAGATTCATTTCTTGAGCTAGTTTGACTAAGATGGGTGATTTGTCTAGATAGACTTTGTCTATCTTAGGGAGGCCCATGCTTCCATCTCCTAGCACCTTGTGGAGATTTTCACCAGGAGATACGTCTTTTGTTTTTACTATTTTGGGATCTGATACTGCCGTAGAACAATTTTCACCGTCGGATCCACTTTTTATTTTTGTGTTTTTGTAACTGGAAGCAGGGGTTGTCTCCCCAAAAAAGGCATCTAGATTGAGTTCCATGATGTATCCTACTCGATGATCTCCCAAAGGGAAGTGATCTCTTACCCCCATCATTTCAGCGATGGCCTCATCGTTAGGTGCTATGTCGAAGACAAGAGGTCCCCGTTGGTCCCAATCAATGAGGTTGGGGTAAACTAGTAGCAAGTCATTGGAGGGTGAAGCGAGAGTGGTGACTGAGTAGATGGTACAAATGGATGAGTCAAAGAAGTCGGCGAAGTCACTAAAGGAGTCTTAAAGGCCCGTTTCGTTAACATTATCGACGTCTAAGGAGACTGTAGCGACCTCAGCTAAGATACACTTGTCGATAGTGAGGATGCATTGTGGTTGACCATACCCTAACCCTTGAGTATAGGGATTCTTTGTTGCTTGCAGTGGTTCTACAATTCCCTGTTCATGAAGACCAATACTGCCTTGTCCTTTATAGCCCATGCTTTTGACAATTTCAGAGCCTTTGCCGTAGATTTCTGTTGGGATTGTGGGGGCTTCTTTCTCAGGCTCTTCATCCTTGTAAAGCCAAGATGAGATATCTTCAAGCACATCCTAATCTAGGAGGTGCTTCTTCTCGAAGATGGGCGAGGGTTGCACTTGATGATGACTGTATTGGCTGCCTCTATTTTTGGGATGTTGAATGTCTTAGGATTGGGTAATGTACCCACACAAAAGGTGCCGTGCAGGTCATATTCCCCACATCCCATGTCAGTTAGCTTGATCTGGATCTTAGGTGGCGGAGGTGCTTGGATGAAGTGGAGGCAATGTTTGCAAGGTCGACATATGAGTTTGATGCTGTTGGATTAGCTTCAGTGGTGGATTTATTGTATGGGCATAATGTTTGGTTGTGGCCTTCCAAAAAATTGTAGTATTGGAAGGGGTGAGGATTGGCATAGATTGTGACTTCTGTGCCATTGTGAGGGAATTTGATGCATTGATGGAAGGTGGATGGGACGGCTTGTATGGCATGAATCCATGGTCTGCCGAGAAGGATGTTGTAGGGGAGGTCGAGATCAAGAACTTGACATTTGGTTTCCAATATTTTCTGTGCCACTTGAATGGGAAGCTTGATAGTGCCTTCAGATAGCCGTTCGGTGTCATCATAACCTTTGATCGTGATGCCCTCGCTTGTGTCGACAACCACATTAGAGTACCGCAAGTGTTTTAGCAGTTTAGAGTGCATATGTTGAGACCGGAGCCACCATCTATTAAGACTCTTTTAATGATGTGTTTGTGGATGCGGACTTCGATATGTAAGGCATAGTTATGTAAGTGATTAGAAGTGGGGAGGTCTATTTCTGAGAATGTAAGGTGGTGAGGTGCGGCGATATGTCCTACCATGGCTTAGAATTGGGACACATTCAAGTTGGTGGGAACCTAAGTTTCCAAGAGGGCTTTGTCAAGGACATCTTTGTGAAGGGGGGAGGTGCGGAGCAACTCAAGTACGGATATTTGTACAGGGGTCTTTCCTAGATGTTCTAGGAGGTTATACTGATTGGTGGGCGATGGACGTGTAGTTGGACGAGATGGTTGGGGATCGGATGTAGATGCAGGCATTTGATCAGTGGGAGGGGTTGTGCGGATAGATACACAGCCACAATGGGTTGTTACAACACAATCGGGTGCTTGTGCCCGAATGGTGATTGTGTTGACATGGTGGTATGATGGTTCGATCCATCCTACAATAGAGTCATAGGATGCGGGTGGTGGGGTGACATTATATGCTTGGTTGGATGAAGAAGCTTTATTATGGTTTGGTAGTGGATCCTTGTAAGCTTTGAGGTTGTCATTTGGTGATGGTTGGGCACTGTGATTGAGGTTGACTAGATTTTGTTCTATAAGATCTTCGATGCAATGTTTTAGTTGCATGCAGTCAGCTGTTTTATGACCCGTAACGCGGTGGTATTCACAGTAGTCATTCTCATTGTACCACGCAGCTTTTAGTTCATTCTCTTGATGGGGTCTAATGAGTGGGAGTGTGATCAAGTTTTGCTTGAGACATCTGTCAAGGATGTCTTCGACGGGTTCCCCTAAGGGTGTGAATTGTCTACGCGGTTTGCGTGGTTTAGTTGGGCCCCTCTGGTTATTTACATTTGTTGCATATGTATGCGCAGGTGTTTGGTTTTGTATATGTTGGATGGCTTTCACATCCATGATGCCATCGTTTAGATTGTTCTTGTTCTTCCCCCAATAGCGTGATTTATCGTTGGATTGCATGTTGGTGTTGTTGTTTGTATTGGGGGTGTTGTTATTGGATTTGTAGTTGTTGTTGTTGGATTTGTGGTCGTATAGTTTGATGGAGCCCTTGGCAATGAGGGCTCGTTCGATAGTGGTACCTTTGTCGATGACCTCTTCAAAGGTAGATGCACAAAGGATTTGTAGATGAAACCCTAATTCCTGATTGAGGTTGGCCACGAACATGGTGACGAGTTGTTTCTCAGGAATGGGCCATGGGAGTTTGCTTACTAAGCCTCTCCACCTTTGCAAGAAGGAAGCGAAGGCTTCTCTGTCTTTTGTTTGGTGTTGTAAAGGTCTGTCATAGACATTTCATGCTCGAAATTGTAGGAGAAGTGGTTTACAAATTTCTTCGCAAGCTCAGGGAAAGTCCTAATGCCTGGGGGAAGATGTGCAAACCATTCAATGGCTTGACTGCCGAGGCTTCGTGGAAATAGTCTCATTAGATAGGTATCCTTATTAGAGACTTCTAAGAAAGTGATGTAGAACTCCCTAAGGTGATCTCTAGGGTCTCCCTTTCCCTTGTATTTGTTGAATTTGGGTGTCTCGAAGTTCTTGGGGAAAGGGGGCATGTACAAAGTGCGATCAAATGGGTAGGGGCAAAGGGGGCCGATTGGTTGGTGAGATGTTGGAGATGGGGTGGGATTTGATGTTGGGGATGTGTTTGATTGAGGTGTTGGTATTAGGGGTTGGTGTTTTGGTTGATTGGTACCTGATGTTGTTGATGTGCGTAGAGTTGTTGGAGAACATGTGGCATTTGGGGATTGGTTTGTATAGATGATGTTTTGGGTTATGTGGATATGTGATAGTGGATGGATTGACGTTGGGTATGTGGACGTTGGATTGGTTAGATGTGTTGCGAGGTGTTTGTGAGAATAATTGTCATAGTTATGCAATGGTTTGAGGGTTGGGTGGGGGCACACTCGTGGAGGTACTTGCTTGCGTGATGTTGCCTTTTATGGTATTTGTGGTAGTAGAAGTGATGATGGGTTGGGAGATGGTAGGGATGGCGGTACATGTGGGAATTGTAGGTGCAGTAGCAATTGAGCTTGTGGAGGTGGTAGATATGGTAGGTGTTGATGTTTGAGAGATGGTGGGTTGGGTATGTGATGTAGATGCTTGGGTATTTGATGGGGTAGGGACGATTGTAGAGGTAGATGGTTGTGATGATTTTGTGATGGGGGGAGTTGAGCACCAATTTTGAGAAGATGATCAAGATATCTACTTGGGTTTGACCTTAGGATTTTATCAAGTAGGTCCATGTTATCAACGTCTTGTGTAAAGCTCAAGACATCTAGGTCATCTTGGGATAGGATGGGGACATTTTGTGGTGGTGGTGGTGGTGGTGGTCGTTGTTGTAAGTAACTAAAGGGATTTTCATTGGGACCATATGGGGGGATGTAAGAGTACGTAGGTGGGTTGAATTTTTGAGTGATGGGTATGTTGTTGCTATCGGTGTTAGGCATGCTAAATTGCCACTATTCTGCCATTTCTTGATTCTTTTTGTGTTGTAATCTCATGGTGGGCATGCATGCGTATGGGGTTGATTTCTAGACGTAGAGTGAGATAGGGATGGAGACCTTAGAGAATTTGATTGATTGTGTTGGACCCAAAGATAGATGTGGTAGTGAGATGGAAGAGAGGATGTGGTGGAAGATTGATATGTCTTTCTAGAGGTGTTAATCTAAGGATGGTGTGAGTGGATGATATTGATTTTCTACATAATTTTTGGACCAAAAGATAGGTGATGGATGACGTTTGTTTTGAAGAGATTTTGTTGATGTTTGATTTTTGATGTTTGATATGGATGATTTTGATAGTCAACAAATTGAGCTTAGGTAGGACCTAGATTTGTGGTTGTACAAAAGGTATGTTTTCTTTGTTTGGGGTAGACTAATGACCTTACGCAAAGAGGGATAATGATTTCACTTGGAAGGTAGACTATTGACTTTCCAAGCAAGATATGATGTGAAGGATGAAATCTAGATCTAATCTTCAGCTCAAAAGGATGACGGATTTTGATGATGTTTTGATTTGGGAGATTTTGGGGATTTTTTGAAATGATTTTCTTATGACAAGGATTTTGGTTTGGTCCAAAAGGTATGCAAAAATCAATGAATATTTAAGTGGATATGAATTTGAGTGGGTTTGATATAGCAAAAGGGGTCCAACAATGGTGGTGATTAATCCTCTAAGGTCAAAGAGAAGGTGTGATTTTGGAAAATTTTGAAGAAAATGGATGGAATGTTGTCGGATTTTTGGGATGTGAATATGGATTATGGCAGAGCAGATGGTGAAGATCACAACTGGATAGGTCTTTGTTTTAGGCAAGTCAATCTGAGAATAGTGCCAATCCATAGGTGAAATGGCACCACAATCAGACAGATATGGCGCTAAAACAAGACAGCGTTTGTCAAGGTCCTAAAAAGATAGATTTTTTATGGCAATTTTGGATTTTCTTTGTTTGGAATGTGATCAAATGATTTGGTTTGTCTCTTGGCAATGTTGTTGCAAACAATTTAAGCACAATAATCACACAACAATCAAGATTTTGCTTTTGTTTTGAAAAAAAGATGTGTGATTTTATTTAACAAGAACTTTGAACAACCTAAGGTGAGGATGTGACAATATTTGTTGAATCCCCTAGCTGTGCCTATTCAAAGCGAGTAGCTCCAGGATCTTGGTAGCACCAGCTCCTCCTTACAATTGCACACACTTCTCATGCATACAAAGATCTGTTGGCAAGAGACACTATATGGATTCATGGTTGTTGTCATTGATGGCAACAAAGGTCATCCCACATATCCGCAAGTCATAATGTGTCTCTACCGGAAGTCAGAATAAAGATTGTTGTGGTCCGGTGAACAAGAACAGAGCATGTGGCAAGGTCCGACAGATTGATCCGGATCTCTCAGAGGAAGTGTCTTGGTGCAGTGCGGATTTGGGGAAGTCAAGAGGACTACCTTGAGTGGTATATTCCAAGGATTTAGCCTCCGGTGATGGACAAGGAAAAAGATATGAATAGTTGAGTACCGGATTCCTGAGAGACAGTGAAAACAGAGGAAGAACTGACTGACAGAGTATCAGACTACTTTCCGGATGTGTTACTGTTGATGATAAAGGTTGTGAAGGCATGAATCATGTTTGGCCGACATGATTGATGATATCTACAAGTATATGCTTGATCCGCATTGCTTGGTGAGCAAGGATTCAGCCGACAGAACAAAGTTTGTAAGAAACTAAACTGTTCCGGATGCCGACTAGAAAAGTGATGAAATTACTTGTGCGGATATATATAAAGGATGGATTTAGTTGTGAAAGGTGTCAATGTGTGAAGATATATGCGAACAAGTCCAGAACAGAGCAGAAGTAGCAAGAAGGATCCGGTATGTGAAAGGATAGCAGAACAAAGAACAGAGGAAAGATGAAGTGCAGCAGATCAGTGTACTGAGCCTAACCGGAACTGAACTCCAGCATATGCAGATGCTTCCAATCAGTTCAAGACTGTGATTCTTATCACTTTGTAGACAGTGTGTCTTCTTGTAGGCAGTGAGCCTCTTGTGAGCAGTGTGCTCGGGCAGTGAGCCCTAATTGGCAAGTGCCATTTTGTAATTTCCTATTCTTCTAACAGAGAATAATTTTTGGGTTAATCACCCCGTGGTTTTCTCCCTTAACAGGGTTTTCACGTCAAAAATACTGTGTCATGTGTCTTCTATTTTCATGGTAATGTTTTTGTGTTTGATTCAATGCTGCATTAATTAATAAGAAAGTTCAGATAGAGAAATAATTAGGATAACTGATTCACCCCCCCTCTCAGTTATCAACAATTGGTATCAGAGCCAAGTTTCCTCCTAATAGAGCCTAACAGCTTGAGGAAGATCTAGGAATTCAAATGGATGCATATGGTTTAAGGGAGCAACTCAAGACTGCCCTTGAGGATCTTGAACAGTCAAATTCTGAAGTCAATGAATTAAAAGAAAGACTCAAACAGGCTGATGAATTCATGAGGGAATTAAAAGACAAATTAAGTCTCTCTATGAAAAAGAGAAAGGAGCTGCTCCAACAGTTGGCAAGACAAAGTGAAGAAAGCAATACAAATGAAGAATTGACTGAGCAAACCAAGTTATGTGAAAAGTTATCAAAAGAAGTCATTATGTTAAGACATGAAATGGAATCAGGAACTATAAAGTTTACTCAAGAGATTGAAGAAAAAAGAAAGGCTGAAGACAATCTAAGACAATCTCTTAAAGAAAAATCAGAAGAATGCCACCAGATGGACAGGATTATCAGACATCTTGAATCTAATCTTGAAGATGCCAAAGATAATGAAGAAAAACTTGAGGATCAAATTGCCTCTCTCAAAAGAGACCTTCAAACAGCAAATGAATATAAAGAGAAATTCAAGATAAGTTCTGCTCAACTTGAAGTTCTTCTTGGAAGTCAAAAGAGGACAGATGACAAGTATGGTTTGGGATATGAGAAAGGAGAAAGATCCGGATCTGGTCAAAAGAATCTTGGATCAGAAAATCCAAGGAGCAGGCCTAGAAGACCTCCGGTAAGACAACCAAATGCTCAAAGATATCCATCCTTCAATGGATACTGCCACAGCTGCAACCACTTTGGTCACAAAGCTAATTAGTGCAGAATAAGAATGAATCAGATTAATTCATCCTTCTCCGGACAGTGCTTCAACTACAAAAGGTATGGACACAAATCCCATGAATGCAGAATTATGCAAGTAAACAAATCATTCAAAGGTAGATGCTTTACATGCAATAGAGTAGGTCATATGGCTAATCAATGCAGATCAAGGGGATATCAGTCAAATATGCAAAGAAATGTTATTTGCCAAATCTGCAATAGGTCTGGTCATAATGCTAAAGTCTGCAGAAACAAGAATCAGAACAAAAGAGGTCCGGTGTATAATCAGAATCAAGACAAGGGAAAACAAAAGATGAATGCGGATGAAGTTAGGAATCAGATGAGCAAGATTTGGGTAAAGAAAAGTTCAGAGAATGTAGAGGTTGGATCCGCACCAGACTCTGGTGCTGATATTTCTTCCGGAAATTAAAAGGTGAGCTCAGGCTCAGGGGGAGACTCAAAGAAAATCCTGTTTCCCCAGCCAAACAAGTGGTGCCGGATGTGGCACAAGATGCGGATTAAAGGGTTTGTAGATATGAGTCTTGAGATGCTTCAGTCAAGTTTTCAGAGGTCTGCATGGAGTTATGAAGAAGCTGTGATTGATCAAGTAAGACCTGTTCAGGGAGACGCTCCGGTATGACAAAGGATTACAAAAAGGTCCGGAGAGATCCGGAAGTGCACTATCTTGTTCTACGGATTGGACAGAGTGTTTGGGATGTTCTTGTAATATGTTACCTCTATTTATTCATGATTTAAAGATCCGGATGATATTCACTGATCAGGACTAATCCGGGATACTCCAAGCTATCCAGACAGGGCAAACCGGAATAATGCAGGTGGAGCATTTATTGCAGACAGATATTAGGGTTTGCGGAGCAATATAAGGGATTTCTCAAAAGTCATTTGCTCATTCTGCACTCAAGAAGAAGCGAAAAGTGGAGCTCTGCAACAAGATTCATCAAGCACACCAAGGATCTCCTGCCGAAGTCATTGCATAAAGAAATCAATCCAACCACTCCATGCCAACCGAAGACGCATAAGGTATTCTCCGTTTTTCATTATCTCACTGTAAATCCTTGAAGAATGGCTACTCCAAATATAGTTAAGATCTCTGATAGACCTCGCCCCACATTCAAGAAACATCCTTACAAATCATTGGAGGTAGATCCACTAGGAGCCTTCTCTAGTGTTCCTCACGGAGTTTTACATACTGAAGACATTAGGGTTTACATACATGCAAGCATTGAGGAATTTGGGGAATTCAAATTAAGAGACCTCTATCACAAGCAACTGATAGACAATGCTTTTGAGCTTAAACCAGAGTATAAGGGTATCCAGAAGAAACAATTTGAGCAATTTATTCATTTCCCCTGCTTTGAAGAAGATGAATGGGTCCGGTATGTACTGAGCAGGATGCATGATAACTTTCTATGGCTGGATAGACCCTGCAAGATCACAAAAGAGGCAATTAGAGCAGTAACTGGTCTATACTCTTCCGGAGGGATACCTATCCTCAAATCTGTCAAGAACAACATTGTAACTGAGGCCACCGGATCAAAATTTGATAAGAGGGCAATGACCATTGAAGATATTTCGGATCCGGATATCAAGTATGCATCCATGATAATAGGATACAAGATCTATCACTCCAGCAGGGAGAATTCTGTATCCGGAACTGCAGTATACACTGCCTATGAAATGCTAAGAAAGAATGCAGAATATGATCTCTGCGAACTACTGCTAAGCCAATTAATGGAAAATATACAGAAAATCAAGAAGGACAAGAAGAATTCCTTTAAGTATGGTACTCTTATTGTATGTCTATTCTTCTACTTCATGAATGAGCTACCCGGATCAAGTGGATGGGTATGGCAAAGTGACAAACCTGTTGCAGTCCAGATAAGAGACTATTTGCATGGACTTGGGGATGCAAAAGCAAGAAATACAGCTCTATGGGGATACTTCAAAAACTTTCAGAGCATGATGCAAGCAAGAGAGAGAATTCCCCAGTCTCTTGTTGAAAAATACAAAGACTCAGTGTGCTTTATGGTTGACACTGATCAGTGCCTAATGGAGGCAGTGGAGCCAAGGATTGTCTGGATCATGCCCATGGGGTATGAAGTGGATGAACAGATAGTGGAGCTGCATGTTCAACACATGCTAAGTCAGCCCAAAGATCCTAAGGCAGAAAGGTTTGGAACCTTTGAGGAGCTGAGTGTAAAAATACATGTAGAACTCAGGGAACCTGAGATTAAGAGAAAGGTGAGAAAAGAAGTAGAGCACATTGCTCAAGGCCTAGGCATCTCAAAAGAGGCACTTGATGCCAGCCGGGAAAAGAGGAGGAAGGCTGAGGAAGAAGAGAAAAGTAAAGAAAGTGCTCCGGTTGAAACTCCCACCCGGACCAGATCATCAAAGAGATCTGCACCTCCCACAACCAAAAGTTCAAAACTGGAAGTCCAGGCATCCGGTAAGAGATCCAAGACAAAAGCCACAAGGGCTTATGAAAGCCAACAGGATGAAGAGGAAACAGAGTCAGATGAGGGAGTAAAAGAAATAAAGAAGCAGAAGAAGAAAGGATCCGGAAAACCCTCCACAGGCCAAGACAAAGATGAAATGGCAGAGGTATCTGTTGAAAAGCCCACTCTGTCTCTAGAGAATGTAATCAAGTCGGTCACGGTGGATGGAAACCTTCAACCAATGACTGAATCTTATGATGACTTCAGTGAGGCTGACCAAAAGACTCTGCAGGAAGCCACCATCAAATATCTGAACATATATAATAAGGCTTTCATTGAGATCAAATCTCTTATTCCTAAAAGCCTAGAAAAGGAATTGGAAGTAAGAAAGAACAATGCTCATGCAAAAGATCTTGAGATCCGGGAGCAGATAGCTATTCAGCTATATCCTCAAATTGATCCCAAGACAATGAACATAATCTTCAAGGACTGCAAAGATGAGTTCAGAAGTAAAGCCAGGATGAATCAACTCATGCTTGGTGAGACTGACAAAGTGGCCCAAGAGACAGAAGAGATCCTCCGGAAGGCCTTCAAAAGGTTCAATCTTCCTGTTGTAGAGGACTTAGGTACAGAAACAGCTGAGGACTTGGAACCCTCTGCTCCGGAAGAAGTGGCTTATGAACAAGCTAGCATCTCTCCTCCGGTTTCCCCTACAGTCTCCGGATCCAAAGAAGAAGAGAAATTACAGGAGAAGGAAGCAGTGGTGAAAGACAAAGAGGTTGACAGTTCCAAGACTGCAGAGGAAAAGAAACATCTGTCTCCGGCAAGAGACACTGCACAAACTGTTCAACAATTTTTGAGCAAAGAAACCTTAGAGATTGATGAACCGGAGCTTCTAAAAGGCCCATTCGAATTTGACTCTCTCTCTCCGGTACAAACAATGAAGATAGCTTCATTTGCAAATGCCAAGGCAAATGAAAAACTCCTGAAGTCTCATATGGAAGACTGTGAGTTGATAGAGGTTGCTTCCGGAGTACTTGTAAAGATTATGCCATCAATCCAGATAGATCCGACAGCCTCCTCTTCCGGTAATCTAAAAACCTTAGTCAGCAGTGTTGATACACATTTTGATTCTCTAGAAAAATCAGCTGAAGAAAAGGTCCGGAAGGAATTTTTGGATAAGAGATTTTCATAAATATTAGAATTAATCTCTAAAGATAGGAAGATTGTGAGCATTGGAATAAAGAGCTTAGAGAATGCTCTTAAGGATGGCGGTGACATCTACAAATTTTGTATATCCTGGTCAAAGGCAACAGCAGCAATTGATAAGAAAATAAAAGAGGAACAGGACAAGCTACAAAGCTTATCTCAAAGTTTTGATCCTCTCTCTTCCTCCATAATAAATCAAGAATGTCAGACTATTGCAGTCTTGAATGAAATAAAGAATCTTGAGAAGGAAAGGAAGAATATCACCAACCGGATGGGAGAACTTAGAAGGATTATAATCCCTAAGTTGGAAACTATGCATGAGGCCATCAGTGATGCTCAGACCACCGCCCAAACAAAAGATCCGACAGATCTCAAGCGGGCAGAAGCCTTTGCATTTTTGTTGAGTGGTCACATTTCAATTTTGGATAGAATGAAGCAAAGTTGGGCCACTGAAATGATCCAATTGCAGACATCCTTTGCAGACATTCTTCAGTATATGTGAGTATGTAAATATGCGGCTATGTATAGAAAATTTTTGAAAATTTTGGTGTGCGGACCCTACCCTTTGCCATTGATGTCAAAGGGGGAGTGAGGAGCAGTGAAAAATGAGGAATCCAACTAAGGGGGAGTTCTGGAAATTGTATATAAAGACAGAGCATCAGCAAAAGGGGAGCATAGTGAAAACACTTAGTCATTTTTCACTAAGTGTTGCCATCAATGCCAAAGGGGGAGATTGTTGGCAAGAGACACTATATGGATTCATGGTTGTTGTCATTGATGGCAACAAAGGTCATCCCACATATCCGCAAGTCATAATGTGTCTCTACCGGAAGTCAGAATAAAGATTGTTGTGGTCCGGTGAACAAGAACAGAGCATGTGGCAAGGTTCGACAGATTGATCCGGATCTCTCAGAGGAAGTGTCTTGGTGCAGTGCGGATTTGGGGAAGTCAAGAGGACTACCTTGAGTGGTATATTCCAAGGATTTAGCCTCCGGTGATGGACAAGGAAAAAGATATGAATAGTTGAGTACCGGATTCCTGAGAGACAGTGAAAACAGAGGAAGAACTGACTGACAGAGTATCAGACTACTTTCCGGATGTGTTACTGTTGATGATAAAGGTTGTGAAGGCATGAATCATGTTTGGCCGACATGATTGATGATATCTACAAGTATATGCTTGATCCGCATTGCTTGGTGAGCAAGGATTCAGCCGACAGAACAAAGTTTGTAAGAAACTAAACTGTTCCGGATGCCGACTAGAAAAGTGATGAAATTACTTGTGCGGATATATATAAAGGATGGATTTAGTTGTGAAAGGTGTCAATGTGTGAAGATATATGCGAACAAGTCCAGAACAGAGCAGAAGTAGCAAGAAGGATCCGGTATGTGAAAGGATAGTAGAACAAAGAACAGAGGAAAGATGAAGTGCAGCAGATCAGTGTACTGAGCCTAACCGGAACTGAACTCCAGCATATGCAGATGCTTCCAATCAGTTCAAGACTGTGATTCTTATCACTTTGTAGACAGTGTGTCTTCTTGTAGGCAGTGAGCCCTAATTGGCAAGTGCCATTTTGTAATTTCCTATTCTTCTAACAGAGAATAATTTTTGGGTTAATCACCCCGTGGTTTTCTCCCTTAACAGGGTTTCCACGTCAAAAATACTGTGTCATGTGTCTTCTATTTTCATGGTAATGTTTTTGTGTTTGATTCAATGCTGCATTAATTAATAAGAAAGTTCAGATAGAGAAATAATTAGGATAACTGATTCACCCCCCCTCTCAGTTATCAACAAGATCCAGGTTTCTTATAAGGCTTGTCCCTCACCAAACCTTTAGATTATCCCTGCTACCTTGGCTAAGAACCGCATGAATCAGGGCCGCTTCAAAGGTTTCCCTTCTGCGTCAACAAATAGAAGGATTTTGGCTTGCTAAATAATGGTTTGTAGTAAGGGCATCCGTTCAGGTAGTTATACATGCGGCAGCGCTACTCTTCGTTATGGAGTCTCCCAGCCTCCAAGGGTTACACCTTGGGGGGTTTTGGGGGAGGTTAGCTATCGGTATAACACAACACCTGTCGCTTGAGACTTTCATCCCAAATGCCTTATTTTATATAGTGGCTTGGAAGAGCTTGGCTTTAGCTTGATGCCACTTGGGTCATTCCCACCTTTCGAAGCAGGGTGGCAGGCCCTCTAAGGATTAACAAAAGTAATACAAACACAAAAATACTTTTGATCCCCAAGTTCATACAAAGATGCGAGGGGAGAGCATACGTATTATTTGTGTTTGCATCACACTAAACATGGTTCATTTTATTTCTTTGGATTTAGATTGGGGGTGATTAATGCAATTTTAGTGAGAAGCTTTTGATTTCCAAGGTCACCAAAAATGGTGCGAGGGAAGAGCATACGCTTTTTCACACCACAAGCAAAAGATCACAAAACACTTCACACAATTTTTTGGTTTTCTTGATTACATGTGTGAGAAATGCAATTTGTTCTTCTTTTTAATGCAATGACTTGATTGATGCAATTTGTGGTTCTTTTTAAAGCCCAAATTGAAGTGTTTGTTGTTGGCACACAATTTTATAAATTTTAGGACACCAAATTTAAATGTTTGGGCACACACACACAAAAGTTTGTTTGATTGTTTGTTTGTTCAATTTTAATTGCACCAAATCGAAGTGTTTGACTAACTAACATGCAAAGGGTTCATTTTAAGTTGCAAATTGAAGTGTTTTTTTTTGTTAAAATAGAAATGAAATCACCCTGCAAAAAGTTAGTTAGTATCTCTGAAATGACAGCAAAGACCTGCAAAAACACTTGTTAGTACCTGCACAGACAACAAAGTCAGTTTTCCAAATAACGCTAAAACATAGATACCATAGCGCCACTGCAGGCAAAACAACTTGACACTTAACAGATGACGCTAATTAAAAATATAGCGCTAATAAAAGACCCTCAAAGTGCCAAAATAGAAGATAGCACTACAATATTACATTTAAAGCACTAATACATCATGTGGAAAGTGTAAAAACGGGTAATAGCGTTGATATAAGTATATGAATGTGCCATTGTGCAACTTTCCAGAGAGTCTGTTTATCCTGCGGATAGCACCGATCTGGGAGATAGCACCGATACGGCATTGAACGCGTCCAACCTGTAAAAAAGTGGTTTTTCCTCATGGAAATAGAGCTTAGGCTACACCAAGAAATGTTCCTGTTAGCGTTTGTTAGTATGGATAAGCAGAAAATAAGGCAAAAGAGAAGCCAAAGTGTGTGTGTATGAATTTTATGAAAAATTTGACATAACTTCCCCTTGTGTTTCCTATTATTCCTACAGAACAGAGAGTAGTTAGGTGTAGAAAACAGCAGGGGGAACATTAGAAATGAAACATGTGAGTGTGTTTGAAAATGAAAATGTGCTGTCTGAAATAGTGCTAATACAGAGTATAGAGCTAAAATACACCAGTGTTAGTGCCACTGCGCAGGGTGAATGGCATTGCACCTATAAAAACATGTCTAGAACACAAAAACTCACAACAATTGATTAGATTCAGACCTTGTGGGTCCCACCAGGCATGCCAATGTAGATTAGATATGCAAACAAGGTAGAAATACTAAACAAAATGCAATAAACACAAAGTTACACCTCACATGCAAACCCAATCCCATCAAGTGAGGAAGGAGCCTTTGCACCCAAAACAAGCTCCTATACAAAGATAATCCCTAGACAATGGATTTGAATGTGAAATGCTACTCTAATTTGCAACTCACTATTCTAGCTCAAGAGTGATTTTGGCATAATAACTTTGCATAAACTTGGATCTTGAAAATGGATTGTGAGAGGTTCTATTTATAGACTTTTGGAAGGGATTTTGATCTAATGGTGGAGATTGATTTGGAAGATCAATAGTGGAGGATAAAAGTGATGTGGAGGGCCTAGATTGAATCTTGAATGAATGGAGGGCTAGGAATAAAAGTGATTATTTTATTCATTTTGGGAAAAAGGGTTATTTAATGAGCATGGGGGTGAAGGATTATTTTGGAATTAAAGATTCATATGGGGGAATGTAAATGAATTAAAAATTCATTTGGGGAAGAGAGGAAATAAATGAGTATGGGTTTGTAAGGAGAATTAAATGTGATGTGGGATGAACTTATAAATAAAAAATTGACTTATGTGGATTTAATTCAATTTTTTATTTGGAGGATGTGGGAAAAGGTGTTAAACAAGGTTTGACCACCCAAATGAAGGGGTTAGGATTAATTAGACATAGCTTTTATTTAATTAATCCTAGGGCTATGATGAGGTAAGCTAGGGTAGACAATTAAATAATAGCTATTTAATTGTCTAGGGTAGGGATAGGTCAATTATAGGCTGAATTAATTAGTTAACATGGTTTTAACTAATTAATTGGATTTAGTAAAAAGGGGGAAATTGATTTAATAAATATTGCATATTTATTAAATTAATTGGCTAAGGTTTAGACTATTGAATTAATGAAATTAATTCAATTTTGGGGATAATATGATGTGAATTTGGGGAATGAAAAGGGTAATTAATTAAATAAAAATTTAATTAATTGGTTAGAAGGGAAATTGGTGTGTTTAGGGTTGTCGGGAGTCAGTTTGATGGTAGAAGACATTTTTAGGTGTCTACACCAAAGTCTTACCATATGTTATTCTCATGCACCAACAACATAGCAGAATATGAAGCCCTGGTCATTGGCCTCAAAATGGCAACAGAATGGAAAATCAAAGAGATATATGTCTATGATGATTCTCAACTAGTAATCAATCAGGTCAATGACGATTACCAAACCAAAGATGGAAGCTTGTCCCATACAAATGGATGGTTGAGGACTTAAGGAATACTTTGTGATCATCTCTTTTGAGCAGATACCTTGCATTGAAAACAAAGCAGCAGATGTCATGGTAACCATTGCCTCTCTTCTCGAAATCCTAGAGAATGAATCATGGTATGAGTTCCTAGTGGAATCAATTCAACAACCATCTTATGATCTTCTTGAAACCCATTCCATATGCCTATTAGTTGGATCTGATTCACCTTGGTACGGTAAGGTTTACACTTACCTCAAGGACAACACCCTCCCACCTGACTTATCTTCAAACCAACGACAAACCCTATACCGACGTGGTCTAGATGGTACTTTACTCCATTGTTTAGAATAAGAAGAATCCCAAACTACCTTACAAGATGTCCATGAAGGGATCTACAAAACAACTCTAGCAGTCCTTCCTTAGCTAAGAAACTCATGTGTTTGGGTTATTATTGGCCGAACATGGAAATAGATTCATATCAATGGGAACCTGATACATGCACCAGCTCAAGAGTTGAGACCTTTAACGACACCTTGGCCCTTTTGTTAGTGGGGACTCGACCTTGTGGGAAAAATCCATCCACCCTCATCTAACGGACACAAATTCATAATAACCGCCACTGAGTACTTTACCAAGTGGATTGAAGTCATCCCCCTCACCACCATCACAAGTAAACAAATATCCGCATTCATCCTTAATTACCACATCTACAGATACGAAATTGCTTCATCCATTCTCACATATAACGGAAGACCCTTCAAAAACCAGGATGTCCAAGAACTCTGTGACCAATTCAAAATCTAACACCGTTTCTCCACACCCTATTACCCCCAAGGTAATGGCCAAGAAGAAGCATCCAACAAGACCATCTTGAACTCCTCAAGAAGATAGTCAATGATGCTGGGCATGATTGGCACATCTAACTCAATCCCGCTTTGTGGGCTTACAGAACCAGTATATGCACTCCCACATGTGCTACCCCTTACGCTTTTGTCTATGGCTCAGAAGTTATCCTCCCCATTGAGGTCGAGTTACCATCTCTCAAGGTATCGTTAAAAGTTCTCATAATAGATGAAGAGTACAAAGTTTCCAGATTGCAAGAACTAGAGTTGCTAGAGGAAAGGAGATAGAAAGCCTTTGATCATCTCAAAGCATATCAAAAAATGATGTCATGAAACTACAATCACAGAGTCCACCCAAGAGTCTTTAAAGTTGGAGATCTAGTACTTAAGGAGAACCCCTGTAATCAACAAGATCGGGAAAAGAAAGGCAAATTTGAGCCCAACTGGCTTGGGCCTTATGTGATTATAGCTACTTATGGATCGAGGGCATACCAGTTAGCAATATCAGAAGGTGAGCTGTTCAATGATCCAATCAATAGCATGCATCTCCACTGGTTCTATACCTAAGAGAACCCCAATGTAAGGGGGGCATAAAATACCAAAAAAAAATCAAAAAATTAGAAAAATACAAAAAAATCAAAAAATTGGAAAAATACAAAAAAATCATCCTTTGGTGAAAACTTGAAAAACAGGTGCCTTGGATAGGTATCATGATGAAAACCTGGCAAGCAAGCATCATGCATACTTTCTATCTTTCGTGCAAATAAAAGCAAGTGGTGAAAACCTGATAAACAGACATTACTTGTGATAAACCGCTTCCTCCATCTTTGGCAAACCAATCACCTTGTGTCCATTCTTCCTTCACTTATGTCCCATTCAATTCATATCTATTCCATAATAAAATCCTAATGATAACCTATCATGGCTTGATACTCTATCTCTTTGTTGCCTTGTCACCAAGGTTTTATCCCATATCCTATCCACAGTGTCACCCTAGCATAGTGTCTGTCGTTAGTATCCATGGTCCAAGTCCATGAACTACATTGCCTCTATGTTGTCACGTAGGCAAGGTCATTATCAATGCGCCCCCGAGGCTCCACTGTCCCATCTGTCATGTGTCTAGTCCTCCTATCTATTTGAGTCCACACCACTTTCTATCACCTAGGTCTTAGGCCCGTTAGGGTTCACCCCAAACTACATTGCCTCTGCGTCGTCACGTAGGCAAGGCCATTTAGAAATGAGCCCTCGAGGCACTAGGTCAGTCCCTTAGGGTCCATCTCACCAATAAGGATTGTGGAATCTTTCACCAAGCAAGCAAGCGCAAACAAAACCCGCTCTTTTCAAGCAAGAATCTTGACGCAAGGCATTAACCTATCTGGAACAAAGCAAGCAAACACCTAAGGCATTCTAAATGATTTTACCTAAATTATGGCAAGAAACAAACACATCTAAATGCAAACATGTTTTGTGGTTGGAATCGTGGTTAAGTTACGGCATCTTGATTTCTGTTATCATGCCTTTCTATGCTACTCGAGGATGCTAAAAGATAGAGATGCTATGATGGGGGCATGATTATTTTCTTTTTTTATTGTTTGTGGATTAAACTTTAGTAATGCGAAGCCTTGTCTAACGACATGATCGGCAAAAGATCATCGAGGACTTCAAAGGTCTAACATGAACAGGGGCAATCCTTGTTTGTTGATATGCAAGAAATACTCAGGTCATGCCAGTTTAATTATACCTTGATGCTTGTATTAACTTGCTAAAGAAAAATCCATGTAAGCAATACTTAGGTCATCTCGGTTCAATTATACCTAGATGCTTGTATTAACTACAACATTCAGAAAAAAGTACCAAAAAAAAATTGCCCAATGATGAAATAAGCACTTCAAAATACTTGAACCATCAAGATGTCAAAAGCAAAGCATCCATCATACATCCATTATACATACATACACCCATATCCCATGCAATAAAAGATCCAAACAATGCAGAGTATCAATACAAATTGAAGCTTGTGAGTCTTTCTATCGAGTCATTCTTTCAATCAATCTTCTATCTATCATTATATCATCTCTGTGTTGATAGAGTACATTTGGACATCACAAAAACATAGCATATAGTTGCATATCATATCACATGAGATGGTCATTTACATGATTAAATTAGTTGCATACATAATAAGTGCATCAGGTCATCCATATACATTTTGTAATCATCACATAGTGTCAACAAAAAAAAAATCAAAAACATAGATAAGTGCATCACATAAACTACATAATCATATAGATACTATTTGCATTTGCACATTAGAAGCATTTCAAGTAAACACATCTAAAGTCTGCATTAGGCCACATAGCATCAAGTAAAACATCTAAGTCTACATAGCATCACATAGCATCATCTAAAACTACATTAGATCAACATCATATAGACATAGTCAAAATATGCATCACATGAGTACCATCATACAATATAAATGCATCCATAACTCATAAGTATAGAAAGCATCAAAATAGATGCATCATCATATATATATCATAGACATGTCCAAATGTACAATATCAAAAGGTCCATCTCTGAGTCAATGTCATATACAATGTATACATCTCAAAGACAATGATACATGTCTCAAAATACAAAAGTCGTACATATGCGTATCCGGCTATCTGAACCATCAAAAGGTAGGTGCATAGGAGCCAAAATCTATGTGAGTTTTTGCTAACCCTATTGCTGTGAACTACTACTCCCAATAGTGTCCCCTATGTCTCCTCCTCTACTAGCCCCATACTGCTATGGGCCCATCACAGAGGCTCCCGACCTTGATCCACCTGCTCTCTGTGAGGCCATGGACTAGCTCTTGTAGCTTATATCCCTTTGATCAACTGGAATGGCACCATGGTATAGCCCCTGATAGTACTGTGTCTAAGCCTGTGCCCTAGAAAGCTCACCCTATACCTGCGCTAACTACCCCTGCACTTGTGCCAACTGTGCCTGTGTCAGGGCTAGCTATGTCTGTGCCTGCTGCACCTGTCCAACCAAAAAACTACTCTAGCGTCTGTCCCTAGGGCTGCCACTACTATATCCCTCTCTACTCGGATAGCTCATATCCTCACCTCTGTCATATCTTGCTCTCTAGTGAGCCCCAAGATAACCCCTATGTCTATCTCGCCAAGCCTCGGCCATCCTGAGTTGTGCCCGTAGCTGCCGAACATGTCCCCTTAGCATAGCAATGGCTCTCTCCTGAACATCTAGTTGTGCTGGATCCTGAGAGGCTTATGTCTATCCCTGCCCCTGTGGCTAAAGTACCTGCTGCTGCACCACCTGCTGAGGTGGCGGCATCTGTGCCTCCTGTGCAACCTGTGACTACACTACCTACTAAGCATGGGAGGATCCCTCCCCAACTCTCCTCCTCTGCCAGAGTCTGCCTCCATCTCTATCGTCTCCACCATCTCCCCCGTCTCCACCATCTCCTCCATCTCTCTATCCTCTCCTCCTCCTCCTCCTACCAACCTGGCCCTTGTCATCTGAATTTGCCTCGTCTATACAAGGAACCAGCTCTCCAGGCCCTGAGTACCTCAAAAAAGGGTGCACTACGAACCATTCCTCATAGTCTGATGTCATCTTTGCATTTGCAATCTCTTTCCTCATCATCCAGGTAGTATAAGGAATCTGTCGAAACTCTGCCACTACCTCCTCGTAGAATGACACTGGCCCCCATCTAAATCTCTTAGCATGAGTCCACGCAAATAGAACCTGCCCCTAGGGCATGCCCTATCTCCTCCCAAACTGCCCCTGAACCCAGCTGACAATTTACCTCTCCAAAATAAACTATGTCCAGCCTATAAGCCACCGAGTCTGATAGTAGTACGGTAACTCATCTGCCTCATCATCCTAAGGCTCACAGTCCAGATATGGTCGCCAAACGACCACATCTACCCCATCTAGTGCATGCCTCTAGTATAGCAATAGTGAGACACCTATTGATAGACTAGCACCCCTATGGTGTACCACTTGATGCTTGTCGTGGTATAGGTGTGCCAAAACACAGACACCCCAAGCATAGCAGGTGACCTCTATGACCATCCTCTCCATGATCCATCCCCATCCAATTGGGAACCCATGCGATCTCCTATCGGGGCATACAATGCCTCTGATCAATCCTGCAACTATCCTAGGGAAATAGTCATAGTAATCATGTATGTCTTGCCAGGAGATAACCTATCCTACTAGCTCGGGGTCATCAAATACCCGCCTACACTCTGCAAGTCCTGCATCCCGCTGTGGATCATACTCCATGAGCTCTCCCTGAATCAGCAAGTGGACTATCTTGTATACATTCTCCAAAGTCACCATCATCTCACCTGTCGAGAAGTGAAAGGTCCCATCCTTGCTGTGAAACCTCTCTACTGCTGTAGTCAATAAGTCACGATTCACTCAAACCTTGGGCATAAAGCACACACAGTCTAATCCTATCGCGTCGAGCACCTCTCGATCCATCTCTGTCAACATGTGTCACTACAACATCGGCATGGGAAACTGCTCCCTAGACATCAGTGTATCTCATATGTCCTCCTGCAACCACGCAAAGCAAGGCGTCAACTTAAAGCTGCAAGTACCATGCTCAACATATCTATAGAATCATATCAACTAACTTAACATATCAAATTGATCAAAACAGCACACTACATCTCTTGACTAGATTCCTGCAATCTCAGAGATAGATTATTGATTGACGCATCAAACATGATGCCAATCGAGTCAATTCTATTAAGTAAACTGACTATCCTATTCATATGTGCTAGAATAGAAGGTACATGCACCATTTCTTAGCAGATGTACCACTTCTGACGCATGCATCATCCCATATTGTAAATGTGCCGCCTAGTTGCATGCGCCAACTCATACCATAAATGTGCCACCAAATTATGCATGTACCGACCTTACTCATGCATGCGCAGCTTTTATGCATGCCCCGTTCTATATCCTATATGTGCCGCAAAATCACAGATGCGCAGTTTTGCATGTCATATGTGCCGAACTACGATCTAGCGCATTTGTCTAGCCTAAATTTACCTAGCATTTATTGCACTCAAAATCGACTCTAGGTGAAATTTTTTGAGATACATACCGGGGGTCCTGCCTCTGTTGGCTAGTCGAATCGTCGGACTCGCTCAAAGTGATGCTCCTCGCGTAGAATATCCATCCTACTGTCAACTTCTCTATCCTCTATGCTCTCCTAAGCTCTTAAAGACAAATCCAACAAAGCCAAGTGTACAAATGACTTGTCTTGTGGACCTAGCTCCTATATATAGCATGCAAACCCTAAACTGGCTATGTGGTGACTATGACTACTTCCCGCACCTGTTTCTTCCCATTTTCTTCCTGTTTCTCTGAAATGCATCCTATTTTCTTCAAACCTAACCAAGTTTTCCCTTCTTCATCATGAGATTGTCCATCTCACGTCCTTCTACCTTCTTCCCATCCAATCTCCCGAGGGGACATCCTATCATTGTTAAACCTGTACCAGGGGCAAACTGGGGCATGTATCATTATTAGAAATTTATTCTTTGAAGCAACGTTGTAAACTGCATTGCATCAAAGAGGGGCAAAATGTATATGCCTAAAAATGACATGACTCAGTCTAAATAAATATTCTTAATATTTATTTTATTCTAATTCTTCTAGCAATGAATAAATAAACAAATTTATTTATTTGATTCATATTCCTCTAAGTTAAGTAAATATCAAAATATTTAATTACCTTTTCTAAAGTCAAAATTAAATAAAATCCTTTATTTAATTAAATTCTTCCAAACAATTAAATATTTCTTAATTATTTAATTAAATCAAATCATTCTTCTAAATTTAAATAAATCAATCAAATTTATTTAAATCCTCTCAATCTCTAAAAATAAAATATAATCAAGTATTTTATTTATTCTTCCAAATCATGCACAAATAATTAAATAAATTTATTTATTTAATTTGCTTTATTATCTTCTAATTCTTCCAAAATCATTCTAATTTAAATAATACCAATTATTTAACTATTTCTTCCAATAATATCTTCTCTAAATTTAAATAAATCAAATATTTATTTAAGTTGTCTATTTCTTCTAAATTGAGTTATCTCTAAATATAATTCAATCCTTGTGCACATGCAATTGAATGTTCTAAATATTTAATTGAGTTAAAATATCTTCTCACCATCATGCAATTTCTATTCTCTAGTTCTATTCTCTTAACTAGTTAATTTATTCTTTTAATCGATTAATCTCTTCAGTTAACTCATTCTTCTATTTTATTAATTCCTCTCATGCAAAATATAGCAAGACACATGTCTTCTTCTTATTCACACACGTTCCTCAAGGTCTCTCAACCATTGATCTTCTCATTCTTTCTATACCATTGATCTTCTCTCTCTCAAAGTCTATAAATTGAACTCTATTCTTCCATTTCAATCATCCAAGCTTTAAGTATTGTTACTTTGCAGGAATTACATGTTGCAAGTATGAGGTGAGCCAGTGTTGTCATTGATGTCAACATACTCATACTGCATTGACAAGAAGGATTTGATGAGCTTTGTGCTGAGGATATTAAGAAAATTAGCCTCAGTCAGGAACAGTGAAGAACAGTGATGAGAAGAAGGTAAATGTACTGTATAGGTTGAGAGCCGGAGGATGCAGATTAAAGGGTTAGTAGATATGAGTCTTGAGATGTTACAGTTAAGATTTCAGAGGTCCGCATGAAGATCGGAAGGAGTTGTGGCTGCCGGTATAGAACCGGGTCCGGCATGTATCCGGAGGTGACAGAGGATCACAAAAAGGTCCGGTGAGGTCCGGAATTATATTATCATAATCTGCGGATTGGAAGGAGTGTTTGAGATGTCCTTGTGATGTATCATCCTGATTTGTGTATGATTTCGAGGTCCGGAAGTACCTCTTGCATTATGACATTAGCGACAGACTGTGTTCTTGAAGTTCCGGATGAGGAAGACAAGAGATCCCAGTAAGCAGAGGAAGTGCGGATGTATCCGGACATTCAGACAGGCTTGTGAAGGTTCTTGGATCATGTTTAGGTTGTGTTGTTGGTCCGCATTGATGGTAGAGCCCGGAATTGAAGTTATTCTTCCGGATGAAGTTCTTGCTCTGTGTAGCCGACCGGATGAGTTGTTCATCCTGCGAATGTTCTTGTGATGGCCGACCGGATGTGTTATTCATCTTGCGGATACTCCTATGGTTGTTTGCCGACTTAGATGCTTGTTCCTAAGTCGATGTCTTGTATAAATAATGATTTGTGAGTTCATTTCAGTGTGTGGTGAAAAGATGAGCATGATATAGCGAAGAAAGGTGCGAAAGGCAGAGCAGAGATTGTTGGGCTTAATTGGAACTGATCCGGACATGGTAGAGATGTCATTCTCTAGTTCAAGACTGTGATTTTTATCACTTTGTAGACAGTGTGTCTCCTTGTAGGCAGTGGGCCTCTTTGTGAGCAGTGTGCTCGGGCAGTGAGCCCTTATTGGCATGTGCCATTCATTTTTCTTTATTCTTCTAACAGAGAATAATTCTTGGGTTAATCACCCCGTGGTTTTTCCCTTAACCGGGTTTTCCACGTCAAAATCTTGGTGTTCAATGTGTTGATGCTTATCTGCTCTTATATTTAAGTATTATGCTTTCATGAATGATTATTTGATATGCTGCTAACTAACAACAGAGAATTAAGTGTTTGAAATAGAAGAAGTTCTATACAACTGATTCACCCCCCCCCCTCAGTTGTATGCCCTAGATCCAACAATTGGTATCAGAGCCAAGTTCCTCTGACAAGAGCTTAACCACTTGAGGAGATCCAGGATGTCGTCTTACAAGAAGGATAGTCCGAAGTTCGATGGAACCAACTTTACTCTCTGGAAAGGTCGCATGAAGTGTCACTTGGAATGCATGGGAAAAGCATATCTGGGTATGATTTCAAAACCATATGTACCTCCACAAGGTGGTCCGACAACTCTGAATGAAATCACAGAAGCTGAAAACAATCTGCGGACCAAGGAAGCTCTTCTAAGTGCATTGAATGACTCAGATCTCTCGAATGTCATTGACCTACCCACTGCATATGAGATCCTAACTAAACTGGAACTTCTGTATGAAGGAGATGAGTTTGTCAAAAGTGCAAGGTTGCAAAGTCTGAAAGGGAAATTTGAAAGATTGAAAATGAGAGATGATGAAAACATTACTACCTTTATGCCAAGAGTAAATGAGCTGGTATGTGGAATCAGAAATGCTGGTGGAACTTTAGATGAAAATGAGATTGTCTGCAAAATCCTAAGATCCCTTCCTGCTGCCTACAAAATCAAAGTTGCTGCCATTGATGAATTCAGAGCCCACACAACTGTCACAAGAGAACAACTGGCTGGCAAACTAGCTGCATTTGAAATGACCGAGTTTGGAGATGATCCTCCCAAGACTGAATCTGCTTTCAAAGCCAGTGCCTATGTGAAAGGCAAACAGAGATTTGATCCGGGTGAAAACTCATCAAGGAAAATGTCATGGTATGATCAAGCAAGAAGAGACATGGAAGAAGAAGAAGCAGAAACAGCTCAACTTGAAGCCCTCATTGCAAAGAGACTGCCAAGAGGATCCGGTAAGTATGAAGGAAAACTACCCTTTAAGTGTTTTAACTGCAATAAGATTGGTCATTTTGCCTCAAGATGTCCGGAGAGATCTGCAAGATCTAATACTCACAGACAAAGGTTTCAAAAGAATTGCTATTATGTTCATGAAGAAGATGACAATGAAGGAGTAACAGATGATGAATCAGATCCAGGAAGCAAATCCGGAAATGAGTGGGTGTTTATAGCCATCAAGGAAGAAGATTCCTTGCTCTCTGAATCTGTCAATCACAAAGTTGTTGAAAAAGCCTTGGCTGCTCAAGTGGAAGAAAAGGATGATTGGGTTATTGACAGTGGATGTTCTCACCATATGACTGGTGACAAGAATAAGTTCTTAGACTTGGAAAGATATGAAGGAGGAATGGTAAAGTTTGGTGACAATTCTGCTGGTAGAATCAGAGGTAGGGGAACTATTTCCTTTGATGGTAAGAGCAAAACAGGTAATGTACTGTATGTTGAAGGATTGAAGCACAATCTTCTCAGTGTTGGTCAGTTAGTGGACAAAGGCTATGATCTCCGGTTCAAGAATGGAAAATGCAGAATCTTTACAAGCTCCGGAACTGAAATTGCATCCGGTACTCAGACAAGAGGTAACATCTTTCATCTGGTTGGTTCAAATAAAAGTTGTTTGTTTGTTCAAATTGATCAGAGTTGGTTATGGCATAGAAGAATGTGTCATGTAAATTTTGATAACATCATCAAGATAAGCAATACTCAGGCTGTGAGAGATCTTCCAAAGTTGATAAAACCTACAAATAGTGTGTGTAAAGAATGTCAGTTAGGCAAACAAAGCAGAGTCTCTTTTAAAAGCAAAGATCAGTCTTCTACCGGATTATTGGAATTAGTACATACTGATCTATGTGGTCCAACAAGAATCAAGAGTCTGCAAGGTGATAGATATTTCATGTTGTTAATTGATGATCATTCCCGGATGATGTGGGTTACCTTTCTAAAAGAAAAATCAGAAGCTTTTGAGAAGTTCAAAATCTTCAAAGCTATGGTGGAGAATCAAACCGGATTGAAACTAAAGTGTCTAAGGTCTGATAGAGGTGGTGAATTTACATCTGGTGAATTCATTGACTTTTGTGAGAAACAGGGTATAAGGAGACAGTTGTCTGCTCCTAAGACTCCACAGCAGAATGGAGTAGTTGAGAGAAAGAACCGGACCATCCAGGAAGCTGCTAGGACAATGATGTTGGAAGCAAATGTTCCTCAAATGTTTTGGAAAGAAGCTATCAGCACTGCAGTCTACACTCTCAATCGAGTTCAAATCAGAAACAGCACCGGTAAGACCCCCTATGAACTCTGGTTTGGCATCACTCCTACTGTGAAATATTTCAGAGTATTTGGTAGCAAGTGTTATATTAAAAGAGATGAAGATCTAGGAAAGTTTGATGCTAGAAGTGATGAAGGAATTTTCTTGGGCTACTCCACTCAAAGCAAAGCATACCGATGTTACAATAAGAGATTGAGGAAAATGATAGAAAGCACCAATGTAAAGGTTGATGAAGGAATTGAGAAGCCTTCAAGATTTTATGAGTTTGATGAAGATGACCAAGACAGTGTTCAAGGACCTCAATCCTCTCCGGTGAGACAGAGTCAGCCTGATCCGGTAAATCAGGAAGAAGAGTTAGATTTGAATGAGGCTGATCAAGAAACAGCAGTGCTGAATACTCCCAAAATTCCAAGGTATGTAAGACTGAATCACTCTGAAGATCAGATCATAGGTGACAGAAGCAAAGGTGTACAAACTAGAAGGAATATTGCTCAAGATCAGAATGAATGTTGTCTGATTTCAAAGATTGAACCTAAAACAATAAATGAAGCCTGCAATGATGAAAACTGGACCAAAGCAATGGAAGATGAACTGATGCAAATTGAAAAAAATCATACTTGGGATCTTGTTCCCAGACCTAGAGACAGGAATGTAATTGGAACCAAGTGGGTCTTCCGGAACAAACTAAATGAAGCTGGTGAAGTAATCAGAAACAAAGCTAGATTGGTCTGCAAAGGCTACTCTCAAATAGAAGGAATTGACTTTGAAGAGACTTTTGCTCCGGTAGCAAGAATTGAAGCAGTCAGATTACTTCTTGCATTTGCTGCCTTCAAAGACTTCAAGGTATATCAGATGGATGTCAAGTCTGCCTTCCTAAATGGTGATCTGGAAGAAGAAGTCTACATTGAACAACCGGATGGATTTCAATTGTCTGATAATAATGATATGGTTTGCAAGTTGAAGAAAGCCTTGTATGGATTGAAGCAAGCCCCAAGAGCATGGTATGAAAGGTTGGATAAGCATCTTGTGCAGATTGGATTCAACAAAGGTACTGTTGACAGCAACTTATATTTCAAAATTGATCATGAGAACATTCTGATTGTTGAAGTGTTTGTGGATGATATCATTTTTGGAGGAAGAGATAGTATGTGTAAAACTTTTGCAAATCAGATGAAAAGTGAGTTTGAAATGTCTATGCTTGGTGAAATGAATTTCTTCTTGGGTCTGCAAATTACTCAAACAAAAGAAGGGATCTTCATTTCTCAGACCAAATATGCGAAAGAATTGTTAAAGAAATTTGGTATGGAAGACTCAAAGCCTATGAACACTCCTATGGCAACCGGATGTAAGTTAAGCAAAGATGATGATTCTCCAAAGGCAGATCAGACAAAGTATAGATCAATGATTGGTGGGTTGTTGTATCTCACTCAAACTAGACCAGATATAATGCAGGCTATTGGTCTTGTGGCAAGATTCCAGGCTGATCCTAGAGAATCTCATGTTATGGCAATCAAAAGAATTTTTAGATACTTGAAAGGAACAGTTGAGTATGGTCTATGGTATCCTAGAGATCCGGATTTCTCTCTTCATGCTTACACAGATGCAGATTGGGCAGGAGATGTGGATGACCGGAAGAGCACTAGTGGTGGAGCATTCTTTTTGGGGAAGAGATTGGTTTCTTGGCTAAGCAAGAAACAAGATGCAATATCTCTGTCTACAACTGAAGCAGAATACATTGCAGCAGCAGGTAGTTGCACTCAAATCTTGTGGATGAAGCAGATGCTAAGAGACATCAAAGTTGAATATGAGGAGCCTATTACAATTTTCTGTGATAATTCAAGTGCAATTAATATTTCCAAGAATCCGGTATTGCATTCTAAGACTAAGCACATATCTATCAAATTTCACTTTTTGAGAGAACAAGTAAACAAGGAAGAAGTCAGATTGGAGTATGTTCCCTCCAAGGATCAGATTGCAGATATCTTTACAAAACCTCTTCCCAAGGACTCTTTTGAATATCTCCGGGAGAAGTTAGGGGTCATGGCCCCTCCGGTGATGAACTAAGATGCACTGATGTGCATCAGTCCGGTGGCTATCACAGTCATATCTTGTGATCCGGACTAATGGGGAGCTGCAACTAAGGGGGAGCAGCTGGTATTATTCTGATGCATGAGAGTTGCAAGTATGAGCCCTTTGCCATTGATGTCAAAGGGGGAGAGAAGACATGTGAAAAACAAGTGGTTGATGATCAAAGGGGGAGCAGCAAAGGAAGACATGTGAAGAGTTGTTGTTGATAGGGGGAGCTGTGACAGAAAAGAGAATTTCTTGTCTTGATGGTTTTTCACATCATATGTTGCCATCAATGACAAAGGGGGAGATTGTTGCAAGTATGAGGTGAGCCAGTGTTGTCATTGATGTCAACATACTCATACTGCATTGACAAGAAGGATTTGATGAGCTTTGTGCTGAGGATATTAAGAAAATTAGCCTCAGTCAGGAACAGTGAAGAACAGTGATGAGAAGAAGGTAAATGTACTGTATAGGTTGAGAGCCGGAGGATGCGGATTAAAGGGTTAGTAGATATGAGTCTTGAGATGTTACAGTTAAGATTTCAGAGGTCCGCATGAAGATCGGAAGGAGTTGTGGCTGCCGGTATAGAACCGGGTCCGGCATGTATCCGGAGGTGACAGAGGATCACAAAAAGGTCCGGTGAGGTCCGGAATTATATTATCATAATCTGCGGATTGGAAGGAGTGTTTGAGATGTCCTTGTGATGTATCATCCTGATTTGTGTATGATTTCGAGGTCCGGAAGTACCTCTTGCATTATGACATTAGCGACAGACTGTGTTCTTGAAGTTCCGGATGAGGAAGACAAGAGATCCCAGTAAGCAGAGGAAGTGCGGATGTATCCGGACATTCAGACAGGCTTGTGAAGGTTCTTGGATCATGTTTAGGTTGTGTTGTTGGTCCGCATTGATGGTAGAGCCCGGAATTGAAGTTATTCTTCCGGATGAAGTTCTTGCTCTGTGTAGCCGACCGGATGAGTTGTTCATCCTGCGAATGTTCTTGTGATGGCCGACCGGATGTGTTATTCATCTTGCGGATACTCCTATGGTTGTTTGCCGACTTAGATGCTTGTTCCTAAGTCGATGTCTTGTATAAATAATGATTTGTGAGTTCATTTCAGTGTGTGGTGAAAAGATGAGCATGATATAGCGAAGAAAGGTGCGAAAGGCAGAGCAGAGATTGTTGGGCTTAATTGGAACTGATCCGGACATGGTAGAGATGTCATTCTCCAGTTCAAGACTGTGATTTTTATCACTTTGTAGATAGTGTGTCTCCTTGTAGGCAGTGGGCCTCTTTGTGAGCAGTGTGCTCGGGCAGTGAGCCCTTATTGGCATGTGCCATTCATTTTTCTTTATTCTTCTAACAGAGAATAATTCTTGGGTTAATCACCCCGTGGTTTTTCCCTTAACCGGGTTTTCCACGTCAAAATCTTGGTGTTCAATGTGTTGATGCTTATCTGCTCTTATATTTAAGTATTATGCTTTCATGAATGATTATTTGATATGCTGCTAACTAACAACAGAGAATTAAGTGTTTGAAATAGAAGAAGTTCTATACAACTGATTCACCCCCCCCCCCTCAGTTGTATGCCCTAGATCCAACATTACAGCGAGCATTTAGCACCAATTCCTTCATTGCTTGCAATCACACTCGTTACCATACTACTACCATTGTTGTGAAGCTCATCTTCATTACAAAGAATTATCATAGCCATTCTCCATTGACACTCTTGGAATAGCAAGGAAGTACATTTTCTGAGGGCCTTATTCATACACGCAAGATCGATTGAGATAGGCACCCAATGGAAGCTATGAATCTTTGAGGTTTGCAAAAAAATTTGAAGTTCTTTTGTTTGATTGATCTGTTTGTTTATGTATTTCGTTGAGTTTTGGGTATTTTGATATTGATATATTGATTATTCATGTTTACTCCAATTTTCCCTTAACAGAAAAAGTTATATTTAACATTTTATATATTAGTGAAGGGTTGCTAGTTTACTTACCTTTTTTAATAAAATATTAAAGGAACACTAAGATGATAAACCACGATAATGCAATAAATCTGAGCATTTAATGAAATATTAATATAGTTAATGAGTATTGTGTGTGAACTTCCTTAGTATATTTATTTAATCATGATTCCTAAGATGATTTAAATATTGGGTTTGTAAGAATGTGTTGGTACAAGTGTCAAAATTAATGCAACAACATATTTTTGATATCATAGATTTTTTGAATATGATTAGTAGATTAAGATGTAGTGTTAATTAGAGTTGTCATTATTATATTGATGAATGCAATGCATTTTATCACATACCTCTTTAGATATAAACTTATTTAAAATAAGATTATGCCTTAAAAGATGTAGTTGGGATGACCTTGTTGATGAGAAAGTCAACTTTCCATAAGTTGGTTGACTTGATTGTGTTGGCAAGAGACACTGTGTGGATTCACAATTGTTGTCATTGATGGCAACAAAGTCTATCCCACACATCCATAGAGCTTAGTATGCCTATACCAGAGGTCAGATTGAAGAAGTTTTGGTCTGGCGAACAAGAACAGAGCATGCAGCAAGGTCTAATAATCAGGTCTGGATCTCTCAAAGGATGTACCTCAGCAAAGTGCAGACTTGGGGAAGTCAAGAGGAATACCATGACTACCACATACTAGAGATTGAGCCTCTGGTGATGAAAGAGTGAAAAGATATGAGCATCTAAGTGTTGGGTTCCTGACAGGCAGAATAGTCTAAGGAAGAACTGACTGACAAAGCATCAAACTTTAATCCGGATAAGAAATTGATGATGATCAAGCTATTTAAGAGATCATGTTATGTGACTTTTTCCCCGAGAAGTGAATTAATGAAATAAAGTTTGAATAAACTTTAGAGAGTAAAAAATAAATATATATTAAAAAAAGAATAGAAGAAATAAAAAGGAATGTGAAAAAAAGAAAGGAAAAAAAGAAGTTACTTTCGAGTTAAAATAAAGGTTAAAGAACCTTATTTATAAGTACACTTTGGAGTGTGTTTTACAAGAAGTTATAATTAAAAGGTTATTTGTAAAGGGTGTGATATTTGGAACCACCCTTTGGGTTATTATTTAAACCCATGAAAATAATGTAAAAAGGAATACACAGGAAAAAAATATACAGAAAATCATTAGATCATTTGGAGATCATGAAAGAGAAGGATTATAGTCTTGACAGGCGATGAGCATTGGAGAAGGGGCACACAGCATGTGTCCAACTCGTGGTACAGTGTACACCTGGGATTGTCCTGGCCAGGGCTGGTGTGTTGCAAAGCATGGTAAGTTCTGCATAAGAACTTGTGGGTTCTGAAGAAGAACCGGATTCCTCCTGAAAGTGCTCACTTGCTGAAAGGGGGTTGAGGCTATAATTTATTCTCTGGAGTGAGATTTGGAGAGCTGTCAGGATTCAGAAGATAAGTATTATTTTCTTAATTATACCAACTGTTGAGACTAAATTTATTGGCATTGTTTAATATATTCATTTGCATTATTAACTTGAATTAATACAATTATTTGTTATTCAAAGGATTGTTAAAATAGATTGTACCATCATTTAATTAAGTTAGATTATATTTGTTGTGCATTTTAATAGTCCTAAGTTGATAAATATATGCTCATTGTTTAGTTTTTATTTACGAATTAACTGAATGTTAATATTAATGAATAATCAATCTGGTTTATAATTATAATAAATAAAAAACAATTTTCTATGTTCGGGAATTAGAGGAATTACATTTGGTATCAGAAGTATAAAAAACACATTTCAATTAAATTTACCTTATTCACATACTGTGAGTTAAAAAAAGACCTAAATACCCTTTCTATAAAAAAATTAGTAAATGTAAATCCACATCAAACCAATTAAATATATTCTTTTGCATTACCACAATTCCAACAAATGAAAATGAAGACTTGATTCTTCTCCATTACCACAATTCCAACAAATAAAAATGAAGAATTGATAGTGTGTAGCTATAGTCAATCCTATTTCCCAATCAGTCACAACATTATTTATATAATACTAATCTTGTAAAAAAAATTCTAATTCTTTTCATCTCTAACCTTGTTTTTACAGTGTAGTAAAATAATGAGTGATTTTGTAGAAAACCTTAAATATACAAAGCTTTGATTTTATTTTTATTGTTAAAACATTAATAATATTTTAAAAACTTTTACCATTAAACTTTAATAATATTTTGAAGAATTACAATTTGAAGACTTTTATTTTTACCATTTACCAATCTATTTGAAAAGAGCTTATTTTTACCATTTAACTTGAAAAGAGAATAATAGTTAAAAGTAATAGAAAATAATTATTTTGACCATTAAACTTGAAAAGAGAATTTAAAGTAAATTATAAATAATTAAAACATGAATATGTATTAAAACCCATATGTATTAAAGCCAAAAATAACTTCACTTGAGTTAAAATTAATAAAGTTGGGTAAAACATATATATTCTTGGCTTGCCCCATTTATTTATTATAAATATAGTAGATGTTTCTATAGTATAGTCTTCAGTTAGATTTTAAACAAGTATAGGTCATGTTGTTATTAGAATAGTTACGTTTGTTAAAATGATAATATTAAAATTAAAATTAAACTAATACAATATCTTAATTAAAAGAAAAAAATTTATAGTTATGTTTAATAGGAATATGGATCTAATCACATGGTTGGTATAATCACAAATATTTATATTCATTTCTAGTTAATTTATTTGTATATGTATAATTTTAGGATTTGAGTTATATATATGATTTTAAAATATATCTATATATATTAAATATTTATGCCTCATATAATATTAAGGGTATGTGCAGGATCATGATGGGCCAAACTATACCTCTAAGTGGCAATGAAAATACAAAAAATCAGACTTTATCAAGTTCATGTGAAATTTTGAATGGATTATCTATACAATTTGAAAAAGATGTAAGAATGAAATTTGTAGAGAATTGAATCTAGTTTATAGGCTACTATTTTTTTTAAAACAAAAACTAAATTTACTTAGTGAAAATTGAATATTTCAATGAACAGCTATTAAATTTTTTAGAAAAAAATAAAAAGTGGGTGTGTGTCCAGCCAACCTAACTATGAGTAAAAATATATATATATTTTTTTAAACTTTCAAAATAAGTAGAGGACTCATGTCTGGATGTGATGCATATTTATTTGAAATTTTTTTCTAATAAAATAATTAGTTATGATTTTTTTACTGTGACTTTTTTTTAAAAATAAAAAGTAATTTTCCAGCCAACCTAACTCGATAAAAAAAATCAAAATTCAAAAAAAAAAATTAACCTATAGCCAGAAAAGCATAGAGTGTGACGCAGGTTTCAGATCTCAAAAAGGTGAAATGGTTTGAAAGTTATGGATGTTTTTCAATCAGTGTGTCCATCAGGATTTCAGAGACACGGTATATTGAAAATTATTAATAATTATTTAATAAAATGATAACCAACTAAATCTTATATTTTTAGAAAGCTAACAATTTTTTCTATAAACCCTTTTCGTTTTATCAATTTTGCATAAAAAAAAAGTCGTCAGCACGAAGGGTGAAGTTCGAAGAAGAGACTGAAACATTAAAACACATTACAATCCATAAAAAGTCAACAATCAAAACGGATATCCGTCTTGCTTTGTACCAAAGAAAGACGGATATCCATTTTGCTTCGGTAAAAGCAACTAGAAACGGATATATGTTCTGAAAATGGATATCCGTTCTGAAAACGGATATCCATTTTAGAAACGGATATCCGTTTTCAGAATGGATATCCGTTTTGTTGATTTAACAAAATTTTTTTGCCATTGGTTTTGGATGAAGAGAAGCAACATATTTTGTACCATTGGTATTGTTTCACCAAAGATACAATCCATGGGTATATCGTTTATGTATGCGTGGACATTTCGTGTATATCCTGCTATCGTTTATCATGGTTGTAAATGGTGAATGTACATGTCAAAGGATACAAAGGTTGACCGGCCATATCGAGAAAATTGGGAAAAGATACGTTAGTTGACCGGTGATAACAAGTCATGTTATGTATAGGCTAAATCGAAGACATCGGACTGACAATAGTTATCAGAGAGACAAAGTTCCATTGAGCCGACAACATTGATCTCACAGATCAAGTCATATCGGGGTGACAATCATTAAGTGTCACCGATGGGTTATTTATTGGCACATCGGAAGAACAGTTGAGAACTACACCGATGAGAGGGAGTCACACCGACAGAAGGAACATCAGAAAGAGATGGACTCTCAGAGGTGAGAAGAAAAGTGTCACTGATAGAGGCGGTCTAGCCGATGGTGTAGTTCGGTCTTTATTCTTTCGGTGTGAGATACGATATCGAAAATTGAAGAGAATGTCTGACCGATGTAGAAGTCTTACCAATGACTAATGGACGGTAAACACATCGGGGAGAGTTATAACGTCAGAATGCAAGTAAAAAGTCTACCGAGGGTATTGGTCTTACCGATAGACAAGGGTGGTGAATCTCACATCGGAGTAAGTGTGTATATATCCTGCAATCATCTTATTCCATGAGACCACATTTCTTTGAGGCATTTTTTCAAACAGTTCATGTGTCTTGTCTATGCTTCCACACTTTCCGTACATGTCTACTAGAGCATTTCCAACTAGAATATCTACAAAAATCCCACTTCCATTATGCTTTGATGAATGTCCATACCCTATTCCAAAGCTCCCATTTTGGTAGAGGTAGAGAGGATGCTGACAAAGGTTGCAGAATCTAGCTTTACACTTGCCAATTGCATTTGCTTGAAAATTTCTAAAGCCTTTTCAAGAAACTCGTTTATGCATATCCTACAATAATAGTAGTCAAGGAGACCACATTTCTCCAACTAGACTTCTACCAATTCAGAAAATGTGTGCTTCTGGACCAGTGTTTGGTACAAGAAACATACCAATAGAGTGGTTGATGCGGAGGAAATTCCACAGTTCACCCTAAAGGTGCTGTCGGCCTGTATCGGCCAAACCCTTTCGACGTTCCCCCGAAATAACCCCTATCCATTACCAATTTGATAGGGAGCGCGCTGCGGAAACATAAATGTCTTGCCGATAGTAAAGAAAGAGTGTATTTCGGTCTCGTTTGGACCTTGGGAAGGATATTTTAAAAGCTATTTGAGCAACTGGTGGGTTAATGGGTATTTTACACCTTGTTTGTAAGCTTTTGATGTGTTGCTCTGCATCACTTGTCTACAACATACAAAGTTTACCTTTCTCACCCATACCTTCAGTATATAAAGGACATTAATAGGGAATTTGTAATTTCCACTCAGTCAGTGCAATCTAGGAGAGGATAGATTGTCTAAAGTTGTGATCTATTTCCATTTACACTTGCCATAACTACAAATGCTTAGTGTTTATTCTCAACCCCGGTATATGAATAAAATGTGACCTATTGTTCTAATAGGCCTATAGGGACAAAGAGGTGATAAAGCCTTTAATTTTAAACATGACATGGTTTTGATAACTTCCCATATTGGTAAGGTCCTGGATGACAATCCTTTGATGCACCTAATTATAATATGTGTTATGATAGTCCTTGGTATCTTTTCATTTCTTTCTTGAATGGCCTGCAAATAAGACATAAGACATATTAGATCCTTCATAAATAAGAATTCTCATACATTACATTTAAACTTAAACTCCCTAAACATCCATCAATCCATCCATTAATATCAAAATGCCATGAATATCCTATGATCAACCATTCTAATTCCTAGGATAGTCATATATTGCAATTTTGCTTCTCTATACTAAAATAGCCCAAGGAATATCTAACCTTGAATTTGTATTTTAACAATCTAATGTCTTTACGAATAACATTGACTCTTCTTTTGGGACAACATTTTTGCCTTTAGAAGCTCCTCATTTGATGATAGCCTAAAATCAAATAATGGCTTATATCCAGAGCTTTATTAAGTTGATACCTAGGTGGATTAGTGTGTAAACATTGAAATTAGATGGTAATTCACAAGTTTATTGAATAATACAATGAATCCCTAGTATAGAGTCCAAATGTACATAATAAACCAGATATCTATTTTGTAGTAGGCATATGGACGTTGCAAGTGTCCGTTGCAAAGAATTGGGTTTTCCAAAACGGATATCGATTTTGGAAAAACAAAAAAAAGACAAAAGGAATATTTCTGGGCCCGACTTCCGCAACCAGAGACCCTCTGCTGTCGAAATACTCGTGATTTCTAGCTATGACAGTGAAAGGAATATTTTTATGCACTTTTGGAGACACAATTTTCTTGTTACAATCATAAGGGTGATATTTTTGTTCCCCTAATGGGGAGCAACAGTCGTCGTAAAGCAAAAAGGAGGAGGAAAGTTACATTGGAGGAAATTGAAGCAATTAGGAAAAAAGATAGGGAAAGGAAGAGGATTGGAAGGGTGGGTTTGGCGAATGCTCATCAAGGTGAATCTTCTTCTTTACCATCTAATGACATGCACTTTGAAGATGTTAATTTTGATTATAATGAAATGTTAGATAAGAATGAAATTCACCATGATATTGCAAATGAAAATATTGAAAAATGTTATGAAACACCTATTCATAATAGCAATACCATGGACAAAGAAGAAGAAGAAAAATGAAGACGTGCACTTGAAGAAAGTGGATATGAACATCATGATATTGAAATTGCACTCCATAATCCATTTGTTGATAAAATTGATGAGGTTGAAAACATGGATGAAACAAGAACAATAAATGTATCTCCAAATTTCATAAGAAGAGAGGACATTTGTCAAGAAGAGAATAACCGTGATGAAATTGGAAAACACCCAAAAAACCCAAAATGGTTACTTGAAATTGATGAGAACATAATGGAAAAACTTGAAGGCAAGAGGTCATCACGAACGGTTCGGTTGTGGGCTACAAAACTCTTCAATGAATACTTTGAGAAGAAAACATTAACCAAACAATGCCAACTTTTTGTGCAATTATTAAAGATGTACAAAATGAGACCTTTACTAAAGAAATTAAAGATTCGGTTAAACAAAGTGTCCGATCGGAATAAAATTATTGTAAGAAGCCTTTTCAATGCACTCAATTCTATTAGAAAGACTAGCAAGGAGAAAGATAAAAGAGCTGCCCGTAGAGTAATAACAACCTCAATAGTAAGCAAACAATTAAGAAATGCTCGATTAATGAGGCAAACTTGTGTTGACTTAAGATTGAATCATAAAACATTGTCAAAAGCACTAGCATTAAGATCAAGGCTAGATAGTCCTGTTGCCAATGATACTTGGGCTTTCAGTGGTAGGCTTCCACAAGTTGACAAGAAGCTAATTGATAGCACAAAGGAAGAAATTGAACGATTTTGGCACACTGACTCTAGGGTATCACCGAATGCAAAAGATGTTGTAAAGTTAAGAATTGGTGATAAAGACCGCACACCACATCCTAAACATTACTTGGAATGTAGCCAAACAACATTGTACAAACAATATTGTGAAACTCACCCAGGTATGACAATCTCACAAAGAGCATTTGAATCTCTTAAGCCATTTTATTGTGTTCCTCTTAAAGTTCGTAATACATGTTGTTGCAAATACCATGTAGAATTTTCTATGTACCATGAATTATTATGCAATATTTGTTCTACTTTGCACACTAATGAAATGTTACAGGAGTGTGGTGCAATTCAACTACCAAAGTCATCTAGGGACTTATTGGATTTATTTCTATGTATTAGAGATGATGGTTGCATGTTCTACAAGAATGATTGTTTAAATGAAAAGTGTTTACAATGTGGTGGGTTATCAAAGTTTGTATCATGTTTTCATGAGGGCAATGAACATGATTTTGGAAAGAGAATGGTTGAGAAAAAGAGATATGAGACAGTGAAATACAATTTGAAAAGTGGAGGTGAAGGTTCTAGATGTGAGTTGATTGTAAGAGAGGTAAGTATTGCTGATTTTATTGATGATTTTAAGAAAAATCTTTTCTACAAGTATGTCAGACATAGCCACAGGTCTCAATGGTTAGATCAACAGTTCAGGATGTGTAAAGACTCTTTCCCGATTGGAACTATTGTCTCTGTAGTTGATTTTGCAGAAAACTATACATTGCAACCCCAAAATGAAGTTCAATCCCAGTACTACAATTCTATTCAGATTGCTATTTTTGTTCACATCACATACAGACATGCCCCCGAGAGTACAGAAGAGAACAGGAAGATTGTTAGAGAATACCATTTTTACATGAGTGATGATCGATCTCATTCAGCAGAATTTGTGCAATATTGTTTTCAACAATTTTATGGGTTCTTGCAAGAAAAAGATATTAGAAGAGATCAACATCTCATTTGGTCAGATAATTGCACTGGTCAATTCAAGAATGCTCGTAATTTCTATTGGTTGAGAAAAATGCATGTAGAGAAGGGTATACCTCATATTTGGAATTTTTTTGAAGCCGGGCACGGAAAAGGTGAACATGATGGAGCAGGTGCATGTGTGAAGAGAGCTCTTTTTAAAGAACAACTAAAGATTAGAGGTGGTGCTACATTTAGTGATGCAGATTCCATTGTTAAGTGGTGTAACTATGTATTGTCACGAGGAGTGGCTCTTGATTCTGAAGTGTGCAGATTCTTTTGGTTGGTTGATGATGGGATAGCGATAGAGAAATTGGAATGTCAGAGAATCAGTGAATCATCAAAGATGCATTCATTTCAAAGCTCAAATGCAAGTACATGGACTATTTGGACACGAGAATTAGCTTGTTTTTGTCAGAGTTGTATTAAATGTAATTGGAACAATTGTGAGTCAAGTGAGTGGGTAGATGCATGGATTCCACAATATTTAGTCCCTTTATATGAAGGTCAATCATCTTCCGTCAATGACATGGAGAGCTCATTTGACTATGAACATCTTTCAGACCTTGTATAGCTAGGTCATGTTTATGTAGTTGTTGCACCGCATGGAAATGAAGAGAGGTCAGACTATTGGTTGGCACGATGTGTACAAGGAAAACAAAAGCTAACACAACCTATGACAGATGATGATGGGTTCACATATCCTACAGGATCAGTTGTTATTGCTGGGACTTGGTTACGAACATATATGGTTAAAAAGAATGGCATCCTGGCCTTTGAAGACTTTGAGAAGCATAAAACTATATTGATGTATTCTCACCTAGTTGTAGCAACAAATGTCAAGTTACTAAAGCATCGTGGAAGACCAAAATCAAAAGAACTATGGACAATTAGTAATGCTGATCATGAAGCAATATTGGATACTTTGAAGGTAAGAGATGACCCCTCAGGTACGCTTGACTAGCATTTAAACTTCCAGATGGACAGGTATGACATTTTTTATCTTAACTTGTTCTTGTTTTTTCTATTTTTTAGAATTGTTTTATTAAAAATCTTGTTACTTTAATAACTATAATGTATGCTTTTGACTATACAGGACAGCAAATAAAGTTATTTTAGATGGCATCGTAGATTATTTTGCATGGCATCATAAATTATTTTGTATGGCATCGTAGGTTATTTTGACTATACTCGAGGTATGATTTTTAGTTCTCATTTGTATTTCTTAATACTGCACATTTGTACCTTTTTCTACATAAGGCATTCCATGAGGTGACATGTATTTGATGTCTTTTGCCAAATAGTTCATGTGCCTTGTCTATACTTTCACATATTACATACATGTGTCACATGGCAATTGCAATTACAACATCTGACAAAATTCTCATTTCTTTGAGGTATTCGACCAAACAATTCATGTGCCTTGCCTATGCTTCCTTACTTTGCATTCTTATAAAAGTCCTATAACAGTCATAATTAATCTAGCCTTGATCTTGCCATCATTGTATTCCATGAGATGACAGTCCTATAACAGTCCTATACAGGTCTACTAGGATAGTTTTAACTACAACAGTCCTACAACAGTCCTAAAATAGTACTAGAACAGTCCTATAATAAGCGCAGCATTTAATGTACATATTTATGATATTCATGTTTACTTTTAAATCTGCTTGTTCATGCTTCTCACAGGACGTCACCTCCCCTACCCATCCAGCTCTATAGAAGAAGAGAGACAACAAATGATCAAAAGGGATCACCAATTGGTGGTAAGTGATTGATTACTTATGTCATGTTATATATTTTGAATATTAAATTCTATATTAATGTGCACGTTGTTTGATTGTATTAATAGGTGGAAATTCAAAAATCTCTATCAAGGAGGTCTAGTCAATGAGCGATGGAAGATGAGTCATTGACTAGTTCACCATCTTCATGGCCTAGCAAGAGCCATAGATTATTTGATAGCAATCCATAGGAGATTTGATTTTGGGACATTTTGTTACATATGTGTATTTGGCTTTGTAAACATACTTTTGTATGTTATCGATGTATATCACTGTATATACCCATATGGTTTTATTTGTACATGCCTATATGGCTTGATATATACACTATACATTATTTTCATGACATTATGTGCATATATGTATATATAAGATCCTAATTTGGCACAAGTAGGGAGAATGCTTGCACAGGTTATGGAATTTAGTTTTAAACGTTCCAATTGTATTTGCTTCAAAGTTTCTAAAGCCTTTTCAAAAAATCCATTTTGTGCATATCTTGCAATCATTGCATTCCATGAGATAGCATCTCTTTGAGGTGTCATGCCAAACTATTCACATGCCTTGTCTATGCTTCCACACTTTGGATTTACACCCGCCAATTGCATTTTCTTAACATTTCCTTTCAATCTTTATCAAAAATTCCGTTTTGTGCAAATATTGCAATCATTGCATTCCTTCATTTACAACACATGATTAAATAAGAAGATGCATATTTACAACACTTAAGACCTTCATGAAATGATACATTGGTTTCTTGATATTCAATCATGCATTGGAGATCTTCAAAGTGTTAAATATGTTTGAAGTGATGAAGAAACTTGTTATTTTGATGTATTTCAACTCCAAACTTCCGCCTAGAAATGAAGGCGCTAATCCTTTATCAAACTAATCTAAAAGTGTGCCTTGGTACTTAGGGCACTAGATTATGATTGATCAACCTAAAATGTGCGCCTAAGGCTAGATAGTGAATAGGAAGGATAAAATGCATCATCAAAGGAGTTTATAGTTATTGAAGGCATCAAATGATGACTTGGGCGCACATCTACCTCTCTACACCATATGTGACTAGTGCCAATTATTGAATAAACAACCTAGAATGAGTGCCTTACTATTTGAGGTGCTAGTTCATGTTTCTAGAACTCCAAAAGTGCGCCTTGATGTTGAGGCGCTAGCTCTTACTCAAGCAACCTTGAAAGTGTGCTTTCACAAGGAGGTTAAAATGTATTATCAAAGGATTAAGTTGAATCAAGGAATCATCATTGAAGACAAGTAAAACATGACTGTGAATGAGGCACACTTTTTATCATCTTAACCTCACAATTGCACCTTCCATTGGAATCTCATATTGTGCCTAAAGGAATAGTAATGAGATATCATCCATGTCAATGATTGAGAATGTGTCAACTGGAACAATATTTTTTGTTCTACTCATCGTGGGATCGAACGGACTGTGCCAACGCGTCGGGGTGGGCGGGTAAATGCTAGTGGAGGTCTTGTTTCATGCGCCAAGTGTCCCAGTCATTCCGGGCAAGAGGCTACCGACAAAGTCCTTTAAGATCCCTGAGACCAAAAAACTGCCAAACTTTGACGGGGCAGTTCTTAGAATTCGTGAAAGTTGGGAATGTTCTGTTTGGACCTACAGGTGCACATGACATCCTTCCACAATAACCTCTCTCATTTTTGGTCAACTCCATTCCGTTTGACCGTGTTGAAATCAAACGCATTGGCGCAAAATGCTTCAATTTGATGCAGTGGAAAGGTGCTAGGTGCGACATTTTTCATTCCATAGCTCGTGCGATCGAATGGACTACGCCAACACATCGGGGTGGGCGGGTAAATGCTAGTGGAGGTCTCATTTCATGCGCCAAGCATCCTAGTCATTCCGGGCAAGAGGCTACCGGCAAAGTCCTTTAAGATCCCTGAGACCAAAAAACTGCCAAACTTTGACGGGACAGTTCTCGGAATTCATGAAAATTGGGAATGTTCTGTTTGGACCTACAGGTGCATGTGGCATCCTTCCACAATATCCTCTCTCATTTTTGGTCAACTCCATTCCATTTGACCGTATTGAAATCAAACGCATTGGCACAAAATGCTTCAATTTGATGCAGTGGAAAGGTGCTAGGTGCGACATTTTTCATTCCATAGCTCGTGGGGTCGAATGGACTACGCCAACGTGTCGGGGTGGGGGGGTAAATGCTAGGGGAGGTCTCGTTTCATGCGCCAAGCGTCCCAGTCATTCCGAGCAAGAGGCTACCGGCAAAGTCCCTTAAGATCCCTGAGACCAAAAAACTGCCAAACTTTGACGGGGCAGTTCTTGAAATTCGTGAAAGTTGGGAATGTTTTGTTTGGATCTACAGGTGCACGTGACATCCTTCCACAATAACTTCTCTCATTTTTGGTCAACTCCATTCCGTTTGACCGTGTTGAAATCAAACGCATTGGCGCAAAATGCTTCAATTTGATGCAGTGGAAAGGTGCTAGGTGCGACATTTTTCATTCCATAGCTCGTGTGGTCGAACGGACTACGCCAACGCGTCGGGGTGGGTGGGTAAATGCTAGTGGAGGTCTCGTTTCGTGCGCCAAGCGTCCCAGTCATTCCGGGCAAGAGGCTACTGGCAAAGTCCCTTAAGATCCCTGAGACCAAAAAACTACCAAACTTTGACGGGGTAGTTCTCAGAATTCGTGAAAGTTGGGAATGTTCTGTTTGGACCTATAGGTGCACATGACATCCTTACACAATAACCTCTCTCGTTTTTGGTCAACTCCATTCCGTTTGACCGTGTTGAAATCAAATGCATTGGCGCAAAATGCTTCAATTTGATGCAGTGGAAAGGTGCTAGGTGTGACATTTTTCATTCCATAGCTCGTGCAGTCGAACGAACTACGCCAACGCGTCGGGGTGGGTGTGTAAATGCTAGTGGAGGTCTCGTTTCATGCGCCAAGTGTCCCAGTCATTCTGGGCAAGAGGCTACCGGCAAAGTCCCTTAAGATCCCTGAGACCAAAAAACTACCAAACTTTGACGGGGCAATTCTTAGAATTTGTGAAAGTTGGGAATGTTCTGTTTGGACCTACAGGTGCATGTGACATCCTTCCACAATAACCTCTCTCATTTTTGGTCAACTCCATTCCGTTTGACCGTGTTGAAATCAAACGCATTGGCACAAAATGCTTCAAATTGATGCAGTGGAAAGGTGCTAGGTGCGACATTTTTCATTCGATAGCTTGTGCGGTCGAACGGACTGCACCAACGCGTCGGGGTGGGTGGGTAAATGCTAGTGGAGGTCTCGTTTCGTGCGCCAAGCGTCCCAGTCATTCCGGGCAAGAGGCTACCGGCAAAGTCCCTTAAGATCCCTGAGACCAAAAAACTACCAAACTTTGATGGGGCAGTTCTCAGAATTCGTGAAAGTTGGGATGTTCTGTTTGGACCTACAGGTGCACATGACATCCTTCCACAATAACCTCTCTCGTTTTTGGTCAACTCCATTCCGTTTGACCGTGTTGAAATCAAACGCATTGGCATAAAATGCTTCAATTTGATGTAGTGGAAAGGTGCTAGGTGCGACATTTTTCATTCCATAGCTCATGGGGTCGAACGGACTGCGCCAACGCGTCAGGGTGGGGGGGTAAATGCTAGGGGAGGTCTCGTTTCGTGCACCAAGTGTCCCAGTCGTTCCGAGTTGTAACCTACTGGCAAAGTCAAAAGTTGCTAGGATTGAAATTTTGCATTCCACAGGTCCTGGGGCTGAACGGTTTGCGCCAACACGTCGGGGTGGGCAAGTAAATGCTAGGGGAGGTCTCGTTTTGTGTGCAAAGCATCCCAGTCGTTCCGAGCTGTAAGCTACCAGCAAATTCAAAAGTTGCTAGGATTGAAATTTTGCATTCCACAGGTCCTAGCCGAACGGTTTGCGCCAACACGTCGGGGTGGGCGAGTAAATGCTAGGGGAGGTCTCGTTTTGTGTGTAAAGCATCCCAGTCCTTCCGAGCTGTAAGCTATCGGCAAAGTCAGCCGGTAGCTTACAGCTCAGAAGGACTGGGATGCTTTGCACACAAAACGAGACCTCCCCTAGCATTTACTCGCCCACCCCGACGTGTTAGTGCAAACCGTCAGCCCCAGGACTTGTGGAATGCAAAATTTCAATCCTAGCAACTTTTGACTTTGCCGGTAGCTTACAGCTCGGAACGACTGGGATGCTTGGCGCACGAAACAAGACCTCCACTAGCATTTACCCGCCCACCCCGATGTGTTGGCGTAGTCCGTTCAAGCCCATGAGCTATGGAATGAAAAATATCGCACCTAGCACCTTTTCACTACATCAAATTGAAGCATTTTGCGCCAATGCGTTTGATTTCAACACGGTCAAACGAAATGGAGTTGACCAAAAATGAGAGAGGTTATTGTGGAAGGATACCACGTGCACCTGTAGGTCCAAACAGAGCATTCCCAACTATCATGAATTCTGAGAACTGTCCAGTCAAAGTTTGGTAGTTTTTTGGTCTCAGGGATCTTAAGGGACTTTGCCGATAGCCTCTTGCCCGGAATGACTGGGACGCTTGGTGCATGAAACGAGACCTCCCCTAGCATTTACCCCCCCACCCCGATGCATTGGCACAGTCCGTTCGACCCCACGAGCTATGGAATGAAAAATGTCGCACCTAGCACCTTTCCACTACATCAAATTGAAGCATTTTTGCGCCAATGTGTTTGATTTCAACACGGTCAAATGGAATGGAGTTGACCAAAAATGAGAGAGGTTATTGTGGAAGGATGTCACGTGCACCTGTAGGTCCAAACAAAACATTCCCAACTTTCACGAATTCTGAGAACTGCCCCGTCAAAGTTTGGCAGTTTTTTGGTCTCAAGGATCTTAAGGGACTTTGCCGGTAGCCTCTTGCCCGGAATGACTGGGACGCTTGGCGCATGAAACGAGACCTCCACTAGCATTTACCCACCCACCCCGACGCGTTGGCACAGTCCATTTGACCACACGAGCTATGGAATGAAAAATGTCGCACCTAGCACCTTTCCACTGCATCAAATTGAAGCATTTTGCACCAATGCGTTTGATTTCAACACGGTCAAACGGAATGGAACTGATCAAAAACGAGAGAGGTTATTGTGGACGGATGTCACGTGCACCTGTAGGTCCAAACAGAACATTCCCAACTTTCACGAATTCTAAGAACTGCCCCGTCAAAGTTTGGCAGTTTTTTGGTCTCAGGGATCTTAAGGGACTTTGCCGGTAGCCTCTTGCCCGGAATGACTGGGACACTTGGCGCATGAAACGAGACCTCCCCTAGCATTTACCCCCCCACCCCGACACGTTGGCGTAGTCCGTTCGACCCCACGAGCTATGGAATGAAAAATGTCGCACCTAGCACCTTTCCACTGCATCAAATTGCACCATTTTGTGCCAATGCGTTTGATTTCAACACGGTCAAACGGAATGGAGTTGACCAAAAATGAGAGAGGTTATTGTGGAAGGATGCCACGTGCACCTGTAGGTCCAAACAGAGCATAAATTACTATCACAAATTCTAAGAACTGCCCAGTCAAAGTTTGGCAGTTTTTTGGTCTCAGGGATCTGCAAAATATTTTTCATCGCGGGCTCCATGCTCCAATTTTTAAAAAAATTTCCCGCTCAAGCCTTTTCTTTAAAAGGTGATAAAGTTTTTTTAAAAACAAAAACCACCGAACTTGACCGTTTGCCTTGATTTAGACTTTGCCACCTGATAAAGAAAAATGGGGCCAGTGGTCACAATGTATAATAACCCTTTGGCTGGTCAACATAAGTGAAATGACCTTAAATCTTAGAAATTGAACAACCTTTCTTTAACCAAAACTTGAAGAGTGAGTAACCAGTGACAATCAAGGTAGGAGAACAGAGATCTGACAATAGCTCAAAACATCCTCAACTGTGAAACAATATAGTGTGTGGCATGTATAGTCTTATGCACCTTTAAAGGAGAAAATTGTATGCATAAGGATATGTTTACTTAGCAAGTTCTATGAAGATGGATAAGGGAATGTTAGAATACTCTTAGGAAAATATAATTAGTAATTTGTGTAGGACTGTGGTAATCCAAACAAGATGTGGAAAATTGCATTGCCAATATATGTAATCTTTAATTTACATGTGGGGCCCAAGTTCTCCTCAAAAACATCTTCCTTGGCCATGGTATTTCCTTCCTCAAAGAAACCAAGCATGGGTAGAATATTTTGATCCAAATTCTCATCCTCTAATGGCTATGCCAATCTCAAAAGGGCTAGTGTAGTAATCACTCAAGAAGGCATCAAAAGATATCTAATATGGTAGGAGAGATGAAAAGGAGCAAATCCTTGTAGGAAGATTTCATGAGGTTCTTATAGTAACAACATTATTCAAAGGAGTGAACCTTGATGATAATGTGATAACATTCATTATCAATATAGAGGGAGAAAATGTACTTAGAGAAGGCATATGCCTTGCTCATATAGGGGTGGAAATCTTAAGAACATGAAAGAGGACTGAGTTCTCCAATTTAAGGGGGACATTGTTAAACATATACCCTAAAAAGAGACTATGGAGGAGCACGTGAAAGAGAGTGCATGATTCTCCTTGAGGTAAATAGGTGTCACAAAAGAATTAAAATACTTCCTTTAGTATGTTGGATTGAATTGGTCATTGTTTACTAGGTAGGATATACAATGAGTATCAGGGGTTGACTTTGCCAAGGAATCCACTCATGAGTGGGTTTTATCATGAATCCTTTCCTAAGGATTAACATCAACCTCCTTAACATGAAGTTTTCCCTCATGGAGAAATTGAACCACCTTGAGTGGTAGAAGGAAAACTTGCATAGCAATAGTCCAAAGACATCCCAAAATCATATTATGTGATAAGTCAAGACTTAGAATGCAAAACTCAACATGAATTGTTTTAGGACTAGGCTTGACCCAAAGATTTATGTTTCCCACAAGAAAAACTATGATTTTGAAACCAACACAATTATGGTGTGTCTTAAAACTTTCTATGACTTATCTAAAGCTAGTCAAACACCTACATGGACATGATATTTAGTGTTGAGCCATCTTTGATGGATTAAATCTTAAGGGAGGCTCTTGATGTTGGGTTCAAAAAGTAAACAAAAGATGACACACCTTCCATACATGATCCTCCTAGGTGAAACCAAGCTCAAAAAAGTGACTAATTATTGATAGAGACATAGTTGAACCAAGTTCCAAAAGGGGATACTCCAAAGAGATCAGAGCTCCTCAATCATAAGTAAGGTTGAAGCTACACATTGGAGGGGATATTCCATTAAAAGTCCATGTAAAATTTGGAGTTGTTTATCCCTAAGTCTTGACTAGAAGGTAAGAATATTGGCCCAAGTGAGTAGAAACGAGACACTCATAACTTAGATTATCATCCACATTGATATCTATGATCAGCCTACCACTCCACTAAAAAGGTTCATCTTTGATGAATCTAAATAAGCTTGGCTAGAATCAATAAAATGAGAGGAGTGAGAGATTGAGTACTTGTCTCACCTCTTATTAGACTTTCCCTTCTTCTTTTCATCATTGTTCTAACATTTTACACCATACTCAAATAAGCACTTCTTCTAGACATCCAAGAAGTAGTTGGGGCCTAATTAGGGAATTACAAGAAACACTCACCCTTAGGCTATGAAGATGTATTTTGATTAGCAAACTCATCCTTATTACGATCATAGAAACACTAGAAAGAGCAATAGTTGGAAGGATTAAAAATGGGTGTATAATTCTTCTCGCTCTTCAATTTGGCCTTCATAGAGACCATCCATACATCCCTCTTCAACTCAACTAAACAAGCCAACTCAACTGACAACACTTATTCTGTCCATATGATCAATTGACAATTCCTAATGTATGAAGGCACCAATTCAAACTCAAAACCATATTGATATCAAATATTCATCCTAAAGATATCCTGAAACACTCTGCATCCCTGAAACATTTTCAAAACTCTCTTGAGAACATATTATCAATATGAACACACTAAAGTAACTCCAAACCATCAATACCTTTTTGACTCAATGACAAGCTGACTCCATCAAGTTTATGCATATTTATACATGATTTGAGGGAAACCAATAGTCTCCAACTGACTCTTGAGTACTTGACTAATCATCTTCCATACTTTTGCATTTTTTTACATTTTTCATATGAAAACTTTGACATATTTACAAAATTTGACAAATGAAGACTAAATACATGATGAAATGGTTTATCATGACCTTATTTGATTAGGGCATATATAAGGAATTTTTTCATATTGATTCTATTGATCTAAAACCATTCTCTTGATCTAAAACCATTCTCAATGCTAAACATATCATCAATGGACTAAAGAACTATCATCATAATGTATGGCATCATGGGAAGTATCATTACTTGCACATAAGGAATTTAAATTATATTGTATATCGAGGTGTATATACATTAAAATCTAGTCCATAATGGTAGACATATACAAAAATTTGGCAAATATGCCAACTCAAAATATTTTTTACAAAATGTGGCATATGCCATGTCTCAAAATCTATATACAATCTACATGCCAAATAGCTACATCAAATACTACAAGTCCACTTGACCCTCAATCTGTGATGGATCCACAATCTGTGATGTATCCACAATCTATGATGGATCCTAAAAAAGTGTCCTCTTTGTACCAAAATGTCTAGTAATTGATGGAGGTGAAGTTTCCTGCATTAACAAGTCAAAACACAAGTTAAAGTTAGTAAATAGATTCTTATCTACTACAATTAAGAACTTTCATTTATTTAGAAAAACTATCAATTATTTAGAAAAATTCAATTCAATTACCTCAACTCTATGTTGTTGTTCGGACAATCGTTCTGCAAATGATTTTCTCTTAAAACGATCAGGTATCCTAGTGAAGCATGATGGCAAAGGTGGCACATCACTCACATTCTCAATAGACTACATAAAAGAAAAGTAACATTGAAATAAATTAATATATAATTATTAAACAAAATAGGAAATGCACTACACAAAAACTTATCTACTAGAAAACAAGCACATACCACCATCGAGGCCTCCTGCATCAATTAAAAAGGACAAGAATGTAAGATGTAAGACTCTAAATGACTATAATCAAATATTTAAGTTTTCTAAATTATCAATTAAAGTACAATTCAATCAAATTACCTCCACCCTTTATTGGCGTTGAGAAAGCCGTTCTGCAAATGATAGTCCCTTGGGTCGATCAGGGGTTCGAGAAAAGACTATTGGCAAAGATGCCACATCATTCACATTTTCGATTGGCTATAAAATAAAATTAACATCAAGATATAAATTAATATATAATTACTCACAAAGAAATAAATGCATAAAAAAAAGTTAATGTGTACAACAATTTATACCGGCAAGTCCAAGCCAAATTGGATGGCAGACAAAGTTGCATGATGAACTTCTGTCAACTCCTCCTCTGTCATCAACTATTATCCCACTTAGATACATTAGTACTAATAAATTTGTTTATATATTCAAATGGAATAGACCATAAAATTTAACTTTAAATTTTACCTGCACAAAAGATTGCTCATGCATTTCTCCTTCTCTAATGTTTACTGATCCAGTAGCTTCTACTCTTGTCCCTGACCCCTCAGCTTGAGTTCTGGACCCCATTGCCTCATCTCGTGAATGGAGATCATACTCTGATGTGTTCAACGGTGGCTCACTACTCTCCATAATAGGACCCAAGCATAAATGATTGCAAGAAATGCAATGATGGGGCACACATATATGTCTGGACGATGACGGTCTAGTGGTACCAGGTGATCCAATATCATCACCGTCATCATGTGCTTGTGCAAACTGAGATGTCTGTATGATCAAATGCTCGGTCAAAGAGTGTATGGCACTAAGGCCCTGTTGTGTTGCACTTGCAACAACGTCTGGGTGCTGCATTGGGGGTGGAGAAGGGATAGCAGGAGGGGGAATATAGGGACCTTGTACTTGTCTAATTGCCCCAGGTCTATCTTGAGGCATTCCTCTGCCCACTCCTTGAAACTCTCTAAAATTAAAATAATTAACATGTTGACCCATGACGAACTCTGCATAGAGTTTACGGAGGAAATACAAAGGCACATCTAAATTGTTGTTGGGTGGTTTATCAAAAACCATCCACCAATGATCCCAAAAGTTTTGACTAATGCCCTCATGAATACACCATTTGATTGAAAATTTGGGTTTACGGACATCAACATGCAATCCGGTTTTAGGATTGACAAAGTGTTGGGCCAACATAGTTTTTGTAAGCTCTAAATCTTTGACTTCCTCATATGACAAACCATCAGCATATTCGGCCTTCTTGGCTTCTCGCCATTGCCGAAATGATTCGTGTTGGGTGGACAAGGTTTGAATATGATTAATGATTCCCTCTAAATTCGATGTCATTATAGACAATCGAGGGTGGCGGCGATACATTTCTATGATCCTGCTTATATGATCAATATTTCTTTGAATATTCTCTTCTACTATTGGAGGGGGAGGGTTTGGTGGTGGAGGGTTTGGGTTTTCATTTGGTGCATCCATTTTACCTAATTAAATTATAAAACATACCCACTTAGCATTAAAACCAAAAAAATTGCTTGAAAATACAAAACAAACCAAAAAAATGCATGAAATCTTACCTCTTTGGATCGGATATCCGTTCCTCAGCGTTGATATCCATTTTTTTGAAGATGAGACTGCATTTTTGCAAGCCGCGGGTTTGCAAAAATGCAGTCTTTTTTGCTTTTTATGATCTCCAAAATGGATATCCGTTTTCCTTTTCCTTATTGTATTTCATTTATTTTATTTTATTATTTTACCATTGCATACATTTTAAGTATTTAGGCATTTTAGCTATAAAATACTATCAAAATTTATATAGGATTATGATGATATATATATTTGATTTTTATATGATTTACTTATACTAAGGTATCTCATGGTATTTTAAAGGCACTTTTGAATAGATATAGGAGAGAGGTAGATGCGGGTTATGGGTTAGGGATTAGGGCCATTATTTAGGGTTTACAGATTTAGAGAGAGAGAGAGAGACTACTTTTGACATGCAACTGTAAACCCTAAATAATACCCCTAAACCCTAAACCCAAGTAACCCTAAATAATTCTTCCAAATACTAAACCCTAACCCCTAAACCATAAACCCTAAATAATTCCCCTAAGCCCTAAACCCTAAACCTGAGAAAGGGAGTCCTAGTTTTCTTGTTTCCATTTGCTTGGTCGATAAGGGAGAGGGAAAGATAGAGGGGAGAGATAGGATATATAGGAATGATAGGGGAATGACTGGGATGCATGATTAAACCTAACCCCTAACCCCTAACCCCTATTTCCTAACTCCTAAACACTAAACCCAAGAAACCCTAAACCTCTATCGAGCTCTATCTCCCTATCTCACTATCTCCCCATCACTATCATTCCTCTACCTCTTAATCTCTCTCCCTATGCTTTAGCCATGTCCCTCACTCTATATCTCCCTATTGGTCCTCTCTCTCTAAACACTAAACCCTAAACCTCTAAACCTTAACCCCTAAACCCTAAACATGAGCAACCCTAAACTCTATCTCCTATCTCTCCCGTATCTCCCTATCTCTATCTTCCTTCTACCTCTCAATCCTTCTCCCTATTTCTCTAGACATATCGCTCACTCTCTATCTCGCTATCTCTCCCCTTTGTCACCTCTATCTCTCCCTATCGGTCTCCTCTCTCTTTCTATCTAAACCCTAAATCCAAAACCCTAAACCTCTAAACCTAACCCCTAACCCCTAAACAATAAATCCTAAACCCTAAATTATAATGCCCCTAAACCCTAACCCCTAACCCCTAAACCTGAGAAACCCTAAACCCCAAACCCCTAAACCCTAAACCTAAGTAACCATAAACCACTATCTCCCTATCTCTCCCCTATCTCCCTATCACCTTTGTCCCTCTACCTCTCAATCTCTCTCGCTCACTCTCTATCTCCTTATCTCTCCCCTTTGTCACCTCTATCTCTCCCTATCTGTCTCCTCTCTCTTTCTATCTAGCTATCTCTGAAACTGAGAAACCTTAAACCCAGGTACACCCTAAATCCATTCAACTCTAAACCTATATCTCCCTATCTCTCCCCTATCTCCCTATCTCTATCATCCCTCTACCTCTCTTGATCTCTCTCCCTATGTCCCTGGCCATGTGCCTCACTCTTTATCTCCTTATCTCTCTCCTCCATCTCCTCTCTCTATCTCCCTATAATTCCTCTCTCTATAAACCCTAAACCTCTAAACCTAACCCCTAACCCCTAAACAATTTAAATCCTAAACCCTAAATAATGCCCCTAAACCCTAACCCCTGACCCCTAAACCTGAGAAACCCTAAACCCCTAAACCTTAAAACCCAAACCCCTAAACTCTAAACCCAAGTAACCCTAAACCACTATCTGCCTATCTCTCCCCTATCTCCCTATCACCTGTGTCCCTCTACCTCTCAATCTCTCTCCCTATGTCTCTAGCCATGTCCCTCACTCTCTATCTCCCTATCCCTCCCCTCAGACTCCTCTATATCTCCCTATCATTCCTCTCTCTCTATAAACCCTAAACCTCTAAACCTAACCCCTAACCCCTAAACAATAAATCCTAAACCCTAAATTATAATGCCCCTAAACCCTAACCCCTAACCCCTAAACCTGAGAAACCCTAAACCCCAAACCCCTAAACCCTAAACCCAAGTAACCATAAACCACTATCTCCCTATCTCTCCCCTATCTCCCTATCACCTTTGTCCCTCTACCTCTCAATCTCTCTCGCTCACTCTCTATCTCCTTATCTCTCCCCTTTGTCACCTCTATCTCTCCCTATCTGTCTCCTCTCTCTTTCTATCTAGCTATCTCCAAAACTGAGCAACCCTAAACCTAGGTACACCCTAAATCCAATCAACTCTAAACCTATATCTCCCTATCTCTCCCCTATATCCCTATCTCTATCATCCCTCTACCTCTCTTGATCTCTCTCCCTATGTCCCTGGCCATGTGCCTCACTCTCTATCTCCTTATCTCTCTCCTCGGTCTCCTCTCTCTATCTCCCTATCATTCCTCTCACTCTATAAACCCTAAATCCAAAACACTAAACCTCTAAACCTAACCCCTAAATAATTTAAATCCTAAACCCTAAATAATGCCCCTAAACCCTAACCCCTAACCCCTAAACCTGAGAAACCCTAATCCCCTAAACCGTAAACCCCAAACCCCTAAACCCTAAACCCAAGTAACCATAAACCACTATCTCCCTATCTCTCCCCTATCTCCCTATCACCTTTGTCCCTCTACCTCTCAATCTCTCTCTATGTCTCTTGCCATGTCCCTCACTCTTTATCTCCCTATCTCTCCCCTCGGACTCCTCTATATCTCCCTATTGGTCTGATGTAGAGCACACAATGGAAGCTCTCAAAACACGGTGAAATACCCATCAAAACCCATAGTTCAAATAGATTAAAGCTTAATCAGCTTTAAGAAACCTTCTCAAAGTCCCAAATAACATCAAATCATATACATTCTTCCTATCGGCAAGATAAACACTATCGACCAACTCAAAAATTCTTATATTGATGCTCCGATCACTCCACTTTTAACGAGCCTTTGAACCTTTCATTGTGACATATATCCATCGGCCCAACTTTAAACTAGTCTTCCGATCTCCCATACCACCCATTTCTCACTCCACAACCTGTATTAACACATGATTAAACCTAACCCCTAACCCTTATTTCCTAACCCCTAAACCCTAAACTTGAGAAACCATAAACCCCTAAATCCTAAACACTAAACCCAAGAAACCCTAAACCTCTATCTCTCTATCTCCCTATCTCACTATCTCCCCATCACTATCATTCCTCTACCAGGTCTCAATCTCTCTCCCTATGCTTTGGCCATGTCCCTCACTCTATATCTCCCTAATTGTCTTCTCTCTCTAAACACTAAACCCTAAACCTCTAAACCTTAACCCCTAAACCATAAACCCTAAACCCTAAATAATGCCCCTAAACCTTAACCCCAAACCCCTAAACCCTAAACCCTAAACGCGAGCAACCCTAAACCCTATCTCCTATCTCTCCCTTATCTCCCTATCTCTATCATCGAGCTCTACCTCTCAATCCTTCTCCCTATTTCTCTGGACATCTCGCTCACTCTCTATCTCCTTATCTCTCCCCTTTGTCACCTCCATCTCTCCCTGTCTATCTCCTCTCTTTCTATCTAGCTATCTACAAAACTAAGAAACCCTAAACCCAGGTACACCCTAAATCCAATCAACTCTAAACCTATATCTCCCTATCTCTCCCTTATCTCCCTATCTCTATCATCCCTCTACCTCTCTTGATCTCTCTCCCTATGTCCCTGGTCATGTGCCTCGCTCTCTATCTCCTTATCTCTCTCCTCGATCTCCTCTCTCTATCTCCCTATCATTCCTCTCTCTCTATAAACCCTAAATCCAAAGCCCTAAACCTCTAAACGTAACCCCTAACCCCTAAAAAATTTAAATCCTAAACCCTAAATAATGCCCCTAAACCCTAACCCCTAACCCCTAAACCTGAGAAACCCTAAACCCTGAAACCCTAAACCCAAGTAACCCTAAACCACTATCTCCCTATCTCTCCCCTATTTCCCTACCACCTTTGTCTCTCTACCTCTCAATCTCTCTCCCTATGTCTCTGGCCATGTCCCTCACTCTTTTTCTCCCTATCTCTCCCCTCAGACTCCTCTATATCTCCCTATCATTCCTCTCTCTCTATAAACCCTAAATCCAAAACCCTAAACCTCTAAACCTAACCCCTAACCCCTAAACAATAAATCCTAAACCCTAAATTATAATGCCCCTAAACCCTAACCCCTAAACCTGAGAAACCCTAAACCCCAAACCCCTAAACCCTAAACCCAAGTAACCATAAACCACTATCTCCCTATCTCTCCCCTATCTCCCTATCACCTTTGTCCCTCTACCTCTCAATCTCTCTCACTGTCTCTTGCCATGTCCCTCACTCTTTATCTCCCTATCTCTCCCCTCAGACTCCTCTATATCTCCCTATTGGTCCTTTATCTCTCTCTAAACCCTAAACCCTAGACCTTTAAACCTTAACCCCTAACCCCAAGACCCTAAACCATAAACCCTAAATAATGCCCCTAAACCCAAGCAACCCTAAACCTCTATCTCCCTATCTCTAATATCCCTCTACCTCTCAATCTCTCTCTCTCTATGTCTTTGGACATGCCTCTCACTCTCTATCTCCCTATCTCTCCCCTTTGTCTCCTCTATCTCTCCCAAACTCTTTTAGTCCCCTCTCTCTATCTCTCTTTAAACTGTAAACCCTAAACCCCTAAACGCGAGCAACCCTAAACCTCTAAACCCTAAATAATTCCCCTAACCAACCTCTAAACCACTTCTCTATATAGGTGCAACTAATACCACTTTTTCATTGTTCAAATTGATGTTCATCTTGTTGGTTCTATGTCATATAATGTTACACATCGAGCTCTTTATCTCAGTCATCCGGTTGTTCTTTATCTTGCTGTTTATTCTCATCAACTGGATGTTCCTCTGTTTCCTGATCTTTTCCAAGATCCGAATACACTTCCTGTTGTTCTTCTTGATGCTGGTCATAAGGATGTGTCACTTCACCTTGTTGCTTTTTAAAATAACCAAGAAGAGGCAACAAGAGGCAACAAATTGTTACTTTTCTTAGGCAAATTTAAGTTTTCTAATTACTACTGAAATCTTTTTAAAATAATGTAAAGAACATGCGAAGCTTTAAGGAATCTTTTTATGGCACCTGTGCTAGCTTTTGTCCTCAAGGATCCAACATTTTGGTATCCTCCTTTGTAGAAATTAGAACATCCTCTTGATGACAATGGGAAGAATAAGGATGCCTTGAGAACTTGGAGATTTTATGGAGAGTGTAAGAACCTTCAAATCCTTAAAATTGAAATGGAAAAGGCTCACAAAGTTAGGACTGTAAAAGTATAATAATTATTGTGGGGTTTGTAATGAAAATATGGCTTAACTCTTTTGAGGTGACTCACTATCCATGATGTGTTGGGATCAATGGAAAATAGAATAAGAGATATTAACAAGAATTTGACATAAATGGAAGAAATGGATAGTCTCCCCTAAAAATGATGGCAAGAGATGTATTAATAGTAGAAGAAGCAACATGAATGGTGGGGTTGGTTGGGAGTGGACTAAAGAATTGATTGAGAGATTATAGAAGACTAATTGGGAGTGGACTAAATAATTGATTGAGAGATTATAGAAGACTTATTAAGAGTGGACTAAAGAATTGATTGAGAGTCAAGAGGATAGGAGAATTAGTTAGGGGAAGTAATGGTTCAATCAGGGGTGGAGAGAACTCTCAATCACAAGAATAAATGATGCCAAAATGGATGGAACTAAAAGAAATCATGCATTCCAAAAGATGACAAGGTTGCCCCTTTCATATGATACAGTCTTTCTAAAATTTAGATTGTATTTTATAGCTAAAATGCCTAAATAGTAAAATGCTAAAAATGCTAAAATAATAAAATAAAAAACAATGAAAACAATAGAGAAAAGAGAACGGATATCCGTTTTGGTTTGGTACCAAACCAAAAACAAACCAAAACAGATATCCATTTCAAAGTCAAACTTTGCCAAGTCGCGAATTTGGCTAAGTAAAAACGTGATTTTTTTCCTATTGCCACTGTTTGGCCCGCGATGATCCTGTACATACCCTTAATAATATCTAATATATATAATATGATATGTAAAATAATATTAAGTTGAGATAAAAATAAATGTGTTTATGAAAACTTTAGTGGATATTTTAGTATATATTTAGCTAAGAAAACAATGTTATATTATCCTCACACATTAATAGAAGAAAAATTATTAAACTATTTTAATTACTTAAATTAGTTCATTTCATTACTGCATTTACTATATAATTACTTAAAGTAATTTTATTATTACTTAAGAGTTGTTTTATTTTTTAACATTATTATTTATTTTGTATCTTAAATAACTATTTTAATTATATTATTATAAATATTATGCCATATAGTTATAAAATGAAGTGTATATAGATAAGGGTTATTATGATATTACTATAATTATTTTATATTCATATTAATAAGATTTTTCCATTAAGAGTAAGACCAATCCTTAAGAAGATATAAGAAATACAATATACTATTATATAAATTTAGAAAATCTAATATATAGGATAATATGTATTTTAGAAACTTCAACGACCTATAAACATATTCTCACCTTGTTTTCTTTCTTCCTATAGATTTGGGTTTAAAAGGTAAATTAAAATGACTACTAAATTGGCCTTATAATGTGTGATAATTGACCAAGAGAATTACCTATTGGTTTTTCTTGGAGGTGTACTAGAAACTTAGATTATACATGACTAAGTTGTTTGAGTGATAGTAGTTATTAACTTTATATTAAGGCTATGAATATGAAGTTCTCAATGGATTAATTAGAGTAACACATTTTTGGTATATTATATTGGCAATTAATATTATTTTATATTTATGTAATGGTGAAATCTAAGTATGTTTATGATTTATTTTATGGAATAATTTATTTTATTGAATAAATATTTAGTTAATGTTAAAGTTAATAGGTCTATAGGTGGTGAATATAAAAGATAGAAATGCATATTAATTAAATTATAATTTGAGAAACAAAATTATTTTCACCAACTAATCTACACTTTAAATATATAGAAAATAAATAGAGCTTGTCTAAAAAAATTTTAAAAAAAAATATTGTGTATTAAATACACGATGTGAGCATTGGTCTTTACAAGGGATGTGCTTAGGATAAGTTTTATATAACCAAAATAAAATAATAGGAAGGTTAGAATAGTATTGTAAGAAGTTTAAAATGTTTATGTAGTGAGAAGATATTTAGGTTTAGTGAAAAATTTATGATATTATATTATGAGAATTTCAGGTGTGACTTGAACTTTAGAGTTGGTGCCTTGATTTTTTTAGTAGATAGAGCATTACTACTATTTTTATGCAAATAATTTTTTAGATAACACAATATAGTGAGTACATATTAGAAAAGGTCAAATTATATTATCTGTAATGACATACATTTTCTCTTTTATGAAATTATACAAACCACAACCTAGTGTATAAACTTGAATACAAGGCTTATAGAATTAAAACCTTGAAGTGCATATATAAGCCTAACACATTGGCAATTGACTTATGCCTAAAACCCAAATTTCCTTATTATTGGTAACTTGTGTAATGTTTAATAAACCACACAAGGTTAAAATAAAGAGAATGTTTCTAAGCCAATCCTTACATAAGTAGGCAACACAAGTAGCATTAAAAGAGAATATTGTTGCCTTAACTATATATTTATGAATGTAAATGGAGATCTAATAACCTAATATATCTATGGAAATAATTAGCAACAAACATATGTAAAGTTTTATGAAATGTGTTGTGAAGTGAGACAAATACCCTCAAACCATATAGATAGGGAATCTTTCCTTGAATGGTTGGTAAAAGAATGAAATAAATCAAGGTATATCAACTTGAATAAACCATTTTAATATCTTACAAAGAAATTATAATCACACAAATTTTAAATCCTTATTCATATTTCTACTTTGCTAATACCCTCTTATACAAGGGGATTATTTTTGAAATCAGATTTTGAATTAGTATTTGTAATATATAGGACATCTTGACTTGACAAAAATCTATAAACAAGGAATCCTATTAAAAGAAGAATAAAATATAAAGGTGCGTGATTATTGCATATATTTTCCTTGAAACTATGTAAAGATAATTAATCATTTGGATAAGGTAGTGATAATATGCTTAGTACTAAAAAATTGACATCTAGATTTATTACCTAAAATATAACCTTGGTTACATTGTGGGCCCATAACCCATAGGTTACAGGATCATTTCACATCTTAAACTTAAGAAAATATGATGTTTGAATGTGATAGTTCAAATGAAACAATTTTTTTATAGAATTTGAAACCAAAAAAAGATTCTTATAGGATTTGGGGACATGTCAAATTCTACAGGGGGAGAGATGATCTATGATTAAAAATTATATATTGCTATAGACCAATTATAAAAATTTGATTTTGAAAAGAGAAAGTAGTTCATGGTACAAAGATGAATTTTTTTTTAAGAATGTTTATATCTTCCACATGCTTCTTTTAAAAATAAGTTTAGATACTTTGAAGAAATTTAGACCAAACCTAGGCTATTAAAGACTTATTAGTATTTTTGACAAAACAAAACTAAAAGTTTGAATCAAATCAAATCAAGCACACAAACATAGTCAAAGGTCGAAATAATAAAATACTTGAGTTCTTTATTGTAACTATGACCTAATCAACTTACACATCATAGGTATGTGGGTATTTAAAGGAATTCTTGTTGGATAATTGGAAAAGACAAGAACTTTATTCCCAAGGCTAAGGTATAAGATGAAATTGTCCTAATAAAATAGTCATTGCAATTACAAAATCATCAATTCAACTATTACATAGTGGCTACTAATTGTTTCTCATTATTGAATGTATACTTTGTTGTTGTAGACTTACAACTAGAATGGGTGAATTTTGGGCATTTTAGTATGACATGTGTTTATATTGTATGGTCTAATCCACGATTGTAATTGACATTCAATTTGAAGGCTCTAAGGGAGTAGATAAATTCGTAACCTATTTTAAGATCGAGTTTTAGATAATTATTTCAGATTTGGATTTGGATGGCCAACCTAAAGACTTTGAATTGAGAAGATATCATCCATTTATTTTATAGGAGTATACATAATTAGGTGGTTGAACAATCCATCTATGTAAGTAATGTCATGTTTCTTCTAAATACCTTATAAGACTATGTTTACTACCTTTTATTTTCTTGTGTTATGTTATTGGACTTGATCAACCCAATAACATTATGCATGTTCTTTGTGCAATATTATATACAAAAAGAGGATAGTCATGTAGTCTGGAATGCATGATTATTATCTTGGAATAAATGAGTATGTAAGTGAATGGTGGGTGAATGCATAGTGTGAGATATGTACATGTTATTTACTAAGTAGTGCATGAGTGGCCAAATTAAAAAGTTATTAGGGGATTTAGTATATAGAATTGAATTAACTCTATAATTGCAAATTCATGATCTATTTCATATAAAAGTATGATTAGGTTATTGAATAGAAAAATTTCATGTTGAATCCACTTGTGAATAAATTACATTAAAAAGTATTAGTGAAAATAAGTAAAAATTTGTGAAATAGAATTATAGATGAAGTTAAGTGAAATGAGTTCATAGCATGATATTGATAGTGCTAGATCCACATTTATTTAACTAAATGATTTTGAATGTTTTGTTATAGATTCTGCGTGAGCTACTGAGGACAACAGTAAGCTACAGGGGGAGAATTGTTATGTGACTTTTTCCCCGAGAAGTGAATTAATGAAATAAAGTTTGAATAAACTTTAGAGAGTAAAAAATAAATATGTATTAAAAAAAAGAATAGAAAAAATAAAAAGGAATGTAAAAAAAAGAAAGGAAAAAAAGAAGTTACTTTCGAGTTAAAATAAAGGTTAAAGAACCTTATTTATAAGTACAATTGTATTGGAGTGTGTTTTAGGAGAAGTTATAATTAAAAGGTTATTTGTAAAGGGTGTGATATTTGGAACCACCCTTTGGGTTATTATTTAAACCCATGAAAATAATGTAAAAAGGAATACACAGGAAAAAAATATATAGAAAATCATTAGGTCATTTGGAGATCATGAAAGAGAAGGATTATAGTCTTGACAGGCGGTGAGCATTGGAGAAGGGGCACACAGTGTGTGTCCAACTCGAGGTATAGTGTACACCCGAGATTGTCCTGGCCAGGGCTGGTGTGCTGCAAAGCATGGTAAGTTTTGCATAAGAACTTGTGGGTTCTGAAGAAGAACCAAATTCCTCTTGGAAGTGCTCATTTGCTGAAAGGGGGTTGAGGCTATAATTTATTCTCTGGAGTGAGATTTGGAGAGCTGTCAGGATTCAGAAGATAAGTATTATTTTCTTAATTATACCAATTGTTGAGACTAAATTTATTGGCATTGTTTAATATATTCAGTTGCATTATTAACTTGAATTAACACAATTATTTGTTATTCAAAGGATTGTTAAAATAGATTGTACCGTCATTTAATTAAGTTAGATTATATTTGTTGTGCATTTTAATAGTCCTAAGTTGATAAATACATCCTCATTGTTTAGTTTTTATTTACGGATTAACTGAATGTTATTATTAATGAATAATCAATCTGGTTTATAATTATAATAAATAATTAAAGCAATTTTCTATGTTCAGGAATTAGAGGAATTATAGATCATTCATGGTTGGCTGACATGATTGATGACTTCTAGGTCTATGTCTTTGATACGCATCACATATTAAGAATAGATTTAGCTGACAGATCAGTATCTTGGACATATCCTGAGTATTCTGGTTGCCGACTAGAAAGATGTTGAAATCCTTGGTGCTGATATATATACCAAATGGATCTCGGTATAAAGATGATGATGTGGTGTGATATAGTGTGAGGAAAGGTAGAAAGAGGTGTAGATACAGTAGGACAAGTCTGGTATGTGATAGAATAGCAGTACCAGAACAAAGGAAGAATGAAGTGCATTAAATCAGTATTTTGAGTCTAACCAGAATTGAACCTCAGCATTGGCAGATGCTTCTTATTAGTTCAAACACCTGGTTACTTTCTATAAAAACTTGTAGATAGTGAGTCTCTTGTAGGCAGTGTGCCTCTTTTGAGTAGTGTGCTCGGGCAGTGAGCCTTAATTGGCAAGAGCCATTTTGTACTACTTATTCTTTTAATAGAGAATACAATCTTGGGTTAGTCACCCCATGGTTTTTCCCTTAATAAGGTTTTCCACATAAAATCCTTGTGTTATGTGTGTTAATTTTATTTCTTCTCTCATGATTATGTATGCTCTTATGTTTTGATGCTGCACTAATATTAAAGAAGAAAAGAAAGTTAAGATATTTAAGATAATTGATTCACCCCCCCTCTCAGTTATCTGCCTTGTTTCCAAAAATTGGTATCAGAGCCAAGTTCCTCTAAATAGAGCCTAACAGCTTGAGGAAGATCTGGGAATCCCAATGGATATGTATGGTATGAAGGAGCAATTTCAATCTGCCCTAGATGATTTTGAGCAATCTCACTCTAAAGTCAATAACTTGAGAGAAAGACTCAAATAAGCTGATGATTTCATAAATGAGCTAAAAGAGAAACTGAGTATCTCTGTGAAAAAAAGAAAGGAACTACTTTAACAATTAGCAAGTCAAAGTGAAACTAATGATACTAATGAAGATCTGAATGAGAAAAACAAGCTATGTGAGAAGCTATCAAAAGAGGTCATTATGGTTAGACATGAAATGGAATAAGGGGTTATGAGATTCACCCAAGAAATTGAAGAGAAGGAAAATTGAAGATAATCTAAAACAATCTCTCAAGGAGAAGTCAGAGGAATGCCACAAAATGGATAGAATAATCAAGCATCTAGAATGTGATCTTGAAGAAGCTAGAGATAATGAAGAACAACTTGAGAATCAGATAGACACTCTTAAACAAGATCTTCAAATAACAAATGAATACAAAGAGAAATTCAAGATAAGCTTAGCTCAACTTGAAGTTCTTCTTGAAAGCCAAAAGAGGGTAGATGACAAGCATGGTCTGGGATATGAGAAAGGAGAAAGCTTTGGATCCAGTCAGAAGAACTCTAGATCAAGAAATCCAAGGAACAAGCCTAGAAGACCTCTAGTAAGGAAACCAAATGCTCAAAGATATCCATACTTCAATGGATACTGCTACAATTGTAACAATTTCGGTCATAAAGCAACTTAGTACAGAAAAATATTGAATTAGACTAATTCATCCTTCTTCGGACAGTGTTTCAACTGCAAAAGGTATGGTCACAAATCTCATGAATGCAGAAATATGCAAATAAACAATTCATTCAATGGTAGATGCTTTGCATGCAATAGAATTAGACATATGGCTAATCAATGTAGATCTAGAGGTTATCAATCACATATGCAAAGAAATGTTGTTTGCTACAATTACAATAGAACTGGTCATATTGCCAAATTTTGCAAAAGTAAGAATCAGGATAAAAAGGGTCCGATGCATCATAATCAAAATCAAGATAAAGGAAAAGGAAAAGTGAATGCGGATGAAGTTCAAAGGGAGATGAACAAGATTTGGGTAAAGAGAAGTACAGAAAATGTTGGGGATGGATCTGCACCAGAATCTGGTGTTGATATTCCTTCCAGAAACTAAACAGATGAGCTCTGGCTCAGGGGAGTCACAAAGGAAAATAAATTCCCCCAGCCAGTCAATTGGTGCCTAAATTTGGCATATGGAATATTACAGATTAAAGGGATCTCAGAGAAATGTCCAAATAACCCTCAGTAAAAATATGAAAAATTCGCAAGGAGTTTTGAAGAATTTGATCAGTCAAGATTGATCCAGTTTGACAGCCATCTGGTAAAAGCAGGATTCTCACAGTTAGATCCGGTGTGATTCAAAATTGAAATATCTTGACCTATGAATAAATGGCTTGATTGGAAGAAAGGAGATACATTGTCAATTATCATTAAAATTGATTCCAAGTGTACCTCAGTGATTCGGAAAGATCTCTCTTAGATCAAAGTTAGAACAAAGGAACCGGAATGACTTAAGGTGTGCATTTATTGCAATATGAAATTAGGGTTTGCGCAGAAATATAAGGGTTCTTTTATTCATCATTTGCACATTTGCGTTCAAAAAGAAGAAAGGAAGAGCTCTGCAACAAGATTGTTCCATCTCTCTCAAAGATCAACCGTAGCATCTGATTCAACTAGCGATCTTTCCCAACTCATTTTGTGAACCCTTGAAGCGCAAAAAGGTATTTCCATTCTTGAATATCTCTCTCTGAATCTTTTGCAAGATGACTACTCCAAATGTTGTTAAGATCACTGATAGGCCGTGCCAAAAGTTTAAGAAACACCCCTACAAATCCCTAGAAGTTGATCCTCTAGGTGCCTTTTCTAGCATTCCGCATGGGGTTCTACATGTAGAAGATGTTAAGGTATACATCCATGCAAATATTGAGGAATTTGGAGAATCAAAGTTGATGGATAGCTACCATAAACAACTAATAGATGAAACCTTTGAACTCAAACCTCCATACAAGGCCATCCGAGATAAACATTTCAGGCATTGCATCCACTTTCCCTATTTTGCTGAAGATGAATGGGTCTGGTATGTTCTTAGCAGAATACATGACAACTTCATGTGGTTGATGAGGCCATTCAAGATAACAAAAGATGTCATTAGGGCAGTTACCAGTTTGCACTCATTCGGTGGCTTACCTGCTCTTAAATCGATCAAGAACCAAATAGTAAGTGAGGCTACCGGATCAAAGTTTGACAAAAGAGTAATGACAATAGAAGATATCATTGATCTGGATATCAAATTTGCCTCCATGATAATTGGCTACAAAATATATCGTTCCAACAGGGAGAACTATGTATCTAGAACTACAATTTATACTGCATATCAAATGCTAAGGGAAAATGCAGACTATGATCTATGCGAGCTTCTCCTAAGCCAACTATTAGAAAATTTACAAAAGATCAAGAAGGACAAGAAAAATGCATTCAAGTATGGTGGTTTAATACTATGCTTATTCTTTTACTATATGAATGAGCTTCTTGGATCTAGTGGTTAGGTATGGCAAAATGACAGACCAGTTTCCATTCAAATCAGAGATTATATGTATGGGCTTGGTGATGCCAAAACTCAAAATACACTCTGGGGATACTTCAAAAACTTCCAAAGTATGATGCAGGCCAGAGAAAGAATTCCCCATTCTTTAGTCAAAAAATACAAGGATATAGTGTGTTTCATGGTAGACACTGATCAATGCCTAATGGAGGCAGTGGAGCCCAGAGCAGTCTAGATTATGCCAATCGACTATGAGGTAGATGAGAAAATCCTAGAGCTGCATGTCCAACACCTACTGAGTCAACCTAAGGACCCTGAGGCAGAAAGGTTTGGAACCTTTCAAGAATTGAGTGTAAAAATACATGTTGAACTAAGACAACCAGAGATAAAAAGTAAAGTGAGAAAGGAAGTAGAGGAAGTTGCCAAAAGATATGGCATTTCAAAAGAAGCAGTTGATGCAAACAAAGAAAAATTAGAAAGAGCTGAGAAGGAGAAACAAGAAGCAGAAAAGGGAAGTGTTCCTGTACAAGTCTCCTCTCAGACCAGATCCTCCAAGAGTTGTGCACCTACCACCTCTAAGAGTTCAAAATCCTCAAAACCAGAAGATAAGACATCCGGAAAGGGAGAGAGGAGAATAAAGACAAAGGCCACAAGGTCATACACAAGCCAAATGGATGATGAAGAAACAGAGTTAGATCAGGAAGTTAAGAAAATGAGGAAGAAGAAGAAGACATCCAGGGAATCCTCTACCGATAAAGACAAGGAAGAAGAGGCAGAAGAATTTGTTGAAATGCCTACTCTTTCTATTGATGATGTCATCAAAGCAGTCACTGTGGATGGGAATCTACAACCAATGACTGAATTTTATGATGAATATAGTGACGTTGACAAGAAGATCTTGGAAGATGCTACAGTAAGGTATCTAAACATTTACAATAAAGCATTCATTGAAATAATCTCTGTAATTCCCAAAAGTCTAGAGAAGGAACTTGAAATGAGAAAGGAGAATGCTAAAGCTAAGGACCTAGAGATCCGAGAGAAGATTGTCATTCAACTCTATCCTTCCATTACTCCAAAACAAATGAACATGATCTTCAAGGACTACAAGGATGAGTTCCAGAGCAAAACAAGAATGAACAAACTTATGCTCAGAGAGACTGATCAGGTGGCAAAAGAGACTGAAGACATACTCCGGAATGCATTTAAAAGATTCAATCTTACTATTATAGAGGACATAAATGATGAACCTTCTACCATGGATGATGAAAGACTAAGCACATCAAAAGAAGAATCTACTGAGAAAATTGCAGAAGAGCCAAAGGAGATAGGAGAGGAGAGGACTAAGGACTTGGATTCCTCTATTCTGGAAGAGGAAGTCCATGAAGAAGTAAACATCTCTCTTCTGGATCCCCCTGCTGACTCTGAAACTGAAGGAGAAGGAAAAAAAGAGGAGAAATTGAGTCAAGTAGAGGAGAAAAAGGGAAGAGAAGAACACACAGAGAAGATCTCTGATGACAATTCTGAGGCTGCAAAAGAAAAGAAGACTCTATCTCTGGCAAGAGACACTGTAGAAGTAGTGAAAAACTTCCTAACCAAATAGATGATGGAAATAGATGAATTGGAACTATTTCAAGGACCACTCAATTTTGACTCCCTCTCTCCAGTCCAGATAATGAAGGTAGCATCTTTTGCTCAAGCTAAAGCAAAAGAAAAGCTTCTGAAGTCTCACATGGAAGACTGTGAGCTGATAGAGATTGCATCCGGTGTGTTGGAGAAGATCATGCCATCCTTCCAAAAGGATCTTTTGGCCTCCTCATCTGGTAACTTGAAATCTCTTGTTAATTATGTTAACACACATTTTGATTCTTTAGAGAAATTGGCAGAAGCGAAAGTCTGGAAAGAGTTTTTGGGAAAGAGATCTCCAAAGTACAGCGACTCATAGCAAATGATAGGAGAAATATGAATATTGGGATAAAGAGCCTAGAAAATGCTCTTAAAGATGGCAGAGAATTATACAAATTTTGTCTATCTTGGTCCAGAGTGACAAACGACATTGCAAAAAAGGTGGAAGAACAAGAGGGTAAACTTTCAAGTTTATCTCAGAATTTTGATCCTCTCACCTCATCCATAATGAATCAAGAGTGCCAGGCTATTGCCACTATAAATGAAATAAAGAGGCTTGAAAAGGAAAAGAAGAATAGAATAAGCAGGATGAGTGAGCTAAGAGGGATAATTATCCCTAAGTTAGAGGCAATGCAGAGGCCTTAACTAATGCTCAGAGCACAGCCCGGACCAGTGATTCGACAAACTTAAAGAGGGCAGAAGCTTTTGCGTTTTTGTTGAGTGGTCACATCTCAATTTTGGATAGGATGAAGCAGAGTTGGGCAACAGAATTTGTCCAGTTGAAGACCACTTTTGCAAATATACTTAAGTATATGTAAATATAACATATATATATACTTATGCGGCCATGTATAGGTTGGTTTTTGCAAATTTTGGTGTGCGGATTCCACCCTTTGCCATTGATGTCAAAGGGGGAGTAAGGAGTAGTGAAAAATTTGGAATCCAGCAAAGGGGGAGTTCCGGTAAAAATGTACATAAGACAGAGCATCAACCAAGGGGGAGTTTGCTACGACAGTCATTTTTCACTAAGTGTTGCCATCAATGCCAAAGGGGGAGATTGTTGGCAAGAGACACTGTGTGGCTTCATGATTGTTGTCATTAATGGAAACAAAGTCTATCCCACACATCCGCAGAGCTTAGTATGCCTATACCGGAAGTCAGATTGAAGAAGTTTTGGTCCAGCGAACAAGAACGGAGCATGTAACAAGGTCCGACAATCAGGTCAGGATCTCTCAGAGGATGTACCTCAGCAAAGTGCAGACTTGGGGAAGTCAAGAGGAATACCATGACTACTACATACCAGAGATTGAGCCTCCGGTGATGAAAGAGTGAAAAGATATGAGCATCTAAGTGTTGGGTTCCTGAGAGGCAGAGTAGTCTAAGGAAGAACTAACTGACAGAGCATCAGACTTTAATCCAGATAAGAAATTGATGATGATCAAGCTATTTGAGAGATCATTCATGGTTGGCTGATATGATTGATGACTTCCAGGTCTATGTCTTTGATATGCATCACATATTAAGCATGGATTCAGCCAATAGATCAGTGTCTTGGAAATATCCTCAGTATTCCAGTTGCCAACTAGAAATATGTTGAAATCCTTGGTGCAGATATATATACAAAATGGATCTTGGTATAAAGATGATGATGTGGTGTAATATAGTATGAGGAAAGGCAGAAAGAGGTGTAGATACAGCAGGACAAGTCCGGTATGTGACAAAACAACAGCACTAGAACAGAGGAAGAATGAAGTGCATTAAATCAGTATTTTGAGTCTAATCAGAACTGAACCTCAGCATTGGCAGATGCTTCTTATCAGTTCAAACACCTAGTTACTTTCTATAAAAATGTGTAGATAATGAGTCTCTTGTAGGCAGTGTGCCTCTTGTGAGTAGTGTGCTCAGGCAGTGAGCCCTAATTGGCAAGTGTTATTTTGTACTACTTATTCTTTTAACAGAGAATACAATCTTGGGTTATTCACCCTGTGGTTTTTTCCTTAACAGGGTTTTCCACATAAAATCCTTGTGTTATGTGTGTTAATTTTATTTCTTCTCTCATGATTATGTATGCTCTTATGTTTTGATGCTGCACTAATATTAAAGAAGAAAAGAAAGTTAAGATATTTAAGATAACTGATTCACCCCCCCCTCTCAGTTATCTGCCTTGTTTCCAACAGATTGTTCATGTGTTGAAACTTTGTAACTCATCTTAAAATTTGTCCTATATTATTCTAAAAGTTTTCTTAAGAGTAGTTTCTTTATGACCCCTTAAACATGCAATCCATTTTCTTAGCTTTATTAGTGTGTGTTAGTTCTTTTCCTTAGGTAGTGAGCTTGGATTGATTTTTTATTTATTCAAAACTATGATCTTATGAAACCCAATTTTAAATGAATTAGACATGACATTAATTGTGTAAAGGGTGGTAAATATAATTGATCTAACTTTTAATGAATGAGTAGATTTTTTCACCTTAGATGGTGGAAGTTGTAGAGAATTGAGACCTTGAGTGATGGATTATGCTAGCAAATAAACATGTTAGCTCAAGAATAAATATGGATAGAATGTAGATACAAATTAAAAGATGCATGTTCAACATTAGATTACGATTTTAATTTGATCCATTAATTACTAGGACCTAAGTGTAAAAAATTTCTTGTGGACGGTTAATCTGTAATCAATTTTAGAATTTATATATGTTATCATGTTCCTTATGTGATATTATTGTGTTTCTAAAAATAACAAGGAAGCTTAAATATAGAAAATTTGTTGTAGGCTATGAAATTTGATGCGTTTATATGCTAATAAATGATAAAATATATTTAGAAAAGGGTCAAATATTGCATTTTGCATGATTATCATTTAATGTATGTAGCATTTTTATCAATCATATTATGTTGATGATTAGTTATGAATATATTTGACAATGCATCTTAGAGTTATAATTTCTTGCGATTTGTTTCCAAAAGTAAGTATTGGAAAGAACATAATTAGAAAATGAAAAGGAAAGTGAACTTAGTTATGATATGGAAGGAAGAAAAATCAGTTAGGATGTACAAAACAATCATTTCATTAAATGATTTTCAAAACAAATCAGATTAGTGTTAACAAGTAAATGTTTTTAAGTGTAACATAAGTACCAGTAAATCATAGTGCAATAGGAAGGATTGAACTATAGTTGTGGAAATATGAAATAAATAATTGGTCAAAATTTATTTTGAATATGAATGAAATGAGTTAACAATTGCAATATGGAAATAATATGCAAATAATTAGATTTCAAAATGATCAAATAGAAGTGTGAACCTATGTGAGGCCCACCCTTGTGCGTCTGGATTAGTTGCATTTGTAGATCCAATAGATGCAGACTTTCTTGACTCTATTCCCTATATTTTGATTTGATTAGATTAGTATGTTATGGTGTGACTATATCCTGATTTTGATTTCCACTGATGCTTATATGTCTTATGATATGCATTTGGATACCATTAGGGATATTGTTGTGAGATTTAGTAAATGGAATTATTATGCGAGTTTGAGCTTGAGTTCATATTTAGAATGCAGTAAAATGATATATATGATTAATGATGTTATGTGATTTATTAATGTTTTAAATGATTATGCGATATTGTGAGTGTATGTATTTACTTTCTTCGGCTATGATATACATGTTGGATTAATCTGTTTGTTCAAGTGCGCAGGTGATTTTCCATGCCACAAAAAATCAGAGATCATCCCACACATTTTGTGAATCCCGTGTTGAGTTGATCTAGTTCCAAGAGGAACCAAGATCAATTGTGTTATGCTTGATGAATTTTCATAATATTGTGTATGGTGTCTTTTGGGCTAGGTCTACCTATTTTCAATGATTTTATATTGGTGTTGTAAAGGTGTAATGTTTAATTGATTTCTTTTTTGAGTTTTTATTTTTGTGACCCCTTTTCATGTGATTTTACTCACCCTAAGGTGCTCAAATTGGGTTAAAAGTCACATTGGGCTGTACCCCTAGGGTCTAGGGCCCATTTGAACTTGTCTAACCCTAGGATAACTCTCATTTGGTCACTTAAACTTCACTCTGAAGTAAAGTGACGAAAATGGAAGTTTGGGGAGGAGTGGAAGGTTGGGTCAAACAGTCAACCTTATCCACACCTCATTCCAAGCATTGGGGTACCTTGCTTGAAGGCTTGGGGAGTCTTCAAGACCCCTAATCATGGAGGACCCAACTCCAAGGCTCTCTCACATTGGTGAGAGTACCTTGGGGTTTTGTGGGCTTTCGTGGGAGGATAGGATTGGGGTACTTGTTGTACTCACACCCTTTTTGGGCTCCACCTTTCTCTCCTGCATGTGTGAGAGAGCACAAGTGGAGGGGGCAAGACTTGGTGGAATAGGAAGGTGACATGTGTCACCCCCACATTCCATGAAGCTTGCAAGTGGATGTGAGGAGGAAGGAGAAGGTGACATGTGTCACCATCTCATTCCTCAAGGCTCATGAAGAGAGCCTATTTTAATCCCTCTTGAAGAGAGGGAGAGGGTTCTTGATTTTTTTTTACATCTTTTATTTTTATGGAGGTTTTGGGGGGGAGAGTTGGTGAGTTTTTGGAGGCACATTTGGAGGAAGGACTTGGAGGTGGAGTTGGAAGGCTCTACTTCAACTATCTTCCATTGTTGGGCATTTCAAGGTAGGATTTAAGGCTTGAAGCCTTTCCTTATACATTTATTTTTATTGTGTGCTTGCATTGTGAGTGTTTTTCTTTTTATGTTGTGGGGCTTGAGGGAGTTTTGTAAGAGCCTCTCCATTTGGGGAAGATGCTCAACATGTGTGGGGTTGGAGAGGAGTGAACCTCCTCAAGGTCACCCTCTAGTTCTACTTGAGGTATTTTGGCCATTTGAGTATATTAGAGGTGCATGGGATTATTTGAAGGCAAGAGTGCCTTGAGAAGTTTGTGTTGAGATATTTATTTGGGATTGAGGCCTTGTTGTTTTTCTTAAGATTCATGAGATTTGGAGATTTTTGTGGTGTGCACCTCTTGAGTAGAGAGTTGTCCACTCTCCTACCCCATTGAATCCATTTTCAATGGATTTTCGTTGTTTGTCAAGCCATGGGTTGGGTGTTCTATTTGCTTTGTGTGGTTGTTTTGTTGTGGAGTGAAAATCTTGTGTGTGTGGGTGATCTCCTAGCTCGGGGGTGATCCCTTTTCAGATCTATGGTAGGGTGGAGAGCGTTTCAGTGGCTGGAAGTTTGTTTCCCATTTTTTTAGTTTTGCAGGTTTATTTGAAGCCATTGGAACTTGTGGGATTTTGTTCATTTGAAGTGTTTTGTTGATTAGCTTTTTGGGAGTTTTGGCCAAATAGGCCTTTTTGTATTTTTAGTTTCAAAAAAAAAGATCTCAAGTTTGTGTCATAACAAAATAGTAAAAAAGTTCCAAAGATATTCTAGGTTCAAGTAACCTTTTATGCAATATTGAAAATTATTTGATGGGTTATAGAGTTGTTCAAGAAGGAAAGATATTGCTATTTTCAGCTCCTTAATGCATTTGTAGTGTTACTTTCAAATGGCAAGGATTATAGTTTGCAAGTATTTAAATTAGTTGCTAGTTGATATATATATATATATATATATATAGATATATAAACGCTCTTCTATGCTTTGTTGTTGTTCAAAGGAAATACATGCTCTCTTAAGTTCATGCTGTCAAAGAAATTTAGTTCTTAGTTTCCTCTTTTTCTTCCATAGCAAGTTCATAGTTGTCAAAGTGACATGTTATTGGTGTAAAAAGATATATTTAGGTGTAGTCTCTCTCTCTCTCTCTCTCTCTCTCTCTCTCTCTCTCTCTCTATATATATATATATATATATATATATATATATATATATATATTTATAGAATCAATATCCTGCTATTATATTAAAAAAAGGAGTTGTATATCAGTTGGTTTCTTTTTATATAGTTATATTCAAGAATATATATATATATACAAGTTTTATATATAATATATATATTTTAGATTATATATATACTTTTATGTGTTAATGTTTCTTTCTGGGTATATATTTATTCATATATATATAAATATATATAATAATGATTAATACATATCTTAGTAAAACAAAAAAATGAAGGGACCGAATGTGAAATTGTTTAATCTGGGTCCACTGAGTAAATTAAAAAATGGATTAAAATGTATTGCTGTGCTGATCAAACCCTCATTCAAGGTAGGGTTTATAGTTTCTTTTAATAAAAAAAAGGATGTTTGAGGGGACAGTTGCATGGCCGTTGCCCCCATTTTTTTTTACAACTGTGGGAAGGATGGGGTGAATATGCCCCCCATTCCCCCTCCTCTTAAACTCATAACCACGGCCCTTATTCCTGTGAGATGCCTTCCTCTGGTCCGTCGATGGACTCCATAGTATTTGTAGAAAACGATTTGGTTTTTACTTATTTTATATATATATATATATATATATATATATATATATATATATATAAACGTTTATATACTCCTCTCTCGTAATTTCCGTGTGTCTATTTTGACACAAAGATTTTTATTTTCTTCTGAGTTTTACCCAGTATGCAAAAAGAAAAAACACAAGGATATATTTAATTGAATTAAAAAAAAAAGAGTGAATCAAGAACTTGATACCATGGAAATTAACCCTCTGTGGTTTCCTCTCATGGCTGCCTCCATTACCTACAAAAGAAAATAAAGAGAAGAATAGAGAAGAGAGGAATGGACAGAAAGAAAGAGAAATGAGAGGGAAAAAAAAAGATAAAGAAAACAAATGGGAGAAAGAAAGAGATTAGGTTTTCTCATAAGGAAATAAATATTTTATTTGAGAGATTTTAGGGTTCCAAGGAAAAATGGAGTTTATTTCTTTCTTTAATTCTTGATGTGCACTGATATTTTTTACTTTCCTTTTTTTTGTTTGTGATTTATTTGTGAGAAGGTAAATGTATTAGACTTATGATTTGACTTTAGAATTTAGTGGTGATTTAAATACCCTTTTTATTCTTGTTTTAATTTAGTGGGTCGAGGGGATTTATTTAATGGAGATTATAGTATTTGCATTTGGAATTTAATTTAAGTGTTAGACTTTATTATTTAATTTAATGTCTTTTATGATGTAGTGATTTTAATTAATTTTATTTAATCTAATGGGTTAGGACAAAAATTGTTAATGTGATAATGATAAATATAATTGGGCGTAATTAATATTTTATTTTTTTTAATTTGAAAGGCTATTGGATTTTTTTTTTTTAAACTACCTTTACTTTATTTCATTGCTTTTAATTTAATTTAGTGGGCTTATGTATTTGGTATTTAATTTAACTCGAGATGTTTCCTACGTCATCTCTTTAAATGCTTTTTAATTTATTTAGTAAGTGGATCTAATTTTCCTAGACTTGTAGATTCTTTTAGTGGACTTTGTGATGTTTTTTTTTAGTTTTAAATTTATAGTTATCTCTTAAAATCTATTTTTCTTTATTCCATTGCCCTTTTATCTATTACATTGTGAGGTCAAATTAAACCTTGACCTTTAATTGTTATAGTGGAATTTTCTTCATGAGGCCTTTAATTTAAATAACCTATGTAATTGATTTAATTTCCTAGGGGTATAGTTGAAATTATTATCGTGGAAATAAGTATTTTAGTTGTCCATTTAATATTTAATTATTTTAGTGGAATGGGATATATCTTTCTTGTTATTTCTATCTAGGGTTTAATAATGTAATGAGGGAAATTTTAATGGGGATGTATGTAATTGTATTTAGAAATAAATAAAGTATTAAATTAGAATATTTTGATTTCTATTAATGCCTTGACTAATGCATTGTTATAAAGAAGGGGATTTTTTTAATTTTAATTGCTCATAGTGATGTAAACTAGTTTATTTATCCTAGGGGATATGGTCAGAAATATTAATGTTGGAGTAATTAGTTTTATTGTCTGTATTTAATATTTAATTTGTTTTAATGAAAGTATTCTTTTAATATTGTTTAGATTTCTTAAAATTAGCTTGTGGGAGACATTTTATTTAAATATTTTTATGAATGAAATTTTTGGAATTAGAAATGGTTACTTAAGCATTTTATTTTTGCGTTATCTTAATATTTTAATGGTTTATGCATTGTAATTATGTTTTAGACAAATTTTATTTTCAATCTAATTATGTTAGTGCTAGGGATTTAGATTTCGACACATGTCGAAATCCCTCCTCTTCACTTAGGAAGATTAGGATTAGTTTCATATTCAGACCTAACCCTATTAGCAATGCTCCTCGTGTCACATAACCCCCTAGTCGGCTTACATCTCGTAAGGGTTGCGAAAGGCATTCGCAATACCTCATCAATTGATAGACTTGTTTGCGCCTTTGTGCGCATGCCACCGAGCATGTTGATGTGTGTGAGAGGGTTTCTAGGGCTGCGTGGAAAAGTTTTTGGTAGTTTGTGTCATGACCACATGACAAATGTGGACATGACACGTGTGTTGTGTGTTGTGACCACATGGGAAATGTGGGCATGACAACCTAGAAGGAGTGAATGAGACTTGTATGTACCCTTTTGTGATGGTTGTGTATGGGTAAGTAGTTATATTTTAGTTTAGTTGGAATATGGATTTGTTGTGTTATATAGTTGAGGATGGACTATATCGTGCCTTTGATTTTGGATCCTATTTTCTCTAAATTAATTGTTAGAACTTGTATTACCTTTGCTTATGAGCACTTGCATCAACTACTAGCTATTGGCACTTGATGTCATCCTTGAGTATTGGATTTGGGACCACTACTAGTTATGAACCTTTATTACTATGTTTGGATATATGCACTTTTTATGGTTTGGTTTTTTAGATTTGAAGCTAGCTCTAATCATTGAATTGAACATTAGAGACAATTTGGTTGGTAACTTTTAAATTTTGCACATGGTTTGAGATATGATGATTGGTATTGAAATGGGATTAATACTAACATTATGATTACATCGATAGCTTGATGGCATCGGTAGTATGGAAAGATGTATTTAGCAAGAAAGATATGGTGTTGGCATCATGATGTATTGGTGACTTGAGATTATGAGATGATGGTTGATATTTTATATGATGGAGATTTTATTATATTATTATTTGGGGAGTTATAGATACTCTTACATATGTGATACTTTAGACATTTATCTTTAGGATTTTATTGTAGAGCATGTCCAAAGTTGTGTAGGAGATGGGATTGTTTGGCATGATATTGCATGCTATTATTTCCATGTGGTTTGAGATCACTATTCTCCTTCTCCCCTTAGGTGGCTTTGTTGAATCCATGTGATGTTTCTAATGTGCAAGCTCTTATAAGATTTTTGGACTATTTACTTATTTATATGTGACTTTACTTATTTATTAAGCTAGAAGTGTTGACTTTTCTTTCTTTGGGATACTTAGGTAATTAAATTTGAAATGGTCCTCTTTTCCTCAAAGACTTGTTTTATTATCCTTTTGGTTTGAATTTGGAATGTTGCATTGGTGAGGTACTATTGAAATTTATTTAATTTTATGAAATTTATTGGAGGAATTAACTTTGAGATTTCAATTTATTAAATGTTTTCATGGTTTGAAGCATTCTTAGTGTTCGCATCTACTATAATGTGAAAAGTAATGTGACGTGTGTAAAACTACCATATCTAAGAGGGGTACCTAGTAGGGCCTCCTTGTCCTCTGCCTCTTTGATATTCATCTTTTCTATCATTATGGTAAGAATTTTTGTCTTCCATGTCACTACAGTGAGGACTATTACTCCTTCCTTTGTCGTGGTATGGGTTATCTCTCTTGAAATACTGTAGGTATGATTCCATATCATTGCATTGATTTTTGTCTCTAAGATCTTCCTTCTCTCCCTTGTTGGTGGTTTTGTCTTTCTTCATATCTCCTATTCGATCTTTTTTATGGTCAAAGCCAACTGATATATTGTCTCCATCATTTGAATGTTCCATATGCTTAAATCTTCCTAAATTGATTACCTCAAACTGTTAATGTATCTTTCCACTTTATTTGCTTCTTCATCATGATTTCTTGATTGAAATGTTAGCTATAGTACTCCTTGGTATAGTCCTTCATAGTTATATCTCTTTGCCTCAAGTTATGCAATTCCTTCAAATAGATATAGATAATAATTAATAGAAATGAACTTAGATTTTAGTTTCTTCACATTCTATCCCATATTCCAATGCTAGGTTTACCTTTTTATTCCTTTCCAACTAAACTTCCTTCCACCAGATGGCAACATGATCTCTCAACTTAGTTTTAGAAAAGTTTCCCCTATGTAGATCATTACTATCTCATACTCAAAGTGCTCTTCTAAATTAGTTATCCAATCTATTAGCTCTTCAAGATTTAAACTACTAGAATAATTAGGGATATCTACCTGAGTCTTCTTACTAATGCTTGATATGACTCTCAACATCCTTTATTTCGGGTATTCTCCTTTGCTTCTACTTTGCTCAATAGGGCTTGCTTCTTTTACTTTTTCACTCTCCTCAACTCTATGGTTAGGGTTTCTTCTATGGTCTTCTTCAAAAGTGCCCATTTGGATCTTCAAAGCCTACCTCATAGTTGGTGCTTTGTTTACAAGTTTCTTATGGACTACCTTAGTTTGGAAAAATTTTTTACCACCAATAGGTTATATGGATATTCTACCCTGCACTTTCTTATTAGAATATACCCTTATGTAATTCCCATAAAGTACAAAAGCACAATGTGCTTCCCCTTCTTGATTTACCAAACTCAATATAAAAGGTTGCTCTAATCATGCTTCTCTCAGTAAGATTCAAACTTAGGCTCTGATACCACTTTAATGTGGTCATGGATGGAGGATCCAAATAAAGGGTCCTATCTAACCATGCATAAAAATGAAACATCAAAAATTACATAGTGGACTCTTTCAACCCTAACCAATGTTAATACACCCTCTACCAGAGTTCTAGCCTACATTGATACTATGTTTATGGCAGCACACACCTTACAATGCCAAAAGCAATCCTCAACACTACTCTCACTTACATTTTAATGATGGGAGGCTACATTGTTGCAAGAAATATGTGTAGCCTCAAGGGGAAATCATGTATTTCTACTCCAATTTCACTCTACATGTAGGTTACCCTATGATTGCTCTATCTAGTTGTTAAGGCTCTCCTTTAGCTTACTTGTTTCTATAGGTGAAATAAAAGAACACACACCTATAGGCATAAAATAGGCACATCAATGCCACAACACATATATAAAGTAGTCCACACAGATAAAAACTCATTCACAATAGTAGTAATTTGCAAGTAAACAACAAATGAGGAAATATATACCCAAAAATCACACGTGCATCAACATAATAAGGGAATCTAGTTTAAAGTAAGTCATGTTTTATTTAACTAACTCAAATACCCTTTGATTACATACATTAATTGGAAAATATAGAAGAAATGAGAGCAGAAACCAACTTCCCCTATTTTCCTTCTAATATTCCTCTATTTTTTGTAGTGCTACACAAAATGCCAAAACACTTTAGAGTGGTGGCCAAACCTATGATCTTTCTACCTTCTTTTTTCTTCTGGTAGCTTCTTCTCTTCCATTCTTCTCTTTTCTCCTACTCTTTATTTCATGTCCTGAATGTCACCAATTTTTGGGCATTTTAGGACTTTCATCCTTGCTTTGGGCACAAAATCTTCACAATTAATGTTATACCTATTTAAATCAAACTTCAATTTCCTAAATCTCCCACCCTTCTCATCTCTTCTATGTTTCTATTCATAAATCCAACTAGAAGTAGGTAAAACACTTGAAAATCAAGTGGCTAAAGGACTTTTAAATTCCCAATAGTTGGAAAAGCTCCAAAATTTAAATAAAATCATTGGCAAGCGGGATAATGATTGCATAGGTGGTTTAGGGGTATGATGTCCCTACACTGAAGCCCAACTTGCTCTTCCTTTCTACAGTTTCTATCATAGCAAAACTAAAAAAGATAATGGTAGCTTCTTCTCTTCCAGGTTCTTCTTTGCTCTCTTACTCTTTATTTTCTATCTTGAATGTCACCAAATTTTGGGCATTTTTGGGCTTGCTTTCTTTCTTCGAGAGCCAAATCTTGAAACTGAATGTTAAGCCTACCTAAATCAAACTCCAATCATCTAAATCTCTCATTCTTCTCCTCTCTTCCATGTTTCTATTCATAAATGTAGCTAAAAGTAGGTAAAATGCCCCAAAATCAAGTGGTTGGAAAGAATTTTAAATTCCCAACAGTTGGCAAAGCTCCAAAATTTAGATAAAATAATGGGAAAGAGGAATTATGACTACATAGGTGGCTTAAAAAGGTATGATGCCCTACATCAAAGTCCAACTTTCTCTACCCTTCTACACTTTCTATCATAGAAAAACTAAAAAAGCTAATGGTGTGCAAAATTGTACAACAAATACCTTAAATCTTTTCAAACGAAAAATTCAAGGGTTTGATGAACGTTTGATCTCAAGAATACACCAAGCCACTCTAAAGAATGCAATCCTTCATTCAAGCAAAAGCATATTTCAAAATCTTCAAGAATTCATTTTAGGTTTTGAAATTAAATTCTTTTTGTTGTCTTTTAAATTTAAAAATGCAAAAGGTAAATTAAACAATTAATCAACTCTTTCCAAATGCATATGTACAACCTATTTCTAAAAATAACTCTTTTCTTTCCAAACTCAACAAATTTAAAAGGTAACATTTATTTCCAAATCTAATCTTTTTGACCGTCTACTTTCCAAACAAGTCATCAAAATTCCTTTTCTTTAAGTCCCAAACCACACACACACACAAACATATTTAAATGTAATTATAATATAAAATGAATCTTTTTCAATTCTCATAATTTCAGTATTCTAAATCCATCTAACCCATTTATTTTCTATGTGAATTATATTATATCTAAAAGCTCCAAGTAAAACCCATTATGCATATAAAAAATAATTAAAACATATAGAATAAACACATTTTATTAGTTTAATCATAGGGTGTTTCTTGAATCACGCACAATTAAGAAAAGTAGTTTCATAAGTATATAACATCACACATCTTATTGCCCTATTGTGAAGCAAGATGCATATATGCACTCAAACAAATCTATGTAAACATATTTGATATTTACCACCATTAGTTTGCCTTTTGTCCTACACACTCAAGTGCACAACAAACATATCCACATAATGATAGACAAAACACATTATAACAAAAAACCAATTCATGTATGCACTCACATAAGACATATATATCATGCAAATCACATCATACAAATCATATTTCAAACATGATCATCTAATTATAATATAATCATGATAATATAAAAGATGCATGATTAAACCATATTTAAATATCAATCAACTTATAACACTAAACCATTAAAATTAAACAACTAACATGAAAACAATAAAACTGAATAGATCATAATAATTCGTTTATAAAATAATAATATATATCTCATGTATAAACATGTAGGTATCCAGTATAATCACAAAATAATATGGATATCAATGGATACAAAACTGTGTCCCAAGAATAGGGGAACAAATTCCTATAGGCCTTACATACAAATATCGTTCTCTATATGGATGCTTTAAGACTTTATTCTGAATGCAGATTGGTCTTCCAAAAATTCGATTATATTGAGTTAATCATTGCAACAATTCTAAGAGCCATTTGCCAAGTTATCATTTTCAGTTGAGTGGCCATAAATCCCATACGTAGTCAAACCATAACCCACGTTGTATATGAAAAATCTATTTGCAGTATCATTCACAATTTGAAGAGACTCCAATGTTTTAACAACATCCTTCATGAGTGGCCTAGATTTAGGTTCTCGGCTAAGACATTGATAGGCCAAGTTTGCAACTTTCTGAACTTCTACAAAATATTCTTTCTGCAGTCTAGGATCAAGTATCTGCAACAACTTCCTTTTGTTATTAAGAAGTGGATAAGCCCACTCAACCAAGTTATGTTCTCTGCTAGGCCTTGTCTTATCAATAGACTGTCTACCAGTAAGCATTTCAAGTAATACTACACCAAAGCTGTACACATCACTTTTGGTTGTCAGACGACCTGTTTAAAAAAAAGTGAATAGAAATCACTCGGTAGTAGAAGATAAATGATTCAAACTTTCATCAAAATGGTGTCATGCTACAAAACTAAAATAAGTAGTTTGCAAAATTTAGTTCCTGATAACTGATATAGAATAAACACATACTGTGGATTAGAAATGTATAATATGCAACTTAATCTAAAATATTAGTATTCCTACAAGCATACCACTCTCGATATACATAGGATCTGCATAACCGTGTGTACCCTTGGGAAGACTCAAAACATCAGAAACGTAGCCTTCTGGCCCAACTTTTGCGAGACCAAAGTCTGAAAGCTTTGCCATATAATCCTACACCAGAAACGTAGCCAGATAACTAGGAGGTTCCATTGGCATATATTCCATGTGGGACTAAGCTGATTTGGTTCCTAAATTTGTTTCATAGATGATTTGGCATATATCACATTAAAACATAGCAACTAGAGAAAACATTGCATCAAAAGAATTTTTTTTTTTTGGTTGAAGTTAAAGTGGTTTTGGAGATACTAACCTTATCGAGCAAAATATTTGATGTCTTAAAATCACGATAGATAATTGGCTTCTCAGCACAGTGAAGAAAAGCTAACCCTTTGGCAGCGCCAAGTAAAATCTTCATTCTTCTTGACCAAGAAAGGGGAATAAACATATCTGTAAGATCACCAAACAAACCACCGAAAAAGGAACATGTAACATTAACAAACTGCCCAACAACTAGGGTAATCTAAAGCTTAGGAATTCAGACTCGATTCATGACAATTAAAGAACACAATATATACAATCCCAATAAAATTCTTTATTTGTTCTACAACTATATTCAGGATCACAAAACAGGATAGATTTCAGTATATCAACCAACAGCTTAACAAACTAGGAACCACAAAAAGCATTGTTTTCCAGAGGTCAGAATGGCCTTAGTTCCCTTTTACTGAGTAAATTGGTTCATGATGAAGGGTGCCGCTATTCTTAAAAATCATCCACTTCAACAATCAAAGGTCAATTTTGACCAGTTAAAATAGGACAAATATTTACTACCTTTTGTTGTAAATGTAGTGTAAAATTGCTATTAACTGTATGACCATTGAAGTAGTAGATGATATTTAAGTAAAGTGTTATATGACCCCATGTGATTCATGATCTAATCTCATAAAATAACAATGTAAAACCAGTAGATGAAATCAAGTAGTCTGACATCCAAAGAAATGGCATCTAAAACAATACCAAACTATAAAAAGCATGTTTTCAAATCCATCAATCTATATTATCAAAATTCAATGGATCAATACAAACCCTTCGATAATTCTATCAGCAAAATCTCACAATCACTGAATAAACTAGAGTTCAAGAATTTCCAGGTTTGCGGAGGGTTTCAAGTTTGAACCTCAAGAATTGGTTCGGATTAAAGGAGATTACAAAAGAAGAAACAGGAAAGAAAAACTTACTTCGAAGTAGATGATTTTCAAGACATCCTTTAGCCAGAAATTCATAAACCAGCATTCTCTGTCTACCTTCACAGCAATAGCCAATAAGTTTCACCAAATGAGGATGACTCAACTGCCCCAGCAAGGTGACTTCTGCCTGCAACCAACCAAATATGATTAAACGCTGCAATTGGATGAGAATTAAGCTCCCAAAAGCAGTTCAATTAAGAAGGGTTATAAGTTTAACAGCCATTCCTTGTGGCCCTGATGTCCTTGTAGATCAAGGACCTTGACAGCAACAGGCTGGGCTTTAAGCCCTATTCTCATGTCCTCATCAATGAAACCCTTGTAAACTCTGCCAAACCCTCCTATCCCCACTAGAAAATCCGATCTGAAGTTTTTTGTAATTGTTTTAAGCTCATTCAAGGTGAAAACACACACATTGGAAACCTGTCTCAAGACTTCAACATCATTCCTGTCTCAAGACTTCAACATCATTTCTGGCTGATGAGGGATTACCGCGTTCACTGCTGTCTATTCCAGCTTGCTTATAAATTGGAGCTGGTAGGGCTGATAACCGAGCACAAAAGCACATAAATTACACATTTAAAACTTTATTCAGATCAATACACGCAAAAAAGATATGAAATAGATCAACATCCATACTGATTAAAATTATGTAATATGCACTCTACTTAAATATCATTTACATCAATGGTCAAACAATCAATAACGATTTTACACCTCATTCACAACAAAAAGTGGTAAATATTTGTCCTATTTTTATTGGCCAAAATTGACCTTTGACTGTTGAAATGGATGATATTTAAGAATAGCCATCAATACACATATGCCCAAAACATAAACAACAATTGAGAAACAATTCAAATTCAAGTATTTATAAAATCATAAGATGCAAAACCAGAAAAACTAACTAATTAAGAATGGGAAAAAAACACTCACATTGTTTGCTGACATTATTAAAGGGGCATTGCTGATCTCCTGTCCAACAGCCTTTAACTAAATTCTGTATGAATTGCATTGTTAAGTGGAAAATGAGAGTGTTATTTGCACAATTCAGATAACTGATTCAGAAGAACACTTTATTTTAGATTGCAAAACCTACACCAATACAATTCTGATACAATTCAACTACCCAATTACTTGAAACTTAAAAGGATCTATTTAAGGATGAGAATGTTTAGTCCAAATACCCATGTACTTTCATAGGACTTTCAGAGAAGTTTCTTTAGAAGAACTATTCAAATATCTCAATAATTTTTAAAAAAAATATATTTAAGAATGAGAAGGTTGAAAACACAGGAATGTTCATCATCAACAAATAAATGACAAACAAATCAACAATACAAAAAACTAAAATAATCCAGTCAACCATAATTTAAACTTCTTTGACCAAAAAGAAACTTCGAAAACCTTCTACTATATTCTGTGTTTGTTTCTTCTCGTAAGACAGAACATTTGATGGCTTTATTATTCCATTCATCTTGCTGTAATCGCGTTACACATACTTCATATTCTTGCGTTAATGGATTGGTTAGGACACGTTTGCGTAAAGGAATCTTTAAATATTTAACTAAATTAAATATGAGTATGGGATAGAGAAACATTCTTCCATTGTCTGTTCATTTGTTCTACTCTGTCTTATTACATCATTTTCCAGCAGCCTAGAAATTGCTATACAGCTCATGACGCGGAAGGGATTTGAAAATTAGAAATGACACTTGTTTATATAGGATTATAGTGGTTCTAGATTCAAATTTTGGTAATTTTATATGAAAATAATGTGTTAAAGCATATAGCTAAATCTTCAAAAAGTAGGTTGTATTGGATCACATTCTTAAGTTAAACTGGCAAGTCATGATAAAAATTAAATGTCTGACAAAGTTATAGATTGAAAGAGTCTATGGTTCAAAAAAAAAAGGAATCCTCAAGTCACCAGAGTAATATAAAAACTAAAATAAGAATTAGGCCACAATGGCAACATGAGTATTTGGAAGAGGTTTTTGAGAATTAGGGCTACCCCATCCACTAGGCAAGTCAGTGCCACCATCCATAGGTTCGCACCCTCATTTCTTCTTCCTCAAGAGCCTCCTATAGTTGATTATGAGGCTTCCTAGAAATGCCTCCAAGCAACTTGTTAATGGTCACTTTGTGATAAATCCTTTATTCTCATTGAAAAGGAGGACAATGTTTGCCAATCTTTCAAATGTCTTGATTTTTTTGGCTAGGTATCTAGTGTTAGAAATGAAGGTAAACAACTACAAGTAGAAATTAATCTCAACAATTTGTATGCATGCATGTGTACAATCGAATAGAGACTGCAATAGAAACAAAACTATAACACCCATAAACAATAGATCAAAGAACTGAACACATAACATTGTATGTACATGGAGAAAACCCTTTCGAGTAAAATAATCCATATAGAAGAGAGGCACAATCTTGTATTAATCTACAAATAAGTGAATACAACACAATATCACTTCTAATCTCTCCTTCATTCTTCAATCCAACAACAATCTAGCAGCACTTGTATGCAAGTCTAACTCACGATGAAAATACACTTACAAAGCACCAAATTTATAGGAAAATCTAGCACCTCCAAAATGTGGTGCCACCTTCTTGGGAATCTCAACTGCATGCCCAAAATAACCTCTTACAAATTTCTTACAGTTGTCATAAGGCATCTTCCATGCATGGGCGCCTAGGGACAAAAATAGGTTCTTACATGTAATAATTGTTGTCATAAACCATCATAGAATCTCTTACATCTTATGACAAGTGTAAGTGTGTCATAGATGCTCTTACAATTTATGACGCATGTCATAACAACCTCTAAATAGCAAATCCTCAATATAGGCACCTAGATTCCCCAACTTCACCATTTACTATTACCATGATACAATCAAACATTAAATGTAACACTGTAATTATCAGTCCTATAATAAATAATTACTGTTGTTAGTGAAACTCAACATCCCTTATGGGTGAATTACAAATAATAATAAGGAATAAATAAACATGGAATTTACAAGTTTGATGTCACCTTAATTCTAGCATTCTCCCACTTGACATCATACATTGTAAATACACCCATAGGAAAACATAAAACAACTAAGCACTAGGAACAAGGCCCATGGCCTCCCTGCACCACGTAAACTTTCATGTGCTCATAGGTTTAGTAAGAGAATCTACAACATTCTCCTAAGTATCTAACTTCTTCAGTTCAATCTGTCCATTCACAACCATTTCTTGAACAAAGTGATATTGAACATCAATATGTTTTGTCTGAGCATGATACATTAGATTTTTGGTCAAACAAATAGTACTTTGGCTATCACAACCAATCTTAATGATTCTACAATCAAAACCAATACTTGTACACAATCTCTGTAACCAAACTACCTCCTTAGAGACATGTGTAGCTGCCATATACTTTGCTTCGGTGGTGGACAAAGAAACCATGGGTTGCCTCTTGCTCATCCAACTCACAGCTCTTCCAAACAAAGTAAACACATAGCCACTAGTGAATCTTTGACTATCTAAGTCACCTACCCAATCTGCATCAACAAATCCCGATATGTCCAAGGTCTTATCAACATTGTCAACTTACCAGAATAAACCAAACAGTAATCAGAGGTACCTCACAAATATCTAAACACCATCTTCACATAATTCCAATACTGTCTACCAGGGTTAGACATAAACCTACTCAAAACTCCCACTGCTTGGGCAATATCTTATTTAGTGCACACCATTGCATACATCAAACTTCCTACATCACTAGCATATGGCACATTAGACATATCCTCTAAATCATCCTCATTCTTAGGACACATATCTAATAAAAGATTAGTACCAACAAGTAAAATAATTCTAACTAGATTATAATCATGCATGCTAAATCTCTATAAAAAATTATTCACATACTTACTTTGAGATAACTAAATCTTTTTGTTACATCTATCCCTTTTGATCTCCATCCCCAGAATATACTTGGCTACTCCAAGTTTATTCATATCAAATGCACCTAAAAGTTGAGCTTTCTACTCACTAATCATACCCTTAGTATTGCTGAAAAATAACATATCATCCATATGCAAGGCAATAATCAGAATAGCATTATCAATATATCGAATGTAAACATAATGATCTTCCTCACTTCTAACAAAGCCCAATTTTAAAAAATGAACCAAATTTCTGGTACCACATTCTAGGAGATTATTTTAGACCATAAAGAGATCTTTTCAACTTTCATGTATCCAACTGATGTTCTTTCCCTTTTACCTCAAAACTTGTAGGCTATTGCATGTAAATTTCTTCCTCAAGATCTCCATGCAAGAAAGTAATCTTAACATCTGTTTTCTCAATTTCAAAATCATAATCTGCAACAATGGATAAAATAAATCTAATAGAAGATAATTTAGTAACAAGAGAGCATATTTCACCAAAATCAACTCCCTCTCTCTGGGAGTAGCCCTTGGCTACCAATCTAGCCTTGTACTTTTGCAATGAACCGTATGCTCCAAACTTCTTCTTGAAGACCCACTTACAACCTATGGAATTTCTTCCTTTAAATAAACGAACAAGATCCCAGGTGTGACAAGAGTCTAAAGCCATCATCTCCTCATGCATGGCTATTTGCTAAGACTCGCTATCATATGCAAGAATAGCTTCCCTGTAGGATCTAGGCTCATCATTAGTACTTAATAAAGCAAAAATATAATGGAAATCTGGTGGGCTATATCTATCAACTAGATTCCATTGTCTTATGGATTTTCTGAGAATAAGAGTGAGGGGATCTTCTTCTTCTTGAGATTGCTCATCTTCTTCTTGGTTACCTTCCCTAACCTCATCAATTTGTTTAGTAACTGAACCCTATTCTTCTTCATCCTCCTCATCCTCAAATCCATCTCTCTGTTCTTCCTTGGGTGCATCTTCTTGCTTAATTTCAAAGTGTGCCTTCTTTTCCTTATCTTTTTCCCTTGGTTGTTCATCTATCTGAAATAACTCTAAGTTCCCTAAAAATGACATCTCTAGAATAGATAATCTTATGGGTTTGTGGATTCCAAAGAGCTTATATCCTTTAACATTATCACTATATCCAATGAAAATGCACTTTTTAGCTTTTGGATCCAACTTAGATCATTTTTCTTTGGGCACATGACCATAAGCGTCACAACCAAATACTCTTAAATGTGAAACAAAAGGTTTCTTACCTATCCACATCTCATAAGGTGTTGTTTCAAGAGCCTTGCAAAGAGATCTATTCAACAAGTAATAAGCAGTACTCACATCTTCTGCCCAAAAGCACTTGTCCAACTGTGAACCACTCAACATACTTCTAGCTCTTTCCATGATTGTCTGATTCATCCTTTTTGCCACTCCATTTTATTGTGGAGTATACAGAGTATTTTTTTGTCTAATAATTCTTGCATGGTTACAAAATTTATCAAATTCCTTAGAACAATATTCCCCTCCATTATCTAATCTCAAAACTCTTATTTCACAATCTGATTGGTTTTCAACTAAGGCCTTAAATTCCTTAAACTTAGTGAAAATTTCAGATTTATGTTGCATAAAATACAGCCAGGTAAATCTTGAGACATCATCAATGAATGACACAAAATATCTAGGTTTTCCAATTGATTCAACATCCATAGGACCAAATACATCCAAACGAATAAGTTCCAATTTATTCTTAGATTTATAACTACCTAAAAGAAATGGATTTCTATTCTATTTTTCAAACAAACAATGTTCACAGAAATCAAAACTCTCATTAGAATAAGATAAATTGTCTAATAATTTTTTATTCAAAATGGTTTTCAAACCAGTCTCACTTATGTGACCCAATCTATGGTGCCACAACAAACAAGTATTTTTAGTACTTTCAGTTACATTGGTAGAATTAAAAATAGTAGCGTCTTCTAGCATAAACAGAGTTCCCTTCCTTTTCCCTCTCACTATCACCAAACTTTCTCTTAACAATTTGCAACCATGCTTATCAAATGTTACATGCATTCCTGCATCATTCAACTTAGAAATTGAAATCAAATTTCTAGCTAAACCTAGAATATGCAAAACACCAGGGAGAGTTTTTAGCCTCCCATCACTAAAACACAAACGAATCTTTACCCCTTCCAACAATAGGATATAAACTTTTATCACCGAGGTAGATATTTCCTCCATCATACTTCTCATACATGAAAAACCACTCCTTATGAGGAGTCATATGATAGGAGCATCATAAATCAATAAGACAATGTTTATTAGGGGTATGTGCAGGATCATGATGGGCCAAACTATACCTCTAAGTGGCAATGAAAATACAAAAAATCAGACTTTATCAAGTTCATGTGAAATTTTGAATGGATTATCTATACAATTTGAAAAAGATGTAAGAATGAAATTTGTAGAGAATTGAATCTAGTTTATAGGCTACTAATTTTTTAAAAAAAAAACTAAATTTACTTAGTGAAAATTGAATATTTCAATGAACAGCTATTAAATTTTTTAGAAAAAAATAAAAAGTGGGTGTTTGTCCAGCCAACCTAACTATGAGTAAAAATATATATTTTTTTTTGAAACTTTCAAAATAAGTAGAGGACTCATGTCCGGATGTGATGCATATTTATTTGAAATCTTTTTCTAATAAAATAATTAGTTATGATTTTTTTACTGTGACTTTTTTAAAAAAATAAAAAGTAATTTTCCAGCCAACCTAACTCGATAAAAAAAATCAAAATTCAATTTTTTTTTTTAACCTATAGCCAGAAAAGCATAGAGTGTGACGTAGGTTTCAGATCTCAAAAAGGTGAAATGGTTTGAAAGTTATGGATGTTTTTCAATCAGTGTGTCCATCAAGATTTCAGAGACACTGTATATAGAAAATTATTAATAATTATTTAATAAAATGATAACCAAATAAATCTTATATTTTTAGAAAGCTAACAATTTTTTCTATAAACCCTTTTCGTTTTATCAATTTTGCATTAAAAAAAGTTGTCAACACGAAGGGTGAAGTTCGAAGAAGAGACTGAAACATTAAAACACGTTAGAATCCATAAAAAGTCAACAATCAAAACAGATATCCATCTTGCTTTGTACCAAAGCAAGACGGATATCCATTTTGCTTCGGTAAAAGCAACTCAAAATGGATATCCATTCTGAAAATGGATATCCGTTTCCTTGATCTATGAAAAATTTTGTACCATTGGTTTTGGATGAAGAGAAGCAACATATTTGAAACATCGAGGCAATAATACGAGAAGTTAAAGTTAGTTGGTCACTTATAGGTGTATCTATTGTTTCATATCACATTACATATAGAATTCTAATTAACAATCTAGTTTCCTCATTTGGGCGAACATTTTTTTATCCGTTTCTAATGGAAATATTTAGTTAAAAATTGGTGGCTCCTTGTGAAAAGTATGGGCTCTTATCAAGCACGCATAACCAATAAGGTTGATATCCATTTTTCTTACATGGTTGTTGATCACATCTTATGAAATAGATGGTGCTTGGTGATAGTTCTAGGTTTAGTGAACAATACTCTCAAGCTTATTGCAATTTTTACACTTGTGACCAAATTTAGTACCAAACCCTTTCACCTTTTCAGTTAATCCTGATAGTATCATCTCACTCCATGCAAATCAAACCAACATTAGGACCATGTGAATGAGATTAAGGATAGCCTTGAAATATGAATCTTTGTACTATTGACTATCCTTTTAGCACGACAATCCTTTAGGATCATTGTACCCAAGTGCAACAATCCTTCAATCTTCTTTTATTTATATTTCTTTCCTCTTCATACACAAGATTCTCATGCTTTGTAGTCATGACAATCCACAAATCACCTAACTGTCCTTAGTGATACTATATCTTATTTTAACAGTGATAGTCATCGTCCATTCACAACTTTCCTCTTTAACATAGATACCCTTTGCACATGTTTTGACTTCATGATTTTCCTTTTTGTATGTTGTATTATGGTATGAAAATACTATGGCCCCTTCTTCATCCTCTTGTATAATGAAATTGAAGGTCAACATTACGGTTACTCTTCTTTATTACTTGGTGATAATGAATCCCTAAGCTCATTTTTTATTGTCTTGAAGCCAAATTTACCACTGTTGAGACAGTCAGAGTTGATTCTTGATCATGAATATTGCGAATTACTTCAAATATCCATGGACAATTTCAATTGTGTTTCTTAAGACACCCATGCCTTGACTATACCTTGATGTTGGTCATGATTGTGCTTGGATGGCACAATAGTTCATAGTTAGATTTTTGCCACTAAAGTTTTCCTTTGACAAAGTCATATTTGTAGTCCACCTTTTGATGATGTTCAAACAATATAAATACTTATTCTTAGCATAAGCAATACATTTCTCACAAATACAAATGCATTCTTCTCAGAAGGTTCATGGCACCATGCCTAAAGGTATGATAGTCAGTAGTGTACTATTATGGCAGCCTATGGTTGGTTTGACAATCTATAATAGTGATAGCATTCATGCCTAACAGTCCTTATCATTATTGTCATAATATATTCTACATTTGAGGCCTTGTCTACAACATACAAAGTTTACCTTTCTCACCCATACCTTCAGTATATAAAGGACATTAATAGGGAATTTTTAATTTCCACTCAGTCAGTGCAATCTAGGAGAGGATAGATTGTCTAAAGTTGTGATCTATTTCCATTTATACTTGCCATAACTACAAATGCTTAGTGTTTATTCTCAACCCCGGTATATGAATAAAATGTGACCTATTGTTCTAATAGGCCTATAGGGACAAAGAGGTGATAAAGCCTTTAATTTTAAACATGACATGGTTTTGATAACTTCCCATATTGGTAAGGTCCTGGATGACAATCCTTTGATGCACCTAATTATAATAGGTGTTATGATAGTCCTTGGTATCTTTTCATTTCTTTCTTGAATGGCCTGCAAATAAGACATAAGACATATTAGATCCTTCATAAATAAGAATTCTCATACATTACATTTAAACTTAAACTCCCTAAACATCCATCAATCCATCCATTAATATCAAAATGCGATGAATATCCTATGATCAACCATTCTAATTCCTAGGATAGTCATATATTGCAATTTTGCTTCTCTATACTAAAATAGCCCAAGGAATATCTAACCTTGAATTTGTATTTTAACAATCTAATGTCTTTACGAATAACATTGAGCCTTCTTTTGGGACAACATTTTTGCCTTTAGAAGCTCCTCATTTGGTGATAGCCGAAAATCAAATAATGGCTTATATCCAGAGCTTTATTAAGTTGATACCTAGGTGGATTAGTGTGTAAACATTGAAATTAGATGGTAATTCACAAGTTTATAGAATAATAAAATGAATCCCTAGTCTAGAATCCAAATGTACATAATAAAACAGATATCTATTTTGTAGTAGCGATATGGACGTTGCAGAGTGTTCGTTGCAAAGAATTGGGCTTTTACAAAACAGATATCCATTTTGTAAAAGCAGAAAAAAGACAAAAGGAATATTGTTGGGCTCGACTTCCGCAACCAGAGACCCTCTGCTATCGAAATACTTGTGATTTCTGGCTATGACAGTGAAAGGAATATTTTTATGCACTTTTGGAGACACAATTTTCTTGTTACAATCATAAGGGTGATATTTTTGTTCCCCTAATGGGGAGCAACAGTCGTCATAAAGCAAAAAGGAGGAAGAAAGTTACATTGGAGAAAATTGAAGCAATTAGGGAAAAAGATAGGGAAAGGAAGAGGATTGGAAGGGTGGGTTTGGTGGATGCTCATCAAGGTGAATCTTCTTCTTTACCATCTAATGACATGCAAATTGAAGATGTTAATTTTGATTATAATGAAATGTTAGATAAGAATGAAATTCACCATGATATTGCAAATGAAAATATTGAAAAATGTTATGAAACACCTATTCATAATAGCAATACCATGGACAAAGAAGAAGAAGAAAAATGAAGACGTGCACTTGAAGAAAGTGGATATGAACATCATGATGTTGAAATTGCACTCCATAATCCATTTGTTGATAAAATTGATGAGGTTGATAACATGGATGAAACAAGAACAATCAATGTATCTCCAAATTTCATAAGAAGAGAGGACATTTGTCAAGAAGAGAATAACGGTGATGAAATTGGAAAACACCCAAAAACCCCAAAATGGTTACTTGAAATTGATGAGAACATAATGGAAAAACTTGAAGGCAAGAGGTCATCACGAACGGTTCGGTTGTGGGCTACAAAACTCTTCAATGAATACTTTGAGAAGAAAACATTAACCGAACAATGCCAACTTTTTGTGCAATTATTAAAGATTTACAAATGAGACCTTTACTAAAGAAATTAAAGATTTGGTTAAACAAAGTGTCTGATCGGAATAAAATTATTGTAAGAAGCCTTTTCAATGCACTCAATTCTATTGGAAAGACTAGCAAGGAGAAAGATAAAAGAGCTACTCGTAGAGTAATAACAACCTCAATAGTAAGCAAACAATTAAGAAATGCTTGATTAATGAGGCAAACTTGTGTTGAATTAAGATTGAATCGTAAAACATTGTCAAAAGCACTAGCATTAAGATCAAGGCTAGATAGTCCTGTTGCCAATGATACTTGGGCTTTCAGTGGTAGGCTTCCACGAGTTGACAAGAAGCTAATTGATAGAACAAAGGAAGAAATTGAACAATTTTGGCACACTGACTCTAGGGTATCACCGAATGCAAAAGATGTTGTAAAGTTAAGAATTGATGATAAAGACCGCACACCACATCCTAAACATTACTTGGAATGTAGCCAAACAACATTGTACAAACAATATTGTGAAACTCACCCAGGTATGACAATCTCACAAAGAGCATTTGAATCTCTTAAGCCATTTTATTGTGTTCCTCTTAAAGTTCGTAATACATGTTGCAAATACCATGTAGAATTTTCTATGTACCATGAATTATTATGCAATATTCATTCTACTTTGCACACTAACGAAATGTTACAGGAGTGTGGTGCAATTCAACTACCAAAGTCATCTAGGGACTTATTGGATTTATTTCTATGTATTAGAGATGATGGTTGCATGTTCTACAAGAATGATTGTTTAAATGAAAAGTGTTTACAATGTGGTGGGTTATCAAAGTTTGTATCATGTTTTCATGAGGGCAACGAGCATGATTTTGGAAAGAGAATGGTTGAGAAAAAGAGATATGAGACAGTGAAATACAATTTGAAAAGTGGAGGTGAAGGTTCTAGATGTGAGTTGATTGTAAGAGAGGTAAGTATTGCTGATTTTATTGATGATTTTAAGAAAAATCTTTTCTACAAGTATGTCAGACATAGCCACAGGTCTCAATGGTTAGATCAATAGTTCAGGATGTGTAAAGACTCTTTCTCGATTGGAACTATTGTCTCTGTAGTTTTTTTTTGCAGAAAACTATACATTGCAACCCTAAAATGAAGTTCAATCCCAATACTACAATTCTATTCAGATTGCTATTTTTGTTCACATCGCATACAGACATGCCCCTGAGAGTATAGAAGAGAATAGGAAGATTGTCAGAGAATACCATTTTTACATGAGTGATGATCTATCTCATTTCAGCAGAGTTTGTGCAATATTGTTTTCAACAATTTTATGGGTTCTTGCAAGAAAAAGATATTAGAATAGATCAACATCTCATTTGGTCAGATAATTGCACTGGTCAATTCAAGAATGCTCGTAATTTCTATTGGCTGAGCAAAATGCATGTAGAGAAGGGTATACCTCATATTTAGAATTTTTTTGAAGCCGAGCATGGAAATGGTGAACATGATGGAGCAGGTGCATGCGTGAAGAGAGCTCTTTTTAAAGAACAACTAAAGATTAGAGGTGGTGCTACATTCAGTGATGCAGATTCCATTGTTAAGTGGTGTAACTATGCATTGTCACGAGGAGTGGCTCTTGATTCTGAAGTGCGCAGGTTCTTTTGGTTGGTTGATGATGGGATAGCGATAGAGAAATTGGAATGTCAGAGAATCAGTGAATCATCAAAGATGCATTCATTTCAAAGCTTAGATGCAAGTACATGGACTATTTGGACACGAGCATTAGCTTGTTTTTGTCAGAGTTGTATTAAATGTGATTGGAACAATTGTGAGTCAAGTGAGTGGGTAGATGCATGGATTCCACAATATTTAATCCCTTTATATGAAGGTCAATCACCTTCCGTCAATAACATGGAGAGCTCATTTGACTATGAACATCTTTCAGACCTTGTACAGCCAGGTCATGTTTATGCAGTTGTTGCACCGCATGGAAATGAAGAGAGGTCAGACTATTGGTTGGCACGATGTGTACAGGGAAAACAAAAGCTAACACAACCTATGACAGATGATGATGGGTTCACATATCCTACAGGATCAGTTATTATTGCTGGGACTTGGTTACAAACATATATGATTAAAAAGAATGGCATCCCAGCCTTTGAAGACTTTGAGAAGCATAAAACCATATTGATGTATTCTCACCTAGTTATAGCAACAAATGTCAAGTTACTAAAGCATCGTGGAAAACCAAAATCAAAAGAACTATGGACAATTAGTAATGCTGATCATGAAGCAATATTGGATACTTTGAAGGTAAGAGATGACCCCTCAGGTATGCTTGACTAGCATTTAAACTTCTAGATGGATAGGAATGACATTTTTTTATCTTAACTTGTTCTTGTTTTTTCTATTTTTTAGAATTGTTTTATTAAAAATCTTGTTACTTTAACTATAATGCATGCTTTTGACTATACAGGACTGCGAATAAAGTTATTTTACATGGCATCGTAGATTATTTTGCATGGCATTGTAAATTATTTTGTATGGCATTGTAGGTTATTTTGACTATACTCGAGGTATGATTTTTAGTTCTCATTTGTATTTCTTAATATTGCACATTTGTACCTTTTTCTACATAAGGCATTCCATGAGATGACATGTATTTGATGTCTTTTGCCAAATAGTTCATGTGCCTTGTCTATGCTTTCACGTATTACATACATGTGTCACATGGCAATTGCAACTACAACATCTGACAAAATTCTCATTTCTTTGAGGTATTCCACCAAACAGTTCATGTGCCTTGCCTATGCTTCCTTACTTTGCATTCTTATAAAAGTCCTATAACAGTCATAATTAATCTTCATACTAATCTTTATAGTAATCTTGCCATCATTGTATTCCATGAGATGACAGTCCTATAACAGTCCTATACATGTCTACTAGGATAGTTTTAACTACAACAGTCCTAAAATAGTACTAGAACAGTCCTATAATAAGCGCAACATTTAATGTACATATTTATGATATTCATGTTTACTTTTAAATCTGCTTGTTCATGCTTCTCACAGGACGTCACCTCCCCTACCCATCCAGCTCTACAGAAGAAGAGAGACAACAAATGATCAAGAGGGATCACCAATTGGTGGTAAGTGATTGATTACTTATGTCATGTTATATATTTTGAATATTAAATTCTATATTAATGTGCATGTTGTTTGATTGTATTAATAGGTGGAAATTCAAAATTCTCTATTGAGGAGGTCGAGTCGATGAGTGATAGAGGATGAATCATTGACTGGTTCACCATCTTCATGGCCTAGCAAGAGCCATAGATTATTTGATAGCAATGCATAGGAGATTTGATTTTAGGACATTTTGTTACATATGTGAATTTGGCTTTGTAAACATACTATTGTATGTTATCGATATATATCATTGTATATACCCATATGGTTTTATTTGTACATGCCTATATGGATTGATATATACACTATACATTATTTTCATGACATTATGTGCATATATGTATATATAAGATCCTAATTTGGCACAAGTAGGGAGAATACTTGCACAGGTTATGGAATTTGGTTTTAAACGTTCCAATTGTGTTTGCTTCAAAGTTTCTAAAGCCTTTTCAAAAAATCCATTTTGTGCATATCTTGCAATCATTGCATTCCATGAGATAGCATCTCTTTGAGGTGTCATGCCAAACTGTTCACATGCCTTGTCTATGCTTCCACACTTTGGATTTACACCCACCAATTGTAATTTCTTAACATGTCCTTTCAATCCTTATCAAAAATTCTGTTTTGTGCACATATTGCAATCATTGCATTCCTTCATTTACAACACATGATTAAATAAGAAGATGCATATTTACAACACTTAAGACCTTCATGAAATGATACATTGGTTTCTTGATATTCAATCATGCATTGGAGATCTTCAAAGTGTTAAATATGTTTGAAGTGATGAAGAAACTTGTTATTTTGATGTATTTCAACTCCAAACTTCCGCCTAGAAATGAAGGCACTAATCCTTGATCAAACTAACCTAAAAGTGCGCCTTGGTACTTAGGGCACTAGATTATGATTGATCAACCTAAAATGTGTGCCTAAGGCTAGATAGTGAATTGGAAGGATAAAATGCATCATCAAAGGAGTTTATAGTTATTGAAGGCATCAAATGATGACTTGGGCGCACATCTACCTCTCTACACCATATGTGACTAGTGCCAATTATTGAATAAACAACCTAGAATGAGTGCCTTACTATTTGAGGTGCTAGTTCATGCTTTTAGAACACCAAAAGTGTGCCTTGATGTTGAGGCGCTAGCTCTTGCTCAAGCAACCTTGAAAGTGCGCTTTCACAAGGAGGTTAAAATGTATTATCAAAGGATTAAGTTGAATTAAGGAATCATCATTAAAGACAAGTAAAACATGACTGTGAATGAGGCACACTTTTCATCATCTCTAACCTCACAATTGCGCCTTCCATTGGAAGCTCATATTGTGCCTAAAGGAATGGTACTGAGATATCATCCATGTCAATGACTGAGAATGTGTCAACTGGAACAATATTTTTTGTTCTTCTCATCATGGGGTTGAACGGACTGCACCAACATGTCGAGGTGGGCGGGTAAATGCCAGGGGAGGTCTTTTTTTGTGCGCCAAGCGTCCCAGTCATTTCAGGCAAGAGGCTACCGGCAAAGTCCCTTAAGATCCCTGAGACCAAAAACTGCCAAACTTTGACGGAGTAGTTCTTGAAATTCGTGACAGTTGGGATTGTTCTGTTTGGACCTACAGGTGCACGTGGCATCCATCCACAATAACCTCTCTCATTTTTGGTCAACTCCATTCCATTTGACCGTGCCAAAATTAAACGCATTGTTGTAAAATGCTTCAATTTGATGCAGTGGAAAGCTACTAGGTGTGACATTTTTCATTCCATAGCTCGTGGGGTTGAAGGGACTGTGCCAACGCGTCGGGGTGGGTAGGTAAATGCTAGTGGAGGTCTATTTTGTGCGCCAAGCATCCCAGTCATTCTGGGCAAGAGGCTATCGGCAAAGTCCCTTAAGATCCCTGAGACCAAAAAATGCCAAACTTTGACGGAGCAGTTCTCAGAATTCGTGACAGTTGGGAATGTTCTGTTTGGACCTACAGGTGCATGTGGCATCCATCCACAATAACCTCTCTCATTTTTGGTCAACTCCATTCCGTTTGACCATGCCGAAATTAAACGCATTGTTGCAAAATGCTTCAATTTGATGCAGTGGAAAGGTGCTAGGTGTGACATTTTTCATTCCATAGCTCGTGGGGTCAAACGGACTGCGCCAACGCGTCAGGGTGGGTGGGTAAATGCTAGTGGAGGTCTCATTTTGTGCACCAAACATCCCAGTCATTCCGGGCAAGAGGCTACCGGCAAAGTCCCTTAAGATCCCTAAGACCAAAAAATTGCCAAAATTTGATGGAGCAGTTCTCAGAATTCGTGATAGTTGGGAATGTTCTGTTTGGACCTACAGGTGTACGTGGCATCCGTCCACAATAACCTCTCTAGTTTTTGGTCAACTCCATTCCGTTTGACCGTGCCGAAATTAAATGCATTGTTGCAAAATGCTTCAATTTGATGCAGTGGAAAGGTGCTAGGTGTGACATTTTTCATTCCATAGCTCGTGGGGTCGAACGGACTACGCCAATGTGTCGGGGTGGGCAGGTAAATGCTAGTGGAGGTCTCGTTTTGTGCGCCAAGTGTCCCAGTCATTTTGGGCATGAGGCTACCAGCAAAGTCCCTTAAGATCCCTGAGACCAAAAAACTACCAAACTTTGACGAAGCAGTTCTCAGAATTCGTGATAGTTGGGAATGTTGTGTTTGGACCTACAGGTGGATGTGGCATCCATCCACAATAACCTCTCTCATTTTTGGTCAACTCCATTCCGTTTGACCGTGTCGAAATTAAACGCATTGTTGCAAAATTCTTCAATTTGATGCAGTGGAAAGGTGCTAGGTGTGACATTTTTCATTCCATAGCTCGTGGGGTTGAACGGACTGCGCCAACGTGTCGGGGTGGGTGGGTAAATGCTAGTGGAGGTCTCATTTTGTGCGCCAAGCGTCCCAATCATTCCAGGCAAGAGGCTATCGGCAAAGTCCCTTAAGATCCCTGAGACCAAAAAACTGCCAAACTTTGACAAAGCAGTTCTCAGAATTTGTGACAGCTGGGAATGTTGTGTTTGGACCTACAGGTGCACGTGGCGTCTGTCCACAATAACGTCTCCCATTTTTGGTCAACTCCATTCCGTTTGACCATGCCGAAATCAAACGCATTGTTGCAAAATGCTTCAATTTGATGTAGTGGAAAGGTGTTAGGTGTGACATTTTTCATTCCATAGCTCGTGTGGTCGAACGAACTGCGCCAACGCATCAGGGTGGGCGAGTAAATGCTAGTGGAGGTCTCATTTTGTGCGCCAAGCGTCCCAGTCACTCCGGGCAAGAGGCTACCTGCAAAGTCCCTTAAGATACCTGAGACCAAAAAATTGCCAAACTTTGACGGAGCAATTCTCAGAATTTGTGACAACTGGGAATGTTGTGTTTGGACCTACAAGTGCACATGGCATCCATCCACAATAACCTCTCTTGTTTTTGGTCAACTCCATTCCATTTGACCGTGCCGAAATCAAACGCATTGTTGCAAAATGTTTCAATTTGATGGAGTGGAAAGGTGCTAGGTGTGACATTTTTCATTCCATAGCTTGTGGGGTCGAATGGACTATGCCAACGCGTCGGGGTGGATAGGTAAATGCCATTGGAGGTTTCCTTTCATGCGCCAAGCGTCCCAGTCGTTTCGAGCTGTAAGCTATCGACAAAGTCAAAAGTTGCTAGGATTCAAATTTTGCATTCCACAGGTCTTAGGGCCAAACGATTTGTGCCAACACGTCAGGGTGGGTGAGTAAATGCTAGGGGAGGTCTCATTTTGTGTGCAAAGCATCCCAGTCCTTCTGAGCTATAAGCTACCGACAAAGTCAAAAGTTGCTAGGATTGAAATTTTGCATTCCACAGGTCCTGGGGCCGAATGGTTTGCGCCAACACGTCGGGGTGGGTGAGTAAATGCTAGGGGAGGTCTCATTTTGTGTGCAAAGCATCCCAGTCCTTCCGAGCTATAAGCTACCGGCTGACTTTACCAATAGCTTACAGCTCGGAAGGACTGGGATGCTTTGCACACAAAACAAGACCTCCCCTAGCATTTACTCGCCCACCTCGACGTGTTGGCGCAAACCGTTCGGCCCCAGGACCTGTGGAATGCAAAATTTCAATCCTAGCAACTTTTGACTTTGTCGGTAGCTTACAGCTCGAAAGGACTGGGATGCTTTGCACACAAAACAAGACCTCCCCTAGCATTTACTCGCCCACCCTGACGTGTTGGCGCAAATCCTTTGGCCCTAAGACCTATGGAATGTAAAATTTCAATCCTAGCAACTTTTGACTTTGTCGATAGCTTACAGCTCGGAACGACTGGGACGCTTGGCGCATGAAAGGAAACCTCCAATGGCATTTACCCATCCACCCCGATGCGTTGGCGTAGTCCGTTCGACCCCACGAGCTATGGAATGAAAAATGTCACACCTAGCACCTTTCCACTCCATCAAATTGAAGCATTTTGCAACAATGCGTTTGATTTCGGCACGGTCAAACGGAATGGAGTTGACCAAAAACAAGAGAGGTTATTGTGGATAGACGCCATGTGCACCTGTAGGTCCAAACACAACATTCCCAGCTGTCACAAATTCTGAGAACTGCTCCGTCAAAGTTTGGCAATTTTTTGGTCTCAGGGATCTTAAGGGACTTTGCAGGTAGCCTCTTGCCCGGAATGACTGGGATGCTTGGTGCACAAAATGAGACCTCCATTAGTATTTACCCACCCACCCCGACACGTTGGCGCAGTTCATTTGACCGCACGAGCTATGGAATGAAAAATGTCACACCTAGCACCTTTCCACTGCATCAAATTGAAGCATTTTGCAACAATGCGTTTGATTTTGGCATGGTCAAATGGAATGGAGTTGACCAAAAATGACAGAGGTTATTGTGGACGGACGCCACGTGCACCTGTAGGTCCAAACACAACATTCCCAACTGTCACGAATTCTGAGAACTGCTCCATCAAAGTTTGGCAGTTTTTTGGTCTCAGGGATCTTAAGGGACTTTGTCGGTAGCCTCTTGCCCGGAATGACTGGGACACTTGGCGCACAAAACGATACCTCCACTAGCATTTACCTGCCCACCCCGACACGTTGACACAGTCCGTTCGACCCCACGAGCTATAGAATGAAAAATGTCACACCTAGCACCTTTCCATTGCATCAAATTGAAGCATTTTGCAACAATGCGTTTAATTTCGGCACGGTCAAATGGAATGGAGTTGACCAAAAATGAGAGAGGTTATTGTGGACAGATGCCACATCCACTTGTAGGTCCAAACACAACATTCCCAACTATCACGAATTCTGAGAACTGCTCCGTCAAAGTTTGGCAGTTTTTTGGTCTCAGGGATCTTAAGGGACTTTACTGGTAGCCTCATGCTTGGAATGACTGGGATGCCTAGCGCACAAAATGAGACCTCCACTAGCATTTACTTGCCCACCCCGACGCGTTGGCATAGTCCGTTCGACCCCACGAGCTATGGAATTAAAAATGTCACACCTAGCACCTTTCCACTGCATCAAATTGAAGCATTTTGCAACAATGTGTTTAATTTCGGCACGGTCAAACGGAATGGAGTTGACCAAAAACCAGAGAGGTTATTATGGACAGATGCCATGTACACCTGTAGGTCCAAACAGAACATTCCCAACTGTCACGAATTCTGAGAACTGTTCCATCAAAGTTTTGCAGTTTTTTGGTCTTAGGGATCTTAAGGGACTTTGCCAGTAGCCTCTTGCCTGGAATGACTGGGATGCTTGGTGCACAAAACGAGACCTCCACTAGCATTTACCCGCCCACCCCGATGCGTTGGCGCAGTCCGTTTGACCCCACGAGCTATGGAATGAAAATGTCACACCTAGCACCTTTCCACTACATCAAATTGAAACATTTTGCAACAATGCATTTAATTTCGGCACGGTCAAATGGAAGGGAGTTGACCAAAAATGAGAGAGGTTATTGTGGATGGATGCCACATGCACCTGTAGGTCTAAACAGAACATTCCCAACTATCACGAATTCTGAGAACTGCTCCGTCAAAGTTTGGCAGTTTTTTGGTCTCAGGGATCTTAAGGGACTTTACCGGTAGCCTCTTGCCCGGAATGACTGGGACACTTGACGCACAAAACGAGACCTCCACTAGCATTTACCCACCCACCCCGATGCATTGGCGTAGTCCGTTCGACCACACAAGCTATGGAATGAAAAATGTCACACCTAGCACCTTTCCACTGCATCAAATTGAAGCATTTTGCAACAATGTGTTTGATTTTGGCACGGTCAAAAGAAATGGAGTTGACCAAAAATGAGATAGGTTATTGTGGACGGACGCCACAAGAACCTTTAGGTCCAAATAGAACATTCCCATCTGTCACAAATTCCAAGTATTGCAATGTCAAAGTTTGGTAGTTTTTTGGTCTCAGGGATCTTAAGGGACTTTGTCGGTAGCCTCTTGTCTGGAATGACTGGGATGCTTGGCGCACAAAAGGAGACCTCCCCTAGCATTTACCTACCCACCCCGATGTGTTGGCGTAGTATGTTCGGCCCCACGATGAGCAGAATAAAAAATATGGCACCTGGCAAGGTTTTTGCTCTTAAGATCTTAAGTGACTTTGCTCTTACGGAACAATGTATCGGCAAAGACCCTAGTTTTCATAAGAGGAGACATGTGATTTTAAGAGGTTTTTGGGAATGTGACTTTAGCCTTCCACTCCTTATCCAATGATGAGTTTATTCTCAGAGTTTGATGGCTTTTATGAGCATATACATGATGTTGTTTTAGGATAGTCATAAAGGGCAATTTTTTGATAGCCATGTGTATCTTTTTAACAATCATGGACTATGACAGTCCCAAAACTCATATAAATCATCCATTTTAGTGTTTGACAACCTTATAAATCCATTAGATCATTTATACAAACACTAATGCAACTTATAAACCCTCTTTTCATAGTAATTTCATGAATGACTGTCTTGTAGGATTTACATACATACATACATACATACATATATATATGATCTCGTAGGCATCTAGGTTTCATACACAAATTGCAATAGTTGTAGAGCCAACCTCCTATCAACGAGAGTTGAATAATAGTAAATAGAGAGCTTCTCGGCCATAAATGGGATTTGCATACACACACACCCAACTGAAACAGTCTCCTTATTGGCCTTATTGGCACCTCCCCCCAAGATGTAAGTTTTTTATGTTTATAATATGCCCCAAGTGTCCTTGACATAGAGTTTCTTGACATTAATTTCATTCAAACATGTCTTTAATTCATCTTCAAAATGTTTTCAATACATCTCCAATGCCTTTTCCACGAAGGTTTATGCATATTTATACATGATTTGAGGGAAACCAATTGTCTCCAACTGACTCTTGAGTACTTGACTGTTCATCTTCCATACTTTTGCATTTTTTTTACATTTTTCATATGACAACTTTGACATATTTACAAAATTTGACAAGATGAAGACTAAATACATGATGAAATGGTTTATCATGACCTTATTAGATTTCAAGCTACTATGCTTGATTAGGGCATATATAAGGAATTTTTTCATATTGATTCTATTGATCTAAAACCATTCTCTTGATCTAAAACCATTCTCAATGCTAAACATATCATCAATGGACTAAAGAACTATCATCATAATGTATGGCATCATGGGAAGTATCATGACTTGCAGATAAGGAATTTAAATTATATTGTATATCAAGGTGTATATACATTAAAATCTAGTCCATAATGGTAGACATATACAAAAATTTGGCAAATATGCCAACTCAAAATATTTTTTACAAAATGTGGCATATGCCATGTCTCAAAATCTATATACAATCTACATGCCAAATAGCTACATCAAATACTACAAGTCCACTTGACCCTCAATCTATGATGGATCCTCAATCTGTGATGGATCTTGAAAAAGTGTCCTCTTTGTACCAAAATGTTTAGTAATTGATGGAGGTGAAGTTTCCTGCATTAACAAGTCAAAACACAAATTTGATTAATCTCTTCAATGGTAAATAAAAATAAGTTAAAGTTAGTAAATAGATTCTTATCTACTACAATTAAGAACTTTCATTTATTAACATACATCTAAATCACTACAATCAACTATAAGACTGCTAGATAAACTATCAATTATTTAGAAAAATTCAATTCAATTACCTCGACTCTATGTTGTTGTTCAGACAATCGTTCTACAAATGATTTTCTCTTAAGACGATTAGGTGTCCTAGTGAAGCATGATGGCAAAGGTGGCACATCACTCACATTCTCAAGAGACTACATAAAAGCAAAGTAACATTGAAATAAATTAATATATAATTATTAAACAAAATAGGAAATGCATACATTTAAAATAGGAAATGCACTACACAAAAACTTATCTACTAGAAAACAAACACATACCACCATCGAGGCCTCTTGCATCAATTAAGAAGGACAAGAATGTAAGACTCTAAATGACTATAATCAAATATTTAAGTTTTCTAAATTATCAATTAAAGTACAATTCAATCAAATTACCTCCACCCTTTGTTGGCGTTGAGAAAGCCGTTCTGCAAATGATAGTCCCTTGGGTCGATCAGGAGTTCGAGAAAAGACTATTGGTAAAGATGCCACATCATTCACATTTTCAATTGACTATAAAATAAAATTAACATCAAGATATAAATTAATATATAATTACTCACAAATAAATAAATGCATAAAAAAAAAGTTGATGTGTACAACAAATTATACCGGCAAGTCCAAGCCAAATTGGATGGAAGACAAAGTTCCATGATGAACTTCTATCAACTCCTCCTCTGTCATCAACTATTATCCCACTTAGATACATTAGTACTAATAAAGTTATTTATATATTCAAATGGAATAGACCATAAAATTTAACTTTAAATTTTACCTGCATAAAAGATTGCTCATGCATTTCTCCTTCTCTATTGTTTACTGATCCGGTAGCTTCTACTCTTGTCCCTAACCCCTCAGCTTGAGTTCTGGACCCCATTGCCTCATCTCGTAAATGGAGATCATACTCTGATGTGTTCAATGGTGGCTCACTACTCTCCATAATAGGACCTAAGCATAAATGATTTCAAGAAATGTAATGATGGGGCACACATACATGTCTGGATGATGACGGTCTAGTAGTACCAGGCGATCCAATATCATCACCTTCATCATGTGCTTGTGCAAACTGAGATGTTTGTATAATCAAATGCTTGATCAAAGAGTGTATGGCACTAAGGCCCTATTGTGTTGCATTTGCAACAACGTCTAGGTGTTGCATTGGGGGTGGAGAAGGGATAGCAGGAGGGGGAATATAGGGACCTTGTACTTGTCTAATTGCCCCAGGTCTATCTTGAGGCATTCCCTTGCCCACTCCTTGAAACTCTCTAAAATTAAAATAATTAACATGTTGACCCATGACGAACTCTGCATAGAGTTTACGGAGGAAATACAAAGGCACATCTAAATTGTTGTTGGGTGGTTTATCAAAAACCATCCACCAAAGATCCCAAAAGTTTTGACTAATGCCCTCATGAATACACCATTTGATTGAAAACTTGGGCTTACGGACATCAACATGCAATCCAGTTTTAGGATTGACAAGGTGTTGGGCTAACATAGTTTTTGTAATCTCTAATTCTTTGACTTCATCATATGACAAACCGTTAGCATATTCAGCCTTCTTGGCTTCTCACCATTGCCTAAATGATTCATGTTGGGTTGACAAGGTTTGAACATGATTAATGATTCCCTCTAAATTTGATGTCATTATAGACAATCGAGGGTGGCGGTGATACATTTCCATGATCCTACTTATACAATCAATATTTCTTTGAATATTCTCTTCTATTGTTGGAGGGGGAGGGTTTGGTGGTGGAGGGTTTGGGTTTTCATTTTGTGCATCCGTTTTACCTAATTAAATTATAAAACATACCCACTTAGCATAAAAACCAAAAAATTTGCTTGAATATACAAAACAAACAAAAAAAATGCAAGAAATCTTACCTCTTTGGATCAGATATCCGTTCCTCAGCTCTGATATCCATTCTTCGAAGATGAGACTGCATTTTGCAAGCCACGGGTTTGCAAAAACACAGTCTTTTTCGCTTTTTATGTTCTCCAAAATGGATATCCGTTTTCTTTTTCTCTATTGTTTTCATTGTTTTTTATTTTATTATTTTAGCATTTTTAGCATTTTAGTATTTAGGCATTTTAGCTATAAAATACAGTCCAAATTTTAGAAAGACTATATCATATGAAAGGAGAGATTTTGGACAAACTATCAAAATTCATATAGGATTATGATGATATATATATTTGATTTTTATATGATTTACTTAGACTAAGGTATCTCATAGTATTTTAAAGGCACTTTTGAATAGATAATTGTCATAAAAAAATTGTAAAAGCAAGTAGTTTTGACCTGTAAATTCTAACAAATCATTTCATGTTTAACTTACATATTAGATTATATTTGTGTCAACAATTGAGATCAAACTTGTGACACTCGGGATCGACCTCTCATTTTTCTATACCTATTCAAATTCCAAGACAATCATTGGATTGATGTCATTTATATTTCTAAAGGTGACAAATCAACTTAGCACATCCTCAACATCATAGGATTGATGTCGATAGAGAGAGCAAGATAGAGAGAGGGAGATACCTACAGAGGTAGATACAGGAGAGAGGTAGATGCGGGTTAGGGGTTAGGGATTAGGGGCATTATTTAGGGTTTACAAATTTAGAGAGAGAGAGACTACTTTTGACATGCAACTGTAAACCCTAAATAATTCCCCTAAAACCTAAACCCAAGTAACCCTAAATAATTCCCCCAAATCCTAAACCCTGACCCCTAAACCATAAACCCTAAATAATTCCCTTAAGCCCTAAACCCTAAACCTGAGAAAGGGAGTCCTAGTTTTCTTGTTTCCATTTGCTTCGTCGATAAGGGAGAGGGAAAGATAGAGGGGAGAGATAGGATATATAGGAATGATAGGGGAATAACTGGGATGCATGATTAAACCTAACCCCTAACCCCTAACCCCTATTTCCTAACCCCTAAACCCTAAACTTGAGAAACCATAAACCCCTAAATCCTAAACACTAAACCCAAGAAACCCTAAACCTCTATCTCTCTATCTCCCTATCTCACTATCTCCCCATCACTATCATTCCTCTACCTCTCAATCTCTCTCCCTATGCTTTAGCCATGTCCCTCACTCTATATCTCCCTATTGGTCCTCTCTCTCTAAACACTAAACCCTAAACCTCTAAACCTTAACCCCTAAACCCTAAACGCGAGCAACCCTAAACCCTATCTCCTATCTTTCCCTTATCTCCCTATCTCTATCGTCCTTCTACCTCTCAATCCTTCTCCCTATTTCTCTAGACATATCACTCACTCTCTATCTCCCTATCTCTCCCCTTTGTCACTTCTATCTCTCCCTATCTATCTCCTCTCTCTTTCTATCTAGCTATCTCCAAAAATGAGAAACCCTAAACCCAGGTACACCCTAAATCCAATCAACTCTAAACCTATATCTCCCTATCTCTCCCCTATCTCCCTATCTCTATCATCCCTCTACCTCTCTTGATCTCTCTCCCTATGTCCCTGGCCATGTGCCTCACTCTCTATCTCCTTATCTCTCTCCTCCGTCTCCTCTCTCTATCTCCCTATCATTCCTCTCTCTCTATAAACCCTAAATCCAAAACCCTAAACCTCTAAACCTAACCCCTAACCCCTAAAAAGTTTAAATCCTAAACCCTAAATAATGCCCCTAAACCCTAACCCCTGACCCCTAAACCTGAGAAACCCTAAACCCCTAAACCTTAAACCCCAAACCCCTAAACCCTAAACCCAAGTAACCCTAAACCACTATCTCCCTATCTCTCCCCTATCTCCCTACCACCTTTGTCCCTCTACCTCTCAATCTCTCTCCCTATGTCTCTAGCCATGTCCCTCACTCTCTATCTCCATATCTCTCCCCTCATACTCCTCTATATCTCCCTATCATTCCTCTCTCTATAAACCCTAAATCCAAAACCCTAAACCTCTAAACCTAACCCCTAACCCCTAAACAATAAATCCTAAACCCTAAATTATAATGCCCCTAAACCTGAGAAACCCTTAACCCCAAACCCCTTAACCCTAAACCCAAGTAACCATAAACCACTATCTCCCTATCTCTCCCCTATCTCCCTATCACCTTTATCCCTCTACCTCTCAATCTCTCTCCCTATGTCTCTTGCCATGTCCCTCACTCTTTATATCCCTATCTCTCCCCTCAAACTCCTCTATATCTCCCTATTGGTCCTTTATCTCTCTCTAAACCCTAAACCCTAAACCTCTAAACCTTAACCCCTAACCCCAAAACCCTAAACCCTAAACCCTAAATAATTCCCCTAAACCCAAGCAACCCTAAACCTCTATCTCCCTATCTCTATCATCCCTCTACCTCTCAATCTCTCTCTCTCTCTATGTCTTTGGACATGTCTCTCACTCTCTATCTTCTATCTCTCCCCTTTGTCTCCTCTATCTCTCCCAAACTCTATCAGTCCCCTCTCTCTATCTCTCTTTAAATTGTAAACCCTAAACCCCTAAACCTGAGCAACCCTAAACCTCTAAACCCTAAATAATTCCCCTAACCAACCTCTAAACCACTTCTCTATATAGGTGCAACTAATATCACTTTTTCATTGTTTTCCACATTTAATTATATTCTTTTCCATTTTCCAAGTCCTACATGTGTCCAAGTTGTATTGTTTGTCAAGTTTTTAGTCTAATTGTTAACCCAGCTCTCATGGTTATTAAAATTTTAGTATATTATAGTTAGATTTATCCTTCAGTAACATTAATTTACACATTGTTGCACAAACAACCACACTGAAACATAACCTTACCTAATTAAGGTTAACCTTTTAAAAGGTTCTTTCATAAATGGCGAGCTTAACAGATCCAACTAGTTCAATGTTCTTATAGTCCATGCTTACCCTTTCAAGAGAGTTCATGCCATGTTAACTTTGCATTATGTCCTAACATATCACATGAAGGACATCATCATCACAAGGAATAACAATGTCATGAAGGATTAACGAAGGTGTAGCTTCACCACATAAAGTATCATTCATAATTTTATCACTAGAGGGTAAGGGTATATCATGTGTATCCTTCTCAAACCATGTATCATGAATCAAATCATATGAAGGATTGCGTAAAGCAATTTAGGGCATGAAATCCAAAACACCCCAAAACACAACCCCTACTGCCCCACCATTCCTATCCCTGAAATATTGGAACATAGTCTAGAAAAGTGATTATTTCACCTGATGAACAAAATTGAATATTTTATTATTGATTATTTGAGTAATTCATTAGTGATGATTCTTAGTGTTTAACAAATCCTTATGGATCAATGTGTAAAGAAGCTACCAATGTTAATTTGCCCTCCTCCTTCACTAGAAATGGTCTTTAAGGAGGTTCATATATTGATGGGAGATCCAAGATTTAAGAGGTGTATTTTCAAAAAGAGTAAAAAGCCTTTTTCCCAAATTTTTTTAGAAAACAGATATTCGTTTTGGTTTGGTATCCAAACCAAAATAGATATCTGTTTCAAAGTCAAACTTTGCCAAGTCGCAAATTTGGCTAAGTAAAAATGTGATTTTTTTTCCTATTGCCACTGTTTGGCCTGCGATGATCCTGCACATACCCTTATACATAACATTACATGAGGAAATCAAAACTTCATCACCTGAATCCAAGGACTTTTCTAAGGAGGAATCAAACTGTATCTTTTTACTCTGACATTCCTTCTTCACATGCCCCCTCTTTCCACAGTTCCAACACTTCACTCTATTCCTTTTTGTGGGAGTTTTAGATCTTCCCTTGGACTTGTCCTTAGGCCCATCTCCCTTAGATCTTCTTTCATTGGACCTTCCCCTGACATGGAGAGCATCTTTTGAACTTCCTACAATGGCCTTCTTCCTCATCTCCTCTGATAACAAAGTAGCAACAACATTGTCCATCTTTGGAGCATATGGAAGGTTAGCACTGAAAGAATCATGTTTTCCCATGAATCAGGAAAATAACAAAGCAATGTGATACATTTATCTTCCTCATCAATCTTAACATCAATAGAAGCTAACTGACTCAAAATAAAATTTAAAGCATTCAAATGCTTAGCTATCGAATCACCTTCCTTCATCTTAAAATAAAATAATTTTCTTTTCAAATATAACTCATTTACCAACTCTTTTCTTGGTAGATCTCACCTAGCCATTTCCATGCCTTTTATCTAGTCTATCCCACTCATTTAGACTAACATCATCAATTTTCTTCTATTTTGTTACATCCAACCATTGGTTTCTTTCTTCAAGGAATCCTCCATTTTTAGCTTAGACAACTTGTATCTTGTACCATTGAACTTCTCTATGTCCAAATGGGTGTTTGTTGCAGCCATGATTTCAACACAAAATCTGCAAAACAAATGCAACCAGAACTCCCACTACAACTCAAAAAACCTTCACTCCCACCCAAGAGTCAGAACTAGCCAGGCTTTGATACCAAATGCTAGAAATGAAGGTAAACAACTGCAAGTAGAAATCTGATCTCAACAATTTTTATGCATGCATGTCTACAATCGAATGGAGATTGCAATAGAAATAAAACTACAACACCCAAAAACAACAAATCAAAGAACTAAACACATAACATAGTATGTACATGGAGAAAACCCTTTCAGGTAAAAAAACTCCACACAGAAGACAGGCACAAGCTTGTATTAATCTGTAAATAAGAGAATACAATACAATATCACTTCCAATCTCTCCTTCAGTCTTTAATCTGGTAGCATTCCAGCATCACATGTATACAAGTCTAACTCACAATGAAAATACATTTACAAAGCACCAAATTTATAGGAAAATGTAGCACCTCCAAAATGTGGTTCCACCTTCTTGAGAATCTCACCTACATGCCCAAAATAATCTCTTACAGATTTCGTACAGCTATCATAAGGCATCTTCCATGCATGGGTGCCTAGGGACAAAAATAGGTTCTTATATGCAATAATTGTTGTCATTAACCATCATAGAATCTCTTACATCTTATGACAGGTGTAAGTATGTCATATATGCTCTTACAACTTATGACACATGTCATAATAACCTCTAAATAGAAAATCCTCAATATGGACACCTAGATTATCCAACTTCACCATTTACTATTACCATGATGTAGTCAAAAAGTAAATGTAACATCGTAATTACCGGTCCCATAATAAATAATTACTTTTGTCAGTGAAGCTCAACATCCCTTATGGGTGAATTAAAAATAATAAGAAGGAATAAATAAACATGGAATTTACAAGGTTGATGTCACCTTAATTCCAACATCTAGCTCTAGCACCCAATGTAATAAGATGCAATTCTATGGAAAATCATTTTCCTAACCCCTATCTTGGTTTTATATGTTTGGATGGAAATTCATTGATGATAGGGAAATTTTTAAATTTCTTGCAATCCCTATTGCCTTCCAAGATATGCCAATCCAATCTTTGGTAGAATGTCTTTGATAGAGTTGAAAAAACTTGCTTACTAGAAAACCAAGTTTCTTTTGCTAGCATGTAGATTCCATATCTACTCTAAAATGTTATCGGCAACTCATGTTTACTACTTATTGTAGGTAAATTTCATTGGATAATATCCATAATTTCTAAGTTATGATTTTGTACAAAGACCATTTATTCATTTAAATTATAAGTTTAATATTATATTTTTTAAATTAAAATTTCATTGTAATTTTTAAAACAATTGTTATAATGAATGTTCAATATTAGAATAATAAGAAAGAATTATTTTCCAATTTTTTATACATGTGATCCTATGTTATAAAATTTTACTTTAAAAATCTATTTTTTAAAATATCAAATAGGACTTGAAAAATCTAAAAATATTTATTATTTTGAACTTTAAAATTAGAAGTTATAAACATTACTTTATTTTCATAGAAGTAAATACCTTATTTTAAATTGAAGTAAATCTTGGAAATGGTTTATAGTAGATAGAAACACAAGTTGACTAAGGTAGAATAAGAAAATCCTACCATATTTTCCTAATAATTGTGTCTAACACATCTATATCTAAAAGTAATTTGGAGTCAATGATCATTGATCCTCTAAAAAATGTCTCATTTATAAAAATCAACTAGAGATCAATTCTTACCAACTATAAAGATCTAACACCCACAAGCTCAAGGCTCTAATGAGTTAAACAAAATAAATACCTCACAACCTTTGACACTAAAATGGAGTAGATATTTATTTGTGTGCTTAATATTCTATGTTACCACTTTATGAGAACTTATATTAAGAAATTCTTTTTGACGAGTCATCTCCTATGATGTGTCACATAGCATGATGATGTGAGAAAGGGGTTGGAGTTGATCAAGCTCCATAATCCCTTAGGTCCCCTTTAGGTCACATCCCCATGCATTTCTTCTTCACACATACCACATATTACTGCTAAATCATGTTGCATTTACATTTTCCCCTATCTCCTATTTAAGGTGGCCAACAAGTTGAAATATGGCTCAACCCATCCCTTGTGAAAAATTCAACCATGGTTGATCTTGTACACATTAAGCTAGGGAATGGTAATGCAAACCATTTAACTATTTTAATACATGCAATTTCACATACTAGTCTCACATATCATGCTCTATTATGTTATACTCTTCTACTTTCTTTATCTTTATTATCTACCTTCCAAAGGATAAACCTTTTATAAAATGCTTGCAAGGTGCTCATCCCTTCTTACAAGAAAGGCATTTGTACACCTAAGGGAGTCACCACTTTTACATATGTTAGTGCACTAGATTATTGTATGCATTACTTTATTTATCCTTGCACATAGGATAAGCCTTCTGAGGTGCATGTTGACTTGTGTAGGTGTCATCCTACACATATGCATCACTTATTTGAGAGGTGTTGGAACTAGATATGTTAAATCAAATTTTTCAAAAAATCCTCACCTTGTATGCACTTCGAGATCAGTTTGCGAAATTCTTGCCCTTGTTTTATCCTCATTATTCTCCCTTGGGTAGGTGTCGTCATTCCATTCCTTTCTATTAATTAGTAAGTCCATTTAAGTCTTTCAGCTTTTACCTTCATGTACTAAGAAGACGCCAGTTGTGAACCTCCGAGCTCAAACTTTCATATTATTTCAATTGGCTCATAAGTTAAATCAGTTCACTAGTTTAATCGGTTCATAAGTTCAATCGGCTCATAAGTTAAATCAGTTCACTAGTTTAATCAGTCCATAAGTTCAATCGGTTCACTAGTTCAATTAGTTTGTTGGTTCAAACAGTTCACAAGTTCAATCAGTTCATAAGTTCAATCGGTTCATTAGTTAAAATAGTTCACGAGTTCAAACAGTTCACGAGTTCAATCGGTTCACTAGTTCAAGTGGTTCAAAGGTTCAAGTGGTTCATAGGTTCAAGTGGTTCACAGGTTCAAAGTGGTTCACGGGTTCAAGTGGTTCACAGGTTCAAAGTGGTTCACAGGTTCAAAGTGGTTCACTAGTTCAAGTGGTTCATTGAGTTCATAAATACATAATGCTTGTTAATATCGGTAAGAGTAAGTTAGTCGGGATAGAATCTTCACATCATGCCAATCTTATACTCTCGCCGACAAATTTATATCGGACTGATACATCCGATTAGAGTAAGTTTTAAAGATAATCCCAACTGCATGAGTTATACTGATCGTGGAAGCCAAAGAACCATTGGCGAGACAAAATGAATCAGAATAAAGCTGCCAGTTTCACCGACACGATAGTCACAACGATGTTGGGGACATGTTGTGAAAGATCTTGCCAATGCAAAACTTAGAAACCCTAAAATGACACTAAAATCCAAACGATTAAGATATTTTTCTGACAATTAAAATATTTGTTTTTTGCAAGATATACACAACAGGAATTAAACTATAAAACACCCATGAAAGGATCTTGAGGGACTAAACAAATCATCGATAAGGGAAGTAATTACTTGAGTAAATACATTTGTTTGGATTAATTGATCAGACATTAATTTGTATTTTATCTAGATTTTTTAGGATATTAAAGAAATCCTCGAAGGAGATTAAGCAAAATTGCAGTTGAAGATCCTTGTTTGATTCTGAGATGGTTATCCATCTGATGATTAAGACGACTGTTAATTTTTCTAAGTTCGTTTATTCAAACAAATATTATGGTTTGGTTATCAACCATCACAACTGTTGTAACTGGTCTGAAGCTTGTATGCTACTCTTTATAAGAGATGACCAAGACCAGAGAAAGAGAGAGGAAGCAAAGAAGATAGATAGAATAGGAAGAAACATTATAGATGAGATTTGAACAACACTGCTAGTTCATTTTTTAATATATTTTATTTATGGTAGACCATGTGCAAGCATTCTCTGAGGAAGTCAAGTCTGTAAGCATGAAGCAGTGACTACAAATTTCGGTATCAATTATCTGTTAAATTTATTCAATTATATGACTGTCTCCTTTCAAAGTTTTCTCTGTTATTCAATTTAAATTATCAAGTATATTTTCAAGTTGTCTATACACATTTGCTGTTATAGTGTGATAAGATTAATTGGTTTCTACTTCCAGGATTAAATCCTTTAAATCTATCATAGTAACTGTGAAGGCATTGTCATGGATCTATAAGAAGAGTCATATAGTTAGGGTTTGTTTTCTATCTCCAATTTTTGATTAATCTATTACAATTGCAGTATTATTCTAATAGGTTCCTTCAAGCAAGGATTAAATCCTTTTAGATGAATGCAAGTAATATTTTGTCAATTGGATATATGTAAGTATGGAACACTAACTATTTCCTTGTAGGGTTGTACAAGTTAAATACCTATTCTTTCATGCCAGGTAGTTCAAGTTTTTACCAAATAAATAGTCATGTATTTCATGATCATTCTGACTCTATATTAAATAAGGCATTGGTCTAATATTTTCATTATTACTTATCAAAATTCATTTTTAGATTTACTTAGTTAGATTGCATTATTGTTTTATCTTTTCAATTTAGATTATTTTCAGAATTAACTTGCTGTCTCTTTATCTATTTTATAATTAGTGCCATTATCAATTGTTAGATTAATTCTGATCTTTATCTTCTTTATTAATTAGAGGTTTACCCACCTAGGTCCAGCAGAGCTTGAAGTGAAGGGGGTTTAGCCATATCTACCCCGTGTCAGTTAGCCAAAAATGTCAAGAGAGCCTGGCACCCTCTTAGGGTTAATGACATGCGTTTTGAGACCTAACAAGAGGCATCTTCTATTTTTAAAAAAATGTTGTTTCTTGGTCACCTCTCTTAAAGTGACTCATCTTGCAATCATTAGTTAGGATTCCTTCTTGAGTGTGCATGCACGCACACACACATGCACACACATGCATGTACATGCACACTCACACATCTGATTATCACACTTGATAGCATGAGTTTGTATTATTGCAATAGTGCACTTGTAGAATATTGACATATAATTTGTTCTTCATACTCGTGTTTGCTTTCTTGTTTGGAATATATATTCTATTGTCTTCAAGAAATTACTATTGTAGCATTATTCAATCATCTAGATTATGGGTCTTGTGTGATCTTGTCCCGATCATAGGTGAATCTTACAGCCCATAATCACACTTAAGGAATGATCTTGTATTATTGCAATCTTGCAATTGTAGAATGTTAACATCTAATTTTCTTTATACACTTGAATTTAATTTCTTATTTGGAATAGCTAATCAATTTTCTTCAAGAAAGTGGTATTGTGACATTCTTTAATCTAGATCATGGGTCCTATATGATCTTGTTTTCTTCATAGAAAAATCTTGCAACATATAATGTCTTTTTGAAAAGTTTTATTGACTCTTAATCAACCTAGTCATTTGGGTGGATGTTCACACAACAATCCATGTCTTATTCTATCGTGCAAGTTATCAATTTGCAAATAATAAGGTACATAATTGCCATTTATTTTACACTTGAATCATAATAGTTAAATTTATATTTAAGGATTCATAGAGCTCTATCTATATACATTTGGGTGAATCCAAATCAAATCATCATTCTTTTTATATTTTCATCCTCATTCCACTCAACCTTCTTCTTTTCTTCATTGGGCAATTGGTAACTAAACATGTCTAATTAATAGGTTGACCCCATCTAAAAGAATGCTTCATGGATTATTTTGACACTCCTTTCCATCATATCTACCATTACCAAGTCCCATAAAAAAATATTATTATTCAAGACTAGACTAGAATGAATATGGATTACAAATCAAATCAATTCTTTGCAATCCCTCTAAAACCATTCCACCTATAATTTTTTCCATGCCTAAAATCATCCATCAACAAAAAAAAATCAATCACATTTGAAATCATTCAACCACAACAAATGGGTTCAACCATGGCCAAACTCATTCCCCATGTATCCCATTCACCTACTCCTCCATCTCACCCACCTTTAACCTACTCCTCCATACTCTCATGAACACCTTAATATTTTTTTAGATAAGCATATAAAAGTTCTTACCACTACCCTACAATAAATCTATCCATCACAACCAATATTTTCTCATCTCCACCCTATCTAAACAAAAAGCATCCCTCTCACCTAATACAATCTAGACAAAGCATTTAAGATCCAACCACTAATTTTATTAGAACAAACCATTATCTTTTGACACATTATGCATCAATATAGGCCATAAAGTTATAATTGATTATTATATTTGATGGATACCATGACCCCATTTCACATATTAAACTCTTATAATCCTAATATATAGACTAGATACGTGCACCAACTCACTATATAGACAAAATATTTTCATAAACACCAATAGGAGAGGATTTAGAGTCGTCTATAAATCTTTCCTCATCATTCTTTATAAATTTTTATAACATTCTCTAATCCTTGAAAATAAAATACCAATAAGAAAGATTTATAGAAAATAGTATTTAGAATTTTGTTACAATTACATATTCTCATAATGGATCAATGAAAAAATTAATTTGAGAATACAAAATTATTGGCATTAAAGAACATAATTTTAACAAACAAGTTTCATTTGTCAATTTTATTAAACCCTTTTCGCTTTACTCAACTTGAAGTTGTATGGTTTAACTCTCAATGTTGAGAAGGTGTCATGGAATAATCTCTTGGAGAGGATGAACTTTTGGATTAGTGTCACCAACTAACATAACAAAAAACACAATAGATCACATACTTTAACACTTAACAATATAGAGTGTGTATTGAACACATACCCAAAGACACCATCCTTAGAAAAGAATTTCTATGAAATAAAATACCTTACTGTTGATTGTCAGGAACACTGAGAGGGGGGGGGGGGGTGAATCAGTGTTCTATAAACTTTTTCTTGCACGTTTACTTTTAACCATTTCAAAGGATTAATCAAATAGAAGCATAATATACAAATGACCAGCATCCACAAAAGCATGACACATAACACCAAGATTTTACATGGAAAACCCAAAATGGGAAAAACCATGGAGAGGATTAGATCTCACAAATATATTGCAATATTTACAAAAAGATGTTCATGCTTGGTCACTCCATGGGCCTAGAACATGTTGGCTCACTACCATGATGCACAACTAAGTTTAGCAAGCTCACTGCCCCAAACCTTAACCTAGCAAGATTACAATAAGGGTTGTTAAACCCTGAGGGCTATTAAACCCTATTGAAGGCTCACTGCCTTGAAGACGAACACTTGTTTCCAATCAGATTGCACATGAGAGTTGAGTATTGTTTAAGCATTTGCCATTATGCCAGGGTGTAGTCATTTAACAACTGTATTTTGAATCCCAAGTCTTCATCACTGCTGATCCTCTAACTCTGCTCCACTATTCACATCCTAAGATCACACTCATATATTTCCACACACCACAATCAAAAATCATTACTCTTATATATATCCGCATCTTGATTTAATCCATAATCAAGTTGGCATCCAAGAAATGAAACGTGTACATAGAAAGATGTACCTTGTCACTCAAACCAATGCACTATGTGTTGCATGGAGCCAAATCTTCTCCCAAATGTGTTCAGAGAGGTTAGCTCTAACCATTCAATTACTTACATAGATCTTTCACACACTATCCTTTCTCCGCATCATAATTTATCTCACCAGTCGGCTTGTTCCTCAAGAGTATGCTTAACAACTTCATCTGCTGACTTACAACTTTTACTACGGATCACAAAGCACCTTCCAAATCATATCAAGGACTCTTTACACATTCCCAATCTTACCCTTAGAACCACAAGGCATCATATCATCTTGTGGAGAAATGCGGACAATCAGAACTCAGACTCTGTCTCTGTTAAACTCTGTCAAACACTGTGTCGATACTTAGCAGCTTGTAGCTATCCTTCTGGTGAACTTCAGATCTCCTAACTCTAGAATAAGACACTTCATATAAGTGTTTACAACACCTCAAAACCACATAATGAAATACTTATCTGCGGAGGAATGTGGACCACTGCACTAGACCCTGTTCATTGTTCCTGTTATACCTTTGCTTACCCGGACTTAGACATTTCTTCAAGATGACTTCCAGAGAAGATTAGGACTTAATCTTTGAGGCATAACACTATCAAACACCAAATGACATCATACCTAAACCGCATATGCAAGTCTTCAATTGCAAAGGCATACTGGCTGACTTACTATCTTCCACTCAGAATACTTTCCATACTTAGCCATTTTCTATCACCCGGACCTGGAATCCAACATGTTCTTCCGGAGATATCTCTTCTTGTCATGGAGATAGGTTCTTTGACCCTTGTTTCCATCAATGACAACATACAAGTCCATACTGGAGCAGTGTATCTTGCCAACAATCTTCCCCTTTGGCATTGATGGCAACACTTAGGGAAAAATGCTTGACTGCTCCCCCTTACTATATATATTGTACTTTCTTGCTCCCCCTAAGATGATTATCCATTTTTCACTAATCTATATCTCCCCCTTTGACATCAATGGCAAAAGGTGTAGCCCATAATACAAAAATTTTCAAAATTTTCAAAAAATGTGTGTACCTGTCACATATTTACAAATGCAATCTTCATCTCAATTTGTGACTGAAGGCAAAATGGCACTATAGATAGTCTTTATCAGAGCTATTTCTCTGTTCCAACTATTTCTTGTACTTTCTAGGATATAGATGTGGCCATTAGAAAAACTAGCTTTTCTGCCCTCTGTACATCTAATGGTGTGCCAATTTGTACAAGTGATTTCATGGCTTTATCTGCAACTTGTTCCCTTCCAGCACCAACTAAGACGTCTGCAGTGTCTCTTGCTCTCTTAGATCTTTCTTCTCAACTTTGTTCCAGAGGATTTATGTCCATATTTTGTTCTGGTGTAGGGCTCCTTAACTATTCCCTATTTTCTACATCCTTAGCTTGATACTCAGGAGATAGACCTGTTTCAGTTCTGCCTATATTGCTTATGTGTTTTCTTCTGAAGCACTAGTCTTTACATTGTAATAATTTTGTGATCTAGTCTAGCGACGAGAGAAAGGATCATACCTAGTCTCACATGCTTTAAGATTAAGGTTGGCAGGCTTGATCATTGAAGCATTCTTCAATTTGTTTTTCTTATTCATCTCTGCACGCATTATGACTTTTGCATCCTTGCCTCTTCTCTAAAGTGAAAGGACTTATAATTCTTTCAACCTTGTTTTGATCCTGTCTACTTCTAAATAATCATGTTTTCTCTCTGCAAGATTCATCTCCTTCCTCAGTCTATCCCTCTCTTCAGCCAGATTTGATGGCCTTGCAGAAGTCATCTACTTCTTCTGCAGCATCTGCTTTACAGTTTCTATAGAATAGACAAAATTATTTATTTCCTTCAGTGCATTTTCTTCACTTCCACATTAGCTCTACCATACATTCAGCCCTCAGTGCACTCTACTTCCCGTTCTCATTCCTTAAACTCTTTCTCAAGAAGCAGTGAATTAGACACCCTCTCCATTTGCCATATAGTTGTACTATCATCACTGCCTCAAGCACAATCCAAGTACTTGTGGATAATGCTATTCTCAAATTTGTAATGTTTGCCAGCATTGGTTGTGTTTACATTTCTGACCATGCAAAGACGGTAAATACAATGTCCTGACCTTGACATACCAATCCCAATTCTCACAAGACAACCCATAATGATCTTTTCGAAGAATGACTCCATGAACCTCTTGGCAAGCTTTGATCTCTAGATTGTTATACTTCCGATCCTTGTTACTAGAGGATGATGGACTAATACTAGAACTATCATGAGACTTTCGTCTACCAGGTGAAGAATCACGTCCTTTAGATGACCCAGCAGTGTCCCTTTTGCACATCTGAATCCTGTGCCTTTTGTCTCCTTGCAACTAATTCATTTAAGGCATTTTCTTTCATTGTCCTGGTAGATTTTACAGAAGAGGGCATTCGTGAAGATGGTTGCCCTACGTCTTTTCCCTCTGATTCCTAGTCTCATTTCGTCAAGCTTTAGCCCTCTTCCATACCAAAAATTTATCCCTCGCCTCTGCTCTTTCTGCCAAAAACATTTCCCTGTCTAGTTCAGACATCTTTTGAAGTTGTTCCCTATTTTGTACAAATCACTCCCAAATGATAATCCATCACTATCTGAATTATCTCTCTGGCCCTCATTTTCATCAGGATCAAATCTCTTCTTCAAAGGCATCCTTGTCCCATATGTCTTTCTATCATCAGAATCATCCCTATTATCAGAATTGGAATTACTACCATCATCTAAAATAGAATCAGATTGCTTCCTCTTTGTTGGATCTCGATTCCTTATGCTTTCCATCATGGGCATTAGTTTGACCAGCTACCTCTAGTAGTGAATTCTCAAAATCTGCCATAGTCCTTGCTTGATTTACAACTACTACAAATACAAACTTCCAAGGGCTTATTGTTGTGCCGAAAACAAGTCCCTTTTTACCCTCTGCATGATCTAACTTAGTCACCATTAAATGCTCATTCCAAAAGGTTGTTGAAACCCTTCACTGTAGAATATGGTCAATTAGGATTGCTTCGCAATAAGCTGCGTTAACTATTTTTCTTCCAGTTTTTCTTCTAAAAGGTGTGTCACATCAGATTCCATTATACATCTTCGTGCCTGATTCTGGCATCCACATTCTAGCTGGGGGATTGAATTTTCAACACTACTCCCCCTCAGCCAGAGATCTCAATTTACTTCCTGGAGGAAGTATCTACACCAGATAGTGGTGCGGACTGATCCCTGACTTCTATTACTTATTTCTTGATCCATACCTTGTTCATTTCTTTCTTGGTTTCAACCGGATCACCTTTATCTTTTCCTTTATCATTTCTCTACTTTGTTTTCCTTTCTTTAGAATAGTGATTTCTCTTCACATTTCTACTTCTGCAAAGTCTTGCAACATGTCCAAATTTCTTGCAATTAAAACATACCACATTCTTTTGACCTTGATTCCTTCCATTGATTGAATTTGATCTGCATTGATTAGCCATATGTCCAAATCTATTGCATGCAAAACACTTTCCATTGAATGACTGATGATTCCTTGTATTTTGAAAATTAGTTCTTGCTAAACTTCTGCATTCATTCGATCTATGTCCCATTTTATAGCATGCATTGCACCTAATAGAATTATGACTTACTTTACTTCTGCATACAATAGCTTTATGACCAACCCTATTGCAAGTGAAGCATTTACCTTTGAATGGTTGTTCATTCCTTCCATTGTTGAACCTTTTCCTAATCTAATTTCTACATTCATTTGCTTTATGACCAATTTTCTTGTAATTGAAACACTGACTAGAGAATGATAGAATCTTTTGACTTATTTTGCTCTACACTAAGTAGCCCTATGACCAAACTTATTACATGAATTACAATAACCATTGAAAGATGGGTACCTTTGAGCATCTGGTTGTTTGACCAGAGGTATTTTGGATCTTCTTCTTTGATTTCTGAACTAGTATCCTTTGTTTTGCCTTGACTCAGTGCTTATTTTCCCAAAGTTTGAACTTTCTTCTTTCTCAAATTCTAAACCATGTTTGTCATCAGCATTCCTCTAGCTAGCAATTATTTCATCAAGCTTTTCAGTACTTATCTTGAATTTTTCTTCAAAAATTCTGGCCTCTTCCAGGTCTATTTTTAAACTTAAAATTTCTTTTTCAAGTTTAGCACAATCTTTTGATCTATTCTTCACAATCAAATTTAGATCATCTTTTGCTCTTATTCTTTTTGTAACTTCTGCTTTCAAATCATTTGGGGCTTCATTTGTTGATAACAATTGGTCATTGACTTCTTTGTATTTGTCTTTGAATTTCTTGACTCGCTCTTTCAGCTTTAAGATGCATTCATTAGCTTGTTTCATATTTTCCTTCAGATCTCTAACCTCTGCTTCAAAATTTTCAAGATCCATAAGAGTTGCTTCTAGTTGATTGTATCTCTCATAATATCCATACCTTCTTGCTACCATGACCATACTATCCCAGATCTTCCCTAAGTTGTTAAACTTTTTCCAAGGAACCTGGCTCTGATACCAATTGTTGATTGTCAAGAACAATGAGAGGGGGGGTGAATCAGTGTTCTATAAACTTTTTCTTGCACTTTTACTTTTAACCATTTCAAAGGATTAATCAAATAGAAGAATAATATATAAATGAACAACATCCACAAAAGCATGACACATAACACCAAGATTTTACGTGGAAAACCTAAAATGGGAAAAACCACAGAGAGGATTAGCTCTCATAAATATATTGCAATCTTTACAAAAAGATGTTTAGGCTTGGTCACTCCATGGGCCTAGAACATATTGGCTCACTGCCATGATGCACAACTAAGTTTAGCAGGCTTACTACCTCAACCCTAAACCTAGCAAGATTACAATGAGGGTTGTTAAACCCTATTGAAGGCTCACTGCCTTAAAGATGAACACTTTCTTCCAATCAGATTACACATGAGAACTGAGTGCTACTTAAGTATCTGCCACTATGCCAGGGTGTAGTCATTTAAGAACTGTATTCTGAATCCCAAATCTTCATCGCTACTGATCCTCTAACTCTGCTCCACTATTCACATCTTAAGATCATACTCATATATTTTCACACACCACAACCAAAAATCATCACTCTTATATATATCTGCATCATGATTTAATCCATAATTAGGTCGACATCCAAGAAGTGAAATGTGTACATAGAAAGATGTACCTTATCGCTCAAACCAATGCACTATGTGTTGCGTGGACGCAAATCTTCTCCGAAATGTGTTCATATAGGCCAGCTCTAATCATTCAAATACTTACATAGATCTTTCACACACTATCCTTTCTCTACATCATGATTTATCTCACCAGTTGACCTATTCCTCAAGAGAATGCTTAACAACTTCATCTGCTGACTTGCAACTTTTACTGCGGATCTCAAAGCACCTTCCAAATCATATCAAGGGCTCTTTGCATATTCCCAATCTTACCCTTAGAACTGCAAGGCATCATATCATCTTGTGGAGAAATGCGGACCATCAGAACTTAGACTCTATCTCTGTTAAACTCTGTCAAACACTGTGTTGATACTTAGCAGCTTGTAGCTATCCTTCCGGTGAACTTCAGATCTCCTAACTCTGGAATAAGACACTTCATATAAGTGTTTACAATACCTCAAAACTGCATAACGAAATACTTGTTTGTGGAGGAATGTGGACCACTACACTAGAACCTGTTCATTGTTCCTGTTATACCTTTGCTTACCCAAACTTAGACTTTCTTCAAGATGACTTCCAGAGAAGATCAGGACTAAATATCTAAAGAATAACACTATCAAACTCCAATTGACATCATACCTGAACCACATCTACAAGTCTTCAATTGCAGAGCATATTGGCTGACTTACTGTCTTCCACTCAGAATACCTTCCATACTTAGCCATTTTATGTCACCCAGACTTGGAATCCAACATGTTCTTCTAGAGATATCTCTTCTTGTCTTGGAGATAGGTTCTTTGATCCTTGTTGCCATCAATGACAACATACAAGTTCATACTGGAGCAGTGTCTCTTGCCAACATTATCATACTAAATAATTATGAACATAAAAAAAATATTATTGGTGGCACATAAAGTATGGACACTCAAGTGAACAATATTGAAAAGTAATAACAATTACATGGAACAACTTCCTAGAAAAACATTTCGAGTTTGGGGTGAAGAACATGGAGAGTGGGAGCGAGAAACCAAATGGAGTTGGAACATTTGATTTTTTGAACTAGGACTTTGAGATGACTTACCCTACAATGATTGCTAGTAGAATGGAATATGTCAGGATGTGGGCCACCTTTTGCCAGAGGTGGACTGGGGGGAATTGAGAAGTTTACCAAAATTTTGGAACCCAAGGTGGGTAGTAGAGATCTTACAAGGATGAGTACAACTAGACTCACGGGTCTAGCAAGCTCTATAGGGGACAAAATTTAGGAGTATTTTCTAGGGAGTCAAAAAATCCAAAAGATAGCTAGACATCCCTATTAAAAAATGAAGTGAATCAATGCAAGGAGAAGAGAACCACTTCAAACTCTCTAATTACTCTTATTATAGGACTAAATACAACTGAGTTTTGTATTCAGGTCCTTGATATTATTGTAGAAAGAGGGTTCTCTAAGATAGAAACCTCTTTGACTCGTAATTTTTTGGGTTCTCAACCAAATACTGATGTGGTAAAATTTTGGACATTAAAGAAGTGGTGCACTAAAGGGCAACTAGACATTACAACAATGGCTAAAGGATTCATCTCTTTCTCCTTCTCATGCAAGGAAGACTTAAGAAATATCTTAGTTGGGGTATCCTTAAAAAATGGTACCCAAGATTTGGTCCTTCTAAGGAATCCTTCAATGTTTCCCTAGTGTGGGTTTAGCTACCTTGATTACCTTTGGAGTTTTGGGAAGAGGAAGTATTCAAAAGCATAACAAGCTCCTTAGGTCAATTCTTGGCTTTAGACCCCATTACTAAATCTAGAAAGTGTCTTGTCTATGGTAAAATAGTGCCTGCATAAATGTTGGAACTACTCTCCCATCTTAGATATCTATTTCCTCAAAATTTGGGTTGTGGAAATAGGATCTTGATTTTGAAAAAATCTTCTTTTGTATGTTTCAAATGCAAGAATATTGGCCATTGGGCGAAGGACTTCCCCTTGGGAAAGGAATCGTTGAAAAAAGATCATGGTATTGGTGGAGTCTACTCTCCCTCAAAGAACACTTCTCTAAATGGGAAGGCTAATGCTAAAGGTAGTCAAGAAGAAACTACTAAGGACCAAACCATCCCAAGAGTTGAGAATGAACCCTTGATTCCTGAGGATTCTCATGTGGAGCCCCAAGAGCTAGTAGCATAAACCCTTTCAAAAGAGAAGAATTCTACTCGAGCTCGAATAAGAATATTCAGACGTTTCCATAGGAAAAGGTAGAAAAAGAGGATGATAACCATGGAATGGATGAAATAGGGATGGAGAATGATGCTAGTCCTAATTTAGAGAATGAAAGGGAGATGGGCCTTTTTAATGCAAATTTGTTGGGGGAAAGTAATGGGTGGGCAGCCAAGGAGGAGGGAGTTATTTTAGAGGAGTAAGGACCTATGGTTGAAGGAACACCAAAGAGAGACTATTCCCTTTTAGTTGAGGATAAGGGAGTTAAGGTTGTTCCTTAGGCTGTAGGAATGGGGAGCCCTTTCATTGTAGGTTTGTTGAAAGAAAACAAATCTTCCTTAATCAGATCTCCTTTTATAGTAATGGGATGCAACACTTCCAAGAAAGTTTTTGAACCCCGGTTAGGCTTACTAGGAGTAGGAAAGTGGTAGATTGTGGATCATATCGAAAGAAGAATGGAAGAGCTAGCTTTAAGGAAATCAGGGAAAGATAGACAAAAATGATGTGGCAGATGGGAACCAATGTACCCTTCACGTGTTGTGCTCCAAGGGTACACCAAAAATTAAAAAATGAAATTTCTATCCTAGAATGTTAGAAGGTTGAATACCCCACATAAATATGACCTTCTAGCAAACTTAGCTAAGCAAAATAAGTAGATATTATGCTAGTGCAAGAAACCAAAATGTCTTTTGAGAGAGTTGTAAAAACCAAAATATATTTTACAAGGATAGTGTATGTGAAGGTTTAGATGCAGTTGGGGCTTCAGGTGGAATTGTGAGTTTATGGAACCCTTCTATTATGGATGGTACTCTTATGAGTATCAACTCTAACCATGTGGTTGTTCTTTTCCACCATAAAAAGGAAAACACTTCTTGGATAATTTCTAACATTTATGCTCCCATCACTTGAAGTGCAAGAAAAAATCTCTAGAGTCATCTAGTAGCTTTCAAAAGAATGCACACAAACCTAAAATTGTTGGTTATGAGATATTTTAATTCTCCTTCAAATGATAATGAGAGGAAAGGGGGATCTCAAACTCCACCAAATAGCTGGAAAAACCTTGTAAAATTCATCCATCAAAATGCTTTGAAGAATTTGGAGCTTAAAGGTGTTGAATTCACTAAATTGAATCAATTTAGAAACTTACTTTTAATTTAATAGTAAATTTAAGATCTTTTTTCTTTATAATATTTGTTATAAGAATACGTCTTAACTTGAAATATTTTCAAAAGAAAAAATATAAATGATTTTTTATTTTTAGAATGCTTTTAACTCTTAAAAATAAGATTATCTTGAATATTTTTTAGTATTAATTTAGAAACTTACTTTTAATTTAATAGTAAATTTAAGATTTTTGTTTTGTGTGTAAGTTTTAAAAGTAATGGTTATTATTTATTGTTTTATAATTCTACCTTCATTTTTTAGTATATATCTATTACTAGTACATAGAGATCAAGAAGAGTTGTTGCTAGACTATAACTTATAAGCAATACAATTATACTTTTATTTATTTTTAATGTTTTGATTTACTTGTTTTAATTATAAATATATAAAATCACAGTGCACCCGCTCCTCATCCTTTCTCCACACATCTCTACCTATGTCTACTCCCTCCTCGAGCCCCGTGCTACCTGCAGACCCGTCCAATCCTACCTCCCTCCCTCCTATCCCTTATGACTCCCTTAATTGCTTCTCGACTATTGAAGCTTCCACCCACCCATCGTCATCTTCGCCAGCTTCCTTCCTCTCACACGTGGCAAGCCCCTTAACTTCTGCCAACTCCCTCACCAACTCCTTGATTGTTGATGCACCAAACCACCTAGCTTAGTCCGCATACCCGCCAAGCCTCTTCCTCGGGACCTAGCCCCCTCTCAGTGACACCTTGTCTCCCCCCCATCCCGTCCCACTCACGTCTCCCTTATTCACCAACTTAACTTCTTCATCAACCACACACCTTCCCATCACCTCTTGTACCTCTGTCCCCCAATCTACCTTCAGCTGGATTCATCATAAGAAGAACTCCTCCCAACTTGGTTGTGTCCCCCAATGTCATTAAAAATTGGGAGGACAAACTTGTCATCAACCTTTCTAGCACCCACATTGACCCCCTTGCCCTCAACTTCCTAAAAAGAGGCTTGGGTTTTGCGGTCACCCCCACAACCATCCCTAAGATTGACTTTTTGATCAAAATCGAAAATGCCGTTCGCTCCCTTCCTGACGCCACTGCTGATGAAATTAGACAGGATTGTGCGGTGGCATTGAGACATGCTAAACGCCCCTTTTGGAATGTTCCTAAAGATGAGTTTTTTGCTTTTAAAAAACTCACAAGGAACAACGATATTGTCATCACCAAAGCCGACAAGGGAAATGCAACCATCATCCTTAGCAAACTTGACTACATTACCAAGATGCTCATCCACCTTACCCATAGTGGGAGCTACAAGGTTCTTCCCATCAACCCTGTCTCCAAGGTCTTCAAAAAATTAAACAGTTTATCTCGCTTTCTTCTTTCGATGACCTGACCAAAAAGCACCTTATCCCCAACAAGGAAATCACTCCCCATATATATGGTGTTCCTAAAATCCATAAACCGGGTGTTCCTCTCAGACCTATCGTAGACACCACCCATTCACCCACTTACAATTAGCCGCCTTCCTTGCCAAATTGATATCTCCCCTGGTGGGCAAATCTGATTCCTTCATAAAAGACTCTGCCCACTTTGTGGAATTCATTCGCGACCAAAAGGTTAAGGAGAATGAGATCTTGGTCAGTTTTGATGTGGTGTCTTTGTTCACCAAAGTCCTGATTTCTGACTCCTTAGAGCTCATCAGACGTAAAACTAATGATGAGATTACTTCTCTGGTTGAATTATGTCTTCATTCCACATTCTTCACTTTCCAGGATGTGGTCTACGAGCAATCAGATGGAGTTGCCATGGGCTCTCCCCTCTCTCCCGTCGTTGCTAACCTTTATATGGAACACTTTGAGGATCTAGCCCTTAACTCCTTCCTCCTCAAACCAAGGTGGTGGAAATGATATGTGGATGATACCAACATATGTTGGCCTCATGGTCATGAGAATTTAGAGCGTTTCCACACTCACCTAAACAACTTGGTGGACTGCATCCAATTCACTAAGGAGCTCGAGTTGGACAACCAACTTCCTTTCTTAGATGTTCTTATCATGAGAAAAAAGGACGGCTCCCTGGCTCGTAGTGTCTACAGGAAATCCACCCACACAGACCTCTACCTCCACACGTCCTCCCACCATCATCCTGCTCAAAAAGTGGGGGTCCTTAAGATGCTCGCTACTCGTGCCTATCGTATTTGTGATAAAGAGCACATTGACCTTGAGCTTGCCCACCTTTCTCGAGTTTTTAAGCTCAATGGTTACCACAATAAGTGTATCTCTCGAGCCTTTAACCTTGCCAAGAACCAAGTTAATCCCAAGCCTAAGCCTAATGTCACCAATGCTTCTTGGGTTGCCACCCTCCCCTACATAGAGGGCCTTTCACAAAAAATCTCAAAAATATTGTGCAAGAAAGGCCTCCTATGTGCCTTCAAACCTGTCTCCACCCTCTGGACACTTATCCCTTCTTCCAAAGATTCTAGAAATAATCTAATCAACTCCGGGGTCTACAAAATCGTCTGCTCATGTGGGACACCATACATTGGTGAAACAGGTCGATCCATTCACACAAGGATCAAAGAACATTGCGTAGACATTAGACATGACCGCATCTCCAAATCTGCTTTAGCTGAACACTCTTTCAAGACCAAGCAACACATCTGTCTTGAGCAAACCCAAGTCTTGACCAAAGAAGATTGTTTTTTCAAAAGGAAACTCCAAGAAGCCATCTTCATCAAAAGTCACCCGTCCAACCTCAATCGTGATGAAGGGTGGCATCTTAGCCCAACCTGGCAACCTCTTTTGAACTCCCTCCAATTACACCCTTATCCCAATTGATTCACCCTCCCCCACCTCTCTAATTAATCCCCTCCTCCGCCCTTTCCTTTTCTCCTCCTCCTCGTCCATACTCGCATTTGTCCTCTCTCTCCTCTTATTGACCCTTCCTCACTCCCGCTCTTGAATTTCTTTCTTTTCTCCCCTCCCCTCCCCACCCCTCTTTATCCCACTCTCTCCCTCTCCTTTCTTGCCTTCACCTCCCGCCCTTTTCTAACTGTATTCTAGGAGCTTTTAAGATGCTTTTGTACTTTTCTCTTACTTGCCTTGATTTTTTTTTTTTTTGATCTCGCTTGCTCTGTTTGTATGGGTGTGCAAGCTTGGTATAGAAGGTGATGAGTAGGAGTATATACATATTCCTATTCATCTCCTTCTATATTTCTATTTCCTTCTTTCTTGTTTCTTGTCTCTTTCCATTTCCTTATTTTTATACATATCTATTCTATTACAACATTAATATGTATACATTTATTTTCTTTTACGTTTCCATATTAATAGAGTGTTATATATTAATATATATTTTTACGTTCCAGTTTCTTTTTACGTTTCTATATCAATATGTTCTATCATTTATAGTGATACCTCTCTTTGGATCTATTTTTGCCCTTTCTCTCTTACTATATTTATTCTCCGTTTTCGAGTTTTTTGTATCCTTCTTTTATCATATTAGTATATCCATCCTTTCTATCACCTTTTTAATATTAACATCTTTATTTATTCTCACGTTCCCATATTACTCTATTGTTATATTTTAATACATATTGTTACGGTTCCATATTATTTCGTCTCGATATTAATATGAGGCATTATTTATATACTGTTTCGTCTCTATATTATTAAATTATCGTATCTTTCTTCTTTTTTCTACACTATTACCAATAGTAATATATTTGTATAATTTTTGCTCTTTCTTATATTTTTTGCTCTTTGTAATATATTTATTTATCTACTTTTTTGCTCTTACTTTTTCCTTTTAAACTTTCTTTCGTTATTTTTAATCTTTGATCTTATTAAAATTCTTTAACTACTTTTTCTTTAGATTGGCTTGTGTTTTATATTTCTTTAGTTTTAGTTGTCATTCTTATACATTTTTAACTGGTGTTGTCCCTTGTGAGGTTTCTTCCCATGTTGCTCATTTTATTTTACCTTATTTTTCTCCCCTCAACCACTGCCCTTCGTTTTCCATTCCCCTCTTCACCTCTATTTCCTTTATAAGGCTCAGTCTGCTATCTATTTTTCAAAACTCCTCTTCCTGATGATGGATCATTGAGTATGATCCGAAACGTTGATTCAAAAACATACACAGTGGAATCCAGAAGCACATGCAATACTCACTATTATGGACTGTGGAAAACTTATGCCTTCTATCAAGAAGAGTTGTTGAATTACAAAGGATCAAGAAGAATTGTTGCTAATTGTTGCTAGACTATAAGTAATACAATCATATTTTAATTTATTTTTAATGTTTTGATTTAGTTGTTTTAATTAAAATAAACAAAATCATAGTCTAATGAGGAGGACTATATTTGGGGCGCTGAATCATCTGTTTATATCTCAATTTCTGGCATTACTAGACCATGCTCTTAATTTTGTCTGATTTTAAAACAGTACTCTTTAAAAAATAAAAAATGTTTCACTATAGATTCAATTCAAATTAAAATTGAATTTGTATTTTGTTAGAAATTCAACATGAGTCAAAGTTGAGCCATCCATAACTTGAATGAAGTGTTTTACTGTAAATAAAGTTGTCCACATATTCTTAGAATCTCACCTAAACACCAAGCCTGAATTGAATCAAACATAATTTAAACTTTCTTTGACCAAATAGACTTTAAAAAACTTCTATTATATTCTCTGTACTTGAGTGATTGTCTCTTAAAGTCGTACGATAGAACATTAATTACATCCAGGTTATCACACGTTTGCGTTAAGGGGTCTGCCATAGGAATGTTTAACTAAATTAAATATGAGTAGCTAGGAGAAAATCCACGCATGCATGGGAATACAAAATGTAGCCTAGCAATTGTCCGTTGAAAACTTTGGTTTCCTTTGGGATTAAGGATCCATTTTCTTCGGAGATAAGGTTCCACTTCACTATAAAAATATTAAATTAGAATATTAACGTATAGTATGGGATAGAGAAACATTTTTCCCTTGACTCTTCATTTGGTCTAGTCTTTGTTCTTTTCCTGATTCTCTTACATCATCTTTCAATGATTTTCTTACACCATCTTCGAGAAGCCTAGAAATTGTTACACACCTCATGATATGGAAGGGAATGAAAATTAGAAATGACATGTTTATATAGGATAATAGTGGTTATAGGTTTAAATTTTGGTAATTTTTTTAATGAAAAGATTATATAGTAAAACAATGTGTTAAAATCTTTAAAAAATAGGGTGCATGAGATTACATCCTCAAGTTAAATTGACAAGTCATGATAAAAATTAAGTATATGATAAAGTCATAGGATGAAAGAGTCTATGGCTCCACAAAGGAAACAATCCTCAAGTCACTAGAGTAACATAAAAACTAAAACTTCTTTTCTTCAAATGGGACCCTTAAGGGCTCCTTTATTTGGAACAATATTTGCAAAGCCAAGAGCCTCTTAGCTAAAGGCATCAAGGGAGATTGGATAAGGGCAACCAAGTCCGTTTCTGAGAGATCATTGGTTGGAGAAGGGTCCCCTCTCGGCTATGCCTCAATTCCAATAGCTCTTGATGAGTCTTACTAGTAGCTTGTGGACTATGTGAATGGATATTTGGCTAAGGATGGTACTAGAGTCAAATGGAGAAATATTCAGGAAGTTATCAACAAAGGTCTTGCTACTGCTATTATTGATCTCCAAAACAGTATTACAATTTTTAGACTACCAATGTTTTAGCAAGAGGATGATATATTTTGGGCCCCTACCCCAAGGGCCTCTACATTGTTGTCTCTGGATACTCTTTACAGTTGGACTTTTGTGGCTCTAACAAAAAGTGGAGAAGAATTCATATGGAATACTATGGTTATTCCTAAGATCAAATATTTCTGGTGGATTATTGCACATAACAAAATCCTTACCAAGGACAACCTACAACAAAGGGGATTCTCCTTCCCTAACCGATGCATGTTGTGCCTGGTCCATTTTGAAATTGTTGATCACCTCTTCCTCCATTAGTTCTATAGATACTTATGGGAAGTTCTTTTCAAGAAATTTGAGATCTACTGGGTGATGCTTAAGTCTCTGGATGATTTCCTTGAAAGTTGGACCTCCCCTTTTAGCCATCCAATTATTAAGGAAATGTGGAATATGTCCTCCTAGCATATTTCTTGGAGGGTGTAGAAGGAAAGGAATGGTTGTATCTCTAGGGGAAAAAGCCAAAAGGATAAGTCATTCTTCCAAGCTATTTGTAGAGCCACTACAGAGAATGTGGAGTTTGCTGAATTATCTAAACCCATTTGTAGCCCTATTGCCCTAAAAGTTAGAATCTCTGGAGAGTGGGGGGTTAGCTATGATCTTCATAATGTTGACTTCAAGAAGAAAAATTTGAGAAAGTTAGTTATATGGAGGACTACACTTGTTGGTTGGGTCAAACTTAATCTTGATGGGGCTTCAAAAGGTAACTTGAGATTGGCTAGTGGAAGAGGGATAATTAGGAATGAAAAGGGAGAATTCATTAGTATGTATGCGAGAAACATTGGGTTAAGAAGTAATAATGAAGCAGAACTAGTTGTTGCATGTTGGGGCCTTCATCTTGCTAGCTCCATGGTTCTAAGTAAATTTCAAATTAGGGAGACTCTAAAGTCAACATTGAGCTCATAAATAGAAAATTGGAACCAGGGTGGAAACTGGAAAGTTATGCTTTTGACCTCAAATAGATGACAAGAAAATTATCTCTTCTCTACTGCTCATGTCTTTAGGGAAGGGAATTAGGTTGTTGATACCTTAGCTAATGGTGTTAATTTTGAAGGTTGGAAATGCTGGAGACATGGATCTGACATTTTGTATCATATTTCAAACCTGTATCTCAATGATTTTTCCTAAGTTTGATATGGTGTTACAAAAAAAATTCCTTTCAGGTGATGAGAAGTGTGTTTTTCCCCATGATTGGGCCATCATGAAGCTAAATAGAAGGAAAAGGGGTTTGCTCCTAATGATGTGAAGACTTTCTATGAAATATCCAATCATTAACTGTGTTGAGGATGTTTGGAGATATGATGGTAGCATCTAAAGGGTTCTATGTGTGAAAGAGTTATTTGTTAACTCTTTCCTATAGGTCACTTTCAAATTGTTTGTTTGGTTTCTATTGTCACTAGAATATGCACCCTTGCTAAACACCTAGCTCAGCTATTCAGTGAAACATGGGTTCAGACCTCTCAAAGTGTGGGCTTTGATAGCCAGAGATCAACCTCCAGACAAGGGTTGGTTCCCTATTACATATCACTGAAGATACCTAATGTAAAATCAACTGCATGCCTAAAACACTAAACAATATTACTAAGTTCACATCATGAAAAGGGTAAGAAATAATTAAAAATACAAAGGAGGTGATACACCAATGATAAGGGGATCTTTGGACCTACTTGTCAAGTACAAAAACAATCTCAAGAAAAATGACCTGCATTCACACAAACTCATGAAAACTTCCACAAAGGTTAGAAAAAAGGAGTGTAGCTACAAAAGGGACCAATATCCTCAAGAGAAACTTCCAAATCTTCAAGAAAACACAATGATAATGTATATGAGAAAGGAAATAATCAATTCTTCTTATTGATCATGAAGGCTTAGTATCTATTACAAATCTAATATACATAAATCTATGATAAAATCCAGAGCCACATCTCTATCCAATTACAACAAGACATATTGGAAAAGTAAACATTTTTTGAGAAAAATAGGAAGTTTTCTTCAAGTGGAGAATAAAGAGACTAACTACCTCTTGAATTATTCAATTAACCTTCCTGGGTGTAGAGGAGAACAATTGATAGTAGTTCATCATAGTTATTAATATTCCATGATTTTTTGAGTGACTAGGTCTTCAAGCTAGAATATCTCCTAAAAAAGCTCCAAAATTGCCACCACTCACTTGAATAAGTACTTGTTGAAGAAGAATCAATTGTTGAATATTGAGAGGGGGGGTGAATCAGTATTCTAAAAAACTTTTCATTCACACATTCATTAATCCATTTACCAAATTCAATAACATGAAAGCAAAGTAAACACATGAAGAGCAGCCACAAATTCATAACACATAGACACCAGGATTTTACGTGGAAAACCCAAAAAGGGAAAAACCAAGGTCAGTGTTAGCTCACAATATATTATGATAGCAATATCAAATTACATGAAGGCTCACTGCCTTAGGGCTCACTGCCTAAGGACTCACTGTCCAAAGAAGTGCTCACTGCCAAATAGAAGAGAAGAAAATATTGAAAGAAGTGGCCCACTGCCAGGAGAGGACTACTATAGGTGCATCTACAGAATGTTGTGGTGCAATACCAATTTGCTCAATATACCTATTCAAAGGACTTCATACTATCTGCCCTACTTTCCTGCTCTGCTTCACATATACTTTTGTCCTTCAGCCTTTACTATCCTTTTGCTAATCATAGAACTACCTTAGGTTGCACAATCATGGAATTCACATTATATTCCAGCACACACACACACCCAACACCGAAACCCATCAAGTATATATATCCGCAACAAGATTCATCTCACAATCAATTCGGCAAGCCAAACATGAAACATTTATACAAGTGTTATGCCTTGTCGGCTTGGTCTTGTGTATAAACAACAAATATGGACCCTAACAAACATACAATATTCTTCATATAGGTCAGAACCAATTATTCATCCACTTAGATTGATTATTCAAACAATATATCTTCTTTGCATATAGATCTAATATGTCTATCAGCTTGTCCCTTAAGACCACACTTGACCAATCCATCTAACACATCATAACTCCCACTGTGGACCATATGAGACTCTAAAATTCACATCCAACATTCATCATTGACTTCTTAACATACCTTTAGAACTGCAGGACATAATAATCCTTTATGGAAAAATGCGGATCTTGGAATTCTTGCTCTATCAAGGTGAAATACTATCAAAATGGAAGCTGATACTGGAGAACTTGTAGAATGTGATATGTTGAGCTTCAGAAGCTATAACTCTGGATTTAGGTAGTCATGGTATGTATCTTTATTGCCTCGAAACCAAAAGACAAAATATGTTGCAGAAGACCCTTTTACTCTGGTACTGTGCACTGTTTCTGACTTAACTCTGTTCACCCAGACTTAGATATTTCACCATATGACTTTCAGAGGAAGTCTGGACTTGAACACTGGAACATGTGATCACTAGGTAGCTATCAACATACCTAAACTATATACAAATGTCTTTAACTACGGAGGCATACCATCTCAAACACCATCACTTACTTTGTATAATGTATACTACCCATACTTAGTCATTTATTCTTCCAGAGCAAAGTCTCTTTGTCATGCCAGTAGAATCCCTTTGCCTTGTTTCCATCAATGACAACATTCAACATTCATCAGAGTAGTGTCTCTTACCAACAATCTCCCCCTTTGGCATTGATGGCAACACTTAGTGAAAAATGCTTATTTGCTCCCCCTTACTATATACACTCTATTTTTCTTCTCCTTCTTGTTGGCAAGAGACACTGCTATGCATGATAGGTGTTGTCATTGATGGCAACTAAGTTCATCTTACATATCTGTATTACATAATTTATTCATACTGGAAGTCAAAGTGAAGATTTGTCCAAGTCCGGGTGGTCAGAAATAGAGCATGTGACAGGGTCTAGTATTTGGGTTTGGATCTCTCCGGTGGTAAATCACAGTATGCTACAGATCTGAGGGAGTAATAAGGATTGTCAGGACTATCTAAATCTAGGAATTTAGCCTCCAGTGATGAAGGATTCAAAAGTTATAAGCATCTGAGTATCAGGTTCTAGCTAGTCAGTACAATCAGAAGAAGAACAAGCCAACTTACTATTTGATCTAGGTCCGAATGAAGAAAATTTGTTGGTTAAGTAACTTGTGATAACCAGTGGTATTGGCCGACATGATTGATGATTTGAGAACACAATTTTTTGGTCCGCATTGTTGTTTGTGCATAGATTCAGCCGACATAGCAGAGTTCTTGATAAATGTTCTAAGTTTTCTTAAAGCCAACTACAGTTGATTGAATCTCTTGATGCAAATATATATAGCCCATGAATTCAAATGTTTTGGTGTGTGTGTGTGGTGTAGTGATGGAGTAAGTGCGAAAAAGTGCAGGAAGAAGTGTGAAGGTGAAGATCTAAGCTCTGATTATGGCCAAAGAGTAAAACAGGGCAGAGTAAGGATGAAGTGTGTAAGATTAGTATTTTGTGCTTAACCAGAACTAAATTTCTGCATTAGTAGATGCTACTCATCAGTTCAAACATTCTGTAATCTTCTTGTAATCATCTCTATAGGTAGTGAGCCTCTTGGAGCAGTGAGCTTTGGGCAGTGCGCCCTAAAGGCATGTGCCTTCCCCATTTGTAATTCTTTTAATAGAGTATAATTTCTTGTGGGTTAACCCCCACCGTGGTTTTTCCCTTAACTAGGTTTCCACGTAAAAATTCTTGTGTTATGTGTGTTGATTATGTTTCTGCTCATGTGTTGTTGATTTATGCTTTCATGCTTATATCATTAATTTGTTAATAAGTGATAAAGAAGGTAAATTGGTGCAAGTGATAATTTTTTTTGAGACAACTGATTTACCCCCCTTCAGTTGTCTTCTCTTATTTCAACAATTGGTATCAGAGTAAGGTTCCTTGGAAGAAGCCTAATAGCTTGAGGAAGATCTTGGAAGGAGTTTCAATGGCTTCACTCAGAGAACAACTTCAATTGGCTTTAGAAGATCTTGATCAGTCCAAAGCAGAAGTAAATGAACTGAAAGCAAACCTTAAAGATGCTGATGATTGCATTGAGATGTTAAAAGAAAAACTAAAAAAATGTATGGAAAAGAGGAAGGAGATACTTCAGCAGCTAGCTAATCTTATTGAAGAAAATGACATGAATGAGGCTTTGGAAGAAAAGACAAAGGAATGTGAGAAGCTGACAAAAGAAGTTTCTATTCTAAAACATGAGATGGAATCTGGGGTGATGAGGCTAACCAAATAAATTGAGGAAAGGAATAAGACTGAAGAAAACCTGAATCAAAATCTGAAGGAAAGAATAGAAGAATGCTGCAGAATGGACAGAGAAATTGGTCACCTAAAATCTGATCTACAAGAATGCAGATATAATGAGGAACTTGAAAGGCAAATTGTCATCCTCAGACATGACCTAGAAGTTGCAAATGAATACAAGGAGAAGTTCAAAATAATCTCAACTAAACTTGAAGTGTTGCTTGAGAGTCAGAAGAAGGTTGATGATAAGCATGGTCTTGGGTATGAGAAAGGTGAAAGCTCCGGATCCGGACAAAGAAATTCTCAATCAAGGAATGGGAGAAACAGACCTAGAAGACCTTCGGTAAGACAGCCTAATGGTCAAAGATATCCATCTTTCAATGGCAATTGTTTCAATTGCAATAAATTTGGTCATAGAGATACTCAATGCAGAAGTAGAGTGAATCAAAGTGGTCCTTTCTTCTCTGGTCAATGCTTCAATTGTAAAAGGTATGGTCATAGATCTAATGATTGTAAAAGTATGATGATAAACCACTCTAACAACAAAAGAAATTTAAATTCTTTCAATGGCTACTATTTTGCATACAATGGATTTGGACACATGGCTAATCAATGCAGATCAAGAAGAAATCAAGTAAATAAGCAAAGAAATGTTGTGTGCTTTAATTGCAATAGATCTGGTCATAGTGCAAGATTCTACAAAAGCAAGAAGAATGAAAGAAGAGGTCCAGTAAATAGAAAATTAGATGAGTAGAGACAAGACAAAGGCAAGGGCAAAGTTGATGTAAATAAGATCCAGAATGAAATGGACAAGACATGGGTGAAGAAAAGTGTAAGAAATGATTGTGGTGGGTCCACACCAGAATCTGGTGCTGAGAATTCCTCAGGAAACTAAAATGAGAACTCTAGCTCAGGGGGAGCTGCATTGAAAATCAAATTCCCCTAGCTAGTAAGTGGGTGCCTAAATCTGGCATGATGAAAGAAGACAATTTTGGTTATTACAGATCATTTGAAAGGATTTCTGGATGAAAAGAAGTGAATATGGTGATTTATGGAGTGTTTCATGAGAAACTGCATCAAGAAACAGAGTAACCGAATGAATTTAGGGCAACACATTTATTACAATGGAGAATTAGGTTTTGTGGAGCATAAAAGGTCATCCTTTCATCATTTGGAGCACTTTGCATTCGAAGAGAGCAAGCAGAAGAGCACCTGAGCTAAGATTTCAAGGATTTGAAGTGTGATCGATGAATTCATCAGCTAACCCTAATTCCATGAAAGAGGTATTTTTCTACGAAGCTTTGAACTTATAATCTTTTGCAATGGCTACACCTTTGATTGCTGATATCACTGAAAGGCCCTGACCCAAATTCAAGAAGCATCCACATAAATCAGTAGAAGTCAACCCATTAGGTGCATTTTCAAGTGTTCTGTATGGCATATTGCATGTTGAAGATATTAGGGTCTATATTCATGCAAGCATAGATGAATTTGGGGAATCAAGGCTTGTTAATTTGTTCAAGAATCATCTAAGGGATGAAATTCATGGTCTTAAACCTCAATATAAGGCACTGCACGATAAACATTTCATTCAGATTATAGGGTTTCCATCCTTCGATGAAGATGAGTGGGTTCGGTATGTGCTGAGTTGAATGCATGATGAATTTATATGGCTAATGAAACCCTTCAAGATCACCAAGGATGCCATCAAGTCTGTGACAGGGTTAAACTCATCCGGTGGACTGCCAATGTTGAAAGTAGTAAAGAATCAAATAGTAACTGATGGTACCGGTTCAAAGTTTGACAAAAGGGCAATGATAATCAATGACATTATTGATCTGGACCTTAAGTTTGCTTCAATGGTAATTGGTTACAAAATTTATCACTCCAGCAGGGAGAACTCTATTTTTGGAATGACCATATATGTTGCATACAAAATGTTAAGAGAGAATGTTGATTATGATGTGTGTGAGTTGTTGTAGAACTAGTTGATGGAAAATTTGAATAAGGTAAAGAAGGATAAGAAGAACACCTTCAAATATAGTACACTGATCATATGTTTGTTCTTCTATTTCATGAATGAGTTACTCGACAAGAAAAGTATGTGTTGGACAGATGATAAACCTGTTGCTATACAGATAAGAGAGCACTTGAACAACATTGGTGACTCTAAAGCACATAAAACTACAATTTGGGGTTACTTCAAGAATTTTTAGAATATGATGCATTCTAGGGAAAGAATTCCTAAATCAGTTGTTGAGAAATACCAGAATGAGATCTGCTTCATGGTGGATACTAATCAATGCTTAATGGAAGCAGTAGAACCTAGAACTATTTGGATCATGCCCATGGCATATGAGGTAGATGAGAAAATCTTAAATATGTATGCTCAACATCTCTTGAGCAAACCCAAGGATGATTCTGTGGAGAGATTTGGGACATATAAGGAGCTTAGTTTGAAATTGCATGTTGAGCTCAAAAAACCTAAAACCAAGAGGAAAGTTCAAAAGCAAGTAGAAATGTATGCTGAAAGCATAGGTATAACCAAGGAAGTTGTGAATTAGAACAAAGAAAGGATAGAAAAAGCTAAGAAGGAGATGCAGGATACGAAACAAGGAAGTGCTCCAAAAGTCTCCACCAGCCAACCTAGAAAAACAAGAAGCTCTACTGTTGCCTCTGTTCACACAAAACTTGTCAGAACAGAGAAATCGAAAGACAAACCATCCAGTAAAGATGGTAAAAGAATGAAGACTAAAGTATCCAGAACATATGAGATCATTAAAGATGATGAGGAAACAGAATCAGATGAAGTAGTAAAGGAAATAAAGACAAAGAAAGCAGAAGCTTCAAAGACTACAAAAGATAAGCCTTCTAGAAGTATGAAGGTAAGTAAAAGACAAAAGACTGATACCCAAACTAGAAAATCTACTTTGTCTGTAGAAGAAATTGTGAATATTGTGACAATTCATGGGAATCTAAAACCTATAGTAAAATATTATGACACTTTTGATGATGCAAACAAGAGAATTTTGGAGGATGCCACTGTAAAATACTTGAATACATTCAATAGAGCTCTTGTGGAAATTTTATCTAAAATTCCTAAGAGTCTGAGTATCATTTTAGAAATGAGGAAAGAGGTTGTAAAAGCTAAAGATTTGGAGCTGAGGTAACATGTGTTATCTAGTTTGTGTCCTGTGATCTCCAACAAAGAAGCAGATAAATTTTTTAAAGAGGTCAAGAATGAATTCAGAAGAAAAACAAGAATGAATAAGCTGATAATTGGAGATATTGATGAAGTTGTTAAAGAAACAAAACATATTCTGAAGAAAGCACTGGACAAGAACAAGTTCTATGTGGTTACAGAAGAACTAGTTGATACTGAGGATGCATCAATTCTGAATGATGAAGAGTAGCAGAGAGATGAGCAGCAAACTGAGATAGATGACTCCTCTATTCCAGAAGAAGATGCAATAAACAAAGAAGATGAAAATATGACAGATATAACTGATGATGCAAGAGGTATTCAAACTCCTTTGGATCAATTCGGCAAAGAAGATATAGAGAAGAATGTTGAGCCAAATGCTCAAACTGAAGATGACTCATTGAAGAATAAAGAGCATGAAACAGAAGAAGATGAGAACCTAGAAGTAGAAAAGGCCATGTTGGAAACAAGGCAGATAACTAAGAGGGGGGGTGAATCAGTTATCTTAAATATTCAACTTTCTTTTCTTCTTTAACAATTAGTGCAGCATCAAAACATTTAAGCATACATGAACATGAGAGTAGAAAATAAATCAACACACATAACACAAGGATTTTTATGTGGAAAACCCTGTTAAGGGAAAAACCACGGGGTGACTAACCCAAGATTGTATTCTCTGTTAAAAGAATAGAAGTACAAAATGGCACTTGTCAATTAGGGCTCACTGTCCAAGCACACTGCTCACAAGAGGCTCACTGCCTACAAGAGACTCACTGTCTACAAGGTATAGAAAGTATCTAGGTATTTGAACTGATTAGAGGCATCCACATATGCTGAGGTTCAGTTCTAATTAGGCTCAATATACTGATCTGTTGCACTTCATTCTTCCTTTGCTTAGTGTTGCTGTTCTGTCACATACTGGATTTGTATAGCTACTTCCACACCGCTCTCTTCTTTTCTTCACACACACTATTACACAACACACTCCTTCACATTGAAATCCATCTGGTATATATATCCACACAAAGGATTTCAAAATCTTTCTAGTCGGCATCTGGAATACTCAAGATTTTCCCAAACTCTGGTCTGTCGGCTGAATCCATGCTTACTAAGTGATGTATATCAAAAAGATAGTTATAGAAGTCATCAACCATATCAGCCAACAATGAATGATCCCTCAAGAAACTTGATCACCATCAATTTCTCATCTGGATTAAGGTCTGATGCTCTGTCGGTTAGTTCTTGCTCAGTTTGCTCTGCCTATCAGGAACCCAACACTTAGGTGCTCATATCTTTTCACTCTTTCATCACCGGAGGCTCAATCTCTAGAATGTGGTAGTCATGGTACTCCTCTTGACTTCCCCAAGTCTGCACTTTGCTGAGATACATCCTCTGAGAGATCCGGACCTGATTGTCAAATCTTGTTGCATGCTCTGTTCTTGCTCACCGGACCAAAACACTCTTCAGTCTGACTTCCGATAAAGACCTATTATGTGATGTGGATGTGTGGGATAAACTTTGTTACCATTAATGACAACACTCATGAATCCACACAGTGTCTCTTGCCAACAATCTCCCCCTTTGGCATTGATGGCAACACTTAGTGAAAAATGGCTAAGTGTTGTAACAAACTCCCCCTTAGCTGATGCTCTGTCTTATGTACATTTTTACCGGAGCTCCCCCTTAGCTAGATCCCATATTTTTCACTACTCCTCACTCCCCCTTTGACATCAATGGAAAGGGTGAAATCTGCACACCAAAATTTGCAAACATCAACCTATACATAGCTGCATAAATATATATATATACATGTCATACTTACATATAATTAAGCATATCTGCAAAAGTTGTTTTCAACTGGACAAATTCTGTTGCCCAACTCTACTTCATCCTGTCCAAAATTGAGATGTGACCACTTAGCAAAAATGCAAAAGCTTCTGCCCTCTTTAAGTCTGCTGGATCATTGGTTCGGGCTATAGTCTAGGCATCAATTAGGGCCTCATGCATTGCCTCTAACTTGGGGATAATTATCCCTCTTAGTTCACTTAGCCTGCTTATTCTATTCTTCTTCTCCTTTTCAAGCCTCTTTATTTCATTTATAGTGGCAATAGTCTGACACTCTTGATTCATTATGGAAGAGGTGAGAGGATCAAAATTTTGAGATAAACTTGATAGTTTGCTCTCTTGTTCTTCCACCTTCTTGGAAATGTCTATTGTCACGGTGGACCAAGATAGACAAAATTTGTATAGATCTATGCCATCTTTAAGAGCATTTTCTAAGCTCTTTATCCCAATATCCAAATTTCTCCTATCATTTGTTATAAGTCCCTGCACCTTAGAGAATCTCTTTCCCAAAAATTCTTTCCAGACCTTTTCTTCTGCCACCTTTTCTAAGGAATCAAACTAAGTATTGACAGAGTTTATCAAAGATTTAAGATTTCCAAATGGAGAGGCTGAAGGATCCTTTTGAAAGGATGGCATGATCTTCTCCAACATTCTAGAAGTAATCTCTATCAGCTCACAATCTTCCATGTGAGACTTCAGAAGTTTTTCTTTTGCCTTTGCTTGGGCAAAGGATGCTATCTTCATTGTCTAAACTGGGGAGAGGGAATCAAAATTGACTGGTACTTGGAACAATTCCGGTTCATCAATCTCCATTATTTCCTTGGTCAAGAAATTCTTCACTACTTCTGTAGTGTCTCTTGCTGGAGACTTCTTTCCTCTTGTAGCCTCAGAGGCATCAACAGAGATGTTCTCTATTTTCTCTTCTTCTCTTCCCTTTTTCTCCTCTTCTTGACTTACCTTCTCCTCTTTTCTTCCTTCTCCTTCAGTTTCGGAGTCTGTTGGGGGATCCAGAAGAGAGATGTTTACTTCTACGGGGACTTCCTCTTCCAGAGCAGAGGAATCCAAGTCCTTAGTCCTCTCCTCACCTATGTCCTTTGGCTCTTCTACATTTTTCACAATAGGTTCTTCTTTAGATGTACCTAGTCCTTCATCATCCATGTTAGAAGGTTCATCATCTATGTTCTCTATAATAGGAAGATTATATATTTTAAATGCATTCTGGAGGATGTCCTCTATTTCTTTGGCAACTTGATCTATCTCTCCAAGCATAAGTTTGTTCATTCTTGCTTTGCTCTAGAACTCATCCTTGCAGTCTTTGAAGATCATGTTCATTTGTTGAGAGGTAATGGAGGGATAGAGTTGAATAGCAATCTGCTCCCAGATCTCTAGGTCCTTTGCCTTAGCATTCTCCTTTCTCATCTCAAGTTCCTTTTCCAGACTTTTGGGAATTAGTGAGATGATTTTAATAAATGCTTTATTATAAATGTTCAAATACCTGACTGTGGCATCTTCCAAGATTTTCTTGTCAGTATCATTATACTCATCATAAAATTCTGTCATTGGTTGCAGATTCCCATCCACAATGATTGCCTTGATGACATCATCAATAGAGAGAGTAGGCCTCTCAACAAATTCTTCTACCTCTTCTTCTTTGTTTACACCAACAGAGGATTCACTTGATGTTTTCTTCTTCTTCCTTATTTTCTTAATCTCCTCATCAGTCTCTGTTTCTTCATCATCCTTTTGGCTTGTGTATGACCTTGTGGCCTTTGTCTTTGTTCTCTTCTCTCCCTTTCCGGATGTCTTGGCTTCCAATTTTGAGGCTTTTTGGTTCTTAGAGGTGGTAGGTGTAGAGCTTTTGGAGGATCTGGTCCGGGAGGGGGCTTGCACCGGATCACTTTCTTTTTCTACTTCTTGTCTCTCTTTCTCTGCTCTTTCTATTTTCTCTCTATTAGCATCAACTACCTCTTTTGATATCCCATATCTCTTGGCAACTTCTTCTACTTCCCTTCTCACCTTTCTCTTCATCTATGGTTGTCTTTGTTCAACATGAATTTTCACACTCAATTCTTGAAAGGTTCCTCAGGGTCCTTAGGATGACTCATCGGGTGTTGGATATGTAGTTCTAGAATTTTCTCATCTCCCTCATATCCCATTCGCATAATCTAGACTGTCCTGGGCTCCACTACCTCCATTAGACATTAATCAGTGTCTACCATGAAACACACTATGTCCTTGTATTTTTCAACTAATGTTTGTGGAATTCTTTCTCTGTCCTGCATCATACTTTTGAAGTATCCCCAAAGTGTTGTACTTTGATCCTTGGCATCACCAAGCCCATACATATAATCTCTGATTTGTATGGCAACCGGTCTGTCATTTTGCCATACCTAACCATTGGATCTGGGTAGCTCATTCATATAGTAGAAGAATAGACATAGTATCAAGACACCGTACTTAAATGAATTCTTCTTATCCTTCTTTATTTTCTACAAATTCTCTAACAGTTGGTTTAGGAGAAGCTCACAAAGATCATAATCAACATTTTCCCTTAGCATTTGATAAGCAGTGTATATTGATGTTCCAGATACAAAATTATCCCTGCTGGAGTGATATATTTTATAACCTATTATCATAGAAGCAAATTTGATATCCGGATCTATGATATCCTCTATTGTCATTGCTCTTTTGTCAAATTTTGATCTGGTAGCCTCACTTACAGTTTGGTTCTTGACCAGTTTGAGAGCAGGCAACCCACCGGATGAGTGCAATCTAGTTACCGCCCTAATGGCATCTTTTGTGATCTTAAATGGCCTCATCAACCACATGAAGTTGTCATGCATTCTGCTCAGAACATACCAGACCCATTCATCTTCTGTAAAATAGGGGAAATGGATGCAATGTCCAAAATGCTTATCCCGAATGGCCTTGTATTGGGGTGTAAGTTCAAATGTTTCATCTATTAATTCCTTGTGATAGATATCCATCAGCTTGGATTCCCCAAATTCCTCAATGTTGGTGTGAATGTATACCCTAACATCTTCTACATGTAGAACCCCATGCAGAATACTAGAGAATGCACCTAAGGGATCAACTTCTAGGGATATGTAAGGATGTTTCTTGAACTCAGGGCACGGCCTATTAGTGATCTTAACAACATTTGGAGTAGCCATCTTTCAAAAGATTTAGAGAAGATATTCAAGAGCAGAAATACCTTTTTACGCTTCTAGGGTTCACAATAAGAGCTGGAGAAGATCGCTGGTTGAATCGGATTATGCAGTTGATTCTTGAGAGGATTGAAGCAATCTTGTTGCAGAGCTCTTTCTTTCTTCTTCTTGAATGCAAATGTGCAAATGATGAACAAAATAACCCTTATATTTCTGCACAAACCCTAATTTCATATTGCATTAAATGCACATCTTAAGTTATTCTGGTTCCCTTGTTCTAACCTTGTTCTAAGAGAGATCCTTTTGAATCACTGAGATGTACTTAAAATTAATCTATCGCCCTTTGTCTAGTCATTCCATTTATCCGCAGATCAAGATATTTCAATTTTGAATCATACTAGATCTAACTGTGAGAGTCCTGCTTTTAATGGATGACTGTCAAACTGGATCAATTTTGGATGATTAACCTCTTCAAAACTCCTTGCAGATCTTTCATATATTTACCAAGGGTTATTTAGATATTTCTCTGAGAACCCTTTAATCCACAACTTTCCATGTGCCAATTTTAGGCACTGATTGATTGGCTGGGGGAATTTATTTTCCTTTGTGACTCCCCCTGGGCCAAAGCTCATCTATTCAATTTCTGGAAGGAATATCAGTACCAGATTCTGGTGTGGATCCATCCCCAACATTTTTTATACTTCTCTTAACCCAAATCTTGTTCATCTCCCTTTGAACTTCATCCGCATTTACTTTTCCTTTTCATTTGTCTTGATTTTGGTTATGATGCACCGGACCCTTTTTATCCTTATTCTTACTTCTGCAGAATTTGGCAATATGACCGGATCTATTACAATTGTAGCAAACAACATTTCTTTGCAAATTTGACTGATATCCTCTTGATCTGCATTGATTAGCCATATGTCCCATTCTATTGCATGCAAAGCATCTACCATTGAATGAATTGTTTATTTGCATATTTCTACATTCATGAGATTTGTGACCATACCTTTTGCAGTTAAAACACTGTCCAGAGAAGGATGAATTAGTTTGATTCATTCTTCTTCTACACTAATTTGCTTTATGACCGAAGTTATTGCAATTGTAGTAGTATCCATTGAAGGATGGCTATCTTTGAGCATTTGGTTGCCTTACTGAAGGTCTTTTAGGCCTGTACCTTGGATTTCCTGATCCAGAGTTCTTCTGACTGGATCCGGAGCTTTCACCTTTCTCATATCCCAAGCCATGCTTGTCATCTACCCTCTTTTGACTTTCAAGAAGAACTTCAAGTTGAGTAGAACTTATCTTGAATTTCTTTTTGTATTCATTTGTTGTTTGAAGATCCCTTTTAAGAGTGTCTATCTAATTCTCAAAGTGTTCTTCATTCTCTCTAGCTTCTTCAAGATCAGATTCCAAATTCCTGATTATTCTATCCATTTTGTGGCAGTCTTCTGACTTCTCCTTAAGTGAATGTTTCAGATTGTCTTCAATTTTTCTTTTCTCTTCAATTTCTTGGGTGAATTTCATAACCCCTAATTCCATTTCATGTCTTACCATAATGACCTCTTTTGATAGCTTCTCACATAACTTGTTTTTCTCATTCAGATCTTCATTTGTATCATTGGCTTCACTTTAACTTGCTAATTGCTGAAGTAGTTCCTTTCTTTTTTCATAGAGATACTCAGTTTTTCTTTTAGTTCATTTATGAAATCATCAACTTGTTTGAGTCTTTCCCTCAATTTATTGACTTCAGAGTGAGATTGCTCAAGATCATCTAGGGCAAACTGAAGTTGTTCCCTCATACCATACATATCCATTGAGATTCCTAGATCTTCCTCAAGCTGTTAGGCTCTATTTGGATGAACTTAGCTCTAATACCAATTGTTGGAAACAAGGAAGATAACTGAGAGGGGGGGGGTGAATCAATTATCTTAAATATTCAACTTTCTTTTCTTCTTTAACAATTAGTGTAGCATCAAAACATTTAAGCATACATGAACATGAGAGCAGAAAACAAATCAACACACATAACACAAGGATTTTTACGTGGAAAACCCTGTTAAGGGAAAAACCACAGGGTGACTAACCCAAGATTGTATTCTCTGTTAAAATAATAGAAGTACAAAATGACACTTGCCAATTAGGGCTCACTGCCCGAGCACACAACTCACAAGAGGCTCACTGCCTACAAGAGACTCATTGTCTACAAGCTATAGAAAGTAACTAGTTGTTTGAATTGATCAGAGGCATCCACATATGCTGAGGTTCAGTTCCAGTTAGGCTTAATATACTGATCTGTTGCACTTCATTCTTCCTTTGCTTAGTGTTGTTATTCTGTCACATACCAGATTTGTATAGCTGCTTCCACACTGCTCTCTACTTTTCTTCACACACACTATTACAAAACACACTCCTTCACATCGAAATCCATCTGGTATATATATCCGCACAAAGGATTTCAACATCTTTCTAGTCATCATCCAGAATACTCAAGATTTTCCCAAACTCTGGTCTGTCAACTGAATCCATGCTTACTAAGTGATGTGTATCAAAAAGATAGTTATAGGAGTCATTAATCATGTTGGCCAACCATGAATGATCCCTCAAGAAACTTGATCACCATCATTTTCTCATCCAGATTAAGGTCTAATGCTCTGTCGGTTAGTTCTTACTCAGTCTGCTCTACCTGTCAGGAACCCAACAGTTAGGTGCTTATATCTTTTCAATCTTTCATCACCGGAGGCTCAATCTTTGGAATGTGGTAGTTATGGTACTCCTCTTGACTTCCCCAAGTTCATACTTTTTTGAGATACATCCTCTAAGAGATTTAGACCTGATTGTCGGACCTTGATGCATGCTCTGTTCTTGCGTGCCAAACCAAAACACTCTTCAGTCTAACTTCTGGTAAAGACCTATTATGTGCTATGGATGTGTGGGATAAACTTTGTTGCCATCAATGACAACACTCATGAAGCCACATAGTGTCTCTTGCCAATAGGCCAAGGACAAAAATGAAAAAGATGAAGAGATTGCAAAGGTTGATGAAGAGCCCAAGCAGGTTAATACGGTTGACAATACCAATAAGGATCAAATAGATACATCTGCATCTTGGGCAAGAGACACTGCAGAAGCAGTGAAGGAAATTTTGGAAAAAGATAAACAAATTGAAGAAGATTAGGACATAATACAAGGTCCAATAAATTTTGATACCTTATCTCTGGTATAGAAGATAAAATTGGCCTCCATTGCTCAAGTAAAGGCTAGAGAAGATATTTTGAAGTCTCACATAGAAGATAGTGAGCTACTTGGTCTTGCATCTGGGATTCTAGAGAAAATCATGCCAACATTCTAGAAGGATTCATTTGCATCTCCCTCCAGCCAGTTGAAAAGTCTAATAAATAGAAAGCATGAGTTTTCCACAGTCCATGTCAGTATTATGAAGAGTTTCTAGATTCAACTATGTGTGTTTTTGCATCGACATTTCGGATCATGCACAATGATCCATCATCAGGAAGAAGAGTTATCATTGTGCATGATCTGAAACGTCGATGCAAAAACACACACAGTTGAATCCTGATGTAGAGTGGCACAAAGGAAGCAACAAGGTTTTCTCTTCTCTGCCCAATCACCCACTTCACCACTTCATTCAACCAAGGTCACACCTATGGCAAATTAGGGATTTGTTATCTAGGCTGTTATCCAATCCTCAAGACTCCTTCCACACCTTCAGACAGGTCTACAAACACCTTTCCCATAGTTGGTTTGATCCCCAACTTCTCACAACTCTCCAACCCTTACTTGGCCTAGTGAGGCTACTAGCCCTTCTAACCCGGTTTTCACTATACAACTTGACAAAACCCTTAAGAGTTAGGCAAACAAATGGTGGATTCAAATACCCTTTATGGAACTCCAATAGGCCTCCAAGCCTCCAGTTCCAACTCTACTCCAGCAACTCAACACACCCACTAGGTCTTTAGGCTTAATTAATCAATTTAGGTCTAGGTTACAAAGAAAGTGGTCTAATTTGGGGTCATAAACCTGGGACAAGAACTTGGATTACTTCCAAAACACCCAAACATCTCAAAACCACCATCCATTCACCCACCCTATCAGAATTTTGTCATTTACATCACCAAATTGCATAATTTTGGTCAAATACATAGGGATATTTAACCTAGGGCATCACTCCAAAACTTGATGACTATTCTTCCCAACAAAATGCTTTTGGAATCATATAATATACATCCCTAGCCTGCATTTCACTGAGTGGCATGAAGTTTCATCGGTTGGAATGCATTCTAGGGCTAGATTTGTATGACAGACCCTAGGAATGAGGGTTTTAGACCAGTTTGAATTCAAAATGCAATATCTTCCTACTGAGATCACTTCAAGACTTCAAACTTGATGCATTAGAATCCTGATTCCACCTAGTTTCAGAAAAAACACATCGATCCACTTGACCAATCCGTACAGGCTGTACAGCAACAGAAATTCTTGGAAAAATAGTCAGTTTTATTGGTTTCTGTGCCCAAATATCCGTACAAAATCTCTTCTCCCCTACTGGAGTAAGAAGACAACAATATGAACCAATCCAAGTTGGTAGGCACTTCCAAAAATAGTTTCAACTGTCAAAAATGAGTTGCAACCGGCCAAGTGTCATGACACCATTGACAACATTGGACAACTATGGCATTTTACATTCACACAAGGATCCCAATTAGTTCAACTTGTCCAATGGAACCCACACAACCACCATACTCTCTAAAACATTCCAAAACACAAAAACTACCAAATAGACTCAAAAAACCATCCTTAGACCTACTAGGCCTAAGTGACACAACTAGGGTCCAAATGGACTAAGAATGGTTTGAGGTTTATATGGTTACCCCAAACCTCTTGACCATACAAAATGGACCTTACAACCATGGCTAGAAAGCCTTATTACAAAACATACTGAACAAGAACTTCAACTTATCAAAATGCTCCTAGGTGCCCTGCACCATACACCCCCTGTTAAACAGAACTCAAGTCTCTTGAGTTCGGAATGTTGTCAAATGTAAATCCTGCCTTCTCAATGGCTTCTCTGCTCATCCAAGTGGCATCTTCCTAAGGCTTATTGAGCCACTTCACCAAATACTCATAATAGGTGTGCCTCCTAGTCTGTTTAGCAATCCTTTGATCCAAAATACATTCAATTTGATCAGGAGATGAAGGAATCAAGTCATGAAGTGTCTGATCAGTGTGTTCCTCTATAACAGTTGTCTGAGGATCAAATCCCTTATAGGGATAGAGGTCTGATACATTGAAGATTGGTGATAAAGCAATACCATCCGGTAGCCTGACTTTGTAGGCATTTTCTCCACATTTCCTTAGCACTTCACAAGGCCCAATCTTCTTCATAATCAACTTGGTGTATTTACCTGCAGGGAGTCTCTCCTTTTTAAGATGTACCATGACCAAATCCCCTTCCTTGAACTGAAGATCCCTTCTCTTTCTGTCAACAGTCTGTTTGTACTTTTGAGAGGTAGATTGTAATTTCTCCTTTACTTGCTCATGGATATCTCTCATCACTTGGACAAAATCTTCAGCCAATGCACTACTCTTCTCTAGTCCTCTAACCTCTCTGAGTTCCAAAATACCCCTTGGGTGAGTGCCATAAACTATTTGAAAAGGTGACAGGCCAGTACTCCTGTTCACAGTGTCATTGTAGGAGTATTCTACCTGAGCCAAAACTGAATCCCAACTAGTACCCTGCTCCTTAGTTAGGCATCTTAGAAGGTTGCCAAGTGACCTGTTAATCACCTCAGTCTAACCATCAAACTGAGGATGATAGGCTGATGATAATGACAAGTTTGCACCTAGTCTCTTCCAAAGTGTCCTCCAGAAGTGTCCTATAAACTTGGGGTCTCTATCAGAGATTACTGACAAAGGCAAACCATGTAGTCTAACTATTTCTTTGAAGAAAAGACCAGCAATATGTGAGGCATCATGTGTGGTTTTACATGGGATGAAATGAGCCATTTTTGAGAACCTATCAACAACCACAAAGATGCTATCATGTCCATTCTTGGTCCTAGGCAAACCAAGTACAAAATCCATGCTTATGGCATCCCAAGGCTTTGAAGGGATAGGTAGTGGAGTGTATAGACCTGTATTTGATGTATGCCCCTTGGCTCTTTGGCAAATTTGACAAGTTTCTACAAACTTTCTTACATCAGTTGGTAACTTTGGCCAATAGTAGTATCTTCTAACCAAGTCTAGTGTCTTATCAATGCCAAAGTGGCCTGCCATGCTGCCACAATGCTTTTCCTTAATGATGTTATCTCTAATAGACCCTCTTGGGATACACAACAAACTGCCCTTGAAAAGAAATCCATCTTGTATCAGAAAATCACAAAAATCAGTATTATACTTGCATGTCATGGCTTTGCAAGCTTGGTAAGGTTCCTTGAAGTCTTCATCTTCTTCATACTGATCTTTAATGGCATGTATACCTGTACTTTCCAATTGAATGGTTTGAACAACAAGATTCCTCCTGCTTAAGGCATCGGCTACCTTATTGGCCACTCCCTTCTTATGCTTAGTTGAGAAAGTATATGCTTGGATGTACTCCATCCACTTATTATGCCCGTGGTTTAACTTCTCCTACCCGTTCAAGAAGCTCAAAGCATGGTTATCAGTAAAAATAATAAACTCCTTGGGTAATAAATAGTGTCTCCACTTCCTCAATGATTGGACCATTGCATATAATTCTAGATCATAGGTAGAATAGTATTGTTTTGCTTCATTTAACTTCTCACTAAAGAAGGCTACAGGCCTCCCATCTTGACTTAGGACTCCCCCAACAGCCCTCTTACTTGCATCACACTCAACAACAAAGACCTTATCAAAATTAGGTAGCACAAGTACCGGTTGTTCTAATATTTTTTTCTTTAACAGTTCAAAGGCTTGATTGGCCTCATTTGTCCACACAAACACACATTTCTTGCCCCCTTTTATAGTGTCAACAAGTGGAGCACAAATAGCACTAAACCCTCTAATGAACTTCCTATAAAAACTGCATAAACCATGGAAACTTCTTACCTCAGAGGCTGTAGTAGGTGTGGGCCAATTAAGAATGGCTTCCACCTTGCTTGGATCCATCTTGAGGTTGCCCTTAGAGATGACAAACCCCAAGAATGTCAATTCTTCTTGTAGGAAGACACATTTGTCAAGGTTAATTCTCAACTTCTCCTCTTGAAGCCTCCTAAGCACTTGATGGATATGTCTTATGTGATCTTCCTTGCTGTCACTAAAAACCAATATATCATCCAAATATACAACAATAAACTTATTAAGGAAAGGTTTTAGCACCTCATTCATCAACCTCATGAAGGTGCTTGGTGCATTTGATAAGCCAAAAGGCATCACAACCCATTCAAATAGCCCTTCATTGGTTTTGAAGGCAGTTTTCCACTCATCCCCCTCCCTTATCCTAATTTGGTGATAGCCACTTTTTAGATCCATCTTGGTAAAATATTTAGCCCTACCCAAGCAATCCATTAAATCTTCTATCCTAGGCATTGGAAATCTATACCTGATAGTAATCTTGTTGATGGCCCTGGAATTAGTGCAAAGTCTCCATGTGCCTTCCTTCTTTGGTGCAAGTACTGCAGGTACTACACATGGGCTAATACTCCTTATAAGCCCTCTATCCAACAAGTCTTGGATTTGTCTTGCCACTTCTGCATTTTGCTTTGGGGTCAGCTTGTAGGCTACTTGGTTTAGTAGGGTGGATCTAGGGATGAGATCAATGCAATGACTAATCTCCCTCTTTGGTGGAAGGACATCCTTACTTTCATCTGCTATCACATCATGGAATTCTCCAATAGTTCCTCCACTTCTTTTGGTCCAATCCTCCTAAGAGGCTACTGCACTTTGGTCTTCTTAGGATTTGCATCCTTGGGCTTGATGACCACTGCAAAACATGGCACCTTCTCCTCCTTGAGGTTAGCCAAAAACTCCTTTTCACCTACCAACATAACTGAACTAGGAATGATCTTTTCCTTGCAGTCATCAATCAAAGGGGTCATTGTGAAATTTTCACCATTTTTAGACAAATGAATCACATTTTTCTTACCATCATGTTGGGCACTTGTATCATGTTGCCAAGGCCTTCCAAGAAGAAGGTGGCATGCATCCATATCTACTATCTCACAAAGGATCCTATCACAATATTCACCTATCTTAAATTCAACCCAGCATTGTTCTTTCACCACAATTTGTTGGTTCTTGGTTAACCAAAAGACCCTATAGGGGTTAGGATGAGGTATCCTTTGCAATCCTAATGTATTCACCATGTCATTAGAAACTAAATTCTCAGAAGAACTTGAATCAACAATTACCTTGTAGACTTTCCCTTTCACCTTGCAAGTGGTTCTAAACAGATTGTTCCTTTGGGGTTGCTCCTTGGTGGCAAGCATGATGAGAGACCGATTGAACATGATGCATTCTCCACTCTCTGGTGCTGTAGGCTTGGAAGAGGTAGTTTGATAAGATGTGGTGCTTTGACAGTCATCCTCTTGAAGGAGCTGCACCCTTCTGTCTTTCTGATTTGCAGAATTACTCCCAATCTTCTCCGGGCATCTAAAGGACTGATGTCCTATTTGATTATAGGAAAAGCACCTTCTTGTGAACACATTGGAACCCCTACCTCCACTTCTTCCTTTACCATTACCTCTTCCTCTAAACTGGCCCTTATTAGCACTGTCTCTGTCAGCCGCCACTTGACTGCCTTCTTGTGATCTGCCATTTTGGGGTCTAGAAAAGTTGTCCCTATTCTGAAACCTGCCTCTGCCTCTGAAATTCATATTGCCTCTACCCTACTGTTTGAATCACCTTTCCTTCTCTGTTTGTCCTCAATCCTCAATGCCATTTGAAAACATTTATGCACTGTCTCAGGATTAAAGAGACTTAGTTCATCTTGAATGGAGAACTTAAGACCATTTAGATACCTTTCAAGCTTTTGCTTTTCATTCTCAGGCATTTTGGCTTTCAAGGACATCTTGTGAAACTCCTCGATGTATGTGCTCACATCCATGTCCTTCTATCTCAAGTTTTACAACTTTTTGTGCAAGTTGACTTCATAATCTTTATGAACAAATTGTTTCTTTATTTCAAGTACCATCTTCCTCCATGTAGTTATAGGGTTCCTATCATCCTCTATCCTCTCATTTTGAATGAAGTTCCACCGACTCAAGGCTGGCCCTTTCATTCTAGATTTGGCAATCCTCACCTTCTGATTTTCTGCCACTTCCTCATACTTAAAATAGTTCTCCATTGCCTCTATCCAATCAAGGCACTCCTCTGGGTTCATCGTGCCAGGAAACATAGGTAAATCCACCTTACTGTCCTTCCTACTCAACTTGCCAAGTGCATCTAGGAATTATTTTTCTGACATGTCTCCTTGTGGCCCTTCCATGGGCACTCCTTTTTCTTCATCTTGATCCTCTTCATTTGAATCTAAGATGACCTCTGGTTTCTTCTTCTTATCCTTATCCTTCTTTAACTTCTCTATCTCAGCCTCCATCCTTTTGTTCTTGGTTGCTTGTTCTCTAACTATCTTTGCCAATTCGGCATTAGTCACCCTTTGAGGAACTTCCTCCTCTTATTCTCTATCTCCCATCTCTTTGATGGCTCTGATACCACCTAATGCAGAGTGGCACAAAGGAAGCAACAAGGTTTTCTCTTCTCTGCCTACTCACCCACTTCACCACTTCATTCAACCAAGGTCACACCTATGGCAAATTAGGGATTTGTTATCTAGGCTATTATCCAATCCTCAAGACACCTTCCACACCTTTATACAGGTCTACAAACACCTTTCCCACAGTTGGTTTGATCCCCAACTTCTCACAACTCTCCAACCCTTGCTTGGCCTAGTGAGGCTACTAGCCCTCCTAACCTGTTTTCACTATACAACTTGACAACCCTTAAGAGTCAGGCAAACAAATGGTGGATTCAAATACCCTTTATGGAACTCCAATAGACCTCCAAGCCTCCAGTTCCAACTCTACTCCAGCAACTCAACACACCCACTAGGTCTCTAGGCCTAATTGATCAATTTAGGCCTAGGTTACAAAGAAAGTGGTCTAATTTGGGGTCATAAACCTGGGATAGGAACTTGGATTACTTCCACAACACCCAAACATCTCAAAACCACCATCCATTCACCCACCCTATCAGAATTTTGTCATTTACATCACCAAATTGCATAATTTTGGTCAAATACATAGGGATATTTAACCTAGGGCATCACTCCAAAACTCAATGACTGTTCTTCCCAACAAAATGCTTTTGGAATCATATAATATACATCTCTAGCCTACATTTCACTGAGTGGCATGAAGTTTCATCAGTTGGAATGCATTCTAGGGCTAGATTTGTATGACAGACCCTAGGAATGAGGGTTTCAGACCAGTTTGAATTCAAAATGCAATATCTTCCTACTGAGATCACTTCAAGACTTCAAACTTGATGCATTAGAATCCTGATTCTAACTAGTTTCAGAAAAACTACATCGATCCACTTGACCAATCCGTATAGGCTGTACAGCAATAGAAATTCTTGGAAAAACAGTTAGTTTTATTGGTTTTTGTGCCCAAATCTTTGTACATAATCTCTTCTCCCCTACTGGAGTAAGAAGACAACAATATGAACTGATCCAAGTCGGTAGGCAACCTCCAAAAATAGTTTCAACTATCAAAAATGAGTTGCAACCGGCCAGGTGTCATGACACCATTGACAACATTGGACAACTATGGCATTTTACATTCACACAAGGATCCCGATTGGTTCAACTTGTCCAATGGAACCCACACAACCACCATACACTCTAAAACATGCCAAAACACAAAAACTACCAAATAGACTCAAAAAACCATCCTTAGACCTACTAGGCCTAAGTGACACAACTAGGGTCCAAATGGACTAAGAATGATTTAAGGTTTATATGGTTACCCCAAACCTCTTGACCATACAAAATGGACCTTACAACCATGGCTAGAAAGCCTTATTACAAAACATATTGAACAAGAACTTCAACTTATCAAAATGCTCTTAAGAATCAAAATGCTCCTAGGTACCCTGCACCAAATCCAGAAATGCTTCATAATAAGTCTAATAAACTCGGTAAGTTCTCATTTTGAATCTCTAGAGAAGTCTGTAGAGGTCAAGGTTCAAAATGAATTCAATGATAAAAGATTTGATGCTCTAAAAGGGATGATTGGAGTAGATAGAATTGTGCTAGATACTAGCATAAAGAGTATTCAAAATGCTCTTACAGAAGGAGGAAATGCATATATGTTTTGCTTATCTTGTCCTAAAGTAATAGAGGATATTGAAGACAAAATAAAGGAGCCTAAGCAAAAACTATCAAGTGTATCCAAATCTTTTGATCCTGTGATAGCATCTATGGCAAGCAAGGAGTGTCAAGCAATTAGCTTGATTGAAGAAATAAAGAAATTGACAAAAGAGGAGAGCATTGAGGCAAGGATGAATGAGCTCTAGGGACTAATTTCCCCCAAATTAGAAGCAATGTTCAATGTTTTGATCGAAGCCCAAGTTGCTGCTAAGTCAAGTGATCCTACTAACTTGCAAAAAGCAGAGTCTCAAGCATTCTTATTTAGTGGTCACATCTCAGTTTTGAACAGCATGAAGAAGAGTTGGGACAATGAGTTGGCATTGTTGAGGAATGTTTTTGGTGATGTGTTCAAACCTATGTAAACAAGTCATAGGGTTGTTTTTATATATGCCCATGTACATAAAATTTTGGTATGTGGATTTTGTCAAGTTTGATGCTCAATTATAGAAATTGAAACTACTGGACCATAAGGCAATATTCATTCTTGGCTATAAAGTTGTATTGCATATACACTCCATTGTGGAAGAATGTGAGATTATGGAATTGTTACATCAAGTCCAGCCTTTGCCATTGATGTCAAAGGGGGAGTGAAGAGAAGTGAAAAATGAGGAATCCAGCAAAGGGGGAGCACTGGAGAATAGTGAAAAGCATAAGTGTACATGGTAAGGAGGAGTTGTTCTGGCACTTAGTCATTTTTCACTAAGTGTTGAAATCAATGCCAAATGGGGAGATTATTGGCAAGAGACACTACTATGCATGACAGGTGTTGTCATTGATGGCAACTAAGTCCATCTTACATATCTGCATTACATAATTTGTTCGTACTGGAAGTCAGAGTGAAGATTTGTCCAAGTCAAGGTAGTCAAAAATAGAGCATGTGACAGGTATCTGGGTCTAGATCTCTTCGGTGGTAAATCACAGTATGCTGTGGATCTAAGGTAGTAATAAGGATTGTCGGGACTATCTAAATCCAAGAATTTAGCCTCCGGTGATGAAGGATTCAAAAGTTATAAGCATCTAAGTTTCAGGTTCTAGCTAGTCAGTACAGTCAGAAGAAGAATAGGTTGCCTTAGTATTTGATCTTGGTCTGGATGAAGAAAAGTTGTTGGTTAAGTAACTTGTGATAACTAGTGGTATTGGTCAACATGATTGATGATTTGAGAACACAAGTTTTTGGTCCGCATTGTTGTTTGTGCATGGATTCAACCGATGGAGTAGAGTTCTTGATAAATGTTCTAAGTTTTCTTAATGCTGACTATAGTTGATTGAATCTCTTGATGCAGATATATATAGTCAATGGATTTGAATGTTTTGGTGTGTGTGTGGTGTAGTGATGGAGTAAGTGGGAAAAAGTGTAGGAAGAAGTGCGAAGGTGAAGATCTAAGCTCAGATTATGGCAGAAGAGTAAAATAGGGTAGAGTAAGGATGAAGTGTGTAAGATCAGTATTCTATGCTTAACCAGAACTAAATTTCTACATTAGTAGATGTTATTCATCAGTTCAAACATTCTGTAATCTTCTTGTAATCATCTCTGTAGGCAGTGAGCTCTAGGCAGTGCACCCTGAAGTCATGTGCCTTCCCCATTTGTAATACTTTTAATAGAGTATAATTTCTTGTGGGTTAACCCCCACTATGGTTTTTCCCTTAACCGGGTTTCCATGTAAAAATCCTGGTGTTATGTGTGTTGATTATGTTTTTTCTCATGTGTTGTTGATTTATGCTTTCATGCTTATATAATTAATTTGTTAATAAGTGATAAAGAAGGTAAATTGCTGCAAGTGATAAAAGTTTTTGAGACAACTGATTCACCCCCCTCTCAGTTGTCTGATCTTATTTCAACACTTCTTAGGTGTTTTCCTATTTTTCACTGGTCTTCTTCTTCCCCTTTGACATCAATGGCAAAGGTGTATGTACAAGAATCAAAATTTTGTCAAGATAGTAAGAGTTGCAAAAACTGTCATATTTTGCCGCATATGTACAAATACAATCTTCAACTTAATTTGATGTGGGTTGTAGGATGTCATTGAAAATGTTCTTGATTTGAGCCATCTCTCTACCCAACTCTTCTTTGCATTGTCCAAAATTTGAATATGACCATTTATGAGGAATACTAATTTCTTTGCCTTTTGTATATCAAAGGGTGTGTCAATTAATGTACTTACTTGTAGGGCTTATGCTGCAAGGTTTGACATTGAATCAAGCTTAGGAATTATCAGTCCTCTCAACTGACACATTCTATTTTTTCTTTTATCCCTCTTATTCAGTAGATTACTCAAGTTGTTATGAATATTGATGACTTGTATCTATTTGTTATTCACTGACTCAGCTGCCAAATCAAATGACTTAGATATATTTATCAATTGCAGCTCCAGATCTTTGATCTTTTCTTCTAACTCCATTGTAGCTTCCAACCATGATAAAAAAATATTTGTACAGGTCACAAGCTTCTTTAATAGCACTTTGTATACCTTTTATTTCATTATCTAACAGATTTTTATCATTTACTAACATGGTCTTCAACTTAGCTAATCTTTTCTCATCAAACTCTTTCCTCACTTTTGTTTCTACAGACTTTTCAAAAGATTCAAAATGCATACTTACAATGTTTATGAGTCCCTTGAGTTGATTTGTTGACGACATCGAGGTATCCTTTTGATATGATGGCATCAGCTTCTCCAAAATGCTAGATGCTTCACCAGTTAACTCACTATCTTGTATGTGTGGCTTCAATATTTCTTCTTGTACCTTTGCTTGCACAATTGATACCAATTTAAATTTCTACATAGGAGACATTGAATCCAAGTTTATTGGACCTTGCAAAAACTCAGGCTCATCCAAGACTTGTTTTTCTTTTTCTAAAAATTCCTTGATAGACTCCGCAGTGTCTCTTGCTATATTTGAGACTTTTTCTTCTTTATCTTGCTCCGGAGGATTCAGATCCATAGCCTCATTCACATCAACATTTTGCTCTAGTACAGGGCTCATCTCATCTTGTTGATCATCATTTTTGTTTTGCTCCTCAGTCTTCTCCTTGTGTGCTTGGTCATCAGTTTGTTGTTGAGGAAGACTTGTCTCAAATTTGTCTTTGGCAGTTGTATCAGTAGCAGGGATTTCTTTCTCCTTTGGCTCTTTGTCATATTTATCTAACCCTTGGTCCAAGCTCACTTTCAAAATAGCTATATCATCTCCAACATTTGTTTCTTCATTGTCATATATGGTTGGGAGATGGAACTCCTTTAACACTCTTAAGGTAATCTCTTCAGTTTTTTGACTACTTTTTCTATGCCATCTGCCATCAGAGTATTCATCCTTCTTTTTGTTCTGAATTTTTTATGGAGCACTTTGGTGACTTTTTTCTTATCTTCTGAGGTAATTTTAGGACATATCTTTATTAGTGTGTGCTCTCTACACTCAATATCCTTGGCCATAGCATCTTCTTTTCTTGCAGACATTATACTTTTTAGGCTATCTGGAAGATCAGAAATTATCTCAATAAGAGTTTTGCTGTATATGTCTAGGTATTTGAGAATGGCAGTCTCAATGATATATTTGTTTGCATCACCATAGTCATCATGGATTTTGGAAATAGGTTTTAAATTACCACCAACTGTAATGGCCTTCAATACATCCTCTAGGGTGATTGTGGCCTGTTCATTCACAGGCTCTATCTTCTTTTCTTTCTTTCTTCCTTTTCCATTGCCAGAGGACTTTTCTTGACTAGTGTCAGTGGTTTTTGCTGCTTTAACCTTCATCTTTAATCTCTTCATCAAACTCTATTTCCTCTGTATCATCATTACCAACACTAACATACATCCTTTGTCCTTTGGTCTTCTTCCTTTTGTGACCTCTACCAATGGTTGGTTCTGCAGTAGTTGAGGATGGAACATTAGAGGATTTAGAGACTGTCTCTGAGGAGCTTGCACCCATTGTCTTTCTTCTGGATGCAACAAGTTTCTCTGTTAGTACTTCTTGAGTTTCAGAAGCTTTATTAGTCTCCTTTTCTTTCTCCTTCTCCTTCTCTTTAGCTTCTTTTTCAGCTTCAGATCTAGCTCTTGCATTGGATATTTGTTCCTTGGTGAACCCTTTACTTTGTGCATATTCTTCCACCATTTTCTAGACTTTCTTTACTATTTTAGGCTGCCTAAGCTCCACATGCACCTTAACAGATATTTCCTCATAAGTACCAAATCTTTGTTCATTTGGATCTCAGAGCTTACTCAACATAAGATCTACAAGACCTATCAAAACATATTTTGCCACCTCATAGCCCATGGGTGGTACCCAAATAGTCATAGGCTCTACTGCCACCATCATACACTAGTCTTTATTCACAATAAAGCAAATGTCATCCTTGTATTTTTCTACAACTAACTCAGGGATCCTCATTATAGATTGCATTGACTTTTGGAAGTTCTTAAGGTATCCCCATAATGTTGCATTATGAGCATTTACATCACCTAGACTACCAATATAATCTCTTATTTGTATAGCTACAAGTTTGCTTGGATCCCAAACAATGTTATTGATTCCTAAAATTTCTCTTTTGAAATAGAAGAACAAACAAAGAATTAACATGCCAAACTTGAAAGGGTATTTTGATTCCTTGCTCTTCTTTAAATTTTCTAGCAACTGCTACTGGAGAAGCTAACACGGGTCATAATCCTTGTTTTCCTTAATCATCTCATATGTTATGTATATAGCTATTTGTGAGGACCACCCTTTTTACTTCTGTTCTTGTGACTATTTACATTACTGTTATTGATACTTTTTATAATTGTGGGATAGTAGTTCCCGGATTTGTCAAACTATTAAACTTTATTATGATTACAGAAAAACTAATTGGGCGATGTTTGGATAAGTTTACATTTCAGAAAAGTTAATTAGGTGATGATGGAAAATTGTAATATGATTTCATTTATGCTATTTAGAACTATGTCATGATAATGCATGTTTTTAAGTTGCTTCGGCTATGATGATTATATGTGAAACTGATCTTGCAATTTAGTGTGCAGGAATTTACTAATCAAACCACAGATTTCAGAGATCATTCCACACCTTGTTATTGTTAATCCCTGTTAAGCCGATCTGGTTCCACGAGGAAACAAGATCACTCTGTGTTTGATGTGGTGTTGTAATGTGGTCTTTCATAAGGTCGAATGGGTTGCTCTACCCTCTTGTAACACTACATTATGATTTGTGTTGTAAAAAGATTGAATTTGAATTTCTTTCCTTTTATTTAAATTCTTGAGGCCTTTTCTTGTATTTTAACATGACCCTAGGTGTCCTGAATAGGTTAAAGTTGACCCTGGGTTATACCCCATGCGTCCAGGGCCCCATTTGGCATGGGTAACCCTTGAGTAACCTCCATCAGGTCATCTTAACTTCCCCCTGAAGTTAAGTGGCGAAAATTGGAGGTATGGGGGGGACATGATGGGTTGTACCAACACCCAACCCATCCCTCTTCAATCCCCAAGGTAAGAGATGACTACAAACCCACCCATTATAGAGGAATTGACTTGAAGTCACCCTCACCATTAGTGAGATTCCCCATGAGTTGTGGGGTCATCCATAATGAAGGAAGGAAGAAGAGGCATGGGTCACCTATCTTTTCCTCCTTTAACTCCTTTTATTTCTCCCATGCGTAAGAGAAATGACATGAGGAGAGGGATAAGGAGTACTCTAGGGATGGGTGAGTGACATAAGCCAACACTCATCCCTTGGGACATAATAGTGGTTTTGGAAAGAGTGAGGAGGTGACAAGTGTCACCTCCCCATTCCTTTAAACTGAAAAAGGATTTGGGTTATTTGAATTCCATTTTTGGGATGGGAAGGGAGTTAGTTGAATTTTGGAGAGTTTCATTTTGATTGCCAAAATAAGAAAGTTAGCTTTTGGGGAGAGGAAAAGGAAGAGGGAGTTGGTGGCTTAGGTTGGAGAAGATCTCAGTGGAGCTCTACAACAGCTTCATCCTTGAAGGGCTTTGTAAGGTTGGTTTGGTTTTACCTTTCTTTCGTATATCTAGTTGTTGTATGAAAAGTGTGTGAAAGTTGTTTATTTGCTGTGTTTTTGTTTTGTTTTTATGGGAACTATTGTCGGGTTGTTGACAGAGCTTCTCCCACTTGGGAGAAATGCTTATCAAGTTTGGGGTAGGGGAGGAGTGATCCTCCTCGGGTGCATACCTGGGTTCTTCTTTTGGGATGTTGAAAGCCTTGAGGGCATGTATTTGTGTCTGGTTCTTTGGCTTGAGAGTCAAATATAGATTCCTTGAAAATTTTGTGATCAAACTTGGTTTGAGGCCAAGAGAAATTGTGTTGGTTATATTATCTGTAAGGGTGGCACTCTGGAGTTGAGTGTGTTCACTCTCCCACCCCTTATAAAGCTCACTGTTGTTGAGTTTTTGTGTTGTGTAATTTACCCACGGGTGTTTGTGTGTTTTGGGTTTGTTGTTGTTCCCTGTTGTGAAGTGGATTGCTTGAATTTCCAGGTGTGAGTATGGTCTCCCTAGCTCGGGGGTGACCCTCTTGCGGGTCTACGGAAGGGAGGAGAGCTAGATGAGTGGTGTTTCTTCTTTGTTTGTCTTTGATACGCAGGTTTCCTCTTGAAGCTTATGGTTGGAATTGGAGGAGTGCTGTATTTAGGGAGAATGCATTTCATCCTTGCTATGAGAAGAGTTTGGTTCATTGAGCTACATCCTGTTTAAGTTTATTATGGAGGGATTCTCTCCCTCTGAAGTTGTAACAAATTATTGTCTGGGAAGGAGAGAAATTCTTCCCTTCAGTATTGTTGTTGTGTATGGTTTTGCAATTATATTATCAAGTTGTAACTTATTACCAAGTTATATTATCAAGTTGTAAAATCAAATTTGTGTTATTAGATAAATTAGTGAAAATATTAGTTCTTTGTAAATTTATGAAGATGTAACTTTGCTATTTTATGGAAATGGAAATTGGGATAAAAAGAAATTTTAGAAGTATAACTGTAGTTTATCTCCTACTTATTGCTTTAGATTAAATCAGATCAGGAAGGAAAAACAAACTTAAATTATTCCTTGTATGAAGATTAGTAAAGATTGTTAAAATTGGGTGATGCATAGATTATTCGATTGTATATAAAATTTATTGAAAAGTTAGTTTGTTAAATAGAGATTACTATAGATAGATTCATTTTAAGTGATGCATTGATATGGCAATTGCATATACAGTTAAATCATTATTTAACCTACAAAATTATTTGTCCATTACCATTAATAATATTGTAAGTTTACTAACCTTAATTAGGAGAATTAAATGGGAGAAATTGTGATTATATATATATATATACATATATATATATATAAATGTTTTTAATAAATTATAAATTGTTTATAAAAAAGAAATAAAATTTAATTGCATTGTTTGTGGAATGGAAAATACATATGCAAGAAATAGAATATTGTATTCTCTGTTTTTTTTTATTAATAAAAAATATACAGAGAGGGAAAATAAATTAAACAATCTAAAGAATTAAAAAAAAATTTAAGAGGGGTGGGGGTTTTAACCCCCACCGCAAGTGTTGTATTGGGTGTGGGAGGGGTGGAGCCCCCACCCACACCCCACGTAGTGGGATGTGGGTGGGGGCTCTGCCCCTCCCCACACCCCCGCTACCCACGATAACCCTGGCCGCCACTCTGCACCCCGCGGCCAGCATGCTGCTACACCCCACCACCAAATGAGCACCGCGGATGGCTTAAGCCGTGAACCCTCAGCCTTCCCCTACGCGACCGCTGTGCCACCACACTTCGTCGCTCCGCCATTGTCTCTGCGGCCACTGCGCCGCCACGACCCTGCCACCTCCGCCGCGGCCCATACGCCGCCCTCCACCACTCCGCCCACCATCTATCCTTCTACCCGCGCCCCACCTCCGCTCCCGGTCCACTCCACTCTCCCCTGCGACCTCTCGTTCTCCGCCGCCATGCCCAAAACTTGCTACAAAGAAAAAACCTCACATATCTTTAGGGTTTGCATAATATTGCTTTGGGTTGGATTTTAAATGGAGTATGATATATATAATAAAAAAATAAAAAGAGAAGAATATTAATATATTGATATATATATATCTACATATATATATATATATATAAATATGTTAATTTCTCTAAAAATAAAACTTGTAATTTCTTTTAAGAATATTAATATATTGATATATATATATATCTACATATATATATATATATAAATTTCTTAATTTCTCTAAAAATAAAACTTGTAATTTCTTTTATTAATAATATATATATATATAGATTGGTATATAAATATTTTATTTACAACTTTATATGTATATATATTAATCATTAATAAAATTTCGTAAAATAAGAGTTGTGTAAAAGAGGGGTTATAATGATTTTAAAAAAATATATATACAGAAATTATAGAAGGAGATTTTGTTATACAAGATATAAAAAAAAAAGGGGGGAACGTTTGGATGAACGAGTATTTTAATTACAGAAGAGTTTCTCGGAAGTTTCAACCATCAATGCAAATGAGTAACCAGGAAAATGAAGAGGAAAATTAGACGTCTCCTATTATAAAGGACACTGGAAATAAACTTAAAGAAGCCATCACAGACATTCCATGTGAGGCCATTTTAATCTCAACTGTAGTTAGTAAACGTCCAATGGAGAAAACATGAAAGAGAGAAAGAAGAAGAAAAACTAACATTGGAAAACATAGAGGAGAAAATGCGTGGCATTTCCCTCCTGGAATAAGAGAACCAAGTAGATGTACCCTTCCGCAAATTTTACTTAGGAACAAGTTTAATTAATACAAATGTAAAGGTGAATCCTCAATCGGAGAAAACCAGGAGACTGAGTCCAGCGAAGTAGTAAACCAGCCTATGTGATCTGGACCATCCGGAAGTTAGGAATAAAGTTAAAAGTAGATACAGTGATAACTCTGATTTACGTAGAATATGAAGAAAGGACAGGATAAACATAAATAAAATGTAGGAACCAAAAGAGAGAGACCGAAATATAAACAAACTAAAGTTCAGAGAAATAGTTAAGGTGAGCGCGATAGAAATACAATCAAAATTAAGATCCAGAGAAACGGAAGAGAGGGCAAACGAACTGTCTTGTTGAGAATGCTAAGTTTGAAGTAGGAGTATATTTCAGGAAATGAGAAAAGAGGCAGTCAATCGTGCTTTGTTGAAAAATGTCCCAATAGGGGGATCACGAGTCAGTTTAGTAGGAACAAGGCATCGTGGGAAGTTGTTAATCTATCAGGAAACCTCGTAAGAAGTATAGTGTTGAGTAATTCCCACTTACGCCGTAAGGCGTTATGCTGTCGGAATTTGCCGAGATTTAGGTTTTGAAACCTTGATAATATAAACCTTGAAGTGACGTTAACGGTGTCATAGAGACCCCCTTGTTGGACTGTGTGCGTCTGGATGAACGCAATTGTACTTTGTACCCCGTCGACAACTGTAGTGTTTTCGCCTTGAGCGTACACCACCGAGCATGCTTACGCATGCGAGGGGGTTTCTAGGGAAGAGTGAGAAATTTTTTTGATGTTTCGTGTCATAACCACATGACAGATGTGGGTATGACACGTGTGATGAGTGTTGTGACCACATGGAAAATGTGGGCATGACACTATTCTAGAGACTAAATTCTCCCGATTGGTATAGTATATATTGTAGCCAATGATCATAGATGCACACTTCACTGCATGATCCTCAATTGTATTTGTAGTCAGAGTCCTCTTGTCAAATTGTGCTATGGTGGCTTCTATGACTATTGCATTCTTAACATATTTCAACTATGGTATTAGACCAATAGAGTTTAAACCGGTAACTACCCTTATTGCATCCTTTGTTATCATATGTGTAGACTCAAGCCACATGAACTCATCATGCATTCATCTTAACATGTACTGGACCTATGCATCTTCAGTAAAAGTAGGGAAATCCAGGTACTATATGAACTGCTTATCTTCTAGGGGCTTGTATTTGTCCAACAATTCAAAATGATCTCCACTTAAGTGATTCATATATAACTCTGTGAGTTTTCCACTGTCATGTCCATCTAGGGCAACATGAATATATGCCCTTACATCATCTTCATGCATAATTCCATAGAACACTCCTGAAAAAGCCCTGTCAAGATCAACTTCAGTGGATTTGTGTGGATGTTTCTTAAATTTAGGTTGTGGTCTTTTAGTGATATCAATAACATGTGGTGTAGTAATTTTAGTAATTCAAATAGGTTCACAGTAGGGTTTCAAACCAAGAAAAAGACCTCTCTTACTGAGTTAGGGTTCACTTTACTTGAATCACTCTGAGTAGCTTTGAATCTCTATTGAAGTCGCTTAGAATTCTCCTTTGGTTTCTCTTGCATGATTGATAGCTCAAATGCAAAGTGAATTATCTGTTAAATGATCTTCTTTTTAATCCTTTATTTGCCTTGACCTAATTCGCCATAAATGCTAGTTTTCAAAAAAGCTATCAAAACTCTTCATTGTAAAACATAGTTAATTAGAATTGCTCTGCAATACTCTACACTCAAACCTTTTCTTTAAGAATTTATTTCAAAAGATCTATCATTTGTAACTTTTCATCATATCTTTGTGTCAGATTCCAGCACTAATTATCTGGCTAGGGGATTAAGATTTTCAACACGGCTCCCCCTAAGCCAGAGCTCTCAATTTACTTCCTAGAGGAAGTATCTGCACCAGAGGCTAGTGTGGATCCATCCCTAATCTCATTAACATCCTTCTTAATCCAAACATTTCTCATTTCCTTGATTTCAACTAAATCAATCTTGTCTTTACCTTTATCTTCTCTCTTCTCTGTTTTCTTCTTCTTTGTAGGATAGTCTCTTTTCTCATTCTTGTACCTACAGAATCTTGCAACATGTCTAAACTTATTGCAATTATAGCATACCACATTCCTCTATCTCTAATTCCTTCTATTGATTGGATTCATTCTTGTTCTACATTGGTTAGCCATATGCCCGAATCTATTGCATGCAAAATACTTCCCATTGAAGAATTGAGTATTCCTTGCATAGTAAAAACCTTTCCTTACCAGACTTCTACATTCATTTGATCTATGACCAATTTTCTTGCAATTGAAGCATTGACCAGAGAATGATGGAGCATTCTGATTCATTCTACTCCTACACTGAGTAGCCTTATGAACAAACTTATTGTAATTAAAAAATAATGGCCATTGAAAGATGGGTACCTTTGAGCATTTGGCTGCCTAAGCGAAGGTCTTCTAGGTCTTCTTCTTTGATTTCAGAACTGGTTGCCTTTGTTTTTCTTCATCTCAATGTTTTCTTGAACTGATTTAAAACTTTCTCCTTTTTCATATCTCAAGCCTTTCTTATCATCTAAACTCTTCTAACTTTCAATCAATTCCTCAAGTTTTGTAGAGCTTATTTTGAATTTTTATTTATAGCTATTAGCTGCTTCTAGATCATATTTCAGAAGTAACACCTCTTTTCCCAAATTTTCACATTCTTTAGACTTATATTTCAAAATTTGATTCAAGTGTTTCTCAACTTTTTCTTTTTCTTCAACCAACCTTGATAAGTTATTTAGGATTTCATTTGCTTCAAACAATTGTTCATTTAGCTCTCTATTCCTATCCTTTGATCTATTAACTTGATTTCTTAGCTTCAGGATGCATTCATCTACATCTTTGACATTTTCTTTCAAATCCTGTATCTTTGCTTCATACTTCTCAAGATCCTCAAGAGTTGTTTTTAATTCTTGATCAATTGTGTCATTACCTGGAGCATGATACCTTATGACTACTATGCGTATTATTTCCTAGATCTTCCTCAAGATGTTAGACTTCTTCCAAGGAACTGAGCTCTGATACCAATTGTTGAATACTGAGAGGGGGGTGAATTAGTATTCTGAAAAACTTTTCATTCACACATTCATTAATCCATTTACCAAATTCAATAACATGAAAGCAAAGTAAACACAAGAAGAGCAGCCACAAATTCATAACACATAGACACCAAGATTTTATGTAGAAAACCCAAAAAGGGAAAAACCATGGTGAGTATTAGCTCACAATATATTATGATAGCAATACTGAATTACATGAAGGCTCACTACCTTAGGGCTCACTACCCAAGGACTCGCTATCCAAAGAAGTGCTCACTTCAATAGGCTCACTGCCAAATAGAAGAGAAGAGAATATTGAAAGAAGTGGTTCACTACCAGGAGAGGACTGCTGTAGGTGCATTTACAGAATGTTGTGGTGTAGTACCAATTTTCTCAATATATAGATTCAAAGGACTTCATACTGTCTGCCCTACTTTTCTTCTTTGCTTCACATATACTTCTGTCCTTCTACCTTTACTATTCTTTTACTAATCACAGAACTGCCTTAGGTCACACAATCATGGAATTCACATTCTATTCCAACACACACACACACCCAACACTAAAATCCATCAACTATATATATCTGCAACAAGATTCATCTCACAATCAGGTCAACAAGCCAAACATGAAATGTGTATACAAGTGTTATGCCTTGTCAGCTTGGGCTTGTGTACAAATAGCAAATGTGGACCCTAACAAACATACAATATTCTTCATATAGGTCAGAACCAATCATTCAACCACTTAGATTGATTATTCAATAAATATATCTTCTCTGCATATAGATCTAACATGTCTGTCATCTTGTCCCTTAAGAACACACTTGACCAATCCATCTGACACATCATAACTCGCACTGCGGACCATATGAGACTCTAAAATTCATATCCAACATTCATCATTGACTTCTTAACATACCTTCAGAACCACAGGACATAATAATCCTTTATGGCAAAATGCGGATCTTGGAACAGTTGCTCTATCAAGGTGAAATACTATCAAACTAGAAGCCAATACTGGAGAACTTGTAGAATGTGATATGTTGAGCTTCAGAAGCTATAACTCTGGAATTAGGTAGTCATGGTATGTATCTTTTCTACCTTAGAACTACAAGACAAAATATGCCACAATGGAGGAATCCAGACCCTTTTACTTTGGTATTGTGCATTGCTCCTGACTTAACTTTATTCACCCGAACTTAGATATTTCACCATATGACTTCCAGAGGAAGTTAGGACTTGAAAACTAGAACATGTGATCACTAGGTAGCTATCAACATACTTGATTTGCATAAAAATGTCTTTAATTGCAGAGGCATACCATCTCAAACACTCACTTACTTTGTATAATGTATACTACCCATACTTAGTCATTTATTCTTCTAGAGTAAAGTCTCTTTGCCATGCTGGTAGAATCCCTTTGCCTTGTTGCCATCAATGACAACATTCAACATTCATCAGAGTAGTGTCTCTTGCCAACATCAATGACAAGAACTCCTTATGACCATAACTTCCTCCAAGTGTTTACATAGTAATAGGAACATGTTTCCTAACTTCCTTCAACTGCTAGACCCTTCATCAATTCTTTATGTGGCATAGGAACAAGCCCTTCTCCATGACGACTCTCAACTGCAACTTCATGACCTCTTTATGGTCTCCTAAAAAATCTTGTTTCAGTTTGCTTCTCCTTGAAACAGGACCTGCAAACTTCATTCTATTCTTGAAAGGAGGTATAAAGCCATAAGGGCCTATAAAACTAGATTTTTAAGTTTTCATGTTTTCTCTATCACTCTCACCATCTAAAGCTGTCTCTATTGACTTCACCTCTATATCTTCATATTTCAATGGTTTCTTTCTCCTTTGAACATACATATCAATGGTTTTTACCCTTTCAATGATCTAATAGACCTGTATGGTTTCACAGAGTTTCTAGGGTTTCACTGAGCTTTCATACAACCTTGAAATGTTTAAATAAACCTTTTCATGGTTTTCATAGGCCTTTTAGAGATTTCATAGGCCTTTCTAAGGTTTAATAGACCTACAATGACTTTCACAAAGCTTCTAATGGTCTCACGAACCTAAAAATGCTTCTACATAGTTTAAAATTGTTATACAAACCTTTCAAATGGTTATACAAACCTTTTAAATGGTTATACAAACATTTTAAATTGTTATACACATATGTATTTCAATAGACTTGTTCATGGTCACTGTGTATTTCAATGGTCTCAAAAACATTCTAGAATGACTTCCATGTATGCAAGCTCATACCACATATTCTTGCTTTATGTATTTCCAAATCTATGTAGAGTCATCCTTGATAGCTCCATGTCATGCTTTGGTATTTGATAAATTCTTCTACAACTCATCCAAAACTACTTTGCCTCGTGCATGTATGTAAAAGTGTTCAAATTCTACCTTGTAGTCTAGGATATAGGGCTTTACATCCATCTTCAATACATTCCTATAGAAGAGTGAGAAAGAAGAGGATCTATTCTGATAGAGGAAATACTAAAGAACCTAGAATGGTTATATTAGCTTTGAGTGCATGGCTTGCAACTTCCATGATTTTATTAGATATGGTCAAGCCCTTGGTTCCATTAGAGCCATCCTCTTGGAAAACACACTGGTAGCTCATGTCATCTTGTCCATTGTGAGTCCTAAAAATATTAGATAGTTGATATTTCTATCCCATTCTATCTTTTCTCTTGTTGGATAAAATAATAGTTATACCTCCTATGCAAAACAAAAAATTGGGTAGCAACATCAATTTGTTTGTGCCATGGTACTAGTTTAATATAATGTTCTCATTTCTCACAACTATTGCATAAGAATTTCCATGAGTCTACATCATGTCCTATGCAAGATCCAAAGCTTTGATCCCTCCACTGCACCCCATTCCTCCCAAGTTGAAGCTCAAAATGTTGCCTCTCATCTTGTAGAGTTTCATGATTATGGTAGACAAAGATGAAGCTGGGCCAAATAAATTGCAGTTCACCACTAGAACACTAATATCTTTAGTCCTCACTTTGCATTTGTGAAACAATTCATCCAATTCACTAAACATCACCATCTTTGCTTCTGTACGAGCTTCAAAATGGTTTGATATGGCCCTCCATGGTCTATTCAGACATGTATAGACCTTTTTCTTTAGTCCTCATGGCCTTCCAAAGGCTTTCACACCTATCTAGGTCTTCACACCTGTTGATTAAAATAATAGATCTAATACTTCTAGACTTTCAACCTAAAAGACTTAGGAATTTTCAAACATTAAACTCCCTCCAAAGACAAATTTACTGTATGGCCTTATATGGGCTTAAAAGGATTTTTAAATACCTCCAAACACCTTTACATATACTTGGGATCCTTAAGTGGACCTTTTGGAGGTTTTAAATCTTTTTGAAAACTAGAAATACCCTAATACACCATAACATGACATATTCTTGTATCCAAACTTTTTAGAGGCTTGAATGGATTTTTGGGTATCAACATGTCATATTAAGAAGTTTTTTAGTCCAAAACAACTAGTTTAGGTCTAAATCCCCTAAAGGGCTTAACAAGCTAACAAAGCCTCAAGGATGCCTTAGAAAGTCAATAGTTTCAAAAACTCACTTTGAAAATGGGAGGCTACAGAGTGCGAATCAAACCCTCATCATGTAAAGATCTCAAAAAAAACAAAGAAGTAAGAGAGATTTTCTACCAAGGAGGAATTAATTCTTATTTTCAAAATTCATGAGAGGGTTTGATCATGCCCTATCGATAAAATTTGTGTAGTCCTAGAAGGATCAAAAGGTCAACATTTGAGAAATGAGCTTTGAGGTGACATAAGAGTTGATAGGTCCTGCCACTTGTTTGTTGATTGATGATAAGAATGTTAAGAGGTGGTCCAAAGTAGGGACAATGAGTTCATCAATGCTTTCCTTGAGGAGAATAAATGGCTAGTAAAACATCAAAATGGGTATAAAAGAAATGAACTTACTAGTCCATGGAATGAGGTAATCCTATACCTAATTAAATATTTTACTTTGGAGGCTAGATTCCAATGTGTTTTCACATATCGTTTTCCCCTTCTAGACCATTTGTGCTATAAACACTATATTAGCTTTCCTTTTTTTCAACTCTCATTGTTTGACACTTCTTTGAAAGAAGTGTTATGTAATAAGGTAGGGGTACCCCTACATTAGGGGTTAATATTTGTTTATACCAATTTTATGTCAATAATTCACCCGATCCTACTATCCATCGTGTTGTTAATGAGGGTAACCCTAGTGTGAAAAGCAAAAGTCCACCCTTCCCTATAGATTCATGACAATCCCAAGGAATCCATTGTTCCTACCTCTAATCTTGTTTTGCAAAGGGAGATGAAGACTATTGACAAAAATGCTAAGCAAAGAATGTGGTGAGCGACATCCTAATGGGGGCTAGAAGGTCCTCGAGACTTTTGGTCCAAAAAGTTAAATGTCTAGGGTGATACTTCTAGTTGAAGAAGAAAACATAGTGTTATCAAGTGAGGAAGGGATGATCCTAGTGATTATGACAAGGAGAGTTTAAATTTTGAGGGTATTGACTTAGCCGTGGAACTAAGTGAGGACAATTCTAAGTGTACACCACCCAAAACCTCCCCTATTGCCTCTAAGGGAGGGAAGAAAACCCAGAGTAAAAAAGCTAAAAATTTGACCAAAAAGGAGAAAAAGGTGGTCAATAAGAAGGCAATAAGGGGATAAATAGATGCTTCTAAGAATGTCCTTGATCCTAAAACCCAACAAGATAAAAACAAGGCAAAGGAAAATGTTAAGGGAAAGTATGGGGATCCCTGCAATATTTGCTACATAAATGAAAAGAAGATTGTTGTTTTTCAAAAGGTTTTGGTTTCTTTGAAAAGGAAGTACAAAGATTTGGAAGACTCTATGTGAAACATGACCAAATTTAGCAAGAACAACCTCAAATGTGCTAACAACAACCTCAAGCTCTTATAGAAAGAGAAAGATGGGGAAATTTTGAAAAAGGGAATGAGTGTTGTTGAGAAATGTAGTGTTGACTCAGACTCTTTGTTGGCTAAGTTGCACCTTATTTCTAAATAAAGAAACATAGTCTCTATGGCATGGCCAGTTCTCTTAAAGCCTAGATGGCCCTATTGCTAGTGCCTTGTGTTCTATTTGTTAGAATGCATAGGGCAACTAAGAGGGGGGGTGAATCAGTTGTGTATTAAAACATTAAATCCTCAAAGCAATTCCAAACATCAACCTCTTATTATGCATTAGCAAAATGTAAACATATGAAGCATCAATGCAAACACATTCAAACACATAAGAAACTAGATTTATGTGGAAAACCCAAGAAGGGAAAAACCACAGTGAGGATTAGCTCACATATATATGAATAGCAACATCAAAAACAAATAGGCTCACTTCCTAGAAGAAAGGCTCATTGCCAAAAGAAAGGCTCACTACCAAAAGGACTCACTATCCAGAAGAGAGAAGAATAGAAGAAGACTATAGAGAGATTCACTATCTCAAATCAATAGGGGAAAACCCCCACTACCACTTCTTTTCATCCACAACCTTTGGCTCACTACCTCTAGCAACTTCAAGCAAGCTGAAAAATGTAAACACCTTATGTTCATTGCATCAGGGAGTCATAAGCATTTAAGCTCGCACTTAATTCACCACCCTTGATTCACATTCACATAATCTTCTCTACATTGCTCCACTCAACTTCATCTTGCATTTATACCATCCGCAACCAAGAACCATCTCAATTAGGTCAGTCCTAATGAGATGTATGCACCTCAAACGTACAATACCAAAATAGGTCAACACTAAACACTTTTATGGTGGAAAGAAGTGAAAGTGGACCATTTCAAGGGTTAACTAGGACTCAAATCTGTATCACCATGCTGCTCATCACATCCACAATCCATGAGGTACCTTCACAAATAGTGCTAGCAAGCCAGGTCGGCCAAACCTGAGATAACAACCACATCCACACTTCTCTAATTCAAATAACACCATGTGGACCATAGAGAGACTCTCCACAACATCTACACACCTTCCATAATATTTGGCATCATCAAAATCTTCTACAATACTATCACAACCACATGAAACAAAGAATGTCTTCATTTTGCACATCAGGATACACTTCTACTAAACACCAAAATAAAAACTAAACTTGCAGAGCAACCCAACACTAGAAACTTCAAGGGAAGGTAGATATAGATAATATAAACACATTCCCATATTCGCAAGATAAGAAACCTTAGTGTAGAGAAATGTGGAGCAGTCTCATTTCTCCCAGACAACCTTCTTCACAGTCAAACACTTTGTCAAACACATCTACCACTGCTGCATGATCCAAACCTAAAACTATGGATATAACACCTCTAATCAGTACTTCCAAATTGTACAATCATATTTTCAACTATAAAGAAATGTGGAGCATAACATTGAGCACACCTTTGTCACACTACACCTTTTTATTCAAAATTTTCTCAAAAGCACTTGGAAACCAAGTGAACCATCTGCTAGAGGTTGACATCAATGACAACACCAGCAAGTTTCCAACAATCTCCCCCTTTGTCATTGATGGAAACACCAATCTCTTCGAAAAAGCATTAACAAAAAAAATAACCATTGATACTCGCCCTGCCTGAAGAAACTCTTACTCTTCACATCTGGTGCAGTCATGGTAGGAGGGTTCATAGAATGAACTATCCAGACCATACATCAAGAGTAAACACAATGAAAACAACACAAAATATGGAACAAATGTAGATTTAGTCATTTAGTATATCAAAGAATCCAAATACAATCTGGCTAGCAACATGCAGGCTTACAATTAGGGCTCACAGGCCTGATTACATACATGCACATGATAAAGCTTTGTAGCTCCTTTGCACAAATCTAAACTACCAGATCTTTCTTATGTAAATATCTATGAGAAATCCTTTCCTAAGGATCTATTACATCTTTATATATCCTTTCCAAACCAATAGATTCCTCCGCGTTGGCCAAGAAAGGTTACAAACTCTGATGAAGAGATGTAACATGTTCATAGATAGGTCAGACGTAAATGCATAGAACACTTCCTCAAATGAATGACACAACATGCAAACCTCTGGGGAAGGTCAGCCATGAACCAAGGATCATTGAATGATGTGTCATTAGGATCCTCAAGTCAAGGAATTATCCGCAAGCCTTCTCCTTTAGCTGATTATCCAGAACTATTAGAATGCTCTGCTCTGAGAAAATAGTTGATCTTCTGATAGCGATATCTTTCCAGTAACTTATCCAAATGCTCTAAATTTTTGATATGATGTAGATGAATGAATGTAGATGCTAAGTCCAGATCTGCAAGATGTGAAATGCCAAAACTAGACCACAAGCTGAACTGCTTCTAACTGAACTACCTAAACTGAACAGGAAAATGAAAGAACTAAAATACAAACAAACTAAAATGTAAATGTTTTTGGTTGATGAAAGATTACTCTTGAACCAGGGATGCTCCTACATCAAACATTTAGGGTTATTGAAAAAGTGAGTCCCTCACTTTGCTGGGGCTAGGGGAGAACCAAGACAGTCCACCTCAGCCTAAGAAATCCAAGATGAATCTTCTTCCGATCCACCTTTCCACTTCACAAGATATTCTTTGTATTGTCTGCCTTTGGTGCTACATCCAACTCTGTTGTCCAAAATGTCTTCTATCTATTCTAGTGCTTTATGTGGTAACTACTTCTTCAAGTGTTCTTCCATGCTGTCACTGAACTCTGCTTTATGATACTGATAAAGATCTACAATGTTGAAAATAGGTGATATACCCAATGTCTCAGGTAACTCTACTTCATATGCATTTCCTAAGTATCCTACAAGGTCCAAACTTCTTCATCTTCAATTTGTTATATGTCCCAACTAGAAATCTTTCTTTTCTTAAGTACACCATGACTTCATCTCTCACTTCAAATTCCTTATCTCTTCACTTCTCATCAGCCTTCTCTTTGTACTTACTGTTCATAGTCTCCAAATGCTTCTTCACTTGATTATGCACTATCTTCATGTGATCTACAAATTCTTCTGCTTCTGCACTTCTCTTTTCATCTGTACTAATATCTCTTAGTTCTTCTACTCCTCTAGGATTCACTCCGGTCACAATCTCAAAAGGTGTTCTTATAGTACTCCTATTGACTGAATTATTGTATGCAAACTCTGCTTGTGAAAGAATCAAGTCCCAGCATCCATTTTTCTCTCCAACCAAACATCTCAACAAGTTTCCCAAACTCCTATTAACTACCTCTATCTATCCATCTGTCTGTGGATGAAAATTTGAACTAAACTTCAAATCTATCTTCATCTTCTTCCAAAGTGTCTTCCAAAAGTATCCAACAAACTTTGTATGCCTATCTAAAACTATACTCTTAGGTAATCCATGCAATCTCATAATCTCTTTGAAAAATAGGTTAGCTACATGCACTGCATCAGTTGTCTTCTTGCAAGGTATGAAATGAGCCATCTTTAAAAATCTATCAACCACTCCAAATATTGAATCATATCCCCTCTGTGTCTTAGGTAATCCCATTACAAAATCCATATGTCTTCCCAAGGTCTCTCCAGTACTGTCAAAGGTTTATACTATTAGGGTTAGCCAGCAAAAGATATCAATTAAATGCAAATAAAGATTAAATAGATGAATGGAAATACACATAAATAATAATAGCGAGAGACAAGTTTTAATGTGGTTCACCCAAACTTGGGCTACATCCACCAAACAGAGAGTCCAATATTATTATCCAGTAAAGCAAATGGATTACAACTAGCAATCCCTACAACTTAATACCATTGTAAAATGCTACAATACATCAATCGAAACCCTAACCCTTAGCCACTTTTATCAAGCTTTATGTTGGTTACAAAATGTTGGCCAATGAAAAGTAACTTCCGGTGCCTTTATAAAATAATAAAAACTGTGTGAGGTTTCGGGGGCTGGAGGAAAGTGAAGTGGTAAAGAAGGTACTAAGAACTCTTCCAAAATATTATAGTGCTAAAGTTTCTACTATTGCAGAAACTCAAGATTTGGACTTCTCTTTTCTGAGAAGAATGTATGTCTCAAATTACTGCTTGAACTTCATGTTTCATAGTTATTCTTCATTGAACCTTTCTGGAGTTCAAGGGGTTCATCGCTATGATAGAACACTATCGATGGGTCTTTATTAAGCTCTACTGATGACTTGTTTTATACCGATGCTAGTGACCATCGGGATGATGTTCACTATCGGCGGGAGTTCAGAGTCTTACGCTGATCTGCAAAGTCTCACCGAGTGAGCTATTGGCCTAAGGTTGGATGTCGGTGAAGGTTGTGAAAGTCACTCTGATAGTATATGCTACTCTAATGGAAATGTGGCATCACGATGTATCAACATAAGATCTTATATCGGCCCAACCTTGATTAGTGATTCTGATGTTATCAATCTCATCAATGGAGTTCTAGATGATCGACGAGAGAACCTTCATCAGTGTAGTTTAATGACTTTGGGCTGATGGATAGAGGTCACTCCAATGAAGACTTTATGTTGGCGTCGGTGGGACAAAGAACTGTCGGAGTAACTTTTGATTTGTTCGACGATGGTGAAGGTTATCCCAATGAACCTTTTGACTATCATCGTCGGCAACAAAATTATCGACGATAGTCTTATACGTCATTTGTGATTATAAACTGATATGTCGCCTTCAAACTGGTGAATGTGGGACTAAACATCTCACATGAATACAAACAGTCGTGATGGTTGAAGTCTTGGTGCTAGATCAGTTGGATTGATCGGTTAGGGCAGAAGTTGCAAAATAGTTTTCTGCTCTTGAAAACTATAATATACAGGTTTGAGGAGATCAAGTGTGGATGAGGAAGGTGTGATTTGATCTAGTAGTTCATTCTGTAAATGTACAGTGGAATTGAACTGTTTGTATGATCTGAGAATTGATACCTGAACAAAGGGCTAGAATCTTTATTGTAATCTTTCAGTTTACTGTAATAAAGATAGCTTCTATTGTGGTGGTGGGTTTTTTACCTGAAAGGGTTTTCCCACGTATATCTGGTGTTGTTCTCATTTATCTTGTATGTTTATTTTGTTATTCTGGTGTATTCATCTATGTTTTGCAATTGAAAGTTACCTATATACATTATCCCCTCTGAATTGACATTAGGGACGCTATTTTCCGCAACTGTGCTTTCCTTACAAGTGGTATCAGAGCCTGGCTAGTTGTGTTATCCTTGTTGGTAGGTTGGGTTTTTTGTGTTAGTTCTTGGAGTGGGAGTTTTGTAGAGGTCTATTTTATTAAGTCAGATGGCAAGTACATCAGGAAAAATAGACATTGATAAGTTCAATGGCACAAACGTTGAGTTGTGGAAACTTAAGGTTGAAGATATGCTAGTCGACAGAGATCTTTGGGTTGCTGTGTCTGGGGTTAAAACTGCAGCCATGAAGCAAGAAGACTGGGACTTGGTAGATAGGAAAGCCAGAGGACTGATAAGATTGAGTCTAGCGGATTCTGTTCTATTGAACGTCCATGAGGAGAAGTCAGCCAAAGACTTGTGGAAGAAATTGGGAGATATTTATCAAGGCAAGTCCTTGGTAAATAAACTATTCCTCAAAAAGAAGTTGTATTCTCTTAAGATGGATGAAGGAGCATCTGTAGCAGATCATCTGAACACATTTAACACAGTTGTTGCACAATTGACTTCTGTAGGTGTAAAAATAGAAGAAGAGGACCATTGTATGCTTCTGTTATGTTCCTTACCTAACTTATGGGATCATCTTGTGATGGCCATTGGAAGTACAACAACCGCATTTACAACTGAAGCGGTTATTGCCTCACTATTATCTGAAGAGATGTGGAGGAAGTCTTCTGAGATGGCCAAAGAGGCCCTGTCCGTTCGAGGTAGATCAAAGGAAAGAGACAAGAAGAAGGACAAGAAGTCTAAGTCTAAATCAAAGGGGAGATCAAAATCTCCTAGAAAAAAGTCTAAGGTGAAGTGCTGGAATTGTGGGCAGAAAGGACACATCAGAAAAGTCTACAAAGAGGAGAAAAAGAAGAAGAAGAACTTCTCTGACACTGATGCTTCTCAGAGTCATGTTGATGCCTTCATTGCTGCCTTGGCAACACCTGCATCTGAAGATGTATGGCTGGTGGATTCAGGAGCATCTTTTCATATGACATCTCACAGAGAGTGGTTCACTAAGTATGAACTGTATGCTGGTGGGAAGGTGTTCCTGGCAAGTGATTCGACACTAGAAATTGTTGGTTGAGGAAGAGTTAGAATCCAGTTCCCAGATAGCAGAATAAAGGGAATGAATGGAGTACTACACATAGTAGGTCTGGCTCAAAATTTACTTTCTGTTAGTAAGCTTAATGATGTTGGAGTGCAAGTTACTTTTGTGAATGGTGGCTGTAAGATGACTAGAGGTTCTATTGTTCTGGAAAAGGGTGAATGCATTGGAACTTTGTATAGGTTAGATGCTAAACCAGTATGTTGTAATAATGTCTCAGTAAAATCTAAAAAAGCTACTATTATAACACATGATGCAAACTCTATGGAAGTTAAACTTCCTGCAGAGAAAATAATGCTTTGGCATCATAGACTTGGTCACATAGGTGAAAAAGGTTTAAAAACTTTGAAGAACAAAAACCTAGTAGATGGGCTGATTGATTGTAATTTGGAATTTGATTTTTGTGAACATTGCATATATTGAAAATAGAACCGTGTTTCTTTTTACTCAAGTTCTCATAAATCTTCTGGTGTTCTGGACTATGTACATTCTGATGTTTGTGGTCCAGTTGATGTTCCTTCTCTGTCTAAATCAAGATACTATGTGTCGTTTATTAATGATTATTTAAGCAGGGCATTTGTATATTTTTTGAAAAATAAATCAAAAGTGTTCAGTTGGTTTAAAGAATTTAAAAATCTTGTGGAAAATCAGACTGGTAGAAAAAAAATGTTTGAGAACGGATAATGGTGGTGAATATTGCAATGCAGATTTTGATAAATTTTGTCTTGATCATGGAATAAAAAGGCATAAGACTACACCTTATACTCCACAACAAAATGGAGTTGATGAAAGGTTGAATCGGTCATTGATGGAGAAAGCAAGAAGTATGTTGAGTTATGCTGGTCTTGAACAAAGGTTCTAGGCTGACGCAGTTGCTACAGCTTGTTACTTGCTGAATCATTCTCCTACTTTAGCATTAGTTGATAAGATGCCTATGGAAGCATGGTCTAGAAAGAATCCCTCTCTAAGACATATTCGTGTCTTTGGCTATGAGGCATATGCTCATATTCCTGAGTTAAAAAGATCTAAGTTGGATAATAAGGCAGTCAAATGTATCTTTGTTGGCTATGGAGTCGGTGTTAAAGGGTACAAGCTTTGGAATCCTGAAACTGAAAAGGTAATTTATAGTAGGAATGTAATTTTCAGAGAGCTAAAACCTTTGGTTGTTGATCCTCAGCCAAAGAAGACAGAAGAGAAGAAAGAAAAGAGTGTTGTAAATATTCCTCTGACCCCTGTAAAAGAGGAACAACAGACACCAAGTGTAGATGATTCAAATGTGAGTTCGAATAGCTCTAAAGATTTAGATCCAAAGCAAGAACCTGAACCAACACCTCAGCCACTGAGGAGATCTACACGTGAAAGAAAACAACCAGATAGATTCTTGGTTGGAAGCCATGGATAGTGAAACGTCATCGTTAGAGAAAAATGGAATATGGGATCTGGTGCCCTTGCCTGAAGGAAGAAAACCTGTAGGCTGTAAGTGGGTATTTAAAAAGAAATATGGTCCAGATGGTAGTATTGAAAAGTACAAGGCAAGACTGGTTGCTAAGGGGTATTCCCAAAAGGAAGGTATAGATTATGGAGAAATCTTTTCTCCTGTAGCTAAGCTGGCATCCATTAGATTTCTATTGTCACTTGCAGCAGCATATGACTTTGAAATTGAGCAGATGGATGTGACAACAATATTTCTTCATGGGGATGTTGATGAAGAAATTTATATGTCCCAACCAGGGCATTTTGTGGAAAAAGGTAAAGAACATTTGGTATGTAAACTTAAGAAATCTCTTTATGGCTTGAAATAGTCTCCAAGAATGTGGTATCATAAATTCGATACGTATGTTTTATCTTTGGAATATGTGAGATCTAAATCTGATCACTATGTCTATTATAAAACTGATGGTGATCGGATTCTTATAATTGCACTATATGTGGATGACATGTTGTTCATTGGCAATGGTAAGGGGATGATCTCAAAATTAAAATCTCAGTTGTCCTTGAAATTTGAAATGAAGAATCTGGGGGTAGCTAAGTACATTCTGGGAATGGAAATCAAAAGGGACAGGTCTAAGAGAAAGCTTTGGCTTAGCCAGAGCAAGTATATTACTAATGTTCTTGATAAATTTAATATGCCTGATTCTAAACAGTTAGTTGTTCCAGTTTTGTAGGGAACGAAACTATCTATTGAAGATTGTCTAAAATCTTTGAGTGAAATTGACGACATGAAAAAAGTGCCTTATGCAAGTGTTGTTGGCAGTTTAGTGTATGCAATGGTCTGTACCAGGCCAAACATTGCTCAAGCAGTGGGAGTTTTGAGCCGGTTTATGGCGAATCCAAGCAAATCACATTGGGATGCTGTGAAAAGAGTTATGAGGTATTTGAAGGGAACTTCTGAATATGCTATTTGCTATCATGGAAACTCAGTTGGATCTCAGAGGTCTATAAGCATTCAGGGATATGTTGATTCTGATTGGGCAGGGGACATTGATAGTAGGAGATCCACTAGTGGATATGTATTCACGTTAAATGGTGGTGCTATCAGTTGGATGAGCAAGCGGCAAGTTGTAGTCGCTTTGTCCACAACAGAGGCAGAGTACATGGCAGCTACTCGTGCATGCCAAGAAGTTGTTTGGTTGAAGAGGCTGTGTTCGGATGTTGGTTTTAATGCAGGGCAGATACAAATTCATTGTGATAGTCAAAGTTCTATCTATTTGGCAAAAAATCCTACATTTCATGCTAGGACAAAACATATTGATGTCCAATATCGCTTTGTTCATGATATGGTGGAAGACAAAAAAAAGCTGGAAAAGGTAGACACTTTGGAAAATGTTACTGACGCCTTAACTAAACCAGTGAGCACGACCAAGTTTAAATGGTGTTCAAATGAAATGGGTCTACGAGCCCATAGTTCTCAATAATTAAATGAGATTTGAGAGGTAGCAGTAATCTCCTTGACAAGTGGGAGATTGAAGAGAATGTATGTCTCAAATTACTGCTTGAACTTCATGTTTCATAGTTATTCTTCATTGAACCTTTCTGGAGTTCAACGGGTTCATCGCTATGACAGAACACTATCGGTGGGTCTTTATTAAGCTCTATTGATGACTTGTTTTATACTGATGCTAGTGACCATCGGGATGATGTTCACTATCAATGGGAGTTCGAAGTCTTACACCGATCTGCAAAGTCTCACCGACTGAGCTATCGGCCTAAGGTTGGATGTCAGTGAAGGTTGTGAAAGTCACTCCAATAGTATATGCTACTCTGATGGAAATGTGGCATCGCAATGTATTGGCATAAGATCTTATATTGGCCCAGCCTTAATTAGTGATTCTGATGTTACCGATCTCATCGATGGAGTTCCAGATGATTAACGAGAGAACCTTCATCGGTGCAGTTTAATGACTTTGGGCCGATGGATAGAGGTCACTCTGATGAAGACTTTATGTTGGCATCAGTGGGATAAAGAACTATCAGAGTAAGTTTTGAGTTGTTTGATGATGGTGAAGGTTATCCCAATGAACCTTTTGATTGTCATCGTCAGCAACAAAATTGCCAACGATAGTCTTACGGGTCATTTGTGATTATAAACTGATATGTCATCTTCAAACTGGTGAATGTGGGACTAAACATCTCACATGAATACAAACAGTCGCAATGGTTGAAGTCTTGGTGCTGGATCAGTTGGATTGATCGGTTAGGGCAAAAGTTGCAAAACAATTTTCTACTCTTGAAAACTATAATATACAGGTTTGAGGAGATCAAGTGTGGATGAGGAAGGTGTGATTTGATCTAGTAGTTCATTCTGTAAATGTACAGTGAAATTGAACTGTTTGTATGATCTAAGAATCGATACATGAACAAAAGGGTTGGAATCTTTATTGTAATCTTTTAATTTACTGTAATAAAGATAGCTTCTATTGTGGTGGTGGGTTTTTTACCCAAAAGGGTTTTCCCATGTATATCTGGTGTTGTTCGCATTTATCTTGTATGTTTATTCTATTATTCTGGTGTAGTCATTTGTGTTTTGCAATTGAAAGTTACCTGTATACATTATCCCCTCTGAATTGACATTAGGGAAGCTATTTTCCACACCTGTGCTTTCCTTACATTTTCCTTTGTGCTAAAACACTGCCCCTTGACCCCGTCTTGGGGGCGCTGCCCCTTGACCCCGTAGGAATTTGGGGGGAAACTACGCTGATAAAAGTGGGGAAAATTTAACCTCCAAGTCTGATTAGGCTCCATATAACAACAATCTCCCACTTGGAGACTAGTCAGACTCCACACCATATCATCTACCACTTGGAGACTGATTAGAACACCACTGAGCCTGTAGCTCCCACTGGAAATAAGCACCCTGGACTCTGCTATTCTATTTTTGTTATTTTTAGTCTAGAAGACCAACCAAAGCTGAAGAGGAGCTCAACTTCTCCCTTGTCACTGCCTTTGTAAACATATTTGCTAGATTTGCATCCATATGTATCTTTTCCAGCCTTAACTATCCATCATCCAACACTGACCGAATAAAGTGATACCTTAACTGTATGTGTTTGGTCTTGGAATACAAGGCATAATTCTTTGCAAGATGTATGGCACTTTGACTGTCTATATACAAATAATTATTAGCCTGTTGTTTTCCCAATTCTTCTATGAAAGATTGTAGCCATATCATCTCTGTGCTTACCTCTGTTGTAGCTACATATTTTGCCTTCATGGTGGATAAAGCAACCACCTTTTGCAACCACGAGATCCAACTCACCATTGTCCCACCTACAGTAAAGACATAACCTATTGTACTCCACCTAGTATCAATATCCCCTACCAAATCTAAGTCTACATAGCCTGCTAAATCAGTATTAGAGCCCCCAAAACATAAGTGTTTATTGGATGTACCTCTCAAATATCTAAGAATCTATTTTACCACAATCTAATGCTCCAATCCAGGATGACTCATATACCTACTAACGACTCCTACAACATGTGCAATATCCAGTCTCGTGCATACCATGGCATACATTAAACTTTCTACAGCTAAAGCATATGGTACCTTGGACATTTTCTCTTCCTCCTCTTGTGTCTCAGGACACATCTCCTTAGTCAATTTCAAATGACTAGGCAAAGGTGTGCTGACAACTTTTGCATTCTCCATATGGAATCTCTGCAACACCTTTTCAACATAATCAGCCTAAGATAGAGTCAATTTTATGTTCTTCCTATCTTTGCAAATTTTTATGCCAAGGATTTGTTTTGCTGCCCCCAAATCCTTCATAGAAAATGACTGTGCTAACTACTATTTTAACTCTCTTATGTGATCCATGTTAAACCTAGCTACAAGCATGTCATCAAAATATAAACATAAAATAATGTCGCTGTCATTATCCAACCTCTTAAAATAAACACAATGGTCAGAATTACGCCGGCTATAGCCTTGCTCAACCATAAAACTATCAAATTTTAAATACCATTACCGAGGTGCTTGTTTCAGGCCATACAAGCTCTTCTTCAATCTGCACACCAGTTTCTCCTTACCTTTGACCTCAAATCCTTGGGGTTGCTCCATGTATATCTCCTCCTTCAAATCACCATGGAGAAAGGTAGTTTTCACATCTAGCTATTCCAAATGCAAATCTTCAGCAGCCACAATACTTAAAACAGTACGAATAGAAGTCATCTTGACAACCACAGAAAATATCTCATCAAAATCAATGCCCTTTTTTTGTGCAAATCCTTTTACAACTAACCTGGATTTAAATCTTTTCTTACCTCCATCTTCCTCTTTCAACCTATAAACCCATTTGTTTAGTAAAGCCTTTTTACCTACAGGTAACTTACATAATTCCCAAGTCTAATTCTTTAGCAAGGAGTCCATTTCTTTTTTCATTGCAAGCTCCCACTGAATGTGTGCATCAACCTGCATAGCTTCATCATACCCTTCTGGTTCACCAGCATCTGTTAACAAAATAGAATACAAAGAGGGAGAAAACCTTTTAGGAGGTCTACTTAGCCTTGTTGACCATCTAACATTCACTGGACTTTGTGGTATTTATGGTTACTGTTGCAGAGCATGAGGAACCACTGGAACATCACTATTTGGAGTATCATCTAGTACCACATAATCTTTTTCTTTCTTCTCATGTTGTTGCAACTAATCTTTGCACAACACCTTCTCATTGAATATAACATCCCTGCTTCTCACAATTTTTTGATTTTCAAAATCCCAAAGCCTATAACCAAATTCATCAATGCCATATCCAACAAAGGTACACTTTTTTGATTTTGCATCCAACTTGGTTCTATTTTCAGAATCTACATGTGTAAATGCTTCACATCTAAAGGTTTTGAGAAAATAATAACTCACCTTCTTACATGTCCATGCTTCATCTAGAATACCACAGCCCAAAGGAACTGAAGGAGCTCTATTAATTAAATATACAGCAGTGTTGACAGCCTCTGCCCACATGTTTAAAGGCATCCCAACATGCAATCTCATGGTCCTTGCATGCTCCATTATTGTCCTATTCATGTGTTCAGCCACTCCATTTTCCTATGGAGTCCTTATAACTTTTTTTTGCCTATGAATTCTATTAAAGGAACAATAATCCTCAAATTCTTTGCTGCAATACTCACCACCATTATCAGATTTGATACATTTTAATCTTTTACCCGTCTCATTCTCAACCAAGCTTCTCCATTTCTTAAATATTTCAAATACATCAGATTTCTACCTAAGGAAATAAATCCATACCTTCCTAGTTGCATCATCTATGAATGTAACATAATATCAAGACCCACTGAGAGAAGATACCTGAGCTGGTCCACATACATCTATATGTACAAGTTCCAACTTTTTATTTTTCTTTTGCTTCCCATCCTTGAGAAAACTGACTCTCTTTTGTTTGGCATACACACAACTTTCACAAAAATCCATATTAATACATTTCAGACCTGGTAAAACTTTCTTAGAATGAAGTACCTTCATACCTTTTTCACTCATATGCCCAAGTCTATGATGCCATAGTATTGTCTCAGAACCTACAACAACTATTCCTGAATTTGTTTATTTTTTCTCTGCAACAACTAAAGTAGAAGGAACAATATGACCTATATAAAGATATAAGGTGCCTACTTTCACACCTTTTGAAACCTTCCAATTTTTATCAGTAAATGTAACAATGCAACCTTCTTCAGCTAACTGTCCTACTAAAATTAAATTCCTACTGAGCCTTGGAACATGCCTTACCTCTTGTAGTAGCCAATGATTCCCATTCTGCAACTTAATCTTAATTCTTCCCTTTCTAACAATCTGACAGGGTTCGTTATCTCCGAAATAAACCAGCCCAAAATCCCCTTAGACATAATCAAGAAAATAACTTCTATGGGGCATAGCATGAAATGAGGCCCCTGAATCTAAAACCCATGAATCATCAGCATTATCTAGGGAAAGAATCAAAGCATCATCTTTAGATTTATTACTTACCACATTTGCATCCTTACTACCTTCTTGTTTGTCTCCTTCGTTATTCTTCTAAGACCAATAATCTTTCTTCAGATGACCTAGTTTCCCACAGTACCAGCAATCCTTCTATCCTCTGGATTGGGATCTCTTGTCTTTTGATTTTCCTCGTGACTTCCCATGGCCTCCAGAACCTTTACCTCTCTCCTTTGATCTGTCCCTACTTTCTACATTCAAAACACTGCCTGATGTGGATCCACCTGAGCTTTTCCTACGAATTTCCTCACTCAGAATAACACCAACAACATCATCAAATTTTAGGGTATTTGAACTAGAAACAAAGTTACTAACCACCATTACCAAACTATTACAACTTTCAGGCAAAGAACATAATATCAAGAGAGCTCTAACTTCTTCATCAAATTTTACATTTACAGAAGTCAATTAACTGAAAATCATATTAAATTCATTTAAATGATCTATCATAGATCCACCTTCAACCATTTTCAGATTAAATAAATGGTTCATGAGAAATACCTTATTTGAGGTTGAGGGTTTTTCATACAATTTAGCCAAAGCTTTCATCAGACCATCTGTTGTCTTCACTTCCGTTATATTGAATACCACCGATGATAGGCACAATCGAATGGTTCCCAGTGCTTTTCCGTCAAGAAGACTCCAATCCTCATCAGTCATTGTTGCCAGTTTCTTGGCTACTCCTTCCAATGGCATCCATAAATCCTTTTGATAGAGGTAATCCTCCATCTACATCTTCCATAACTGATAGTTCTACCCATTGAATTTATCGACCTTCAATTTACCCTTGTCTTCCATTGCTCCCACTCAACCGTGAGACCTTCCTGCAGACGATAATCAAACACAACCCACTCTGATACCACTTGTTAGGGTTAGCTAGTAGAAGATATTAATTAAATGTAAATAAAGATTAAACAGAGGAATGGAAATACACAGAAATAATAACAGCGAAAGACAAGTTTTAACGTGGTTCACCCAAACTCAGGCTACATCCACCAAACAGAGAGTCCAATATTATTATCCAGTAAATCAAACCGATTACAACCAGCAATCCCTAAAACTCAATACCGCTACAAAATACTACAATACATCAATCGAAACCCTAACCCTTAGCCGCTTTTATCAAGCTTTATGTCAGTTACAAAAATAGGGTTTTCTTATGTCGGCCAATGAAAAATAACTCCCTATGCCTTTATAAAATAATAAAAACCATGTGAGGTTTTTGGGGCCATAGGAAAGTGAAGTGGTGAAGAAGGTACTAAGAACTCTTCCAAAATCTTATAGTCCTAAAGTTTCTGCTATTAAAGAAACTCAAGATCTGGATAAGTATTCTAGGGATAAAATGTTTGGTACTCTAACTACTTTTGAGATAAGAGAATTTGGTCAAGAAGATTCAAGAAAGGAAACTGTTTTTAAGACTAGCAAGTCAAAAAACAAGGTTGAATTAGATCAAGATGACTTGGAAGAAGTAGAAGAAAAATTTGTAAGCAGATTGAAAAAAGGCTATGGAAAATACAGAGGTAAGTTACCTTTCAAATGTTTTAGCTATGGAAAGATAGGTCATTATACTTCAAAATGTCCAATCAAAATTTCTAATGACAAATACAAGGAGAACAAAGGTAAATCATTCAAGAAAAGTTATTATGTTAAAGAAGATGACAACATATTTGATGATTAGTCTGACTATATAGATGATGATGGTAATGAATGCTTATTCATAGCTTTTGAATGTTGGTACTAATTCTACTAATCCTAGAAGATGTATCAAGGATATTGCTCTGGAAATAGGGCACCACATTGAAGGAGCATTGGTCACTGCTTTCCATTCAAGAGAGGAGGAAGATCTCTAGTTAATTGATAGTGGGTGTTCAAATCATATGATAGGTGATAAGAATAATTTTGTGAAGATTGAGAAGTTTGATGGAGGTTTTGTTAAGTTTGGAGATGATGCATCTGCTAAGATATATGGAAGAGGTTCAATTAGTTTTGATGGTAAACACAATGTATAGATGTTGTTCTTTATGTCAAAGTTCTCCAGCATAATCTCCTAAGTGTAGGTCAAATGTGTAGAAAAGGATATAATCTTGTGTTTTAGGATGGTGGCTGTGAAATCAGAAAACAAGACTCTGGAACTCTGATTGCTATAGGAACAAGGACAAAAGGAAATATATATTATCTCAAATGTGCTGATGGTGTGTACCTTATGACACAAGTTAATGAAAGTTGACTATGGCATAGAAAAATGTGTCACATCAATTTTGATAGCCTAGTGAAGATCAACTCTACTCAAGTTGTGAGGGGTCTTCCAAAGATTACAAAGCCTACCAATGCAACCTACAAGGAATGTCAAATTGGGAAGCAAACAAGGAAGAATTTCAAGACCAAAGAATATTCTACCACTGATGCAGAGGTAAACGCAACGGGAGCTTACTAACAGGAAGGAGGAGCCAATAATACAAACAGCATGATAAAAATCCCTATCAGCTCAGCATCATCATCATATTTCCTGCAAACACCAACAGCATCATCATCATATTTCGGACGAGCACAATTATCCTCCTGCCGACTACTGTTCACCTCCTCCGCCTGTCGCCTATCACCATCATCATGATACTCAACGAGCGCAAACATCCTCCTGTTGCACTGTTCATCGAGCGCCAAACTCTATCGGCATCATCATGATATGCAACACCACCTTCGTCAGCAGGATATCCAATATCCGGTTGCTCCAAATATCCTGATGACGACAACTTTAGCACCTTCCCTTCGATGCCCCAATAGCCGACGATACAAGCAACAGCATCATGATATGATTTATCTGGTTCTCTCGAAACCTCCTGATGATGTTAACACAACTTTCTGCCGAGGACTTACGCCGATACCTAAGCACTTAGCGACAGCAAGATAAACTTGCATAGAGAGATATCTTAATATCCTGATGACGATGACGTCACACAATATCCTGATGACCTCTTCAACACTTAGTCAAAAAAAATGAACTTTCACTCCCGCATCTGCTAGCGATACACGGATGATGGGCACCCCCGAGAGATGATCCTGACGGTGATATATACACTGAGTATATATCTGACTTAAAACATCCTGATGCACTTGCAACATGCAAACTTCAACAGTTTCATGACCTGATCCTGATGGTGATGCATTCGCAGATGACGATGCGGCTCGTTCCGACTGGAAACGCACATGCAGACTCCTGTATATCCGTCCGCTGCATGTAAACACTCAGAACCGCTCAATTTCACAAAGACAGTATGATGATCGGGCCGGATCACCTTCAACCCAAAATTTAACAACTTATCTTTCTAGACCTAGCACATGCGGATGCTAGGCTGATTCATAGCATGCTCCTAACTGATCTCTTGAACAATGCAATGCATAAACAGAAAACACAAATGCAAACTAAGCTATAATACAGGACCATTCCACCGATTCACAGGATCAACCGGTGGAAGGGTTGAAAGTATCCATTAACTTGCAAACAGAATGGAAATCAAAACAGATACAGCTGATAAACCAGAAACTGCAAATGATGAGATCTTATTCAAATGAAATTCAAATGTACTGGTTCTGCAATACTGTCAAACAACAGTGCTTCTCAATATCTGGACTGTTCTCCTGAATCTCAACAACACCAATACATAACACAACTAGCATAACATATCATATCTCAATATGCTAAACCCTAACAGATCGAAGGTATATATAGCCATATCCTGCGAGTACTACCAACTCACTTCCCAGCGGCTGGGAGCTTCCAAGCGGCTGGGAGAGAGGACAGCTCAGACAACCTGATCACGATCTCTAACTGATCTCTAACTGCCTACACACACTCCTAGGCTGATCTAATACATAGCATCAGTCCAATGGACCTTATTACATGATGAAGTCAAACATACTAAAAATAGACTCCCTGTCATCATGTGGACAATTAACCTATATCCTGATCATGTACGGGTGCTCCTGCACCATACTCCCCAGAAGAAGAAATCTCAAGTCCACTTGAGATGAGAGTATCAAGGTTTGCACCATGTGTCCGGATCTGCTCTTCAGTCATCCATACGGCTTCAGAAATAGGTTTGCCCTTCCAAGAGACTAGATACTCCAAGTATTGTTTGTTCCTGGTCTGTTTGACCACTCTGGTGTCCAAAACCTTCTGTAACTGTGGAGGATCATGCTGGGGAATGTCATCGGCAACTGTATCCTGTAGGAGATCCTGATCTGCATCTGGATTAGCCTTGTATGGAGTTAAATCACATACATTGAATATAGGAGACAAACCAAGATCAGGTGGGAGTTGGATCTCATAAGCATTCTGTCCATGCTTGTGCAAAATCTGACATGGTCCAACTTTCCTTTGCATGAGCTTAGTATACTTTCCCTTAGGAAGTCTGTCCTTCTTCAAGTGAACCCAAACCAAATCTCCAACATCAAACTGGACATCCTTCTTCTTTTTATCAGCATATTCTTTATATTTCAAGGTTGTATGCTGCAGTTGGGTCTTGACTTGATCATGAACCTCTTTTATAGCTTTTGCATAAGCTTCTCCGTCTGCACTAACAGGGTCTACTGTAGGTAGATCTCTCAACTCCAAAATTCCTCTTGGATGTATACCATATACAATTTGAAAAGGTGATTTTCCTGTGCTCCTATTGACAATATCATTATATGAAAACTCAGCTTGAGATAGAATATTGTCCCACTTCTCTCCATGCTGTTTTGTCAAGCATCTAAGCAAATTCCCCAAGGAACGGTTCACTACTTCAGTCTGTCCATCCGTTTGAGGATGATATGCAGAGGAAAAAGACAAATTGGTTCCAAGTTTCCTCCAAAGAGTTCTCCAGAAGTGACCAATAAACTTCACATCCCTGTCTGACACTATGCTCAATGGCAATCCATGGATTCTGACAATCTCCCTGAAGAATAAATCTGCAATGTATGAAGCATCAGCAGTGGTTTTGCATGGCAAGAAATGTGCCATTTTACTGAATCTATCCACTACAACAAAAACACTGTCAAATCCTTTCCGTGTCCTTGGTAAACCCAAGACAAAATCCATACTGATGCTTTCCCATGGTCTGGAAGGAATGGGTAAGGGCTGATATAAACCTGCATTAGTTGACCTGCCTTTAGCTTTCTAACATATCACACATGTCTCTACAAATTTTCTGACATCTGACTGCAACTTAGGCCAAAAGTAATGCCTTCTGACTAGATCAAGAGTCTTATCTAGACCAAAATGACCTGCCATAGCTCCACAATGCTTCTCCTTGATGATATTTAACCTCATAGAACACCTTGGAATACACAACTGTCCACCCTTGAACAACAATCCATCCTGAATCAAAAATTCAGAGAACTCAGCATGGTATTTCTCCCCAAAAGAAGTACATACCTGATATATCTCTCCAAAATCTTCATCAGACTCATACATGGTCTTTAGTGAATCAATGCCAACACTCTCTAACTGAATCTGATTGACTGTGAGAACTCTCCTGCTCAAAGCATCTGCAACTTTGTTCTTGACCCCTTTCTTATGCTTCAATGTAAAAGTGAAAGCCTGTAAGGTTTCTACCCATTTCATATGTCTGTGGTTCAGCTTTTCCTGGCTGTTTATGAAACTCAGAGCCTGGTTATCTGTGAATACTATGAATTCCTTTGGCATCAGGTAATGCCTCCATTTCTTGAGTGACTGCACTAAAGCATACATTTCCAGATCATATGATGAATACCTTTTCTTAGCATCAGTGAGCTTCTCATTGAAAAATGTAATAGGTCTACCCTCTTGGCTGAGTACTGCTCCAATGGCCATGTGACTGGCATCACATTCTACCTGAAAGATTTTGTTAAAATTTGGAAGTGCAAGAACTGGTTGCTGTGCCACCTTCTTCTTCAATGTTTCAAAAGACTCATCTGCTCCTTGAGTCCAAACAAACCTACACTTCTGTCCTCCTTTGATGGTATCCAGCATGGGTGCACAAATATGACTAAACCCTCTGATAAACTTCCTGTAGAAGGTTGCTAACCCATGGAAACTTCTGACATCATTCATAGTTTGTGGAGTTGGCCAAGACAATATGGCACTTACCTTCTCCTTATCCATCTGTAACTTTCCTTGTGAAATGACAAAACCCAAATATGTGATCTCCTTTTGCATGAACAAGCACTTGTCTAAATTTATCATCAGCTGCTCTTCATGTAACCTCTTAAGAACCAAATCTATATGTCTGAGATGTTCTTCTTTTGTGTTACTAAAAATCAGAATATCATCTAGATATACTATGACAAACTTACCAATGAATTCTTTCAGAACCTCATTCATCAACCTCATAAAAGTACTAGGTGCATTGGATAAACCAAAAGGCATAACCTTCCATTCATATAACCCTTCATTTGTTTTGAATGCTGTCTTCCATTCATCTCCTGGTCTAATCCTGATCTGATGATAGCCATTCTTCAAATCTATTTTTGTAAAGTACTTAGCACTTCCCAAACAATCAAGTAAATCCTCTATTCTAGGGATTGGAAACCTATACCTGATTGTGATCTTGTTAATAGCTCTGGAATCTGTGCAAAGCCTCCAAGTACCTTCCTTCTTTGGTGCTAGTACAGCTGGTACTACACATGGACTCAAACTCTTCCCAATCAGACATGAATCCAACAATTCTTCAATCTGTCTGGCTACTTCTGCATTGTGTTCTGGGGTAAGCTTATAGGCTGCTTTGTTTGGAAGTGTTGACCCTGGAATTAAGTCTATGCAATGACTGATATCTCTGACAGGTGGTAGGGATCTTGGCATTCCCTCTGAGATGACACCTTTGTACTTATCCAATAGCTCTTGGACAGCTGGGTCTATGAACCTTGGCTTTTTCTCTTTCTTGACTTCTTGTTGCTGTTCTTTATTCACACTCATACATGGGATTAGGGCATATGCAACTGCACCTTCTGCTGCTACTTCTTTCATGAACTGTTTTCCTTCCATTAGCATTACCTTCACCTCTTTTCCTTTGGATTTCTCCCCCTTCTCTGCCAGTGGGTGTAACTCTGTCACCTTACCATCTTTAGTGATTTTATAGGTGTTTCTAACACCATCATGCTGTGCCTTCAAATCATACTGCCATGGTCTACCAAATAAAAGATTGCAAGCATCCATCTTAGTAATATCAAACAACAACCTATCCTTATATGCTCCAATCTGAAATTCTACCCAAGCCTGCTCTTCTACAGTTGTCTGCTGACCTTGGGTAAGCCATGAGACTTTATATGGGGATGGGTGAGGCAATCTCCTAAGCTTAAGCTTTGTCACCATTTCTTCAGACACAAAATTTTCAGTAGAACCAGAATCAATCAAAACTTTACATGCCTTACCTCCTGCTTTGCAAATAGTTCTGAAAAGAGACTTTCTTTGCGGGGCTTCTTTGTCAGGTACCTTCATGGTAGTTACTGTTCTTCTCATCATTAGAGATTCTCCACTTTCTGGGTATCCATAATTATCAGGAGCATTCACACTCTGAAAAGAAGTAGAGCCTGTTGCACTTTGATTATCAGGTTCTTGGATCAGATTTGTTCTCCTTTCTCCTGTTGAGCTTGTGGCCTTGTCTGGACATCTGCTGGCTATATGGCCTTCTTTGTTACAGTTATAACATCTGATGGATCCTCTGCCCTGGGATCTTCCTCTGAAAGGTCTTCTACCTCTGAAGTTTCCTTGCTGACTGTAATTCTCTCTCTGATTTTGACTATTGTTGCCCTTACTATTGTCATGACTGGATTCTCCTTGATATCCCTGTCCATGTCCTCTGCCTCTAAAAGGACCTCTTCCACCTCTTTGTTGTCTTCCTCTTCCTCTATTGTTTTGTTCTTGTTTTCTCTTTAACTTCTCTTCCACTTTCAATGCCAACTGAAAGCTTTTTTGAACTGTATCTGGATTATGCAGACTTAGATCTTCCTGAATGTTAAACCTCAATCCATTAAGGTATCTGGCTACCTTCTCTTCTTCACTTTCTTTTACCTTTGTCTTCATACAGAGTTTCATGAATTCTTCTGTATATGAGCTGACATCTAGCTCCTTCTGCTTCAGGTTTTGCTTCCTCTTGTGTAATTGGATACTGTAATCCAATGGGACATAAGCTTCCTTTACTAATGCCATCATCTTCTTCCATGTGGCAACTCTATGTTTTCCTTCCTGTACTCTATCATCTTGGACAAAATTCCACCATGTCAAGGCAGCTTCTTTCATCTTTGACTGTGCTATCTTCACTCTCTGTTGTTTTGGTATCTCCTCTGTTACAAAGAAATTGTTCAGGGAGTCTATCCACTCCATCACTGAATCAGGGTCCATCTTGCCTGTAAACACTGGCAAATCCAGTTTCACATCCATGGTTCTCCTCTCCATGGCCTTGAGGGCGTTCAACAGTGGTCTCTGGTCTGCAGGAACGACCTCCTCGCTCCAATTAGGGATCTCTTCTTCTTCCCTATCTTCTTCTCTACCAGAACCTACTCTGCTCCTCAACTTTGCTAACTCATCTTTCAACTCCTGATTCTGAGCCTTCACGGCCTTGCTTTCTGCAATCTGTTTCTTCACCAGAACTGCCAACTCAGCGTTGGTCATCCTTGTTGGAACCTCCGATGTTCCTTCTTCATCTGACATCCTGTTTATCTTTTCCAGAAGATCCTAACCTTTGCTCTGATACCACTATGATGCAGAGGTAAACGCAACGGGAGCTTACTAATAGGAAGGAGGAGCCAATAATACAAACAGCATGATAAAAATCCCTATCGGCTCAGCATCATCATCATATTTCCTGCAAACACCAACAGCATCATCATCATATTTCGGACGAGCACAATTATCCTCCTACCGACTACTGTTCACCTCCTCCGCCTGTCGCCTATCACCATCATCATGATACTCAACGAGCGCAAACATCCTCCTGTTGCACTGTTCATCGGGCGCCAAACTCTATCGGCATCATCATGATATGCAACACCACCTTCGTCAGCAGGATATCCAATATCCGGTTGCTCCAAATATCCTGATGACGACAACTTTAGCACCTTCCCTTCGATGCCCCGATAGCCGACGATACAAGCAACAGCATCATGATATGATTTATCCGGTTCTCTCGAAACCTCCTGATGATGTTAACACAACTTTCTGCCGAGGACTTACGCCGATACCTAAGCACTTAGCGACAGCAGGATAAACTTGCATAGAGAGATATCTTAATATCCTGATGACGATGACATCATATCCTGATGACGATGACGTCACACAATATCCTGATGACCTCTTCAACACTTAGTCAAAAAAAACAAACTTTCACTCCCACATCTGCTAGCGATACGCGGATGATGGGCACCCCTGAGAGATGATCCTGACGGTGATATATACACTGAGTATATATCTGACTTAAAATATCCTGATGCACTTGCAACATGCAAACTTCAACAGTTTCATGACCCGATCCTGATGGCGATGCATTCGCAAATGACGATGCGGCTCGTTCCGACTGGAAACGCACATGCAGACTCCTGTATATCCGTCCGCTGCATGTAAACACTCAGAACCGCTCAATTTCACAAAGACAGTATGATGATCGGGCCGGATCACCTTCAACCCAAAATTTAACAGCTTATCTTTCTAGACCTAGCACATGCGGATGCTAGGCTGATTCACAGCATGCTCCTAACTGATCTCTTGAACAATGCAATGCATAAACAGAAAACACAAATGCAAACTAAGCTATAATACAGGACCATTCCACCGATTCACAGGATCAACCGGTGGAAGGGTTGAAAGTATCCATTAACTTGCAAACAGAATGGAAATCAAAACAGATACAGCTGATAAACCAGAAACTGCAAATGATGAGATCTTATTCAAATGAAATTCAAATGTACTGGTTCTACAATACTGTCAAACAACAGTGCTTCTCAATATCTGGACTGTTCTCCTGAATCTCAACAACACCAATACATAACACAACTAGCATAACATATCATATCTCAATATGCTAAACCCTAACAGATCGAAGGTATATATAGCCATATCCTGCGAGTACTACCAACTCACTTCCTAGCGGCTGGGAGCTTCCAAGCGGCTGGGAGAGAGGACAGCTCAGACAACCTGATCACGATCTCTAACTGATCTCTAACTGCCTACACACACTCCTAGGCTGATCTAATACATAGCATCGGTCCAATGGACCTTATTACATGATGAAGTCAAACATACTAAAAATAGACTCCCTGTCATCATGTGGACAATTAACCTATATCCTGATCATGTACGGGTGCTCCTGCACCAACCACCAGACCTTTGGAGTTGGTGCATATAGATCTATGCGAACCTATAAGAGTAGGAAGATTTCAAGGTGATAGGTATTTCATGTTGTTGATTGATGATTTCTCTAGAATGACTTGGGTAACTTTTCTCAAAGAAAAATCACAAGCTCTAGATAAGTTCAACACTTTTAAGGATATCGTTGAAAATGAAATTGATCTGAAAGTCAAATGTTTGAGGTCTAATAGAGGTGGTGAGTTCACCTCCAATAAGTTTAATTTCTTTTGTAAAGATCATGGAATAAAAAGGTACTTGTTAGTACCTAGGACTCAGCAAAATGGAGTTGTGGAAAGGAAGAATAAGACTTTTCAAGAGGTAGCAAGGATAGTGATGAAAGAAGTAAATCTACTAGATATCTATTGGAGAGAAACCATCCACACTGTAGTGTACATACAAAATAGAGTGCAGGCCTGAGCCAACAGGTCAAAGACTCCATATGAACTATGGTATGGAAGAACTCCTACTGTAAAATGCTTTAGAGTGTTTCGAAGTAAATGCTAAATTAGGAGAGATGAAGAGAACTTGGGAAAGTTTGATATAAGATCAGATGAAGGAATCTTCCTTGGATACACTACAATACAAGTGCTACAACAAAAGACTGAAGAGATTAGTGGAAAGTGTAAATGTCAATGTGGATGAAGAACCATACCAAAGTTCAGTGCAATTAGAAGGATATGACTTAGATGAGATCCTTTACAAAGAAGCAGAAAGTGAGGAAGAAAAGGAAAAAGAGAATCAAGATGATAAAGAAGATGCTCTAGAGAAGATTCCCAAGACTCCCAAGTATGTGCAGAAGAATCATTCTGAAAATTAGATCATTGGAGATAAGAACAAAGGTGTTTAACAAGAAGTATTGCTATGGTAGATGAATAGGTACATTTGTGCTTACTGTCTCAAATAGTTCACCCAAAACTATGACTGAAGCATGCAGAAATGAGCACTAGATCAAGGCTATGGAAGAAGAATAGATGCAAATTGAGAAGAATCAAACTTGGGAAATTGTCCCAAGACTAGCAGACAAGAATGTGATAGGAATTAAATGGGTCTTTCAGAACAAATTGAATGAGAATGGGGAAGTAGTCAGAAATAAGGCCAAGTTGGTGTATAAAGGCTACTCACAAGTGGAAGGGATAGATTATGAGGAAATATTTTCTCTAGTGGCAAGATTGGAGGCCATTAGATTGTTCTTGGCCTTTACATCTCATAAGGACTTCAAAGTCTATCAAATGGATGTGAAATCTGCATTCCTGAATGGATAGTTGGAATAGGAAGTATATATTGAGTAACCAAAAGGATTTCAGTTATTAAATGATCCAAATATGGTCTACAGATTGAAGAAGGCATTGTATGGACTCAAACAGGCTCCTAGAGCTTGGTATGCAAGGTTGGATAGGTACCTGTTGTAACAAGGATTCAAAAAGGGCATTGTAGATAGCAATCTATACTTCAAAGTTGAAGAAGATCAAATCCTGATTGTGGAAGTGTATGCAGATGATATAATCTTTAGAGGAAATGAAGGGATGTGCAAGAAATTTTTAGAATAAATGCAGAAAGAATTTGAAATGTCAATGTGTGTGGAAATGAACTCCTTCCTTGGGTTACAAATCAGTCAATCAAAAAAGGGCATTTTCATTTCATAGTCAAAATATGCTAAGGAAATGTTGAAGAAGTTTGGAATGGAAGACTCCAAACTGATATGTACTCCCATGACTACTAGTTGTAAATTGAATAAAGATGATGAATCTCGTAAGACTAATCAGAACAAGTATAGATCAATGATTGGTGGACTACTATACCTGACTACTACTAGACTGGATGTCATGCTTGTAGTCTATCTTGTGGCTATATTTTAAGTTGATCCCAGAGAGTCACATGTATTAGTAGTGAAGAGGATATTCAAATACCTGAAGGGCACTCTGGAGTTCAGCCTATGGTATCCCAAGGATACTGATTTCTCCTTAAGTGCATATACAAATGTAGATTGGGTAGGATGCATAGATGATAGAAGAAGTACAAGTGGTGGTGCTTTCTTTCTGGGAAGCAAACTTGTCTAATGGTTAAGTAAGAAGTAGGACTTAGTGTCATTATCTACTGCACAGGCTAAATATATTGTAGCAGCATCTTGTTGTACACAGGTGTTATGGATGAAGAAAACATTGAAGGATATCAAAGTGTCATATGATGAACCTATTCCTATCATATGTGACAATACAAGTGCTATCAATATTTCAAAAAAATTGGTGATGCATTCAAGGACAAAGCATATTTCAATCTGGTATCACTTCTTAAGAGAAAAGGTTGTAGAGAATGAGGTGAAGTTGGAGTATGTGCCTACCAAGGATCAAGTTACAGACATCTTTACAAAGGCTCTCCCTAAGGATACTTCTGAGTATCTCTGATAGAAGTTAGGGGTTATTGCCCCTCCTCTTAACTATATGTATAAGTGTGTACATCTGTCTGGGAAGCATTTCAAGATATATTTTTGGTTCTGGATTGATGCTGAAGGCTACCTCTTAGGGGGAGTACGTAGTATTGGATGGTGCAGTCAGATGGAGCATATCTTATGACCCTAAGGAGGAGAATGTACAAAAGTGGAAGTAGTTAAGTGAGAGCAAAATGCTTGTTGGTGTTGCAAGTGTTGCCCTTTGCCATTGAAGTCAAAAGGGGAGAGAGGGTCGAAGTGATTGAAAAACCATTGTGTAGAAAGGTGTATGAAAAGTAAGAGTTGTTTCTATAAGGGGGAGTAAGAGCTACTTTAATTCTTGATGGTTTTTTAAATAGTCGGTGTTGCCATCAATGACAAAGGGGGAGATTGTTGGAAACTTGCTAGTGTTATAATTGATGTCAACTCCCAGTAGATGGTTCACTTGGTTTCCAAGAAATTTTGAGAAAATTTGATAAAAAGGTGTGCAATGTGACAGAGGTACCCTCAGTATTATGCTTCACAATCATTCCTAATTGAAGATATGCTTGTGTGGTTTGGAAGTATTGATATGAGGTGTTCAAAGTTATTATATCCAGAGTTTCAGGTTCTAGATCATGTGGAATTAGAAGATGTGTTTGATAGAATATTTGATTGTAAAGAAGGACGTCTGGGATAAATAAGAATGCTCCACATTTCTCTGTATTGTGCTTTCCTATCTTGTGGTTCTGGAAGAGTGCTTATATTAATTGTATCCACCTTCCTTTGAAGTTTCCAGTGTTGGGATGCTTTGCAAGTTTAGTTCTTCCATTGGTGATCAATAATAGTGTGTCCTAATGTGTATAATGAAGACATTCTTTGATTCAGATGGTTGTGGTAGTGTTGTAGAATTTTATGATGATGAGTACTTTGGGAAGGTGTGTGAATTCTTTGGAGTGTCTCTCTCTGGTCCGCATGATGTTCTTAGACTTGGAGAAGCGTGGATATGGTCATTAGCTCAAGTTTGGCTGACCTGGATTACTTGTGCCATTTGTGGAGGTACCTCATGGATTGTAGATGTGATAAGCAGCTTGATGATACAAATTTGAGTCTTGGTTATCCCTTGATATGGTCCACTTTCACTTCTTTCCATCACGGAAGTGTTTAGTGTCGACCTAAGTAATGTTGCATGTGTGTAATGCACATGCTTCATTAGGACCAACCTAATTGAGATAGGTCTTGGTTATAGATGGTATAAATGTAAGATGAAGTTGAATAGAGCAAGGTAGAGAAGAATATGTGAAAGTGAATCAAGGGAAGTGAAGTTGTGTGTGAACTTAAATTCTTATGACTCTGAAATGTAGTGAGCAGAAGGTGTCTACATTTTAGTGTGCCAAAAGTTGTTGGAGGCAATGAACAAAAGGTTGTAGATGGCCAGGAGTGACAGTGGTGGATCTCTCTTGTTTCTTTGAGATAGTGAATCGCTTTGTAATAGTCTTCTTCTTTCTTCTCTCTTTTGGGTAGTGAGCCCTTGGCAGTGAGCATTTCTCTAGCAGTGAGTCTTTCTTTTAGGTAGTGAGCCTATTGATTTTCAGTCTTATTATTCATATATTTGTGAGTTAATCCTCACCGTGTTTTTTCCCTTAGTGGGTTTCCATGTAAATATGATGTTCTCATGTGTTTGGATGTGTTTGCATTATTGTTTCATATGTTAATATTTTGCTAATCCATATTAAGAGGTTTATGATTGAAATTTCTTTGAGGGTTTAAAGTTTTAATATACAACTGATACCCCCCCTCTCATTTGTCATGTACATTCTAACACATGCATGATATCCAGTCTAGTAGCAGTTAGGTATAATAGTCCACCCATCATTGATCTGTACTTGCTTTGATCAGCCTTAGGAGATTCATCATCTTTGCTTAACTTACAACTAGTAGTCATGGGAGTACATACCAGTGTTGGGATGCTTTGCAAGTTTAGTTCTTGCATTGGTGATCAGTAATAGTGTGTCCTAATGTGCATAATGAAGACATTCTTTGATTCAGATGGTTGTGGTAGTGTTGTAGAATTTTATGATGATGATGATGAGTACTTTGGAGTGTCTCTCTCTGGTCCGCATGATGTTCTTAGACTTGGAGAAGTGTGGATATGGTCATTAGCTCAAGTTTGGTTGACTTGGCTTACTTGCGCCATTTGTGGAGGTACCTCATGGATTGTGGATGTGATAAGTAGCTTGATGATACAAATTTGAGTCTTGGTTATCCCTTGATATGGTCCACTTTCACTTCTTTCCATCACGGAAGTGTTTAGTGCCAACCTAAGTAATGTTGCATGTGTGTAATGCACATGCTTCATTAGGACCAACTTAATTGAGATAGGTCTTGGTTATAGATGGTATAAATGTAAGATGAAGTTGAATAGAGCAAGGTAGAGAAGAATATGTGAAAGTGAATCAAGGGCAGTGAAGTTGTGTGTGAATTTAAATTCTTATGACTCTGAAATGCAGTGAGCAAAAGGTGTCTACATTTTAGTGTGCCAAAAGTTGTTGGAGGCAATGAACAAAAGGTTGTGGATCGCTAGGAGTGACAGTGGTGGATCTCTCTTGTTTCTTTGAGATAGTGAATCTCTTTGTAATAGTTTTCTTCTTTCTTCTCTCTTTTGGGTAGTGAGCCCTTGGCAGTGAGCATTTCTCTAGCAGTGAACCTTTCTTTTGGGTAGTGAGCCTATTGATTTTTAGTCTTGTTATTCATATATTTGTGAGCTAATCCTCGTTGTGTTTTTTTCCTTAGTGGGTTTCCATGTAAATCTGATGTTCTCATGTGTTTGGATGTGTTTGCATTATTGCTTCATATGTTAATATTTTGCTAATCCATATTAAGAGGTTTATGATTGAAATTGCTTTGAGGGTTTAAAGTTTTAATATACAACTAATTCACCCCCCCTCTCATTTGTCATGTGCAATCTAACACATGCATGATATCCAGTCTAGTAGCAATCAGGTATAATAGTCCACCCATCATTGATTTGTACTTGCTCTAATCAACCTTAGGAGATTCATCATCTTTGCTTAACTTACAACTAGTAGTCATGGGAGTACATACCAGTGTTGGGATGCTTTGCAAGTTTAGTTCTTGCGTTGGTGATTAGTAACAGTGTGTTCTAATGTGCATAATGAAGATATTCTTTGATTCAGATGGTTGTGGCAGTGTTGTAGAAGTTTATGATGATGATGATGAGTAATTTGGGAAGGTGTGTGAATTCTTTGGAGTGTCTCTCTCTGGTCCGCATGATGTTCTTAGACTTGGAGAAGCATGGATATGGTCATTAGCTCAAGTTTGGCTGACCTGGCTTACTTGCGCCATTTGTGGAGGTACCTCATGGATTGTGGATGTGATAAGCAGCTTGATGATACAAAATTGAGTCTTGGTTATCCCTTGATATGGTCCACTTTCACTTCTTTCCATCATGGAAGTGTTTAGTGCCGACCTAAGTAATGTTGCATGTGTGTAATGCATGTGCTTCATTAGGACCAACGTAATTGAGATAGGTCTTGGTTATAGATGGTATAAATGTAAGATGAATAGAGCAAGGTAGAGAAGAATATGTGAAAGTGAATCAAGGGCAGTGAGGTTGTGTGTGAACTTAAATTCTTATGACTCTGAAATGCAGTGAGAAGAAGGTGTCTACATTTTAGTGTGCCAAAAGTTGTTAGAGGCAATGAACAACAGGTTGTGGATGGTCAGGAGTGATAGTGGTGGATCTCTCTTGTTTCTTTGAGATAGTGAATCTCTTTGTAATAGTCTTCTTCTTTCTTCTCTCTTTTGGGTAGTGAGCCCTTGGCAGTGAGTATTTCTCTAGCAGTGAGCCTTTCTTTTGGGTAGTGAGCCTATTGATTTTCAGTCTTGTTATTCATATATTTGTGAGCTAATCCTCACCGTGTTTTTTTCCTTAGTGGGTTTCCATGTAAATCTGATGTTCTCATGTGTTTGGATGTGTTTGCATTATTGCTTCATATGTTAATATTTTGCTAATCCATATTAAGAAGTTTATGATTGAAATTACTTTGAGGGTTTAAAGTTTTAATATACAACTAATTCACTCCCCCTCTCATTTGTCATGTGCATTCTAACACATGCATGATATAAAGTCTAGTAGTAGTCAGGTATAATAGTCCACCCATCATTGATCTGTACTTTCTCTGACCAGCCTTAGGAGATTCATCATCTTTGCTTAACTTACAACTAGTAGTCATGGGAGTACATACCAGTTTGGAGTCCTCCATTCCAAACTTCTTCAACATTTCCTTAACATACTTCAAGACTGTGAAATGAACATATTTTTTTCTAATTGATTGATTTGTAATCCAAGAAAGAAATTCATTTCCCCACACATTGACATTTCAAATTCTTTCTACATCTCTTCTACAAATTTCTTGAACATACTTTCATTTCCCTGAAAGATTATATCATCTACATATACCTTCACAATTAGGATTTGATCTTCTTCAACTTTGAGGTATAGATTTTTGTCTGCAGTGCCCTTTTTGAATCTGTGCGGCAATAGGTATCTATCCAATCTTGCATTCCATGCTCTAGGAGCTTGCTTGAGTCCATATAATTCCTTCTTCAATTTGTTGACCATATATGGATCATCTGATAACTGAAAGCCTTTTAGTTGTTCAATGTATACCTCTTCTTCCAATTCTCCATTCAAGAATGTAGATTTCACATCCATCTTATAAACTTTGAAATCCTTATGATCTGCAAAGGCCAAAAACATTCTAATGGCTTCCATTCTTTCTACTGGAGCATATGTTTCCTCATAATCTAATCCTTCCACTTGTGAGTAGCTTTACAGACAAGCCTAGCCTTATTTCTGACTACTTCTCCATTCTCATTCAATTTGTTCTAGAAGACCCATTTAGTTCCTATCATATTTTTGTCTACTAGTCTTGGGACAACTTCCCAAGTCTAATTCTTCTCAATATACACCAATTCTTCTTCCATAGCCTTGATCTAGTGCTCATCTTTGCATGTTGCAGTCACTATTTTGGGTTCTATTTTAGACAACAAACACAAATTTACTTGGTCATCTGCTATATCAATTTTCCTTCTTGTTAACACACCTTTGTTCTTATCTCCAATGATTTTATCTTTAGAATGATCATTTTACACATACTTGGGAGTTTTAGGAATCCTTTTCGGAGCATCTTCTTCATCAACTTGCTTCTCCTTTTCCTTTTCTTCTTCTCTTTCCTCTTCTTTGTAAGGGGGCTTATCAAATTCATATCCTTCTATTAGCATTGAGATTTGATGTGGTTCTTCATCTAACTTGACATTTGCACTTTCAACTAACTTCTTCATCCTCTTGTTATAGCATCTGTAAGCCCTGCTCTTTATAGAATATCCAAGGAAGGTTCCTTCATCTGATCTTGTGTCAAACTTTCCCAAGTTTTCTTCATCTCTCCTAATGTATCACTTACTTCCAAACACTCTAAAGTATTTTACAATAGGAGTTCTTCCATACCACAGTTCATATGGAGTCTTTGAACTGTTGACCCTTGCTTGCACTCTATTTTGGATGTAGACTATAGTGTAAATAGCTTCTCTCCAGTAGATATCTAGTAGATTTTCTTATTTCAACATTGTCCTTGTTGCTTCATAAATTGTCCTATTCTTTCTTTCCACAACTCCATTCTACTAAGGAGTCCTAGGGGCTAACAAATGCCTCTTTATTCCATGATCTTCACAAAAGCAGTTAAACTCATTGGAGGTGAACTCACCACCTATGTCAGACCTCAAATACTTGATTTTCAGATCAATTTCATTTTCAACCATAACCTTGAATGCTTTAAACTTATCTAGAGATTTTGATTTTTCTTTGTGAAAAGTTACCCAAGTCATTCTAAAGTAATCATCAATCAACAACATGAAACACATGTCACCTTGAAAGCTTCCTACTCTTGTAGGTCTGCACAGATCTATATGCACCAACTTTAGAGGTCCGGTGGTAGAATACTCTTTGATCTTAAAATTATTTATTGTTTGCTTCCCAACCTGACATTCCTTGCAAGTTGCATTGATAGGATTTGTAATTCTTGGCAGATTCCTCATAGCTCGAGTAGATTTGATCCTCACTAGACTATCAAAATTGATGTGACACATTTTTCTATGCCATAACCAACTTTCATTAACTTGAGTCATGAAACACATACCATTAGCACCTTTGAACTGATATATATTTCCTTTTGTCCTCATTCCTATAGCAACCAGAGTTCCAAAGTTTTCTTTTCTAATTTCACAGCCACCATCCTGAAATACAAGGTTATATCCTCTACTACACATTTGTCCTACACTTAGAAGATTATGCCAAAGACCCTTGACATAAAGAACATCATCTATATTGTGCTTGCCATCAAAACTGATTGAACCTTTTCCACATATCTTAGTAGATGCATCATCTCCAAACTTAACAAAACCTCCATCAAACTTCTCAAGCTTCACAAACTTATTCTTATCACCTGTCATATGATTTGAACACCCACTATCAATTAACAAGTGTTCTCCTCTTCTCTTGCATGAAAAGTAGTTACTGGAGCTCCCTTGATATTGGGCTTTGTTTCCAGAGCAATTTCCTTCATACATCTTTCAGAGTCAACATAATTAGTTCCAACATTCAGATCCTTGAACAAGCATTCATCACTTTCATCATCCAAATAGTCAGACTCATAATTAGATATGCTAGCATCTTTTTTAACGTAATAACTCCTCTTGAATGATTTACCTTTGTTATCCTTGTATTTGTCATTTGAGATCTTGATCAGACATTTTGAAGCATAATGACCTATATTTCCACAGCTAAAACATTTGAAGGGTAACTTACCTCTGTATTTTCCAGAGCCCTTTTTCAACCTACTTACAAAATTTGCTTCCACTTCATCAAAGTCATATGGATCTGATTCAACATTCTTTTCTATCTTGCTAGCCTTAAAAGTATTTTCTTTTCTTGAGTCATCTTGACCAAATTCTCATATCTCAAAAGTAGTTAAAGTACCAAACATTTGATCCCTAGAATAATTATCCAAATTTTGAGTTTCTTCAATAACAAAAACTTTAGCACTATAAGATTTGGGAAGAGTTCTAAGTACCTTCTGTTGGTGCCTGAATTGACTGTCAGTTGATTTAGCAATTTTTCATGCAGGCACCTTCCCTAAAATCCAAAAAATTTTAAGTGTTGGACCTCCTCAGCATTTTTCAGCTGCAGCATCATATTTTCTTAAGGAGAGAAGTTCATCATCATCATGATATTCTAAGGAAGGGGGTCATCATCATTATCATTTTCTATTGACCGGATGTTTCATCAGGGTCATCATGTTTCAATATCAGGTGATGTTTGGATATTATCCCGATCCTGCAGTGAAGCTACAGTGCAGCATGATATTTGCGCGTCAGGATGATATTCCCAAATATCTGGTTAATTTTCTGAATATCATCCTGATGCTGATATGGGAGTGATGTCATCAAGGTCTGGAGGGTCACATTGCTAACACTAAGTCATTTTATGGAGATCCCCCGATGTTGCGAATATGACAATGACGTCATCCTGAAATGTATAAGGGCGGCGAACATGCTTCTGCTACAGTGCGATGTATAAGTGGTCTTGTATATCGAGCTACATACAAAGCCGCCAACATGCATTTCAAACATACAAAGAAAAGATACATTGCGGGTATATTCCCAGGAATATTCCCGCTTTGTATATCGGATCATGCACAAGCGAAATGTACAAAGGAGGTGCACATATACAATTGCTACAGTGGCGAGTGGAAGATACATTCATCGAATATTCTGTTGAAGATGCTGCAGTTGTATATTGGAGGTTTGTATATTTGCGGATGCAAGGAAAACATACAAAGGTGCAAATATACATTCGCTACAGTGCCGCGGAGGAGATGCATGTGCTGGGGCCCGCAGATTTGCAAAGGAACAAAATATACAATGGCCGATATATAAGTGATGGGGCCCTCCAGTTGTATATACATGCAAAGGTACATAGGTCAAGATACAAGCCGGACCCGAATATGTTTCCAATCTACTTCATAAAGGTTTGGGGTCTACCTTATATATCAAACAGTTGTATATGCATAGGTGTAGGATTTCTCAGTTGGGCCGACAGAGGTGTTTGGCTGATGGAACTGTATCAGCGTAACATGTGATGTCGGCGAATGAGATTGTTGTTCTACCGATGGTGTTGGTCTTGCCGACAGGGGTAAGTCATGTATTCATCGGCAGGAGTGGGAGCTATTGGGTGAGCGGTCAGATGTTGGGCCGACAATGTAGTGTTTGGCTGATGAAGATTCATCGGCGTGTGTCTTACCGAAGAAAGTGGGGTTGACGTTTGGCATCGGTAAGACTACTGTGATCGGCCAATGTGTTTTGTGGTCCGCCGATAGAAGGAAGTCACCCCAATGGGGAATGCCATCGAGATGACTTTGTGTTCAGTTTGGCCAACGGTGGAGTATGTAGGATTTGACGATTGGCGAGACTTTTGAGATCGGGCTAGCAGTTGGAGGGCCCGCCGATGGGTAATGTTCGGCCGATGAGGTTTCATCGGCATGTGTTTGGCCGACGGAGGGATGAGGCCATAGTTCATCAGCATGAGTTGTTATATCGGCGAGGGAATTTTGAGTTGGGCCAATGGTATATGTCACGGCGATGGGTTCTTGGCGAAGGGTTGTGTGTCAAGCGTGGCAAAACGCTCGACACCTATCATGTGTGCGACTATGTTTATAAAGTGCTAGTGTGTTCTCCTCACCATGCATGTGGGACTATTCTTTTTCCACAATTTGAACCTGCGAAGGAGGCATTTTGGCGGGAAGCCTCATGTTGACTACAGTGACAGTTTCCAAGTGAAGTGCGGGTGGTTGAGCCATCAATGACTGTCGTGCAACGGTATGGGCGATGATACAAACGGTGAAGCTGCCTAATCATGAATGAAGATTTCCAGATAGTGGCGCATGGCTCGAGGCTCCTTTTTGTCTGCTGCATTTACATTTTCTGAGCACCATTCCTTCTGAGGGCTGTATCTGGCAGATTTTTGTCAAAGCCATGTAATTAATTGCTTATGGTACACTACCTGGCTGTTATAAGCAGGAAGTGTTACTCATTTCGAGGTTGTTGAAAGTTGAAGATTTTTGGCTCTGTAACACAATACAGTCTGTTTTGGTTGCTCTGTACAATTAAAACTTGTGAGTTTATGTATCTCCTGTTGTACGATTTGGCATGAATCCACTAATTTCATGGTTAATCTTATATGAATAATGCTATGTTTGCACGTGTTATGCTGATTCTGTCTCCAGTTTTGCATGTATCTTTCTTACTGCAATAGGGATGCCATAAGTATAGATAGCTTAACACTCTGTATTGGGAGATATCTGTAAGGCAGATATCATGTGTATCCCCCTGAAATCCAGTTTTAGCTATTCATGCTGATCATTCACAGGTGTATGTCTACCGACTCCAAGCCCTGGATAGGCACCAATCTAGCTCTGTGTTGAGGTTATACACCATGTCCAGCTTTGCATCCAAAATTCAAATCAAACCATCTCTTCCTTCCATCTATTAGTTGTAGGATTAGGATTAGGAACCTCTGCATGCTCTCATACCTAACCAGACATTATGTCCAAGAATGTTGCCAACCTTGTGATTTGTTACACAAATCTTGGTCCATACATGAGAGTATTCTGCCTGTTGATGTCAAGTTAAATCCTTCTGTCATTGAGCTAGTCAAGGTTATACTTTTATCAAATAGGGAAACCCCCCTTGGTGCGGCAGAACCAAAAGTGAAGGGGAGGAGCTCACGCAACCTCCTGTACTCAGTTGGCTGAATCTGCCTGTGCATTAGAACTGGCAAACCCTAATGCTGATTCAGAAGAAACACCAACAAAATGGCGACTCTGCTGGGGAGTCTTTCATGTGAATGATGATGCTCTGCTGGTGGTATGAACTCAGAAAAATATGTGTTGAGCTTTCAGCTGCTGTAAAATTTTGTCCTCTCTGGAGAGGTGGCGACTCTGCAAAAGACCTGAATGCACATGAAAGTTGATGTGTGTTGTGACAGAAAATGTGCTTTTTAGACTTCAGCATTTGTATGAGAAAAGGTACCCTGTTTCCTCCCACTTATATTTATTGTTCTACTGCATAAGTTAGATGCCAGGGGAGGCTATAGGTCTTAGGAATGCAAGGGATGTCTGAAAATAGAAATTTCATGAATCCAAGTATGTATTATCCCATACTCAGTTAGGAAGGGAATGATAAAAGAATAGAAGAGATAAAAAATAGGTTGATATTTTTAGAGGCTAGGCAGGCCCAGTTAAACAGTAGTAACCTTGTTGTGTCTGCCAGTCAGAAAGCTAAACCTCCTGTCAGCCCTTTTGATCCTTTGTATGACCAACTGGATTTGTCATGGGTTGATTATAAAGTAGAAACTATGCCTGCTAGGATATATCGTCAGATGCCTAGATTTAGTGGTCACAGTGTATGTGATGGGAATGCACATATCCAAAATTTTCATGAGTTCATGGGAAAGTATTCATTCAGAGATGAGGATATGTGGATGAGGTTTTTTGTTAGGTCCTTTGATGCAAAAGCAAAAGACTGGTATTTGAGCTTTTCAAAAAGATCCTTTGCCTGTTGGGATGAGCTTGCTGACTGTTTCAAGGAAGAATTTGCAAAAGAACTGGCTGATCTTGTTGCAGAATTGATGAGAATCAGAAAACAAGATGAAGAGCCATGTGTTGTTTTTAGTCATAGGTTTGCAGTAGCCCTTTCACAGATCCCAGAAGTCTTCAGACCTGATATTTCAGCCTGTGTTGGCATATATTCTTTGAGGCTTTTGAGGAGGGCTCTAGTGCAATACTGAGGGATTTCAAGGTAACAGGTATGCAGATGGCATACAAATTTGCTGAAAATATAGAGAATTTTAGAAATGGGCACCTGTTGATATCCCTGTCCCCAGGCCTTGGTGTGAAAAATAGTTGTGAAGCTACAAATGACCAAATAATTAAGGCATCATGTGCAGATGAAAATGAAAATGAAAGCATAGAGGTTGAGACTGTTGTATTTGAACATAATGCTAACAATACTGCTCAACTGGATTGTTCACCAGTTGAGGATGCCAATGAAGGAACTAATGAAGACTCCCATTGCAATGATGAGGCAGCTGGCCATGAAAACAACAACAAGGTTGTGGACAGTAGTGAGCAAATTTTGGAATGGACCTGTGGAGACAATTGTGAGTATTGTACTCGAGACAGAGAAGATATAAGCAAACAGAGAAGCAGTCCTATGTGTGACCCATTGCCTACCTTTCAAACACATGGAGATCATGAAGAGCAGTCAGGGATTGAAACAAGTGCTAGTTCAGAGCATGATTGTTTTTCATTTGATGGCTGTTTTGCTTATGACACACAGGCTGATACTCCTCCACAAAGTGAATCCATTGGTGATGAAGATGCATGTTCTATTGCCCATGAACAAATGGCATACTATGATCAAGCTTATGTACCTAGATCACCCATCTTTGACACATATGGTGATGAGGATCTAGACATTGTTTTTGGTTTGGATTCTGTTTCTCATCCTGATGAAAGAGGAAACAACATACATCAGGTAATTGACTGTAAAAATGTGCCTGATTTGAAAGAGGTGCCAGAGCCTGATCTTTTCCAGTTTAGTGCTGCTATTGGTTGTGTACATGATGTGCACAATTGTGAATTTGAAAGCTTTTCTTTTGAGAGGCCAGCATATGAGATGAGCTTTGATCTTCCTAGCTGCATGGTGGACTTTGAGTGTTTTCAGTTTTCAATCCAGCTAGGAGATCATTTTGCAATGCATAATGCTGATACAAATGTTAACATGTGTTATATTCCATTTGAGTATGCATTGCCTGATACATTCTGCATCTACTTGTTGCCGGATGCTAAAGGTTATCTGCACAGGGATGACATTGACAAGATAAATCAGAAGGTTGAGTTTGCAGATGACAAGGTTTGTTTGTGGATGGATCTCTGCAGTATCTCCAAGCTTGATCCAGTGTATGGAGATGAGAACAAGGTGTTTGACAAGGGGAAGTATTGGTTTTCCCTTTCTTGGTGGCCTTAGGCCATCAAGAGTGTTTGGTGATGCAGATCATTGTAACTTCATGACTCTGTGCCCAATGGATAGGGGACTGGTCTACATCCCAAAGTTCTGTGGTTCTTGCCATGCCTGCAAGAGGCATGCATCCTCAGACAAAGCCACTGTTGGTGCCTGAATTGACTGTCAGTTGATTTAGCAATTTTTCATGCAGGCACCTTCCCTAAAATCCAAAAAATTTTAAGTGTTGGACCTCCTCAGCATTTTTCAGCTGCAGCATCATATTTTCTTAAGGAGAGAAGTTCATCATCATCATGATATTCTAAGGAAGGGGGTCATCATCATTATCATTTTCTATTGACCGGATGTTTCATCAGGGTCATCATGTTTCAATATCGGGTGATGTTTGGATATTATCCCGATCCTGCAGTGAAGCTACAGTGCAGCATGATATTTGCGCGTCAGGATGATATTCCCAAATATCTGGTTAATTTTCTGAATATCATCCTGATGCTGATATGGGAGTGACGTCATCAAGGTCTGGAGGGTCACATTGCTAACACTAAGTCATTTTATGGAGATCCCCCGATGTTGCGAATATGACAATGACGTCATCCTGAAATGTATAAGGGCGGCGAATATGCTTCTGCTACAGTGCGATGTACAAGTGGTCTTGTATATCGAGCTACATACAAAGCCACCAACATGCATTTCAAACACACAAAGAAAAGATACATTGCAGGTATATTCCCAGGAATATTCCCGCTTTGTATATCGGATCATGCACAAGCGAAATGTACAAAGGAGGTGCACATATACAATTGCTACAGTGGCGAGCGGAAGATACATTCATCGAATATTCTGTTGAAGATGCTGCAGTTGTATATTGGAGGTTTGTATATTTGCGGATGCAAGGAAAACATACAAAGGTGCAAATATACATTCGCTACAGTGCCGCGGAGGAGATGCATGTGCTGGGGCCCGCGGATTTGCAAAGGAACAAAATATACAATGGCCGATATACAAGTGATGGGGCCCTCCAGTTGTATATACATGCAAAGGTACATAGGTCAAGATACAAGCCGGACCCGAATATGTTTCCAATCTGCTTCATAAAGGTTTGGGGTCCGCCTTGTATATCAAACAGTTGTATATGCATAGGTGTAGGATTTCTCAGTTGGGCCGACAGAGGTGTTTGGCTGATGGAACTGTATCGGCGTAACATGTGATGTCGGCGAATGAGATTGTTGTTCTACCGATGGTGTTGGTCTTGCCGACAGGGGTAAGTCATGTATTCATCGGCAGGAGTGGGAGCTATCGGGTGAGCGGTCAGATGTTGGGCTGACAATGTAGTGTTTGGCCGATGAAGATTCATCGACGTGTGTCTTACCGAAGAAAGTGGGGTTGACGTTTGGCATCGGTAAGACTACTGTGATCGGCCAATGTGTTTTGTGGTTCGCCAATAGAAGGAAGTCACCCCGATGGGGAATGCCATCGGGATGACTTTGTGTTCAGTTTGGCCAACGGTGGAGTATGTAGGATTTGGCGATCGGTGAGACTTTTGAGATCGGGCTAGCAGTTGGAGGGCCCGCCGATGGGTAATGTTTGGCCGATGAGGTTTCATCGGCATGTGTTTGGCCGATAGAGGGATGAGGCCATAGTTCATCGGCATGAGTTGTTATATCGGCGAGGGAATTTTGAGCTGGGCCGATGGTATATGTCACGGCGATGGGTTCTTGGTGAAGGGTTGTGTGTCAAGTGTGGCAAAACGCTCGACACCTATCATGTGTGCAGCTATGTTTATAAAGCGCTAGTGTTTTCTCCTCACCATGCATGTGGGACTATTCTTTTTCCACAATTTGAACCTGCGAAGGAGGCGTTTTGGCGGGAAGCCTCATGTTGACTACAGCGACAGTTTCCAAGTGAAGTGCGGGTGGTTGAGCCATCAATGACTGTCGTGCAGCGATATGGGCGATGATACAAACGGTGAAGCTACCTGATCATGAATGAAGATTTCCAGATAGTGGCGCGTGGCTTGAGGCTCCTCTTTGTCTGCTGCATTTACATTTTCTGAGCGCCATTCCTTCTGAGGGCTGTATCTGGCGGATTTTTGTCAAAGCCATGTAATTAATTACTTATGGTACACTACCTGGCTGTTATAAGCAGGAAGTGTTACTCATTTCGAGGTTGTTCAAAGTTGAAGATTTTTGGCTCTGTAACACAATACAGTCTATTTTGGTTGCTCTGTACAGTTAAAAATTGTGAGTTTATGTATCTCCTGTTGTACGATTTGGCGTGAATCCACTGATTTCATGGTTAATCTTATATGAATAATGCTATGTTTGCATGTGTTATGCTGATTCTGTCTCCAGTTTTGCATGTATCTTTCTTACTGCAATAGGGATGCCATAAGTATAGACAGCTTAACACTCTGTATTGGGAGATATCTGTAAGGCAGATATCATGTGTATCCCCCTGAAATCTAGTTTTAGCTATTCATGCTGATCATTCACAGGTGTATGTCTACCGACTCCAAGCCCTGGATAGGCACCAATCTAGCTCTGTGTTGAGGTTATACACCATGTCTAGCTTTGCATCCAAAATTCAAATCAAACCATCTCTTCCTTCCATCTATTAGTTGTAGGATTAGGATTAGGAACCTCTGCATGCTCTCATACCTAACCAGACATTATGTCCAAGAATGTTGCCAACCTTGTGATTTGTTACACAAATCTTGGTCCATACATGAGAGTATTCTGCCTGTTGATGTCAAGTTAAATCCTTCTGTCATTGAGCTAGTCAAGGTTATACTTTTATCAAATAGGGAAACCCCCCTTGGTACGGCAGAACCAGAAGTGAAGGGGAGGAGCTCACGCAACCTCCTATACTCAGTTGGTTGAATCTGCCTGTGCATTAGAACTGGCAAACCCTAATGCTGATTCAGAAGAAACACCAACACCTTCTTTACCACTTCACTTTCCTCCATCTTTCCACCAAGACCATTGATGGAGTTGACAACTTCATCCACTCTCTGCATGTAGCTTGCAATATTTTCATCCCCTGACATCTTTAGGGTTTCAAACTTGGCCTTCAAATTTTACATCTTTGCTTGCTTGACCTTGTCATACCCTTCATAGATGGGTATGTGCAGGATCATCACGGGCCAAATAGTGGCAATGGCAAAAAATCACGTCTTTACTTAGCCGAATTTGTGAATTGTCCAACTTTCACTTTCATAGGCATGTTAAAAATAGCCGTTTTGGTTTGGATACCAAACCAAAATGGATATCTATTTTGTGGGTCCCAAAATAGATATTCGTTCTAGAATAGATATCCATTTTGGGGGTACCAAAATGGATATCCATTTTCTAGAATCAGATATCTATTTCTTAGAACTATACAAATGGTTTTTTTTAATTCTTTTCATTGTTTTATGCTTAGAACTTACAATTCAACTTGCAAATTTATATTGTTACATGGTTAACATCTTTCAACCAATTGACAAAGTTGCATCTCTTTAAAATTTGAACCTCTCTCTCTCTAGTAATCCCTAGTGAGTCTTGTTTGTAATGTGTGAGATGCACTAAGAAAACCTTAGGCTTGATGTTGAATTGCTAGTGGTTGGTAAAGCTATGCATGAGATCTAAATTGAATTCATAGAACCAAGTAGTAATGTGTCAAACCATACAAGGACATATTATATCAATGTAGAGGGAAAAATCTTAGCAAGGACATAATCATCAATGGTGACAATTGTGGCTTGGACAAAGAAGTGTCTCATATGTGAAATGAGATCACCTTGGACATTATATTATCAAATTTAAGCAAGACCATTTTATGAGAAGATGGTTGTAAGATGATGTCAATTGATAGTGGTGATTTAATCCATCATATTAATGAGGAAGGTGGAGGAGGAGGGTTAAGGTCTTCTAATTGCACTTACAATACCTTTAGCTTTGTGTAGATATAATTATAATTGGGAATATGTGTTAGATAAATGTCACATGGTGGAGGGATGTGGTACAGGAGCACCTAACACAAGGTAGCCTCCATGAGGCATTTAAATTCATGTTTTGTTTAGAAAATTAGGTTTTGTGTTGTAATAAGGTCTATTCGACCAATGCATGTCATTTCCATTTGTATCTAGACCTAGAACAAACTTTGTAAGTCCCAAGTATTTAGTTTGCTTTTGTCAAATTGTAAATGGTTAGACGGATGGTCTCCCAGCTGCTTGGAATCAGTTAGTTTTCTCCCAGCCACTTGGAATCGGTCTCCCAGCCGCTTGGAATGGGTTGCTGTTCCTCGGGGCAAGCTTATAAACCCCAGGGAAATGAACCAACTCAGGCATTAGGTATTGTAATTAGATCAAAGAGAAGAAGAGTTGTATGTAATTGTGCATTGTGTTAAGGAGAAATCAAACTATTCTGTGTCGTCAATTTGTTTTCTGTTCTCTGTAATTAAAAATTGCATAGCTGTAGATTTCTTTTCCTTTCTGTAATTCCATTGTTGCAAAATGTCGATGTGAAGCATTCCACTGGTGAGATTTCTGTCAAAATCAGTGTGGTGCAGGAGCACCTACCTTACAGTGGCCTCCATAAGGCAGTTAGTTAGTTTTAAATCTTGTTGTTGTTTCCAATAAGGTCTTATAAGACCAATGCATGTAATAAGGTTTGATTTGACCATGCTTTGCTATTTTTAGGTAGTTTGTTTGGACAGCTATTTAGTTTGTTAGTTCAGTTGGGTCTCCCAGCCGCTTGGAGGCAAAATCAGTACTATTGCTGTGAGTAGTTAAATACCCCCTAGATCGGGTCATTTTAGGAGAGAGACATACTGAGAAGTTGTATTGTACTGTTGGAAAAATAGAGTACTGTATTTGCATTTCTGAAATTCAATAAAGATTCTGTGTGTGTTTTGTTCATTTGGTTCTATTGTGTAATCGATCTGTTGCCTTGGTTGGCCGGATGGGTTCGATTATCCATTCCACTGGTTGATTCGTAGAATCAGTGGAATGGCTGTGTATATAGAGTACTGTATTTGCATTTCTAAAATTCAATAAAGATTATGTGTGTGTTTTGTTCATTTGGTTCTACTGTGTAATCGATCTGTTGCCTTGGTTGGCCAGATGGGTTCGATTATCCATTCCACTGGTTGATTCGTAGAATCGGTGGAATGGCTGTGTATATAGTAGTTAGGGTTTTTGTTTTCCATTTTATCTGTGCTAAAGTTTACAGGATCGGGTCGGAGATGCATTGAGGAACCCTAGCATTGGATGTGCTAGGCGGTGCAGGGTAGGTTAGATTGGAGAAATTGCCAGAGAAGCGAAGGAGATCGTTGCTGAAGGTTAACGGTTCAAAGTGGCATGTGTTGAAGAACATATCGGCGTGAGTTGGTTGATCAGGTTGACATTTCCATCGTGGGCCGACAATGTTATGTTTGGCCGATAAGCAAGGTTATCGGCAAGAGAAGAAGGATCGGCGAAGGAGTTAAGCGTTGGGCCGACGGAAGAGGTCAGGCCGATGGAAGAATTGGCATAGCGATCGGGGTGACAAACCAAAGGTGTCACTGATGAAGGGTATATCGGTATGAGGCGCACCGTCGGAGGAGGAGAAGAAAGCTACACCGATAGTTATAAGTCTTAGCGATGGAAATGGTTGTTAGACTCATCGGTATGAGAACAACCATCGGAGAGACATCAAACGAAATGGCCGATAGTTAAAGTGTTGCCGATAGGCAACCAAGGGCGATGTGTCGGGGAGACAATAGTGATCGGCAAGAGGGTTGGAGGTGTTGACCGATAGTTCATGTCTTGGCGAAAGGAGATTAACACTAAGTGTATCGGTGAGAGTGGTGAGAGGTCTGACCGATAGGAGTGTTAAGGGAATGGTATCGGCATGACCGAAGGCATCGGTATGAAGATTTTGAAGGTGGCCGATAATGGATGTGTTGCCGATGGAAGAGTGAATGCATGTTTCAGTGAGATAATAGAGTGGTCTTGCCGATATTGATAGAAATAACTATTTTTGTGGGTTCTAAAGGGTTTTTTCACCCAGTTTGTGAGCTTCTACTGGGTGGCTCTGCATCATAGTGGAATGGCTTCATTGTATAGATATCTATTTTTGTTTCCTGTTTTGTTTTCCTATTCGGCAGCGCAGAGGACCAAATTGGAGTGTGCACAGTAGGAGGCCTAGCATCTCCATGTGCTAGGGTTTGGATAGGAGGAGTTGGAGTTGTTATCGGTGAGACAGAGGCCATCGGAAAAGCATTCCTCACTCAGAGTGATGAGGATAGTCTGGCCGAACGGAGGTTCAAGCCACTGAATAGAAGTTGCGGCCTAAGATTCTGATCAAGGGTATCAGGGTGATAGGAGACAAGTGTTACCAATGAAGATCCATCGATGCATCACCCTAAGTGTATGAGCATTCACCGATGACAAGAGTCTCACCGAAGGAAAATACATCGGCATGTCGGTGAAGCATTTCCTACCATGGCCGATGGAAATTGTCTTAGTGATAGGTGAGAACCATAGAGTCATCCATAAGGGAGAGTTGTGGGGTCAGAGTGATAAGTTGCAAGGTGGTTGACAGAGTAAGTCTTACTGACTGAGGCTCCCCATCATATTGGTATCAAATCTTGCAAAAGGTCTAGGTGGAGGTGTTGTGTATTTGATTTCTGTCATTGAGAAGGTAGATGACAAGTTAGTTGTACCATCTAGTTGCGAGAAGGAATAGGACTCCTGTAGTGTGTGGGTAGATGATGATGAGGTCTGTCAAGATCATTCACCAATAGAGATTTGGCTGAAAGAGGGTGTAGAGTGAGGCCACTGAGAGAGAGAGTGGTAGAGCATCTTCAGGATCTACTGTTGGATGAGAGGAATGGGTCTGTGTAGCATTGTGTAGGATGGATAGTTGGTTGAGCATTGTGTTGTAGTCAAATTGAGGATTTGCAAAAGTGTTGGCATTGTCTGTGAATGTTTATGTCAGATAGAGAAAGTGAAGGAGAGGCTAGCGATATGCCTCCAAAGGGGTGACCACCAAAGTGGTCAAGAAATTCAAGGAGATGGAGGAGATGATCAAAACTAGAGTCAGGGAAGCACTCCAAGCAGAATTAAAGGTAATGAAGATAGAAAAAAGGATAGAGGAAGGTTCTGATGAAGAAGAAGAGAAAGAGGAACAAGAAGAGGAACAAGAAGAGGCAAAGATACCGGCTGAACAAAAGCAATTCCTGGAAGCCATCAAGGCAATTGGCAAGGACTCTTCAGAGGGTCAGATAGATATCCCCATGTTTAGTGGAAAGATGAATGCTGAGGAAGTTATGGAGTGGATTGAGGCTCTGAACAACTACTTTGAGTACAAAGAAGTTCTTGAACGTAAGAGAGTTAAGTTTGTAAAAATTAAACTCAAAGGTGTTGCACTTACATGGTGGAATTACACCCAAGGAGAAAGGGTAAAGAATGGGAAGAGTATGATATCTTTGTGGAGAAGAATGCTAGAGAAGATCAAGTCCCAGTTCCTTCCATCTGACTACGAGGTGTAGATTTACAAGAAGATGCAGAACCTTAAGAAAAAAGATATGGATGTGGGTACTTACACTGAGGAGTTTCACAAATACACTCTTCATTGTGGGTACATGGAGGATGAAAAAGCCAAGGTAGCATGGTATCTAAATGGTCTAAGGATCAATATTCAAGATGAGATAAGTTTATTTACACATGAACTGTAGAAAAATGCTTTCAAGTAGCATTAAGAGCTGAAGAGAAGCTGTAGAGGAAAGGTGAGAAGCAAAGTAAAGGAAGAGGTGACAGATATTTTAGAGGTAGCTTTGGAGGAAGAAATCCTAACCAGAGGCCTAGTGGTGAGTCTAGCCAAGAAGAGCACATTGGAGACTCAAGTAGCAGAGGAAGCTACTAAGGAAGAAGGCCAAATGAAAGAGGTGGGACAAATGGATCAGATAGAGGATCCAAGTTCTCCAATATGAGATGCTATAACTATCATCAAATAGGGCATCCGGCCTATAAGTGTTCAGAGAAGGCCTCAACTTCTCATGGCAATGAGAGAAGAACCACATGGACTCAAGAGGATGCAGGGAGTGTGACATCTCTTGAAGTGAATTTGACATCAGAAGTGGGAGAAAATCTGATGATCAAGAGGACGTTGCTCAAAGAACCAATGAAGACTGAACCATCATAGAGGAGAGCTCTTTTTAGGATCAATTGCAAAAGCAAAGGTAAAATATACAAGGTAGTCATAGATTCTGGTTCAACAGATAATATGGTGTCTAGGGAAATGGTGGATAAATTAAACATAGAAAGGATTCCTCATCAAACTCCTTACAGAGCATCTTGGGTAAGTATAGTCAATCACTTTTGGTAGATGAGAAAGCATATGTTGATTTTCAGATTGGAGTTTATAAAGAGAGAATTTTATGTAACATTTTGCCCATGGAGTGTTTTCACCTACTTTTAGGTAGGCCATGGCAATTTGATAGGCAAGCATTATATGATGGATATGCTAACACATACACTATCAAGAAGGATGGAAAGACTTTTGTGATGACACCATTGCAGGAGGATGCTGAAGCAAAGAAAGCAGCCAAGATCATTTTGGTGGGTAAGAAAGAGTTTGTGAAGATCAATGAAGAAGAGATAAGGACAGTTGAGGATACCTCAAGGAGTGGGGTTGCCAAAGATCAAAGTTTGAAGGTGGTTTCAGTTTTAAATGATAGGGATCAGAAGGTAATGTCTGAAATGGATCAGATGAAGGTCAAAGAGTAGGTCTGCAAGCAGCCACAAGTTGATTGGAAAGATGAGGATGCTATCATAGTAGGGACCATTGTTTGTCCTCTAGAGCCAACAAGAGTTGAAAGACAATCATATTCTACCATAGCAGCACTACCAGTAGCATCAACCAAGATTTTGAATGAAGATGTTCAGGCAGTTATGACAGTAAGCAATCATGCTATACAACATCCAAGTTTGGTTGCAAGCACTCACTCATGGCAAGGTGTGAGTAGGGCCTACAATGCTAGGCATGAGTTTTTGATTCCATGGAAGCAAGTTGCAGGCCAGAGATTATGGGAAAGGCATGAGGCAACAAAGGATAACGATGGTGCAAGGAAAAGAATCAACTCATGGGACATGAGTTCTTTTCTAGGTGGGGTGTATGGTGCAGGAGCACCTAACACAAGGTGGCCTCCATGAGGCATTTAAATTCTTTTTTTGTTTAGAAAATTAGTTTTTATGTTGTAATAAGGTCTATTTGACCAATGCATGTCATTTCTGTTTGTATCTAGACCTAGAACAAACTTTGTAAGTCCCAAGTATTTAGTTTTCTTTTGTCAAATTGTAAATGGTTAGATGGTTGGTCTCCCAGCCGCTTGGAATCACTTAGTTTTCTCCCAGCCACTTGGAATCAGTCTCCTAGCCGCTTGGAATGGGTTGGTGTTCCTCGGGGCAAGATTATAAACCCCAAGGAAATGAACCAAATTAGGCATTAGGTATTGTAATCAGATCAAAGAGAAGAAGAGTTGTATGTAATTGTGCATTGTGTTAAAGAAAAAATCAAACTATTCTATGTCATCAATTTGTTTTCCATTCTCTGTAATTACAAATTGCATAGCTGTAGATTTCTTTTCTTTTCTATAATTTTGTTGTTGCAAAATGTCAATGTGAATCATTCCATTAGTGAGATTTCTATCAAAATCAGTGGAATGGCTTCGTTGTACAGATATTTGTTTTTGTTTCTTATTTCATTTTCCTGTTCGGTGGCATAGAGGACCAAATTGGAGTGTGCACAGTAGGCAGCCTAGCATCTCCATGTGCTAGGGTTTGGATAGGAGGAGTTGGACTTGTTATCGGTGAGACAGAGGCCATCGGAAAAGCATTCCTTGCTCAGAGCGATGAGGACAGTCTGGCCGAATGGAGGTTTGATCCATTGAACGAAAGTCGCGGCCTAAGATTCTGATCGAGGGTATCGGGATGATAGGAGACAGGTGTTACCGACCGAGATCCATCGGTGCATCAGCCTAAGTGTATGGGCATTTGTCGATGACAACAGTCTTACCGAAGGTGAAGACATCGGTGTGTTAGTGAAGCATTTCCTACCATGGCCGATGGAAATTGTCTTAGCAATAGGTGAGAACCGTAGAGTCATCCATCAGGGAGAGTTGTGGCATCAGAGTGATAAGTTGCAAGGTGGCTAATGGAGTAAGTCTTACCGACTAAGGCTCCCCATCAGGATGGTGTCAGGATGAGTGATGATTATTGTAGCAATGTTATGGTCAAATGTGTTATGAAAAGGAGGTGGCATGGGTATTGGGCTATCAATGTTGGGAAAGGGTTAGGGAGGATGTAATGGAGGAAGGGATGTGTGTCATGGTATGATGTCTCAAGGAATGGGAATAAAGGATAATGATTCATAAGATAATATGAAGAATGATGGTAGAGTGAATTGGCATTGTGGTAACTGAAGCATGTCATGGGGTGAATCATGCATTAATACAGGTTGTGGAGTGAGAAAGGGGTGGTATGGGTATGGTTTAATAGAGTAATGAGGTGATTTAATTGGTGATGACCTAGGTGAAGTGATGGGTAAGGTGTCTTATGTGGAATTGCTAGAAAGTGTGATTGGTAATGGTGGGGATAGCTAAATGTCATCTTCTAAGGGTTCAATGGTGAGGAAAGTGTAAGATGGGGATATGGGATAATCCATGGTTTAATGATTATTCAAGGGGGACTCCTTAAAATGATTATCAATGATGGTGTCGATAGGGGGAATGGAGTCTATGAATGTAGGTGTGGGAATGTGATCTATGACATTGGGATTGTGTTTGATTAATAATGGTAAGTAGGGGTACCTGTCTAGTGATGGAAGGAGCCATATGATCAAATGATGTTTGGGGAAATCCTTTTCTTAGGAAAGTAAGGATTTGGTTGAGGGTCTAGGGTTTGGTGGAGAAGAATTTATGGAAATTTTGGAGGTCATTAAAATTGACATGAATAGAAGAAGTACAAGACATGGCTAAGAATAAATGGTAGGCTCAAAATAGGATAACTAGGACTATGATGATGAAGATGGAAAGAAAAGTCAACGACAATAGTATGATATAGGGATAGGATTAGAAAAAAAAGAGTACTACAACTAGAAAGAGGAAAGTGAGGACATAATGCAAAGTTAACATGGCATGAACTCTCTTGGAAGGATAAGCATGGACTATAAGAAGATTGAACTAGTTGGATCTGTTAGGCTCACCAAATGAAAGAACCTTAAAGGTTAACCTTAATTAGGTAAGGTTATTTTTTAGTGTGGTTATTTGTGCAACAATGTGTAAATTAATGTTACCTAAGGATAAATCTAACTATACTAACATTTTAATAACCATGAGAGCTAGGACTAACAATTAGACTAAAAACTTCACAAAAAATACAACTTGGACACATGTAGGACTTGGAAAATGGAAAAGAATAAGTAATATTGTCGAAAATAATGAAAAAGTGGTATTAGTTGCACCTATGTACAGAAGTGATCTTTATGAAAGATGCTTAGAATTATGCTCTATATCTATTTGTGAATTTTGGAGGTGATTGGACGTAAAGGATATGACCACCATATGCAAAATAGCCTACCTAATGGGTATGTCCAAAGAGAGAGAGAGAGAGAGAGTCCTAGTTTTCTTGTTTTCATTTCCTTCATCGATAAGGGAGAGGGAGAGATAGAGGGGAGAGATAGGGAGATATAGGAATGATAGGGGGAGAGAAGCAAGAGAGAGAGAGAGAGATGTTGGCCCATGATTGTTGTTAAACCAAAAGGTTGACCTGTCAATTTCTGATACAAGTGCCAAAGTTAATGAATCCACAGGAGGTGGTTAGTCCATATCACAAATCCCATGCGGAGGACTAACCATTTGTCGACAAACCCCCCCCAGCATTACTAGGGGGATTCAAACCTGTGACCTTTCACTCTAATACCAATTGACACCAGTTTGAATTTCTGTATAGGGGACATCAAGTCCAGATTTATTGGTCCTCGCAAAAATTTAGATTCATCTAGGACATGTTTCTCTTTCTCTAGAAATTCTTTAATTGACTCCACAGTGTCTCTTGCTATACCAAAGACTTCTTAGTTTTTGTCGGTTATGATTGTTAGTCAAAACAACAAGAATAAAAGTTTACACAACAAACCTTTATTATCTTGAAAAGTATGATCAATTTAGGATAAATTGATGACTCCAAGTCTCCGTTGATCAGGTCATGATCATTTGACATTACTTAGAGCTTGATGTGATATGTTATTTTCTAGTCCGGGGGCCTTACGTTGTTCTGCTACCAATAATTAATGTCTAAACATCTAGTTTTACACCTGCTTTCTGTAAATTTCTTCACAAACAAGGTTAATTCTACTGTATTTAACAGATGATGATGATATTTTCTAAGTTTGATCAATTCTTTTGAACATCAACTGTCATTGATTAATTTTCACTTCTACACTTATGAATTTATCTAAATAATATGCCTACAAACACATATTCATATGATTACTGTTGACATTTATATCTATTTGCATGATATTTTCAATTATACATGTAGGTTAACTCAAATATGCTAAGAATGTTCAATTTCCTTTGGGATATCTGCATATTGCTATGTATTTGCTTTGAATTATCTGTATATTTGCAATTTTGGTGATGACTTGAATGAAATTAAGAAAATTGTGTTAAATGCTTTCTAATCTTTACTAAATTGAATGAATCTTCAGCGATTGCTCCACATACATTCTAGGTACTATCATGAAAGGAAGAAAATCAAACCATAGGTTCACCAGGGTGTTCCACAGCTAAGTATGGTTGATACAAACTTTGATGGAAAAGAGATGAAGACAACATGTACAACATGAATTACACTCCAAGGGACACAGCAAATCAAAGCACAAGACAAGAATTCATCTACAGATTACTCAAAGTATATGATTGTATGTAATCTAGATCTTCACTTTCATTAAGTATGCAAAAGACATGTATATCTACAATCAGCTTTGAAATTAATCCTAAGAGGCTTCAACAATCTAACTTCAATTAAGTTTTCAATAATCATACAAAGTGTACTCCATCTCCTTTTATAGGACAAAGAGAGGAGGCAATTACAAATGATCCAAGAATTAGGATTTATGTATCTAAATCAATGGTCCATATCTTCTTTGACTTGGTCAACAGATATCAAACGTGGCAGAGGTTGCTAGCTGGCAACCATCTAGTGTGACTCAGTCACTTCTTTGTCTTACTATGCATATGACCATGTCATCATGCATCCTTACTCACTCTTCATCTTCTTCATCTTCTTCATCAATGTGGGAATCATATCTTATATCTGTGTTGATTATCCCCCTGATGGGTTCATATGCTTGTACTATTCTTTCAATTTCTCCCCCATCCTAAACTCTGGCTTTTATTATAGCATGCTCTTGGGAATGGAATTGTGTCTGTAGTGCAGACCATTTGCCTTTTCTGTTATTCAATGTCTCATTATATCCTTCCACCTTGGCCTTCATCCTCATAGATTTATCCACTATGTCTTCTGTCAAATGGTGAAGAGGGTCATCTGTTGCCTGCTTAAAATTACTTTGGAAGGCTTCTATTGCAAAATCAACATCCTAATTTTCTATCTTTCCTTCTACATTGTTTTCTAGAGCTTCCAAGATATTTATCTCCTTGGCCATAAGATGATGCAATTTAACACTGATATCCTTGAGCTTGACATTACATCTCTTCAAGATATCACTCTCGAACCTGGCATCTTCATACCATATGCTTAATAATTATGCAGTATTGTTATCAAATACCTGATTATATATGAACACCTTCATGTCTATATGTCACATTTTAGCCAAAGCATCCAAATGCTTTTCTACTTTGATGGATCTCCATCCAATCTTCCTTTGAAATTTATCTATTTTGCTCCTTAATGTGTTGAGCAAGTTCTAATTGGCGAGGGAGGTATTTATCACCTTCTCTGCTTCAGAAATGAAAAGAGTAAACCAATTGTCCACCACATGAGCCTTATGCTTCATGATGTCTAGCCTTGTTACCTCATATTGAGATATGATGGTCAAGGGGGTGGATGTGTTGACTGGCATGTGATTTGGGTCAATTAACCCTTTTATAAATGTATACAGCTGGGCAATGTGCTCCTTGTGCATTTTATTTTTGTCCTTCTCCTTTTTTACACTTTTCATCAGGGATTCAATAATATTTTTGGCCTCTTGGCTCTCTTGCTCCTCAGTAGCAAAGCCTAGATCAACCTTAGTTATCTAAAATTCATCAATACTTATCTCTCCTTTAGCCTTATCTGCTATGGGCAAAGCTACCTGAGCTGTTCTCCTACCTGTGGTAGGATCTCTCCTGGTTGCAGACGTGGTTCTTGCCTTTCTCTTAAGCTTAATCATATCTATTGAAAATAATGTAGCAACATCAAATTTAGGCACATCACTATCCTGGGGTGGGTTTATCTCTTGCTACAACTAATATGGTATGTCACCGGTGGGTCATTGTTGGTCAATTTGCTCAATGTGAGCATCTTGAGACTCTACATTCTATTCTACCCTTGGTGGAGAAGTTTCTTTTCTTTGTTCATTTTCCTAAATTTTCTCATGAGAGATCTCCTTTTGTGTAGGAGTTTATTGTGATGCGTTCACATTTTGATCCTGTGCATTCTGTTGTACTTGATCCTCATGAGGAGATTGAACATTTTGATCTAATTTATTTGAATGATCACCCTGATCATTCTTGTTCACATTTTCTCCTTCTTTTTGCTGATCATCACATTGTTGAAGACTTTGTTCTCCATCTTTTGATGTGTCTATTCCTCCAAGGTCTTGGACTTTATCCATTTCCTTCTCATTTGTTCCTCTTTCAGGTGTTGGCTCATTATCCTGATTATCATTTTTATTAGGCATCCCTTCATCACCCTCCATATGTATATTGACTTCTACTTTCTCTTGTTCCAGAGTTAAATATTTACCTTTCACTTGATCCTCATCACCCTGATAAGTTAGGTCTATTGTTGTAGGGCTAGTGACTTGATCAACCAAGTTTGTCAATACAATTTGTTGAGCTACAACCTTAGGATTATCTTCTTCTATTTCTTCCATTTTAACCTCCTCTTGATGGACTTCCTTTTGAACTACGAGAGTGCGATGAGGGGTCATATTTGTATTTTCTACTAATGTCTCCATAGAATGAGCAGAGACATCATTAACCACATCATCATCAGATAAGTCTACTGTATCATCTAGTGGAAAATATGGCTACTTTCTTGCACTACACATCTTCTCTCTTTGTTCCTCTGCCTTTTCAGTCTTGAATTACACTATATTGGGGATGGGAACTTCATGTTGTAAGTTCTTCAAAATACCTTCACCACCTACTCCTCTCAATAGAATGGTATTTATATCCACAGTTCCCCTCATAACAGGCTTTTGTTTCTTTTGAAGTGGCATTTGTTCCTTCTTCTTTTTCTTCTTAATCAAGAGGTCATCATCTAAGGGTTCTTCCTCCTCTACAATAATAGGGGTAGGATTTGCAACAACCTTCTTTGTCTTTGCATGTGTATGAGGTGATGTTGCAACTGATGTAGAAGCTACATTTTCCTTTAGTTGAGGTTGTCAAATGACCATTACCCCAACTACTTGGCTTCCTTTCTTATTTTTACCTTGCTACCTTTCTCCATTTGACTGCCTCTTTTCCTGGAGGAAATCATCATATTCCTCATCTGATAATTCCTACCTCTTTCTTTTGTTATCCATAGTGAGGGCTACTCCTTTATTCTTCAGCTGTGTAATCTCATTTTCTACCCACTCCTTGGTCAATTGTATGACCTTCTAGGTTATCTAGTCCAAGGAAGTCTCCTCTAGCTAACTCCACTTGGGAGTTGATATGGTCTCATTGTATACCTTATTGTCCTCATATTCTTGGGACATGATCCTACCATCATCTTCATGTAACTAAGTAGGCATTGGCATGCAATCCAAGATGTGTTTCTAATTCAAGGTAAGCCTCTAGTAACCTCTCCTTCTTACTTATACCTCATCATCACAATCAACCTAGAAATCTTCAATGCGCTTCTGATGCATAGGCTTCTTATGCAATGCTAGCATCCTATCATAAGGATCATATGGCCTAGCCAGTGAGAAGGGCTGCAAGTGAATCAAGTTTAATCCTCCAATTATATCCTTGACACTTTCCCTATCAAGGCACATATACCAGCCAATCATGACTGGAAACAAGACATTTGGTATCTCTCCCTTTTTAATATAAGGCTCCACTGAAGGCAATATCTATCTAGCAAACTCCATCAAGATGACCTTGTCATTTGGATATCTCGGCAACATGAGAGACTACCCACTGAAACCTTCTATTCTTATGTATGAAAATGTGGGGAATTGGATGAACCAAGCCCCATGTTTGTATAAAGCAGCTTGTGCTTCCACACTCAATCTCTTTGCTCTGTCCTCTTCCATGGTCCTGACAAGGTGCATAGAGAATCAATCATTCACTCTCAGATAATGTTTGAGAGACTCTTTTCTTTTCAATTGTGGGTAATGCTCCCAGGTGTTCACATCTCTAGGGTTACTTCCGACCCTGCCTACTGTTTGCAATCCATTGAAGGCGCCTCTAAATGCACAGGCATATACTACATAGGAGGTCATATGGAACATGTTAATTTTCCCTCCTAGCTTCCTCATTCCCTCATCTAGGTTGTCACTTATGATCTTTGCCCACAAGGGTTTGTCATCAGAACACTCTACCATCCTGATAATACCATACATCCAAATTTTGAATGCTCCAACATTTGGTTTCCCTATCATCCTGCTAAGCATAACCATCATGTACTGATATTCTGGAGCAAAATCAAACTTAAAGAGATATACAGGCAATTTGGCAGAGGCCTTATACGTGCTATTCTTGGCCCTCCATTGATATATGATCCTTCTAGCTTCTTTCTACTTTCTATTATACTCTTTTTCCAATTTTCCCATGTTTAATTGAATGACATTAGGTCCCTTAGGCAGATTGAAGGCTGAGGTGATGCCCGCAGTTGAAAAGTTTGCATAAATTCTACCATGTTTTTCTACCCTTCTGGTCTCCACATTGTAGTTCTGGGCACATTCTACCACTAGTTCAGTGGCCTCCATTGCATATGGAAATCTCCCTACATTCCACATTCCTGAACTGTATATGCTCATGAGTAGAGGATTCCCACTTCCCTTTTCTAGTCTCGTTGTTCATACATCAAGATCAGTATTTCCTTGATGTGTATCATTAATTTTCCCATATCTAAATGTCACTCCCTTTGGTTGCACGTACATAGGTTTCAAAAATTTGTTGTCAGACCGGTTCTTTCGAATTGCCATTGGATCCTACAATAAAACATGCATATCTTACCCTAACATGTCGTGTACAGCAGTGGTTTAGACATCACATGCATTTCATGGTGATAATTCTTATCATTCTAGTTTATTTTATGCATCATTATATCAATTAACTCTGTTAAAACCATTTTTACCTTTTCATTATCCATAAATGACAAAAGAGGGTTTTAACGCTACATACCTGATAATCGCTTCCCTTTTACTATGTGAGTGATATCTAGATAAGTATGATCACATTGCAATTACCATTTTTTGTTCTATTCAAGTGCGTATCCCATTCCATTTGCAAGTTGCAGTGATGCTTTAATCTCTCTGGAGTTTTGTAATTCTTTGTTTAAACATATGGTAAATTCGAAATGAACCCAAATCTTCACTTTTAACCAATTATCATGGTGAATTAGGGTGCATTTAGTGTCCACCTATTCATGTCCATTGATCGACAAATGATGTTTGTAGATGTTGACAAGTGGCGGGCATGTATTTGAAATTTGAAGGGTTGACCTACCATTGGAATTGCATTTAATGCAGGGGATGATATTCATGGAGATTAGGGATATTCAAAAATATGATTGATATTTGGAAGATGAGGGTGACGTCATCATGAGGGTGGTCAACTGTTGACTAATGACCAAAGTTGGGTCACTATGCCTTTGTTAATAATCATGATAACACATTGTATCAATATGATTAGGTTGATGTGCCACGTGGCATCATTTAATTGGTCACTAGAAATCTCTACATCTTGGGTCTCAAGGGTCGATATGAGGGATATTGGGAAATATCCAAATACTCAACACTACGAAATATCACCCTATTTGAAAATGTGAGAATGACATCAGCATTTTATAAGGCTTTCAAATTGTTCAAAGGGATGACATCATCATCATATTAATTAAGATCAGGGATGTTTCGAAACATGACCCTCTTGGGTCTGGGTCATGATGACATCATCATCAGATCATGGTCTCTTTGTATCATAATAGAATGACATCATTGTCATATTGAGAAATATGATGGATATTTGGAAATATGACCCTGCGGGTGTCGGGCATATTGATGGCGTCATTGTCATATTGAGTTCTTTTATAAATCAAAACAAGGTGACATCATGGTCATATTTGCGAAGGGTGATATTACGAAATATGACCCTGTGGGAATATGCATGGGTATTTGATGGGTAGGCATTCCTTCGCAATTAACTTTAATGTTTGCATATTGAAGTATATGCAGATATCGAATGATCTTCATATGTCAAGGTCATCTAGCGAATGCGACTGATATTAACAAATGTGACCCTATGGGAATATCAAGTTTGACCAAAGTTTGATTGGGCATAACTTCTTATCCTTAAGGAATATCAGGGTGATCTAAAAGACAAACATGCTCAGAATTTTGTGTTCTTCCATATTATGAGGTTTATGATGGCAAATTTCAATTTTGACATTTGATCTTCTCTTGTGAGGCACATGCATGTGTAGGGGTGATATACTTAACTAACTTTTGCCAAACCACCCAAAGTAAGAAAGCAAAGAACAAGTAGAAGCAAAAGGTTGGGTCCCTATTTTGCTAAGGCAAAATGGGGCATGTTGTGCAACCACAAAATAATTTGCCACTAAAGAAAATAATCAAATTCAAATTATTCAAGTGATGAGGACACATTGAAACATAGTATTCTAACTCTCCCTAAGCATAACCATCATGATCTTTCTGAATGATGCTAAGTTCATAAGCATATCAATACTAATAAGGGATCAAGTGTGTACATGTGATTAATAATCCTCATCTTGAAAGTAAGTTGAAAATGCTAGTAACCGGTGTTAAGCTACATAGTTTGGGTTCATACCTCATAAGCAACAGGGATAGAGGCTTGTTGCTAGCAGGTGTTCATAGCCCTGACAAGGTTATCTTTGCAATTCCCTAAGTAGAGCCCCACTGCAAGTAGGCATCTATAGCTTCAGTAGAGTTACTTAGATTGCCTAAATTCATTCTTTTGGATTTTCAATATATTTCTTTTTTTGTGCTCATAAGATATCATCATGTAAGCTCATCATGTAAGTTGTGATCACTTGTTGTTTTAGGTTGGGAATTACAATGGTAGCAAGGGTGACCCTTTGGATTTTTCAATTAACACCTATACTAAGGTATTCAACAAATCCAAAGCTGTTAGGTGAGTCATTGTGAAAATCTCCTTGATCAAGAAAAAGGATATCACTGATGAACAGGACATTACAGACCTGATCAGGGTACCTCTTAGTGTGAGTCACAACCTATGTAATAATTTGTACTCATCACTTGAATTCTAACAATTTTTTTGATTTCTTAAAGTGATAAGGTGCATCATCTTGCATAACCAAAACAAGGACTCAACAACAAGCAAGAAAACAAATAAACACACAAAGCAAAACTATACAAGCAACTTTACAATATGTACATTATGGTACAACATCCTAACATGAACCTGTCTAAGCTTGAAAGTAATGCTTGAGGAACTGTCCATTAACTGGCAATGGAACATCCTCACCTGTTAGGGTCTTAAGTCTATAAGTACTATCTCCTAGGATCTCTGAAATCTGAAAAGGACCGATCCAAAGTTTATCAAACTTTCCATGATCACCTTTCTTTCATGTGCTTTGTCCCATGCTAAGACCAAATCTGAAATCCTAAAGGCTTTTATCCTATCTCTCTTATCAAACTGACATTTGACAATAGCCTGATGTTTAGCGAATTGATCAATCACTTTGTCTCTCTTTTCTTCTAGGTGCATAAGTTGAAGCAACCTAACTTCTTGTTTACTATCTATACCCAGATATTCTTGTGCAAACTGCAATGTGGGGATTTTTAGATTCACAGGGAGGATAGGATCCACCCCATATACTAGTTGGTAAGGAGAGTTTCCTAATGCAACCTTCATTCTAGTTCAGTCCACCCACAAGGCATACTTAAGTAGGGTATTCCATTCCGTGGGATTATTTTCTATTAGTTTCTTTATGATATTCAATAAGTTTTTATTTGTTGACTCTACTAAGCCATTTCCTTAGGGATAATAATTTGAAGAAAATTTCAAAATGATTCCATAATTAAAAGCCCAACTAGAAAATCTTAATGATGCAAAAGCTGGTCCATTATCACATACTAGGGCATATGGAACTCCATACCTAGTTATTATGTTATTCTATAGGAATTTGATTACATCTTCTATAGTGCATGTTTTTCCACTAACTGCCTCAGTCCACCTGGTGCAACAATCAGTCATTGTCAAAACATACCTATGGCCTGAAGATGATGGAGGGTTGATAGGACCTATGAAATCCATGCCCCATTGAGAAAATGGACGCATCTCCATCACTGGATGCAAGGGTTGGGCAGCATATTTCTCTTTGTTGGCAGTGACCTAACAAGTATGGCAACATTTGATGTGTTCAGTAGTATCTTTGAAAATAGTTGGCCAATAATATCCTGCTCTTAGGATAGCATGCACAGTAGTTAAGTAGGAACCATGTGTTGTTCCAAATTTGTCATGTAACTCAACCAAAACCTTATCAGCTTATGGTCTATCTAGACATCTGAGGCATATCCCCTCATAGTTTCTCTTGAAAAGGATTCCTCCTTTGATCATGTACTTTTGTGATCTTATCTTTAAATCTCTCCTTTGAGAAGCTTGCATATTTAAAGGGCATCTCCCAGTTATCAAGATATGTCTGATATCATACCACCACTCTTTGTTCTCTTTGGTGTTCACTACATATTGTTGACTCACAATGTTAGGGTCAGTCTCAGAAATCATCTGGCTCAAGGCATGCCCTCTTACCAATTTCATGGGTGTTATGTCCATATCATATTATTGAAGAACCATTATCCACTTGGCTCTTTTCTCTCCAGGCTCACTCTGCATTAGGAGCATTTTCACTGCTGCATTTGATACTACAATAATTATCTTACTTCTTAAGATGTAATGTCTAAATTTCTTTACTGCTTTGACCAAAACAAGAGCTTGTCTTTCAACATCCATATATCTAAGTTCCTCATCTTTGAATGGGTAGCTCATGAAAGCTATGGGTTTTTCTTCTTTGGCTTCATTCCTCTAGGTCAGGACCGCTACACATGTGTGTTCTAAAGCAAATGAGTAAATGTAAAATTCTCTTGTGTAATTTGGGTTGATCAGGATAGGTGCATCTGACATGGCTTTCTTAACATCCTCAAATCTTGGCATCTTTCTTAAGCATTGCATTCAGTGGTCTGACAATCTCTGCAAACCCAGTGATGAACTTCCTAACAACGTTTATCTTACCAACATAAGATTGAAGCTCTTTCTTACTTCCAAGAAGTTACAGCTTCATGATTGATTCTACTCTAGCAGGGTCAATGGTGATCCCATTTTCTGATATCAGGTGACCTAGTAATTTACCTATGGTTACTCCAAATATGCACTTCTTTGGATTGAGTGAGATGTCATATTGTTCACATTTCTTGAGAACCTTTCTGAGGTCTCCTATGTGGTCACCCCTCTTCTTTGAAAAGATGGTCAAGTCATCCATGTATATGACTATGCATTTGCCAACTAGGCCTCTAAATGCTATGTCCATTACATGTTGGAATATGGCTCTAGCATTAATCAAGCCAAAAGGCATGAGACTATAAGCAAATATTCCCCACTTTGTGGTGAATATTGTTTTTAATCTGTCTACTTTATCCACCATCACCCAGTTGTATCCTAAGAAACCATCCAGGAAGGACATCATTTGAGCTCCATTTACTATCTGTAAGACATCATGCAGTGAAGGTAAAGGATAATTATCCTTCTCAGAAGCTTTGTTCAGATTTTTAAAGTCTACACATAGGTATATATCTCCATTTTTCTTTCTTACAGGGACCAGATTGGCAACCCATGTTGAGTGTCTCATAGGAAATATAATCCTAGCCTTCAAAAACTTCTTAACTTCTTCAAAGATGATAGTGTTGAAATTAGGGAAGACAACTGAGTGGGGGGTGGTGCAGGAGCACCTGAGGTGTCATCAAACCCCCATAAGGCACATTTTGAAGTTTTTATGTTCTAAGAGACCATGGTTGTTAATAAGGTCTTGAAATACCATTTCTCATGTTTTGTAATAAGGTCCAATCGACCACTTCCGAAGTGTTTGTAATAAGTTTGGATCCATTTTGTAGGCATTTGTCCAAAATGCCATGTTTTTGTCAATGTTGTCATATTGTTGTCACATGGTGAAAATGTAACCAAGGATGGATCCAATGGATGTAATAATGTTTTTTGAGTCTCCTTAGGTGTGTCTAGGGTCTTTGTGACCCTTTTAAGGTAGTTGGGCTCTTGTAGGCTTCACTATTGTCAAAATGTGTAAAGTTGTTTGGCAACTTTTACAAATTGTAAAGTAAACAAAGGGCAAAACTACAAAAAACCAATAGTCACCCCCTTGAAAAGTAGTTGGGGACAATTGAAACTGTAATTAAATGCTTAAAATTCCTCCCAAGGGTTGAGGCAAGGTAGTAGTTGGAGTTGGTGATCAAGAAATACAAATAAACACTATGATCTCCAGAATTTTCTGCATTTTTGCTGCTATAACATTCATAACTTTTGCATACGAATTAATTAGAAGGTGATGCTAGATGTTTTGTAAATATCTATGTCTTACCTTTGATTTGAGTCTAGTTAGAGTTCTCCACACTCTATCTAGAGGAAGTTATGAGTGTTTTCCCAAAAATGGGTTGCTGAAAATCTACATTTTCTGAGTTTTTTTTGTTGTTCCAGGCCATACTGTACACAAGTACGGAACATTCATCTACCCATGGTGTTATTATTTGATAGTACATTGAACCACCTTTTATTTGAGAATAGTTTTGAGTTGGGACATTAAGTTTTAAGGGAGTTACAAGGGTTTTACTAAAATTATTCTTTTAAAACCCTCAACAATGGTTTGGTTGAAACAATGGTCATCTAACCATTCCACTACCCCTCCTCACCATAGGACAATTGGAATGGATTTTCCTACTCTTTTATTAGATGTTTGGTTCATTTGCAGGGCAAGGAGATTGGTTTTTGAAGAGTTTTGTTGAAGTGGGCTTGATAAACCCATGTATCAAGCCATTGAAGGAACCCATGTGCATGAAGAAAGTACAGTCAACTGTATGCACTCAAAACCTATGAAATCCTTGGTTTTGGCACTAGTTTGACATGCTCCAATAGTTAAGAAAGTTTTGTGAGTTGATTGGAGGGGGGTCTCTTTGTAAATTAGGGCTAATAGGGGCTCTAGGTCACTAGGAGGGGTTAAAGGTTGGACCATACTATCCAAAATAACCCATACCCATTTTGTAATATGTCATAGGGGATCCAAATGGGTATCTCTATATTGTCTAAGTTCTAAGTTTGCAGGTCTATGTAAGAATTTATTGCTGACTATTCATGTTTGGAGGCCTAAAGAAGGAAGTACTAAACCCATGTTTGTTCTACCTTTGCCAATGGTTTGAATGGGCCCCATGGCATGCCAAATCAACTTTTCCATCAAGATTTCAAGGCCACTAACTTTTGTTCCCTCTTTTGTAAATTGACCTTTGAATTTGGGTTTTTTGGGTGTAGTGAAAACCTTGTCAAATTGTTCTATCCTCCCTCTATCCTAGTGTCTCTACATCATAGTGGTATCAAAGCAAGGGAGTAGATTCTTGAAGGTTGAGAGAAGAAAGTTTGGATAGTTGAAGGCAAGATGCCTCCAAAAGGTGGATCAGTAATTGCTAGGGAGTTGAAGGCCCTTACAGAGTAAGTTGCAGCATTGGAAGCCAACGATAGGAGAAGGAGAGTTGATGAAGGTGAGAGTGAGTTAGAGGAAGAAGGTGGAGAAGAAGTTCCACAAGAGGAAGAATTGGATTTGGAAGATGTAAGGATGACAAAACTTCTTAAGGTAGTTAGAGCAAGTGACCACAAAGCCAAGGTAGATTTACCAATGTATGGAGGGAGATTAGATGGTGAAGAACTTATAGATTGGATTGGGGCTTTGGAAAACTACTTTGAGTGTGAAGAAGTGGAAGAAAATCATAAGGTTGAGGTGGCCAAATCAAGATTGAAAGGCCATGCTTTGTTATGGTGGGATTGTATGCAAGCTGATAGGTGGAAGAAAGACAAGCCAAAGATCACTTCTTGGAGCAAGATGGTGGAGAAGTTGAAGGCAAAGTTTCTGCCCAATGACTACTATGTTCAGTTGTACAAAGGGCTACAAAATCTGAAGCAAAAGGAGAAGGATGTGTAAGCATATATGGAAGAGTTTCATAAGTTGGATATCAGGACAGCACATGCGGAACATGATGAAGAGAAGGTAGCAAGGTATCTTAATGGGTTGAGGTACAATATCCAAGATGAACTCAGTCTCACAACACCAAGGATAGTTGAAGAATGCTACAAGATGGCTGTGAAGGCTGAAGAAAAGTTGCAAAGAAGGAAAGAGAGACAAGGAAGAGGTAGAGGAAATACCAATAGAGGAAGAGGAACAAGACCAACTCAAGAAGACCAAGGAGACACAAGTAGAGGTAAGGACCAAGTTTATGATTTTAGAGGGGGATTTAGAGGCACAAGAGGTGGAGGTAGAGGTTCTAATGTTTTCACTAGGAGATGTTATCATTGTAATGAGATTGGTCATACAACATACAAGTGTCCAATGAAACAAAGTTCTACGTCTAGTGGTAGTGAAAGGAGGAATGAAAAGAGGGTTCAATATGTGCAAGAAGAGGATGTAGATGAAAGTGTTAACTCTCCAATTGGGAGTGTAGCCCCGGTTCAAGATAGAGAGACATTGATGATGAGAAGAACACCATTGCAAGCATCAAAAAACCCATTGAATAGGAGAGCTCTTTTCAAAACCACATGTAAGTGCAAGGACAAGGTATGTAAGGTTATAGTTGATTCAGGATCTACTACAAATATGGTTTCAAATGAAATGATTAATAAGCTAAATTTACAAAGGATTCCTCATGAGTTGCCATTAGGGTGTCATGGTTGAGTGATGATCAAACTCTCTTGGTTAATGAACAAGATATTGTTGAGTTTTCTATTGGAGGATATAGGGATAAGGTACTTTGTGATGTAGTACCCATGAATTGTTGTCATTTACTTCTTGTTATACCCTGGCAATATGATAGGGATGTGTGGTATAGTGGCAGGAACAATACATATACCATACATAGTCAAGGCAAGACATTTACTTTGTTGCCACTCCTTGAGGATGATGAGGATGCTGGTCTAATGAATACAGTGATCATGTGTGGGAAGAAAGAACCCATACTAGTTGACAAAAAGGTTCAAGGTGTTGTCATAAACAAGTTCAAACCAAAGTCTAATGTAAAAGATGAATTAGTAATTGATTGGAAGGCTAACATTTTGATTGGAATGGTAGTGTGTCCTTTGGTACAGGATAAGGTTGTTGTACAAGTTAAAAGTGCAGGTGTAGTGGTGCAAGGTGTTGATACAATAGTGAATGTAGTGGTTAATTTGCAAGAGTAGGATATGCCACACAAGGAAGAACCCAAAGAGTCTGCAGTTGCAGCAGAGAGAGAGGCAAGTATGTGGGCTTCTCATCAAGGTGAAAGTCTTTGTAAGTGCTGCAAGGAAGGATGGATGCCATTTCCAAGTCCAAGGACAACAAACAAGTCCTATTCAGATGTGATCCCCAAAGTGCAGACCAACTTGCAAGATGACAATGTCATGATTCCAATTTGGTAGCCTATGTTGCAGTATTTGAGTCCATGGAGCATACCTAAGGGTGATCATGCTTTTGGCCAATGTTGTGGAGTTGATTTCAGTCCTTCCTCATGGGACATGAGTTCTTTTGTAGAGGGGGAGTATGGTTTAGGAGCACCTGAGGTGTCATCAAACCCCCATAAGGCACATTTTGAAGTTTTTATGTTCTAAGAGACCATGGTTGTTAATAAGGTCTTGAAAGACCATTTCTAATGTTTTGTAATAAGGTCCAATGAACCACTTCCTAAGTGTTTGTAATAAGTTTGGATCCATTTTGTAGGCATTTGTCCAAAATGCCATGTTTTTGTCAATGTTGTCACATGGTGAAAATGTAACCAAGGATGGATCCAATGGATGTAATAAGGTTGTTTGAGTCTCCTTAGGTGTTTATATGGTGTTTTTGGCCCTTTTAAGGTAGTTGGGCTCTTGTATCCTTCAATATTGTCAAAATGTGCAAAGTTGTTTGGCAACTTTTACAAATTGTAAAGCAAACAAAGGGAAAAATGACAAAAAACTAATGGTCATCCTCTTGAAAAGTAGCTGGGAATAGTTGGAACTATAATGACATGCTTAAAATGCCTCCCAAGGGTTGAGGTAAGGCAATAGTTGGAGTTGGTGATCAAGAAATACAAACAAACATTGTGATTTCTAGAATTTTCTGCATTTTTTCTGCTATAACATTCATAACTTTTGCATACGGATGAATTAGAAGATGAGACTGGACTTTTTGCAAATACCTATGTCTTACCTTTCATTTGAGTCTAGTTATATGTCTCCACACTCTATCTAGAGGAAGTGTGTTTTCCCAAAAATGGGTTGCTGAAAATCTACATTTTCTGAGTTTTTTTTGTTGTTCTAGGCCATACTGTACACAAGTATGGAACATTCATCTACCCATGGTGTTATTATTTGATAATACATTGAACCACCTTTCATTTGAGCCTAGTTTTTAGTTGGTACATTAAGTTTGAAGGGAGTTACAAGGGTTTTACTAAAATCAGTCTTTTAAAACCCTCAACAAGGGTTTGGTTGAAACAATGGTCATCTGACCATTCCATTGCCCCTCCTCACCATAGGACTAGTGGAATGGATTTTCCTACAATTTTCTTATATGTTTGGTTCATTTTCAGGGCAAGGAGATTGGTTTTTGAAGAGTTTTGTTGAAGTGGGCTTGATAAACCCATGTATCAAGCCATTAAAGGAACCCATGTGCATGAAGAAAGTACAGTCAACTGTAGGCACTCAAAACCTATGAAATCCTTGGTTTTGGCACTAGTTTGACATGCTCCAATAGTTAATAAAGTTATGTGAGTTGATTGGAGGGGGGTCTCTTTGTAAATTAGGTCTAATAGGGGCTCTAGGTCACTAGGAGGGGTTATAGGTTGGACCATACTATCGAAAACAACCCATACCTATTTTGTAATTTATCATGGGGGATCCAAATGGGTATCTCTAGATTATCTAAGTTCTGAGTTTGCAGGTCTATGTAAGAAGTTATTACTGACTGTTCATGTTTGGAAGGCTACAAGGGATTTGGAGGCCTAAAGAAGGAAGTACTAAACCCATGTTTGTTCTGCCTTTGACAATGGTTTGGATGGGTCCCATGGCATGCCAAATCAACTTTTCATGAATATTTTAGGGCCACTAACTATTGTTCCCACTTTTACAAATTGACCTTTGAATTTGGGTTTTCTGGGTGTAGTGAAAACCTTGTCAAATTATTCTATCCTCCCTCTATCCTAGTGTCTCTACATTAGGGGTGAATCAATTGTCACAATTCTTTATCTTTTACTGCATTTACTCTTCTTTATCACTTGTAAACAGATTAATGATATAATCATGAAAGCATGAATCAACAACACAAGAGAAGATACATAATCAACACATATAACACCAAGATTTTTATGTGGAAACCCAGTTAAGGGAAAAACTATAGTGGGGGTTAACCCACAAGATTTGTTCTCTATTAAAAGAATAGAAAATGGGAAGGCACTTGCCTTCAGGCACACTACCCAGAGCTCACTATTCAAAGGAGGCTCACTGCCTATAAGAACATTTATAATGTTAACACTGAAAGATTGAATTGACAAATAGCATCTTCTTCATGTAAGGTTCAGTTCCATTGAAGTACACAACACCTCTGCTCTGCCCCCACTCACTTCCTCACTACACCCACATCTTTTCTACTTGCACACTTTTCCATGACATCACAAAACTTATTTATACATGTCATTGACTTTGGAATGAACATCAAAGTCGGCCAAACAATCATCTATTTGAAACATTCTCCAAAATAGGTATTACAAGAAATTACAATCATAAGACTTAAAATGCTACATGCAAACCATTGCACTATCAGCCAAACATAACTGGGACTCAAATCTTCCTTGAACATCACGCCACGCTCCATAAAACTTCTCTTAGATCATCCATAACATGCACCATGCATCCGGTCGGCCATGACTGGAAAGAACAACAACACCCAAGGAGAGATCTTCATCCAGGAGCTCAATCCTCAATGTGGACCACCAACACAATAGGCACCTGATTTAGAGACCACCACAAGAACAATGAAATCAACAGGAACAACCACACCACCTCAAATCACCAAAAACACTTGTACCTTCATCCAGGAACTCAAGAACACTAACTATCATGATTGTCAAACTAGAAAGATTGCTTGTGGACCTCCAAACCATGAACCACTTGAGTTGAGGATACACATCGACATCCCAAACACACCTCTTGATTCGCATATCATAATATTCCAATGCGGATCAATCCAGACCAAATTTCTGTCACCTTTGAACAACTACAAAACCTGGTTCTACTCAGATGGACATAACTTTGCCAATTCTCCATGTGGACCTCTCAAATCTCGACTGGAGCAACTTCAAACAATCCTCTACAAACCCTTTACTCCGCAAACTCTGATCTTCATCTTACTAGGAATGTAGAGAAATCTACTTCACTAAACTACATTGTCTTCACTATCTCTGACAGAGAGATATGTAACTCACTTGTTTCTTTCGGAGAGGCTAATTTTCTCAATATCCTCAATATACAGTTCTTCTAAACAAGCAATAGAATAAGATACAGTTGACACTAATGACAACAAGGATATGTTGACATCAATGACAACACCGATTAGACTCATATTTACAACAATCTCCCCCTTTGTCATTGATGGCAACATATGATGTGAAAAATTGGTTCAACCATCAAGACAAGAACTTCTCCCCCTTTCTCTTATCACACTTGCAACCACTTTCTTCACTACCCCTCCTTTCACAAGAAACTACTTACTTCCATCCAATTTTTTCACATGACTTCTCTTCCCCTTTGACATCAATGGAAAAGGGCACATATTTGCAATCATCTCTCACCCTTTTGTTTCTTAGACATGACCAAGCTGAACTTAGAACATGCTGACTACTCCCCCTGAGTAGCATCCCCTTAACACCAACCCCTATCATTAGATATGACTGTGAGTTCCACCGGACTGATGCACACTAGTGCACCTTAGTTCTAAATAGGAGGGGTAATCACCTCTAGCTTCCCTCTGAGATACTCAAAAGTATCCTTAGGTAGAGGCTTAGTGAAGATATCCGCAATCTGATCCTTTGAAGAAACAAACTCCAATCTAACTTCATTATCATTTACCTTCTCTCTTAAAAAGTGAAACTTGATGGATATATGCTTTGTCTTTGAATGCAACACCAGATTCTTTGAAATGTTTATTGCACTTGAATTGTCATAGAAGATTGTAGCAGGATCTTCAAACACAATTCTGATATCCTTCAACATTTGATTCATCCACAAAACTTGAGTACAATTGCTTGCTACTGCTATATACTCTGCCTCTGCAGTAGACAGAGAAATCGCCTCCTACTTTTTGTTCAACCAAGAAACTAATCTCTTACCCAAGAAAAATGCACCACCACTAGTACTTTTCCTGTCATCCACATCTCCTCTACCCAATCAGCATATGTATATGCATGAAGAGTGAAATCATCACCCTTAGGATACCATAACCCATAATCAGATGTTCCCTTCAGATATCTAAAAAATATTTTGACTGCTACAACATGAAATTCTCTAAGATCAGCTTGAAATCTAGCAACAAGGCCAACTGCATTCATAATATTAGGTCTGATATAAGTCAGATAAAGCGGTCCTCCAATCATTGATCTATACCTTTTATGATTTGCCTTAGGGGAATCATCATCTTTACTCAACTTGCATCCAGTTATCATAAGAGTACTCACTGGTTTTGAATCCTCCATTCCAAACTTTTTCAACAACTCTTTCGTATACTTAGACTAAGATATGAAGATGCCTTTTTCTGACTGAATGATTTGCAGACCTAAGAAGAAATTCATTTCACCAAGCATGGACATCTCAAATTCAATTTGCATCTAATCAGCAAATTTTTTACACATGCTCTCATTTCCACCAAAGATGATATCATCAACAAATACCTCAACAACCAAGATGTGTTCTCGATCAATTTTGAAATAAAGATTACTGTCATCAGTGCCTTTGCTAAAGCCTAACTTTGGCAGATACTTATCTAACCTTGCATACTAGGCTCTTGGGGCTTGTTTAAGTCCGTACAATTCTCTCTTTAATCTGCAAACCATATCTCCTTGATCAAACAACTAGAATCCTTCTAGTTGCTCAATGTAGACTTCTTCCAACTCTCCATTTAGGAATGCTGACTTGACATCCATCTGGTAAACTTTGAAATCTTTGTAAGCACCAAAGGCAAGAAATAATATGACTGCTTCGATTCTTACCACCGGAGCAAAATTTTCTTCAAAGTCAATTCCTTCTACCTGAGAATATCCTTTGCACACCAATCTTGCTTTGTTTCTCACAACTTCACCATCTTCCTTTAATTTATTCTGGAAGACCCATTCACTTCCAATTACATTTTTGTCTCTAGAGGAACAAGATCCCAAGTATGATTCTTTTCAATTTGCATTAATTCTTCTTTCATTGCTTTTACCCAAATTTCATCATTGCATGCTTCGTTCATTGATTTTGGTTCAATCTTTGAAATTAAACAATACTCCACTTGTTCTTTAGTAATTTTTCTTCTAGTCTGAACACCTTTATTTCTATCTCCTATTATCTAATCTTCATAATGATTCAACCTTACATACCTGGGAGTTTTGAAATTTTCTTGAACTTCTAATTCTTGAACTTGTTCGTCAGCATTTTCATTAACTTATTGAGTCACTGGATTTTCTGGAGCAATCTGAATATGAGTTTGAGCTTGAACTTGCTTTTCATTTTCATCATCCGATTCATATTCACAAAACTTTGAAGGTCTCTCCATGCTTTCATCTACCTTGACATTAGCACTTTCAACAATCCTTTTCAATCTCTTGTTAAAGCACCGGTATGCCTTGCTTTGGTTAGAATAACCCAAAAATATTCCTTCATCACACCTTGCATCAAAATTGCTTAGATCTTCATCTCTTTTGATATAACATTTACTACCAAAAAATCTAAAGTATTTCACAGTAGGAGCATTACCAAACCACAATTCATAAGGGGTTTTACCAATATTACCTTGGATCTGCACCTGGTTAAGAGTGTAGACAACAGTACTCATAGTCTCTCTCCAATAGACATGTGGAACATTTGCCTCCATCATCATGGTTCTAGCATCCTTTTGAATAGTCTAGTTCTTCCTTTCCACAACTCCATTCTGCTGAGGAGTCCTATGAGCAGATAATTGTCTTCTTATTCCATGCTTTTCACAAAATGCATTAAACTCTCTAGAGGTAAACTCTCCACCTCTATCAGATCTTAGACACTTTATCTTCACACCAATCTCATTCTCTACCCTAGCCTTGAACACCTTGAATTTGTCAAGAGCCTCTAATTTCTCTCTCAAGAAGGTGACCCACATCATCCGGGAGTAATCATCAATTAGCAACATAAAGTATCTGTCTCCTTGCAAACTCCTAACTCTGGCAGGACCACACAAATTAGTGTGCACAAGTTCCAACAATCCACTTGAAAATTGTTCTTTACTTTTGAATGTAGTTATGCTCTATTTGCCCAACTAACATTCCTTACACATGTTATTAGTAGGTTTTACAAGCTTTGGAATATCTCTCACAACCTAAGTAGGACTTATCTTAACAATGTTATTAAAATTTACATGACACGTTCTCCTATTCCATAACCAACTTTGATCAATCTGAGCAATCAAGCATCTTTTATCAGTGTAACTTAAATGAAAAATATTACCTCTAGTCTGTGTACCAAATGCAATCTCAGTTCTGGAGCTTTCCAAGATTCTGCATTTCCCATCCTTAAATTAGAGATCATACCCTTTGTCAACCAATTGTCCAACACTGAGAAGATTATGCTTCAACCCTTCTACATACAAAACATCATTAGTTGTGTGCTTGCCATCAAAAGAGATGGATCCTCTGCCATGGATTCTGCCAGCTGAATTGTCTCCAAACTTCACAATTCCACCTTCATATCTTTCCATACTTACAAACTTACTTTTATCACCTGTCATATGGTGAGAACATCCGTTGTCAATCACCCATTCATCCTTTTCTTCAACCTGAGCAGCCAAGGCACTTTCCACATTCATATATCTAGCAGATTCAATAGGCACCAGATTTTCTTCTTTGATAGCAATGGACACCCATTCATTTTTAGATGTACTTCCCTTATCAAATTCATCATCTATAACTCCTTCATTAGCAGCTTCTTGGACATAGTAGCATTTCTTCTGAAAGCTAGGTTTGTTAGTGTTTGTCTTTGAAACCCTCTCCAGACATCTTGAGGAAAAATGACCAATCTTAATTCAAGCAAGACATTTGAAAGGCAACTTTCCTTCATACTTACCAGATCCTCTTGGTAATCTTTTGGTAATAAGGGCTTCAATTTCTTCAAGCTCCATTTCATCTTCTTCAAGTTCCTTCTTTGTTTTCTCATATCTGGTTAGTCTTCTTGAAGAGCTTTCACCTGGATCAAATCTTTGCTTCCTAAAAACACTGTCCTTAAAAGTAGATTTTGATTTAGGAAGGAAATCACCAAACTCACTCATTTCCAATGCTGAAAGCTTGCCAACCAACTGATCTCTTGTAACAGTTGTCATAGTCCTGATCTCCTCAATAGTGGCAACTCTATGCTTGTATGAAGCAGGTAAGGATCTGAGCACCTTGCTAACAATCTCTAGTTCTTCCAATTTTCCACCAACACACCTGATACTGCACACAAGTTCATTCACCTTCTACTGAGGAGTCCTAGGAGCAGATAACTATCTTCTTATTCTAGCTTTTCACAAAATGCATTAAACTTGCCGGAGGTAAACTCTCCACCTCTGTCAGATCTCAGACACTTTATCTTCACACCAATCTCATTCTCTACCCTAGCCTTGAACACCTTGAATTTGTCAAGAGCCTCTGATTTCTCTTGCAAGAAGGTGACCCACATCATCTGGGAGTAATCATCAATCAGCAACATAAAGTATCTATCTCCTTGCAAACTCCTAACTTTGGCAGGACCACACAAATCAGTGTGCACAAGTTCCAACAATCCACTTGAAAATTGTTCTTTACTCTTGAATGTAGTTCTGCTCTATTTTCCCAACTGACATTCCTTACACATGCTATTAGTAGGTTTTACAAGCTTTGGAAGATCTCTCATAGCCTGAGTAGTACTTATCTTGACAATGTTATCAAAATTTACATGACACATTCTCCTATGCCATAACCAACTTTGATCAATCTGAGAAATCAAGCATCTTTTATTAGTGCAACTTAAATGAAAAATATTATCTCTAGTCTGTGTACCAGATGCAATCTCAGTTCCAGAACTTTCCAAGATTCTGCATTTCCCATCCTTGAATCGGAGATCATACCCTTTGTCAACCAACTATCCAACACTGAGAAGATTATGCTTCAACCCTTCTACTTACAAAACATCATCAATGTTGTGCTTGCCATCAAAAGAGATGGATCCTCTACCATGGATTCTACTAGCTGAATTGTCTCCAAACTTCACAATTCCACCTTCATATCTTTCCATACCTACAAACTTACTTTTATCACCTGTCATATGGTGAGAACATCCGTTATCAATCACCCATTCATCATTTTCTTCAACCTGAGTAGCCAAGGTACTTTCCACATTCATATAGCTAGCAGATTCAGTAGGCACCAGATTTTCTTCTTTGATAGCAATGAACACCCATTCATTTCCAGATGTACTTCCCTTATCAAATTCATCATCTATAACTCCTTCATCAGCAGCTTCTTGGACATAGTAGCATTTCTTCTGAAACCTAGGTCTATTAGGGTTTGGCTTTGAAACCCTCTCTAGACATCTTGAGGCAAAATGACCAATCTTATTGCAAGAAAAACATTTGAAAGGAAACTTTCCTTCATACTTACCATATCCTCTTGGTAATCTTTTGGCAATAAGGGCTTCAATTTATTCAAGCTCCATTTCATCTTATTCAAGTTCCTTCTTTGTTTTATCATATTTGTTTAGTCTTCTTGAAGATCTTTCACCTGGATCAAATCTTTGCTTCCTGGAAACACTGTCCTTAAAAGCAGATTCTGATTTAGGGAGGGAATCACCAAACTCACTCATTTCTAATCCTAAAAGCTTTCCAACCAACTGATCCCTTGTAACAGTTGTCACAGTCCTGATCTCCTCAATAGCAGCAACTCTATGCTTGTATGAAGCAGGTAAGGATCTGAGCACCTTGCTAACAATCTCTGATTCTTCCAATTTTTCACTAGCACACCTGATACTGCACACAAGTTCATTCACCTTCTGCATGTAGGAAGTGATATTTTCATCTTCACTCATCCTCAAACTTTCATATCTACCTTTCAAGCTCTATAATTTAGCACATTTGACATATGCATCACCTTCATATAGAGTTTCCAACTTCTTCTAGATTTCATGAGTAGTCTTCAATTCCAGGACATTTGTCATTTCTATATCAGTCAAGGCACTTAACAGTGCTTCTTTAACCCGAATGTTATTTTTAGCATCTTTGAGTTCATTTGGAGTTGAAGGACCTTTCTCTGAGGGCTTATACTCATCCTTTGTTATCAACCAATAAGCATCACCCATGCATTGCAAATGGTACTCCATGTGACTCTTCCAAAGAGAGTAATTTGTTCCATCAAATCTTAGACTATCCTTCTTGTAAGTTGACATCCTGGATCTCCTCAAGCTGTCAAGCTTCTTTTAGAGGAACCGGCTCTAATACCAATTGTTGAAATTAGGGTAGGCAACTGAGAGGGGGGGTGAATCAGTTGTCACAATTCTTTATCTTTTGATGCATTTAATCTTCTTTATCACTTGTAAACAGATTAATGATATAATCATGAAAGCATGAATCAACAACACAAGAGCAGATACATAATCAACACACATAACACCAAGATTTTTACGTGAAAACCCGGTTAAGGGAAAAACCATGGTGGGGGTTAACCCATAAGATTTATTCTCTATTAAAAGAATAGAAAATGGGAAGGCACTTGCCTTCAGGTGCATTGCCCAGAGCTCACTGCCTATAAGAACATTTACAATGTTAACACTAAAAGATTGAACTGAGAAACAACATCTTCTTCATGTAAGGTTCAGTTCCATTGAAGTGCACAACACCTCTGCTCTGCCCCCACTCACTTCCTCGCTACATCCACATCTTCGCTACTTGCACACTTTTCCATGAATTCACAACACTTATTTATACATGTCATCGACTTTGGAATGAACATCAAAGTCAGCCAAACAATCATCCATCTGGAACATTCTCCAAAATAGGTATTACAAGAAATTACAATCACAAGACTTAAAATTCTACATGTGAACCACTGCACTATCGGCCAGACATAACTAGGACTCAAATCTTCCTTGAACATCATGCCACACTCCATAAAACTTCTCTTAGATTATTTGCAACACGCACCATGCATTTGGTCGGCCAAGACTGGAAAGAACAGCAACACCCAAGGAGAGATCTTCATCCACGAGCTCAATCCTCAATGCAGACCACCAACACAATAGGCACTTGATTTAGAGACCACCACAAGCACAATGAAATCAACAGGAACAATCGCACCACCTCAAATCACCAGAAACACTTGTACCTTCATCCACTAACTGTCATGACTGTCACACTAGAAAGATTACTTGTGAACCTCCAAACCATGAACCACTTGAGTTGAGGATACACACTGACATCCCAAACACACCTCTAGATTTGCAGATCATAATATTCAATGCAGATCAATCTAGACCAAATTTCTGTCACTCTGTCACCTCTGAACAACTGCAAAACCTAGTTCTACTTAGATGGCCATAACTTAGCCAATTATCCATGCAAACCTCTCAAATCTTGACTAGAGCAACTTTAGACAATCCTCTACAAACCCTTTAATCCGTAGACTCTAATATTCATCTTACTAGGAATGTAGAGAAATCTACTTCACTAAACTGCACTGTCTGCACTCTATTTGACAAAGAGATATGTAACTGAATTGTTTCTTCCGAAGAGGCTAATTTTCTCAATATCCTCAACATACAAGTCTTCTAAACAAGTAATAGAATAAGATACATTTTACACTAATGACAACAAGGATATGTTGACATCAATGACAACATCGATTAGACTCATATTTGCAACAGATAAGATCAAACATGGCATTAACATGCCTTTGCTTTTGTTTGGATGGCCAAGTATCTAGTTTCAATGGAATAGTGTGGGTGATGATTGATGTATCATATGTCTTTAACTCATCATAGGTCTAGGTGATACCATGGATGTAATTCTTCAAAGCTTGAGTTATCCCTGCCTTTTCTTACTTTCTATCTATTTAAACACTTAATCCTCTCGATTGCCATGACATGAGATTCTCTAGGATCAGCTTGGAATCTAGCAACAAGACCAATAGCCTGCATAATGTCTGGTCTAGTTTGAGTGAGATACAACAATCCTCCAATCATTGACCTATACTTTGTCTAATCAACCTTAGGAAAGTCATCATCTTTTCTCAACTTACATCCGGTTGCCATGGGAGTGTTCATTGGCTTTGAGTCTTCCATCCCAAATTTTTTCAATAATTCTTTCACATATTTGGTCTGAGAAATGAAGATTCCTTTCTTTGTTTGAGTGATTTGCAGACCCAAGAAGAAATTCATTTCACCAAGCATGGACATCTCAAACTCACTTTTCATTTGATTTGCAAAAGTTTTACACATACTATCTCTTCCTCCAAAAATGATATCATCAACAAACACTTCAACAATCAAGATGTTTTCATGATCAATTTTGAAATACAAGTTACTGTCAGCAGTACCTTTGTTGAAACCAATCTTCAAAAGATGCTTATCCAATCTTTCATACTAGGCTCTTGGGGCTTGCTTCAGTCCATACAAAGCTTTCTTCAATTTACAGACCATATCACCATGATCAGACAATTGAAAACCATCCGGTTGTTGAATGTACACTTCTTCTTCCAAGTCACCATTCAGGAAGGCAGACTTGACATCCATCTAATACACTTTGAAATCTTTGAAGGTAGCAAATGCAAGAAATAATCTGACTGCTTCAATTCTTGCCACCTGAGCAAAAGTTTCTTCAAAATCAACTCCTTCTATTTGAGAATAGCCTTTACAGACCAATCTAGCTTTGTTTCTGATTACTTTACCAACTTCATTCAGTTTGTTCCGGAAGACCCATTTGGTTCCAATCACATTCTTGTTTCTAAGTCTCGGAACAAGATCCCAAGTGTGATTTTTCTCAATTTGCATTAGTTCTTCCTCCATGGCTTTTGACCAATTTTCATCATTGCAAGCTTCATTCACTGTCTTAGGTTCAATCTTTGAAATCAGACAACACTCTTCTGAATCTTGAGCAATTCTTCTTCTTGTTTGTACTCCTTTTCTTTTATCACCTATGATCTGATCTTCAGAGTGGTTTAGTCTTACATACCTGGGAACTTTGGGAGTTTCTTGCACTTCTGATTCTTGACTAGACTCATTGAAGCTCAACTCTTCTTCCTAATTTGCCGGATCAGTTTGAATCTAAATTTCCTAGATCTTCATCTCTTTTAATGTAACATTTGCTACCAAAAACTCTGAAATACCTCATAGTAGGAGTGATGCCAAACCAAAGTTCATAAGGAGTCTTACCGGTATTGCTTCTGAATTGAACTCGACTGAGGGTATAGACTGTAGTACTGACAGCTTCTCTCCAATAGATCTGAGGAACATTTGTTTCCATCATCATGGTCCTGGATGCTTCCTAGATGGTCCAGTTCTTTCTCTCAACTACTCCATTCTGCTATGGAGTCCTGGGAGCAAACAACTGCCTCTTTATTCCATGTTTCTCACAGAACTCTATGAACTCTCTGGATGTGAATTCTCCACCTCTGTTAGATCTCAAACATTTCAATTTTAACCCGGTTTCATTTTCTACCATAGCCTTGAATATTTTGAATTTCTCAAGAGCTTATGATTTCTCTTTCAGAAAGGTTACCCACACTATCCAAGAATAGTCATCAATTAGCAACATGAAGTATCTATCACCTTGCACACTTCTGATTCTTGCTGGACCACAAAGATCAGTATGAACTAGGTCCAATAAACCAGTAGAAGATTGTTCCTTGCTTTTAAACAAGACTCTACTTTGTTTACCCAACTGACATTCTTTGCATAAACTATTTGTGGGTTTCACTAGTTTTGGAAGATCTCTTACAGCCTGAGTATTACTTATCTTGATGATATTATCAAAATTCACATGACACATTCTCCTATGCCATAACCAACTCTGATCAACTTGCACAAATAGACAACTTTTACCAGTACCAACTAAATGGAAGATATTACCTTTTGTTTGGGTACCAGATGCAATCTCTGTTCTTGAACTCTTAAAGATCTTGCATTTTCCATTCTTGAATCTGAGATCATAGCCTTTGTCCACCAACTGTCCAACACTAAGAAGATTGTGCTTCAATCCTTCAACATACAGTACATTTCCGGTTTTGTTCTTTCCATCAAAAGAAATAGTTCCTCTACCTCTGATTCTACCAACAAAATTGTCACCAAACTTTACCACTCCTCCTTCATACCTTTCCAAATCTATAAACTTATTTTTGTCACCTGTCATATGGTGAGAGCATCCACTATCAATGACCCAATCGTCCTTTTCTTCAACTTGGGCAGCCAGAGCTCTTTCTACAACTTTATGATTGACAAATTCAGAGGCTATTGGTTCTTCTTCCTTGATAGCAATAAACACCCATTCACTTCTAGATTTGTTTCCTATCTCTGATTCGTCATCTGTTACTCCTTCATTGTCATCTTCTTCATGAACATAGTAACAATTCTTTTGGAACCTTGATCTGTTAGGATTTGGCCTTGAAAATCTTTCTGGACACTTTGAGGCAAAATGACCAATCTTATTGTAGTTAAAACACTTAAAAGGTAGTTTCCCTTCATACTCACCGGATCCTCTTGGCAGTCTTTTTGCAATAATAGCTTCAAGGTGAGCAGTTTCAGCTTCTTCTTCTTCCAGGTCTTTTCTTGCTTTTTCATACCATGAAAGTTTCTTTGAAGAGTTCTCTCTCAAATCAAACCTTTGTTTACCTTTTACAGAGGCACTGACATTGAATGGAGATTCAATCTTGGGGGGTTCATCTCCAAATTCTATCATTTCAAATGCAGCCAGTTTCCCAGCCAATTGATCTCTTGTGACAGTTGTATGGGCTCTAAATTCTTCAATGGTAGCAGCCTTGATTTTGTAAGATTTAGGTAGAGATCTGAGAATTTTGCCAATAATCTCATTTTCATCCAAGACTCCACCAGCATTTCTAATTCCACAAACCAGCTCATTCACTCGTGGCATAAAAGTAGTAATATTTTCATCATCTCTCATCTTCAGTTTTTCAAATTTCCCTTTTAGACTCTATAACCTTGCACATTTAACATACTGGTCTCCTTCATGCAAAAGTTCCAGTTTTTTCCAAATCTCAAAAGCAGTTGGTAGGCCAATAACATTTGAGAGCTTTGAGTCAAATAATGCACTTAGAAGAGCCTCTATGGTCCACAGATTATTTTCAACATCTGTGATTTCATTTAGGTTTGTCAGATGACCTTGTGGAGGTACATACTATTTTGTAACCATGGACCAGTACGCCATTCCCATACACTGCAAGTGACATTTCTTGCGACCTTTCCAAAGAGCAAAGTTGGTTCCATCAAACTTCAGACTATCCTTCTTGTAAGATGACATCCTAGATCTCCTCGAGTGGTTAAGCTCCTTTTAGAGGAACTTAGCTCTGATACCAATTGTTAGACTTAGGGCACACAACTGAGAGGGGGGGGTGAATCAATTGTACAAAACTTTCTATCTATTTAAACACTTAATTCTATTTTGCAATTCAACAGCTTAATTATAAATCAATCATGGAAACATAATGCAACAATTCAAGAGTAGAAACACATCAACGCATGAGACACCAAGATTTTGACGTGGAAAACCTGGTTAAGAGAAAAACCACGAGGTGATTAACCCAAGAATGTATTCTCTATTAGAAGAATAGAAGGAACAAAATGGCACTTGCCAATTAGGGCTCACTGCCCGAGCACACTGCTCACAAGAGGCTCACTACCTACAATAGACACACTGTCTACAAAGAAATAAGTATCACCTACTTGAACTGGAAAATAGCATCTTCACCATGCTTGAATTAGTTCCATTAAGCCCAATACTTCTGCTCTACCTTTCGCTCTCCTCCTTGCTACCACACACTCATCTCAACAAGGACACCTTTCAAATGACTTCGTAATCCCTTATTTATACAATACATCAACATAGGAATGATCATCTAAGTCAGCAAACATCCACAATAACATCCGCAAGATGTATAACTCATCCGGTTGGCCTGTTTTAGGAAGAACACCATTATCCAGAAGTTGTTCTTCAAAAGTGAACTCCAACTTCAATGCAGACCACCAACATGAATTGAACATGATCCAAAGACCACCACAAGCTTGCCTAAATCACCAAGAACATCCATACTTCATCTGCTTACTTAAATCCTTCTCTCCTTCATCCGGAACTTCAAGAACACAGTCTGTCATTACTGTCACAAAGGAATAGATGCTTGCGGACCTTCAAACCATGAACCAATCTAGTTGACATTCCACAAAGATGTCCTCAGAACTCCCTCAAATACATAGAACTTTATAATGCAATTCCAGATCTCACTGGACCTATCTGTCTTACTCTGTCACCACTGAACACCTACCATAATCAGTTTTACTTGAACAGTCACAACTTCTTTATATCTTCATGCGGACCTCTGAAATCTCTACTAGACCACCTTAAGACATATATCTACAACCCCTTTAAACTGCATCCTCTGATCCTCATCCTATCTTAGACTTTTACCTTACTGTCTTCCCTATTCTTCTTTGTTTCTGATTGAGACTAATTTTCTCAATATCCTCAGCACACAGCTCATCCAATCCTTATCATTAATGCAATAGGAGTATGTTGACATCAATGACAACACCGGTTAGGCCCATACTTGCAACACTTACATCTTCCTTCTATCCTATATTGATTGGTGAATATTCTCCTCCATCAGTCTTGGGGAGATCCTTTTGTTTCAGCATGTTATGTAGATCAAATCCTTTTTCTAGTTCTATCATACCTTTGGGAATCTTATTGCTTGGTAAATCCATGATCTCTTCTTCTTCCTAGGTATGATCCTCTAAATTTATTTCATCTAGGATTTGTGCATCAAATATATCTTTGTTTGCTATAAAATCCAAAATATGCTGATCATCATCAAACACTTGAATATTAGTGACGTTGTCTAGTATGGAGGACACTGATACCGGTTCAATTGAAAATCTCTTTAATCTAGAAATGGACAAAGGCTCCAAAGTGCTAGTAGCTTGTGCCAAAGCATTTGCTCTATGATTTTGTTCTCTGGGAACATGCATGATATTAAATGCATCGAATTCTTCTATCAAGTCCCAAACTCTATGTCTGTAGTTGGACAACTTCTTGTAATTGCAAGCATAGATACTCCTCACTTGCCTTACCACCAATTCTGAGTCTCCATAGGCATGCAAAATCCTAACTCTTTTCTTGAGAGAAAACATCAACCCATGAATTAAAGCTTCATATTCTATCAAATTATTGGTGCATGGGAATTGCAATCTGCATGCTACTAAATATGACTTTCCTGCTAGGTCAATAAGATCTATACCTACCCCAGCTCCTTGTTTGGACTTAGATCCATCAAACTTAATGATCCATGGTTTATCTTCTATTAATGGCTTATTAGAGCCTTCTCTTTTCTTTTTAGCTCTAGTAGCTGCACCACCTAATATCCATTTTAATTTTTGTGACTCATTTTTTGTCATCTTTAGTGGCTAATGTGAACTTGATACCCTTCCCTTTTTAACATAAGTGGTATCATCACCATTAGTATCTTATTGTATTTCAATCTCTTTCTTCTTATTTCTTGGTATATCCTTGTTACTAGATAACTGATTTTTTGAATAAAGATGCTCTTTCTTATCCAGTATATGCAAACATAATGAGCATGTAGTCTCTGAATGTGGTGCTGCATGTAGTCTGCACCATCCCTCAATTAAAGCGTGATGTGGAGGGATCTCCTATAATATGAGCCTTTTAATTTGCTTAGATAAAAACTCTTCAAACTTTCTCAAGTTACTTTTGGTGTCCTCATCTGACAATTCATAATCTAATTCATCCAGACAGTCAGTTCCAGGGGTGATATTATTTTCATCCTTGTGAGTATTTTCACCACACATCAGGATCTCTTCTAGGTTATACGTTTCATGTTGATGTGTCCTTTCTTCTGCATCTGCAGATGACAAACAAGATTCAGAATCATCATAACTAAATATACTACTTACCTCAGTTGAAGATGATTCCCTCTCACTATAAGCTTGCTCCAACTCCATCATATCTAGGCAAGTCTGACAAGTTTTCTCTGAATGTGCTTCATCATGTAGCCTGCACCAGCCCTCAATTAAAATATCCTGATTAGATATGTCTAATGTTTGGCAACGTTGCATTTCTCTGGACAAGTAAAATTGAAAGTCTTTGAAATGATCTACTTCATCATCATCTCTTGAACTATAATCAGATTCTATGATCACTTTGTTATCTTGATGAGCATTTTTATGAATATGTGTGTTATACATGAGAATTTCCTCTATCCTGACCGTTTGAGGTTTGATGGTATAAACCCCGGGTTCGACATCTATGTACAATATCTCATTGATCTTTTTATACTCGGTGATCATGTGCGTCATCCTAGGTTTAGCTTCTATCCTAATCTAATTAGGAATCCCCTTCCAGGGTAACCACATGTGGCTAAAATTAGTAGACATGTAACCATTGAGTGTTTCTGACCAATCCCTACTGAGCAACATTCCATAAGCATCAGGCATATCTACCACTTGGATTTCAATATAATATTGAATCCTTAGATCCAATGCTAACTACATGTTTATATGTGTTAATTCTCCTACTACACTTACTTCAGTCTTGTCTAGTTGTGTCACCTTTTTGAGAGATTTGGCTAGATGTAACCCTAAGGCATTGCAAATAGATAGGGGTATCACATTAGTTGATACACCTGAGTCTACTAAGCAATTGTGTAAGTTCTTACCAAACATCGTCAACGTAAGTAAGAATGGGGGTGACTCAGTCTTGTCTCTATAGAGAGTCATATGTGAGGTCTCAGTAGCTTGAACAGTGGCTGGAATTTTGTGTTTCACATTTTCTTTAGCTGCATGATCTTTGTTCAAAATCTAACTTGAATTATGCACATGATTATCATCTTTTGGTATGGACTCATCTAGAGACCTCATGAAAGCTTTCTTGATGGTTAGAGTTTTCAGCAATTCTGACAATGATAAGCTGATTTTAACTCTCTTCATCTCCTCTGTTAAATATGTGACTAACTTGTCCGATTTAGGAGATTGATTACTAGCTTTCAATGTTGTGTTTTGAGGTGTGAAATACTGAGTACTAACCTTGGGAGGACCAGGATTATGGCTTGCTTTTGGATCTGGAGGTGTTTTGAAGTTATTGGGAGGCAGGGATGTGGTCAAGGGACCAGGCGCTCTATTAGGATTGCTCCTAAGGTTGTAATTGTGCCTACCCTGGTATTGTTACTGATAAGTATGAACTTCTTCATGTTCTACTGATGGTTCATTTTCATCTTCAAAGGGGAACACATAATTTGTCTCAAATGCCATGGCAGATTCTTCACATGCTAATGTGTAATTTTCATGAGCTGAGGCTGTTTGGTGATGAGGTTGATTTACAAAACTCTCAAGTACAAGGGTAGAGTCATATCCACAAGGAACAATCTCATTCCCTTCAATGAAAGGAGGGTCACTTGTGGTGTTAGACACTTCATCCTGAAAGATAGTGGCTGCTATTTTGAACTAAGGATAATTTAGCTCAGCATGTGCATTAGTATGTGTATTCTACACTAGTTTGTAAGTGTTGCCTCTGCCAAATTAACTCTAGTAGTTTGCTTTGGTTCATTAGGAGGCTGATTATCTAAGGGTGATGGCAAAGAACCATTGTTTGGCCTAGTATTCCACACTCTAGGTTGCTGAGGTGCAACATTGTTATTGCCATTATTGTTGTTAAAGTTCTTATCATTGTTGTATCCCCTATCAGGATATCCAGATCTATCATTGTTATATCCCTTATTCTGATTCAACTGGGAATAAAAGTTTTGACCTCTTAGATGTGTATTTTCAGTTGTCAACTTTCTCAACTATGCAGATATCTCTTTGATATCTTCTTTCTCTTCCTAAACTTTGGCTACTACATTTTCTTGTTGAGGTTTAAAGAAAGAAGAACCATTTTTATTATTATATCCTACATCTTGAGGTGTTTAGACATGTCCTGGATACTGTATCATCTAACCATTCCCATTTGGAGGAGGCATGATACTAAGGGGAGGTACTTGTAATGGACTGGGCATTGCAATAGGAGGCATCATGACTCCATTGGTCTGTGGTTGAGCATGATATTACAGATATGTAGGATATGCTAAGTTAGTTGTTGTAGTAGGAATTAATTGTTGATTTACTTTTATTGCCTCTTCAAAAGCTCCTATTAGAGTTGTGACACCAGGATGTGCTCTTCTTATGAACATGCAGGTCAAGGGATCTAGGGCTGAGTAATATATCAATCTGGCTGGCCCATCTCCTACATTGTATGGATCTACCAACTTAGAGTACATCTTTTGGAATCTAGCATTGAAGTTTGAGATAGGTTATCCTTCTGCTCTTTTGATTGTAGCAAAAAGGTGATAAGTCATTACAGGATCTATAGGTATCTTGAACCTGTCTTTGAAAGCTTTTTCTAATGTAGCCCATGAGTCTATTAAACTTTGAGCAAGATTGATGTACCAATTGTATGCTTCCTCTCCCAGGGAGTATGGAAACAATCTGCATACTACATCCTGATGTTCAATCCTTGCTCTAAAGCAAGCTTCCTTAAATGTCTAAATATGATCATCTACATCTTGATATGGATGATATTTAGGGCAAATTTTATCAGGATTTTTAGGCAAGGGATGATATGCAGTAAAGGTCAAGGGTGAATCAACAACAAAGTATGACATTGTGACTAGTGCTTACTACACTTGAGGTATAATTCGTGATCCTGGAGGTGTCTGAGGTACAGGTGGAGATACTGGAGGTGTTATAGTATGTCTTGATGAAGATACTGATGCACTAGACTCAGGAGTATGATGAATATCAATAGTATGAGGTCTAAGTTCACAAATAGGCAATTTCTCAAAGAGTCCACTAGATTTGGACCTGGTATTAGGCCGGTGAGCTAGGATTCTAATAGCTTAAGACAGAATATGGATATTTTAACTGAATCTTTTCAAAGATCAGAGGAAATGATCTTCCAAGATGGATATTTATGGTCAAGACTCAGTAATGACTAGATATTTGGTCACAAAGGCAAGTTACTACAGGATATTTGCAGAAAAACCTGAACAACAACTCAATATTTGAAGACTTCAAGCAAATGATTGCAAAGATCAAAGCATTCATGCACTATACTGAAATATTTATGATCAATACTCTTGAATGACCTGAAACAAGTGAATCTTTTCACAAATGTCCAAAGCATAGCCAAATTTAATGAACTTTGACAAGATCACCTTGGATAAATGTAGGAATTGGATGTAGCTAACTAATTTAGGTAGCGAAAGAGAATGGATGGCCATCCTTCTAGCACAACTTTTTGTTGGTTATGATTGTTAGTCAAAACAACATGAATAAAAGTTTACACAACAAACCTTTATTATCTTGAAAAGTATGTTCAACTTAGGATAAACTGATGACTCCAAGTCTCTGTTGATCAGGTCATGATCGTCTGACGTTACTCAGAGGTTGATTTGATATGTTGTTTTCCATTCAAGGGGCCTTACATTGTTCTGCTACCAAGAATTGATGTCTAAACATCTGGTTTTACACTTGCTTTCTATAAATTTCTTCACCAACAAGGTTAATTCTAATGTATTTAACAGATGATGATATTTTCTAGGTTTGATCAATTCTTCTGAACATCAACTATCATTGATTAATATTCACTTCTACACTTATGAATTTATCTAAATAATGTACCTACAAGCAAATATTTGTATGATTACTCTTGACATTTATATGTATTTGCATGATATTTTCAATTATACATTTAGGTTAACTCAAATATGCTAAGAATGTTCAATTTCCTTCAAGATATCTACATATTTCTATGTATTTGCTTTGGATTATCTATATATTTACAATTGTGGTGATGATTTGAATGAAATTAAGAAAATTGTGTTAAATGATTTGTAATCTTTACTAAATTGAATGAATCTTCAGCTATTGGTCCACATACATTCCAGGTACTATCATGAAAGGAAGAAAATCAAACCATAGGTTCGCCAGGGTGTTCCACAACTAAGTATGGTTGATGCAAACTTCGATGGAAAAGAGATGAAGACAACATGTACAACATGAATTTCACTCCAAGGGACACAACAAATCAAAGCACAAGCCAAGAATTCATCTATAGATTACTCAAAGTATACAATTGTATGTAATCTAGATCTTCACTTTCATTAAGTATGCAAAACACATGTATATCTACAATCAGCTTTGAAATTGGTCCTGAGAGGCTTCAACAATCTAACTTCAATTAAGTTTCAAATAATCATACAAAGTGCACTCCATCTTCTTTTATAGGACAAAGAGAGGAGGTAGTTACAAATGATCCAAGGATCAGGATTTATCTATCTAAATCAATGGTCCATATCTTCTTTGACTTGGTCAACAGAAATCAAACGTGGCATAGGTCGCCAGTTGGCAATCATCTTGTGTGACTCAGTCACTTCTTTGCCTTACTATGCATATGACCCTCTCATCATGCATCCTTACTCACTCTTCATCTTCTTCATCTTCTTCATCTTCTTCATCCTCTTCATTAGTGTGAGGATCATATCCTATATGTGTGCTGATTATCCCCCTGATGGGTTCATATGCTTGTACTAGTCTTTCAATTTCTCCCCCATCCTGAACTCTGCCTTTTATGATAGCATGCTCTTGGGAATGGAATTGTGTCTGTAGTGCAGACCATTTGCCTTTTCTTATATTCAATGTCTCATTATATCCTTACACCTTGGCCTTCATCCTCATAGCTTTATCCACTATGTCTTCTATCAAATGGTGAAGAGGGTCATCTATTGCCTGCTTAAAGTTACTTTGGAAGGCTTCTATTGCAAAATCAACATCCTAATTTTCTAACTTTCCTTCTACATTATTTTCTAGAGCTTCCAAGATATTTATCTCCTCGGCCATAAGATGATGCAATTTAACAATGATATCCCTAAGCTTGACGTTACATCTCTTCAAGTTATCACTCTTGAACCTGGTATCTTCATACCATATGTTTAATAATTGTACAGTATTGTTATCAAATACCTGATTATATATGAGCACCTTCATGTCTATACATCTCATTTCAGCCAAAGCATCCGGATGCTTTTCTACTTTGATGGATCTCCGTCCAACCTTCCTTTGAAATTTATCTATTTTGCTCCTCAATGTGTTGAGCAAGTTCCAATTGGTGGGGGAGGTATTTATCACCTTCTCTACTTTAGAAATAAAAAGAATAAACCAATTGTCCACCACATGAGCCTTATACTTCATGATGTCTAGCCTTGTTACCTCAACTTGAGATATGATGGTCAAAAGGGTGGTTGTGTTGACTGGCATGTGATTTGGGTCAATTAACCCTTTTATAAATGTATGCAGCTGGGCATTGTGCTCCTTGTGCATTTTATTTTTGCCCTTCTCCTTTTTTACACTTTTCATCAAGGAGTCAATAATATCTTTGGCCTCTTGGCCCTCTTGCTCCTCAATAGTAAATCCTAGATCAACATTAGTTATCTGAAATTCATCAATACTTATCTCTCCTTTAGCCTTATCTACTATGGGCAAAGCTACCTGAGATGTTTTCCTGCGTGTGGTAGGATCTCTCCTGATTGCAGACGTGGGTCTTGCCTTTCTCTTAGGCTTAATCATATCTATTGAAAATAATGCAGCAACATCAAATTTAGGCACATCATTGTCCTACGGTGGGTTTATCTCTTGCTGCAACCAATATGGTATGTCATCGGTGGGCCTTTGTTGGTCAGTTTGCTCAATGTGAGCATCTTGAGACTCTACATTTTGTTCTACCCTCAGTGGAGAAGTTTCTTTTCTTTGTTCATTTTCCTAAATTTTATCATGAGGGATCTCCTTTTGTGCAGGAGTTTCTTGTGATGCCTTCACATTTTGATCCTATGCATTTTGTTGTACTTGATCCTCATGAGGAGATTGAACATTTTGATCTAATTTATCTGGATGATCACCCTGATCATTCTTGTTCACATTTTCTTCTTCTTTTTGTTGATCATCATGTTGTTAAATACTTTATTCTCCATATTTTGATGTGTCTATTCCTCCAAGGTCTTGGGCTTTATCCATTTCCTTCTCATTTTTTACTCTTTTAGGTGCTGACTCATTATCTAGATTATCATTTTTATCAGGCATCCCTTCATCACCCTCCATATGTATATTAACTTCTACTTTCTCTTGTTTCAAAGTTAAATCTTTGCATTTCACTTGATCCTCATCACCTTGATAAGTCAGGTCTATTGTTGCAAGGCTGGTAACTTGATCAACCAAGTTTGTCAATCCAATTTGTTGAGCTATAACCTCAAGGTTATCTTCTTCTATTTATTCCATTTCAACCTCCTCCTGATGGACTTCCTTTTGAACTATGGGAGTGCCATGAGGGGTCATCTTTGTATTTTCTACTAATGTCTCCATAGAATGAGTAGAGACGTCATTAACCACATCATCATCAAATAATTCTATTGTATCATCTAGTGGAAAATGTGGCTCCTTTCTTGCACTATGCATCTTTTCTCTTTGTTCCTCTACCTTTTCAGTCTTGAATTCCACTATATTCAGGATGGTAACTTCATGTTGCAAGTTCTTCAAAATACCTTCACCACCTACTCCTCTCAATAGAATGGGATATATATCCATAGTTCCCCTCATAACAGCCTTTTGTTTCTTTTGAAGTGGCATTTAGACCTTCTTCTTAATCAAGAGGTCATCATCTAAGGGTTCTTCCTCCTCTACAATAATGGGGACAGGCTTTGCAACAACCTTCTTTTGTTTTGTAGGTGTATGAGGTGATGCTGCAGCTGATGTAGAAGCTACATTTTCCTTTGGTTGATGTTGTTGAATGACCATTACCCTAGCTGCTTGGCTTCCTTTCTTATTTTTACCTTGCTACCTTTCTCCATTTGACTGCTTCTTTTCCTAGAGGAAATCATCATATTCCTCATCTGATAATTCCTGCCTCTTTCTTTTGTTATCCACAGTGAGGGCTACTCCTTTATTCTTTAGCTAGGTAATCTCATTTTCTACCCACTCCTTGGTCAATTGTATGACCTTCTAGGTTTTTTGGTCTAAGGAAGTCTCCTCTGGCTAACTCCACTCGGGAGCTGATATGGTCTCATTGTATACCTTATTATCCTCATATTCTTGGGACATGATCCTACCATCATCTTCATGTAACTGAGCAGGTACTGGCATGCAATCAAGGTGCATATCTGATTCAAGGTAAGCCTCTAGTAACCTCTCCTTCTTAATTCTACCTCATCATCACAATCAGCCTAGAAATCTTTAATGTGCTTCTAATGCATAGGCTTCTTATGCAATGCCAGCATCCTATCATAAGGATCATATGGCCTAGCCAGTGAGAAGGGCTGCAAGTGCATCAAGTTTAATCCTCCAATTACATCCTTAACACTTTCCCTATCAAGGCACATATACTAGCCAATCATGACTAGAAACAAGACATTTGGTATCTTTCCCTTTTCAATATAAGCATCCATTGAAGGCAATATCTGTCTAGCAAACTCTATCAAGATGACCTTGTCATTTGGATATCTCGGTAAGATGAGAGGCTTCCTATTGAAACCTTCCATTCTTATGTATGAAAATGTGGGGAATTGGATGAACCAAACCTTGTGTTTGTATATAGCAACTTGTGCTTCCACACTCAATCTCTTTGCTCTGTCCTCTTCCATGGTCCTGATAAGGTGCATAGAGAATAAAACATTCACTCTTTGATAATGTTGGAGAGACTCTCTTCTTTTCAATTGTGGGTAATTCTCCCAGACGTTCACATCTCTAGGGTTACTTCCGACCCTGCCTACTAATTGCAATCCATTGAAGGTGCCTCTAAATGTGTAGGCATATACTACATAGCAGGTCATATGGAACATGTTAATTTTCTCTCCTAGCTCCCTCATTCCCTCATCTAGGCTATGACTTATGATCTTTGCCCATAGGGGTTTGTCATCAAAACACTCTACCATCCTAATAATACCATACATCTAATTTCTAAATGCTCCAGCATTTGGTTTCCCTATCATCCTGCTAAGCATAACCATCATGTACTGATATTTTGGAGAAAAATCAAACTTAAAGAGATATACAGGCAATTTGGTAGAGGCCTTATATGTGCTATTCTTGGCCCTCCATTGATACATGATCCTTCTAGCTTCTTTCTGCTTGCTATTATACTCATTTACCAATTTTCCTAGGTTTAATTGAACCACATTAGGTCCCTTAGGTAGATTGAAGGCTGAGGTGATGCCTGCAGTTGAAAAGTCAGCATAAATTCTACCATATTTTTCTACCCTTCTAGTCTCCACATTGTAGTTCCAGGCACATTCTACCACTAGTTCAATGGCCTCCATTGCATATCGAAATCCCTCTACATTCCACATTCCTGAATTGTATATGCTCATGAATAGAGGATTCCCACTTCCCTTTTCTAGTCTCACTGTCCATACATCAAGATTAGTATTTCCTTGATGTGTATCATTAATTTGCCCATATTTGAATGCCACTCCCTCTAGTTGCATGTACATAGGTTTCAAAAATTCAGTGTCGAAATGGTTCTTTCAAATTACCATTAGATCCTACAATAAAACATGCATATCTTACCCTAACATGTCGTGTGCAGTAGTGGTTTAGTGATCACATGCATTTCATGGTGTTAAAACCATTTTTACCTCTTCATTCACCATAAATGACAAAAGAGGGTTTTAACACTACATACCTGACAATCACTTCCCTTTTACTGTGTGGGTGATATCCAAATAAGTGTGATCACTTTGCAATTACCATTTTCCATTCTGTTTAGTGCATATCTCGTTCCATTCGAGTGCATATCTCGTCCCGTTTGCAAGTTGCAGTGATACTTTAATCTCTCTGAAGCTCTGTAATTCTTTGTTTAAACATATGGTAAATTTGAAATGAACCCAAATCTTCACTTTTAACCGATTATCATGGCAAATTAGGGTGCATTTAGTGTCCTCTTGTTCATGTCCATTGATCAACACATGATGTTTGTAGATGTTGACAAGTGGCAGGCGTGTATTTGAAATTTGAAGGCTTGGCCTACCATTGGAATTGCATTTAATGTAGGGGATGATATTCATGGAGTTCAGGGATATTCAAAAAATATGACTGATATCCGGAAGATGAGGGTGACATCATCACAAGGGTGGTCAACTATTGACCAACGACCAAAGTCGAGTCACTATGCCTTTGTTAATAATTGTGATAACACATTGTATCAATATGATCAGGTTGATGTGCCATGTGGCATCATTTAATTGGTCACTGGAAATCTCTGCATCTTGGGTCTCAAGGGTCGATATGAGGGTTATTGGGAAATATCTGGATACTCAACACTATGAAATATCACCCTATTTGAAAATGTGAGGATGACGTCAGCATTTTATAAGGCTTTTAAATTGTTTGAAGGGATGACATCAGTGTCATATTAGTTAAGATTAGGGATGTTTTGAAATATGACCCTCTTGGATCCAGGTCATGATGACATCATCATCAGATTGTGTTCCCTTTGTATCGTAATATTATGACATCATCATCATATTGAGAAGTATGACGGATATTTGGAAATATGACCCTACGAGTGTCATGCATACTGATGATGCCATCGTCATATTGAGTTATTTTATAAATTGGAACAAGATGACATCACAGTCATATTTGGGAAGGGTGATATTACGAAATATGACAAATATTTGGAAATATGACCCTACGGGAATATGCATGGGTATTTGATGGGTAGGCAATCCTTCGCACTAAACTTTAATGTTTACATATTGAAGTATATGCGGATATCAGGTGATCTTCATATGTCAGGGTCATCTAGCAAATGTGACTGATATTAATGAATGTGACCCTATGGGAATATCAAGTTTGACCAAAGTTTGACTGGGCATAACTTCTTATCCTTAAGGAATATCAGGGTGATCTAAAAGGGAAACATGCTCAGAATTTTGTGCTCTTCCATATTATGAGGTTTATGATGGCAAATTTTGACTTTGACATTTGATCTTCTCTTGTGAGGCACATGCATGTGCAGTTGTGATATACTTAACTAACTTTTGCCAAACTGCCCAAAGCAAGAAAGCAAAGAACAAGCAGAAGAACAAAGTTGGGTCCCTATTTTGCTAAGGAAAAATGGGACATGTTGTGCAACCACACAACAGTTTTGTTCTGGAGGATCCATGTCTATGTTCTCCTGTTGACCAATATTTTACTCCGGTGCAGTCCTCTCCTTAGATTTCTTAGGGATTTTCCTGTCCTCTTGTTCTTTCATTACCGGAGGAATATTATCAGTTTGTTCTAAGCCTTGATGTATCCTATCTTCCGAAATAGATGTATTATCTTGAATATCTATTTCTTCTCTATCATAAATGGTTGGAAGATGATGTTCCCTCAGCACTCTTAAAATGATTTCCTCTATTTCCTTCACTACTTTCTCAATGTCATCTAACATGAGAGTATTCACTCTTTTCTTTGTCCTGAACTCCTAGTTGAGTGATTTGGAGATGTCTATGTTTTCTTCTGGTGAAATCTCCGGACATAGTTTTATCAAAGTATATTCTCTAAGTTCAATGTCTTTTGCCATTGCAGCCTCTTTTCTAGCAGACATTATACTACTCAAACTATCAGGAAGATTAGTTATTATCTCAATTAGGGCCTTGTTGTAGATGTTTAGATATTTTACGAAAGTAGTCTAAATGATCCTCTTATCTGGATCATTATATTCATCATATAATTGTGCAATGGGTCTCAGATTACCATCAACTGTTATGGCATTAAGAACATCTTCGAGGCTTATAGTTACTTTTTCTATGTGATACTCTTCTTGTCTTAACCTTTTATTTGGCCTACCTTTGTCGGAGGGTTTATTTTTGCTAATCCTCGAAGCTTTTGTAGCCTCGATTTTCATCTTCTTTACTTCTTCATCTATTTTTGTTTATTCTTCATCAACACTTATTCTTTCATTCATCCTTTTTTCTTTGGTTTTCACCCTTTTCTACCTAGGTGCCTCCATACTTGCAGATTGTGTGGGATCAGAGGATGCAGATGTTGAACCTCTTGTTGTTCTTTTTGATTCTCCAAGCCTTTCTGGTTTCTTCTTAGGCTCTTCTAGAGCCTTGACTGGTTCACTTTCTTCCTTTTCTTCTACTGTCTTTTCAACTTGTGCTTTTTCCCTTGCTTCTTTCACTTGTTCCTTTGTGAAACCTTGTCTCGGGGGGAAATCCTCTACCACTCTCTACATTTTTCTTGAGATTTCAGGTTTTCTTACTTCAACATGAATTTTAGTAGATAGTTCTTCATATGTTCCAAATCTTTCCTCTTTGAGGTCTCGGTGCTTGCTTAGTATGTGTTGTGCATAGTTATTCAGAATAGCTCTATCTACTTCATAGCCCATTGGCATAACCTAGATAGTTCTAGGTTCAATAGCCTCCATCATGCATTGGTCTTTGGTCACAATAAAGCATATGTCATCCTTGTATTTTTCCACAATTGCTTTTGGAATTCTTTCTCTTGATTGCATCATTCTCTGAAAGTTCTTGAAATAGCCCCATAGGGCTATATTTTGTTCATCATAATTTCTAATGCTATTTAAATGATCCCTAATTTGTACAACAACTAGCTAACTATTTAACCATAACAAGTTCTTTATCTTTGGCAACTCATGTGTGAAGTAGAAAAACAAACAGATGATCAACATGCCAAATTTGAAGGGATATTTGTTTTCTTTAGTCTTTTTCAGGTTCTCCATCACTTGCTGTCAGAGTAATTCACAAATATCATAGTTTGCATTTAATTTAATCATCTGATAGGCAGTGTATATGGCTATGCCAGAAATAGAGTTCTCCTGGTTGGTGAAATAGACTTTGTATCCTAATACCATGGATGCAAATCTTACAGCATGATCTTTAATATCATTGATTGTTAAAGCTATTTTATCAAATTTTGCTTTGGTGGCCACCATCACTGTATCATTCTTCATAGCTTTTAATAGGGGAACACTACAAGTAGAGCATAATCTAGTCACAACTCTAATTGCATCCTTGGTGATCTTGAATGGTTGTCCCAACCACATGAATTCATCATGGATTCTGCTCAAGACGTACCAGACCCATTCATCTTTCGCAAATGTAGAGAAGTTTATATATTAGATGAATTTCTTCTCCTCCAGAGCTTTGTATTCTTCTTTCAGCTCAAAATGATCACCACTTAGATGTTTCAAATACAGGTCTAAGAATCTGTTGTCACCGTCCTCTTCTAGGGCAACATGAATGTAAGCCCTAACATCCTCTGCATGCATCACTCCATGTGGGATATCTGAAAATGCACCCATTTGATTGACTTTGGTTGATTTGAAAGGATGTTTCTTGAATTTTGGCCTCAGCCTCTCAGTTATATCAATCACATGTGGTGTTGCCATTTTTTAAATAAATTCACAATAGGGTTTCGAATATGAAAAATACCTCTTTCACCGAATTAGGGTTTTCTTTGGTCATCTTAATATGCTTTGGCAATCACTAAATCACTTGGAATTTGCTTCAAACCACCTTAAACACTTGAAAGATTGAATGTAAAGTCATTAATCTTTTATGAATCCAAGCCTTTAAACCCCTTGAGTCCTTAACTTAATCATCATAAATGCGGTCTGTCAAAAAGTTGCCAAACACTTCTCTGACAATCATAATTAATCCAAATTGCTCTGCAATGCTCCACATTAGATCTTTTTCTACCGAAATTTCTTTCAAAGGCTTTGTCATAGAGTTCTTCACAACATACCTTAGTGCCAGATTTTAGCACTAACTTTTTGGCTGGGGGCTTTAGATTTTCAACATAGCTCCCCCTGAGCTAGAGCTCCCAATTTACTTCTCAAAGGAAGCATTTGCACCAGAAATTGGTGAGGATCCATCCTCAACTTCAATTACTTCTTTCTTGTTCCAGATCTTGTCTGTTTCTTTCTTAGTTTCAACCGGATCAACTTTTTATTTTCTTTTATCATTCCTCTTCTTTATTTCCTTTCTTTAGCATAGTAGTTCCTTTTCACATTCTTACTTCTGCAAAATTTTGCAACATGGCCAAACTTGTTGCAATTGTAGCACACAATGTTTACCTGTCCTTCAATCCTTCCTCTAAATGAATTCATCCTTGATCTGCATTTATTAGACATGTGTCCAACTCTATTGCAAACAAAACATCTTTCATTGAATGATTGAGTATTCCTTGAATTGTGAAAGACAAATTTCTACTAGACTTCTGCAGTCATTTGATCTATGACCAATTTTCTTGTAATTTAAACACTGACTAGAGAATGATGAAACATTTTGATTATGATTTATTCTACTCCTACACTGAGTAGCTTTATGACCAAACTTATTGCAATTAAAACACTAGCCATTGAAATATGGGTACCTTTGAGCATTTGGTTGTCTGACTGGAGGTCTTCTAGGTCTCCTTCTTTGATTCCTAAATTGGTTCCCTTTGTTTTTCTTCATGTGAAAGTTTTCTTGACCTAATTTTGAACTTTCTCCTTTCTCAAATCCTAAGCCTTGCTTGTCATCTGAACTCTTTTGACTAGAATCATCTCATCAAGTTTTGCAGAACTTATCTTGAACTTTTCTTCATAGCTCTTGGCTTTTTCCAAATCTATTTTCAAGATCACAACTTATTTTTCTAGTTTAACACATTCTTCAATCTTGTTGTTTACCATCATATTTAGATCTTCTTCTGCTTTAGCTCTTTTGATAATTTCCACTTTCAAATCATCTAGGGTCTCATTTGATGATATCAATTGTTCACTAACATCTCTATACTTTTCTTTGAATTTCTTGACTTGTTCTTTTATCTTTAGAATGCATTCATCAGCTTCTTGAATGTTATCCTTCAGATCCCTAATTTTTGCTTCAGATTTTTCAAGATCAACTAGAGCTGCTTCTAGTTCAACATTGTTTTCATATGAAAAGTTTCCATACCTTCTGGCTGCCATGAATGAACCTTCCCAAATCTTCCTCAAGATATTAGGCTTCTTCCAAGGAACCTTGCTCTAATACCAATTGTTGAATATAATGAATATTGAGAGGGGGGGTGAATCAGTAATCCACAAAACCACTTCTCTACAATTTTATTAATCCAATTTCCAAAATCAATAACATGAAAATAGAATAAGCATAAGAACAACAACCATAAAGACATAACACATGGACACCAGGATTTTTCTGTGGAAAACCCAAAAAGGCAAAAATCATGTTGAGTGTTAGGTCACAATATATTATGATAGATCAATACCGAATTACAAGAAGGCTCACTACCCTATGAAGAAGTGCTCACTGCACTAAGGCTCATTGCCAAGAGAAAAGAGGAAAGAAAAAGGATTGGCTCACTACTAGAAGATGAACTACTGTAAATGCATCTACCACATGTTGGATCATAGTTCTGTTGAAGGTTCAATATACAAATTCAAATGTCTTCATTTGTTCTGCTCTATTTCTCAACTTAACTACATATACTTTGTTTTTTTTCCTTGTTCAACTTTTTCTACTCTGCACCCTACTCATAATCCTTCACACTTCAAATTCACACACCTCACATCAACCAACTACATCACATCAACATCAAATTTCATTGAGTATATATATTCGCTACAAGATTTATCTCATAATCAGGTCGGCAAGCAAAACATAAACTGTGTACACAAATACTACATCTTGTCGGCTTGAACTTGTGTATAATCTGCAATGCGGACTTGAACAAACATACAAAAGTCTTCATATAGGTCATCTTCAATCATACCATCACTTATATTAACTATTCAAATAATATAACTTCTCTGCATAAGAATCTAACATGTTTGTCAGCTTGTTCCTTAAGAGTATACTTGATTAACTCATCTATCACATCATAATTTCCATTGCGAACCATATGAGACTCTAAGATGCATAACCAACAATCATTTTGGATCTCTTAGCATACCTTTAGAATCGTAGAACAAAATATACAATTGTGGAGGAATGCTGACCCTTTTCTGTAGCACTGTGCATTGTTCCTAACTTAACTGTGTTCACCTGGACTTTAGTATTTTACCATGTGACTTCCAGAGGAAGTCAATACTTGAGCACTGGAACAAATCATCACTAAATATCTATGATGAACATACCTAATTTGCATATACTGATATTTTGCTACGAAGGCATACCATCCCAAACATTTTTACTTACTCTGTATAATGTATATTGTTCATACTTAGTCATTTCTACTTCCAGATTAAAGTCTCTTTGTCATACCAGTGGAGTCTCTTTCTTTTATTGCCATCAATAACAACATCCAATCATTAGAATAGTATCTCTTGCCAACAATAGCTAGGTAGAGAGAGAAGGGGGACAAATAGGGAGAGATAGAAGAGATAGAGTGTGAGCGAGGGAGATAGAGTGTGAGCGAGATGTCCAGAGAGATAGGGAGATAGAGGAACAATAAGGGAGAGGCAAGAGATAGATAGGTAGAGAGAGAGGGGATATATTGGGAGAGATAGAGGAGACAAAGGGAGAGATAGGGAGATAGGGAGTGAGTGAGATGTCCAGAGAGATAGGGAGAGAGATTGAGAGGTAGAGGAATGATAGAGAGAGGGAGAAAAGGGAGAGATACCTGGAAATGGAGGTTTAGGGTTGCTCAGATTTAGGGTTTAGGAGTTATGGGTTAGGGATTAGGGGCATTATTTAGGGTTGAGGGATTTAGAGAGAGAGAGAGAGACTTATTTTGACATGCAACCGTAAACCTTGAATAATGCCCCTAAACCCTAACCCCTAACCCTTAACTCCTAAACCATAAACCCTAAATAATTCCCCTAAGCCCTAAACCCTAAACCCTAAACCTAAGAAACCCTAAACCCCTAAATCCTAAACTCCAGACCCCTAAACCCTAAACACTAAACCCAAGAAACCCTAAACCTTTATCTCACTATCTCTATCATTCCTCTACCTCTCAATCTCTCTCCCTATGTCTCTATCCATGTCCCTCACTCTCCATATACCTATCTCTCCCTATGTCTATGGTCATGTCCCTCACTCTCTATATCTCCCTATTGGTCCTCTCTCTCTAAACACTAAACCATAAACCTCTAAACCTTAACCCCTAAACCATAAACCCTAAACCATAAATAATGCTCCTAAACCTTAACCCCTAACCCCTAAACCCTAAATCCAATCAACTCTAAACATTTATCTCCCTATCTCTCCCCTATCTCTCTATCTCTATCATCCCTCTACCTCTTAATCTCTCTCCCTATGTCCCTGGCCATGTCTCTCAATATCTCTCCTCTATATCTCCCTATCATTCCTCTCTCTATAAACCCTATTAAACCCTAAACCTCTAAACCTAAACCCCTAACCCCTAAACACTAAATAATGCCCCTAAACCCTAACCCCTAAACTTGAGAAACCCTAAACCCCTAAACCCTAAACCCCAAACCCCTAAACCCAAGTAACCATAAACCTCTATCTCCCTATCTCTCCCCTATCTCCCTATCACCTTTATCCCTCTACCTCTCAATCTCTCTCCCTATGTCTCTGGCCATGTCCCTCACTTCCTATCTCCCTATCTCTCCCTTCAGTCTCCTCTATATCTCCCTATTGGTCCTCTATCTCTCTCTAAAGCCTAAACCCTAAACCTCTAAACCTTAACCCCTAACCCCAAAACCATAATCCCTAAATGCTAAATAATGCCCCTAAACCCAAGCAACCCTAAATCTTTATCTCCCTATCTCTATCATCCCTCTACCTCTCAATCTCTCTCTCTCTCTCTATGTCTCTAGACATGTCTCTCACTCTCTATCTCCCTATCTCTCCCCTCTATCTCCTTTATCTCTCCCAATCTCTATTAGTCCCCTCTCTCTATCTTTCTTTAAACCCTAAACCCTAAATAATTCCCCTAAACCCTAAACTTGAGCAATGCTAAACTCATAAACCCTAAACAATGCCCCTAAACCCTGACCCCTAACCCCAAGCAACTCTCTCTCTCTCTAACTTATCTAGCTCCTAGTTAAATCATTTTCCTACCTTTCCTAGTTTTCCTTTCCAATTTCCCTAGGAGAGAGAGAGAGAGAGAGAGAGAGAGAGAGAGAGAGTTTATATGGAAACTATTGAACAATGATAAAATGTAATGTGGTAGGATGTGGTGAGTTTTAGATGTTGTGATATAGCATGGAGATATGTCTACATGTGGTGATGCTATGGAAATTTAACCATGAGTCATTTGAAGAAGTACTCACAACTACATTTTTAATTATGCTAATAGAAGCATAAATAATAATGCAGCTGCACTTATAGCAGAGTTGAACTTCATGTGGAACTATCTAGAGGCTTGGTTATGTTAAGAGAATGTTGTACAATACTACAAGTTGAAAGAATTGGTTAGATGGTTGTATGTGTTACCACAAGCTTATGGTTGGTAGTGTTATCACTGAGAATTGCACCTGTATGCAAGGTTGGAAGAGCTCTACAATTCCATGTAACATGGGACTAATTTTAGGTTGTGGGTGCCCTATAATGAAATTAGACCTCTAGATTGTGGGCTGGTTCCCTTAAAATACTCTATTGGAATGTATGATTTTCTATTTTGGAAAAGGGTAAGAATGAAACTATAAGGAAATGAAAACTGTGAAATTTGGTGATGCACCTAATATGGGTAAAAATATGCAATCTAGTTCACAATATAACTTAGAAATCTGACTCACACAATCCAATCTTGGCACAAATATCACAAAAGTATTTATAAGGAAGGCTTGAAAATAGGCTTTCTATGAAGGAAAAGGATTTCTCACAACACAAGGATTATTTTCACTAACACAACCTAAGACCTACAATAACACTACGCTTAATACTGCAAGCAAAAGTGAGACAATAATTTTAAAGGTTTAATGATTAAACACAGTAAAACTTCATCAAATCACTTCAAACAATTAGCATTAAATGGAAAGGTAAATACTTGATTCCAAAGAATAAAGGAAAAATTGCAAGAGACAAAAATAGAACCTGTAACTTGCTGATCTCTATAAAACTGTAAAAATGTTGATCTACAAAACCTTCTTCTCTCAAAGTGTATAAGAGCAAAAAGGAAAGAACTAGCAAAATCAAGTTTTGCTTTACAATATATAGCTTTTCTCTCACTAAGAGGCATGCAAAAAATATGAACTGTAGCTAGCTGCCTCTAAAAATAATCTCTCATGAGCAACCTCAAAAATCCTCAAAATTAGGGCCTCAAACTACCACAAATTGAGCAAAAATAGCTCCAATTTGGGCCTCTCTATATGCTTAACCAAAAAGTTGACCAAGAACCCTAAAAATACTCCCCAAATCATGCAAAAACCTCCTAGCTAACTCAACTAATCAATTTGCATGATTTTGCTTTAGCAAAATTGATTGTGAGTAAATAATAAAGTAGTTAGAATAATTACTATATTATTGGTTACAACATGTACTTATTTGACTTTACAATTTGTGAAAAATAATAAAGTAATTTGGAAAATATTACTTTATTATTTATTTACAATTAATGTATTTGTAAAATCATGCATGAAAATATAACTCCTTATCACTCCAAATACATATCCCTAATTTGCATGATTTTAGCAAAAAATAGGACTTAGAGACAAATACAATCTCCTTGTTACTCCTTGTGACAAAAAACACCCTCTTGCATGACAATATGCCCTAGGGGAAAAATACACCCTTATCTCTCCAAATACATTATCAAAATGCATAAAAAATAAGGCACTTCATACTACACTTATAACTCCATATTTGATTCATAAGAAAACAAATATTCTTCTTTGCCTTATAGCTCCAATCACCATGTAAAAATAGCTTACTACCCCATATATATATCATGCAATATGAAAATGCATACCCTCTTCCATATCTCTTCTCCATGCATTCTATAACCACAAGTCATTTTACCACTCCTTTGTCCTTGTGCATATATTTGACTTTTGATGAAAGTATATAATGCATAACATCATTTCTTTTGACCCTATTCGGTCATCTTGTATGATACATGTGATATGAAGGGAATCTTGTCTTATCTCTAAACAAATGATGACAAGGAACATCTTTAGACCATGCAATGTTGACCATGAGGAAAATGAGTGTTTGTTTGACTATGTCATTTTCGACCTCCAAGGAAAGAAACGTTTGTTTGAAATATCACAAGGCCCCTTATTACTGCCGACCACCATATGCAAAGAGCCCCTCCTGTCTGCCACTTCTTATGATGATCACTAGGGATTACATTGTAATGTTGTTTGACCTCGGTCGACCTTTTGGATATAGTAATAATGTATTTTGATGAAGTTAAAAATCAAAGAAGGTTCGAACAAAAGTGAAGGAACCCTAAACTTTAGTTCACTTTCACTTTCCTCTCTTCGCTGGCCACCACTCTACAACTTTATTGCACTAGGGTTTTGACTGGTTTTCATGGCTTCTCCTCTCATCTTTTCTCTGTCTTTCTCCATGATTTATTGCATTTATGAATGGCAAGAAGTGGTAAGCATTGTATCTTTTGTCTTTAACTAGTATTTCCTTCTTATTTCTATGAGGCTTCTTTCATGGCCGCAGCCATTTCTGCTATTTATGTTGCTTCTGTAGCATTTCTTTGATACATTATTGCTTTCTATGTGTTATTGCTCTTTGTGTGTTGGATATCTTCAAAATGTGAGAAATATGAAAAAAATGATAAAGACTTTTCAAAAAGGAGGTCGCGGCCATGAAATTCTTACTCTCTGCATTCAAAGGTAGCTCTTCTTTACTGTCAATACCTTTCTTTCATTGCACGTTTTGAAGAGAGAAGAATCTCATTTTTCTTCATATGGGTGTCTTGAATATTCATTTATTTCTGCATGGCCGTAGCCATTGACACTTTTAGTAGCAGATTTGATAGTTCTAATGGTTTCCTTGCTACAAAAATTGAAGTCTCCAGGTTTTTTTATGAGGGTTTCTTCAAAAATGCATAAAATGCATTTCCCATGCATGGCCATACTTGTAAACACACTGTAGCATCATTTTTTTCCTTGAAAATGCAGAAAAATGCTAGGGTTTCATCATAAATCCATATGGGTATCTTTTATTTCTCTTCTTCAGGCACGACTATGACAGAAACAATATCTCTCTGTAGCTTTTTCTTTCTACTGTGCAAAAAAAATGAGGATGAGGGTTTCATTTGAAATAATGAGAGATTCTTGAAAAAGTCAAAACATGCTCCTTTAGGTCATGACTATGACAAAAACACACTGTGTCGATTCATTGATTGTATGCAAGAAAGCTGTGGCTATGGTTTCAAAACACTTTTTAACAGTTCACATATATTTGAACTTCATTGTAATACTGTGGTATCTTTCTTTCATTCTAGGCATGAAACCTTTAAATTTCTACATATAAAACAAGGCTTCTATTCAGAAAATGGCACTCACTTGATTTCATTTCCCTTGTCTATTAGTTGATCTCAGAAGCATAATTGTATCGCTTGCCTTGGCTGTACTTGATCATTATGAATACCTGCAACATGATATTTGCTTAGTGTTCCATGCTTATAGTCAAATGAATCCTTTGATGTATTCTGTAGCTCATGTGCATAAGTTTATTTCCTGTAAGCACTATTCTATCACTCTTTTTCATCATCAGATAGTAATGTGAACACTTATATGATAGTGAATAAAAAGACATGCATCAATTTGATTATGTCATTTGTCCTCTCCTTTGAACATCATATGCATAACAATAAAGGCTCCTATAGCATGTTCCTTCCATCTGATATGCAATAGAAATCTGCTTAACATATGTGATCATGTCTGCACTTGATGACTATACTTGGTCATTTTTGTTACTTATCTCCTTTCACTCTTCTGTCATTTCTTAAGCCTGATTTGGTGAAATGTGACAAGAAACAAGATAGCAATAAAGTACTCTGATAATGACATGAAAGAGATAAATACCTTTTATGACTACATTTCTGTTTTGTGCATTTTGCCAACTTGATTCAGGCATTTTAAATTGATCTTACTTGTTGAATGTCATGATGACATGTAGCTTCTTTGTAAGTTGATTAATGATGCGTGATGTAACTTGAATGATGCATCCTATCTTTTCTGATACTCTTTTTCAAGTGAAAAAAAGAAAACATGCTGGGCTCAAACCCTTGTGGGAGCCACATTTAATCCACATGTTTATTTGTCTTCAAATCGACAACATTACTTGTCCTATACCTGCACAGTGAACAAACAAGTTAGCATAAAAAATATACTTGATGGTATTGATTGATCCTCTTCATGATTTTTTCTGATTTGTAGGACTTATCTGATCTTATCTTTCTATGCAATGCATGATGTGATAAGTAGATAGATTTGCTTGATAAAAGCATATGATAACCTTAAACATCTGAAGTGCTAACATGGTTGTCCCCAATTTTTTTGCAGGTTCAACTAATGATGGGAGCTGAAGACTGAAGACAAGCATCCACAAAACAACCTCCTTGCTCAGGCAATGATGGATGTTTATTTTGATCATGTGTTTATTTCATTTCTTTTATCATCCAAATGTATAGCTTACATATCTGTAATTGCTCAGTCTAGTTACTCCCACAGCTTGTGTGGGACACATTTGAACACTTCTTTTAAACATGATCAGTTAATTTATCTTATGCACTTGATGTATGTGTATTTCTTTTTCAATCAATGCATACGATAAAGTAACAAATATTGGATGTATTTTCAAAACATGACATGAAATAACAGTTCAATACAAATATTTTTCTTTCTTTATTTCAAATCCGATTAACTAAATAATCAATCTAACTTATAACTCATGAAAGATAACACACTATTAAAACAACTGTATTTATTGAATGACTGATACCTTGACCATCTAATTCTCTTGTTGTGATGGCTCATCTAATTCTCTTGTCATGATGGCTCATCAGTCTTGATTAGACTGATAGGTTATCCTGTCATCTGAAGTCTATTTCTACTCTGTCAAGATATCAACTGTTCATTAAATGCATAACTTCAAAATTTTCTTTTATTCCTTTTGAACAACTGCACTTAGGCCAAACTAATTTTAGTGTGAACAAAAAATTAGTAACAGGTAGTGGTGGTTATACAAGAAGACATGAATACATTGACTATAGTTAGTAATAAACTATTGATAGTTAGTAAAAAACTAAAAGATAATTAAAAAAATAGGGTAAATCAAAATAGATATTTGTTTTGGGCAACCTAAAATGAATATCTGTTTTGGGCAACCTAAAACAGATATCCATTTTGTAAAACATTAAAAAAAGAAAATGATATTTTACCAAAGAAAAACGGATATCCGTTAATAACGAATATCTGTTTTGCTTCGCTTTTGCCTTGTATGTAGGCTTGGGACTGTCATAGTTGACTTTCCCTCAATTCTAACATTTTTGTAGGTTTCACTCTCTTCTTCAAACTTCACCCTTCATGTTGATGACTTTTTTTATATAAAATTAATAAAATGAAAAGGGTTTATAGAAGAAATTGTTAGCTTTCTAAAAATATAAGATTTGTTTGGTTATCATTTTATTAAATAATTATTAATATTTTTCTATATAGTGTGTGTCTGAAATCCCGATGGACACACTGATTGAAAAACATCCATAACTTTCAAACCGTTTCACCTTTTTGAGATCCGAAAGCCATGTCACGCTCTATGCTTTTTTGGCTATAGGTTAAAAAAATTGAATTTTGATTTTTTTTTATCGAGTTAGGTTGGCTAGAAAATTACTTTTTAGTTTTTAAAAAACTTCATAGTAAAAAAATAATAACTAATTATTTTATTGGAAATTTTTTTTAAAAAAATGTGTCACATCTAGGCATGAGTCCTCTACTTATTTGGAAAGTTTCAAAAAAAAATATTTTTTTTGCTCATAGTTAGGTTGGCTGGAATGACACCCACTTTTTATTTTTTTTCTGAACGATTTAATAGTTGTTCATTGAAATATTCAGTTTTCACTAAGTAAATTTAGTTTTTTTTTTTAAATAGTAGCCCATAAACTTGATTCAATTCTCTACAAATTTCATTCTTGCATCTTTTTCAAATTGTGTAGATAATCCATTCAAATTTTCACAAGAACTTTATTAAGTCTGATTTTTTGTAGTTTCATTGCCACATAGAGGTATAGTTTGGCCCATCATGATCCTGCACATACCCTTTTCCTTATTCAAGAGGAATCCAAACATGCTTCTAAGAGGACATGGAGGAGCGGTGTAGAGGTTGAGACCAACCTCCTTGTTAACTAGATGACTAAGGATGAAGAGAGGTCCAACCAAACTCCTATCTTCTAGGTAGAGTGGTGGCTCTTCGACAACTTTTTCAATGATGATGTGAGGACTCCAAGTGACTATGTCTCCTATAATGGTGAGGGGATCTAATATGGGATGGTGAAGGTGACACCATGGCCATAGTGCAAGGGGCATTCCCCTAGTGGTCCAACAATAATTAGAGATTCTAAAGCTCTAGCATAACCTTATTAGTTCAAACTTGCATCTACATGAGCACATAGAAATAACTAACAATTTGGAGTGAATACTAAAATTAGTATCCATAATAGAATAAAAACATTAACATAATTTCTATCATTTCAAATGCAGAAATGAGTATCCAATTTGAAAGCATGCCACAACCAGTAAAACTCATTAGAAAATTTGGGCTCATCTTGTAGAATGAAATAATTTAGGTTGTAAGGGTTAGAATAAATCATGTATACAATGCCAAGCATCTTGGGCATGAGCACAATACAAGAATATATGGAGAAGGGTTTTAGACTTCCCCCAAAAATGACATCTTTGATATCATCCGGATGAGAAAATGAGTGCTAATTGCTAGGCCCTAGTATAGCAAACACTAGGCAAATTGAGCAATTTTGGACTCCAAAATAGCCTTCCATATTGTCTAAAATCTTTTGGCATAAATGTTTTCAGGAATTAAGAGAACAACTATCACCTAGCTTTTGAATCATGGGTAGGTGTGGAAAAATCCACCTATATCCTTTCTTTAGAGTGTAGTTGCAGAAGGGAGTATTGGCATATTATTTCCAATTCTTGCACTAATGCTTAAGAGAACACATAACAATTTTGTGCAAACACTAGGGAGGGGTAGGTCAGAAAGTTGGCTTGGCATTAATTGAACTTATATTTTTCTAGGGGTAAAGGGAAGCATGAAAAGTTGGCTTGGCATAAATTAAACTTATCTTTTTCTTGGGGTAAAGAAAACCATGCAAAGTTGGCTTTGGAGTGAATATCCTAGAGACACTTAATTCCCCTCCTAAAAAAATTGAGGGAATGGATCTAGGGAGTGGATGTGTGATGCATCTACAAGATGGTGGGAGACCACCTAATGGACTATTTATTTATGGATAAGCCATTGCAAAATTGTCCCCATTCCATAGTAGCTAGGACCTAATAGAATCCTAATATTTCTATATACTTTTGGCAACAAAAGTACTATTAATCTTGATGGGCACCAAATCAATGACAATAGAATGAAATCCAAGACCATTTCAAGAAGAATAAACATAAGGCAAGCTAAAGGTGATGCAATTCCTCAACAAATTTTTCCATGCTTCATTGTGCTCACAAGCTCTACTAATCCATTTAGAAAAAAACAACAATACTCTATCCATTGACATTAATAACATTGAGCCCTCTAGAATCCCCTGGAAAGCAACATGGTGGAAGCCTTTATTACAAACTAAATTGGCCTAGAGGAAATCTCACAAAAGATTGTGAAGGTTACCCTCTTATGCCTTTAATGGAGATAGGTACACATGTCTTCTAGTTTGAGGACATGATTTATACATGTGTGAGACTAGGAGTCTCAATTCAGTGGGAGTTAAGTACATGTACAACAATGATGATTATAGTGTCATGGATATGTAGGTACATTTGAGCATTGGCATGACATGATCTTGTATTCAGTTGACAGGTATGGGTTGTGATGATTGATTCATGATTATAGGTGGTGGTGTGGTTCAGTTTTAGGAGATTGTTCTTATCTCTTAGATTCTTGACTAGTTACTTGACTATGGTTACTCATTTGTGGACTTGTTTGGCAAATCAGATCTAGGGTTGATCTAGTGTTTGAGTCTTGAGGTCTACAAGTTATCTTCTTGTTATCTTGATTTGTAGGTTATTGATGTGATGATGAGTTTGCATGTTGCATTGGTTTGGGATCTACGAGTTATGCAGTTTGTGAGTATGTGCAACCCATTACTTTTAGTGGGATGACTTAGATGTGGACTGTCTATATCCATGAGATTAGTTCAATGTTGATGTATACTTTTCTAGTTGGCCTTGTTTGTGGTCATTTGTGCATTGGTATATGTTGCATTGGGATGAGAGGATGGATGATTAGAGTGCTTAGATAAGGTTTTGAAAATTGCAACATGTTTATCATGATGTCATGGATAGCTTGGATACAGTTTTAGTGTGAGATTTTGACAATGATGGTTTATCCTTTTGGCTTAGAGATCTTCGTTCTACTTGTTCTTTGGAGCTATTGATATTACAGTTGAGTGTGTGTGGACCATGGAATGATCTTCATTTAGGAGATGGTTATAACAATGCCATGTGTAGATTGGTATCACGATTCAATGGGATCTTTGGTAGTGATGTGCATTCATCACCTACTGATGGATGATCTTCTACAGTGGTTGTGGGTGTCATAGACAAGCTATTGGATTATGATTCTTATATGTAGTGAGTGTTCTTTGGCATCTTGAGTTCTATTATCAAGAGATAGTTATCTTCATGTGATTGGAGATGTTTATCCTTGGTTTAGAGGATGGTTGGTATTGTGTCTTGGTTTACTCTAGATACTATTTTGAGTTTTGACATGATATAGGTTCTCTTGAGATCAATATGTGTTCATTAGAGCATGTGATCTCTTAGGAGAAGATGTTAGATCATTATGTCATGATGTGTTCCTAGATTATGCAAATGTAAAGTGGGAGCTTTGACAGTGCTCTAGTTGGTTCTCTTGGTATTGAGTACATTGGTCATGTGCTTGGAGAGCTTCATGATAGTGCAGTGTTGAATTTGGAGCTTAGCATGGATTGATTAGTTTTAGGTGCTCATGGATACTTGGAGACTTGGGTGAGGTTGTATTTCTCTTGGGTTTAGAGACATTGTTGATACGTTTGCTCTTTGGAGGTTTTAGTAGGAAGTCCGAGGAGCCTACAAACAGATATGGATGTGAGTTCATGATGAACCTAAGAGGAGATTATTCTTGGAGAGAGTCTTTAAGGCTTAGTGTATCCTAGAGGAGCATTCGCATTCCCTTCTCTTGGTCTACGTGGTGAATTATCATCTGATAGGTATTTCCCATCCTATTTTTAGATGCATTTTGTTTTATGATTTTTCTTCTCATGGTTATGGATCTTGAGATATGGTTGCTAGTTCTAGAGGGTTCATTTGAGGAGTGTTTGGCATGGTTATCTCCTTATGCATATAAGTTTGATTTATGATGTCATTTATCAGGATTTAGGAGATGTTTATTGGGCTTATTCCTATTTTTGGGAATTGATATTTTAGTTTGATCTTCCTTAGTTAGAGAGTCTTACATCCATGTTGGTTTTACATGATACATATGTTTAATTTGATCTATGAGATTGAATGGTTGGGTGTTGTTAAGGCATTTTCATTTGGGGTTGTAAAGAAGATCATATGTGACACAGCTTAGCACTTTGAGGTGTTGGTAGGGCATGTTATGGTATGATTTATAGGTTCTCTCTTTTTTCTATGGATACTTCCTAGAGGTTTATGTTCATATGGTAGATTTGGGAGAGTTATGGTGACATGTTGTGAGGGAGTATACAGTTATTTATGTTGCATGAGTAGATCATTGCAATGGTTCTTTGTACTACATGGTTTGATCATTAGCCACACCTTGGTTTGAGTTTTGATTGGTAGACTTGGTATGCATTGATCTATTTTTCAAATTTGACATTACCCATGCAATGGAAGTTCCTGGATGTGTGTGTTCTTCATTGACAGTTTTTATACATGGAGCTTGTGATTGTGGTTTATGGGTTGGATATATATGTTGCTAGCATGAGCTCTAATGATGTTGTTGATACCTAGGAGGTATGGATGGTTGGTGTATTAGAATTTGTTGTGGATTTTATTTTTAGTCATGTAGGTTTCTACCTTTGGAAACAACTTGGAGCCTTTGTTATCACTTGGATTTGATGCTTGTGTTCTTTGGATTGGTGCATCTTCACCTTGGCATGTTCATTTTCTTTCATAGGTATCTTGATAGAGCACGAGAGCATGTTGGAGATTCATGTGGTTTCATGTATGGCTATGATGATATATTTCATTCATTGATGCTTATGCAATGTATACAAGTGGGAGAATGCTAAGAAAAGGGTGTTGTACACCTTGTACAAGAATAAAATATTTTAATTATGTAAAATAAATATTTATTTGTGGTGCATCTAGGAGATGTGTATAGCCACATTAAATATTTATTTCAGGGCACTTGTAAAGTTGTATTGTAACATTGTTTAGTTATTTTACGTGTGGGAGACATAGAATAAATAATTAATATTGGGAAAACTTTGTACCAAAAAGTAAATGAGGGGGTCAATGGTTTTTTTCTCATTGTTTTGAGACACATTGTTTTACCAATACCATAAGTTGTATCTATGTGATCTTGATTCTATAAAAGCAAGCATGTGGTTAATGGTTTGGATTGGTTGGTTGAGTGGGCTATCATTGTATTGAGTTTATCTTGTGAGTGCATATGTGAAGCATGGAATGGGATGTGTGGTTACTTGTTTGGACACATGGAGGATGCATCAAAGGAGCTTGATGTTTCAAAAGTATTCATGAAACTTTGCAAGTGTATAGTAATGTTTTATCACTAAATAATACATTAAGTCTGCATGCTCTTGGAGGTTGGGTTTTTCCCTCTTGAGAGTTTCCCTAGGGTATATCTTGTGTTATCTTATGGTATGCCTTCTGATCTTTGCATTATTGTTATTTTGCAATCTTGTATGCATTATTTTATCTCATAGGGTTATGTAGGAAATGGTTTGATCAACCTGGTAATTTCCTAACAATTGTAAGCATAATTTGTAACAAGAACTTCAAACTAATGTAGATATTATAAGTTACAACATATGTCTTAAAACATATATCCAATATTCATATAACTTCATCCAATTCTATATATAAATTGATTACATGTAACGAAGCTCATGCTGATGGTAGTGAACCTTAAGTATAAAACATAAATCTTTAAAAAATTAAGCTCATCCCGCTATAGATAAAATTTGATTACATAATTAAGCTCATCTTTTTGTATGTATAAATTTATTGAAAGTGTAATCTAATTGTTAAATACCATTCCATTCATATGCATAAAAACTTTATGTATAGGGATGAGCTTACATATGGAACATTATGTCTATGTGTCTATTATACATTTCATGTTTTTATATATAATTAATATTGGGAAAACTTTGTACCAAAAAGTAAATGTGTGAGCTTGATTCTATAAAAGCAAGCACGTGGTTAATGGTTTAGATTGGCTGGTCTAGTGGGCTATCATTGTATTGAGTTTATCTTGTGAGTGCATATGTGAAGCATGGAATGGGATGTGTGGTTACTTGCTTGGACACATGGAGGATGCATCAGAGGAGCTTGATGTTTCAAAAGTATCCATGAAACTTTACAAGTGTATAGTAATGTTTTATCGCTAAATAATACATTGAGTATGCATGCTTTTGGAGGTTGGGTTTTTCCCTCTTGTGAGTTTCCCCAGGGCATATCTTGTGTTATCTTGTGGTATGCCTTCTAATCTTTGCATTATGGTTATTTTGTAATCTTGTATGCATTATTTTATCACATAGGGTTATGTAGGAAATGGTTTGATCAACCTAGTAATTTCCTAACAATTGTAAGCATAATTTGTAACAAGAACTTCAAACTAACGTAGATATTATAAGTTACAATATATGTCTTAAAACACATATCCACTATTAATATATAACTTCATCTAGTTCTATATATAAATTGATTACATGTAACTAAGCTCATGCTGATGGTAGTGAACCTTAAGTGTAAAACATAAATCTTTGAAAAATTAAGTTCATCCCACTATAGATAAAATTTGATTACATAATTAAGCTCATCTTGTTGTATGTATAAATGTATTGAAAGTGTAATCTGATTCTTAAATACCATTCCATTTATATGCATAAAAACTTTATGTATAGGGATGAGCTTACATATGGAACATTATGTCTATGTGTCTATTATATATTTCATATTTTTATATATGTGAATGAGCTTCTATATGAAGTGTGTGTGTGTGTGTGTGTGTGTGTGCGCGTGTGTGTGTGTGAGAGAGAGCGAGCTTCTATATAAAAACATCATGTGCGTGTATGTATGTGTACGTATAATGAAGTGTATGGTCTTCTATAAAAATATTGTGTGTTTGGGTATGTGTAATGGATGAAATTTTGTATAAAAGCATCATTCATATGTATGTATGTGTGTGTGTGTATGTATATGATCTTGTAGAGAAGATCATTCAATTCCTATATACATACATACATATATAGAAATTGGATGATCTTCTCTACAAGAACATATACATGCATACATACATATTAGATTTACATGTGGAAATAAAGAAAGTGTAGAGAAAAAATAGACTTGCAAAGAATCAGTGAAGATAAGGTGAGACAAGTTCAATTAATTCATGCAATTGTAAGTATGCTTTATGTTGGCTTCCTGTACATTTACCACTTGTAGGAAGTGTGGTGCAATTCAACAACTAATGATAGACATAGATAGTTGTAGGAGGTGGTTATAAAATTGGCATTTATCGATAGTTTTTAGGAAATTTGATGTCACCAGTATATAATTGTGGGAAGATTAAGTTGCAAATAAAATATTTCTATTTGTGGCAGGTCAAACTAGTCATCGTGTCACTTTAGAGTGCTAACATGGAACTAATTTGTCTATGGACAATAGTAAAGGTAAGGTGTAACACCATTGAGTACCCTCCCCTAAACTTGTCTATATATTTTTTTACAAATAATTTCCTTGCTTCTACATACATATATGTATGTGCATATGTATATATACACATATGTATACATATACATATACACATATGTATACATATACATATACACATATGTATATACATATTTATATATGTATATGTAACAATGAAATTGTGGGTATATACAAACAAAAGAATATATATATATATATATATATATATATATATATATATATATATATATATATATATATATTCTTTTGTTTGCTTTCTTAAATGGTTTGAAAGTTTACAACAAGAAATTAAAAATAAAATGAATTGAACTTGCAAGTGAAAAAGGAAAAAATAAAATGATTTCAACTCACATGTGGAATTGAAAATGAAAAAAACCATTCAAAATTACAGTTGAAAAGGAGGTTGTGACAATGAAAGAAGCAAGAACAGTATGTTCAAAATGTAGAAAAGAATTAATAGGAAACTTTTTGTTTTAATAGGGATCTTAGCATTACATAAATTTGACTTGATATATGTGGTTACATTTGATTGGATGATATTGAATGTAGATGCATTTCATTAACTAATTTGCTAATTTGAGGAAGTTACGATCAATGCATCTAAAATTCTAGAATTAGTGGATGGATTTGAATTTACTTTACATTTAAGATTGTAGAATTACTAGATGGATTAGACTGGGAGGATTTGAATTTACTTATATATTACGAATGGATGTGAATTTACTATTAATAACTAATCTCATTGTTTTTGTTTTTCTAAATGGTGATCCTTAAAAGTTCATCTTATATTGTTGTAGGCATTATATGAACTAAATGGATTAGTAGTTGGGTATGGTGATACTACAAATTGTTGCAACATGGTTGATATTTGGAACAATATTTGTCTTTTTGATGGGATGGTTGACATATAATATTGTTTTGGAAGGGTTATATATTGTTATGTAAAATATATGTGACTATTAATAGGAGGATATATTGGTCACAATTAATATGAATCTTTTTTATATCTATACTAAAATCGGACAAATGTTATTTTAAACATGTAGATATAAACTAGTATAGTTTATGTCATATCACTAATTTGACAAAATTGAATGTATATTTAAACTCTCTTTATTTAATTTCACTAAAGTGTACTATATTTAATGGACAATTTACAACCAAACATTGATTAAATCCTTTCTACCAACTATTAATACCTTACATTACAAAATATAAAAAATATTATAAACAATTTTTAAATAAAACTCTTAGAAGAAATAGAACCTACATTATCAATTCCTATTAGAACCGGCACCACCATGGAACATTCTCTAGAACATTCAATGGCTTTATTATTCCATTCATCTTACCATAATTGTGGACATACTTCGTCATATAGACTTCATAGTCTTACGTAAGGCTATATCTCGTTTGCGTACGGGGAGTCTGGTGGGAACCCTCTATATCAGTGTTTAGATATTTAACTAAATTAAATATGAGTTGCTAAGAGAAAATCCGCGCATAAATGGGAATACAAAATGTAGCCGAGCAATTGTCCGTTGAAAACTTTGGTTTCCTTAGCCATCATTTCTTCTTCCTCAATAGCGGATCTTTGCCAAAAAAAAACAAGTTGGAGGCAACGAGATTTGCCCTAGTTAGGGGGAGCACAACCACACCATTGGGAGAGGTGGAGACCACCCTCCTTGTTAGCTAGACAGCCAACTCTTGTCTTATAGGTGGAGGTGGAGGTGGAGTGGTGTATTGGTGCATTTTATTTTACTTGAGAATTTAGTTTATTACTCTATTGCAATATATGCACCTAGTTAGGATAAGTTCAATTAGGTATATTCTTGTGCCCATGTCTTATGTACCTTATTGACACTAGATCTATGGAATATTTCATTATTCCTACATGGTGGCTCTCTAACATTTTTTTTTATGAGGGTGTGAAGACTTTGAGTGACTACATCTCCTATCCCAATGGGGGGATCTAGTATGGGATGGCAAAGGTGGCACTTTAGCCACAATGCAAGGGGCATTCCCCTGATGGTCAAACAATGTCTAAAGATGTTGAAGCTATAGTACAACCTTGTTGACTTGAACTTGGATTTGCATGAGTACATTAGAAATAACCAACAATTTAGAGTGAATAGTAAAATTAGTATCCATAGTAGAATTAGCAAAAATAGTAGAATATTTATCCTTCCAAATGCAAAAAAGAATCTCCAATTTGAAAGCATGCATAACTAGTAAAACTCATTAAGAAATCTAGACTCATCCTCTAGAATGACATTGTTCCAAGTAAGTAATTCAAGCCATAAGGGTTAAAAGAAATCATGTATCCAATGCTAGACATCCTTAGCATGAGCACAATGCCAAAAATAATGGAGAAGGGTTTTAGACTTCCCACAAAAATGACATCTTTGATTAGAATTGCCAAGATGAACCAAATGAGTGCCAATTGGTATGCCCTAGTATAGAACAAACCAAGCAAATTAAGCAATTTTAGGCTCCAAAATAGCCTTCTAGATTACCTTAAACCTTTTTCCCTAGCAATGAAACTCACAATTTGCCATTAAGGGCATGGTTCGGTGGTTAAGTCACTTGGTTGTATTGGCGGCCACCCGGGTTTAAACCCTCACTAGGCCAAAGAGATTGCAGGCTTTCCGCCTTCGCTGGGCTAACGTGCTCGTAGGATCTGCGCCTTCGTTGGGTTGTTGTGCTCACAAGTAGAGGGCCTTCGCTGGGCCAATGAGATCGCAGGTTTGAACCTCCAGTATTAATGCAGGTGTTCATGCTAGGTGTTAATGTCAAGGGATGAGGTCCCCTGTGTTGTGGCCTCACCGGTGCATAGCTCCGGTCAAAAGCATTCAATGATCAAGAAAAAAAATGAAACTCACAATCCAAAACTAACATTTACCTTTAGTTAGAGCAAGAATGGAAGAATAATAACAATACAAATACAAATCAAAAGTGCATTATACCTCCATTTTTCTTGTAGATGTGCTCCATGATTGAGTAAATGTGTTATGATAAAATGTGGTTTCTTAATTGTTTGATGATTACCAAATCAGGTATCATGTACTTACTATGTATGAAGATGATCCATGTCCTTTGGGTAAGCCTCTTTAAGTAGAGTTTCCAAGTTGGGCATGAAGGGCTAAGATTCAAAGATGAAAACAAGGGTTAGGATTTCTTTGCATGGGTGTGCAAGCTAGCCTCTTGCCAAGTGGTGAGATGAGATATAATATGCTTGATGGAGGGATGAGCTTTCCTTAAAATATAGGATGGAATGACATGCAAGGAAGTGGGAAGAGATGGAGGATGCAAGGGGATGAAGGAGGTTGAGTTTTGAAATGGAGGGATAGGATTGTACCAAGTTGCATGATCACATATGTGTGAGCAAGAAGTGGAGACAAGTGGCTTGAGAAGGCATGTGTGAAGGTGGAGGGCCTGGATTGCTCGTAGGATTTGAAATAGCCAGTGGAGATTAGAGGACAAGATCATTTGGCTTTTAGTGGAGAGGGTTCAATTTTAAATTGGAGGAAATGGGAGAGGTTGATTAATTATCCTAATTAATTAGATAAGCATGTGTTATCTAATAAATTAGTTAGAGGAATGCTATGATTTAATTAATTGATGAAGGAGGTTAGCTTGTCGAGTTAAATAAATATGATTTATTTAATTAATCATTAGAGGAAAGATGACCTAATTAATTAAATAATTTTATTTAATTAATTAGTCAAGGTGTGATGCAAGATTAATGATGGGGATTGCTAGAAGTATGACAATGTTTGGTTAAAATGCAGAAACAAATTTTAAGTGTCTACAAAATGTTTATTGATGGATAATTCATTGTAAAAATCATCTCCATTCCATAATAGCCATGACTTGATAGATTCCTAATATTTTCATATACTTTTGGAAAGAAAATTACCATTAATTTTGATGAGCACTGAATTAATGACAAAACAATAAAATCCAAGGCCATTTCAAGAATACCCATAAGGTGAGCTAGAAGTGATGCATAACCTCAATAGAATTTTCCATGTTTTGTTGACCTCACAGGTTCTAACAATTCATTTAGCACAAAGAGAAATACCTTGTCTTTTGATGTCAATAAAACTGAGCCCTCAAAAATCCATTAGCAGGAAACATAGATCCAAACCAACATGGTGGAAGCCTTTATTATAGTTTGAATGGGCCTAGAGGAAATCTCACAGGGTTTCCCTTTTATGCCTTCACTTTATGTGCTTTATACTAAAGAATTTGGCTATCTTCTACCCAACACTATTTTGCAATGGTCAAAGGATTTTCCCTTCCTAGAAATGCCTCCCAACAACTAGTTAATGGTATCTTTGTAGATGAGTCATTTATGCTCATTGAAGAGGAGGATAATGCTCACCAATCTTTAAAATGTCTTGACCTTTTTTGCTTGGTATGTGGCTCTAACATCCAATAACATCTAGTGTAATAAGATGCAATTCTATAGGCAATCATTTTCCCAACCCCCAAATTAGCTTCATACTTTTGGATAGAAATCCATTGATCATAAAGGAAAATTTTAAGTTTCTAGGAATTCTTATTGCCTTCCAAGGTTGCCAATCTAGGCTTTGGTAGTATGTTGTTGATAGAGTTGAAAAAAAATTACTTGCTAGATAACCAAGCTACCTTTGCTAGTAGGTAAATTCTAGATTTGCTTTAAATGTTTAGCTATGACTCATGTTCACTACTCATCTTGGGTGATTTTTATTAGATAATATCCATAACTTCTAAGTTATGAGTTTGTATGAAGATTGGTCATTTAATTAAATTATAAGTTAATTTTTTTTTTAAATTGGAAAGTTGTATTATAATTAAAAAAAATTATTATGATGAATATTTTAATATTGGAATAGTAATAAATAATTATTTTCCCATTTTTTATACATATGATCCTATGTTATAATATTTTAGTTTTAAAGTATATTTCAAAAAATATAAAATAATATTTGTAAAATCGAAAATAACTTATGTTGGATACCTGACTTCTTGTTTGGGGAGATGGTTGGAAGCTTGTTTGTCATTGAGAAGATTTTTGTTTGGCAACATGAGCATGATGATGTGAAGAGATTGAGAGTTGGGAGATTGATTGATAAGTATGCCAATATATGGTGTTGTCATTGATGGCAACCCATTATTGATGGAAATCCATGGTAGAGATGCAGAAGTGTTGGTCTGGAGAAGACCAGATGGTTTGGATAATTACCTAAGTTTCGAAGTGCAGTTTCAGTGTTCAGTGAACTAGTTTTTGGGTCCGCATTGCTCCTCTATGAGGAGTTTGGTTATGAGGTTTTGAGGTAACATTGTTACATGCTGGAAGACTCTAAATCCAAAGTTTCATGACTTGATGTCTTCCGTAGTCAAAGATAATGTTGACAGAGTATCAAACTTTGTAATGGCAGTGTTAGTGGTACAAAGTGTATGTTGGAATGCTCCGGATTTCTCTGGAACACATTATTTTGTCATGTGGTTCTGAGGACAGGATCAGAGATGTATAAGGCATGCTATAATGAAATATCAAGTGGTCTAGTGGTTCGCAAAGTCAGCAATCAAGTGACAAAGGAAATACAAACTGTTCCAGAGCCTAAATACACATGTTTGAGCTTTTATAGAAGATGAAATATATACAGATCAATCATAAAAGTTTTTGCAGAGGTCTTACATGTTCCAATGTATCTCAAATTTGATCCACATGCAGATATTTCTTATTTTCTTGTAATGCATCAAGTAGTTAAGTCAGTAAGGGAATAATTAAGCATAACTATTCTCTAGACTCTAGTTTACCTTAGTAAAACATGTGTTCTCCTCCAAAAATGTCAGACAAGGATGTGTGGATCTAAGAAGTATATAATGATGTTTAAGTTCATTCATAAAGGTTTCAGGGTTTGTAATGTACTGCAATGCTATATCTTGAGTTATGAAGTGTCACATGTGGTCCGAAATGCTTTGTTTCCTACAATTCATCATGTTTCTTGTTTTGCGAATGTATAGATTGATATGATACTTCAATAGAAAGGTGGATGGAGGATGTTGAGATTGTACATGATTGAATTCTTTGTCTGCATGAAGATTTCAGCTTCTCCCCGGTCATGTGAAGATGAACAGTTAGCAATTTTGAGCAGTTTGAGATGACAGGTTAAGTCTTTAGTATGTGTGGTAGATCCTGACCTATTGCTTTGACTTTGGAAGATGTGAAGATATATGTTTTTGTTATGTAGGAAAAGGGGGAAGATAGGATTGATACATGGTTTAACTAGATCCTCCTTTCACTACACACATTCAAGGACATTTAATCGAGTTGAATCACAAATTCTGCAAGAGGATTCACCTATAGGTTGGTTGTCACTTCTAATGATAGGGAAAATTGGAAATTGATTATTAATGTGTTAATTTAAGCCCAATTATCCTCAAAAGCCTAATTATGCAAAATTGTGAACAAACAGACAAATTTTGACAAATGCTCTCACACAAAGATACTAAATGGAGATAAGATACATACCATATTTTAAATTTCAGGATCCTGAACAGTCAAGGGCAAAGGGACTTGCAACCAAGCCCAAGGTGGTATTTTTATCAGGGGTTTCTAGACCTTTTCTGCTATTGATTATCTTCGTTCTAGAGATTTCAAGCTCTGCAAACCCAGAGGGCAAAGGGACTAGTGCCCAAGCCCTGATAGTGCTCTTTTTTGCTCTTTTCTACCAAATCTGGGATCTTTATGCTCTGCAACTCCACTCTTCGTGATCTGACACCTGCCACCTGCAATCACAAGAAGAGGGGTTGGTGGTTGTGGTATTTAGGAGCTTGCCTCGGTCAAGTGCCAGAATGGCATTCAATCCTTCCAACACGTTGTTGGATAGAGAGTGCGTATCCTTGTAGGACAGAGGCAAGAACCAATTGATAAATGATTGATTCAAACACAAATAGATATCACCTCAGAGGTGTATCTCGTATGTAGATGAAGATCTTTCACAACATGAGAAGATGAAGCCAAATCTGTAATAACAAACACAACAACACAATTCTGCTTTGCCACAATGAATGCCTTGAATGCTCTAAAATCATAAGTTCACCAAAATCTCATAATCATCTTTTAGTCATCTTCTAGTTTACAAATGAAGTCCTAAACATGCTTATATATCCATTCCTGCTACAAATTTTGTAATTCAAACTTAAGATGTCGGCAAGGAACACCTTTAACGGTAACTTTATCAACATTAAAATTTGGGACCCCGCCAAAATAGGGTAGGGCAAGGGCATGAGCATCCAAGTCTTGGGACCTATTTTGGGTTAGGGTTTAAGCTCTACAATGCTCCTTAAGTCCATTTTGACATGGGTTTCAAGGTATCTTGTCTCAGTATTCCATTCTAACATGCATGATGAAAAACAAGGGACCCGGGAGCTAAACTTAGGAGGTAAAAGTCCTAAGGGACATTGTACAACATAACATTTAGCCCCCACTTTAATGTATGTATGATCTTACAAACCATACATGCATTAAAGTATGGTCAAAGCATAGCAAACACGCCAGGCACTTGAAGCTAATGCATACACAAAGATTGAGGAACTATTTCTGGCTCCCAATCTCAGGTAGATATTAGAGAAAACACATCGCAGACACACCAAACACAATGAAGATAGTGTTGGCAAGAGACACTATATGGATTCATGATTGTTGTCATTGATGGCAACAAAGTTCATCACACACATCCGTAGGACATGGTGTGTCTCTACCGGAAGTCAGAGTGAAGATTGTTGTGGTCTGGTAAACATGAACAGAGCATGTGGCGAGCTCTGACAGACAGGTCCGGATCTCTCAGAGGACTACCTTGAGTGATAGATTCCAAGGATTTAGCCTCCAGTGTTAGATGAGGTAAAAGATATGAATACTTGAGTACCGGGTTCCTGAGTAACAGTGTGAATAGAGGAAGAACTGAATGACAGAACATTAGACTATTTTCCAGATGTGTTACTGATGATGGAAAAGGTTCTTAAGGCATAGTTATGTTTGGCCAACATGATTGATGACTTCTACAAGTATATGCTTGATCCGCATTACTTGGTGTGCAAGGATTCAGCCGACAGATCAGAGTTTGTGAAAAGAATTGACTATTCTGGGTGCCGACTTGAAAGGTGATGAAATCACTTGTGCAAATATATATACATGATGGATTTAGTTGTGAGGTGTGCTATTGTTGTTAGTGATGTGCAAATAAAAGCAGAAGAGCAAAGCAGAAGCAGTAAAGAAGGTTCGGTATGTGAAAGAAAGCAGCATAAGAAAAGAGGAAAGATGAAGTGCAGCAGATCAGTGTACTGAGCCTAACTGAAACTGAACTCTAGCATATGTAGATGCTCCTAATCAGTTCAAGTATTATATAACACTCTTTTGTAGACAGTGAGTCTCTTGTAGGCAATGTGCCTCTTGTGAGCAGTGTGCTCGGGCAGTGAGCCCTAATTGACAAGTGCCATTTTGTATTTCCTTATTCTTCTAACAGAGAATAATCTTTGGGTTAATCACCCCGTGGTTTTCTCCCTTAACAGGGTTTCCACGTCAAAAATATTGTGTCATGTGTATCTCCATTTCATGGTTATGTTTGCTTGTTTGAATTAATGTTGCATTGATTAATAAGAAAGTTCAGAAAGAAGGAATAATTAGGATAACTGATTCACCCCCCCTCTTAGTTATCAACAATTGGTATCAGAGCTAAGTTCCTCCTAACAGAGTCTAACAGCTCAAGGAAGATCTGGGAATCCAAATGGATGCATATGATTTAAGGGAGCAACTCAAGACTGCCCTTGAGGATCTTGAATAGTCAAACTCTGAAGTTAATGAATTAAAGGAAAGACTCAAACAGGCTGATGATTTCATGAGAGAACTAAAAGACAAATTAAGTCTCTCTATGAAAAAGAGAAAGGAGTTGCTTCAGCAATTGGCAAGACAAGGTGAAGCAACTGATGCAAATGAAGAGCTGACTGAGAAAACCAAGTTATGTGAAAAGCTATCAAAAGAAATCATTATGGTAAGACATGAAATGGAATCTGGAGTTATGAAGTTTACCCAAGAAGTTGAAGAGAAAAGAAAAACTAAAGATAATCTAAGACAATCTCTCAAGGAGAAATCAGAAGATTGCCACCAAATGGATAGAATTATTAGACATCTTGAATCTGATCTTGAAGATGCTAAAGAAAATGAAGAAAAAATTGAGGATCAAATTGTCTCTCTCAAAAGGGATCTTCAAACAACAAATGAATATAAGAGAAATTCAAGATAAGCTCTGCTCAACTTGAAGTTATTCTTGGAAGTCAAAAGAGGGCAGATGACAAGTGTGGTTTGGGATATGAGAAAGGAGAAAGGTCCGGATCCGGTTAGAAGAATTTTGGACCAGAAAATCCAAGGAACAGGCCTAGAAGACCTCTGGTAAGACATCCCAATGCTCAAAGATATCCATCCTTCAATGGATACTGCCACAGCTGTAATCACTTTGGTCACAAAGCTAATCAGTGCAGAAAGAAAATGAATCAGACTAATTCATCCTTCTCCGGACAGTGTTTTAACTACAAAAGGTATGGTCACAAATCTCATGAATGCAGAAATATGCAAATGAACAAATCATTCAATGGTAGATGCTTTGCATGCAATAGAATAGGTCATATGGCTAATCAATGCAGATCAAGAGGATATCAATCAAATATGCAGATAAATGTTGTTTGCCAAATCTGTAATAGATCCGGTCATATTGCAAAATTCTGCAGAAGCAAGAATCAGGACAAAAGAGGTCTGGTAAATCATAATCAGAATCAAGATAAGGGGAAACAAAAAGTGAATGAAGTTAAAAGTGAGATGAACAAGATTTGGGTAAAGAAAAGTATAGAGAATGTAGAGGTTGGATCCGCACCAGACTCTGGTGCTGATATTCCTTCTGGAAATTAATAAGTGAGCTCTGGCTCAGGGGGAGACACAAAGAAAACCTTGTTCCCTCAGCCAGTCGATTGGTGCCGGAACTGGCACAAGAAGAGTTGCGGATTGAAGGGTTCATAAGGGAAACATCAAATCAAACTATGGTTAAGATTTGGCAGATCCGCAAGATGTTTAAAGATCAGGATTGATCTGGTTCTCCAAGTCATCTAAATAAGGCAAACCGGATTAATGTAGGTCAAGCATTTATTGCAACCTGACATTAGGGCTTGTGAAGCAATATAAGGGTTTTCTCATTAATCACTTGTTCATTCTGCATTCAAGAAGAAATGAAAAGTGGAGCTCTGCAACAAAATCTCTCAAGTTCATCAAAGATCATTTGCAGAAGTCATTACATACAGAAATCAATCTGACCAACTCCGTGAAACCAAAAGGTGCAAAATGTATTTTCCATTTTCAATATCTCACTGCAAATCCTTTGAAAAATGGATACTCTGAATATAATAAAGATTTCTGATAGGCCCCGCCCTGAATTTAAGAAACATCCTTACAAATCATTGGAGGTAGATCCCTTAGGAGCATTCTCTAGTGTTCTGCATGGCGTTTTGCACATAGAAGACATTAGGGTTTATATACATGCAAATATTGAAGAGTTTGGGGAATTCAAACTAAGAGATATCTATCACAAATAACTGATAGATGATGCCTTTGAGCTTAAACCAGAATATAAGGGTATTCAAGAGAAACATTTTGATCAATTCATTCATTTCCCCTGCTTTGAAGAAGATGAATGGGTCCGGTATGTATTGAGTAGGGTGCATGATAACTTCCTATGGCTAAATAGACCTTGCAAGATCACAAAGGAGGCAATTAGGGCAGTAACTAGTCTATACTCTTCCGGAGGGATACCTGTCCTCAAATCTGTCAAAAACAACATTGTAACTGAGGCCACTGGATCAAAATTTGATAAGAGGGCAATGACCATTGAAGATATTATTGACCTGGATATCAAATTTGCATCTATGATAATAGGATACAAGATATATCACTCCAGTAGGGAGAATTCAGTATCCGAAACTGCAATATATACTGCCTATGAGATGCTGAGAAAGAATGCAGAATATGATCTCAGTGAACTTCTTCTGAGCCAATTAATGGAAAACATACAAAAGATCAAAAAGGACAAGAAGAACTCTTTCAAATATGGTGCACTAATATTATGTCTATTCTTCTACTTCATGAATGAGCTGCCCGGATCAAATGGATGGGTATGGCAGAATGACAAACCGGTAGCAGTCCAGATCAGAGATTACTTGCATGAACTTGGGGATGCTAAGGCAAGGAACACAGCTCTGTGGGGTTACTTCAAAAACTTTCAAAATACAATGCAAATCAGAGAAAGAATCCCCAAATCAATAGTTGAGAAATACAAGGATACAGTGTGCTTCATGGTAGACACTGATCAATGCCTAATGGAGGCAGTCGAGCCAAGAATTGTATGGATCATGCCCATGGGGTATGAAGTTGATGAACAAATCATAGAGCTGCATGTTCAACACATGCTCAGTCAACCAAAGGACCCAAAAGCAGAAAGATTTGGAACCTTTGAAGAATTAAGTGTGAAAATTCACACTGAGCTAAGGCAGCTAGAAATCAAAAGGAAGGTAAGAAAAGAAGTTGAGGAAGTTGCAAAAAGCTTTGGCATCTCAAAGGAGGCACTTGATGCCAACAGGGAAAAGAGACAAAAGGTTGAGGAAGAGAAGAAAGAGGCAGAAAAGAAAAGCAAGGAAAGTGCTCCGGTAGAAACCTCAACTCAGACCAGATCATCAAAGAGATCTGCACCTGTTACAGCCAAAAGCCCAAAAACATCAAAACCAGAAGTTCAGGAATCTGGCAAAGGAGAGAAAAGATCAAAGACAAAAGCCACAAGGGCTTATGCTAGTCAAAGAGATGAAGAGGAAACCGAATCAGATGAGGAAATTAAGAAACTGAAGAAGAAGAAGAAATCATCCGGTGAACACTCTACTAGTCAAGGGAAGAAGAGAAGGAAGAGGAATCTGCTGAAAAACCCACTCTATCCTTAGATGTTGTAGTGAAAGCAGTCACTGTGGATGGGAACCTGCAACCCTTAACAGAATATTATGATGAATATAATGAAGCAGATAAAAAGATTCTGGAGGAAGCCACAGTTTAGTTTTTGAACACCTACAACAAAGCTTTTATTGAAATTATCTCTCTAATTCCTAAAAGCCTAGAGAAAAGGCTTGAAATGAGGAAGAAAAATGCTTGAGCAAAAGATCTCGAGATCCGGGAACAAGTCGCCATTCAACTCTTCCCTTCAATCACTCCGCAGCAAATGAATATGATCTTTAAAGAGTGCAAGGCTAAGTTCCGGAGCAAAGCCAGGATGAATTAGCTCATGCTTGGTGAAACTGACAAAGTGGCAAAAGAGACTGAAGAGATCCTTTGAAAGGCTCTTAAAAAGTTCAACATTCCCATCTCAGAGGACTCTGGTAAAGACAAGGGCTCAGAATCCCCTATTCCAGAAGAGGTGACTCATGAACAAACAACTCTCTCTCCTCCGGTTTCCCCTATAGCCTCCGGATCTAAAGGAGAAGACAAAATACAAGAGAAAGAAGCTGAAGTGAAGGAAAAAGAAGTTGACAGTACCAAGGTGGCAGAGGGAGAGAAGACCTCAACAGAAAAGACCACAACTGCTAGTGGTACGAATGTAGAAGGAGAAAAAGCTCCAAGGGACAACTCTAAAATTACAGAAGAGAAGAAACATCTGTCTCCGGCAAGAGACACTGCACAAACTGTCCAAGAATTCCTGAACAAAGAAACAATGGAGATTGATGAATCGGAGCTTCTACAAGGTCCATTCAATTTTGATTCTCTTTCTCCAGTATAGACAATGAAGATAGCTTCATTTGCTAACGCAAAGGCTAAAGAAAAACTCCTTAAGTCTCATATGGAAGACTGTGAGTTGATAGAAGCTGCTTCCGGAGTGCTAGAAAAGATTATGCCATCATTTCAGAAGGATCCCACAGCCTCCTCATCCAGTAATCTCAAAACTCTAGTTAGTAGTGTTAATACACATTTTGATTCTCTAGAGAAGTCAGTTGAAAAAAAGGTCCGGAAGGAGTTTTTGGATAAGAGATTCTTAGAGGTACAAGTGTTGATCACTAATGATAGGAGAAATATGAATATTGGGATAAAGAGCTTAGAAAATGCTCTTAAAGATGGCAGTGAAGTATACAAATTTTATATTTCTTGGTCCAAAGCAACAGTGGAGATTGAGAAGAAAATGAAAGAACAGGAGGACAAACTGTTAAGTCTTTCTCAAAATTTTGATCCACTTTCTACATCAATAATAAATCAAGAATGTCAAACGATTGCAGTTCTGAATGAGATTAAAAAGCTTGAAAAAGAGAAGAAAAATAGAATAAGAATGTTAAGTGAGCTCAGAGGGATAATTGTCCCTAAGCTAGAGGCCATGCATGAGGCCATAAAAGAAGCTCAAATCACAGCTCAGACAAATGATCCAACTGATCTAAAGAGGGCAGATGCATTTGCTTTTCTATTAAGCGGTCATATATCAATTTTGGACAGAATGAAGCAAAGTTGGGCTACAGAATTCATTCAACTAAAAACAACTTTTGCAGACATACTACAGTATATGTAAGTATTCTATATGTATATACTTATGCGGCTAAGTATAGTAAAATTTTTGAAAATTTTGGTATGCGGACTCTACCCTTTGCCATTGATGTCAAAGGGGGAGTGAGGAACAATGAAAAATGAGGAATCCAACTAAGGGGGAGCTCTGGAAAAAGTATATCATAACAGAGCATCAGCCAAGGGGAGCATAGTGTAAACACTTAGTCATTTTTCACTAAGTGTTGCCATCAATGCCAAAGGGGGAGATTGTTGGCAAGAGACACTATATGGATTCATGATTGTTGTCATTGATGGCAACAAAGTTCATCCCACACATCCGCAGGACATGGTGTGTCTCTACCGGAAGTCAGAGTGAAGATTGTTGTGGTCCGGTAAACATGAACAGAGCATGTGGCGAGGTCCAATAGACAGGTCCGGATCTCTCAGAGGAAGTATCTTGGTGAAGTGCGGAGTTGGGGAAGTCAAGAGGACTACCTTGAGTGATAGATTCCAAGGATTTAGCCTCCGGTGTTAGATGAGGTAAAAGATATGAATACTTGAGTACCGGGTTCCTGAGTAACAGTGTGAACAGAGGAAGAACTGACTGACAGAACATCAGACTATTTTCTGGATGTGTTACTGATGATGGAAAAGGTTCTTAAGGCATAAGTTATGTTTGGCCAACATGATTGATGACTTCTACAAGTATATGCTTGATCCGCATTACTTGGTGTGCAAGGATTCAGCTGACAGATCAGAGTTTGTGAAAAGAATTGACTATTCTGGGTGCCGACTTGAAAGGTGATGAAATCACTTGTGCGGATATATATACACGATGGGTTTAGTTGTGAGGTGTGCTGTTGTTGTTAGTGATGTGCGAATAAAAGCAGAAGAGTAGAGCAGAAGCAGTAAAGAAGGTCCGGTATGTGAAAGAAAATAGCATAAGAAAAGAGGAAAGATGAAGTGCAGTAGATCAGTGTACTGAGCCTAACTGGAACTGAACTCCAACATATGTAGATGCTCCTAATCAGTTCAAGTATTATATAACACTCTTTTGTAGACAGCGAGTCTCTTGTAGGCAGTGTGCCTCTTGTGAGTAGTGTGCTCGGGCAGTGAGCCCTAATTGACAAGTGCCATTTTGTATTTCCTTATTCTTCCAACAGAGAATAATCTTTGGGTTAATCACCCCGTGGTTTTCTCCCTTAAAGGGTTTCCACGTCAACAATATTGTGTCATGTGTATCTCCATTTCATGGTTATGTTTGCTTGTTTGAATTAATGCTGCATTGATTAATAAGAAAGTTCAGAAAGAAGGAATAATTAGGATAACTGATTCACCCCCCCCTCTCAGTTATCAACAGATAGTAACAGGCACACAAAACACAGAGAAGACAGTAACAAGCACACAAGACATGAAGAAGATAATGTTGAAGACATGCAAAACACGATGAATACAATGATATTTCTTTTTCATTTTCATATATATATGAATGCAGATACATGGAAAGTAAAAATGCAACACACAACCCCAAAATGTAGGAGGGGCATTTCGCCACACCCTTGAGACTACATATGGGGGAGAAGACACACCAAAAAAATCCCAAAGTGTAGGAGGGGCATTTTTCCACACCCTTGAAACTACACATGGGGGGAAACACATAGAAAACACATGGAAAACACAAGCGCTGTATACATGCCAAAGACATATGATACGTCTAAAAAATGACAAACAAGGCGATGGAAGGACTTATTGCTAAGTTCCCACCATCTCAAACATGCTATAGGAACACCTGAAGGTTGGGCTTACTAGGCTTACTAGCCACAACAACTGCCAAAGACATGCTTAAGGGAGGTAGTCTCAGATCTAGCCCCGCCTACTCGGAGGACTTTTAAAATAAAAAGGATGTGCACTAGCTCAAGAGATACACCATCCCCGCCTCCATAGAGGGCATTTGAATAAAAGGATATACACAATATCCCACCTCTACAAAGAGCTTTTGAATAAAAGGATATGCACGATATCCCATCCCCGTAGAGGGCTTTTTGATTGCAATATAGAATAAAGATGTGCACTTGCATCGTAGATACAACATCCCACCTCCGCAGAGGGCTTACAAACATGCTTCGTTTACTAAGATCATCAGACAACTTACCTTATATATGCCCCCACCTTAAGGTGGTTGATATCATGTACCAATATCAAGCATGTTAAGGTAGAGATAAAACACACAAGGGAACAAGAGCTTTCGCAAAGCCCATGCTCCCAAAGGTGACATGTGCTTACGATTGCCGAATGTTCCCACAAACACATCTTAATCTAAGAAAAACATGAAAGGTATGCATGACAACAAAGAAGCCAAGGCTATGCAAATGGGTTCAAACCTGAGTATATCTATTGGGCTTACACTGTAGGCATATCAGAACTAACTGTAATAAAAAGGCAAGACACCAAAACAATCAAAGTGCACAGAGTAGATGTATTGTTATGATTTGTTAGCAAGATAAGACAACATCAAATATCACACGGAGTGATTCTACTAGCCAAGCGTTGGATATATAAATCAACCCCATCTTCATATATGGACTAGGTCCATTTTTGCTTTGCTTGCTGAAAGGACACACAGTCTGTATCAGTGTATGTTTGTTTTCATTATCCACCAATTAAATAGAATCACTAGAAGAAGGTAAACAATAAAATGAGAGAGGAGAACAAGTCTCTTAGGAACAATCACATAAGAGGATGCAACTAGGTCATCAACCACAATGCTATGCACCTTTAAGACACAACACACAACAATGAAAATAAAGGAGAAGCAAGATAGAAGAATGATGACACAGATAGAAGAATGGTCACAACAGAGGCGGTCTCTGGGTATCCTTGACCTTACAAGAGTATCAAGGGTCATCCAAGGAGGCCTAAACAATACATAATACATCACAGGGGGAACACAACACAAGAGGGCAGGTCACATAAATGAGAAAATAATGCTATGACATATGTGACCACTAGGATTAGAAATACTTACCTACTACACAACTGAACTAGCGGTTGTCGACAAGAAAATCATCATCTTCCCAATCTTGAATGTTAGAAGAAAGAGGTACATAAGGTACAATAGCCCAACTTTTATCATTATCCTTAATCTCTTTTTCTTTAAGTTTTTCTTTGTTTGGCTCAATGTTAGGTGGAATGTTTTCTTGTTGAGGTGCATTTCGTTGGGCAAAAGCTTGTCTTCTCTTCCTCCTTTCTCTTGCTTGTCTATTACTTTTTGTTTTATTGCTTATATCTCCAAAAGGAGTCTCATGTTGTTTCGTAGGTTTTCATATCTCAGAGGAGGAAGCTTGTTCAAATCTAATTTGCTTTGATGAAGTATTTTGGTTTCCACAAGTAACTCCCAATCCTTGTAAGGATGATGGAGGAGGAACCTTAGCATAGAGTATTTATCTTTTGATCTAAGAAGTTCTTCTAATGCAGGTTGTTCTTCTCTTGTTTCTTGTTAAATAGAAGGTTTGGCCACTCTAGATAGTAGTTTTTCTTTGTATCGTATGTATGCTAAGAAAAGTGGATCTCTTCATGGCTCAGATTCTCTATCAGGCCAAGGCCAAAAGTAATCAAGAGTAAAGTTCTTTTGAGTAACTATAGGCTGCCATGTAAAGGAAATTTTATGCATTTGTGAATTGTTGAGGGGACAAACTTCATAGCCTTAAGCATGGATGTCCTAATTATATGTAGAAGAGGTCAGGTTAAGGGATGCCATCAAATAATTGTTCCACAAATTTATCATATATCGTAACCAATAAGGATATCTTCCCAAAATTAGGAATAAAGGCTCCAGTATGTGTCTTAATCATTATATCCAAAGGTTCATAAGATTCTTGTATCAACTCATGTGAGAAAAGGAACTCTTATGTTGCTACATTTGTCATGAAATTAGGGTCTATAAGTGTTCCATGCACAGGAACCTCCATTACATTCACTATAATATAGAGAGGTCCTTCAATATTTCCCATTGTCTTATCATGAGGTGTGAATGTTATTTCAGGTTCAGGAGTCTTTCTTTTCAAATAAGGCCTAGGAGGAACCCTAGCATTATTGTTGTGATGAGAAGCCATGTAATTTAAAGTATGCAAGTTTTCAGGAAAAAGTGCAAAATGATGTCCAAATTTTTAAATGAGCAATGTATGTATGTGTTCAAATGAATGCAATATGAGATTTTAAAAGATTTTCAACACCTATGCAAGCAAATAGATGCAAAACTATGCTTATTTATGACCTAAAATGCTTAATTTTTTCAATTTTTTTAATATAAATGTTCTAAAATGCAGAAGTAAGATGCAAATACATACAATGCAGAAACACTACAGTCCAAAATTAGATTTGAAAGACTATTTAAAAGAGTAGTAAAATATGAAACAAGATTTAACCACAAACCCTAGCTATTGCAAAAACTAGGTTATATGAAAAATGCACAATTTCAAGCAAATTCTAACAAATGAAGTATGAAAATGCAATGCAAATAGTTATAGAATGATGTACTTCTGTAATTTATATCAGATCTGATGCAAATATTAGAGATTTAAATGATTTAGATGAAATGCAATGCAAACTAATGTAAACTATGTCAAAATGCAAGCCTAGAATGCTTGATTTTTTCAATTTTTTTGTAGATTCTCAAATGTAATATGATGATAATGAAATGAATGAATGCAAATCTGAAGTACAACACTCAGCAAGGTGAAAAATGTAGCAAAAACATGGGTTCACCAAAATGTTATGTAGGAAAAGGGGGAAGATGGGATTGATAGATGGTTTAACTAGATCCTCCTTTCACTACACACATTCAAGGACATTTAACCGAGTTGAATCACAACTTCTGCAAGAAGATTCATCTACAGGTTGGTTGTCACTTCTAATGATAGGGAAATTTGAAAATTGATGATTAATGTGTTAATTTAAGCCCAATTATGCTCAAAACCATAATTATGCAAAATCGTGAACAAATAGAAGAATTCTGACAAATGCTCGCACACAAAGATACTAAATAGAGATCAAATATGTACCAGATTTTGAAGTTTGGGATCCTAAACAATTGGGGGGAAAGGGACTCATGCCCAAGCCAAGGTGGTATTTTTATCAAGGGTTTCTGAACCTTTTCTGCTACTGAGTATCCCTGTTCCAGAGATTTTAGGCTCTATAGGCTTGGAGGGCAAAGGGACTAGCATCCAATCCCTGATAGTGCTCATTTCTTCTCTTTTTTGCTAGATCCAAGATCCTTATGCTCTACAACACTCCTCTGTAACTCCACTCTTCACAATCTGACACTTGTCACCTGCAATCATAAGAAGAGGAGTTGAGGTTGTGGTGTTTAGGAGCTTGCCTTGGTCAAGCCCTGAAATGACATTCAAACTTTTCAACACCATTGTTTGATAGAGAATGTGTATCCTTGTAGGATAGAGGCAAAAAAAAATGATAAATGATTGATTCAAGCACAAATAGATATCACCACGAAGGTGTAGCTCACATGTAGATGAAGATCTTTCACAACATGAGAAGATGAAGCCAAATCTACAATAACAAACACAACAACAACACAAATCTACTTTGCCACAATGAATGCCTTGAATGCTCAAAAATCATAAAGTTCACCAAAATCTCATAATCATCTTCTAGTTTACAAATGAAGTCCTAAACATGCTTATATATGCATTCCCACTACAAATTTCGTAACTCAAACTTAAGATGTCGGCAAGGAACACCTTTAACGATAACTTTACAGACATTACAATTTGGGACCCCGCCAAATAGGGTAGGCCAAGGGTGCGAGTGCCCAAGCCCTAGGATCTATTTTGGGTCAAGGTTTAAGCTCTACAATTCTCCTTAAGTCCATTTTGACATGGGTTTTAAGGCATCTTGTCTTGAGATTCCATTCTAACATGCATGATGAAAAATAAGGGACCTGAGAGCTAAACTTAGGAGGTAAAAGTTCTAGGGGGATATTTTATGACATAATAGTTTTGAATACCTTCATGAAGTCCTGAGGTCAGCAACAAGTTTTCTTACGATATTGTATGTATTGAGGCCGATCTTTGAAGAGTTATGTATTTCATCCAATGATTTTTATGATGCTAACCTAATCAATGTTTTGAAGTGTTGTGGAGGATATTTATAGAAGGTCGAATTCATTTGTGAGGCAGAGGAGTGAGTATGAATATGATATAGTAGAGGGCAAGGTGTGAAGTGTGCACAATCAGTTTGAAGGCATGTTTTGAGTAGAAAAGGAAGACTGCATTATCAACATAAGTTAGATGTTTACTTTATAGCAGTCCATATATCTATCCTTGTAAATTCTAAATGCAGTGAGTAGAATATTCAGAGAGTAGTAGCTTCCTTGTGTTTTACCCTAAATAAAAGTTGTAATTGCTATAAAATATAGGGAATAGTAGCTTCCTTGGGTTGTAGCCCAAAAACAAAGTTGTAATATTTTTGCAGTGAGCATAATATATTGTGAGCTAATGCTCACCATGGTTTTTCCCTGTTTTAGGGTTTTCCACATAAAGATCCTTGTGTTGATTCTTTTGTTGCATGATTTTTTTTTTGCTCTTTAAGTTATTCAATTTTATTTGCAAATATTTATTTAAGTTTTAGTGTGTGCTTATTCACTCCCCTCTCAGCATGTCACTATGTTCAACAATTAGTTTCAGAGACAACTAACTTTGAGAAGCCTAATAGCTGATGTAGATCCTGCACTTGAACATATGGAACTTGAAGCTATGGATAATGATGTATTTGTATTGGAACCAGATCTAGAAGTAATGGAACCTGAAGTTTGGGACCTTGACCTGAATGAGTGTGAAGTAGACCTTGAAGGAAAACTCAAGTTAGCCCTTGATGAACTGGATGAAGCAAGAGAACTGAACATAGAATATGAAGACATGCTTGAGAAAGCAAAGGAGACAATTGCCAAATTGAAGACGAAGGCGAAAGAATCAAAAGAAGAAATTGGCAAACTAAAAACTCTAATAGAAGGAGATAAAGGAGGTGACATAAAGCTCAAAGAGGTAGAAGAAATGTTCTCAAATTTGAAGGTCATGATTGAAGAAGAAAAAAGGATTGAAGATTGCTTAAATATCAAGCTCTATGAGAAATCAACTGAATGTTCAAAACTTAAGGAAGAAGTTGTCACTCTAAGGAAAGAACTGGAAAAGGCAAAAGAACAGATTGACAAAGGAATAAAACTAAAAGGAGGATCTGAAATCTTTGATGAGATAATTGACTCTCAAAAGCCAGCAAAAGAAAAATCAAGCCTTGGTTTTGAAAAAGGGAAGAGTCCTATGATCACTTCTTCTACAAATTTATATGATAACTTCTAATCAGAAGGAAAGTCGAAAAAGAATGCCTCTGGAGGTAAAAAAGAAGATGAATTCACTCATGTTCGGAGACAAAGGAAGAATATGAAGAAGAATTTCAGGAAGCATGCACCTAAACAAATTTCTCCCATCAAGTATCCTCAAGGTTTCAATGGTAATTTCTATGTTTGTAATAAATTTGTTCACAAACCTGCTGATTGTAGATGTAAGTTAAATCAGAATTCTATAAATTGTTATGCTTGCAATAAGATGTGACATAAGGCTAATGAATGCATAAGTAAAATGTTAAGGAATAATAGGGATAATGCTCAGCCCTTTCATGGATATTGTTACACTTGTAACAAGTTTGGCCACAAGGCAGCTAATTATAGATATAAGGTGATGAGAAATGGTAATGCTCAAAAATCAAATTTCACCTGTCATAAATGCAACAAACCAAGACACATAGCCAAGTTTTGCAGATCTAATAATGTGAAACCCTTTGTTTCACACAAGAAGGTTGATCCAATAGAGAAGAAGGTTGATCTTGGTGAAATGAAGAAGGAAATGAACAAGATCTAGAAGAAGAAAGATGAGAATGCGACAAAGAATGAGTTTGTGCCCCTCTTGGTGCAGATGTTTCCTCTAGAAATTAGATGAAGAGATTTGGCTCAGGGGGGTTTAATAGAAAATCCTTAAGTCCCCGCCAAAGATATGGTGCTGATGCTTTCGGTACACTGGTACATGTGTAGAACAACACTATTGATCTACTGATGGTATTTCTGGTATAATATTTCTTGTTGTAGAGATTTGCGGAGTGATTAAAGGTGACTGTGTAAACACAGTGAGGGTTTGCCAGCTTTTTGACCTAACTTTATTCACTGTAATTAATGCATTTTAGGTCTTTGAAAAATTGTTTATATTTGATTTCACATATGATTAAGTCATTTGTGGTTGAGCATTTGAAGAGTGAATAGAAGAGTAGAATTGAATTGAAGAGATTCCAAGTTGTTGTGCGAAACCCTACCAGAAAAGAAATTTAAAGGTATTTATCATTTCTTGCTAAAACCCTAGTTTCATAAGTGATTGATGATGTATACCCCTCAAGTGATTGATGTCTTGGAATGGCCAAGACCTAAGTTTAAGAAGAACCCTTACAAATCCATGGAGACAGATTCAGAAGGCACATTTTCAAAATTTCCTTATGGTGTTATGCATATTGAGGGTGTACGAATCTACATCCACATGAAAATGGATGAATATGATCACACAAAGATAAAGGAGATTTGGGTAATGAGCTAACTAGAGATGACTTTGAATTGAAACCTGAATTTTGAGGGTTTAATAGAGAAGAAGTTGGATGTGTGGAATAATTTTCCAAATTTATGTTATGAGAATGATTGGGTTAAGTATGTGTTGAGTCGTATTCATGACAAGTTTATGTGGTTGGACATGTTGCATATGATCAACAAGAAAGCTATCAAGGTGGTTACTAGTTTATGTTCTAAAGGACCCATTCCGATAATGAAGACTATGAAGAATGAGATGGTTATGAAACTCATTGGTGCAAAATTTGACAAGCACGCCCTAACAGTGAAGGACATAGATGATCTGATAGTGAAATATGTATCAATGATGATTGGTTACAAGATATATTACACTAACAGAGAGAATTTTGTGTCAACCACAGCTATACACATTGCTCATCAGATGGTGAAAGATGATCTGGACATTGATTTATGCGAGATCTTGAGACAACAATTGATGGAGAACCTACAGAAGACTAAGGATTTGGTACCCATTCCAGTATGGTACCCTTATCATATGTTTATTGTTTTACTTTCTTAGAGAGTTGCCTAGTACAAAGAATATTGTGTGGTTGGACAACATTCCTGTTGCAATTCAAATCAGAGATCATTCAAGAAAAAATACAAGAAAGAGAGAGGATAGCAGCGAAGGTTGTTGAGAAATATAAAGACATAACCTTTATGGTTACTAGAGATGAATGCATCATGGAAGTGGTGGAACCTAGAATAGTTTGGGTTCTAGAAATGGGATATGAAATGGTAGAAGATGTAATCATAGGACTTGCAAACCTGATGTTGAGAAAACCAAGAGATCCTGTAGTAGATAGGTTTGGAACCTATGAAGAAAAATCTAGTGAATTGCACTTGAAACACAAGGAAAAGGAGATAATGAAAAATGTTGAAAAGATGAAAACTAAGTTGGAAGAGATTGTTTCACCAAGGAGCCTTGTGGAGAAATCCATAGGTATATTTGCTTATCTAGAAGGTACTCCCAGCACAAGAAGGTCAGCTAGGACCTCTACCCCCTTGCCTACTATTCCTAAATCCTTTGGAACCATGCCTATAGTAAGTACAAAGAAGAGAGCAACTGCGAGGATGAAGAATAAGAAGTGGAGGAAGGACCTCAGTTGGTCTAAAAGAAGAAGAAGATGCCTCAAGCCTTTGGAGAAGAGACAAGTGCAAAGAAAGCAAAAGTCAACATTGTTGATATAGAAAGTGAAGAGGAAGTTGAGAAGGAAAAGAAAGATTTTGTGTTAGAAGAAGAATCAATTAAAAGTAAAGGAAAAGGCAAGGGGAAGAAGAAGGACAAATCTGCTCTAGTAAGGGAACACAACCTGTTAAAATTAAATGCATTATTTAATAGTATTTCAAAATTTGGTCTCTTGGAAGAGATAGCAAAAATGTACCCTAAATCTAATAATGAAGATAAGCCCACCATTGAAGAAGCTATCATCAAGTAAATGGTTACATTTGACATTGGCCTAGACAAGATTGAGGATCACTTGCCTAATGACCTAAAACATGTTTTAACTACAAGAAGGCAAGAAGTTGTTGAAGATGATGGAAAGATAAAGGAATTTGCCTTGGAGAAGATTGGCTCTTCTCTTTCTGATGAAGATAGAGAAAAATTGGCTCAACTGTATAGCAGAGAATTTAGAACAAAACAAAAAGTGAGCCATTTGCTGAGTAGAGACAAAGAGGATATTGAGAGATTAAGAAATGAGACTTTGCAAAAGGTAGAAGAACTTGCTAAAGGGTTGAGAGTCCCTTCAGACAATGAAGAGTAATTGCACCATGATAAAATTGTTCTAGAGAGTAATGAGCCTGATAATGAACAACATGTGCATATGCCTAAAGAGGAGAATGTGCAAGAAGATATGGTTATAGATAATGCCCCTCCGATGGTGGAGACTATTGTTGGTGATGAGCAAAAAGAAGAAAAGGTCATTGAGAAATCAGAAGCACAAAATACTGAAGGTTTGCTTCCTCTGGACAATGAGAAATCTTCTCAAGAGGAGAAGAAGACTGAGGATCAATTTGGTGGTGATGAAAGAAAGGAAGAAGAAAATATAGAGATTGATGGTAAATCCTTTGGAGATTCATTAAAGAGTATATTAGACATGCAGTTGCAATTTGGACAAGTAGTATCTGCACAATTGCTATAGCTTCCAATGCAATAGGGACAAGAAATAGAAAAAATCTCTCCCCTACAGAAGCTGCAACTTGGTGATGTATTTCATGCCTCCGCATGAAAGAAGATACTATCAACACACCGAAAGAGCATAGAACTAATCAAGGAAGTAGTTAAAGTGTTGAAAGAAGGCATCCCTGGAGCAACTGCTGATGATTCTTTGTCTGGTGTTGAAAAGCTAAAGCTAATGTTGGATTCTTTCAAAGATTATTCTATCAGACTTGAAGAGAAGCTGGAAAAAGAAATAACAAAGAAGGTCAATGACAGGAGATTGACTAAAATATCTGACAAGTGCAGTATTGCACATGGCAAACTACAAGAAAGTATGAGAGATGTACATAAATGCTTGGAAGAAGCCAGTGTTTTGTTTCAATTTTTCTTGAAATGGCCTAACTCTACAAAGAGCATCAAGGACCATATGGACTCAATAGAGTCACACATTGCTCAAGCATCTGGTGTCTATGATGTGGCCAATGATGCAAATGGTGTTACAAGGACTACAATAGAGAATCTACATGGACAATTTTTCCAACTACAAGAACAAAAAGAAAAGATCATCATACAATATTGTTAGCTTAGAGATCTAGTAAGTGCAAGGTTTACCTCCTTGACTTGTGTGATAGCAAGTGCAGAAAAGATGACATAGAAGGATCCAGTACCTAGTTCTCTGGATGAAGGAGAAGACTTCCTTGTTTAGATTGAGAGTTAGAGCAGTTTGCTTGCCTTTGCTAAGAAGGATTGGAAAGTTGGGAAGAAGGATTGGGAGACACACCTTGCAAAATTAAAGGTGTCTAACAAGAGTATTTTTCCCTCTTCTAGTTGAAAATGTACATTTCTATTTTACTTATGCAATTCCTGATTTCATTTTACATATGTAGAAGTATTAGAAAGTGTTGTAGCATATTTTTGGCTAGATTTTTGGATAACATTGTCAGGGGGAGTCTCCCTAATATAAATTATTGGAGAAGTGTTGAGTATAGGAGTGAAGCAGTAAGGGGGAGCTACTCTCATGTATATACATATATATCTAACAAAAGGGGAGTAGTTAGAGTAGTTGAAGTAATTTGAAAAGCTTGACATTGAGAGCCCTTTGACCTTGATGTAAAAGGGGGAGAATTTTGAGAACATGTTGCCATCAATGACAAAGGGGGAGATTGTTGGAAACCTAACTTGTTGGGGGGGATGGTTGGAAGCTTGTTTGTCATTGAGAAGATTGTTGGTTGGCAACATGATCATGATGATGTGAAGAGATTGTGAGTGGAGAGATTGATTGATAAGTATGACAGTATATGGTGTTGTCATTGATGCCAACCCATTATTGATAGCAACCCATGGCAGATATGTAGAAGTGTTGGTTCGGAGAAGACTAGATGGTTTGGATAATTACCTAAGTTCTGGAGTGTAGTTTTAGTGTTTAGTGAACCATTTTTTGGGTCCACATTGCTCTGCTATGAGGAATCTGGTTATGCAGTTTTGAGGTAACATTGGTACGTGTTTGATGAAGGGGGTAAATCATAAATGTACAACAATAGAAATTGCACATAAAAAATAGAACTTTCTTTGTTGATTTGGACAACTTATTACATTATATAAGCTCAAATACAATAAGAGGAATCAACCCTCCACATGCTGCAACACATTATAGCTTCCTCTCGCAAGACTCTGGAATCATCTGCCTTCTGTAACCCCAAATCAGCTAGGGTTTCTATTTTCCTATCTATTCTTGACTCTACGCTTCCCCCACTTAACTCTACTACTACCCAGGGTTCCCAAAAATGGTTATTAATAGCCTTTTGGCGGCCAACAACCTAATTTTGAAATTTGCATCTCCCTCCAAAAATAGGTCAACTTCTGGGAGCCATAACTTTTGATCTGGGTGTCTGATTGATGAACGGTTTTATGTGTCAGAAAGATCACGGAGTGCTCTGCATGCTAAGAACTCACTTTCCTAGTTCTGGCCATTTTCGGGCCTATATGGGGTTGTTTAGTGCCTCAAACCTAAGTTTGAATAATTTTCAGGCATTTTTCAGGAAATAGAAACTTTAATATCTTTCAGCTTGCAAATGATCTTTGCATGATTCCTTTGCCAAAGGTCTTATTTTTTAGTTACATAGTTTCTTGTAAATTTTCACTTCATTCCGTGCCCAAATGCAAACTTTCTAAAAATAGCAGGTTGCTATTTTTAGCAGTTTGGAAAAACTGAAAGTTCTACATCATTATTCAAGCGATTATGGAACCAGAACCACAAATTTTGAAAAGAAATGGAAAGAACATCAACAATTTTGAAACACATCTTTTTTTGGGTGATGCAAGATTGCCTTTACACCACTAGATGCTCCAGCATCAGACACCCAGGGTAATTTGAGAAGTGACCCTATCACGTCTCAGGTATTTGTGTGAGGAAAACCCAAACGGTCAACCTCTGCCTTAGACAACCAAGAATAATCTTCAATAGGCCTTCCTTTCCATTTCACCAAGTATTCTTCATATTTCCTGTTTCGAGTACTTCTTCCCACATGGCTATCCAAGATCTCTTCTATCTCCTCTATTGAAGTAGATGCTGGAATATTCCACTGTTCTTCTATTGGTCCATCCTCTATTCCACCTTCACGATATTATGATAAATCAGCAATGTTAAAAATAGGGGAAATGTTGATCCCACTCAGCAACTCTACCTCGTATGCATTTCCTGAATCATGTTTCTTCAAAATTTTGCATGGTCCAAATTTCTTCATTTTTAGCTTATTGTATGTTCCAATTGGGAACCTTTCTTTTCTCAAGTGAACCATGACTTCATCTCCTTTCTAGAATTCCTTATATCTCCTCTTCTGATCTACCTTAGCCTTGTACTAAATATTCATCTTATTAATGTGCTTTTTCACCTCTTCATGCAAATTCTTCATGTGTTCTACAAAGTCTTCAGCTTTAGCACTTGTCTTTTCTTCTTTGTCCAGCTTCCTTAACTCAAAATAATTTCTTGGGCTATTGCCATATACAATTTTGAATGGTGATTTATTAGTACTCCGATTGACAGAATTGTTGTAAGCAAATTCTACCTGTGGTAAAATCAAATCCCATCCGTTGGGCTTATCTCCTACTAAGCATTGTAGCAGGTTACCCAAACTCCTATTCACCACTTTGGTCTATCCATCAGTGTATGGATGGTGTGCAGAACTAAACTTCAAATCTGTCTTCAACTTCTTCCACAATGTCCTCTAGAAATAACCAACAAACTTGGTATCTCGATCTAAAACTATGCTCTTTGGTAGACCATGTAATCTCACCACCTCCCTGAAAAATAATTTAGCAATATGAATAGCATCATTAGTCTTCTTGCAAGGAATAAAATGTGCCATCTTTGAGAATCTATCCACCACCACAAAAATGGAATCATGTCCTCTATGTGTCCTTGGTAAACCAAGAACAAAATCCATACTAATATCATCCCATGACTTCTTTGGTACAGGTAGTGGCTGATATAGATCTATATTTTGACTTGCTCCTTTCGCCATCTGACATACTCTGCAACTCTCCACAAATTTCCTCACATCCTGCTACAACTGTGGCCAATAATAATTTTCACCAACAATAACAATGGTCTTATCTCAACCAAAGTGTCCAGCCAATCCTCCACTATGCTTCTCCTTAATCAGGTTATCTCTCATGGAACTCAGAATGCACAACTGACTTCCTTTAAACAACATGCCATCTTGGATTATGAAATCCAACCATTTTGTCTTGTCCAAAGTAACAGGCTCCAGACAAGCTTGTCAAGCCTTTGCAAAATCTGGATCTTCAAGATACAAACTTTTAAGCTCATCAAACCCAACAACCTCTATCTTCATTTCTGTCAACAACTTTTGCCTTTTAATCAAGGCATCTACAACTCTGTTGGACTTCCCACTCTTGCGCTTCAAAACAAAAGTATAGCTCTACAAAAACTCAACCCATTTTAAGTGCCTCTGGTTCAACTTTCCTTGACTATTAAGATACTGCAAAGCCTGATGATCAGTATATAAAACGAACTCCTTTGGCAACAAATAATGTCTCCATTTCTTCAAAGCCTAAACTATTGCATAAAACTCCTGATCATAAACAAAATACTTTTTCTTGGCATCATTAAGCTTCTCACTAAAATAGGCAATGGGCTTACCTTCTTGGCTCAAAACAACTCCTATAGCACTACCACTAGCATCACAATCAACCTAAAATACTTTATTGAAATCTGGAAGTGTCAAAACAGGTTTCTCTATAACTTTCTACTTCAATGTGTCAAAACTTTTATTTGCTCCTTTAGTCCATCTAAACTCTTTTCTATCCCCTCTAATTGTCTCAGTTAGGGGTGCACAAATGCTACTAAAATTTATGATAAACTTTCTATAAAAACTTGCCAAACCATGAAAAGATCGTACCTTTGTGGCACTCCTCAGTGTAGGCCATTCAATGATAGCTCTTACTTTTTCTGGGTCCATTTTAAGACCTTCCTCTGAGACAACAAATCCCTGGTATACCAACTCCTTTGCAAAACTACATTTCTTTAGATTAATTAGCAACTTCTCCTCCCTCAACTTCTCTCAAACTCTTTTGATATGCATCAAATGCTCATCCCAAGTTTTACTGAAAATTAAAATATCATCTAAATAGACAATAACAAAACTTCCCAAAAATTCTTTCAATACCTCGTTCATGAGCTGCATGAATGTGCTCAGTGCATTGGTTAGCCCAAATGGCATGACTAACCACTCATACAAACCCTCCTTTATCTTGAAGGCTATCTTCCATTCATCTCCTTCTCTGATTCAAATCTGGTGATACCCACTCTTCAGATCAATCTTTGTGAAGTACTTGGCTCCACTCAAACAATCCATTATGTCATCCATTTTGGGCAATGAAAATCTGTACTTGATCATGATCTTATTGATGGCTCAAGAGTCTGTACACATTCTCCACTCTTCATCTTTCTTTGGTGTTAGTACTGCAGGTACCGCACATGGACTTAGACTCTCTCTTATCAATCCCTTCCTCAACAACTCCTGAACTTGTCTGTTCAACTCTTCACTCTCTACTGGAGTCATTCTATGGGCTGCCTTATTCGGTAAACTGGCTCCTAATATCAAATCCATTTGATGACTTATCTTCCTCACTAGTGGTAAACCTTCTAGTACATTATCAAAGACAATATCTTGAAATTCTTCCAACATTTTTGAGACTTCTACTGCTACATATTCACATTTCTCTTGACTAATCTTAGGAATCAATGCAAAGCAATGATGCTCATGCTTCATACCCTCCAAAAATTTCCTACCATCTACCAAGCAAATTTTGGTAGTACTACATACCTTTTCTTCCACCTCCTTCAAGGGCTTCAACTTATGATGAACTCCATCCTTTGTTAGGGAGTATGTGTTTGCACAGCCATCATGGACAACGCTCCTATCATACTGCCATGACCTCCCCAATAGCATATGACATGCATCCATCGATATGATATCACACATCACCTCATCATGGTAGTCCCCAATCTTGAACTTCACTAAATACTACTCATTGACCAAAGCTCTGCGGTCCTTCTGCAACCATGCAATCTGATATGGATGTGGATTCTTTCTTCTTGTCAAATTCAACTTGTCAACCATCTCCTCTGAAACAAGATTATCAGTGCTTCAACTATCAATAATAATATCACAACACTTACCTTCACATTTGCACCTTGTGTGGAATAAATTCTTCCTTTGATTGGGTTCTTTTTCCTCATTGAACAAAGTTCTTCTAACAACTAGGATTTCTCCCCTTTCAGCATCTTTAGAACACTCAGACTGTGCATCTTCATCTACATGTGCAACTTGTGCATTACCTTCAAGTCTACCTTGATGTTGTGGACACTCGTATGCGCAATGCCCTTCTTCTCCACATTGGAAACAGGTTCCTCTAAAACCTCCTCTTCTAGGTCCTTGCCTAGGTCGGCCTCTTCCTCTTCCTCTTTGCTCACCATTGTTCTGGTCACAAGGGCGGTAGGCATTATCCCCTCTCTGATTTTGACTGGTGCCAGCTTCTTCACTTTTCTTTTGATCTTAATTATGGCCTCCATAGGGTCTTCCACCAGTCCTTCCACCTTGACCTCTTCCCCTTTGCTTGTTGTCAAATCTTTTATTCAGTTTCTCTTCCACCTTCAGGGAAAACTGGTATACATCTTCTATGGTGGTCATTATGACCAGGCTTAGCTCCTCTTGAATACTCGGCCTCAACCCATTAATGTAATGGGCTACCTTCTCCTTGTTGGGCTCTGCATGGCCTGTCCTAATAGTAATTTTATAAAACTCTTCTATATACTCCTTAACAGACTTGTTACCTTGCTTCAGTCCTTGCAGCTTCTTCAGCAACTCCATCTCATAGTCCACAAGAATGAACTGCTTCTTCAGTTTCTCCACCATTTGATCCCATCTGGTTATCTTTCCTTTTCCTCTTCTATTCCTCTCTAATTGGACCTCCTTCCACCAAATACTAGCATGGCCCTTCAACTTTGTTTTTGCAAACTTGACCTGATCTGGGTCCTCCACATCTTCATACTTGAAACACTCCTCCATGTCATTGATCCAATCAATAAGTTGTTCCGGATTTAAATATCTAGAATATGTAGAAAATTTGATCCTGGACCTCTTTCCAATATTAGAAATGGCCCTCAGCAACCTAACTTCTGCAGGATCTCCTACAGCTTCTTGTTCTTCCTCAGATAGCTCTTCTTCAGCTTCATCTTCACTTTCTTCTCTTGTTCTTCGATCAAACCCTCTTCATAGCTCATCTTGCAATGCATCGATTTGCCTTTGTAGGGCTCTAAAAACCTCTTCCATCAAAGCATTCCTCCCAATATGATTTCTTCATGGAGGCATCTTGATCTCCGTAGAAAACCCACAACCTCAAGTCCTGGTGCAAACTACCTCACGATCGGCGATCTGTCTACACACTCAAGAACCCTTGCTCTGATACCACTTGATGAAGGGGGTAAATCATAAACGCACAACAACAAAAATTGCACACAAAAAATAGAACTTTCTTTATTGATTTGGACAACTTATTACATTACAGAAGCTCAAATACAATAAGAGGAATCAACCCTCCACATGTTGCAACACATTACAACTTCCTCTCTCAAGACTCTGGAATCATCTACCTTCTGTAACCCCAAGTCAGCTAGGGTTTATGTTTTCCTATCTATTCTTGACTCTACCCTTCCCTCCCTTAACTCTACTACTACCCAGGGTTCCCAAAAATGGTTATTAATAGCCTTTTGGGCGGCCAACAACCTAATTTCAAAATTTGCATCTCCGTCCAAAAATAGGTCAACTTCTGGGAGCCATAACTTTTGATCTGGGTGTCCGATTGACGAACTGTTTTATGTGTCAAAAAGCTCGTGGAGTGCTCTACACACTAAGAACCTTCTTTGCTAGTTTTGGCCATTTTTGGGCCCATACAAGGCTATTTATTGCCTCAAACCTGAGTTTGAATAATTTTCACACATTTTTCAGGAAATGAAAACTTTAATATCTTTCAGCTCGCAAATGATCTTTCCGTGATTCCTTTGCCAAAGGTCTTATTTTTTAGTTATGTAGCTTCATGTAAATTTTCACTTCATTCCATGCCCAAATGCAAACTTTCTAGAAATAGCAAGTTGCTATTTTTAGCAGTTTTGAAAAACTGAAAGTTCTACATCATTATTCAAGCGATTATGGAACCAGAACCACAAATTTTGAAAAGAAATGGAAAGACCATCAACAATTTTGGAACACATCTTTTTTTGGGTGATGCAAGATTGTCCTTCCACCACTGGATGATCCTACATCAGTGTTGGAAGACTCTAAATCCAAATTTTCATGACTTGATGTCTTCCACAATCGAAGATATTGTTGACAGAGTATCAGACTCTGTAATGGCAGTGTTAGTGGTACAAAGTGTATGTTGGAACGCTCTGCATTCCTATAAAAGACATTATTTTGTCATGTGGTTCTAAGGATAGGTTTAAAGACATATAAGGCATGCTATGATAAAGTATCAAGTGGTCTAGTGGTCCACAAAGTCAGAAATCAAGTGACAAAGGCAATTTAGACTATTCCAGAGCCTAAATGCACATGTTTGAGCTTTTGCAGAAGATGAAATATATACAGATCAATCATAAAAGTTTCTACGGAGGTCTTAAATGTTCCAATGTATCTCAAATTTGATCCACATGTAGATATTTCTTATTTTCTTGTATCGCATCAAGTAGTTAAGTCAATAAGGGAAGAATTAAGCAGAACTATTCTTCGAACTCTAGTTTACCTTAGTAAAACTTGTGATCTCCTCTAGAAATGTCAGGAAAGGATGTGTGGATCTAAGGAGTATATAATGATGTTTAAGTTTATTCCTAAAGGTTTCAAGGTTTGTAATATACCGCAATGCTATATCTTGAGTTATGAAGTGTTACATGTGGTCTGGAATGCTCTGTTTCCTATAGTTCATCATGTTTCTTGTTTTGCGGATGTATAGATTAATATGATACTTCAAAAGAAAGGTGAATGGAGAATGTTGAGATTGTACATGATTGAATTCTTGGTCTACATGAAGATTTTGTCTTCTCCCTTGTAGTGTGAAGATGAATAGTTAGCAATTTTGAGTAGTTTGAGCTGACAAGTTAAGTCTCTGGTATGTGTAGTAGATCCTAACCTATTTCTTTGACTTTGGAAGATGTGAAGAGATATGTTTTGAATACCTTCATGAATTCCCAAGGTCTGCAACAAGTTTTCTTATCATATTGTATGTATTGAGGCCGACCTTTGAAGAGTCACACCTTTCATCCAATGATGTTTATGATGCTGACCTAATCAATGTTTTGAAGTGTTGCAAAGGATATTTATAGAAGATCCAATTCTTTTGTGAGGCATAGGAGTGAGTGCAAATATGATATAGCAGAGGGAAAGGTATGAAGTGTGCATAATCAATTTGAAGGCATGTTTTGAGTAGAAAAGGAGAATTGTATTATCAACATAAGTCAGATGTTTACTTTGCAACAGTCCATATATCTATCCTTGTAATTCTAAATGTAGTGAGCAGAATATTCAGGGAGTAGTAGCTTCCTTGGGATTTACCCTAAATCAAAGTTGTAATTGCTATAAAATATAGGGAGTAGTATCTTCCTTAGGTTGTAGCCCAAAAACAAAGTTGTAATATTTTGTATTGAGCATAATATATTGTGAGCTAACACTCACCATGGTTTTTCTCTATTTTAGGGTTTTCCACATTAAAATCCAAGTGTTCTTGTGTTGCATGATTACTTTCTTCTTTTAAAGTTATTCAGTTTTATCTACAAATATTTGTTTAAGTTTTAGTGTGTGCTAATTCACCCCCCCTCCCTTAGCACCTCATTGTGTTAATCAACTTATTATTTTGAACCTTAAAATTAAAAGCTATAAACATTACTTTATTTTCATAGAAGTAAATACTTTATTAACTAAAAGTAAATTTTAGAAATAATTTATAGTAGATAGAAAAAGTTGACTAAGGTAGAATAAGACATTCTACCATCATTTCCCAATAATTCTTTCTAAACCATCTATGTCTAAAAATATTTTGGAGTTGAGTGATCATTGATCCACTAAAAAATGTTTTATTTTAAAAGTCCACTAGATATCAATTCTTGGAAACTATAAAGATCTAACACCCATAAGGTATGAAGACAAACTTAAGGTTCTAGTGAGTTTGAAAGAATGAATTCCTTAGAACCTTTGACACTAAAATGAAGTAAGGATTTGTTTGTGTACTTAATATTGTATGTTACAACTTTATGATAGCATATACTAACCAATTCCTTTTGATGATTCATCTCATATGTTGTGTCACATAACACCATTCACACATATGATCTGTTACTTCCTAAGCATGTTATTTACCCTTTCCCCTATCTCCTACCTAAGGTGGCCAACAAGTTCAAATTTGGTTCAACCCATCCCTTGTGACAAATTCAACCATGGTTGATCTTGTACATATTAAGCTAGAGAACGGTAATAGAAAACTATTTAACTATTCTAATACAAGCAATTTCACATACTAGTCTTGCATATCTTGCTATATTATGTTCTACTCTTCTACTTTCTCTCTCTTATGGTCTATCTTTTGAAGGATAAACCTTTTTATAAAATGCTTGCAAGGCCATAATCCCTTCTTACTAGCAAGGCATTAATACACCTAAGGGACCCACCACTCTTACATATGTTATTGCATTAGATTAATTTATGTGTTAATTTATTTATCCTTGAAATATCTTGGACAAGCTTCCTTAGGTACATGTTGACTTGTGTAGGTGTCATCTTACACATGTGTGTCACTTAGTTTAGAGGCATCTTCTCTCACCCACATGTGTCACATTGTTGAAAGGCATCTTCTATGTTTGATAGGTTGTTATTTGCTTGGTCATCTATCTTAGTGACTCACCTTGTAGTCATTAGTTAGGATTCCTTCATAAGTATATCTTACATATACTTATCTCATTCTCACACTTGATATAATGATCTTGTATTATTGTAATCTTGCACTTATAGAATATTAACATCTAATTTATTCTCCATACTTTGTGTTTGCTTCCTTGTTTAGAATATATAATCTATTTCCTTTAAGAAATCACTATTGTAACATTATTAAATCATCTAGGTTGTGGGTCTTGTGTGATTTCACCCCCCTCATAGGTGAATTTTACATCCCATAATCACACTTATGGAATGGCCTTGTATTATTCCAATTCTACACTTGTAGAATGTTAACATCTAATTTGTTCTACACACTTGCATTTTATTTCTTATTTGGAATAGCTAATCTATTTTCTTCATGAAATTGCTATTGTAATATTATTCATTCATCTAGACTGTAGGTCTTGTGTGATCTCATCTCCACCATAGGAAAATCTTACAAAATCTAATGTCATTTTGATCTATTTCATTGAATCTTAACTCAACCTAGTCATCTAGGTGGAGGTTCACACATCAACCCATGTCTTATTCTATTGCGTAGGTTATCAAGTTGCATCTAATAAGGTACATAATTGCCTTTTATTTACACATGAGCCATAATAGTTAAATTTATATTTAAGGATCCATAGAGCTCTAGTTATATACATTTGGGTGAATCCAAATCAAAACCTCATTATTTTATGATTTCCATCCTCATTCCACTCAACCTTCTTTTCTTAATTATCCAATTGGAAATTAGACATGTCTAGTTACCAAGCTGACTCCATATGGAAGAATGCTTCATTGATAATTTTGACACTTCTTTCCATCATATCTACCATTACTAAGCCCCACAAAAAATTAACTAAATAATATTACTATTCAAGCCTAGACTAATGAGGATGGCTTAGAGATCAAATCAATTGTTCCTAATCCCTCTAAAACCATCCACCTATAGTTTTGTCCATACTTGAAATTAGCCACCCACAAAAGAAAATCAACCACATTTGAAATAATTCACCCATAATAGATGAGTTTGACCATGACCAAACTCATCCACCATAAACCCCTTTCACCCCCTCCTCTATCTCATCCACCCTCAACATTGTCCTCCACAATCCCCTCACTCATGAACACCTAAATATTTTTTAGATAAACATATATAAAATATTACCATTACCCTACAACAAATATGTCCCTCCCAACCAATGTTTTCTAATCTCCATCCTACTTCAACGAATGTTTCTCATGCTTCTCCCCTAATATAATCTAGACAATTATTTAAGATCCAACCACTAAAATTTTAGAAAGAACCATTATCTCTTAGCACATTATGAATCAATATATCCCCTAAAGTTGTAATTAATTATTATATTTAATGGATACAATGATTCCACTCCACATATTAAACTCCTATATAATCTCAATATAGAGACTAGATTTTAGGATTAAGGTGCCACTTGTAAATTTGATAAATTAATTTACTCCTAATAATGTAATTGTAAATGCAAACATAAGGGAAGTAGAAACCATTGACTATAGTAATTATTTAATTATGGTGACTTGTAATATTTATTTATTTATCTTGGGATAGTAAACAAGTGAAAATGATGCATCTAAGTTTATTAATAGACTTATGATGAGTGTAAGAGAATCTTCCAAGATTGTAGCTTACATGTTGTAATAGAATCATTTATTCTTGGATAGCTATGATAGAGCATCTTATGACAACACGTAAGAAGGTGTAAGAGGCTATTTTTGTCTTGTTGACTTTCCTAGAGGTGGACATGGGAATTTTCTCTATCTTGGGTGCATTATACATTATGGAGGTTATGGCAGATGTAAGACACTAAAATTAGCCAAATTCCCAAGATGGGCGCCATATTCTAGATTCTTCTTCAACAAGCTTGTAATTTTCTATTTAACAAAAGTTAGAGGAAGTACAAAATATGAGAGTTGTTTGTTTTGCAGGTACACAAGTTGTGTCGGAATGGATGTAGGATTGAGGAAATTTCATGTATACAAATTTGTCATCTTTTCTTGGTGGATTTTTTTACTTGGAAGGGTTTTCTCCATGTAAATCAATTTGTTATGTGTATGGCTCTTGAGTATTGCAGATTTCTTTGATGTTAATTTACATCATCATATAATATTCTATAGTATAATTTCATATTTGCATGTTTATTTTAGATTTCCATATTGTAGTTGTTTCCTTCATTTCTAACATTTGGTATCAGAGCTTGGCCAACTTTACTTATTGGTTGGAAGTGTAATGTTTTCTTTGCTATAGTGGGAGTTCTAATTTTGCAAATTTGTGTGTGTGAAAATCATGGTCACATCTGCATCTCAGTTGGACATTGAAAAATTTAATGGAACAAACTATGAGTTGTGGAAACTTAAAATGGATGATCTCCTTGAAGAGAGGGATCAATGGTTGGTGGAATCAAAAGAAAATAAATTCAATGATATAAGTCTAGAGGAGTTGGATAGATTAGACAAACCATCTATTTATTTCACTTAGTGTTACATGTGTGGGCTACCGCATGGTAATGAGGAGGCCCTATCAAATTTAATGTTATAGACTTAGCAATTTGTGTAACATTGTTGAACACACAGAGGTACTAAGAGGGGGGTGGATCATTACTTAATCAAATTACTTTATTTTTAGAAGCATCCAAACTCGTGAACATTCAATACATGAGAAATGCAAGAACACAGAAGCACACAACCATAACACCATATTTACATGGAAAACCAAAGAAGGGAAAAACCATGGTGAGCAAGTTGCTTGGATCTACTATCCAAATCTAGCATCACAAATAAAAATAGGATTACAATATTATTTATAGACTACAACCCAAAGGAAGTTGCAACTCTTAAATAGTTACAACATTTACAATACTTATCTTAAGGTTCATGCAACAAGAATGTTGATCACTTTAACCTCTGCACTAATATCTGTCTTCCTTATAACAACAATACTGATCTCTGCAACATCAAAACATATTCAAGAATCCCACTTTATCATTGCAGAGCTCATCATATCTTCTTCAACATTATTATATTACATGAACTGATCCTTAGCACTTTTCATCATCATATCTCCTTCTATTGTAAGTATATTTGCACAATATCGATTCTATATTATCATTCACAACACACACATTTCAACGATTTTGATTCTTCATATATATCCTTCACAATCTTCAAGAATATTCCTCCTTGGTTGGCCATAATGAAACATGTAGCATGAAGCATGTAATGGCCATATTAGTTAGCTCCAAAACATGTGGGGTAAGTAAAATTCCAATGTGGTTCAAGAATAAGGCATAATCAGGTCCTATCTCAATATGACACACTCTTCCACGTTGGTGCACACACCATACATGGCATGATCATCACCATATATCATGTTGAAATAGCTAACACTTATCCTTCTTTACATTTAACTCTAGACCAAAAGCGGTACCAGAGAAGACTAAATTATATCATGTCTATCACACTATAAATGTTATATGACTTGTAAAACATTTTTGAACACTTATCACACCAAGCAGTTATATGCTAGAGAAAATAGTTAAACATTGATTGTGATATCCTTACCATACTCTGATAGCACAATTTTGAAGTGAAATGTTGAAGATCATACTTACAGTAAACAAAAATAATTGAAACGAATTGAGCATACCAACTAATCTAGTGTGCCTATATTTCCATCAACAAGACTAAATATCCATGTGTAGTGTACTGTGGTAACATTAACTCTCTACTTCTATTCACACTACTTAGTACCAAGGCATGTCTTCATAAATCTAACTCTAGAAAAGCATCTGTTGTACAAATTATTGCTTGAAACTTGAAACATACATACTTGTTACTCATATCTACCTTTCCTCAAAGCCGCAACTTCATATCTTCAACAGTAGAGAAGTACGGAGCATTCTCCTATCGCTATTTGATAGTACTTCCCCTATTTCTTTACTATCTTCATTCTTTTGTCTCTCAAACACTTTGCAGTAAGCATTATGATCTCAAATATGAAACATAGATACCTGAGTAATACTTATCCATCTATCCTATCCGTAGGCTCATATATCCAGATGTAGTAGAGTGTGGTACATTATTTTGAGCCTATAACACCTTTCTTGACATACACTATACTTAACCAATTCTTCTTCAAGTTTTTGCAACTTTATCCATTAGATGTCAATCAACATGAGTTCATATCTTCATCATGCAGCAAAAACCTAACACTACTAATCATGGTATTCAAACATAAGTATATCAAGAATGTCAACTTACATATGAGCTTCAGTAGATAAGCTATGACTGCGTACAGATAATATTGATCCATCTCATTTACTTCACAATTCTCTGATCATCATTCTTAGTCTACTCTTTAGAGTACCTCAGCACATAATCATCTCTTTACTTGTTTGACTCATAATGCTTATTCTATTCTCTTCACTAATCATCATACTGTTGCAATCTCTTATGTCATCACTTGCAACCTTCCATACTACAGCACTTCATACCACTGTTGACATCTGTAATGTCAGAAAATGTCCCCTTAGGGGCTTTTCCCTCATAAGGTTTAGCTCCCAGGTCTTTAGTGTGCATTTAGGACATATTACATCATATTTCAACATCCTGATGAGAAAATCCCTAAGTGTCTTGGCAAATAGGACCTAGGGGGACTACTTGAGATAACCCTTGCCCAAAATAGAGGGAGGACTTGGGCGCCTGTGCCTTAGTCTTGCCCTATTTTGGGATAATCCCAAATTTTGGGTGTCGGCTTGTAGCTGCTATCTGGGTCCTATGTCGACACGGTAAGTTTAAATTACAAAATTCTTGGCGGGAGTGTTTGTAGTTGCATATAAAAGCATGTTTAGCCATTCATTTGTAAACTAGATGATTACTAGAAAGCTATTGTGTTCTAAAGGTGATTCAAGGCTTTCATTGTGTTGCAAGAGCAGATTTGTATTGTCCATGTGTTTATATTTGGATATTTGAGCAATCATCTCCTCATGGCATGAAGATCTTCTTCCTCCATGAGATCTTCACTACAAGGTGACATTCATTTGTGTTTGTAAGCATTTATCATTTGGTTTTTGCCTCTACCTCCCAAGGGCACACACTCTCTATCTAACAATGGTGTTCGGAAGGCTTGAATGTCTCTCTAGGGCTTGACTGAGGCAAGCCTCTAAACACCACAACCCCCTCCCAAAGTTTTCATGGTTGTAGGTTACAGGTGTCAGATCTAGAGAAAGTGAAGTTGTCGGAAGGTACAACAAAGTGTCAGAATTGTAGATCAGAGAAAGAAATAGCTCCCTGGACTAGGGTGCCTGTTCATTAGTCCTCAAAGTTTCATGATGCAAAAATCTTCAGTACAACAGGAACAGGTTGTAGATCTTGTTCGCAGATCTTGACAAAAAGTAGGGCACTGGACTTGGGTACCCACTCTTTAGTCCCCAACTATTCCTCTTCAGAACCCTGGAAATAGGTGCACAGTTATTTGTTATTTTACATCTTTATGTAGCAACATTTTTCGTTATTCATCCATTTATTGTCGTATTTGCATAATTAGGGTTTTAAGGTACAATTGAGCATAAGAGAAGATAATTGGTAATCAAATCATAAAAATTAAAGTTTCCTAACATCTCATAGTGACCTAGTGTATGATAGTACATTGCAACTTGACCCTAGGTCCTTGAATGAAAAGGTGAAAGGAGGACATACACTAAAACTACAAAAAACTCTACTATCAAAATTTTATCCTTTACATTTTGGTGAATCCATGTTATTGGACTTATTTGTACCTTCCCGAGTGTTTTTCTTCAGATTTGCATTGATTTTAATTCATTCATATAGTCATTCATCTTATTGCATTGGAAAACTTACAAAAAAATTGAAAAATTTGAAAAAAATTAGAAACCCTAGTTTGCATAGGTTTCTATTTTGCATCAATTAATTTGAATTTCATAAAAAAATTTATTTTTGCATTATATCTGAGTTAAATTACAGAAAATTAAAAAAATTCATTAGTTTGCATTGCATTTTCATCTTAAAATTGCTAGGGTTTTTTTGAAAATTATGAATTTTGCATATAACATAGTAATTCCAAAATCTAGGGTTTGTAGGTAAAATCTTGTTTCAGATTTTTCTATTGATTTTAGAGACTCATTCAAATTTCCATTTGGCTTTAGTCTTGCATTTTAGAGCAAATTTGCATTTGGATTTCAAAAATTTGCTTTTTTGCATAGAAAAATTCAACAAAAAACTAGCATTTTCATTGGTTTTTGACTAGATTGGCACTTGCATTTTGCATGTTAGAGTTTGGAAATCATTTTAAGATCTGAGAAAATTTAATTTTCATCATACATCAGCTTGAAAAACATTCATATAACATTTTACATCAAGATCTCAAACCTAGGGCTTGAAAAACATCGATTTTCACTAAATTTGGCCTTATCGACTCTCTAATTTTGCACCATAGGCATGTTGTGAAGAATATTTTTTCACTAATTGACTAATATCAGGGGTATTATCTTATTCCCCTCCTAAAATTCTTTACAATTCCTTGTTATTGGCATCTTGTATTGAAAATTGGGTGAAAAATTGCCCATTTTTGCTATTTTTGCCCTAGGGTTTGGCCTAGTTTGCACCCTAAGCATGTTGTAATAGAATTTATGCTTGTAGATGAATGATATAACTCATATTATTTTCTTCACCTCCTAAAATTCTTTACAACACCCCTTTGGCTAGGTCTTGGAATTGAAAAATCGTGAAAAATTGCCTATTTTTGCTATATTTTCACTAGAGTTTGACCTTGAGTGGCACTATAAGCATGTTGTGATGGATACTTTGGCATTATGTGGCTGATATTACTGATATAATTTTCTTATCATCATAAATTTCCTCACAACACCCTTTGTTATGCTCTTTTGCAATGAGATTTGGTGAAAAACTGCTTATTTTAGTGTATTTTCACTATATTTTGACTTGTCATCACCTTATATTTGCATCAAGAGTGTGTTGTGAAGGATATTATTGCTGTGTTGGGCTGATATCAGACATATAATTTTCTTCCCCTGATCAAAATCCTTACAACACCTTTTCTTTCACTTATTTACATTGAAAAAGTACAAAAAATCAAGCGTTTAGGTCATTGTTGCATGTAACTTTGCACTTTTCTTTTGCATCAATTTTGACAAGCTTTCAAAATCTGATTTTCCATTGATTTGAGAATATACACATGGCACCTTCGTGTCATTTTTAATGGTATCTTTGCATGCATTTATCAAAGACATTGATTTTGACTAAGTTTTAACCTTCATGAGTGAACATCCTACGATATTAGAAAGCTTAACTGAGTTCTTCTCCATGAGTAGCAATGAAAAAGACAATGACAATAGAAATTCAATATCTTCTCCACATGATGATGACATAAAATTTTCCTCTATTCATTCTTTCAAAAATTATTCTTCCCATGAGGGTATGTTGGTACAAAATGATGAAATCAATGACACTTTCCCTACAATAAAAGAACAAATCGATCATGATGTTGAGGCTCCTCCCCCGTCATCCTTACAAGGATTGGGAGGTAATTGTCGACAATAGAACATTCCACCTAGACACATGAGATTTGACCCTGGTGCTTCCTCTTCTAAATTGAAAAAATCTATGAAAGAGCAAAGCCTTATCTTATAAAAGCTAAGTCATAAATCACAAAGAAATCAACACACAAAAAGGAGGAAGACAAGGCAACGAGCTTAATTGGCATCTCAACAAGAAAAAATTGATCCAAACATTGAACAAAACAAAGATGATCCTAACAAAGACAAGAATTGGGCTATGGTACCTCATGTCCCACTTTCCTCTAAAATTCAAGAGTGGGAGGATGACAATGATTTACTTAATGACCACTAGCCCAAAAGATCTTACAGGTAAGTATCTCTAACCCTTTATCTCTCTCATGATGTGTTTCCCCCATGATGTTTTATGTGTTGTTTAGGCCTCCTGGGATGACCCTTGATTCTCTTGTAATCTGTAGGATACCAGGAGACTGCCTCCGTTGTGACCTTCTTCTATTTGTATCATCATTCTTCTATATTGCCTCTCTCTGATTTCATTGTTGTGTGTTGTGTCTTACGGACATAGCATTGTGGTTGGTGACTTGGGGGCATCCTCCTATGTGACTATCCCTAAGACACTTGTGTCTCCTCTCTTATTTATTCTTTCCCTTCCTCTAGTGTTTCTATCTAGCAGGCGGATGATGAAAAACATTTATATTGATGCAGACCTAGCGTCCCTTTTGTGAGAAATCCAAAATTGGACTTAGTTCCTAATATGACAATGGGGTTATATATCTTATCTGAAGCTTGGTTAGTGGAAGCACTTGTGCTTTCCATGTAGTGAATTTGATGATGTTTTTATCTCATTTACAAACCATAACAATACTGATGCTCTACACACTTTGTTTGTCTTTGATTCTAGCCTTGGTGGTACTCGATTCAAAGATCTTTGTGATATAGCCCCATGGTTATCCTCAAACTCCAAATTTTTAGTATAACCTTGGCTCTTTATGTGATTAATCATATACATTGATGTTGTTGTTTATCATGATTATGTAGACACTAACATGTTTCTTGCAGTGATATGTTTGTGGGTACATTTGGTGATTGTAAAGTACATGTCACCTCCGGGGGGCATGGGCTTTGCGAATGTCTATGTTCCCTTGTGTCTTTTCTTCCTACCTTAACATGCTTGATATTAATGCCTAATATCAACCATCTTAAGGTGGGGGCATATATAAGGTAAGATGTCTATTCTAGATGCTAGTAAAGTGTGTTTGAACTCTTCATCCATGCTAGGCAGCCTTGAGCTCTTCATCCAGACAATGTCATGTCCATCACAACACACTATCCACCTAACATCTTCAAACCCACCCAAGAAGGGCACTCATTGCATGAAGGCATGGAAAAGGCTTCCAAAACATTAATTTTTTTTGTCTAGGCCAACCACCTTTGCCTAGGCCAACCTTCCCCTTGGATAAGTGCAGCGACTAGTATATATATAGGTTCATTCTTGCAAATTTCATCAAAAACAAATCAAATTTAATTCTGATTTGCAGCAAAGCAAACTTACTTCACCAAGGAGCAGTATATTTTTCAAGAGGAGAAGTCAAAAAATTCAAGTGTCTTTAGGAGTTAATTCTTCCCAAGTTCTGATTTTATTCATAAATTTTGATTTTTCTAAGGTATGTTGTTTTAAAATTCATTGTTTTTGTCCCACATGCATGAGGAGATGAGTTAGATGTTAGAAGAATCCTTATATCAAGTGTCACATTAGCCTTCTAACATGTGTTGTCTTCTTTTGTAGGAGGAGGTAGATTATGAATGACAAGGAAAGACAAGCTTTGTTCAAGAGTGATAAGCAAGGAGTCATGCCGGAGATGAAGATCATGTCTAAGTGGAGGAATGTGAGCAATACCAACTTGGGCCACATCGACATGGAGGAGATCAAGAGAGAGCTCTACAAGCCAACCCTTCAAAGGTCATTCATGAGATGCTTCACAATGGAATCATCCAAGCCGCATGCTTTCTGCCCGCTTTGCTGAGTGCCAAGCTTATGTGGGAATGTGCTAGTCATTACAACCAAGAGACTAGATGTATTGAAACATCCAATGGAGAAGTCTTAGCTCACTTAAGGATGGAGGCCATCACTGAAACATTCAACATCCTGAAGCATAGGAAGGTCACCATCTACACTCGAGAGTAGGCTCAAAGAGTATTTGAAGGAGTGACAAGTGATTGTAAGCAAGAGATAAATGCCAATTGGGTGAAGCAATCAAGAAGTCATCATAGCATGTTGCCAAAGAAGCTTCACAAATTAGATTTCATCCTAGAGTTCTAGCTGAAGAAGTCTGATCAAGTCCCTCCAAGGATCAAGAAGCCGTCACACATGAAATAGATATGCACATTGAAGTGTCTGATGAGGAAGCATCATCTTCAAAGTTAGAAGCTAGAGCTCAAGAACAAGGTGTTCAAGAAGATCCGTCTGCCTTGCCAGATTGGTTGAGGAAGAGAGTAAAGGAGACTTTAGTTGTGGAAGTAGCACCAGAAGTTAACATACAAGAGTTGTTAGATAGAACCAAGTTAGATAAAGGAAAAGAGAAGGCCACTAGACTCTCCAAGATTACAAGGGATAGTTCTGGGTTGAGGAAAGTACACATTGAAGTGCCAAGGGCAGATAAAGTAGTTGATGATATTATTCCTCAAGACTATGATATAACCACTGTGGATTTGGGACCAACAATAGAGGAGCAAGATTTTGAAGAATTGGAGGAATCGGTTTCAGTGGTTAAAGAAAGATGGAGGCGTGAAAAGGAAAGAGGAAATTGATTGGAGAAAGAAAACCTCACCTTCAAGAAATATATTCAGCATTTGATGAATCCAATTCAGCAGCATGAAGGGATATCTACTCCACCTCCCATGCTTTCACATGAATCTGTTTCTCATCTAGAAGGTATGAAATCACAGTCTCAAGAACTGAAAAGTTGGGTAGGCAGAGTTAGAAACAAACTAGATGCATTCATTGAAGAACTTTTCTGGAAGTATGAGAGCATTGCTCAGCTATTAGAAAGGCTTCGAGAAGTTTCAGCAGCATGTTCCAAATTCAATAATGTCAAGAGAGATTACATGCCACATTTGTAAGAGTTGATAAATACCCCATTGTTAGTGTTGATAGAGGAAGGAGTGGTTGAGCAAGGTTCATCATACAATTTCTCTGCTTGGTACTTCAGTATGCATATAAGGGAGCAAATTCTTGACAAGGTTAAGATGGATTGTGTTCAAGTAGATAGTGTACTTTAGAGAGCTCATACTAAAATAGTTGGTGTGATGGATGATATGTGTCATCTCTTAGAAAAGGTTGCGATTCAAGATGTGAAGAATTACATACATTCACACTACTTTGACACTTCCCACTTCATCTTTGGTGAGCATTTGAACATCATCTACTCCTTGACATCATTCATTGGTGGAAAGCAGGTTGGTTTAGTTGAGTGAGAGAAGACAATTGATGAGCATACACAAGATGTGATGATGGCAGAAGGAACCATTCAAAATGTGCCAACTGTACCAGTTGCTGACATGGCGAAGGTTGTTCCAAAGTTCACGGCATTGGTTGAAAAGAATAAACATAAGAAAGAAATGCCACATGGGTAGTCCACATAGAAGCCAAGGTGTCACCTTGGAAAATGTGCCTTTATTGCTTCTTGTATATTTCTAAAAATAGAAAGTTGTTGTAACCACCTTTGATGTGGCATGATCTTGGCCATTCATTGTATTTTGAGGTCTATATAAATCTCATTCCTCATTTTGTATAAGGAGTTTTGAGATAATTATAGCTATTGTGAAGACTTTGCTAAGATTAATACAAGTTCCTTGTTGAGCCATTCATGGTGATGTATTCTCTTTGCAAGTTGCATGGTTGCTGAGTACTCACTCACATTAGATGTTTTAACTTAGTTTATTTCTTTAAAGTTTGTTAGTTTTAGTTAGTGGAAGTCATTATCTTTCAATTTATTGGTAAAATCTCTTTATGTTCATACCTTTTAAGATTTGTCACTGGCAAGTTATGGTGTAAGGTTAGACTGAACTCAACTACAAGCTTCACTTCAATTTCCTGTAAAGCAATATGAAAACCTTTACCTTATCCTTAGAAGATTGCATCACCTTTGTGGAGTTGTCTCATGGCAAAGCAAAGCGTGTTTGAGATTTCCATGAATTGATGATGATAGCTTACACCTAGATTAGATATTCTCCCTAAATCCTTATCTTTTGTATTTTTTTTGAAACACATTGTTAGAAGTAGGATCAAGAGCTGTATTGTCATATAATAAGTTTAAAATAGTGTGTAGCCTTGAAGCAAGCATCATCACCTGTGTGACTATAAATGGTATTTTCCTGTCATTGAACAATGAGTATAAGTCCCTTTGTTGAAATAGAAAAACACATCTTTGCCACACGTTATCCTCATTTGTCAAGTGAAAGAAGATGTTCTTGAACCTTGGAGTCCACTCAGTTGATCATTTTGGAGTGACTTTTCAAGAGAGGATAAAATAAGTAAGTATTTTATGCTGCGTTGTCCGTACAAGGAAAACACATCAATAGGCATCTCAATATGAAAACATTGATCCAAACATTGAACAAAAAAAAGATGATCCTAACAAAGACAAGAATTGGGCTATGGTACCTCATGTCCCACTTTCCTCTAAAATTCAGGAGTGGGAGGATGACGATGATTTACTTGATGACCACTAGCCCGGGAGATTTTACAGGTAAGTATCTCAACCCTTTATCTCTCTCATGATGTGTTTCCCCCATGATGTGTTATGTGTTGTTTAGGCCTCCTGGGATGACCCTTGATTCTCTTGTAAGGTATGGGATACTAGGAGACTACCTCTGTTGTGACCTTCTTCTCTTTGTATCATCATTCTTCTATATTTCCTCTCTTTTTGATTTCATTGTTGTGTGTTGTGTCTTACGGACTTAGCATTGCAGTTGGTGACTTGGGGGCACACTCCTATTTGACTGTCCCTAAGACACTTGTTTCTCCTCTCTTATTTATTGTTTCCCTTCCTCTAGTGTTTCTACCTAGCAGGTGGATGATGAAAAACATTTATACTAATGCGGACCTAGCGACCCTTTTATGAGAAATAAAAAATTTGACTTAGTTCCTAATATGAGAATGGGGTTGTATATCTTATCCAATGCTTGGCTAGTTGAAGCACTCATGCTTTTCATGTAGTGAATTTGATGATGTTTTTATCTCATTTACAAACCATAACAATATTGATGCTATGTGTACTTTGTTTGTCTTTGAATCTAGCCTTGGTGGTACTCAATTCAGAGATCTTCATGATATAGCCCCACAGTTATCCTCAAAATTTAAATTCGTAGTATAAACTTGGCTCTTTACATGGTTAATCATATGCATTGATGTTGTTGTTTATCATGATTATGTATACACTAACATGTTTCTTACAGGGATGTGTTTGTGGCTACATTTGGCGATCGTAAAGTACATGTCACCTCCAGGGGGCATGGGCTTTGCGAAAGTTTGTGTTCCCTTGTGTGTTTTCTTCCTACCTTAACGTGCTTGATATCAATGCTTGATATCAACCACCTTAAGGTGGGGGCATATATAAGGTAAGTTGTCTATTCTAGATGCTAGTAAAGTGTGTTTGAACAATCTTGAAATCTTGAAATCTATTTCGTATACCTCCTTTTCACCTTAAGGCATCTTTGTGATACGAGTGGGGTTGTATACTTCTTTTAGCTCATACCTCATTTTCACCGTAAGGTGTCTCTGTGATGCAGATGGGGTTGTATGCCATGCTTCCTTTTCATTGTAAGGCATGTTCATGATGCAGGTGGGGTTGCATTTTCAAAAGTCCTCTGCAGAGGCGGGGAACAGTTCTGTGACTAAATCAACCCTTAAGCGTGTCTTCAGTGATTGTTTTGGAGAAGCCCAATCATCAGTGTGTGTATGTAATGTGCTTGAGATGGTGATGAACCTAGAAATAGGAACACTCCATTGCTTGTCTTCCGTGTTTTCTCTGTGTCTTCAAAGTGTGTGTTTGGCATGCTTTCTTTGTTTAGCGTGTCTGTTGCTCCATATGCAGTCTAAAGACCTGTGCGATGAGTACATCCTACATTTTGGGAGGTTTTGTGTATCTTGCATGTGTGTTGCCCCATATGCAGTTTAAAGACCTGTGCGATGAGTACATCCTACATTATGAGAGGTTTGTTTACTTTCCTGTACTTGCATTTGCAATTCATATATATAAGAAAAATAAAAGAAAAGAAATCATTCCTGTCTTCTATGCATTAATGTGTCTTCTTTGCATTTAATGTATTCCTCGTGTTTTACATGACTGTAACTGTCTTCTCCATGTTTTACATGCCTATCATTATCTTTAATGTGTTTGACGTGTCTTCTCCATGCTTGGCATGTTCGTTGTGTTTGTTGATCGTACTTTAATGCATATATTGGCCTCGTGTTTATACATACATTAAAGTGGGGACTAAATGTAATGTCAGAAAATGTCCCCTTGGGGGCTTTTCCCTCATAAGGTTTAGTTCTCGAGTCTTTGGTGAGCATATAGGACATATTACATCATATTTCAACATCCTGATGAGAAAACCCCTAAGTGTCTTAGCAAATAGGACCTAGAGGGACTACTTGAGATAACCCCTATCCAAAATAGGGGGGAGGACATGGGCACCCGTGCAGTAGTCCTGCCCTATTTTGGGGCAGTCTCAATTTTTGGGTGTCAGCTTGTGACTGTTATTTGGCTCCTATGTTGACATGGTAAGTTTGAATTAAGAAATTCTTGGTAGGAGTGTTTGTAGTTGCATATAAAAGTATGTTTAGGCATTCATTTGTAAACTAGATGATTACTAGCAAGCTATTGTGTTCTAAAGGTGATTCAAGGCTTTCATTGTGTTGCAAGAGTAGATTTTGGGTTGTCTATGTGTTTATATTTGTAGATTTGAGCAATCATCTCCTCATGGCATGAAGAGCTTCTTCCTCCATGAGATATTCACTACAAGGTAACATTCATTTGTGTTTCTAAGCATTTATCATTTGGTTTTTACCTCTGCCTCCTAAGGGCACACACTCTCTATTTGACAACGGTGTTTAGAAGGCTTGAATGTCTCTCCGGGGCTTGACTGAGGTAAGCCTCTAAACACCACAATCCCCTCCCAATGTTTTCATGGTTGTAGGTTATAGGTGTCACATCTGGAGAAAGTGAAGTTGCAAGAGGGTATAACAGAGTGTCAAAATTGTAGATCAGAGAAAGAAATAGCTCGGTCACCTAGGGCACCCGCTCATTAGTCCTTAAATTTTTGTGATGGGAAAATCTTCAGTACAACAGGAATAGGTTGCAAATCTTGTTTGCAGATCTTGACAAAAAGTAGGCCACTGGACTTGGGCACCCACTCTTTAGTCCCTGACTATTCCTCTTCAGAACCCTGAAAATAGGTGCATAGTTATTTGTTATTTTACATCTTTATGTAGCAACATTTTCTATTATTCATCTGTTTATTGTCATATTTGCATAATTAGGGTTTTAAGGTACTATTGAGCATAAAAAAAGATAATTGGAAATCAAATCATAAAAATCCAAGTTTCCCTACATCTCATAGTGACCTAGGATATGATAGTACATTGCAACTCGACCCTAGGTCCTTGAATGAAAGGGTGAAAGGAGGATATACACTAAAACTACCAAAAACTCTACTATCCAAATTTTACCCTTTACATTTTGGTGAACCCATGTAATTGGACTTATTTTCACCTTGCTGAGTGTTTTGGTTCAGATTTTCATTGATTTTCATTCATTTCATATAGTCATTCATCTTATTGCATTGGAAAACTTACAAAAAAATTGAAAATTTTGAAAAAAATGGAAACCCTAGTTTGCATAGGTTTCTATTTTGCATCAATTAATTTGAATTTTATCAAATTTTTTATTTTTACATTAGATCTGAGTTAAATTACAGAAAATTACAAAAATTCATTAGTTTGCATTGCATTTTCATCATAAAATTGCTAGGGTTTTGTTGAAAATTGTGAATTTTGCATATAACCTAGTAATTCCAAAATCTAGGGTTTGTAGGTAAAATATTGTTTCAGATTTTTCTACTAATTTTAGAGACTCATTAAAATTTGCATTTGGCTGTAGTCTTGCATTTAGATTTAAAAAATTTGCATTTTTGCATAGAAAAATTCAACAAAAAACTAGCATTTTCATTGGTTTTTCACTAGAAATTAGCACTTGCATTTTGCATTTTAGAGCTTGGAAATCATTTTCAGATCTGAGAAAATTTAATTTTTATCATACACCAGCTTGCAAAACATTCATATAACATTTTACATCAAGATCTCAAACCTAGGGCTTGAAAAACATCGATTTTCACTAAATTTGGCCTTATCGACTCTCTAATTTTTTACCATAGGCGTGTTGTGAAGAATATTTTTTCACTAATTGACTGATATCAGGGGTATTATCTTCTTACCCTCCTAAAATTATTTACAACACCTTGTTATTGGCCTCTTGTATTGAAAATTGGGTGAAAAATTGCCTATTTTTGCTATATTTACCCTAGGGTTTGGCCTAGTTTGCACCCTAAGTGTGTTGTAACAAAATGTATACTTGTAGGTGACTGATATCACTAATATTATTTTCTACACCTCCTAAAATTCTTTACAACACCCATTTGGCTAGGTCTTGGAATTGAAAAATCGTGAAAAACTGTTTATCTTTGCTATATTTTCACTAGAGTTTGACCTTGAGTGGCACTATAAGCGAGTTGTGATAGATAATTTTACATTAGGTGGCTGCTATTACTGATATAATTTTTTGATCATCATCATTTTCCTCATGACACCCTTTTTCATGCTCTTTTGCATTAAGATTTGGTGAAAAACTGCTTATTTTAGTGTATTTTCAATATATTTTGACTTGTCATCAGCTTAGATTTGCATCAAGAGTGTGTTGTGAAGGATCTTATTGCTGTATTGGATTGATATTAGACATATAATTTTCCACCCTTGATCAAAATCCTTACAACACCTTTTCTTTCACTTATTTACATTGAAAAAGTACAAAAAATTAAGCATTTAGGTCATTGTTGCATGTAACTTTGCACTTGTCTTTTAGATCAATTTTGACAAGCTTTCAAAATCTGATTTTGAATTGATTTGAGCATATACACATGGCACCTTCGTGTCATTTTTCAATGGTATTTTTGCATGCATTTATCAAAGACCTTGATTTGACCAATTTTTAACCCTCATGAGTGAACATCCTATGATATTAGAAAGCTTAACTGAGTTCTTCTCCATGAGTAGCAATGAAAAAGACAATGAAAATAGCACTTCAATATCTGCTCCATGTGATGATGACATAAAATTGTCCTCTAGTCATTCTTTTAAAAATTATTCTTCCCATGAGGGTATGTTGGTACAAAATGATGAAATCAATGACACTTTTCCTACAATAAAAGAACAAATCCATCATGATGTTGAGGCGCCTCCCCTATCATCCTTACAAAGATCGGGAGGTAATTGTCGACAATAGAACATTCTATCTAGACACATGAGATTTGACAGTTGGTTCTTCATCTTCTAAATTGAAAAAATCCATGAAAGAGCAAAGCCCTATCCTACAAAAGCTAAGTCGTAAAGCGCAAAGAAATCAACATGCAAAAAGGATGAAGAGAAGGCGACGAGCTTACTTGGCATCTCAACAAGAAAACATTGATCCAAACATTGAACAAAACAAAGATGATCCTAACAAAGACAAGAATTGGGCTATGGTACCTCATGTCCCACTTTCCTCTAAAATTCAGGAGTGGCAGGATGACGATAATTTACTTGATGACTACTAGCCCGGGAGATCTTATAGGTAAGTATCTCTAACCCTTTATCTCTCTCATGATGTGTTTCCCCTATGATGTGTTGTGTTGTTTGGGCCTCTTGGGATGACCCCTGATTCTCTTGTAAGGTCTGGGATACTAGGAGACTGCCTTTGTTGTGACCTTCTTCTATTTGTATAATCATTCTTCTATATTGCCTCTCTCTAATTTCATTGTTGTGTGTTGTGTCTTACAGACATAGCATTGTGGTTGGTGACTTGAGGGCACCCTCCTACGTGACTATCCCTAAGACACTTCTTTCTCCTCTCTTATTTATTGTTTCCCTTCCTCTAGTGTTTCTATCTAGCAGGCAGATGACAAAAAACATTTAGACTGATGCGGACCTAGAGTCCCTTTCATGAAAAAATTGGACTTAGTACCTAATATAACAATGGGGTTGTATATCTTATCTGACGCTTGTCTAGTTGAAGCACTCATGCTTTTCACGTAGCAAATTTGATGATGCTTTTATCTCATTTACAAACCATAACAATACGGATGCTCTGCGCACTTTGTTTGTCTTTGAATCTAGCCTTGGTGGTACTCAATTCAGAGATCTTCACGATATAGCCCCACAGTTATCCTTGAACTCTGAATTCATAGTATAACCTTGGCTCTTTATGTGGTTAATCATATGCATTGATGTTGCTGTTTATCATGATTATGTAGACACTAACATGCTTCTTGCAGGGATGTCTTTGTGGGAACATTTGGTGATCGTAAAGTACATGTCACCTCTGGGGGGAATGGGCTTTGCGAAATCCTATGTTCCCCTATGTGTTTTATTTCTTAACGTGCTTGATATCGATGCTTGACATCAACCACCTTAAGGTGGGGCATATATAAGGTAAGTTGTCTATTCTAGATGCTAGTAAAGTGTGTTTGAACAATCTTAAAATCTTGAAATCTATTTCGTATACCTCCTTTTCACTGTAAGGTATCTCCGTGATGCAGGTGGTGTTGTATACTTCTTTTAGCTCATGCCTCCTATTCACCATAAGGCATCTCCATGATGTGGGTGGGGTTGTATGCCATGCTTCCTTTTCACTGTAAGGCATCTTCATGATGTGGGTGGGGTTGCATCTTCAAAAGTCCTCTGTGGAGGCAGGGAGTGGTTCTGTGACTAACTCAATCCTTAAGTGTGTCTTCGGCAATTGTTGTGGTGAAGCCTAATCATCGGTGTGTGCCTGTTATGTGCCTGAGATGATGATGAACCTATAAATAGGAACACTCCATCGCTTATCTATCGTGTTTTCTACGTGTCTTCAAAGTGTGTGTTTGGCATGCTTGCTTTGTTTGGTGTGTCTGTTGCCCCATATGCAGTCTAAAGACATGTGCAATGAGTACATGCTACATTTTTGGGAGGTTTTGCGTGTCTTGCGTGTGTGTTGCCCCATATGCAATTTAAAGACCTGTGCGATGAGTACATCTTGCATTATGGGAGGTTTGTTTACTTTCCTGTACTTGAATTTGCATTTCATATATATGAGAAAACAAAAAGAAAAGATATCATTCCTATCTTCCATGCATTAATGTGTCTTCTTTGCATTCAATATATTCCTCATGTTTTGTACAACTGTAACTGTCTTCTCGATGTTTTGCGTGCCTTTCATTGTCTTCAATGTGTTTGATGTGTCTTCTTCGTGCTTGGCGTGTTTGCTATGTTTGTTGACTGTACTTTAATGCATGTATTGGCCTCACATTTATACATACATTAAAGTGGGGGCTAAATGTAACGTCAGCAAATGTCCCCTTGGGGGCTTTTCCCTCAAAAGGGTTAGCTTCTGGGTCTTTAGTGTGTATTTAGGACATATTACATCATAGTTCAACATCTCGATGAGAAAACCCCTAAGTGTCTTGGCAAATAGGACCTAGGGGTCTACTTGAGATAACCCCTGCCCAAAATAGGGGGGAGGGCTTGGGTACTCACACCCTTCTCCTGCCCTATTTTGGGGCAGTCCCAATTTTTGGGTGTCAGTGTGTGACTATTATTTGGGTCCTATGCCAACATAGTAAGTTTGAATTATGAAATTCTTGGCGAGAGTGTTTGTGGTTGCATATAAAAGCATGTTTAGGCATTCATTTGTAAACTAGATGATTACTAGGAAGATATTGTATTGTAAAGGTGATTCAAGGCTTTCTTTGTGTTGCAAGAGCAGATTTGTGTTGTCTATGTGTTTATATTTGTAGATTTGAGCAATCATCTCCTTATGGAATGAAGAGCTTCTTCCTTCATGAGATCTTCACTACAAGGTGACATTCATTTGTGTTTGTAAGCATTTATCATTTGGTTTTTACCTCTGCCTCTCAAGGGCACACACTCTCTATATGATAACGGTGTTCAGAAGGCTTGAATATCTCTCCGGGGCTTGACCGAGGCAAGCCTCTAAACACCACAACCCCCTCCCAAAGTTTTCATGGTTGTAGGTTACAGGTGTTGGATGTAGAGAAAGTGAAGTTGCAGGAGGGTACAATAGAGTGTCAAAATTGTAGATAAGAGAAAGAAATAGCTCCCTAGACTAGGGCACCTGCTCATTAGTCCTCAAAGTTTTGTGACAAGAAAATCTTTAGTACAGTAGGAATAGGTTGTAGTCTTGTTCATAGATCCTGACAAAAAGTAGGGCACTAGACTTGGGTGCCCGCTCTTTAGTCCCCAACTATTCCACTTCGGAACCTCAAAAATAGGTGCACAAATATTTGTTATTTTACATCTTTCTGTACAACATTTTCTGTTATTCATTTGTTTACTGTCGTATTTGCATAATTAGGGGTTTAAGGTACAATTGAGCATAAGATAAGATAATTGGAGATCAAATCATAAAAATCCAAGTTTCCCTACATCTCATAGTGACCTAGGGTATGATAGTACATTGCAACTCGACCCTAGGTCATTGAATGAAAGGGTGAAAGGAGGATATACACTAAAACTACCAAAAACTCTACTATCCAAATTTTACCCTTTACAACATCAATTAAAACCTATATGCAACAATCTCCCCCTTTGTCATCGATGGCAACACATACCTTGATCTGTACACATTTCTTCCCCTTTGACATCAATGGAAAAGGGCAAGTGGTCTTCTTCTACTCCAGTAAAAAAATAAGTAGGCTCCCCCTGTCTAAATGTTTCTTATCACTTTTATAAGTCAACTCCCTTTGAGGAGCAACCTCTAACTTTATAGAAACTGATGTAGGAAAAATTGAACTTCAAGATATGATGTACAATGTTCCATATTTATATCAAAATAGAATTGCATTTTCTTATTTTATTCACCACATATACAGAATTCAAAATCTGTCATAACTTCTAAAACTTTGTTCACTAGGAAGGTAGAATATTTTTGTAAATTACCTTCAACTGGGCAAGAGTTGAGTCCCAATTCTTCTTTGTAGAGGATAGGATATGAGATTGGCTCTCAACTGAATATGCATGTCTTTTGCTTCTTCTAAAGTGGCTAACATTATAACTTTCTAAGCCACGTTTTCTTCTTCAGTCAGGATGCCAGTGAAGACTTCTAATTTCATATCCACAACCTTTCTCAGTTGACCTGTTTCTCCCATGAATTTCTCTCTTTGCTCTAGGAGCTACTTTAACTGACTATACATGTTTTCAATTTGAGCCTTGATGGTTCCATCTCTGTCCTTTAGGGGATCATACACTTTGGCCACCTTTAGTTAGTTGTGACTTAATAGAGTCATCTTGATACTTTATGTTCTTTGTAGTGGCTAGCCAATTCAAACAAAATTGATACAAAATTTTTGCTTCCTCAATGCTTTTCTGGAAAAATTTCAAATGTTCTTGTAGATTGTTATGTGCCTTTGCACACCTATCAGACACTTCAGCCAACCCTTTTGTTATTTATTTGTTCTACTATCTTTTTCCCAGCTTGCTTCTCTAAGTAAGAAGAATGAGTCTTGAAAGACTCAAGCATGAGTTTCATATGCTAAGTAGGAGGCAAGGTAGTATCTCTCTTAGCCTCAAACAATTCCTCTTGTAACATTTGATTGCCTCTTCTAATACTTCAACTCTTTCAACCTATTGTTGTAGAATCTCTTGTCTTGCAGAGGATTGAAGAATATCTCCTAGTTGTAACTTGTGAAGAGGAGATATATTAGACAAGTTAACTTGTCCATCTAACACTGGTAGTTGTAACAGTTGCGGAGAGACCACCAGTTCAATTTGCATTTTTTGAGTAAGAAACTCCTTGATAGAATCAACTGGAGAGGAGGAGGATGATGTATCTTGTTCCTTTTCTAAATTTTCCTCTGAATGATTATTTGTCTACCCCTCTTCCTTTTCAGGGTCTTCCCTTTATCTCTCTCATAATGTGTTTCCCCCATGATGTGTTATGTGTTGTTTAGGTCTCCTAGGATGACCCTTGATTCTCTTGTAAGGTCTGGGGTACCAGGAGACTGCCTCTATTGTGACCTTCTTCTATTTGTATCATCATTCTTCTATATTGCCTCTCTCTCTAATTTCATTGTTGTGTGTTGTATCTTATAGACATAGCATTACGGTTGGTGACTTGGGGGCACCCTCCTATGTGACTGTCCCTAAGACACTTGTTTCTCCTCTCTTATTTATTGTTTCCCTTCCTCTAGTGTTTCTATCTAGTGGGCAGATGACAAAAAACATTTATATTGATGTGGACCTAGTGTCCCTTTTGTGAGAAATAAAAAAATTGACTTAGTTCCTAATATGACAATGGGGTTGTATATCTTATCTGATGCTTGGCTAGTGGAAGCACTCGTGCTTTCTGTGTAGTGAATTTGATGATGTTTTTATCTCATTTACAAACCATAACAATACTGATGATTTGCGCACTTTGTTTGTCTTTGAATCTAGCCTTGGTGGTACTCAATTTAGAGATCTTCGTGATATAGCCCCAAGGTTATCCTCAAACTCTGAATTCGTAGTATAACCTTGGCTCTTTATGTGGTTAATCATATACATTGATGTTTTTTATCATGATTATGTAGACACTAACATGTTTCTTGCAGGGATATGTTTGTGGGTACATTTGGTGATCATAAAGTACATGTCACCTCTGGGGGCATGGGCTTTGCAAAAGTCTATGTTCCCTTGTGTGTTTTCTTCCTACCTTAACGTGCTTGATATCGATGCCTAATATCAACCACCTTAAGGTGGAGGCTTATATAAGGTAAGATGTCTATTCTAGATTCTAGTAAAGTGTGTTTGACAATCTTGAAATCTATTTCATATACCTCATTTTCACCATAAGGCATCTCGATGATGCGGGTGGGGTTGTATACTTCTTTTAACTCATACCTCCTTTTCACCATAAGGCGTCTCCATGATGTGGGTGGGATTGTATGCCATGCTTCCTTTTCACTGTAAGGCATCTTCGTGATGCAGGTGGGGATGCATATTCAAAAGTCCTCTGCAGAGGCAGGGACCGGTTCTGTCACTAACTCAACCCTTAAGCATGTCTTCGGTGATTGTTTTGGCGAAGCGCAATCATTGGTGTGTTCCTATAATGTGCCTGAGATGGTGATGAACCTAGAAATAGGAACACTCCATCACTTGTCTTCCATGTTTTCTCTGGGTCTTCAAAGTGTGTGTTTGGCGTGCTTGCTTTGTTTGGCATGTCTGTTGCCCCATATGCAGTCTAAAGACCTGTACGATGAGTACATCCTGCATTTTGGGAGGTTTTGCGTGTCTTGCATGTGTGTTACCCCATATGAGGTTTAAAGACTAGTGTGATGAGTACATCTTGCATTATGAGAGGTTTGTTTACTTTCCTGTACTTGCATTTGTATTTCACATATATGAGAAAACAAAAAGAAATGAAATCATTCTTGTCTTCTATGCATTAATGTGTCTTCTTTGCATTCAATGTATTCCTCATGTTTTGCATGACTGTAACTATCTTCTTCGTGTTTTGTGTGCCTATCATTGTCTTCAATGTGTTTGACGTGTCTTCTCTATGCTTGGCATGTTTGTTGTGTTTGTTGACCATACTTTAATGCATGTATTGGCTTCATGTTTATACATACATTAAAGTGGGGACTAAATGTAACATCAAAAAATGTCCCCTTGGGGGCTTTTCCCTCATAAAGTTTATCTCTCGGGTCTTTAGTGTGTAATGAGGACATATTACATCATATTTCAACATCCCGATGAGAAAACCCCTAAGTGTCTTGGCGAATTAAACCTAGAGGGACTACTTGAGATAACCCCTACCCAAAATAGGGGGAGAGGACTTGAGCACCCGTGCCCTAGCTCTACCCTATTTGGGGGCAATCCCAATTTTTGGGTGTCATCTTGTGACTGTTATTTGGGTCCTATGCCGACATGGTAAGTTTGAATTACAAAATTCTTGGCAGGATTGTTTGTAGTTGCATATAAAAGCATGTTTAGGCATTCATTTGTAAACTAGATGATTACTAGCAAGCTATTGTGTTGTAAAGGTGATTCAAGGCTTTCATTGTGTTGCAAGAGAAGATTTATGTTGTATATGTGTTTATATTTGTAGATTCAAGCAATCATCTCCTCATGGCATGAAGAGCTTCTGCCTCCATGAGATCTTCACTACAAGGTGACATTCATTTGTGTTTGTAAGCATTTATCATTTGGTTTTTGCCTCTGCCTCGCAAGAGCATGCACTCTCTATTTGACAATGGTGTTCAGAAGGCTTGAATGTCTCTCCGAGGCTTGACTGAGGTAAGCCTCTAAACACCACAACCCGCTTCCAAAGTTTTCATGGTGGTAAGTTACAGGTGTTGGATCTAGAAAAAGTGAAGTTGCGGGAGTGTACAACATGTTAGAATCCCAAAATCATCTGCAGGAAAACTTTTACAAGAGAGAGTTGCAAGAAAAATATTTCAAAAGCCAAATGCATGAATTAGTGCTTCACATTCCCCTTGCATTATTCAAATATAAGTACAAAGGATATACACAACCACTGTCCAAGAATAGATAAATTTGGGAAATAAAGCATAAAGAAAGCATGTGACACATGTCACAATGCTTTCAAGAGAAAAGAAAGCCTATGATACATGTCATGAGGCTCAAAATAGAAAAAGAATGTTCCTAATTAACTTATGTAAAAGTGAAATTATGATTTTTCACCAACACCCCCCATTAGTGCAACTTAGGGAGATTACACAAGCTAAAAAGAAAGAAAGAAAAATGGGTCCCAGCAACAAAGCCATGTTAGGTACCCATGAACAACAAGGATCTCTCATAAGGTGGAGAAAAGGAGAAAAACCTAGTGGGAGAAAACTCCTCTCCAAAAGAGAGAAAAAACAAAAAGAAAGTACAAGAACATGTGATGGTAGAAGGACACTACAACCCCCCATGGAATGAATCCATCGTGAGAGTACAATCATGAGTTCCCCCCCATAAGAGAGTGTGAATAGAGAATATGAGTCCCCTCCAAGAAGAAGCTCCAGAACCAATGAAGAGATCTTGAAGATAGAATCCAATCCACTACCTACAAACAACATTTCTCCCTTTCAGAAGAAACAAATCCACTGGTGAATGTAGAATCCATTCCCACATCTTAGATGAATAGGGAATCCATATTGAAACATGTGCCTCTGAATGCAACTCAAGTGACCTCATACTGAGAAAATATGTCTTCTCCAAAATAGAAACTGTCTACCCAATTAGAGAAGAAGAACCAGGAGAGGATATGATCTGAACTGCATCTAGAAACATAGAAGATGAAGGTGGTGATTCATAGCCACCTAAGATAGCATCAAACAAGAGAGATAAACCCTCAAATGTGTCCTCCAAATCAGCAATGTGAGACTCCACAAACAGAGATGATATGTTTGCAAGATAGGAATCTCGATGAGGTGGATTTGAAAGACTGATATTGACCTATTGCAGAGAATCACTAGAATCCAATGATGATGCAACACTAGACTCCAAAGTAGAAGTAGGTGATGGTGGAGCAATGATTTGATCACGAGGAGAAACAATCGAAACAAGCATTTCAAAAAGATGATGTGAGAAATGAGGACACATCTCTTTCTCATGCTGATTACTTCCACAATATCTGTAATTAGATTTATGCTGATGGTAGAATCTCATCTCCTTAGATGATTAGAGATCAAAACATGAAAATGAATTTATGCTGATAACAAAAGCCTATCAAAGCAAACAAAACCTTTCTAGGAGGTAGCATGTCCAGGATATTTAATAGAAGCCATAAAATTGACAAACTGAATAAAAGATACCTCGGGCTGAATATGAAAAAATTACATAGATGGCTGTGTAGAGCTTGTTGATACCATGCCAACGCCTAGTCATTTTTGAAAAACAAAGATTCTGGGCACAAGAACAGAGCTCGGAAGCCAAAAATGATGCTTTGAATTCAAATAGAAAAAATAGATTTCAAATAAAAAAATCTAGAAAAAAGACTAGTATTACTGGATAGTGCTCAGAACCAGATTTCCAATGCTTTTTCATTTGCCAATTTTTGAGTCCGTATGCTCAAGTTATGGCCTCTAGAAGAAAACTGCCTTTTTAGGCCTGCACATGAATGCGGCATGGAAATCGACGTAGATTCAGAGATTGAGCGGCATGGAAATTGAGGTAGACAAAAATCAAGTAGCACGGAAATTGAGGTAAATTCAAAAAAAATGGCATGCAAATCGAGGCAACTTGAAAATCAAAATAAGTTCAAAAAATTTTGGCATAGAAATCAAGGCAGCTGTTAAAAATCTAACATGGAAATCGAGGCATTCATATGGATTTTCCTTGCACATAAAAAACCAAAACCCCCAAAAATGCCCAAAACTTTTTTTAGAAAAATATAGTGTCTTATATGAAAATAGGGGTTTTGACACCTTCTGAACGCAATCATGAGGTCTGTTTTGCTCCAGGATGCATAGATTATCTTCCCATAGCAAAAACTCTCTCCAATTTGAGAAGAAACTAACAGATCTAGAGCTCTGATATATGTTAGATTCCCAAAATCATTTGTAGGAAAACTTCTACAAGAGAGAGTTGCAAGAAAAATATTGCAAAAGCCAAATTCATGAATTAGTGCTTCACATTCCCCTTGCATTATTCAGATATAAATACAAAGGATATACACAACCACTATCCAAGAATAGACAAAGTGGGGAAAGTGGGGAAAGAAAGCATAAAGAAAGCATGTGACACATGTCACAATACTTTCAAGAGAAAAGAAAGCCTATGATACATGTCATGAGGCTCAAAATAGAAAAAGAATCTCCCTAATTAACTTATGTAAAAGTGAAAATATGATTTTTCACCAACACAATAGAGTATCATAATTGTAGATCAGAGAAAGAAATAGCTCCATGGACTAGGTGTTGTTATATGGAGCCTAATCAGACTCAGAGGTTAAATTTACCCCACTTTTATCTTGCATTATGAGAGGTTTGTTTACTTGACCCTGTAGGAATTTGGGGGGAAACTGCATTGATAAGACAAGAATGATTTCATTTCTTTTCTTTTTCTCATATATGTGAAATGCAAATGCAAGTACAGGAAAGTAAACAAACCTCTCATAATGCAAGATGTACTCATCGCACTGGTGTTTAAACCTCATATGGGGTAACACACATGCAAGACACACAATACCTCTCAAAATGTAGGATGTACTCATCGCACAGGTCTTTAGACTGCATATGGGGCAACAAATGGTTTTTTATTATTTTATAAAGGTACCGGGAGTTATTTTTCATCAAACGACATAAAAAACCCTATTTTGTAACCAACAAAAAGCTTGATAAAAAGTGGTTAAGGGTTAGGGTTTTGATATATTGTATTGTAGCATTTGCAGCGGTATTGAGTTGTAGGGATTGCTGGTTGTAATCGGTTTGATTTACTGGATAATAATATTGGACTCTCTGTTTGGTGGATGTAGCCCAAGTTTGGGTGAACCACGTTAAAACTTATCTCTTTCTGTTATTATTTCTATGTATTTCCATTCCTCTGTTTAATCTTTATTTGCATTTAATTGATATCTTCTGTCGGCTAACCCTAACACTAGAGCACCGCTCATTAGTTCTCAAAGTTTCATGATGGGGAAATATTCAGTATAGTAGGAACAAGTTGTAGATCTTGTTTGCAGATCCTGACAAAAATTAGGGCACTAGACTTGGGTCCCCTCTCTTTAGTCCCTGACTATTCTACTTCAGAACCCTGAAAACAGGTGCACAGTTATTTGTTATTTTACATCTTTCTGTAGCAACATTTTTCATTATTCGTCTGCTTACTGTTGTATTTGCATAATTAGGGTTTTAAGGTACAATTGAGTATAAGAGAAGATAATTGGTAATCAAATCATAAAAATCTAAGTTTCCCTACATCTCATAGTGACCTAGGGTATGATAGTATATTGCAACTTGACCCTAGGTCCTCGAATGAATGTGTGAAAGGAGGATATACACTAAAACTACCAAAAACTCTACTATCCAAATTTTACCCTTTACATTTTGGTGAACCTGGGTTATTGGACTTATTTTCACCTTCTTGAGTGTTTTGCTTCAGATTTGCATTGATTTTCATTCATCTTATTGCATTGGAAAACTTACAAAATAATTGAAAAATTTGAAAAAAAAATTAGAAACCCTAGTTTGCATAGGTTTCTATTTTGCATCAATTAATTTGAATTTCATCAAATTTTTTATTTTTGCATTATATCTGAGTTAAATTACAGATAATTACTCGAAAGTTTTTTGGTTTTCAGAGGTAGTTGATTGAAGGAGATTCTATGATCATCATCAATGGTTTAAGAAGCAAGAAGCTTGTAAATTGGAAACTGCAAGCAAATCTGGATCAGGCTTTATCGTTGCTGGAAGGGTTTGAGATAGTAACGTTTAATCATATTTTGAGAGAAGGAAATCAAGAAGCAGACAGGTTGGCCAACCTCAGGGTAGATGGAATCTTTTTCAGAGAAATCCCTGGTACTCAAGAACTTGGTGCAGTTTAAGAAAGGAAGATGTGGGTGGTTGGGAGGGAGCCTTGCCACCCCATGATGGGTGGCAAGGCTGAGACAACATTGAGAGTAATGATGTTTCCTAGGGGTAGTAATGCAGGCATGAGTGGAAGGGATGTTGCATTCATTCAGACAAGTGCGAAGTGGATTGAACGGAGTGGCAGTATAGCTAGTAATCGAGAAGCTTCGGCAGGGTTTTGTTAAGAAGCTTGAGGAAGGAGTATTCTCATCTGTTTTCTCCCTCCACATTTCGCTAGATGCCGTCACACTTTGTGGTTAGAATCTCTGTAGAATCCATTCGCTGTGGAGGAATGGACACCCTAGTTAGGCTCATCAACGAAAAAAGACAGATGGCCTTCATAGGGGAAGTTACTGATCTTAGGCTATGAAGAATGCTTCGTCGCTCGGATGATTTGACGGTGGAAGCTGTTAAAATGCTCTTAGGGAAAGAATTCTTGGAGAACGGTGAGAGGTATAGGGTTGACACAGATATTTCCTCTCGGGTGCTTGCTATGCTACTAGAAATCGGGACGGACAAAGGCGAGGTAGAGGCATTAATGAAAGGTATCTTCAATTCTGAGCATCTGGGGGATCTGGAGCTTTCTTTGCAAGTTGCTTGCCCTGGCATTGGTATTCCCCGCCCAAAAGATTGGGCTTTGCTTGAAGATCTAGGTGAAGTCATTAAACTTTTCCCGTTCATCCTGGATGTTAGGGGTTTCGAGTTGGTGCTGCTGAAGGAGCAAGCGGAGATTGCAGTGGATTACTTCAAGAAATCCCTTGGCTTGGTGATGGTGGATGGATTCGATTAGGTGGATAGCTTTAGCAGGAAACTATCTGAACATGTTTTCTAGTTGATATCGGTCCCTTGCTTCCTTTCGTATAGCAGAAGCAAGGCTTTGTTAGATATTAGGAGGTTATGTTATACAGTTAGGTGTCGCACTGGCCCTGCGTGGTCATAAATAATCTCTCTCAGTATGTATCGGGCTTCTGTTTGTGCCCATCTGGTCAGCCAAGGTTTGGTAGTAAACTTTGTATTTTGGACATATATTTTAATATAGTTCAGTATTATGAATTAAAAAAAAATTACAGATAATTACAAAAATTCATTAGTTTGCATTGCATTTTCATCATAAAATTACTAGGGGTTTGTTGAAAATTGTGAATTTTGCATATAACCTAGTAATTCCAAAATCTAGGGTTCGTAGGTAAAATCTTGTTTCATATTTTTCTACTGATTTTAGAGACTCATTCAAATTTGCATTTGGCTGTAGTCTTGCATTTTAGAGCAAATTTGCATTTGGATTTCAAAAATTTGCATTTTTGCATAGAAAAATTCAACAAAAAACTAGCATTTTCATTGGTTTTTCACTAGTTTGGCACTTGCATTTTTCTTGTTAGAGCTTGGAAAATATTTTCAGATTTGAGAACATTTAATTTTCATCATACATCAGCTTGAAAAACATTCATATAACATTTTACATCAAGATCTCAAACCTAGGGCTTGAAAAACATCGATTTTCACTAAATTTGGTCTTATCGACTCTCCAATTTTGCACCATAGGCATGTTGTGAAGAATATTTTTACACTAATTGACTGATATCAGGGGTATTATCTTCTTCCCCTCCTAAAATTCTTTACAACACCTTGTTATTGGCCTCTTGTATTGAAAATTGGGTGAAAAATTGCCTATTTTTGCTATTTTTGCCCTAGGGTTTGGCCTAGTTTGCACCCTAAGCATGTTGTAATAGAATTTATGCTTGTAGGTGACTAATAGCACTGATATTATTTTCTACACCTCCTTAAATTCTTTACAATACCCATTTGGCTAGGTCTTGGAATTGAAAAATCGTGAAAAATTGTCTATTTTTGCTATATTTTCAATAGAGTTTGACCTTGAGTGGCACTATAAGTGTGTTGTAATAGATACTTTTTAATTAGGTGGCTGCTATTACTGATATAATTTTTTGATCATCATCATTTTCCTCACAACACCCTTTGTCATGCTCTTTTGCATTGAGATTTGGTGAAAAACCGCTTATTAAAGTGTATTTTCACTATATTTTGACTTGTCATCACCTTAGATTTGCATCAAGAGTGTGTTGTGAAGGATCTTATTGCTGTATTGGATTAATATCAGACATATAATTTTCTGTATTGGACTAATATCAGTCATAAATCACAAAGAAATCAACACACAAAAAGAAGGAAGAGAAGGCGTCGAGCTTACTTGGCATCTCAACAAGAAAACATTGATCCAAACATTGAACAAAACAAAGATGATCCTAACAAAGACAAGAATTGGGCTATGGTACCTCATGTCCCACTTTCCTCTAAAATTTAGGAGTGGGAGGATGACGATGATTTACTTGATGACCGCTAGCCTGGGAGATCTTACAGGTAAGTATCTCTAACCCTTTATCTCTCTTGTGATGTTTTTCCCCCATGATGTGTTATGTGTTGTTTAGGCCTCCTGGGATGACACCTGATTCACTTGTAAGGTCTAGGATACTATGGTACTACCTCTGTTGTGACCTTCTTCTATTTGTATCATCATTCTTCTATATTGCCTCTCTCTCTAATTTCATTATTGTGTGTTGTGTCTTACGGATATAGCGTTGCGGTTGGTGACTTGGGGGCACCCTCCTATGTGACTGTCCCTAAGACACTTTTTTCTCCTCTCTTATTTATTGTTTCCCTTCCTTTAGTGTTTCTATCTAGCAGGGGGATGACAAAAAACATTTATACTGATGCAGACCTAGCATCCCTTTCACAAGAAATCAAAAATTGGACTTAGTTCCTAATATGACGATGGGGTTGTATATCTTATCTAATGCTTGGCTAGTGGAAGCACTCGTGCTTTCTACATAGTGAATTTGATGATGTTTTTATCTCATTTACAAACCATAACAATACTAATGCTCTAAGTACTTTGTTTGTCTTTGAATCTCACCTTGGTGTACTTGATTCAGAGATCTTCATGATATAGCCACACAGTTATCCTCAAACTCTGAATTCATAGTATAACCTTGGCTCTTTATGTGGTTAATCATATGCATTGATTTTGTTGTTTATAATGATTATGTAGACACTAACATGTTTCTTGCAGGGATGTGTTTATGGGAACATTTGGCGATCATAAAGTACATGTCACCTCCGGGGGGCATGGGCTTTGCGAAAGTTTGTGTTCCCTTGTGTGTTTTCTTCCTACCTTAATGTGCTTGATATCAATGCCTGATATCAACCACCTTAAGGTGGGGGCATATATAAGGTAAGCTATCTATTCTAGATGCTAGTAAAGTGTGTTTGAACAATCTTGAAATCTGTTTCGTATACGTCCTTTTCACCGTAAGGCGTCTCCATGATGTAGGTGGGGTTTTATACTTCTTTTAGCTCATACGTCCTTTTCACCATAAGGCATCTCCATGATGCGGGTGGGGTTGTATGCCCTGCTTCCTTTTCATTGTGAGGCATCTTTGTGATGCAAGTGGGATTGCATTTTCAAAAGTTCTCTGTGGAGGCAGGGATTGGTTCTGTGACTAACTCAACCCTTAAGCGTGTCTTCGACAATTATTGTTGTGAAGCCCAATCATTGGTGTGTGCCTGTAATGTGCTTGAGATGGTGATGAACCTTGAAATAGGAACATTCCATCGCTTGTCTATCGTGTTTTCTCCATGTCTTCAAAGTGTGTGTTTGGCATGCTTTCTTTGTTGGTGTGTCTATTGCCCCATATGCATTCTAAAGACCTATACGATGAGTACATCCTACATTTTGGGAGGTTTTATGTGTCTCGCGTGTGTGTTGCCCCATATGCAGTTTAAAGACCTATGCGATGAGTACATCCTGCATTATGGGAGGTTTGTTTACTTTCATGTACCTGCATTTGCATTTCATATATATGAGGAAAAGAAAAGAAATGAAATCATTCCTATCTTCCATGTATTAATGTGTCTTCTTTGCATTCAATGTATTCCTCGTGTTTTGCGTAACTATAACTGTCTTCTTCGTGTTTTGTGTGCCTATCATTGTCTTCAATGTGTTTGACATGTCTTCTCCATGCTTGGTGTGTTTGTTGTGTTTGTTGACCATACTTTAATGCATGTATTGGCCTCGTGTTTATACATACATTAAAGTGGGGGCTAAATGTAATGTCAAAAAATGTCCCCTTGGGGGCTTTTCCCTCATAAGGTTTAGCTCTCAAGTCTTTAGTGTGCATTTAGGACATATTACATCATATTTCAACATCCTGATGAGAAAACCCCTAAGTGTCTTGGCAAATAGGACCTAGGGGGTCTACTTCAGATAACCCCTGCCCAAAATAGGGGGGGACTTGGGTGCTCACACCCAAGTCCTGCCCTATTTTGGGGTAGTCCCAATTTTTGGGTGTCGGCTTGTGACTGTTATTTGGGTCCTATGTCGACACGATAAGTTTGAATTACAAAATTCTTGGTAGGAGTGTTTGTAGTTGCATATAAAAGCATGTTTAGGCATTCATTTGTAAACTAGATGATTACTGGAAAGCTATTGTGCTCTAAAGGTGATTCAAGGCTTTCTTTGTGTTGCAAGAGTAGATTTGTGTTGTCTATGTGTTTATATTTGTAGATTCGAGCAATCATCTCCTCATGGCATGAAGATCTTCTTCCTCCATGAGATCTTCACTACAAGGTGACATTCATTTGTGTTTGTAAGCATTTATCATTTGGTTTTTGCCTCTGCCTCCCAAGGAGATGCACTCTCTATCTGACAATTATGTTCAGAAGGCTTGAATATCTCTTTGGGGCTTGACTGAGGCAAGCCTCTAAACACCACAACCCCCTCCCAAAGTTTTCATGGTTGCAGGTTATAGGTGTCGGATCTGGAGAAAGTGAAGTTGTAGGAGGGTACAACTGAGTGTCAGAATTGTAGATCAGAGAAAAAAATAGCTCCTTGGACTAGGTCGCCCACTCATTAGTCCTCAAAGCTTCATGACGGGAAAATCTTCAGTACAACAGGAACAGGTTGCAGATCTTGTTCGTAGATCCTAACAAAAATTAGGGCATTGGATTTGGGAACCCGCCCTTTAGTCCTCGACTATTTTGCTTCAGAATCCTAAAAATAGGTGCACAGTTATTTGTTAGTTTACATCTTTTTGTAGCAACATTTTCTATTATTCATCTGTTTACTATTGTATTTGCATGATTAGGGTTTCAAAGGTACAATTGAGAATAAGAGAAGATAATTGGCAATCAAATCATAAAAATCCAAGTTTCCCTACATCTCATAGTGACCTAGGGTATGATAGTACATTGCAAATTGACCTTAAGTCCTTGAATGAAAGGGTGAAAGGAGGATATACACTAAAACTACCAAAAACTCTACTATCCAAATTTACCCTTTACAACATCGATGAAAACCTATATGCAACAATCTCCCCCTTTGTCATTGATGGCAACACATAACTTGATCTATACACATTTCTCCCCCTTTGACATCAATGGGAAAGGGCAAGTGGTCTTCTTCTGCTCCAGTAAAAAAACAAGTAGGCTCCCCCTGTCTGAATGTTTCTTATCACTTTTATAAGTCAACTCCCCTTGAGGAGCAACCTCTAACTTTTTAGAAACTGATGTAGCAAAAATTGAACTTCGAGATACTATGTATAATGTTCCATATTTATATCAAAATAACATTACATATTCTTATTTTATTCACCGCATATACAAACTTCAAAATCTATCATAACTTCTAAAACTTTGTTTACTAGGAAGGCAGAATATTTTTGTAAATTACCTTCAACTGAGCAAGAGTTGAGTCCTAGTTCTTCTTTGTAGAGGATAGGATATGAGATTGGCTCTCAAACTAAATATGCAAGTCTTTTGCTTCTTCTAAAGTGGTTGACATTTTAACTTTTTGAGCCACATTTTTTGCTTCAGTCAGGATGCTAGTAAAGACTTCTAATTTCATATCCAGAACCTTTCTTAGTTGACCTGTTTCTCCCATGATTTTCTCTCTTTGCTCTAGGAGCTGCTTTAACTAACTATGCAAGTCTTCAATTTTAGCCCTAATGGTTCCATCTCTATCCTTTAGGGGATCATACACTTTGGCCACTTGAGTTAGTTGTGACTTAATAGAGTCATCTTGATCCTTTATGTTCTTTGTAGTGGCTGGCCAATTCAAACAAAATTGATACAAATTTTTTGATTCCTCAATGCTTTTCTGGAAAATTTTCAAATGTTCTTGCAGATTGTTATGTGCCTTTGTACACCTATTAGACACTTCAGCCAACCCTTTTTTTATTTAATTGTTTTGCTATCTTTTTCTTAGCTTGTTTCTCTAAGTAAGAAGAATGAGTCTTGAAAGACTCAAGCATGAGTTTCATCTGCTAAGTAGGAGGCATGGTAGGATCTCTCTTAACCTCAGACAATTCCTCTTGTAACATTTTGATTGCCTCTTCTAATACTTCAACTCCTTCAACCTGTTGCTGTAGAATCTCTTGTCTTGCAGAGGATTGAAGAATATCTCCTAGTTGTAACTTGTGAAGAGGAGATATATTAGACAAGTTAACTTGTCCATCTAACACTGGTAGCTGTAACAACTGTGGAGAGACCACCAGTTCAATTTGCATTTTTTGAGAAAGAAACTCCTTGATAGAATCAACTAGCATAGAGGAGGATGATGTATCTTGTTCCTTTTGTAATTTCTCCTCTGAATCATTTTTTGTCTGCCCCTCTTCCCTTTCAGGGTTATTCTGCTACTCTATAATCACAAGAGGTTGATCATCATACCCAATATTATGATCCAGAGAATCATTATCTTCTTCATGAACATCTTGTTCTTGATCTTTTGTTGCTTGCTCTTCTTTCTCCTCTTAAAGAACTTGATGTTTAGTGATATGTGAAGGATATGTAGTCAAATGAGGTGGAGATACAATGTTGTGTGGTGGAGAAACTTGTGGTTGCTCCACATTTTCAGTTCCTTTTACCTCACTTACAATTTTCCCTATCACAACCTCTATTTCCTTTTGAATTTTCTCTTTATCACTTTCCTTCATGCCCATAAGTGTGTCCACTCTTTTTTTGTCCTTAATTCTTGGGCTTGAATTTGGGCCAATTTATCCTTTTCTTCCTGAGACATAGATGATCTATCCTTTTCAAGAACTTGTTGTCTCAGCTCATTATTCATTTTAATGGCTTCTTCTCTTTTCTTCCTTAAGGCTTGAGCTAGACTTTCTAACACTTTTTCAATCACATCAATCATGAGCAAGTTATATTTGAGCATATACTTGATCACTACTTTTTCAATAGTCTTTTGATCCTCAAGAGGAACATTAGGGTACAACTTAGCAGTGTGCTTTAACAACCCATGTTGTTCAATTACATTGAAAACAACTTGCAATTGTAGAGGACCTTCTGTAGTTGCCATTAGAGGATTTTACTTAGACTTCTTATCTTTTCTTATTAGCTTGGAGGTTTCCTCTCACCTTCTTCCTCTTCCTCTTCAATCACTACTTGCTTCACCTTCTTCCTTTTGGCTTGAATTATAGGTCTTGCATGCTTCTTTTCTCTGGTCTTCTTTTGTGTTTGTGTCTCAGAAGAAACTCTTCTTTATGTGGATCCCATTTGTACTGACCCAGAGGGTAGTGGTACATTTGTAGTAGCAGAAGTGGCTCTGCTAGTTCTCCCTGAGTTCTGTGTAACTGATGGAGCTATAGAAAAATGATGTATCTCCTTCGTAGGGACTTCTAAAGTAGTTCTGGATGAGATGCCCCACTTCTCATGCATCTTACCCCTATTCTTCTCAAGATGTTTTTCTACATCCTTCTTATGCATTTTGTTCATGATTTCATCATACGTTCTAAACCTTTGAGTAGAGGTATCTATGGGTTTCTTGAGCAAGATGTCAGCATAGACTTTTATTTCTTCTTTAGAGACTTCATATGGAAGTCTAGGAATCCATGCAGTTCTAGGTTCAACTGCATCCATGTAGGTGTAATCCTTGGTTTTAAACCAAATATTTAATCTTCTCCTTATATAGCTGAATAGAGTAGTAAGGAATCCTTTCTCTGGCATGCATGTTGGCCTGAAGGGTTTTGAAGAAACCCTAGTACATTGTTTTGTAGTGATTTAGATCACTAAACCCCTTTACATGACTCTTGATTTGTGTTGCTATTGGAATGTGCTCTTGCCAGATCTTTCCACTAAATCCAGGTAATTCACTTAAGAAACAAAATGTAAGATAGATAATCAATGTACCATATCTAAAAATGTATCCGGTTTCCTTTGTCCTTAAATTCTCCATAAGTTGTTCTTTCATGACCTCACAAAGGTCAAAATATTTTCCTTCTTTGACCATCTGGTATGCAGTATGAATGGCAGTACCAATGGTAGAACCTTCTCTATTTGTAAATTAAACTTTGTAGGCAATTCCCATGGTTGCATAACAAACACCTGAATTGATTATGTCATTCAAAGTTAGTGTTCTTTTATCAAATTTTGCTCTGGTCAGCACAATAGCCTTTTCATTCTTCATTGACTTCATCACTGGTACAAATCTGATGGAACATAACCTAGTGACAACCTTAATTGCGTCCTTGGTTATCTAGTAGGGTTTGTCCATATATATGAATTCATTGTGAATTCTTCTCAATATGAATCTAACCCACTCGTGCTCAGCACATAAATCAAGGTAGTATTTCCAAATGTCTAAGTGTTTTGCCCCCACATTTGCATATTTGGATTTATAGATAACGCCATCATCCAGAAGTTGATTTCTAACCTCCTAAAATTTCACATGATTAATTTCATCCATTTTTGAGTGACATAAATTATGAAATCTTCTATATAAACAACATATGTAGGTATATAGGAAAATGCTCCTTTCATATCGAACTACATTGCCTTAAAAGGATATTTCTTATATTTAGGTCTAGGTTTCTTATAAACACTAACTAGTTGTTGAGTCACCATCACCATTTTTATGAATCTAGCAACTAGGGTTTTAAGAAGCAGTAGTTTTGATAAATACCTTTTTGTGCAAGCTCTAAGATTTTTCCTTCAGCTCAATTCTTCTCAAATTTTCTGAACGCTTTGATAGACTTCTTTTTTGCTCAACTCCGGAGGTGAATACTTAATTGCAAATGAATTTTGATTGTCCAAAAATGTATAAGTATCTTGCATTTGTCCTAAATTTCCATAATTGATGCTCCTTCATTTGGTAGGTAACCTATTGTAGGGTTTCCCTGTGAACTCACAAAGACTCAAGGATTCTCCACAAACCTCTACATTAAGTTATTCTACTCTGTACATTTGGTAAAAATATATTATCTTGTCATATCAACATCCTCTCCAGCTAGTTTCATTCAACTTAACTGTGTGCGTGGATTTCACTTGCAAATACCATGACTTCTAGAAGGGGGGAAGAAATAATATATCTTGATTAGCTCCCCTTGACCCTATGTCTTATTTCAATTGGAAACAGAGTCATCTGCACTAGGCAGAGATGACATTCCTCCTTTTCATTACTTTGTTTTGTCTTCCTTCTCCATATCTTTGCCATTTCCTTCTATTGAGTTACAATTTCCTTTGTCTTCTTGTGCTAAATAGATGGTTTCTCTAAATATCTCTTGCAGAATCTTGCCTTATGCACAATATTGTCACATTTGTAGCAAACAACATTATATTCAAGAGTCATACCATTTCTCCTTAGCTTGGATCTACACTCAACAACCTTATGAACAGAATTATTGTATGCATAAAAATACCCATAGAAAGAATGAGAGATCACAACATCATGTCTTGTAGGCACAAATTAATTTTTCTTTATGTAGTAATTTCTTCTTGCCTTGGTTCTAAAATCAATAGCCTTATGACCAAATTTATAGCAAGAATAATAGTAACCATAAAAGGATTGAGAGAACTTGGGATTGGTAACCTGTTTAGAAGGAGGCTTCTTGGAAGCTTCCTTGATGCTTATGAAGTCATTATTTATCCCCTACGTCTCTTCTTTAGGTTCTTTAGAACAGGGTTCTCCCTTCTTACTTTCAAACATAATCTTTTCAATTCCAAAGAAGTTTTCAGGTACATCTATCTTTGAACTCTGACCTTTCTTAAATCCAATGCCATCCTTATTCTTAAGTGGTCTTTGACAACTGATTATTTCATCAAGGATGTTGGTACTTTTCTAAAGTTTTAGACCTCTGTCTATTTGTTCCTTTGCCGTTTCCAATTCTTTCTTTAGGGAGACAACTTCTTCAAGTTTGGAGCATTCAACTTATTTGTCATTTAGATTTACATTTAGACAATATGCAAGCTTCTTACTTTCTTCAATTTGAACCTTCAACTTTGCAATTGCATCTTTTGATTTTATGAGCTTGATTTTATAGTCTTCATTTTCACTTCTTGGTGCATCCAGATCTTCTAGGGCAGAAATAAGTTCTCCTTCATAATCAACCGCACAATCTTCATGATTGTAGGTTGTCATGTTTATAGAATCTTCTAGAGGATTCTTCCCAATAAATCTTACTATTGTTCCCATGTGTTCCTCACCAAGATCTACCTCAGTTGTTAGGCTACATCCAAGGAACCTTACTCTAATACCAATTATTGAACACAAAGAAGTACTGAGAGGGGGGTGAATCAGTACATAATCAAATTACTTTATTTTTAGCAACATCCAAACTTATGTGAACATTCAATACATGAGAATGTTGAACACATCAGGATACTGAGAGGGGGGTTAAATTAGCATCTAAACAAACTTCAACTTCTTTAGAGCAGATTAAAACTTAAGCATTACAACATTAACATAAGCATGAAATATTAACACAATGCACATCAACACATAACACCATATATATGTGGAAAACCCAACAAGGGAAAAACAATGGTGAGGATTAAATCACAATATGTGAAGCTCAAAATTACAACTTTGTTCTAGGGCTACAACCCAAGGAAGCTACTACTCCCTATTTACTTTGGTTTAGGCCTACAACCCAAGGAAGCAACTACTCCCTAAAAACTTTACTTTAGGGTCACTCCCAAGGAAGCTAGAACTCCTTGCAGACTTTTTTTTAGGGCTACAACCCAAGGAAGCAACTACTCCCTAATCTGGGAACAAACTCAGAAAAGATTACAGTATGACAGTTCTACTTCCTGAAAACTAACATTGAAGTTCACACCTTTGATGATTACAATTCTACTTCTGATAATTGGATAAATTAGGCACACTATTCACTTCCTTCTTGTTACATAGATTTCTTCAAGATGAATCATGACAACTTCTAACACATTTGCTCTTTCTCCTTTAGTCGCACATCATAATGCAATCATTCTACTCTTTTTTTTCTTGTGAACATTTTCAATCACTTTACATTTACACTTTGCCTAAATCAATTTGATTTACAATTTATACATGATATTACATTGATTACATTGCTTGTTAGCTAGAGACAACATGAAATATACATTTACAAATCGGCCAGACAACACACAACATGAAACATGTAGAGGACAAGTCCTAAACAAGACTACACACTACACTAGTAGAAGACCCATGCCTTGTGGACATCAACACTTGTTTAACCAGGTCTAAAACATTCTTCATAGCAACAAATATCAAGGAATTACATCCACACACTCCGATCATTTGAAAATAGGATAGTCTTAAGCAAAGACATATGAAACTTGAAGCATAATAACCACAACAACTTGAAAACCTTGTGTGGTACTAGAAACAAGAAAGATCTTCATGAAACTCTTCCAAATGAGTCTACGAGACTCATACAACATCTCCAAACACAACTTTACCTCTACACATCAAATATTTTGTGCAACACATCTTCAATCATGAATTCTGAGAACAAGTCATCCAGAACACACTGCAACATACTATCATTGAAAAACTGAGCTTGCGGATCACAAATAAACTTGAACTGCAAGGAAACATGTAATGCAATCCATAAACATTTCCACAAAACCATAAAGGCAAACATTCACATCCAGAGGAATGCTCAGCATTCCAACAGGACTTCAACACCACCTTGTTCTGCGAGAACACATGTCGACACTCTTTCACACATAAATTTCACAGCAGAAGGATGGATGATTTAAAACTTTGGAATTATCACATTCACTGCACCTTGAACATAGTTCCAGAACCACATAGCCATAACTACAAATGTAGAGGAATTAGAAGCATTCCATTACTGTATAGAAAATGTCTTCTTTAGAGCCAACACTATCTTCAAACTATCAACTGCAAAACATCCTGCTGGTAATCTAATCATCTTATGCTTATAATTCCCATATTAATGTATTTTTTTGATGCTTCTAATTCCCATCTTAAAATATAACTTCATAATCAACTCTACATTGATCAAGGCATGACATCCAACCATGAACTTCAAGAACCTCATTATATTCAACATGACATCCAACCATGAACTGTGTCTTCACTGTTGGAGAGGACATGGCATCTAACCATGAACTTCTAATTCCCATATCATTGTATCTTCTTTATAACATGAAATCCAACCATGAACACTATCACACATCCATGATAGTGTTGACATCAATGACAACCTTAGGAACCATATGTGTAACAAAGAAATGCAAGAAGACAAAAACACACAACCATAACACCAAATTTACATGGAAAACCCAAGAAGGGAAAAACCATAGTGAGAAAGATGCTTGGATCTGCTTTCTAAATCTTGCCTCACAAATAAAAACATGATTATAATATTATTTATGGGCTACAACCTAGAGGAAGCTGCAACTCCCTCAACAGTTACAACATTTACAATACTTGTCTCAAGGTTCTTCATGCAACAAGAATCTTGATCACTTCATCCTTTACACTATTATCTATCTTCCTTATAACAACAATATTGATCTCCACAACATCAAAACATATTTTGGAATCCCACTTTATCATTGTAGAGCTCATCATATCTTATGTAACATTATTATATTACATGAACTGATCCTTAGAACTTTTCATCATTATATCTCCTTTTGCTGTAAGTATATTCACACAATATCAATTTTATATTATCATTCATAACACATACCTTTCAGTGATTTTGATTCTTCATATATATCCTCTGTAAACTTCAAGAATCTTCCTCCTTGGTCAGACATAATGAAACATGTAGCATGAAGTGTGTAATGGCCATATCAGTTGGCTCCCAAACATGTGTGGTAGACAAAATTCCAATGCGGTTCAAGAATAAGGCATAATAAAGTCCTATCTCAATTTGACACTCTTCCATGATGTCACACACACCATACATGGCATGATCAACAACATATATCAGGTCAGCATAGCTAACACTTACTCTTCCTTACATTTAACTCCAAACTAAAAGTGGGTACCAGAGAAGATTGAATTATATCATGTAGATCACACTATGAATATTATATGACTTGTAAAACATTTTTGAACACCTCTCTTAACAAACCAAGTACTTATATGATAGTGCAAACACTTGAACATTGATTCCAATATCCTTACCATACTCTGATAGCATAGTCTTGAAGTGAAACATTGAAGATCATACTTGCGATAAACAAAAATAATTAAAACTTGAATTAAGCATACCAACTAATCTAGTGTACTTGTATTTCCATCAACAAGGCTAAATATGCATGTGCAGTGTACTATGATAACATTAACTCTCTCCTTCTATTCACACTACTCAGTACCAAGGCATGTCTTCATAGATTTGACTCTAGAAATTCATTTGCAATATAAATTATTTCTTGAAACTTGAAACATACATACTTGTTACTCATATCTACTTATCCTCAAAGCCTTAACTTCATATCTTTAACTGAAAAGAAGTGTGGAGCATTCTCCTATCGTTCTGTGACAATACTTGCCCTGTTTCTTTATTATCTTCATTCTTCTATCTCACAAACAATTTGTGGTAAGCATTATGATCTTAAATTTGAAACATAGATACCTAAGAGTAATACTTATCCATTTGTCCTATCTGCAATCTCATATCTTCATATGCAGTAGAGTGTGGTACATTCTTTTGAGCTTATAACACCTTTCCTGACATACACTATACTTAACCAATTCTTCTTTAGGTTTTTGCAACTTTATCCATCAGGTGTCAATCAACATGAGTTCATATCTTCAACATGTAGTAAAAACCCAACACTACTAATCATGGTCTTCAAACATAAGTATATCAAGAATGTCAACTTACATATGAGCTTTAGAAAATAAGGTATGCCTATGTACAGATGATACTAATCCATCTATTTTACTTCACAATTCTTAGATCATCATTCTTAGTCTTCTCCTCTGAGTACCTCAGTACATATTCATCTCTTTACTTGTCTAACTCATAATGCTTATTCTGTTGTCTTCATTGATAATCATATTGTTGCAATCTCTTTTTTCATCACCTGCAACCTTGCATACTATAGCACTTCATACCACTGTTGACATCAATGACAACCTATATGCATTAAACATAGTCATCAAGTTGGTGTGTGTTTGAGGCACCCTGAACAATCATGATTGGTTTAGTAGTTGTTTGTGTCTTTGATCTAAGATGTACCATACATATTTATCATGGATGAAGTCGTCGAAGGCTTTGTCAAGCATGTCAAAATATCTACCTCTGAAGGATTTATCAAAAGTATTAAAGGTTTGAAGAAAGAGATTTAACATTGTCGAATTCTACTTTCTGCCAAACAAGAAAAGTACAAAAGAAGGAGAAGCAAGGATATGCTATTGAACACAGTTCAGGTTCACCAAAAATGTAGTGTATGAAAATTAAAAATCTAATGTAATCCAACTATAATCCAATTCAATACATTTACATCTAAGACCTAACTAGCCACTAGGAAGATTATACTGCTATTGTTCAACCAGAAAGAGTAGTTGAACCCAACTAGGTCTGATTGGGTTCTTTTCCTAAAAACTTAACAATTTTATTAGGAAAGAACTATATAAGTAAATAGAAAAAGGATAATTCCCAAAATTCAAGAAATGATCTTAACAAGCTAATAACAAAAAAGAAATAGAGGAAAGAGGGGATCTTGGCACTGAAGTAGGGAAGTGTCAGCCTCAAACACTAGTGCATGCCAAGGACATTATCATGTGGTGCCGTCATCCCAGTAGCAATAAAACACCACAAGGCCATATAGTACGGCTCTACAGAAATCTATACCATTGCCAATGTGTATAGGGAAATGAAACAACTTCCCAGAAATGAAATTTAACTGAAATATATACAAATGAAGCATTTAACATAAAGAAGAAAGCAAATGAGAAATAAAGGAATATAGAGAAAATTCCCATGCATTTGATCTCTTTCCACAACCTACACAATACACAACCAGAAAAACTTGTGGGTTGTTTTAGGGGTTTACCTCAGTCAAACCTCCATTTTGGTTTTGCAACCTCTACAAAAGAGCAAATGGAATAAAAGAGAAAATCTTGTTTGTGCTCTTATCCCAAATGCATCTAGGAGTTAAGAGCATTAGCAACAAAACAAATCTATAAGTATTGCCCTGGTCTATGGGGAAGTACCCTAGTGTGCATAAAATCAAATGGGTGGTGGTCTACACCACAAATATTTACCAATGACAATATATCCATAAAATAATGCAACAAGAACTTTAAAGCAACACCATTTCTTATTAAAAGAAAAATGTTACCTGATTTGCAAGATCACACAAGAGGTTGGGAAGTCCTTGAAGTTTGAGGCTGCAAATGAAAGGGTTCAAAGCCCTTAGAAGATAGACCCACATCCAAGAATGAAGAACTCATAGTATCAATGAACACCCACAATAATAAAGGTCTTGTCAACAATCTAAGAGAGTTGTATCTCCTTCAGAATCTATTCTAAAATCCTTGTAGACGCGAGAGAGATCAACATCTTGTTTTTACTAGAGAGAGAGTTTCAAGAGGAAGCTAGAAAAGTCTCCTTTTTTCAAATCTTGCTCTTTTGCATGCCAAAAGGGAATCTCCCAGGGTTAGGTACATTGTATGGACCATTTTGTTACCACATCAGCATTACCTTTGATAGGATTCTAAGAAATGAGTAGGAGAAGCAATGGTTAAATTTTTGGAATAGTCTGGATGCTAGCATAGTGTGAAGATGTCTATGCGTAGCACTTGTGTTTTGAGAATATTCATCCAAAATTTGCACATGTTCTCAGAAAATTATAATAAATAAATGCTTAGAATTAATTTTGGCAAATATAAGTGATGAGAGAAAAATTAGGCTAAAGTTCTAGGTTAAGTGGCCCTAGAGACATGCTACAGGCGTGGGTGCTAAAATGAGCAAAAACACATGATGAAATTGTGAGGGTACACAATTTTCTATGCTACAATTACAATATATTTGTAAGGCAAGCTTTCACAAGAGTATCACCAGTGAAAGATCTAGAGGCAACATAACAACATCTATAAGACTCTCACAAACAACCTCCATCTCAAGCACCTAATATATAGGATATACAATACATGAAATTGTCAAATGGTAATTAGAAAACCATGAGCAAAAACTACTCAAAAGTGGCACCCAAATTCTTAGGGTTCCATTGTCTCTAATCAAATAAGCCTTATGATGTGTCATAACATGCATCAACACATGTAACTCCCCTTTACAACTCTTTTATGTGTCCAACATGTTTTTTACATTTTCCAATATGGGAGGCCCAACTTCCAAAGATAATAACTTTTGATCTGGGAGGTTGATTAGGCATTTTTTTAAATTCTAGATCTCAAAGAGATCTATGCACTAAGCACCAGGGAACTAGTGTTGAACAACCCAAAAATTTTATTTTGGTCAAAAACCAAATCTATATCCCAGAAATTGAGTTTTTCTATTTTTATAATAAAAAATTACACTTTTGTAATTGCAAGGTTGAGACACCTTTTCTAATATTCTCCCACTTGTCAAACACCTTGCAATGGAAAAGTGAGTATCAATAGTATGATTTAATTGTTATTGGTTGAGAGGCCCATAGACTCCAAACACTATTTGAAGTTCTTTATGTTCACGAGATTAGTTAATGAATCTGTAACATTCATCAAAGTCTCTACATTAAGCAACTTCACTCTGCCATCATCAACCATTTATTTGATAAAATGATATGTACATAAATGTGCTTGGTCTTAGCATGAAATGCCAGGTTCTTAACTAGGCAAAACACACTCTGACTATCACCATAAATTATCATTGCACCCTATTTTATTCTAATATCCAAACACAATCTCTTAAGCCAAATGGCTTCTTTATAGGTGTGAGTAGCTTCCATATACTCAACCTCAGTAGTGGAAAAAGAAACCGTAGCCTATCACTTACTCATCCAGCTAATTGCACCACCAAATAAAGTAAACACATAAGCACTAGTGGATCTTTTTGTTATGTAGAAAAAGAGGGTTTGTTGATTGAGATTGGTAGTTTAATTACATCCTCCTTTCACTACATACATTCAAGGACATTAAACCGAGTTGAATCACAACTTTTGCAAGAGGACTCAGCTACAGGTTTGGTGTCACTTAAAATGACAAGGAAATTTGGAATTTGTTGATTAATTTTTTAAACCTTAGTTTTATTAAGCCTAAAACACTAATTATGAAAAATCGTAAACAAATGAATGAAACATGACAAATGCTCACATAGGAAGACACTAAATGTAGATTAGATACATAACAGATTTTAGATTTTAGAAGGTAGAAACTTCAGGGACAAAAGAGTGGGCGCCCTTGTCTAGTGCAGTGCTTTTTCTGAGGGCTTCTAGATATTTTCTTCTATAGATTGTAACCACTTTAGAGATTCCCAACAGTGCTAAATTGAGGGACAAAAGAGCGGGTGCTATTATCCAATTAGGGATCTTTTTTGTCATTTTCTTTAGATTTGGATTCTTCCTACTATACACTGACCTCCTGCAACTCCTCTTCGTAGAATCTAACACTTGTAACCTATAATCACAAGAGAGGGGTTGAGGGTTGTGGTGTTTAGGAGCTTGCCTCGATCAAGCCCAAGAATGGCATTCAAGCCTTCCAACACCATTGTTAGATAGAGAGTGCGCATCCTTGGTGGACAAAGGCAAAAGCAATGATATGATAAATGATTGAAATAAAAGTAAATGTCACCTCAGAGGTGAAGCTCTCATGGGGAGATGAAGATCTTTTATGACATGAGGAGATGGATTGATGAAGAAAAATTTGCAATAAACATGAACAAACACAACACAATGCTACTCTGCAACACAATGAAAGCCTTGAGTATCCTTAGCATAAGATCACAAGTTCGTATTATCCATATAGGTGTAAAATGAAGTCCTAAACATGTTTATATATGCATTATAACTAAACATTCGTAATTCAAATTGAATAGGCCAACAAAGGGAAACCTTTTAATGGTCACTTTGCAGGCATTTTAAATTTGGGCCTCAACAAAATAAGGCAAGACAAGGGTACAAGCGCCCTTGTCTAGGCACCTATTTTATGGCTAGATTAAGCTCAAAAGTGTCTCCTAAGTCCCATTTGTCATGAGTTTTAGGGGATTCTGCTCCAAGATTCATTTTAACATGCATGATCAAATCTAAAGGACCCTGGAGCTAAACTTATGAGGTAAAAGTCCTAGGGGGATATTTTACGACATAACATTTAGCCCCCACTTTAATGTATGTATGATCGTACAACCCATACATGCATTAAAGTATGGTTAAAAACACATCAGACATGCCAGGAACTTGAAGCTAAGGCATACACAAAGATTAAAAAACTATTTCTAGCCCCCAATCTCAGGTAAGCACTAGAAGACACATCGCAAACATGTAAAACACAATGAAGATAGTATGAAGCATGCAAGACACAAAGAAGATAGTATTGAAGACACATAAAACATAATGAAGACATGAGAGCAGTCATGCAAAACACGATGAATACACTGATATAACCTTTTTTATTTTCATATATATATATATATATGGAAATAAAATTGCAACACAAAACCCAAAAATGTAGGGGGGACCCATTGGCATACCCTTTACACTACACCAAGGGGAAAACACACCATACAAAAACTTGAGTGTAGGGGGGACTCATTGCCACACCCTTTAAACTACACAAGGGGTAAAACATGCCATACAAAACCCGAGTGTAGGGGGGACTCATCGCCACACCCTTTACACTACACAGGGGGGAAATCATGCCATACAAAACCTGAGTGTAGGGGGGACTCATCACCACACCCTTTACACTAGACATGGGGGAAAACACATAGAAGACACACAAAAAACATGAGCACCATATAGTATGCCATAGACATAATATACATCTTAAACATGACAAACATAGGTGATGGAAGGAACTTATTGCTAAGTCCCACCATCTCAAACACGTTGCGACACACTTGATGGTTGGGCTTATGCCACAACAACCACCAAAAACATGCTTAAGGGAGGATAGTCTCAAGATCCAACCCTGCCTCTACGGAGGACTTTTGTAATATAATGATGTGCACTAGCTCAAGAGATACACCATCCTACCTTCCACAAAAGGGCTTTTAAATAAAAGGATACACACTAGCTCAAGAGGTACATTCCACCTCACACAGAGGGCTTCTTTGATAAAGGATATGCTATCTCACATCATGGAGAGGGCTTTTTGCTTGCAATATAAATAAATATGTGCACTTGCACTGGAGATACAACATCCCACCTCATGGAGAGGGCTTACAAACATGCTTTGTTAATAACAAAATCATCAAATAGATATCATTATATATGCCCCCACCTTAAGGTGGTTGATGTCGTGTACCAATATTAAGCATGTTAAGGTAGAGAGAAGAAATGCAAGGGAACAAGATCTCTCATAAATCCCATGCCCCCAAGGTGACATGTGCTCACGATCACTGAATGTTCCCACAAACACATTGATAAGATATGCTGAACAACAAGATGGTTAGAAAACATTACTCTAAGATACAACCATATCATAAAATCTATGCATGAAAATAGTCACATCAAGGACTAGGGCTATACTACAGGCTCGAAGCTGAGTATAACCATCAAACTATACTACAGGTACCTCAGAACTGAGTGTAGCAACAAGGTGAGATATCAATCAAAGTGTACAAGAGCAAATTGAGTGGATTGTAAAATGTTAGTCACAAGAAATACCACACACGATACATCACATAGAGTGATTCTACTAGTCAAGTGTCAAATATATATATAGATCAACCCCATCTTCATATATGGACTAGGTCCATTTTTGCTTTGTTGCTAAAGGGACGCATGGTCTGTATCACTATTTGTTTGTTTTCATCATTCGCCGACTATATAGAATCACTAGAAGAAGGTAAATAATAAAATGAGAAAGGAGAACAAGCCTTAGGAACACCACATAGGAGGATGCCCCCAGGTCATCAAATGCAACATTATGCCCCTAAGGCACGACATACAACAATAAAATAGAGGAGAGGAACAATAGAAGAATGTTAAAATGAATAGAAGAATGGTCACAACAGAGGCAATCTCTTGGTGTCCTTGACCTTAAAGGAGTATCAAGGTTCATCCAAGGAGACCTAAACAACACATAACATATCACAAGGGAACAAAACATATAAGAGGTCATGTAAGCAAGCATAGATATGCTATGACAAAGGTGACCAACAGGGTTAGAAATAGTACTTGTGTATACAACTGAACTAGCAGTTGTCTTTGAGCAAATCATCCTCCTCCCAATCTCAAATGCCAGAGAAAAGAGGTACATAAGGGACAAGTGCCCATTCAGATTCCTTAGCCTTTATCGTATTGACCTTAGGCTCTTCTTTGTTTGTTTCAATGTTAGGTGGTTCAATATTTTCTTGTTGAGGTGATGCGTTATTTCAAGCCAGGGCTTGTCTTATCTTCCTTCTTTCTTTGTCTATTTCTTATTGTTTTATTATTTATATCTCCAAAGGAATCTCATGTTTTTCCATAGGTTTTTGTATCTCAAAAGAAGAAGCAGATGTGTGATTAACCCGTGGTAATGCATGGTATTATTTTCTATGGTTTCCTCCCGATCCTTGTAGGGATGACAAGGGAGGAACCTCAGCATATATCCCTTTTCATTTTAGTCTAGGGGGTTCTCATAATATAGGTTTCTCTTTAGGTACCTCTTGTTGAATAGGGGGTCGGACTAATCTTGATAGTAAGTGCACTTTGTAACACTGATATTCCAAAAAAAGTTGATCTGTTCGTGGTTCAAGTTCTTCTATAGGTTTTGTCCAGAAGTAATCAAGGATGATGTTTTTCTAAGTCACCCTAGGTTCCATAGACTATGGGAAACAATTCTTATAGACATATGGTGAGGAAATTTTAAGTATTGGTGAAGTGTTGGAGGGACAACTTTCATAGCCTTGAGCCATGGGTGGCCTAGTTTTACACGGAAGAGGTCGGATGTCAAAATGATATCAAATGTTTGTTCCAAGGATTTATCAAGTAATTTAATCATAAAATAAATCTTCCCTATGGTTGGGATAAAAGTTCCATTATGTGTTTTTATGATCATGTTGGTAGGTTCATAAGTCTCTTGTATAAGTTTGTGTGAGTAAAGGAACTCTTCTGTAGAAATGTTAGTCATGCAATTTGGATCAACAAGGGCTCCTCTTACTAGAGTCCCCATAATGTTAATGGTAATGTTGAGAGGACCTTCAATGTATTTTCATGTTCCAATGTTTGGTGCAAATGTTATTTCAGGTTTAGGTGTCTTCCTTTTCCTATCAGGGTGAGGAGGGATCATAGCATTGTTTTAACAATGAAAAGCCATAGATGAGAGACTATTTCACACCTAAAACACTTGTTTGAGGGAGAAGAGTAAAAATACACACAAAGTCCACAAAAAAAAAGGATAGGAGGAAAGAGTTCAACACAACAAGGCACAATTGATGATTTTAAAGGCTTTGATCAAGGAAGTGTAAACAAAGTGCATAAATACCTAGTGTTGAAATACACAATGTGTAATTTAACAAATATGCCAATTTTCACACAAAGATATGAAATGAAGCAAAAATTCCAAATGACCAATGGATATATGCTTAATAATGAATGCAAGATTGAAATGAATGATTTTTATGAAAAATGCAATGAAATAAAATGAAACTATGCTTCTTTATGCTTCTAAAATACTCAATTTTTTCACCTTTTTCAATGCAAATGCACAAAATATGTAATAAAATTATCAGAATGATGAGGGGAATAAAATTAAAACCTTTTAATCAGTCCAATAATGCAGAAAAATTTGTCACAACATACCAATCTTACAATTCTAGATGAAAGATTAGCCAAAATGTAGTAAAAATGGAAGGATTTTTGAAACCCTTATAGTGAAATTAAGGCTTGAAAGTATGCAAAATGATGAATAAAATGAATCTAATCAGATTTATTATGTAAAATGACTCAAATCATATTTTAAAATGATGCAAAAATCCTACAATGCTCAATGCAAGTCAAATTTTAAGGAAGTATGAATGAATATGTTATTTTTTGTTGAAATACACAATGTGAAAATGCAAAATTTGAAAAGTAAGATTTGAATGAGTGTGAAAATGAGTAATAAAATCTGAAATAAGATTTTAATTACAAACCCTAGCTTTTGAAATTACTAGGTTATATGAAAAATACAAAATTCTAAGCAAAACCATAGCAAATGAGAGATGCAAATGCAAGGTAAATGATCATGAAAATATTAAATGCTGAAATTTGTCTAAGATCTAATGTAAATATCAGAAAAGTAAATGTTTCCAATAACTTGCAAGGAAAATAGTGCAAATTATGTCTAAATGCAAGCTAAAAATGCTTATTTTTTCAAATTTTTCATTTTTTATGCATGATTTTAAAATGTATGATGATGAAAATAATATGTATGAATGCAAATCTGATGCACAACACTCAACAAGGTGCAAAATTCAATAAAATATGGTTTCACCAAAATGTTATGTAGAAACAAAGGGTTTGTTGATTGAGATTGGTGGTTTAATTAGATCCTCCTTTCACTACATACATTTGAGGACATTAAACCGAGTTGAATCACAAATTTTACAAGAGGACTTAGATACAAGTTTGGTGCCACCTGGAATAACAAGGAAATTTGGAATTTGTTGATTAAATTGTTAAACCTTAGTTTGATTAATCCTAAAACCCTAATTATTCAAAATCGTAAACAAACAGATGAAACCTGACAAATATGATCGCACAGGAAGATGCTAAATGAAGATTAGATACATACTAGATTTTATATTTTAGAAGGTGGAAATTTTAGGGGCAAAAGAGCAGGCACCCTTATCTAGTGTAGTTCTTTTTCTGAGGGCTTCTAGATATTTCCTACTATAGACTACAACCACTTCAGAGATTCTCGACAGTGCTAAATTGAGGGACAAAAGAGCGGGTGCCCTTGTCCAATTAGGGATCTTTTCTATTGTTTTATTTAGATCTTGATTCTTCTTGCTCTACACCAACCTCCTATGACTCCTCTCTGCAGAATTTGACACCTGTAACTTGCAATCATAAGAGAGGGGTTGGGGGTTGTGGTGTTTAGGAGCTTTCCTCTGTCAAGCCTTGAAATGGCATTCAAGCCTTCCAACACCATTGTTAGATAGAGAGTGTGCGTCCTTGGTGGACAGAGAAAAAAGCAATGATATGATAAATGATTGAAACATAAAGTAAATGTCACCTCGGAGGTGAAGCTCTCATGGGGAGATGAAGATCTTTCACACCATGAGGAGATGGATTGATGAAGACAAATATGCAACAAACATGAACAAACACAACACAATACTACTTTGCAACATAATGAAAGCCTTAAGTATCCTTAACATAAGATCACAAGTTTGCATTATCCATCTAGGTGTAAAATGAAGTCCTAAACATGTTTATATATGCATTCTCGCTAAACATTTGTAATTCAAATTGAATAGGTTGACAAAGGGAAACCTTTTAACAATCACTTTGCAGGTATTTAAAATTTGGGCCCTGACAAAATAGGGTAGGACAAGGGTGTGAGTTCCCTTGTCTAGGCACCTATTCTAGGGATAGATTAAGCTCAAAAGTGTCCCCTATGTCCCATTTATCATGGGTTTCAGGGGATTCTGCTTCAGGATTCATTTTTAACATGCATGATTAAATCTAAAGGACCCAGGAGCTAAACTTAGGAGGTAAAAGTCCTAGGGGACATTTTATGACATCACACTTTTGCTATCAACATCACCAACCCAGTCTAAATCCACACAACCATTAATATCAAGGGAATACCTCTCTCCTATTAAATTACCATGCTAACACAAGGACTACTTTGAGGTAGACCACAAATATTTGAAGACTTTTAATTGGATCCCAATAAACTCTATCTAGATTAGACATATATTTAGAAAGAACTCCCACTGCTTAGATAATGTTTGACTAGACTCTAGTAAGGTACTCTACTCATCTCTTCCATCTCTGATGGGGATGTTGGACATTGTGAAGTAGATAACTTCATTCCAATTGTAAAAGGAACACACCACAATCTACAATCCTACATGTTAAACCTCTGTACAATTGAATTGACATAATTACTCTGGCCAAGTCATAGTACAGACCATAAAATACATCAAACTTCTAACTGCACTCTAGTAAGGTACTCTACGCATCTCTTCCATCTTTGATTGGGATGTTGGACATTGTGAAGCAGGTAACTGTTGGAGTCTAGGACAACATTGAGAGGGGGGTAAATCAATGTTGTGTAAAAACTAGAAAATCTAAAACTTATCAAAATTGAGGGAGAATATGTTAACAATCAATTATCATATTTTGCATCAAGGAGATAAACATTGAATGTTTAGACTTCAAAGACAATCAACAACACACAATTTATGAAACAAGGACACAAAGAATTAGGAGTGGAAAACCCTCTAGGGGTAGAAAAACCACTCATGAACTGCCTCACTGGCTTAACTTTGAAAAACTTCTTTACAAGGCCTCACTGGCTGATATATGTGTCTCACTAACAAATGAAAGGTCTCACTAACCTACAAGCCTCACTGGCTAATATATGTGTCTCACTGACAAATGAAAGGTCTCATTGACCTACAAGCCTCACTGGAAAATTCAACCACCATCAAAACATACTGCAAGGTGTGCAAGAAATGATTGTCACTCAATCTGATTTGTACCATTACATAACCTATCTTCTCTTTTGCATATCTCTGTTTAATTACAATCTGAATATCAATCTCATTACCAATTTAATTGATACTCAATCAACTGCATATTGTCTTCATAAATTTGTTGCACAAGGAGATCATCATTTTTGCATTTTGGTGCTCACACCAACTCTCTCATGATCAATGTACTTGCAACATAATTATATGCAAAATCTAAAAACTTTTTCATATTCCTACAATTCCATCTTTTCACACAACACCTACAATAAAATTATAAACAAAAGGACTCTTGGAATTCCTCTCGTCTACAGATTCATCTTCTTCAATTCTCATCTTCTCTGTATAGGACATTTCTTGTGTGAGAAAAATAAAATCTTTCTCATAATTTGATCTTCTTCAATTTACTTTTCATTTTTCTTTTCTTTGCAAATATAAAAGTTAGAAAACATAGGCATTTATCTTTTGCAAAAATCCTTAATCAATCTGCCCCAATAAAATCTCTCTGCTCATTTGCATGAAGTCCTTTCACCTACAAAGAAAAATGACCTATTGCTTCTCTTCAATCAAATCATCTGACATTTATTTTTCCAAGATCTCATAAGAAAAAATGACTTCAAAAACCATTTTTGTTCTCCAAAAAAATTTTCATAATATATCTTCAATAATAAATCAATCTCATCATCTTCTCAAAAATATAATTCTCACAAAAATGTCTTCCAAAATGAATTTCCAATATAATATAATGTCTTAAATTTTTTTTTCTAATATAAACCCTTTAAATCTCGAGAGAGAGAGTGAGATCAATATGTGTTTCAAATAGAAACAAAGCTTTAAAAATTTCTCAAAATACTCAAAAAGTCTCGTAAAAAAATCTTATAAAATCCACTTTACTTGATGTCATAAAAAGATGACATTTAGAAAGCCATCGAATTAGGAGAAAACAAAGTTTCTAAAATAAAATAAAGCCATAAATGGCTTAATGATTGGGCTTCCACCTTAAGGCATATTCAATGCTTTTATAAATTGAGCTCTCCATTTAAATAAAACAATTCGATGCTTTTCAAAAATAATTAAAAACTTAAAAAAAAATTTGGCGCCTATCACATATGATAGCAACCACTTGGAGAGGTAAAAAGGGGTTGGTTGCCCACGTTGCTTACACCTTAAAGATATAACTTAAGTTTTTATGACTTGCAATAGCAAGTCAACACCAAAACATATAAAAAGTGCAACTTGTTTATGATAGGTAGCGAGGAGAGTAAAACCATATCACTTAGCACATTTAAATCTTAAAAACAATGCACTTGGCTAATAAAATTAGTCATTGAACATTGAACTCTATTGACTCCAAAACACCTATAGCTCTTTAATCCTTGAAGACAATATCATGATTGCTTGCATATATGTTCTGGAATTTTGTAATGATCCTTGAATCAATATGAATAAGTTTAAAACATTACAAGTTGTGATTACTCCCTTGACTTGACCTTTCCTTGTCTTGTTTCCATCTCCAAACACTGAGATATTGAGCCTAAATCAAAATCACAGAAGTAGAACAATATGAATATGAACATGATGAGATGACTATGATGAGCAACTCCTCAACTCCTGATTTTGTACTTTTCAAAGTAACTCAATCACAAACTTTGACATCAATCCAACATCAACATGACAACCAGAATGAAACCTCAACAAGATGAACAATACCATAATCCCCTGACATGAAGTATGAGCATCAAACCTTCTTATTAACATGATGAGAACCAATACCAAAACAATACCTGTCCATCATAACCATCTTCTGAAGCCACAACCTAATGAAGACACAACCCATGACAATCATGACATAGAGCATCAAATATTGTTCAACTAAGATCCAACTGAGATCCTCTTTTCAAACCTTTGACATTTTCACATAAACCAACATAACTTATCTCTATGTATATGAATGCACAAGAAATGCATCAAAGCACACAAGAACATGAAGCAACTCCAAACAATATTATGAGTCCATGACAAACTCCAAGCAGAATCAATCATTCTATAAAGTCCTGATGACCCCAAAAGAATGACCTCTGCATTAGACCCATGTGGTCAACCTATGAACATCATGAAAGAAAGAAGAAACACACTTTGTCAACCAACCCTGTATCATAAGATCAAAACATCAATGGCAAACTACACAACACCTTTTTGACATCAATGACAATCAGTCACCATCAATAACTTCATTCCAACTTTAAAAGGAACACACATTGGTCTACAATCCTACATGTTAAACCTATGTTAAACTAAATTGACATACTATGTTAAACCTCTATAAAACTCAATTGACATACTTACTTTGGCCAAGACATAGTTTTGTATTCACTCTATCTCTTCTAATTTTCATCCTAATAATGTGTTTAGTTATGCCAAGATCTTTCATTTCAAATTTAGCTGCAAGTTGAGACTTTATTTCTGAAATCATTCCTTTCCCTTTACCAATAAATAACATATCATCAACATATAATGCAATAAACAAGAATGATCACCATCAGATTTATAATAAACACAGTGATCTAATTTAGAATGCTCAAATCCCAAACTCAACACATATGTATCAAACTTCTAGTACAACATCCTAGGACTTTGTTTGAGGCCATACAAAATTTCTTCAATTTACAAACCAATCTACTTTTACCTTTTACCACACGTAGTGTTCTAGTTGTGTCATATAAATATCCTCCTCCAAATCACCATGAAGGAATGTTGTTTTCACATCCATTTGATCAACCTCTAGATCATAAACAATAGTAATAAAAAGAAAGAATCTAATGGATGTCATTTTTGTAATAGGAGAAAATATCTCACTGTAATCAACACCCTCAACCTAAGAGTAACCTTTTGCAACCAATCATGCTTTGTACTTCTCAATACCTCCATCTAAACCAATCTTTTTCATAAACACCCATTTGCAACCAGTAAGTTTTCATCCTTCAAGCAATGGTACTAGATCTCATGTATCATTCTTTTTTAAAGATACCATTTCTTCATCCATGACAATCTTCCAGGATTCTACATCATTCATACCTAATGCCTCTTCTATAGATCTTGGTTCATCCATGTTAGTATCCAAAGAAAAAATACATCTCTAGTCATCAGGTGAATACCTTTCAGGTGGTTGTCTATTCCTTGTAGATATTCAAACAAGCTGGGTTGGATGTTCTTCCTCCTCTTCTAAAGATTTAGATCTAGATGAGCTCTCCTCCACTTCTTGTCTATCTAGGGGTGTCGATTCAACTTTCTCAGGCATAAAAGGAAGATGAATCATATATTTCTATTCACTTTGTTATGGTTGTAATGTAATAAAAGAAGGCTTTATTTCTCTAAAAATCACACTTTCACTATATATTACCTTCTATGCAATATGATCCCAAAGATTGTATCCTTTCAAACCATAATTGTACCCCATGAAGATACATTTCACAGCCTTGTTTTCAAACTTTATTTGCTTCTTCTTTGGCACATGTGCATATGCCTCACAACCAAAAAATCTAAGATGTCTCAATGAAGGCTTGTGACTCGACCACACCTCCATAGGTGTTTTATCAATAAAAGCTAATGTAGGAGACCTATTAATTATGTAGCAAGTAGTGTCAATAGATTCAACCCAAAACCTTTGTTCTAGACTAGCACCACTAAGCATTCTCCCAGCTTTCTCCATTAGTGTCCTATTCATTCTTTTTACAACTCCATTCTATTGTAGAGAATATATAGTTATGTTTTTCTCTGAATGCCACAATCTTTACATAATCTATTAAAATCATTAGAACAAAATTCACCACCATTGTTAGTCCTCAAAAAAATGATTTTCTTTCTAGTTTGCAACTCAACCATTGCTTTAAATTCTTTAAATCAACTAAAAACTTTAGATTTTCTCTTTAGAAAATATACCCATGTCATACTATAATCATCAATAAATGAAGCATAATATATGCATTTTCCAATGAAAGGAACATCTATATGACGAAATACATTAGAATGAATTTAAGATCCAATACACCACAAGATTTATGAGAATTCGAATAAAACCAAACGCAGAACTTGTTTACCATATATACAATGCTCACGTAAATCAAAATCAAGATTACAGTAAGTTAACCCTTCAACAAGGTTTTTATTTTTCAAGGTCCTTAGACCCTTTTCTCCAATGTGGCCTAATCTCTAGTGCCATAACATAGTCTTCTCTGCATGCAATTTGATTAAGAAGAAAGAGCAGCCTTAGGTACCTAGAAGCCATGACCATCCGCTAAAGAGGAAACCCTCACTTTTTCCAATCAAGTAGTCACAAATGTGCTTTTCATTGAAGTACTATTGTACTCATCATTGTATGTGTCAAGAATACACAATGTTCCAAATCTAACACCTCTAGCGATAACCATAGCACCTCTAACCATCTTGCATCCTACATCAGAAAAGACTACCTACACACTCACATCTATTAGTTTTCTCATAGATAATAAATTTTGTGTTAACACATGGATATGCAACACATCATTAATCATTTTTACTCTACCATCAGGAAATATGATTTTAAATTTACCACTACCAACAATATTTAAATAAGAATCATCACCCAAGTACACCTTACCTCCATCAAATTCTTCATATCAAAAAAACCAATCTCTATTAGGGGTCATATGGAAAGATGTACCTGATTCAATTAACCATCCATCATTACCAACACAAGTGGCCAAAGATGCAATGAACACATCACCATCTTTCTTCTCAGACTCATAATCAAAATCAAGTTTCTATTTTTCTTCTTCTTTTCTTCTTTGCACTCCTTACAAAAGTATTCAAGCTTACCACAATTCTAGCAAATAACTTTGGACTTTCTAAGAGATTTGGCTCTCCCTTTGGACTTGGATTTGTCACATTTCTCACTCTTCTTCCCCTTTTCTCTAGATATTCCATGAACATTCAAGGCCTCTTTGGTACTGATGGATACCTTCCTCCTCATCTCTTCAAAAATAAAAGAATGTACATCTTCAAATTTTAAGACAACAAAAGTACTGGGTGTATGCATAAAGATGGGGGACCAAAAAGTCGCCACCATGGGACTTTTTGTTCCAAAATAGGCCAAAATGTGAGCATGTTATAACACGCTTTCATTTTGACTTGCTTTAAAAGTAAAAAAAACTTCATTTTCTCCCATTCACCCACGCCCAAAGGAGTTTGTATGCAAAAAAATAGTCTTCAAAGTGCGAGCACATTCAAGGAAAGTCTCTCCAAGCAAGTACAAGAAATTGACACTTTCACAATGCCACCTCACCACCAAAGACATCATGAAGCAAATTTGGAGGGCCTAGTAGCCGAAGAAGGTAGGGTTTGTTTAATTTTTGTTAGTTTGAGAAGATTTTTTTGAATTTTGCAATGTTTGATTAGTTTTTTATTTGCATTTATAGTTAATGAGGCAAGAGAAAACCCAAATCTAGTTGAGGGTCAAAAGAACCCCCAAAACCCTCCAAACCCTCAAAACCCACCTTCACGTCCTCACAATGTAAGGAATACATAGGAAAACTACCTAGGGCAAATAGAAGAAAACAAAAGACATCTTCAAACCCTTATTCAAATGATAAACAATCCAAGTGCAAGCACTGATCGTAGGAGAGCACTTGCAAAGTCATTAGAGGAGATTATTTCCCACACTGAATCGGGGACAAAACAAATCACCAAATTTCAATACTATAGGGAGAGGTGTCAGCAATACTATGCTGAAAAATTGTCATATGAACAAGTGAAGAATGAAAAAATTACAAAATCTCAATTGCATGCACATTTTATTAATCCTAAAACTGGCCAAAGATTAGAAGAAACTTGCAAATGGTTCCCTATTCATTGGTGTAGGAATGAAGAAATATCCCAAAACTTTTGAGATAGATGGTACATGGTCTTTGATGAGCACCCATGCAACAATGATGAGGTGCCACAATATTTCTTGAGGAAACTCTATTGCGAGTTCATCCTCAAGAAGATTCCCAATTATTTTGACATTTGAGAGTTCCAAGGTAGAGGTGGTGGCTCTGCCCAAGATAGAGATGGGGCTCAGTGAGATGAAAACTGTGTACCTAGACCCCTATTGAGGCTAGAACGTGTGTCACTCCCTTTGACTTTGAAGGAGAGTGTTGAGGTGGAGACATTACATTCATTGACTACTCTCACATAGTCTCTAGCATAGCATGCAGATGATCTTACCTAGGTTGATGAGGGTGAGAGTAGTAGGCATCATTTATCCCCACATTTGTGTAGTTCATGTGGGAACCTATGTAATTATGGGATGCAAGACGCATGACAGGACTCTTGGTAGGATGTTGTGATGCACGGGCAACATCCAATGTTGGAGACATCCATATCGGATGAGATTGTCCTCACCAATGATGTCTTACATCAGACATTTGGTATTGACTCTTAGGTAATTTTATACATGTTTCATCTTGATTTAATATATTGTTATTTGAAATTTGTAATTAATTTTATGACTATCTATATTATAAGTGAAAAATAATGTATGTAATTGTCTATGCAATGAAATTCCAGTGTCAAAGTCTTCATCCTACCTCTATTAGCCATCCATTAGTAGGTTATGAGATGAGGTCAAGTCAGCAAGTATGTAATTTATCACATGATCATAATTATTGTACATATATCAATGGTAATATTATTTTGTGACAATTTGATGATTTCAACAGTCATCGGCACCTCCACAGTTTCCTTGGTCCCCTAGACGCAAATCCACCACTTATACAGAGGTAAATTTAACCATTTCTAATCATTATGCATTTAAATAATTTTATGTATTTATTTTGGTTGAATAATCTTGAACTTGATTTTCAGACATTGAATATGGACACTCCTCATATTCATGAGTTAGTGCAAGTAGGCTTTGCTATAGCCATTATGTCTTCAAATCCTTTGACCGAGGTATGAGCCAATAACATGAAAATGTCATAATTTTGTATTTCTTGTTTTATCTCATGTCATTTAATGTACATAAATGATATTTATGTTTAGTCAATTTTTCTTCTTGATGCTTCTCACAGGAGCTCACAACTCCAGTCTGTCCAACTATGGACAAAGAGAGAGAAAAGATGATAGATAGTGATCATCGGATGGTAGTAATTGATCAATTACAAATGAGATGTTATATATTTGATACATTTTTTATATTAATGTGCATATTGTTTGATTGTATTAACAGGTGAAGTTGGATGAATGTTTGTTAAGGAGGTCCATTCGACAATAGAGAGAGGATGAGTCACTGATTGGCTATCCATCTTCACGGTCAAGCAAGGGTCGTCAATTATTTCATAAAAGTCCATAGGAAACTAGTTTTTGTTGGAAACAAGGAAGATAACTGAGAGGGGGGGTGAATCAGTTATCTTAAACTTCTTAACTTTCTTATCTACTTTAACAATAGTGTAGTATCAAAACATATAAGCATAAATGAACATGAAAGAAAAAATGAAATCAACACACATAACATAAGTATTTTTATGTAGAAAACCCTATTAAGGGAAAAACCACGGGGTGACTAACCCAAGATTGTATTCTCTGTTAAAAGAATAGAAGTACAAAATGGCACTTGCCAATTAGGGCTCACTGCCTACAAGAGACTCACTGTCTACAAGGTATATAGAATGTAACCAGGTGTTTAAACTGATGAGAAGCATCCACATATGTTAAGGTTCAGTTCTGGTTAGGCTCAATACACTGATCTACTACACTTCATTCTTCCTCTTCTTTGGTGCTGTTGTCCTATCACATACCGGACTTGTATTGCTGCTTCCACACTACTCTATGCTTTTCTTTGCACACCACACCACACACCTTCATATCGAAATCAATTTGGTATATATATCCGAATCAAGGATTTCAACATCTTTCTAGTCAGCATCCAGAAAACTCAAGATATTTCTAAACTCTAGTCTGTCGGCTGAATCCATGCTTACCAAGTGATGCAAATCAAAAAGATAGTTATAGGAGTCATCAATCATGTCATCCAACCATGAATGATCCCTTAAGAAACTTGATCACCATCAATTACTCATCCAGATTAAGGTCTGATGCTCTATCGGTTAGTTCTTCCTCAGTCTACTCTGCCAAACAGGAACCCAACACTTAGGTGCTCATATCTTTTCACTCTTTCATCACCAAAAGCTCAATCTCTGGAATGTATCAGTCATGATACTCCTCTTGACTCCCCCAAGTCCGCACTTTGCTAAGATACTTCCTCTTAGAGATCCAAACCTAATTGTCAGACCTTGTTGTATGCTCTATTCTTGCTCACCGAACCAAAATACTCTTCAATCTGACCTTCGGTATAGACATACCATGTCCTACGGATGTGTGGGATGGACTTTGTTGCCATCAATGACAACACTCATGAAGCCACATAGTGTCTCTTGCCAACAATCTCCCCCTTTGGCATTGATGGCAACACTTAGTGAAAAATGACTGTCACACTACACTCCCCCTTGGCTGATGCTCTATTCTAATGTACACTTTTCCAGAGCTCCCCCTTAGTTGGATTCCATATTTTCACTTCTCCTCACTCCCCCTTTGACATCAATGGAAAAGGGTAGAATTGGCACACCAAAAATTCCAAAAATCAACATATACTTAGCCGCATAAGTATATATACATGTTATACTTACATATACTGAAGTATATCTGCAAAGGTGGTCTTCAACTAAACCACTTCTGTCACCCAACTCTTATTCATCCTATCCAAAATTGAAATGTGACCACTCAGCAAAAATGCAAAAGCTTCTACCCTTTTTAAGTCTATCAGATCACTGGTTCGAGCTGTGGTCTGGGCATTAGTTAGGGCCTCATGCATTGCCTCTAACTTAGGGATAATTATCCCTCTTAGTTCACTTAGCCTACTTATTCTATTTTTATTCTCCTTCTCAAGCTTCTTTATTTTATTTATAGCTGCAATAGTCTGAAATTCTTGATTTATTATGGAAGAGGTGAGAGGATCAAAATTTTGAGATAAACTTGATAGTTTGCTCTCTTGTTCTTCCACCTTCTTGGTAATATCTGTTGTCACAGTGGACCAAGATAGACAAAAGGTGTATAGATCTCTACCATCTTTAAGAGTATTTTCTAAGCTCTTTATCCCAATATCCAAATTTCTCCTATCATTTGTTATAAGTCCTTGTACCTTGGAGAATCTCTTACCCAAAACTCTTTCTAGACTTTCTCTTCTGCTACTTTCTCCAAAGAATCAAAATGTGTGCTAACAGAATTGACAAGAGATTTCAGATTACTAGATGAGGAGGCTGAAAGATCCTTCTGGAAGGATGGCATGATCTTCTCCAACATACCGGATGCAATCTCTATCAGCTCACAGTCTTCCATGTGTGACTTTAGAAGCTTTTCTTTTGCTTTGGCTTGAGCAAACGATGCTACCTTCATTGTTTGGACTGGAGAGAGGGAGTCAAAATTGAGTGGCCCTTTGAATAGCTCCAATTCATCTAATTCCATCATTTCTTTTGTCATGAAATCTTTAACTACTTCTGCAGTGTCTCTTGTCAGAGACAGAGTTTTCTTTCCTTCTGTGGCCTCAGAACTATCATCTGGGGTTTTCTTTGTTTGATCTTTTTCACTTCCCTTGACCTCTTCTTCTTGACTAATTTTCTCATTTTTCTTTCTTCTCCTTCTGTTCCGAGGTCAGCAGGGGGATATGGAAGAGAGATGTTTACTTTTTTAGGGACTTCCTCTTCCAGAGTAGAGGAATCCAAGTTCTTAGTCTTTTCTTCACCTATCTCCTTTGATTCTTCTGCAGTTTTCTCAGTAGAATCTTCCTTTGATATACTTAATCCTTTGACATCTATGTCAGAAGGTTTATCACCTAAGTCCTCTATAATAGGAAGATTGAATCTTTTAAATGTACTCTAGAGGATATCTTCTATTTCTTTTGCCACTTGGTCAGTCTCTCCAAGCATAAGCTGGTTCATTCTTGCTTTGCTCCAGAACTCATCCTTGCAGTCCTTGAAGATCATGTTCATCTGCTGAGGGGTAATGGAAGGATAGAGTTGGATAGCAATCTGTTCCCAGATGTCTAAATCCTTTTCTCTGGCATTATCTTTTCTGAGTTCAAGTACTTTCTCTAAACTCTTGGGGATTAGAGAGATGATTTCAATGAATGCTTTATTGTATAAGTTTAAGTACTTAACTATAGCTTCTTCCAATATCCTTTTGTCTGTGTCACTATACTTATCATAGAAATCTGTCAATGGTTGCAGATTTCCATCCACTATGACTGCCTTGACAACATTATCAACAGAAGGAGTGGACCTTTCAACAAATTCTTCAGCTTCTTCTTCCTTGTTTTCACTGACAGAGGATTCCAAAGAAGTTTTCTTTTTCTTCTTCATTTTCTTAACCTCTTCATTTGTTTCTATCTCTTCATCATCCTTTTGACTTGTATATGATCTTGTGGCCTTTTTCTTGGTTCTCTTCTCACCCTTTCTGGATGTCTTGGCTTCTGGTTTAGTGGCTTTTTGGCTTTCAGAGGTGGTAGGTACAGAGCTCTTGAAGGATCTGGTCCGGGAGGGGGCTTGCACCAGATCACTTTCTCTTTCTACTTCTTGTTTCTCTTTCTCTACTCTTTCTAGTTTCTCTCTATTTGCATCGACTGCTTCTTTAGAAATGCCAAATCTTTTGGCAACTGCCTCTACTTCTCTTCTCACTTTTCTTTTCATCTCTGGTTGTCTTAGCTCAACATGAATCTTCACACTTAACTCTTGAAAGGTTCCAAACCTTTTTGCCTCAGGGTCCTTGGGCTGACTCAGCAGGTGTTGGATATGCAGCTCTAGGATTTTCTCATCAACCTCATACCCCATTGGCATAATCCAGACTATCCTTGGCTCCATTGCCTCCATTAGGCATTGATCAGTGTCTACCATAAAGCACACTGTATCCTTGTATTTCTCAACCAAAGATTGGGAAATTCTTTCTCTGGCCTACATCATACTTTGAAAGTTCTTGAAGTATCCCCAGAGTGCTGTACTTTGAGCCTTTGCATCACCAAGCCCATTCATGTAATCTCTGACTTGTATGGCAACCGGTCTGTCATTTTGCCATACCCAACCACTGGATCCAGGGAGCTCATTCATGTAGTAAAAGAAGAGGCATAATATCAGGCCACCATATTTGAATGAGTTCTTCTTGTCCTTCTTGATCTTATGTAAGTTTTCCAACAGTTAGCTCAGAAGAAGCTCACAAAGATCATAATCTGCATTCTCCCTTAGCATCTGATAATTAGTATAAATAGCAGTTTCGGATACAGAATTCTCCCTACTGGAGTGATATATCTTATAGCCAATTATCATAGAGGTAAACTTGATATCTAGATCAGTGATATCTTCTATAGTCATTGCTCTCTTGTCAAATTTTGATCTGGTAGCCTCACTTACAGTTTAGTTTTTGACCGATTTGAGAGTAGGCAACCCACCGGATGAGTACAATCCTATTACTGCCCTAATGGTATCTTTTGTGATCTTAAATGGCCTTATCAACCACATGAAGTTGTCATGCACTCTGCTTAGAACATACCAGACCCATTCATCTTCTGCAAAATAGGGGAAATGGATGCAATGTCCAAAATACTTATCCCGGATGGCCTTGTACTAAGGTTTGAGTTCAAATAATTCATCTATTAACTACTTGTGATAGATATGCATCAGCTTGGATTCCCCAAATTCCTTGATATTTGCATGAATGTATGCCCTAACGTCTTCTACATGCAAAACCCCATGCGGAATGCTAGAGAAGGTGCCTAAAGGATCAACTTCTAGAGATTTGTAAGGGTATTTCTTGAACTTATGGCACAATCTATCAATGATTTTGACAAAATTTAGAGTAGCCATCTTTCAAAAGATTCAGAGAGAGATATTCAAGAGTGAAAATACCTTTTTACGCCTCTAGGGTTCACGATATGAGCCAGATAAGATTTCTGGATGAATCAACTTCTGCGCTTGATCTTCGAGAGGTTTGAGGCAATTTTGTTGCAGAGCTCCTTGTTCCTTCTTCTCGGATGCAAATGTGCAAATGATGAACAAAAGAACCCTTTTATTTTAGCGCAAACCCTAAATCCATTTTGCAATAAATGCACAACTTAAGTCGTTCCGGTTGCCTTGTTCTTCTTGTTCTAAGAGAGATCTTTCCAGATCATTAAGATGCATTTAGAGTTATTCTTAGTGAATATTGACAATCTATTTTCCTTTCTCCAATATTCCATTTATTCGCAAATCAAGGATATTTCAATTTAGAATCATACCGGATCTAACTATGAGAGTCCTACTTTTGCCGGATGACTGTCAAACCAAATTAGTCTTGGATGCTTAACCTCTTCAAAACTTCTTGTGGATCTTCCATATCTTTACCAAGGCTTATTTAGATATTTCTCTGAGAACCCTTTAATCCACAACTTTCCATGTGCCAATTTCAAGCATGAATTAACTGGTTGGGGGAATTTGTTTTCCCTTTTTGACTCCCCCTGAGCCAGAGCTCATCTATTTAGTTTCCAGAAGGAATATCAGCACCAGATTCTAGTGTGGATCCATCCCCAACATTTTCTATACTTCTCTTCACCCAAATCTTATTCATTTCATTTTGAATTTCATCCGCATTCATTTTTCTTTTTCCTTTGTCTTAATTTTGGTTATGATGCACCAGACCCTTTTTGTCCTGATTCTTACTTCTTTAGAATTTGGCAATATGACCAGATCTATTGCAATTGTAGCAAACAACATTTCTTTGCATATTTGAGTGGAGTCCTCTTGATCTACATTGATTAGCCATATGTCCCATTCCATTGCATGCAAAGCATCTACCATTGAATGAATTGTTTATTTGCATATTTCTACATTCATGAGATTTGTGACCATACCTTTTGCAGTTAAAGCACTGTCCAGAGAAGGATGAATTAGTCTGATTCATTCTTCTTCTGCACTGATTTGCTTTATGACCGAAGTTATTGCAATTGTAGAAGTGTCCATTGAAGGATGGATATCTTAGAGCATTTGGTTGCCTTACCAGAGGTTTTCTAGGTCTATTCCTTGGATTTCTTGATCCAGAGTTCTTCTGACTAGATCCAGAGCTTTCACCTTTCTCATACCCCAAGCCATGCTTGTCATCTACCCTCTTTTGGCTTTCAAGAAGAACTTCAAGTTGAGCAGAGCTTATCTTGAATTTTTCTTTGTATTCATTTGTTGTTTGAAGATCCTTTTTAAGAGAATCTATCTAATTTTCAAGTTGTTCTTCATTATCTCTAGCTTCTTCGAGATCAAATTCTAGATGCCTGATTATTCTATCCATTTTGTGGTAGTCTTCTAACTTCTCGTTGAGAGATTGCTTTAGATTATCTTCGATTTTCCTTTTCTCCTCAATTTCTTGGGTGAATTTCATAACCCCTGATTCCATTTCATGTCTTACCATAGTGACCTCTTTTGATAGCTTTTCACATAACTTGTTTTTCTCATTCAGATCTTCATTTGTATTATTGGCTTCACTTTGACTTGCTAATTGCTGAAGTAGTTCCTTTCTCTTTTTCATAGAGATACTCAATTTTTATTTCAGTTCATTTATGAAGTCATTAGCTTGTTTGAGTCTTTCCCTCAATTCATTGATTTCAGAGTGAGATTGCTCAAGATATTTAAGGGTAGACTGAAGTTGTTCCCTCATACCATACATATCCATTGAGATTCCCAGATCTTCCTCAAGCTATGAGACTCTATTTGGAGGAACTTAGCTCTGATACCAATTGTTGGAAACAAGGCAGATAACTAAGAGGGGGGTGAATCAGTTATCTTAAACTTCTTAACTTTCTTATCTACTTTAACAATAGTGTAATATCAAAACATATAAGCATAAATGAACATGAAAGCAGAAATGAAATCAACACACATAACACAAGGATTTTTACATGGAAAACCCTGTTAAGGGAAAAAACCATGGGGTGACTAACCCAAGATTGTATTCTCTGTTAAAAGAATAGAAGTACAAAATGGTGCTTGCCAATTAGGGCTCACTTCCCGAGCACACTGCTCACAAGAGGCTCACTACCTATAAGAGACTCATTGTCTACAAGGTATATAGAATGTAACCAGGTGTTTGAACTGATGAGAAGCATCCACATATGCTAAGGTTCAGTTCCAGTTAGGCTCAATACATTGATCTACTGCACTTCATTCTTCCTCTTCTTTGGTGCTACTGTCCTATCACATACCAGACTTGTATTGCTGCTTCCACACTACTCTCTACTTTTCTTTTCACACCACACCACATGCCTTCATACCCAAATTAATCTGGTATATATATCTGCATCAATGATTTCAACATCTTTCTAGTCGGCATCCAAAAAACTCAAGATATTTCCAAACTCTAGTATGTCGGATGAATCCATGCTTACCAAGTGATGCAAATCAAAACCATAGTTATGGGAGTCATCAATCATGTTAGCCAACCATGAATGATCCCTTAAGAAACTTGATTACCATCAATTACTCATCCAGATTAAGGTCTGATGCTCTGTCGGTTAGTTCTTCCTCAGTCTACTCTGCCAAACAGGAACCCAACACTTAGGTGCTCATATCTTTTCACTCTTTCATCACCAGAGGCTCAATCTCTAGAATGTATCAATCATGATACTCCTCTTAACTCCCCCAAGTCCACACTTTGCTGAGATACTTCCTTTGAGAGATTCGGACCTGATTGTCAGACCTTGTTGTATGCTCTATTTTTTCTCACCGGACCAAAATACTCTTCAATCTGACTTCTGGTATAGACATACCATGTCCTGCAGATGTGTGGGATGGACTTTGTTGCCATCAATGATAACACTCATGAAGCCACATAGCATCTCTTAACCATTTCTAATCATTATGCATTTAAATAATTTTATGTATTTATTTTGGTTGAATAATCTTGAACTTGATTTTCAGATGCTGAATATGGACTCTCCTCATATTCATGAGTTAGTGCAAGTAGGCTTTGCTACAACCATTATGTTTTCAAATCCTTTGACCGAGGTATGAGCCAATAACATGAAAATGTCATAATTTTGTATTTCTTGTTTTATCTCATGTCATTTGATGTACATAAATGATATTTATGTTTAGTCAATTTTTCTTCTTGATGCTTCTCACAGGAGGTCACAACTCCAATCCGTCCAACTATGGACAAAGAGAGAGAAAAGATGATAGATAGTGATCATTGGATGGCGGTAATTAATCGATTACATATGAGATGTTATATATTTGATACATTTTTTATATTAATGTGCATATTGTTTGATTGTATTAACAGGTGAAGCTGGATGAATGTTTGTTGAGGAGGTCCACCGACAACAGAGAGAAGATGAGTCACTGATTGGCTATCCATCTTCATGGTCAAGCAAGGGCTGTCAATTATTTCATAAAAGTCCATAGGAAACTAGTTTTTGGGACATTTTTTGTATGCTTAGATGGCTTTGTATACATACTTTTTTATGTTAACGATGTATATTTTTGTATATGCTTGTATGGCTTTGTTTGGAGATGCCTATATGTCTTTGTATATAAACTAGATGTTATGTTCATGACATTATGTATATGACAGTTTATATTAAATATTTAATATGATGATCAATTATCGTTATAGGAATTTGGTTTTACACGTGCTAATTGCATTTGCTTGAAAGTTTATAAATCATTTTCAAAGAATCCATTTTGTGCATATCTTGCAATCATTGCATTCTATGGGACTGTACATTTCTTTGAGGCATCATTTCAAACAATTCACGTGCCTTGTCTATGCTTCCAAACTTTCCATACATGTTTACAAGGGCAGCTACAAATACAATACATGTGACAAAATTCCTATATCATTTATGCTTTGATGGTTGTCCACACCATGTTCCCCAGATCCCATTCTGGCATAGGCAAGGAGGAAGTTGGATAAGGTTGTACAATTTGGGTTTAGACATGCCAAAATTTGTGTTTGGTTGAAATTTACTTTTGTGCATTTTCTTGAGAGTTTTTAAAGCCTTATGAAAAATCCATTTTGTGCATATCTTGCAATCATTGCATTCCATGAGACCACATTTCTTTGAGACATCGTGTCAAATAGTTCACGTTCATTGTATGTGCTTCCACACTTTGCATACATATCTTGTAGGGTACTTACAGCTACAACATTTGACAAAATTCCTATATCCTTTATGCTTTGATGGATGTCTATATCGTGCTCCAAAGATACCATTTCTAAGGTTTTGGAATTTGGCTTTACACTCACCAATTGCATTTTCTTGAAACTTTCTAAAGGCTTATCAAAAAATCCATTTTGTTCATATCTTGCAATCATTGCACTCCATGAGGCGACATTTCTTTTAGGCATCATGCCAAACAGATCATGTGCCTTGTCTATGCTTCAACACTTTGCATACATGTCTTTGAGGGTAGTTACAACTACAATATCTAACAAAATTCCCATATCTTTTATCCTTTGATGGATGCCCATTTTGGCATAGGCAAGGAGGATACTGGCTAAGGTTGTGGAATTTTGCTTTATGCCCACCAATCATATTTTCTTGAAAGTTTCTATAACCTTATCAAGAAAATTCCTTTTTTTTCATATCTTGCAATCATTGCATTCCATGAGGTCACATTTCTTTGGGGCATCATGCCAAACAATTCACATGCCTTGTCTATGCTTCCACACTTTGCATACATGTCTACAAGGGCAGCTGCAATTACATCATGTGACATATTTCCTATATCTTTTATGCTTTGATGGCTATCCATACACTATTCCAAACATCCTATTTTGGTGTACAAATAGGGAGGATGCTGGCAAAGGTTGTGGAATTTGGCTTTACACATGCCAATTGAAATTACTTGAAAGTTTCTAAAGTCTTTTCAACAAATCCATTTTTTGCATATCTTGCAATCATTACATCCCATGAGAGGACATCTCTTTGTGGTGTTGTATCAAATAGTCCACATGCCTTGTCTAATCTTCCATACTTTGCATACATGTCTCACATGGTAGTTGCAACTACAACTTTTGACTTAATTGTTATATCCTTTATGCTTTGCTGGATGTCTATACTGTGTTCCAAAGATATCTTTTTGAAGGTTTTGGAATTTGGCTTTACACCTACCAATTGCATTTGCTTGAAAGTTTCTAAAGCCTTATCAAAAAATCCATTTTTTTCATATCTTGCAATCATTGCATTCCATGAGGCAAAATTTCTTTAGGACAACATGCCAAACAATTCATGTGCCTTGTCTATGCTTCCACACTTTGCATACATGTCTACAGGGGCAGCTGCAATTACAACATGCGACAAATTTCCTATATCCTTTATGCTTTGATGGTTGTCCATATGTTGTTCCAAACATCCTATTTTGGTGTACAGATAGGGAGGATGTTGATAGATGTTGTGGAATTTTGGTATTTTGACCTCTAATCATGGCTATCATAGTCAAGACAAAAATAGATCAGTCCATTATCTCTTTGTATTTTCCATAAAACCTTTTGAAATATCTAGACCTAATGATCTAGACCTTGTGATGCACCTTGTATGGCATGCATTGATGACATAATCTTACCTCCTACTAATGACATTGTTGTATTTTATAATGATACTCCTCTCACATGCCATGATGATATTATTCATTATGTACCATCTTCTGAGATTAGAGATATGCATGTTTTTTTGGTACTACATATTTATGATTATTTCCCTAGTGTTGAAAATTGTGTTTATTACCTTTTTCATATTCTTCCTATATATCATGATGATTCTCTAAATGTGCTACCTCACGTAATACATGATGATGATGAGCCTCATCATGATTATTCTATTGCTTCATATGATTGCTTATGCTCTTATGATGATACATTAGCAACCTATCATAATAGAAGTCTTAGTGAGGAGTTATTATGCAATGCTTATGATGGTTTTATGGATGGCCTACATTTTGATCTCATGATCTTTGTCTTTCATATTTTATCTTTACATTGTCTTTGTTATCGTGTAGGATTGCACCCATGATGCAAAGTTGTGAAGCTCAGCAATCTTGTGTAACATGGGATTAAACTCAGGTTGTGGGTGACCTATGATGAGATTGAACCTCCAGATTATGGGCTGGTTCCCTTATAATTTTCTATTGGGTTAATCACTTTGCAAGAAAAGGGTTTAAAAAGACTTCCTAATAAAAGTATGAAAATTGGATCTAAATGTGTGGTGATGCACCTAATTGGTAGAAACATCTGTAAAAAGAAGGGATATAGCTAATCCCTAAAAAGAAGGGCTATAACTAATCCAAATTGAGCTAAAATAGCTCCAAAATGCCCCTCTCTATCAGTTTGACCATGTAGAACCTCAAAACCCTCCAATTTTGACCAAAAATCATGCAAAAGATACCAAAATACCTCAGTTAACTCCATCTCCCGATTTTGCATGACTTTGGGATGATGAAACAATGTGAACAAGTAATAAAGTAATCAAGGTGACTTACTTTACTATATGTTATAAATTTGTTCTATCTTTGACTTATACAACTTTGTGACAAATAATAAAGTAATTTATAATTGCATTACTTTATTACTTGTTTTACATTTGTATATTAATTTCCAAATCATGCAAAATAATAATAATATCCTTATAACTCCCCTTTGACTTCATGATCTCTTCATATATCTTATGATGATGTCAAAAATACATGTTCTCCATGCATGCAAAAGTCAAAAAATATCCTTATTTAATACCTTATATCTCCCATATATAGGACCTCCTCTATGCAAAAACACATTCATCATGCTTTTATCATGAGATATACATTATTTCATCCTTATGACTCCCATGCCATATTGCATACATAAATCAACTCACATTCAAAACTCAAAGTCAACACACCTTATGAATTCCATGCCATCATATGGCTTACCTTTGCATTATTATCTTTATTTGCTTTGAAGAAAATCAAAAAGAAGTAATAATAACCCTTTCGGGCTTTTCTCACTTGTGCACTAGGTATGATGAGTGTAAGGTTTTGACCATGATCATTCATTTGGATAACAATGATTTATTAAAATGAAGTAAAAAAAGCCCATAACTCGGGCTAGGGATTTCGACCAAAAGGAAGTGGAAAACCTAAAACCTTTATCATTTTTTATTTGTTCTCTCCTCTGCTGCTCCAAACCCGGTGACATGCAAGGGTTTCCATGAGGTTTTCTGAGGCATTCATGGGTTTAAACTATTGCTTTTTTGGACTATTTTCATCATTATCTTCATTCAAGTAATCTCTCCTTCTATGTATTTTGCATTTTTTGCAAGAAAAGTGGTAAAATACATCATTTGCTGCTCCATCTTTGACTGTATCATTTGGTTTTTTGGTATTACTGAAAGAAAAAAGAAAGGAACTTTTCTTTTGCTTTAGTGTCTGCTCCATCTTTCTTTGCTTTGGCATAATGAACAAGGAAAATGAGACATCTTTTATACTAGTTTTTATCATGTATGATTATGACTGTCTCCCATATTTTAATCTGCATATTCTTTTCCTGTAGCTTAGCCTTTATGGAAAAAAAGACTATGAGGGTTTCCTAAAAAACTCTTTGAAAGGAGAAATTGTAGCTAATCTTTTGTTAAAATACTCTGATCTTTCATTCATGGTATGACTGTTGACAGGAATAAGCATGTATCTTTTGATATGGCTTTGGGTAAACCCTAGTAGGGTTTGGTCTACTATATGCTTCATTTCTTACTATTTTGTGAGTAAACCCTAGTAGGATTTAGGGAACAAAATACTATATTACAAAAGAGGCCACTACTCCTTAGCATTTTGTGTTTCAAACTGCATTATCTTTACTTCGGCCTTCATGGCATGACTGCAACAAGAACAAGTATGCATCTATTTGAAATAAAGAGGTAAAAGCTTTTCTTTCTATGAGTAAACTCTAGTAAGGTTTGGTAAACAATATTCTCCATTTTGTCTTTCCTCTGTTACAAATGAGATGGCTGCAATCTTGGTAAATTTCTTGTGTTCTCTTAGTTTGAACTTTCACTCGGATGATGTGATTTAAAAGACGCTTTCTCTTTTGTTTGTTTACAAACCCTACTAGGGTTCATCTACTCTGCACTCTCTCTAGTTACATTATTTAGTAGCTTTAGTGATAGTTAGCAATAAAAAAGATTGATCTTTTCCTCTCTCTGCTACTCCATCTTGCTTTCATGTACTGCTCTACTGCCCATCTTTCTTTCATGTACCTCTATGCACTTACACATTGTGATGAAGGAAAAAGAATAAGTTTATGAAGTATATGTTGTTCCCATTTGCATCTCCTATAGGTGAACAAGAGGGTATATGCCTCTACTACTCCTTAACCCACTTACATATATTATGTGCTTTACATTTTATAATGAAGGTTGTAGAATGATTTCAAAATATATGCTACTCTTATTTGTATCTCTGTAGGTAAACAAAAGAGAAAAAAACATCTCTATTCATTATATTGCATTCTATCTTGACTGTGGGCTACTCTTCTCTGATGCATGGACTAAGGGTTAGTGCATACCTTTTCTTTGGTTTGCTCTATTGTCATCTACTTGACTAATCCTATTGGTTTACTGTACTACACAAGCTTCATGGGAACTCTACTCCACACAGTATAATCTCTGTCTAGCTCATTTTGACTATCCTTTATATTGACTCCTGTAGGGTCTAGGGTTCTTGGAACTCCTAGGATCATCAGTAGACCTCTATCATTGTCTTATGGACTTGTATCTATGTCAATGATGTAAACATTACTTTATGTATGCTTGAAGATACTTATCTCTCCTTCAGTCAATACATCTTGTTACATAAACTGTATCTTATAGATAGCTTCTATGATGCTATTACTCGCAAACCTTCATGTAAGACTATTTATGATCCTGTAACTACACAACTTCTACATGTTTGATAGGCTTCCAACAACTTTCAACAAATTGCATAAGGTGATTTGGTAAATATTTTGTATGACCTTATGATTGTCTTAGACTCCTCATGATTTCTGCCTTATTGCTTTGCATATTGGTCGTGTTATGTTTTCTCCTCTCACTACTACAGTGTTCATAGATGCTCCTACCATTATGTCTTGTCTTATTATGAAGCCAAATTCATATGCAAACTTTTGACTAAAAATAAACTCACAAATTATGGAAATCAAGTCATTGTTCAAATGATATTGCTCTTATTGCTTTGACTATTCCCAAAGAACTTTAACCTACATTGTTGAAGCTGATTGTTACAATCATGATTTAACTATCCTCTACTCACCATAGTTGTATGATTGTCCCCGACATGATACAAGGTTGTTTCATGTATTCAATAAAAATTTTACACTTCATTCATAAAAAAAGTGGTAAATACATGTTCTTAAATGCTGCTCCATGATTCTTGTAGCTGCACTTGTATCCTTCATTGCATGGTATTGAATGGTACTCCTCTTGATTCAAAGGTATACTATTTCTTTATGATGATTGTCCTCCACCTGTACTTTGCAAGGCTATCCCATATGCTACTCCATCATGGTTGTAATACTCTTGATATTCATGACTGCCTTTTTGGCATATGAGACTCTCCATCTTTGGTGATTACATGTTTTGATCGTTAGGAACATTTATGATGCAATGCTGTTATTATGACTATGAAACTCCTGTATGCTACCCACTCAGGTGGTTGTACCTCTTGGCTTAGATTGAATGGTACCCCATCTTTAGTTGTACACTTGTCTCCTTGACTTAAATGTATGGTATCCTCTTTAGATTCAAGGTATGCTAGATCTTCAAGATGATTGTCTCCTACCTGTTCCTTACACTCTAGGACTATGTTATATTAGGGTGACTGTCTCATTCATGATGGCATTGTAATCCCTCCTCTGGCAATCCTATTCACTCTATTTTATGATTTCTCTTGCATAAAAGACAATTGATATGAAATGACATATAGGTACAAGGCTATTTCTAGAATATATGATTGCTCCATAGCTAATAACATGCTTCTTTGATTAATGGGACATTCATCTTAATGATTGATTTTGTCCTTCTATGACTGCTTAATGGATTCAAAAATAATTTTACATTTCATTCACAACAAAAGATGGTAAAATACCTAATTTTTATTGTTGTTTATGATGCCTTTTGGCTGTGATGAACCTATGTCATTAATGTATACATCATATTTCTCAGAGACAATAAGAAATGATGATGAAACCACATGCATATGATGTAAAACCATGATGTTTGTTATCATTGTCCCTTGGCTATCATATCAAAGCTTCTCTTTGACATTAAACAGTTACCAAAGCTAGGGAATAGCTCATTTTGATAACTGTTTACTGCCAAAGATCTACTCCTTCATGGTTGCTCCAAGTTCACTGAACATTTCTTAGTTCTGGTAACTGTCTAATGTCAAAATGCATTTCTTTTAATGAGACGTTGATAGAAAGTGCATATAAATTGAATATTTCTGCATTAATGACATTATTTTTAGCATGTTGGGATCAACCCTTGTGGGAGCCCATTTTGTCCACATGCTATTTCATAAAAAATGAATCAGCAACATGATTTCTCTTATACCTGCACAGTGAACAAACAAGTTAGTACATAAAAACATATCTTGGATTCAGGACATGATGTTTCTTGTGTGGATTTATCTTTCTCTTTGATATGACACTTGAATCTACTTGTTCAACTATTTCTTCTACTTCTCTTTTTTTCATAATCTGATCATTGAATACTGCTCCATTAAAGTAAGTTGTACTTTTGTTGTTTGATTGTGCATATGAAAAGTATTGGAACCCAGAGCTCTTACATAACTTCTTGCAGGTATTCTGGAGCTTGACAAATGGAGGGAGTTGAAGATCAACTTAATAACCTCAAGATTCATCATTCACAGGAAATGACGGGTCCCTCTCATTTTCTTATGCATTATTATTCTTTCAAAAGTAGAATTTACTTTTATGTAGCATGTTCCAGTTACTCCCATGGCTTGTGTGGGACATATTTAAACACTCTTTTGAATACAATCAATTATTTCACTTTATGCAATGATTTATGTATACTTTGCTTTCTGAGTCAAATGCACAATATAAGACAACTAAATCTCTTTTAAAGCATATGTTTAAAACATGATGAAGAAATAATAGTTTATAAATACCTCTCTTGAAACTGCACTAAAATGTACTGAATAATCACCAACATCATAACTAAAAATGAAGTCAATTTAAAAAATTGTCATTCTTTGAATGTCTGCTTTCTTGTCCTTAGGGCATTTCACTTACCAAGATGGTTTGATAGCCTAGCTTGAGTTGTCACATGATCCTGATAAGTGGTCTCATATTGTTCTTTTGCCAAGACATCAGGCATTAACTGGATGATCATGCACATAAAATTTCATTTACCCCCTTTCCAACAACTGTTGTCTAGGCCTCACTAAATTAGGTTGCAAACATAATTTAGTAACATTTTTGGTGACCTCTAAAGGGTGTTTGCCTACTAAACAAAACATAACCAATAGCCTTCTAAATCCATTGGGCATATGAGTCTCTCTTTGCCTGAAATCTTGAAAAACCTTTTGGAACTCAGCTATTAAGGACCATATAGAAGCAAAACAATACTGAATTTAAACTAATTTGACCTTGTTTAGGACATGGCTAGAAGAATGTGCATGTGTACTTATTGAAAGAAAAAAATAGAACTGAAATAAATGTGCTAAAAATACTTATTGGTTGCAAACTTCTTATTCATTAATAGCATTATTTGAGGTGAATCCTGTTGACAGGGATTGGCAACACCTCTCCATCTAACTTTGAAAGCTGAAATGCATTATGTTGTTTGCATCCTGTAATGATATATGGGCCATCCCACATGACATCAAACTTGGTGTGTTTACTAGGTTTGTTTTTAAGCTCATCCCATTTGAACACTAGATCTCCTTCCTTGAAAATTCCTGGAACTGTCTTTCTGTCAAAAGTTATTTTCATTTGAGCTTGATGTATCGCAAGATTTCTCAATGCTTCTTTTTTGGTTTCTTCTAGCTCCAATATCTGTGCAAGCCTAACCTCCATAGGTTGTTCCTCTAACAATTCAAGTTCCTTGACATAACTTAGAGTTGGCAACTCAACTAAAATTGGTAATCTGCTTCTTTCCCATAAGTTAGAACATAAGGTGAATTACCTATAGCTCTTTTTGGAGTTATCCTATCAGCCCAAAGGGCTAATTTCAACTTATCATGCCAAGATCTCTGATTATCATCAACTATTTTTTTGAATATCTTAATCAAGTTATTATTAGTTGATTCAACTTGTACATTACCATAGCGGTAGTAGTTGGATGAAGTATTCAAAACTATATTGTTCTTTACAGACCAATTAGAAATTTTTAAACCAATGAATGCTAAAGCATTATTAGAAATGATTGAATCAGGAGTGCCAAACCTGGAAACTAAGTCTTAGTAGAAGTTTAAAACAGAAGTCTCATTTGCCTCCTTCAATACAACTGCTTCAGGCCACTTTTTGAAATAATATGTAGTAGTTAGTATCCATTTATGTCCTTGACTTGAAGGTGAATTAATGGGACCAATGAAATCTAATCCCCACTTACCAAATGATTGTTCTACCTAAATTGGTTGTAGGGGTAAGGCTACAAGCTTCTGCTTTCCTACAAACACTGAACATTAATTACATTACTTCACCCAATCATGTGCATCTTTAAATAATTATGGCCAATAATAACCAACTCTCATAATCTTTAGAGATATTGTTCTTGGTGCAAAGTGGCCTCCAAAAGGCCTATCATGAAATTCTTCTAGAATTTTCTGAATCTATTCTGGTTCTACACATCTGAGCAAAACACCACGAAAATCCTTTTTTTACAAAACTCCATCAATTACAGCATAAGGGAGGCTTGCAACCTGTAATACCTTCTTTTTGATTTGTCTAGACCTTCAGGATAGACTCCAGTATGCAGATAATGAACCATTTGTTGAACCCAACTTGTAGGTGAAACTGGGACAACAGCTTGTTCCTCATTTGTAGTGCTGTCTCAGCGTCTTCTACAAGTTTATTGTTGTTTTCTTTATTTTCTGCAAGTTGTTCGCACAAACCCTTACCTCAGACAAGCTTGGTGACCTTGATCTAAATGTCGTATTCCATCACTTTTGTAATCCATCCTACCCTTTTATCACTAAGATCCTTGCTAAGAAAGAATTCTTTAATTGTTGGATGGGCAACCATCAGCTGTATTCTATTGTTGGAAAGCATGTCTTTAAAATTTTTAAGGTTTCTTATTCTAGCCAATACATGTTTCTCAACAAATGAATATCTCACCTCATAATCATGAAGGATTTGGCTAAACAAAGCCACAGACTGCTCTAACCCTTCCTCATTCTGTTGATAAAGCATTGTTGAAATTGTATTAACACTCCCAAATGCATACAAGATGAAATGTTTATCGAAGTTTGGATTAATGAGTGTTGGGGCTGCAGCAAGTGCCTCTTTGATTTCTTCAAAAATTTGCTTACCCTCCTTTATCTAGCTGAAAGGAATATTCTTCTTGAGCATGGCTATAAGGGGTTGTAATAGCTCTACTATATTGGGTATGAACCTCCTTACAAAGTTGATTCTTCCAAGAAAGCTTTGTAAGCCTTTCTTATGAGATGGAAGAGGTAATGCTAAGATTGCTGAAATCCTTTCTAGATCTATGGATATTCCATCCTTTGACACTATGTGTCCCAAAATCTTTCCTTCATTAACAAAAAAATGCTCTTCTTTGGGTTGAGGGAGACCCCAAATTCTCTACACCTTTCAAAGATCTGCCTAAGATGTCAAAATGTTTGTCAGCTTTCTTTGAAAAAATAGTTACATCATCCAAATATAAAAGTACAAATTTATTTATGAGGCCTTGAAAATCCATGTCCATGGCTCTTTGGAAAGTTGCCCCTGCATTAGATAATCGAAATGACATTTTTCTGTAAGCCATTGTGCCCCACTTGGTAGTGAAAGTAGTCTTGAACTAGTCTTCCTCTTTCACTAAAATCTAATTGCATCCTAAATAACCATCCAATAAGGAGAACCTTTCTAATCCTGAAACAACCTATAGAATCTACTCCATTGAGGGCAGTGGGTAATGGTCCTTAAGAGAGGCTCTATTCAGATCACAAAAATCAACACACAACCTAATCTCACCATTTTTCTTTCTAATAGGTACCAAGTTAGAAACCCAAGATGTATGCTTAATTGGAAAGATAATATTACCTTCAATTAGCTTATTCAATTCAGTCTTCATGAGTACTTCTAGCTTTGGGTTTAATAGTCTATGTTTTTATCTAATTGGTTTGGCCTTGGGTTCTAACTCAATAGTGTGTTGGGCTAACTCAGGGTTAAAACCCTTTAAATCTCCATACTCCCAAGCAAATACATGACTAAATTCTTGACATAGCTGAATAAAAGCTTGATGTTCCTCTTTTGTGCACACTTTTCCAAGCTTAAGCAGCTTGTCTTTGAATATCTCAATAGGCTCATAATGTTCTTGTTTCACAGATAAGATGGATTTATCTCTTTTAACCTAATCATTAGTGTTAAATATTGTCTCTAAGGTTACCAAACCTTTGGGCATCTTATTTGACTTTAATTGCAAGATCTGGTCATCATATTACTATAGCCATTTTTGCTGATTTCCTGCAGCAAACTCAGCTTCTTCCATCAAAAAATTAACAATTTGTTCATCACTTTCAAAGACTTGCCAACTTGTATTATTGTCTAGCACTGATGGTCTGACAACAACTTTAACATAAAGAGGAGTATGAATGTTTTTCATTTTTGCTGGAATATCATACTCAACACCAATAGAAGCTAATTTATCAGCCTGTTTATTACCATTCCTTGGTATAGACACCAAATTAAAAGCATAAAATTCATCTATCATATCCCAAACTTTGTGTTTGTACAGTTTTAGCAAATCATTTTTGGTGGCAGCAATATTCCTTACTTGTTTTACCACTAATTCACTATCCCCAAACACTTTAAGGCATTTAATATTCCTTTCCCTAGCCCATTCCAATCCATGCACTTGTGCCTCATACTTAGATGAGTTGTTTGAACAACTGAAAGAAAAATGAAAAGATGAATAATACTTTTAACCTATGGGAGAAACTAAAATAGCTCCTCCACCAACACCAATTTTGCTCCTTGAACCATCAAAATACAGTTGCCAGATATTATTATTAGATTGTTTACTTTGCTGATTTTCACCTTTTAACAGGTTTGGAATAGGAGCATATTTCTCTTGAATCATATAAACACCAAGACCTATTTCATCCATTTGATCAAAAGGATCTATCTCATGATTATCTATTGCCCATTGATCTAAATTTACATCAAGCATGCCTTTAATAGGTGTATTTGGGTCTTGGACAACAGGTATATCTTCTTGATCATATATGGCAAGATTTGTATTTATGGGGCTGGGGATATATGGTTCAAGATGATCATTGGCTAATGGTTCTAATTTTATGGTAACCTTGGTTCCATATCTTGTTTTAAAAAATAAATGAGTCCAATTAGAAGATAGATAGCCTCCTAGTTTTGTAGTGAAGTCTCTGTGATAGACAGATGGCAAAATGTGGTGGTAAATCAATAACATGAATGTCCTGATGGATTACAAAATTGGGGCATGCATGTAAGGTAAGACCAAGATTCTTTGGCATTCCCACTGTGTTAACTTCTGTGCCATCTAATTGGACAACTCCCCTAGAAACATGTTCATAATTCAAACCAAGTTTATCAGCCAACTATTTAGGTATCACCGAGCTACTAGCTCCTAAGTCAATCATACAATTATGGACCAAATAATTTCTAACAATGAGAGTTACGTAGAATGAAGGTGGTTTGACCACTTGTCTTGGATGTTCATTGTTGTTTTGTGCATCATTAGTAAGCACAACTTGGGGCTGACTTGTTTGAGGTTCATTGGACAAGGACAACTAAGCTAAGGCATCTTGCAATAAATCTTTCAGCCCAAGGATGTGTAATTCATCCAACATTAACATGCGAACAGTGGATTTCTTCATATGATCAAGAATGTTAAAAGGACCACTAACCTTTTGTTGTACTTTAGGAACATCAACATCTGAATGTGCTTTTGTTGGCTGTGATTAAACATCTAGCTGTCTTTTATCAACATTTGGCTATCCCCTCGGTTGAATATGAACATTTTGAGAAGTAGATGCCTTAGGTTGACTTTGTTGACCTGCAGAAGCTTGGTATTTACCTTCATCAGCTTGCTATTTGCTAACATTAGCTTTCTATTGTAACTCAACAACGCTTTTCTTTGATCTGGTATTGGATGCAATGTTGGTAAAAGACTATTTCTACCCTAGTAATTGGTTTACTCCAAAAAAATTATTAAATTGCTAATTCATTAAAGCAACATCAAGTTTATTATGCTGAGTTTGGGAATCTAGCTGATCACTACCATCATTTGCTGTATTTTTAGAAGCAACATAATTATTCTGAACCATAAGTGCTTGACTGACCACTCCATTCATGCAACTAGCCTGGTTATGAGGTTGATTACATGGGTAGCACCATACATAATCTTGGGCCATGTTATTTTGCATAGGTACAAGCTCTTTTTTATGAGTTGACAACATTGGGATTATATTGTTGATTAAGGTCTATTGTTATAATTCCTTTTTTGTCCTTGGTAATCTGCCTAACAAGGAGGCTTATTTGCTTGAAATGGGGCTTGGTATGGTCTATTATTCATATTTTTTTGTTTCTTAAGGCTCACTAAATCATTGCTAACAATCTGTAATAATTTTGCTATTTCTTGTTGATTACCCTTGAGTTCTTGTATTTCTGATTGTAATGGAACAACATTATTTTGGGAAGTTGTTTGATAACTAAAGGCTGGGATAGTAGGTATTGATGCAATATGAGGCACTGAGATTGACATTAGTGGTTGAATATCAGGAAAAATAGGCATAGGAGGCCTTGGTGCAATTTTGCCAACTTGAATAAGGCTATTTTCAGCTCTAATAGCTATATCAAATGCTCCTAGTAAAGTTACCCCCCATTGACTGAATCATAATAGTTATATCAGTGTTTAATGCTCTAAGATAATACAGAAATGCATGTTCAGGTGTAGGTCTTACCGTTGCTGGAATTCTATTACAGGTCCTTTGGAACCAAAAATTAAAGTTTAACATTTGTTCTTGTGGAGCCCTCTTAATGGTTGTCATTTGCTCAACAAGTGATAGATCATCTAATTTGTCTTGAAATTGCCTATTTAAGGCACTTCCTAACTCATCCCATGTTGTAATAGAGTTAACAGCTATTCCTCAGAACCACTGAAGAGCTTTACCTTTTAATGATGCTGCTAGCAGCCTTATTGCTATATTCTCTTCTATGACATGATGAACTCCACAAAGTGAAGCTACATCTCTGATGTGTTCTATTGGTGTAGTTCTATCTTCACCAGTGAAACTAGGTAGACTTTTGAGTGCAACTATTAGTGTATCATCATGTTGCTACAGATTTATTGGGTTGCCCCCATTAAATGTCACAAATGGTTGATTTCTCGGTGGTCTTGGAGTTGCCATTTGAATAATAGGTACTTGTACTTCCTGAAAAATAGGTACTGGTATCTGTTAGAGGACAGGTACTTGTTCTTCTTGTAAAAAATGTTCTTCTTAGAAAACTAGTACTTGTTCTCTTGGACTTGCTGGTGGAGAATTATCAAGTACTTGTGATGAAGAACCTGCAAATAAAGGATTTTGATGAGATGCAAATGTAGGGTGAGAATTTGGAAGATTTGGTACTGCTGCACTTGATGGCCTTGCCACTCTATTTGCTGCCCTAACCCTCCTTTTTGGTAGTGAAAGATGAATATGCTTCTTAGGATCTGCACTTGATCTTGTTTGAATTTTTCTCATAGGCTGAATAAATCTGATCTATCAAACTAGAAAGTTAGAGTCACCAGGTACTTGAAATAAAACCTCTAAAAGGTTGTAATAACTACTAATCATACCAAAACAATAGAAAAATAAGTTCTTTTTGAACTAAAAATTAGTTCAAATTGTCCCACTGGGCGTGCCAAAAACTATTATCGTGTAGGATTGCACCCATGATGCAAAGTTATGAAGCTTAGCAATCATGTCTAACATGGGAATAAACTCAGGTTGTGGGTGACCTATGATGAGATTGAACCTCTAGATTATGGGTTGGTTCCCTTATAATTTTCTAATGGGTTAATCACTTTGCAAGAAAAGGGTTTAAAAAGACTTCCTAATAAAAGTATGAAAATTGGATCTAAATGTGTGTTGATGCACCTAATTGGTTGAAACATGCAACTCTAACTCACAATAATTTTTAGAGTATCTATCCACACAAACTACTTTGGCAATATGACACAAAAATGATTCTAAGGAAGGCTTGAATAACTTTCTTTTTGGAGGAAAATTGGGTTCTTACAGTATGAAAGGAAGGACTATTCGAATACACAACCTAAGACATATGATTTTTACTGATTTTCAATGCATGCAAGTATAAATGAGACAATGATTTTAAAGGTTCTAATATTAAAACACAATAAAATATCATCAAATCATTCATAAAACAACACAAATGAGAAGGTAGATACTTGATTCTACTGAAAATAAAGGAAAACTTGCATAAAAATGGCAAAAATATAACCTGTAACCTGTTGTAATGTATTAATCTGCAAAAAATTGAGTTACACTCTTTCTCTCTACAATGCACAAGAGAGCAAAAAGACAAGAACTAGAAAAACATAAGTTTTTCTCCCAATATATAATCTGCTCACAAAAAAGGCCTAAAAGGTCAATTGCAGTCAACCACCTCTAAAAATAACACCTCTAAAACTGATCCATGAGCAATCATAAAAATCCCTAAAAAGAAGGGCTATAACTGATCCAATTTGAGCTAAAATAGCTCCAAAATGCCCCTCTCTATCAGTTTGACCATATAGAACCTCAAAACCCTCCAAGTTTGACCAAAAATCATGCAAAAGATCCAAAAATACCTTAGTTAACTCCATCTCCTAATTTTGCATGACTTTGGGATGAGGAAACAATGTGAACAAGTAATAAAGTAATCAAGGTGACTTACTTTACTATATGTTATAAATTTGTTCTATCTTTGACATATACAACTTTGTGACAAATAATAAAATAATTTATAATTGCATTACTTTATTATTTGTTTTACATTTGTGTATTAATTTCCAAATCATACAAAATAATAATAATCACCTTATAGCTCCCCTTTGACTTCATGATCTCTTCATATACCTTATGATGATGTCAAAAATACATCTTCTCCATGCATGCAAAAGTCAAAAAATATCTCCTTATTTAATCCTTTATATCTCCCATATATAGGACCTCCTCCATGCAAAAACACATTCATCATGCTTTTATCATGAGACATACATTATTTCATCCTTATGATTCCCATGCCATATTGCATACATAAATGAACTCATGTTCAAAACTCAAAGTCAACACACCTTATGACAGGCTCCCATGCCATCATTTGGCTTACGTCTGCATTATTATCTTTATTGACTTTGAAGAAAATTGAAAAGAAGTAATAATAACCCTTTCAAGCTTTTCTCACTTGTGCACCAAGTATGATGAGGGTAAGGTTTTGATCACGATCATGCATTTGGATAACAATGATTTCTTAAAATAAAGTCAAAAAAGCCCATAACTTGGGCTAGGGCTTTCGACCAAAAGGAAGTGGAAAACCTAAAATCTTTATCATTTTTTCTTTGTTCTCTCCTTTGCTGCTCCAAACCCGCCGACATGCAAGGGTTTCCATGAGGTTTTCTGACGTATTCATGGGTTTAAAATGCTACTTTTTTGGATTATTTTCATCATTACCTTCATTCAGGTAATCTCTCCTTGTATGTATTTTGCATTTTTTGCAAGAAAAGTGGTAAAATACATCATTTGTTGCTCCATCTTTGACTACATCATCTAGTTTTTTGGTATTTCTGCAAGAAAAAAGAAAGGAACTCTTCTTTTGCTTTAGTGTCTGCTCCATCTTTCTTTGCTTTGGCATAATGAACAAGGAAAACAAGACATCCTTTATAATAGTTTTTATCATGTATGATTATGACTATCTCCCATATCTTTCTTTGCATATTCTTTTCCTGGAGCTTGGCCTTTATGGCAAAAAAGACTATGAGGGTTTCATGAAAAACTCTTTGAAAGGAGAAATTGTAGCTTATCTTTTCTTAAAATGCTCTGATTTTTCATTCATTGTATGACTGTTAACAGGAATAAGCATGTATCTTTTGATATGGCTCTGTGTAAACCCTAGTAGGGTTTGGTCTACTATATGCTCCATTTCTTGTTATTTTGTGAGTAAACCCTAGTAGGATTTAGGGAACAAAATACTCTATTACAAAAGAGGCCACTATTCCTTAGCATTTTGTGTTTGAAACTACATTATCTTTACTTCGGCCTTCATGCAATGACTGCAACAAGAACAAGTATGCATTTGTTTGAAATAAAGAGGTAAAATCTTTTCTTTCTGTGAGTAAACCCTAGTAGGGTTTGGTAAACAATATGCTCCATTTTGTCTTTCCTCTGTTACAAAAGAGATGGCTGCAATCTTGGTAAATTTTCTGTGTTCTCTTAGTTTGAACTTTCACTTTGATGATGTGATTTAAAAGATGCTTTCTCTTTTGTTTGTTTACAAACCCTACTAGGGTTTCATCTACTCTACACTCTCTCTAGTTACATTATTCAGTGGCTTTAGTGACAATTAGTAACAAAAAAGACTGATCTTTTCCTCTCTCTACTGCTCCATCTTGCTTTCATGTACCTCTTTGCAGCCCATCTTGCTTTCATGTACCTGTATGCACTTACACATTGTGATGAAGGCAAAAGAATAAGTTTATGAAGTATATTCTATTCCCATTTGCATCTCTTGTAGGTGAATAAGAGAGTATATGCCTTTGTTGCTCCTTAACCCACTTACATATACCATGTGCTTTACATTTTATGATGAAGGTTGTAGAATAATTTCAAATTATATGCTACTCTTATTTGTATCTCTATAGGTAAACAAAAGAGAAAAAACATCTCTGCTCATTATATTGCATTCTATCTTGACTATGGGCTTCTGTTCTCTGATGCATGGACTAAGGGTCAGTGAATACCTTTTCTTTGGTTTGCTCTATTGTCATCTACTTCACTGATCCTATTGGTTTACTGTACTACACAAGCTTCATGGGAACTCTACTCCACATAGTATAATCTCTATGTAGCTCATTTTTACTATCCTTTATATTGATTCCTGTAGGGTGTAGGGTTCATGGAACTCCTAGGATCATCAATAGACCTCTATCATTCTTTTTTCTTATGGACTTGTATCTCTGTCAATGATGTAAACATTACTTTATGTATGCTTGAAGATATTTATCTCTCCTTCAGTTCAATACATCTTGTTACATAAACTGTCTCTTATAGATAGCTTCTATGATGCTATTACTCTCAAACCTCATGTAAGACTATTCAAGATCCTGTAACTACACAACTTTCAACAACTTGCAGAAGGTGATTTGGTAAATATTTTGTATGACCTTATGACTGTCTTAGACTCCTCATGATTTCTGCCTTATTGCTTTGCATATTGGTTGTGTTATGTTTGCTCCTGCCATTATGTCTTGTCTTATTATAAAGCCAAACTCATATGCAAACTTTTGACTAAAAATGAACTCACACATTATGGAAATCAAGTCATTTTTTAAATGATATTGCTCTTATTGCTTTGACTGTTCCCAAAGAACTTTAACCTACATTGCTGAAGCTGACTATTACAATCATGATTTAACTATCCTCTATTGACCATAGTTGTATGACTATCCTTGACACAATATAAGGTTGTTTCATGTATTCAATAGCAATTTTACACTTCATTCATAACAAAAGTGGTAAATACCTATTCTTAAATGCTGCTCCATGATTCCTATAGCTGCACTTGTATCCTTCAGTACATGTTCTTGAATGGTACTCCTCTTGATTCAAAGGTATACTATTTCTTTACAATGACTATCCTCCACCTGTACTTTGCAAGGTTATCCCATATGCTGCTCCATTATGGCTGTAATACTCTTGATATTCATGACTACCTTTTTGGCAGATGAGACTATCTCCATCTTTGGTGATTACATGTTTTGATTGTTAGGAACATTTATGATGCAATGTTGTCATTATGAGTATGAAACTCATGTATGCTACCCACTTAGGTGGTTGTACCTCTTGGCTTAGATGTGAATGGTACCCCATCTTTAGTTGTACACTTATCTCCTTGACTTAAATGTATGGTATCCTCTTTAGATTCAAGGTATGCTAGATCTTCAAGATGAATGTCTCCCACCTATTCCTTACACTCTAGGATTGTATTATATTAGGGTTGTTGGTTTTTCTTCTAAATCAGCATTAGGGTTTGCCAGTTCTAATGCACAGGTAGATTCAGCCAACTAATACAGGAGGTTGTGTGAGCTCCTCCCCTTCACTTCTGGTTCTGCCGCACCAAGGGGGGTATCCCTATAACTAAAGATGTGACCTTGACTTGCTCAATGACTAATAGATTTAGCTTGATAGCAATAGGCAGAATACTCTCATGTCTGGACCAAGCTCTACATGGTAGATCATAAGGTTGGCAACATTCTTGGACATATTTGTCTGGTGGGTATGAGAGCATGTAGGGGGTTCCTAATCCTACTCCTACAACTAATGGGTTGAAGTGATGAAATGGGTGGACATAATGTCCTGGATGCAAGACAAGGGGTTTTGGCTCATAACTACTAACCCAGGAGCAGACTGGTGCCTATCCATTGGGCAAGGAGTCAACTAGACATATACAACAGATGGTTTGCAACTTGTCACTCAAGTTTCAAGGGGTTGAGCTTGATGCTTTCCTTACAAACATCACCCAAGGATGGGTATTTAGCTGCCTCTACTTACAGATATCCATGCTAACATGCAACCTTCCCCATGCTCAACCTAAAACAATTTAATCCACTCCTTGAATGAAAGTTAGAGATCAAACATGTGATACAGAAAACCATACCCTAGACCCTGAGAAACCCTTAGCAACTAATTCAGAAGAAGGAGAATAACATGCAGCAAATGGAGACAAGCAGACAAACACATGCAATGAAGCATTTCTCATATAAAATCAACATTGAAACTGAACATATGTGCAAAATACATTCATGTTGCAACTCATAAACTCCAAAATGGGATAGAACAACCAGGATCATGCCCTGTTCTTCGTTATTTACACAAAAATGCCCCAGGCCTTCAACAACCAACAAATGAGCAACAAAGCTTGCTATATACAGCAAGGCAGGTACTCAGCATTAATCACTTGGTGACTCAAAAGTCTGCCAGATATAGTTCATTCTGAGGAAATGGCACTCAAACATTCAATGCAACAGGTGGAAGAGGAGATAGGGAAAGGTCTCGAGCCTTGCATCACCGCCCGTGGATGTACAACTTCAATCAGGTAATTGATCCATCCACGCCATCGTCCATACCCTGTAAGATCAACCATTAACAGCGCACCAACTCACGGCCTTGGGAAAAACATCATACTGTGCATCGCAACCATTTTCTGCCATGATTTATCACCCTGATATTTCAAATCATGTAGGAACAATTTATCCCACATGCACCCTGCGGTGACCCCCTCAACACTTTATATACTGGGCCATAAGCATAGATGATGTCAATGCTTTTGCTCCCAATGACACCAGTATAAACCTCATCATCTTCCATTAGCCAGACCCTCCTCATCGGCAAACCACTTGCTTGTCCTCCCAACATCACATATCTTGCCGATGAACATCCTTCATCGGGAGGACCCAACATATCATAGCGACACATTCCTAACATGCCGATGACCAAAGTCATGCCGATGGCTCTCCCTGCACACATCCTCTGATATATAAAATATCACCCTGATATTTCACATCACCCTGATATGAAATATCACCCCGCAGAAAATATCACCCTGTGGGAAAGCATATCTGGACCTCATCACCCAATGAAAATATCACCCTAACGTCAGCATCATATTGCAATATCACCCACATGATAATTGCCTTCATCGGCATAACCTGATGCATCAGAGGAAGATCCTCTTACTTAGCCGATACCAAATGTCTCACCGATGAACATCCTGTATGTCCACAAAAATCCTCGTGACGTCAGCATCATATCTGCATACTGTGCATCTCCACATATCCGGATGACATCATCGTCATATTCGCAACATTGGGGGATCTCCATAAAATGACTGATGTTAAAATATGACCCCCCAGACCTTGATGACATCACCACCACATTCATATATCAGCACCGGGGTGATATTCGGGATATCACCCGATATTTAGAATATCACTCGATATTCAGAATATCATCCCCTTTCGAAAAAAAGATGATGCAGACGGGCAAATATCGCCCCGATAAAAGAATGACGTCAGCAGCACCGAGCGATAAAGCAAACATGAAGTGATAAAATAACATCAAGTTGATCTTAACCAAGATCACTTGATATTCAAATATGATGACCCCGATGAACATCGGGTCACACTTAGAACCTTGCAGCAACATCATCAGGATAATCTTAACTAAGATCACCTGATGTTAAAATATCACCCCGACGAAAGATCATGCTAGCAGAAAATATGATGACCCTCACAAGAAACATCAGGGTGATGTCTAGAAATATGATGATGATGACCTCCAAAGAAAAATGATGTTGAAGTTGAAAAATGCTGAGGCCCAAGGACTTAGAATTTTTGGATTTTTTGGGAAGGTGCTTGCATATACATATTTAAGCACCAACATAGGCTCTATCTGGGGACGCATGCCTCTTGCAGGCATGGCGAGAACCTTAGATCTCTGGGATGCAGACCAGTCCCTTATCCATTGGGCACAGAGTCAAATACTGCACTGACCTGCATCACCAAACACACTTGATGGCCTAAGGCCACCAAGAAAAGAAATACCTGTATCTCCCTTTGTCAAATATCTTGTTTTCATCTACATGCACTGGATCAAGCTCAGAGATACTGCAATGATCCACCCACAAAAAAACTTGGTCATTTGCATTTTCAATTCTCTGATTTGGCTTGTCACTGTCAGCCCTATGCAAACAACCTTCAGGATCATGTAACATGTGGGTGCAAGATTTATCAAACAATGCATACTCATATGGCATATAGCACTTATCATCACTATGCATTGCACAATGATCTCCTAGCTGGACTGAAAACAGGAAACACTCAGAGTCCATCACACAGCTAGGAAGATCAGGGCTCTCTTCATGAGCTAGCATATCAAAGGAGAAGCTTTCAAATTCACAATTGTGCACATCATGCACACAATCAACAGCAGCACCAAACTGGAAAAGATCAGGCTCTGGCACCTCTCTACCATACCCTTCATGATGTATGTTGGCCTCTCTTCCATCAAGATGAGAAACAGAATCCAAATCAACAATAGGGCTCAAATCTTCACCATACTCAGACATATCCTCATCGTCACATGTGTCATAAATGGGTGATCCAGGTGTTTCAGCTTCATCGTGGTATACCACTGGTTCATGGGTAGTAGAACATACATTTTTATTATCTTCAGAACCAAACACCTCAACTTGATGATCAACCCATGACAAATCTAGTTGGTCACACAAAGGATCAAAAGGGTTGACAAGAGGTTTAGCCTTCTGACTGGCAGACATAACAAGGTTACTGCTATTTAACTGGGCCTGCCTAGCCTCTAAGAATATCAACCTATTCTTTATCTCTTCTATTCTTTTATTAAACATATCACCCCCTTCTTGATTGGATATGGGATAATACATATTTGGATTCATAAAAATCTCACTCTTAGACATCCTTTGTCTGCCTAAGACCTAAGGCTTCCCCTAGCATCTAACTTATGCAGTAAACAACAAATATAAAGGGGAAGAAGCTAGGTACCTTTTCTCATCCAGATGCAAAAATATGAACATCTCTCATCACATAACATACATCTACCTTTCATGTGCACTTAAATCTTTTGCAGAGTCGCCACCTCTCCAGAGAGGACAAAATTTCAAACAGCTGAAAGCTCACCATATATTTTCTGAGTTTATACCACCAGTAGAGCAAGGCAAACTTCACCAGAGATTGCAGGATAACACTTTTAAATCAGTCCCCAGTAGAGTCGCCATTTTGTTGGTGACTTGGATGGATAAAATATATTCTGTTTTCATCAAATCGTCCCCAATAGAATCACCATTTTATTGGTTTTTCTTTGGATCTTGCTACAACAACCTCACTGGAAACTAGTTTTCCAGCCCTCAGGTTACTTGACTCTTTCTATCCCCAGTGGAGTTGCCATTTTGTTGGTGACTCGGATGGATAAAATATAACAATTCTTTTTTCATCAATCCGTCCCCAGAGGAGTCGCCATTTTGTTGGTTTTTCTTTTGAATCAGAATTAGGGTTTACCAGTTCTAATGCACAGGCAGATTCAGCCAACTAATACAGGAGGTTGTGTGAGCTCCTCCCCTTCACTTCTGGTTCTGCCGCACCAAGGGGGGTGTCCCTATAACTAAAGATGTGACCTTGACTTGCTCAATGACTAATAGATTTAGCTTGACAGCAATAGGCAGGATACTCTCATGTCTGGACCAAGATCTGCATGGTAGATCACAAGGTTGGCAACATTCTTGGACATATTTATCTGGTGGGTATGAGAGCATGCAGGGGGTTCCTAATCCTACTCCTACAACTAATAGGTTGAAGTGATGAAATGGGTGGACATAATGTCCTGGATGCAAGACAAGGGGTTTTGGCTCATAACTACTGACCCAGGAGCAGACTGGTGCCTATCCATTGGGCAAGGAGTCAACTAGACATATACAACAGATGGTTTGCAACTTGTCATTCAAGTTTCAAGGGGTTGAGCTTGATGCTTGCCTTACAAACATCACCCAAGGATGGGTATTTAGTTGCCACTACTTACAAATATCCCTGCTGACATGCAACCTTTCCCATGCTCAACCTAAAACAATTTAATCCACTCCTTGAATGGAAGTTAGAGATCAAACATGTGATACAGAAAACCATACCCTAGAACCTAAGAAACCCTTAGCAACCAGATTCAGAAGGAGAATAACATGCAGCAAATGGAGACAAGCAGATAAACACATGCAATGAAGCATTTCTCATATAAAATCAACATTGAAACTGAACATATGTACAAAATATATTCATGTTGCAACTCATAAACTCCAAAATGGGATAGAACAACCAGGATCATGCCCTGTTCTTCGTTATTTACACAAAAATGCCCTAGGCCTTCAACAACCAACAAATGAGCAACATAGCTTGCTATATATAGCAAGGCAGGTACTCAGCATTAATCACTTGGCAACTCAAAAGTCTGCCAGATACAGTTCATTCTAAGGAAATGACGCTCAAACATTCAATGCAGCAGGTGGAAGAGGAGACAGAGAAAGGTCTCGAGCCTTGCGTCGCCGCCCGTGGATGTACAACTTCAATCAGGTACTTGATCCGTCCACGCCATCACCCATACCCTGTAAGATCCACCATTAATGGCACACCAACTCGTAGCCTTGGGAAAAACATCATACTATGCATCGCAACCATTTCCCACCAAGATTTATCACCCTAATATTTCAAATCATGTAGGAACAATTTATCCCACATGCACCCCACAACGACCCCCTCAACACTTTATATACTGGGCCACGAGCATATGTGATCTCGTTGCTTTTGCTCCCGACGACACCAGTATAAACCTCATCATCTTCCATCAGCCAGACCCTCCTCATCGGCAAACCACTTGCTTGTCCTCCCGACATCACATATCTTGCTGATGAACATCCTTCATCGGGAGGACCCAACATATCAGAGCGACACATTCCTAACACGCCGATGACCAAAGTCATGCCAATGGCTCTCCCTACACACATCCTTCGATATGCAAAATATCACCCCAATATTTCACATCACCCTAATATGAAATATCACCCCGCAGAAAATATCACCTTGTGGGAAAGCATATCCGGACCTCATCACCCGATGAAATATCACCCTGACGTCAGCATCATATTGCAATATCAACCACATGATAATCGCCTTCATCGGCATAACCTGTGTTGATAACTGAGAGGGGGGGGGTGAATCAGTTATCCTAATTATTTCCCTTATTGAACTTTCCTCTTAATTGAAGCAGCATAAAATCAAACACAAAACATTAACCATGAAGTAAGAAACACATGACACAGTATTTTTGACGTGGAAACCCTGTTAAGGGAGAAAACCACGGGGTGATTAACCCAAGAATTATTCTCTGTTAGAAGAATAGGAAATTACAAAAATGGCACTTGCCAATTAGGGCTCACTGCCCGAGCACACTGCTCACAAGAGGCCCACTGCCTACAAGAAGACACACTGTCTACAAGTGATGATAATCACAGTCTTGAACTGATTGGAAGCATCTGTATATGCTGGAGTTCAGTTCCGGTTAGGCTCAGTACACTGATCTGCTGCACTTCATCTTTCCTCTGTTCTTTGTTCTGCTATCTTTCACATACCGGATCCTTTTTGCTACCTCTGCTCTTTCTCTGGACTTATTCTCATATCTCTCCACACCCACACACCTTTCACAACTAAATCCATCCTCTATATATATCCGCACTAGTAATTTCATCATCTTTCTAGTCGGCATCCGGAACAGTCTAGTTTCTTACAAACTCTCATTCTGTCGGCTGAATCCTTCCTCACCAAGCAATGCGGATCAAGCATATACTTGTAGATATCATTAATCATGTCGGCCAAACATGATTCATGCCTTCACAACCTCTGTCATCAACAGTAACCCATCCGGAAAGCAGTCTGATACTCTGCCAGTCAGTTCTTCCTCTGTTTTCACTGTCTCTCAAGAATCCGGTACTCAACCATTCATATCTTTTTCCTTGTCCATCACCGGAGGCTAAATCCTTGGAATATACCACTCAAGGTAGTCCTCTTGACTTCCCCAAATCCGCACTGCACCAAGACACTTCCTCTGAGAGGTCCGGACCAATCTGTCGGACCTTGCCACATGCTCTGTTCTTCTTTACCGGACCACAACTTTCTTTATTCTGACTTCCGGTAGAGACACATCATGACTTGCGGATGTGTGGGATGACCTTTGTTGCCATCAATGACAACAACCATGAATCCATATAGTGTCTCTTGCCAACAATCTCCCCCTTTGGCATTGATGGCAACACTTAGTCAAAAATGACTAAGTGTTTTCACTATGCTCCCCCTTTGCTGATGCTCTGTCTTTATATACAATTTCCGGAACTCCCCTTTTGTTGGATCCCTCATTTTTCACTGCTCCTCACTCCCCCTTTGACATCAATGGCAAAGGGTAGGGTCCGCATATCAAAATTTTCAAAAATTTCTTATATTTAGCCGCATATTTACATACTCACATATATTGAAGAATGTCTGCAAAGGATGTCTGTAATTGAATCATTTCGGTAGCCCAACTTTGCTTCATTCTGTCCAAAATTGAAATGTGACCACTTAACAAAAATGCAAACGCTTCTGCCCGCTTGAGATCTGTCGGATCTTTTGTTTGGGCGGTGGTCCTAGCATCACTGATGGCCTCATGCATGGTTTCCAACTTAGGGATTATAATCCTTCTAAGTTCTCCCATCCGGTTGGTGATGTTCTTCCTTTCCTTCTCAAGATTCTTTATTTCGTTCAAGACTGCAATAGTCTGACATTCTTGATTTATTATAGAGGAAGAGAGAGGATCAAAACTTTGAGATAAGCTTTGTAGCTTATCCTGTTCCTCTTTTATTTTCTTGTCAAATGCTGCTGTTGTCTTTGACCAGGATATACAAAATTTATAGATATCACCGCCATCCTTAAGAGCATTCTCTAAGCTCCTTATTCCAATGCTTACAATCTTCCTATCCTTAGAGATTAATTCTAATATCTCTGAAAATCTCTTATCCAAAAATTCCTTCCGGACCTTTTCTTCAGCTGATTTTTCTAAAGAATCAAAATGTGTATCAACACTGCTGACTAAGGTTTTTAGATTACCGGAAGTGGAGGCTGTCGGATCTATCTGGATTGATGGCATGATCTTTACAAGTATTCCGGAAGCAGCCTCTATCAACTCACAGTCTTCCATATGAGACTTCAGGAGCTTTTCATTTGCCTTGGCATTTGCAAATGAAGCTATCTTCATTGTTTGTACCGGAGAGAGAGAGTCAAAATCAAATGGACCTTTGAGAAGCTCCGGTTCATCAATCTCTAGAGTTTCTTTACTCAAAAATTGTTGAACAGTTTGTGCAGTGTCTCTTGCCGGAGACAGATGTTTCTTTTCTTCTGCAGTCTTAGAACTGTCAACCTCTTTGTCTTTCACCACTGCTTCCTTCTCCTGTAGTTGCTCTTCTTCTTTGGATCCGGAGACTGTAGGGGAAACCGGAGGAGAGATGCTAACTTGTTCATGGGCCACTTCTTCTTGAGCAGAGGGTCCCAAGTCCTCACTTGTCTGTTCAGGGCTCACTTCTTCCGGAACAGAAGATTCCAAATCAGCAGCTGTTTCTGCACCTAAGTCCTCTACAACAGGAAGATTGAACCTTTTGAAGGCCTTCCGGAGGATCTCTTCTGTTTCTTGGGCCACTTTGTCAGTCTCACCAAGCATGAGTTGATTCATCCTGGCTTTGCTTCTAAACTCATCTTTACAGTCCTTGAAGATAATGTTCATTGTCTTGGGATCAATTTGAGGATATAGCTGAATAGCTATCTGCTCCCGGATCTCAAGATCTTTAGCATGAGCATTATTTTTCCTCACTTCCATTTCCTTTTCTAGGCTTTTAGGAATGAGAGATATGATCTCAATGAAAGCCTTATTGTATATGTTCAGATATTTAACTGTGGCTTCCTGCAGAGTCTTTTGGTCTGCCTCACTAAAGTCATCATAGGATTCAGTCATTGGTTGAAGGTTTCCATCCACCGTGACCGACTTGATTATGCTCTCTAGTGACAGAGTGGGCTTTTCAACTGTTACCTCTGCCATTTCCTCCTTGTCTTGGCCTGTGGAGGGCTTACCGGATCCTTTCTTTTTCTGTTTCTTTACTTCTCTTACTCCCTCATCTGATTCTGTTTCCTCTTCATCCTTTTGGCTTCCATAAGCCCTTGTGGCTTTTGCCTTTGATCTCTTACCGGATGCCTGGACTTCCGGTTTTGAACTTTTGGTTGAGGGAGGTGCAGATCTCTTTGTTGATCTGGTCCGGGTGGGAGCTCCAACCGGAGCACTTTCTTTGCTTTTCTCTTCTTCCTCGGCCTTCCTCCTCTTTTCCCGGCTGGCATCAAGTGCCTCCTTTGAGATTCCAAGACCTTGAGCAATGTGCTCTACTTCTTTTCTCACTTTTCTTTTGATCTCAGGTTCCCTGAGTTCTACATGTAACTTTATACTCAGCTCCTCAAAGGTTCCAAACCTTTCTGCCTTAGGATCTTTGGGCTGACTTAGCATGTGTTGAACATGCAGCTCCACTATCTGTTCATCAACTTCATACCCCATGGGCATGATCCAGACAGTCCTTGGCTCCACTTCCTCCATCAGGCACTGATCAGTGTCAACCATAAAGCACACTGAGTCCTTGTATTTCTCAATGAGAGACTGGGGAATTCTCTCTCTTGCTTGCATCATGCTCTGAAAGTTTTTGAAGTATCCCCATAGAGCTGAATTTCTTGCTTTTGCATCCCCAAGTCCATGCAAGTAGTCTCTTATCTGGACTGCAACAGGTTTGTCATTCTGCCATACCCATCCACTTGTTCCGGGTAGCTCATTCATGAAGTAGAAGAATAAACATACAATAAGAGTACCATACTTGAAGGAATTCTTCTTATCCTTCTTGATTTTCTGTATATTTTCCATTAATTGGCTTAGCAGTAGTTCGCAGAGGTCATATTCTGCATTTTTCCTTAGCATTTCAAAAGCAGTGTATACTGCAGTTCCGGATACAGAATTCTCCCTGCTGGAGTGATAGATCTTGTATCCTATTATCATTGATGCATATTTGATATCCGGATCCGAAATATCTTCAATGGTCATTGCCCTCTTGTCAAATTTTGATCCGGTGGCCTCAGTTACAATGTTGTTCTTGACAGATTTGAGGATAGGTACTCCTCCGGAAGAGTATAGGCCAGTTACTGCTCTAATTGCCTCTTTTGTGATCTTGCAGGGTCTATCTAGCCATAAAAAGTTGTCATGCATCCTGCTCAGTACATACCGGACCCATTCATCCTCTTCAAAACAGGGGAAATGAATAAATTGCTCAAATTGTTTCTTCTGAATATCCTTATACTCTGGTTTAAGCTCAAAGGCATTGTCAATCAGCTGCTTGTGATAGAGGTCTCTTAATTTGAAATCCCCAAATTCCTCAATGTTTGCATGTATGTAAACCCTAATGTCTTCGGTGTGTAAAACTCCGTGAGGAACACTAGAGAAGGCTCCTAGTGGGTCAACCTCCAATGATTTGTAGGGATGTTTCTTGAATGAGGGGCGAGGTCTATCGGAGATCTTAACTATGTTTGGAGTAGCCATTCTTCAAAGATTTGCAGTGAGGTAATGAAAAACGGAGAATACCTTATGCGCCTTCGGTTTGCACGGAGTGGTTGGATTGATTTCTTTATCCAATAGCTTCGGCAGGAGATCCTTGGTGTGCTTGAAGAACCTTGTTGCAGAGCTCCACTTTTCGCTTCTTCTCGAGTGCAGAATGAGCAAATGACCTTTGAGAAATCCCTTAAATTGCTCCGCGAACCCTAATACCTGTCTGCAATAAATGCTTCACCTACATCATTCCGGTTTGCCTTGTCTGGATAGCTTGGAGTATCCGGATTAGTCCTGATCTGTGGATATCATCCGGATCTTTCAATCATGAGTAAATCGAGGAGGCATATTACAAGATCATCTCAAACACTCTGTCCAATCCGCAGAATAAGATAGTGCATTTCCGGATCTTTCCGGACCTTTTTGTAATCCTTTATCATACCGGAGCATTTCCCTGAACAGGTCTTATTTGATCGATCATAGCTTCTTCATAACTCCATGCGGACCTCTGAAAACTTGACTGAAGTATCTCAAGACTCATATTTACAAACCCTTTGATCCGCATCTTGTGCAACATCCGGCACCACTTGTTTGGCTGGGGGAACAAGATTTTCTTTGAGTCTCCCCCTGAGCCAGAGCTCACTTTTAATTTCCGGAAGAAATATCAGCACCAGAGTCTGGTGCGGATCCAACCTCTACATTCTCTGAACTTTTCTTCACCCAAATCTTGCTCATCTGATTCCTAACCTCATCCGCATTCATCTTTTGTTTACCCTTGTCTTGATTCTGATTATACACCGGACCTCTTTTGTCCTGATTCTTGTTTCTGCAGACTTTAGCATTATGACCGGACCTATTGCAGATTTGGCAAATAACATTCCTTTGCATATTTGACTGATATCCTCTTGATCTGCATTGATTAGCCCTATGACCTATTCTATTGCATGTGAAGCATCTACCTTTGAATGATTTGTTTACTTGCATAATTCTACATTCATGGGATTTGTGTCCATACCTTTTGCAGTTGAAGCACTGTCCGGAGAAGGATGAATTATTCTGATTCATTCTCATTCTGCACTGATTAGCTTTGTGACCAAAGTGGTTGCAGCTGTGGCAGTATCCATTGAAGGATGGATATCTTTGAGCATTTGGCTGTCTTACCGGAGGTCTTCTAGGCCTGCTCCTTGGATTTTCTGATCCAAGATTCTTCTGACCGGATCCGGAGCTTTCTCCTTTCTCATATCCCAAGCCATACTTGTCATCTGTCCTCTTTTGACTTCCAAGAAGAACTTCAAGTTGAGCAGAACTTATCTTGAATTTCTCTTTATATTCATTTGCTGTTTGAAGGTCTCTTTTGAGAGAGGCAATTTGATCCTCAAGTTTTCCTTCATTATCTTTGGCATCTTCAAGATCAGATTCAAGGTGTCTGATAATCCTGTCCATCTGGTGGCATTCTTCTGATTTTTCTTTAAGAGATTGTCTTAGATTGTCTTCAGCCTTTCTTTTTTCTTCAATCTCTTGAGTAAACTTTATAGTTCCTGATTCCATTTCATGTCTTAACATAATGACTTCTTTTGATAACTTTTCACATAACTTGGTTTGCTCAGTCAATTCCTCATTTGTATTGCTTTCTTCACTTTGTCTTGCCAACTGTTGAAGCAGCTCCTTTCTCTTTTTCATAGAGAGACTTAATTTGTCTTTTAATTCTCTCATGAATTCATCAGCCTGTTTGAGTCTTTCCTTTAATTCACTGACTTCAGAATTTGACTGTTCAAGATCCTCAAGGGCAGTCTTGAGTTGCTCCCTTAAACCATATGCATCCATTTGAAATCCCAGATCTTCCTCAAGCTGTTAGGCTCTATTAGGAGGAACTTAGCTCTGATACCAATTGTTGATAACTGAGAGGGGGGGGGGTGAATCAGTTATCCTAATTATTTCCCTTATTGAACTTTCCTCTTAATTGAAGCAGCATAAAATCAAACACAAAACATTAACCATGAAGTAAGAAACACATGACACAGTATTTTTGACGTGGAAACCCTGTTAAGGGAGAAAACCATGGGGTGATTAACCCAAGAATTATTCTCTGTTAGAAGAATAGGAAATTACAAAAATGGCACTTGCCAATTAGGGCTCACTGCCCAAGCACACTGCTCACAAGAGGCCCACTGCCTACAAGAAGACACACTGTCTACAAGTGATGATAATCACAGTCTTGAACTGATTGGAAGCATCTGTATATGCTGGAGTTCAGTTCCGGTTAGGCTCAGTACACTGATCTGCTGCACTTCATCTTTCCTCTGTTCTTTGTTCTGCTATCTTTCACATACCGGATCCTTTTTGCTACCTCTGCTCTTTCTCTGGACTTATTCGCATATCTCTCCACACCCACACACCTTTCACAACTAAATCCATCCTCTATATATATCCGCACTAGTAATTTCATCATCTTTCTAGTCGGCATCCGGAACAGTCTAGTTTCTTACAAACTCTCATTCTGTCGGCTGAATCCTTCCTCACCAAGCAATGCGGATCAAGCATATACTTGTAGATATCATTAATCATGTCGGCCAAACATGATTCATGCCTTCACAACCTCTGTCATCAACAGTAACCCATCCGGAAAGCAGTCTGATACTCTGCCAGTCAGTTCTTCCTCTGTTTTCACTATCTCTAGAATCCGGTACTCAACCATTCATATCTTTTTCCTTGTCCATCACCGGAGGCTAAATCCTTGGAATATACCACTCAAGGTAGTCCTCTTGACTTCCCCAAATCCGCACTACACCAAGACACTTCCTCTGAGAGGTCCGGACCAATCTGTCGGACCTTGCCACATGCTCTGTTCTTCTTTACCGGACCACAACTTTCTTTATTCTGACTTCCGGTAGAGACACATCATGACTTGCGGATGTGTGGGATGACCTTTGTTGCCATCAATGACAACAACCATGAATCCATATAGTGTCTCTTGCCAACAACCTGATGCATCGGAGGAAGATCCTCCTGCTTAGCCAATACCAAATGTCTCGCCGATAAACATCCTGTATGTCCAGAAAAATCCTGATGACATCAGCATCATATATGCATACCGCGCATCTCCACATATCAGGATGACGTCATTGTCATATTCACAACATCAGGGGATCTCCATAAAATGACTGATGTTAAAATATGACCCCCCAGACCTTGATGACGTCACCACCACATTCATATATCGGTACTGGGGTGATATTCGGGATATCACCCAATATTTAGAATATCACCCCCTTTCAGAAAAAAGATGATGCAGACGAGCAAATATCGCCCCGATAAAAGAATGACGTCAGCAGCACCGGGCGATAAAGAAAACATGAAGTGATAAAATAACATCGGCGTGATCTTAACCAAGATCACCCAATATTCAAATATGATGACCCTAATGAACATCGGGTCACACTTAGAACCTTGCAGCAACATCATTAGGATAATCTTAACTAAGATCACCCGATGTTAAAATATCACCCCGACAAAAGATCATGCTAGCAGAAAATATGATGACCCTCACAAGCAACATCAGGGTGATGTCTGGAAATATGATGATGATGACCTCCTCCGAAGAAAAATGATGTTGAAGTTGAAAAATGCTGAGGAGGCCCAAGGACTTAGAACTTTTGGATTTTTTGGGAAGGTGCTTTCATATACATATTTAAGCACCAACAAGGGTGACTGTCTCATTCATGATGGCATTGTAAGCCCTCCTCTAGTAGTCCTATTCACTCTATTTTATGATTTCTCTTGCATAAAAGATAGTTGATATGAAATGACATACAGGTACAAGGCTATTTCTGGAATATATGATTGCTCCATAGCTGATAACATGCTTCTTTGGTTGATGGGACAGTGATCTTAGTGATTGATTTTGTCCTTCTATGGCTTCTTAATGGATTCAAAAACAATTTTACATTTCATTCACAACAAAAGGCGGTAAAATACCTAATTTTAATTGTTGTTTATGATGCCTTTTGGCTGTGATGAACCAATATCATTAATGTATACATCATATTTCTCAGAGACAGTAAGAAATGATGATGAAACCACATGCATATGATGTAAAACCATGATGTTTGTTATCATTGTCCCTTGGCTATCAAATCAAAGCTTCACTATGACATTAGACAGTTACCCAAGCTAGGGAATAGCTCATTTTGATAACTATCTACTGCCAAAGATCTACTCCTTGATGGTTGCTCCAAGTTTGCTAAACATTTATTAGTTCTGGTAACTGTCTAATGTCAAAATGCATTGCTTTTAATGACACCTTGATAGAAAGTTTATATAAATTGAATATTTCTGCATTAATGACATTATTTTTAGCATGCTAGGCTCAACCCTTATGGAAGCCCATTTTCTTCACATGCTATTTCATAAAAATGAATCAGCAACATGATTTCTCATATACCAGCATAGTGAACAAACAAGTTACCACATAAAAACATATCTTGGATTACAGGACATGGTTTTTCTTGTGTGGATTTATCTTTCTCTCTAATATGGCACTTGAATCTGCTTGTTCAACTATTTCTTCTGCTTCTCTTTTTTGCATAATCTAATCATTAATGATTCCTGCTCCATTAAAGTAAGTTGTACTTTTGTTGTTTGATTGTGCATATGAAAAGTATTGGAACCCAGAGCTCTAACATAACTTCTTGCAGGTATTCTAGAGCTCAACAAATAGAGGGAGCTGAAGATCAACTTAACAACCTCAAGATTCATCATTCACAGGCAATAACAAGTCCCTCTCCTTTTCTTATGCATTATTATTCTTTCAAAAGTAGAGTTTACTTTTATGTAGCATGTCCTAGTTACTCCCATGGCTTGTGTGGGACATATTAAACACTCTTTTGAATATAATGAGTTATTTCACTTTATGCAATGATTTATGTATACTTTGCTTTAAGACAATTGAATCTCTTTTAAAGCATATGTTTAAAACATGATGAAGAAATAATAGTTTATACATACCTCTCTCTTGAAACTGCACTGAAATGTACTAAATAATCAACAAATTCATAACTGAAAATGAAGTCAATTTAAAAAATTATCATTCTTTGAATGTCTGCTTTCTTGTCCTTAGGGCATTTCACTTACTAGGATGGTTTGACAGCCCAAGTTGAGTTCATCAAGTTTTTTGAAATTCAACAAATTCATCAAGTTTTTTGAATTTCTCCTCCTCCTCTTCATTAGCATGAGTCCCAAGTTCCTGTAACAGAGATAGGTTAAGCATCGTCGTACGACTAAGTACATTGCTTATGAGCTCTCCCATAGAAGAAATCTTCTGCTCTAGATCATCCACACGACCCCTAAGGACAACAAGATCATGTCTGTGGTCATCCCCTTCCTCATTAGTCTCCTCTCCAACATCCTCCACAATCATCCTCTCCCCTTCACCAACATTGTCCACAAGATCACCATCAGCACCTCCTAAATCATTAACCTGTTTCCCTTCATCCTTACCCACATCATCTTTAGAGATCTCTTGAAAATCAATGTCTTTGGAATTCAGCTGATCATCCCCCTGAGTGGAGGCTTTAGAAGCACTTTCAGAGTAGTCAATTAGTTTAGCTTGCAAGGTAGGCTTACCAGCAATCCTTCCCAACTTCCTTACCCCAGAAGAGAAGCCCTCCTTCTTATCTTTAGTAGACAAATTAGCTTTATGTTTATTGCCAGGTCCCACAATGTCACTGCTCAGATTCTTATGGGTCCCCATAGAGTCCCCCACAATATCATCAGACAACTCCCTAAGTTTTCTTTTCTTACTTTTCACACTCCCTTTAGAAGCTAGAGTATGAATATCCTTCATCGTGGTGGTCTCCTCAGTGGTCATAGAGAAAGAAACCCCTTTCATTTTTTGGGAAACTGAGGTAGGGCAACATTCCTTAGAAACAGCAACATCAAGGGGGTCAGGATTGGCAGGAACCTCACAACTAGGAGTCTGAATTGGCTTAGGCAAATCCAAAGCAAGATGAAAATTATATAAACAAAGGATAAGACCTTGATGCAGAGGGACAGGTCTTTTAGAGGGTTTCTTATCCATCTTAGCTTTAACCCTAAAAATAGAGTGTTCAAGGGACAACATTAAATAAAAAGGGAAACTGATAAGAGCAATATGCCTGAAATGATTAAGTAGAGGGAGGTGATAATTATAAAACCTAGTGAACTTACCCTCCAATGTGAAGTATTTCATGAGAAGAAAGCACATCTCATCCCACGGTTTTGGCAACTTGGCCCGTTCAAACCCTCCCTAGTAGGGAACTAATTCCTCTCCTTCCCCCAGAAAAAGCTTCTGGTTCAAATGATCAGCCACCTTCGCCTTCCTTTGCAACTTAGTACCCTTAGTAGAAAGACTAGTCGCCATGGCTATGACTTGTTTGGAGATTTCAAAACTAATTCTTCCCACAGTAACTCTGCGGTTATGTCAGGAATGGGCAAATTGTACAGACAAATTTTCATCAAAACCATTCAGGCATACCAAAAAAGGACTAATGCCACCTTCCTTGCAATAATGCCAAACCACATCATTATCCTTGAATTCACAGCAAGATATTGGCTCCATGCAAATCTGATCTCCCCCCATTATCTCCTTTCTCTCAAAGACACAAAAACCATAGAGCTAAGAATTCATAGAGTGTTTTCAGAAGGTAATTGTAACGGCTTGGGAAGGAATAATGAAATAGCAATAAATTAACCTGCATGAGTCATCATTATCCCGGAGTACCTTCCCAAACTCCAAATGATGCCAGCCCTTCCCATGCTCGAAAATGATAATCATAAGTTTCCTATGATTACCATATAACCAACTTGCCTTAACGTGAGTAATAAATAATACTGAAATGACATTATACAAAGAAGTACAATAGTTCATAAAAATCATATACTTCAAAATACACATCATCAACACCCAAAAAAGATGACTAAATAGGCTAGCACCCTCTCTATGATGAGTCATCCTTGACAAGTCATCTCTTTTTGAATCAGTTCCCTTATGTTAGCAAGAATATTTTTAAATTGGCACTAGCATCGTCAATTCATAAATTACTGACCATAATCAGCAAGAGCATCAACAACCCCATTCCCCTCTCTATAAATATGAGAGAGTTCTACTCTAGAGATCCTCTGGACTAGTATTTGGATATCCACAATAATATCCTTGAGTCTCCACCCACAGACCGAAGCATTAGTAACCGCATCAATGATCAGTTTTGAATCCCCCTGAATATGCAGATGAGGAATGTCAAGAGAAATAGCCAATTTAACCCCCCATAAAAGAGCAAAGGCTTCACCATAATTATTACTTTGAATACCTATCCCACCACCATAAGCAGCAACCATCCCCCCTTTGTCATCCCTGATAATCCCACCACCACTAGCCTTACCATTGGACTTAGAAGCCCCATCACAGTTAAGTTTGAACCAATGGGGTCTTGGAGGGGTCCATCTAGTATTTAATCTCTGAATCTATTTAGAGTTATCATATGCTAGAATTTGGTTAAGAATTCTCCAGTTGACTGCAATTTGTTCTTCCTCTTGAGTAAGTGGTTTATCAGCAGTTTTGATGTGAGAGCTAAAAACACTTTCAATGAAGAGCTTAGAGAGAGATTGAAAGACTTGAGAGGAGTCCCTGACATCTTCCCTAAATATTCTATTATTCTATTCCTTCCACAAAGTCCAACCAAGGAAGGGAAGAGTTTGGTTCCAAAGTTCCACTTGCCAAGGATGTGAGAAAGTAGGACACCAATTAGCAATGACTTCCCTAATATCTGGATTACAGACCCATTAAATGCCAAAGTTTTAAAAAATTGTACTCCAAATTTCCATGGCAAAGTCACAATCAAGAATTAAGTGAGAAATAGTTTCCTCCTCCTTAAGGCACACGAAACACCTATTCACCAGGGTGAATCCCCTCCTCTGCAGATTATCTTGGGTTAAAATCTTATTATGAACAATAGCCCACCAAAACATATTAACTTTAGGAATAAGCTTATGATTCCAAACTTTCCTCCAAAGCTCATTTTTATGAACACCAGGGATCAAAAGATGGTAAGCAGAGTTAACCAAGAAATGACCTCTCTTATCAGGCCACCAATACAACTCATCTTCCCTAGGAAAGAGAGGGATTCTGGCACCCAGAAGCATTTGTTGAATAGAACTCATCCTAGGAATAAACTCAGGGTGATGAGCACAACAATCAAGAAGATTTTTCCAAATTTTGATACCATTCTCAATATGAATATAATGGAAGACTTTTGACCCAAAATGTTTTTTGGCAATATCAGCAACAATCCCATAATCCCCCTGAGCAGCAAGGGCCTTGTCAACAACCCAAGTGTCCTCCTAGAAATTTATAGTATTACCATTCCCCAATTTCCACCTAAGCCCTTGTTTGAGTAAGCTTCTAGACTTCAACATTTTGTTCCAAATAACAGAGCCCTGAGGAAGCCCCTCCTGATAAAGGAAACTAAGATTGTCAACACCATGTAAATACTTATCTTGCATAATGGCTCCCCATTCTTTATGGTTGTGGACCAGATTCTAGTTAATTTTGGCAAGGAGGGCTTTATTCATATTTCTTATAGATCTAATATTAAGACCCCCATGAGATTTGGGAAGGCAGACCTTCTCCCAACTAACTAGAGACATTATCTTTTTATATTCCACACCTATCCATAGAAAATTTCTTTGGATCTGCTCCAATTTGTCAGCAATAAACCTAGGCATTTTAAAAAGAGATAGAAAATAACTAGGAATACCTTGAAGAGAAGCTTGTAAGAGTTGTAATTTACCAGCACTACTCAGGAGCTTGCACTTCCAGCCAATCAACTTCTTTTGAGTTCATTCTAAAATTCCATTCCAAAATCCTGGAGAGACCTCTTTAACAGTTAAAGGAAGGCCAAGATAGACAACAGGAAGATTAGCCTCAGCACAACTAATAATGTTAATAATTTTTCTCTGAAGATCACCCTGAGTGTTGAAAAAATAAACATTACTTTTCTGAAAATTTATGTGTTGACCAGAAGCTTTGGCATAGTCATTGAGAATATTCTTCCAACTTCGAGCTTCAACCATAGACAAGATACCAAAGAGGATGGTATCCACAAACTGCTGCACAGACATAGGAGGTATAGAAGAAGCAAGTTTAATGCCCACAATTTCCTTAGAGAGAACCTTAGAGTGAACACACATCCCAAGGGCCTCAGCCATCATGATAAATAAATATGGGGAAAGAGGATCTCCCTGTCTAATCCCCCTTGTGGAAGAGAAAAAGCCTCTAGGGACCCCATTAACCAAGATTGAGAATTTAGCCGTGGAGACAGCTTCTCGAATGAGAAGGGAGAGTTTATAATTAAAACCAAACTTTTTGATAACCTTAAAAAGAAAATTCCATGAAACTCTATCATAGGCCTTAGAAATGTCTATCTTTAGAACCATACCAGGGATCCTTCTCTTTTCCATAGAATGAATGGTTTCATGAGTAGATATAACAGCATCTAAAATCTCTCGACCAAGGACAAAGCCTTTCTGAGAAGGGGAAATAATTTTATCCAAGAAAGGTTGGAATCTCAAAACAAGCAATTTTGTACATAGGTTATAAATGGTATTGTACAAGCTAATAGGGCTGAAATCAGTAAGTAGCATAGGATTTGGCTTCTTAGGATGAAGAACAATAAATGTATTGTTGATTTGGTTTAGAAGTTTACCAGTTATGAAGAAATCCCTAATAACAATAGTTACATCAAAGCCCACAATATCCCAATATTCCTAAAAAAATATCGGAGGAAAGCCATCAGGGCCTAAGGCTTTGAAAGGACCCATGGAGAATAAAACAACACAAACCTCTTCCTCAGAAATTAGTTTCAACATTTTGATGTTGTCCTCCTTCGTAATCAACGAGGGGATTTTATCAAGGAATTGATCCATAATCTGCCCATTGACAACATTATCAGCTTATTTCGATAACAAATTCTGAAAAAACAAAGCAGCTTGATAACCAATCTCATTGTCATCCATGATAGTATTACCATCCTCTAAGCATAATTTAGAAATAGAATTAGCTTTCCTATGCTTCATAGCTGAAAGATGAATAAAGGCGGTATTACGATCCCCTTCTTTGAGCCACTGAACTCTGGACTTCTATTTCTAGAAAATTTCTTCTTTATTCATAGGGTTCTTCCAGTCAAAAATTAGATTACTTTCATCTTGGGCAATGTCCTCTATAACAACTCCTTGAGCCATTAAATTTTGAAGGTCAGCTAATTTACTAGAGATAGTTTTCTTCTAAACAAACACATTACCAAAACTATATTTGTTCCAACCATGGACCTCTAGTTTAATATGTAAGAGCTTCTTGACTAGCCTAAACATAGGAGTACCCTGAACCAGAAGTTGCCACCAATTAATTAGAAGACTCCTAAAATCTTTATGTTTAATCCACATACCTTCAAATTTGAAAGGGAAGGGACCATGCCTATGCTGGACCACTAATTGAGGAGAATAGGATTATGATAAAAAATAGTTCTTGGTAAAGTTGCCAAACTTAGATTAGAATGATTATCCCAGTTATTGGAGATACGAAATCTATCCAATTTAACTTGCATCATTTGATCCCCTCTTCTTCTATTGGACCAAGTAAAATTCTGATTCTGAAGCTCCACATCCAACAACCCAAGGCTATTGATAAACTCAGCAAAATCAAACATACTATCAGAATAGTCAAGAATACCCCCAATTTTCTCTGAAGGGTATAAAGGAGTATTAAAATCTCTAGCCAACATCCAAAGAGAACCAGGGGAAGTAGAAAGGAGAGTAGACAAGTCTATCCATAAATTTTTCCACAGGTCCCTTGTGTTTGGGGCATATATATTGATTAAGGACCAATTAAAAGAAGGCATAGAAAAATTGACAATCATAAAATGCTTACTGAAAATAGTAAGAGAACCACGAATTTTAGCATTATTCCACATAGTAACAATCCCTCCATAAGCACCCATAGCAGGGCTAATACAAAAATCAGCATTAGGCCAGATTCTATCAGATATCATCTTAAAGTTCTCCTCAGACATTTTAACTTCCTAAAGTAAAAGAACGTCAATTTTACGATCCAGAATATAGTTCTTGACTTCGAACTATTTGGTGGGGCTTGTTGGTTTTTCTTTTGAATCAGCATTAGGGTTTGCCACTTCTAATGCACAGGCAGATTCAGCCAACTAATACAGGAGGTTGCGTGAGCTCATCCCCTTCACTTTTGGTTCTGCCGCACCAAGGGGGGTATCCCTATAACTCAAGATGTAACCTTGACTAGCTCAAAGATAGAAAGATCTAACTTGACAACAACAGGAAGAATACTCTCATGTATGGACCAAGATCTATATGATAGATCACAAGGTGGGCAACGTTCTTGGACATATATGTCTGGTTAGGTATGAGAGCATGCAGGGGTTCCTACTTCTAATCCTACAACTAACAGGTGGAAGGATGAGATGGTTTGAAATGGTGTTTGGATGCAAACCTGGACCTGGTGTATAACCTCAACACAGAGCTAGATTGGTGCCCAAACATGAATGCAGTAGGTAGGGGAGGAGACAGGAAGAAACCTCGAGCCCTGCGCCACTGTCCGTTGATGTACACCTCCAATCGGGTACCAGATCCGTCCATACCTCTGCAACCTTCGCCATTAATGGCGCACCAACCCGCGGCCTCGGGAAAACGTCAAACAGTGCATCGCAACCATTTCCCGCCAAGATTCATCATCATGATATTTCAAAATATGCAGGGTCAGATTATCCCACATGCACCCCGTGGCGACCTTTTCAACACTTTATATACTAGGCCACGAGCATATATGATGTCAGTGCTTTTGCTCCTGACGACACTAGTATAAGACTTCATCATCATTATCCTTCAGCAGCATGATATCCTGTCGCTTGAAATATCACCCTGACGTCAGCATCATATCGCAATATAACCTGCATGATAATCGCCTTCATCGGCACAACCTGATCCATCGGAGGAAGATCCTCCTGCTTAGCCGATACCAAATGTCTGGCCGATGAACATCCTGATGACGTCACCATCATATCCTGCTGACGTCATCAGCATATCTGCCTACTGCACACCTCCTTATATCCGGATGACGTCATCATCATGTTTGCAAATATCGGGGGATCTCCACAAGATGATCAGTGTTAGAAATATGACCCCCCCGGACCTTGATGATGTCATCATCATATCGACATCAGGATGATATTCGGAAGATAACCAGATATTTGGAAATATCATCCTGATGCACAAATATCATGCTGCACTGTAGCTCCACTATAAGATCGGGGTGATAGATGAATATGCCAGATATTTGAAAAGATCACCCCCCACTAGATAATGCACGAAGCCGACAGGCGGATATCTCCCTTCAAAAATATCATGATGCAGACAGGCAAAAAAGCGGATATCACCCTGACGTAAGAATGACGTCAGCATCATCAGGATGATAAAACAACGAACATGAAGTGATACAACAACATCAGGATGATATTGACTAAGATCATCCTGACGTTCAAAATATGATGACCACGATGAATATCGGGTCGCACTTAGAACTTTACAGCAACATCATCAGGATGATCTTAACAAAGATCACCCGATGTTAAAATATCACCCCAACGAAAGATCATGCAGGTAGACAATATGATGACCCTCGCAAGCAACACGGCGATAACCGGAAATATGATGATGATGATGATGACCCTTAAGAAAAAAAACAGGTCGGGTCGAACAACTTAGAAAATGACCCCTTCGGAAGATCGGGGTGACATCATCATCATATAAGGGTAGGGTGATAATTGGAAGATCACCAGATATTTGAAAAATCACCCCCCGCAAGAAAATCAGGGCACACTGTAGCTCATCAGCAGGATCGGGATGATGCTGACCACCATCGAAGAAAACATGATGATGATGACCTCCTCCTCAGGAAAATATGATGCTGCAGCTGAAAAATGCTGAGGAGGTCCAACACTTAGAACATTTTTAAGGAAGGTGCCTGCATGAAAATTGCTCAAAAACTGTCAGTCAATTTAGGCACTAACACTGGCTCTGTCTGGGGACGTGCAGGTGCAAGACTGCAGCGAGAACCCTAGATCTCTGGGATGCAGACCAGTCCCTTATCCATTGGGCACAGAGTCAAATACTGCACCGACCTGCATCACCAAACACACTTGATGGCCTAAGGCCACCAAGAAAAGGAAAACATGTATCTCCCTTTGTCAAACACTTTGTTTTCATCTGCATACACTGGGTCAAGCTTGGAGATACTACAGAGATCCACCCACAAACAAATCTTGTCATCTGCATATTCAACCCTCTGATTTGGCTTGTCATTATCACCCCTGTGCAGATAACCTTCAACATCATGTGACATGTGGGTGCAGAATGTATCAGGCAATGCATACTCAAATGGTATAGAACACAGGTTATCATCTGTATCATCATCATGCATTGCAACATGATCTCCTAGCTGGACTGCAAATAGGAAACACTCAGAGTCCACCACACAACTAGGAAGATCAGGGCTCATTGTATTATATGCTGGCACATCAAAAGAAAAGCTTTCAAAATCACAATTGTGCACATCATGTACACAACAATCAGCAGCACCAGGCTGGAAAAGATCAGGCTCTGGCATCTCTTTCAAATCAGGCACATTTTCACAGTCACTTACCTGATGTATGTTGTTTCCTCTTTCATCAGGATGAGAAACAGAATCCAAGCCAAAAATAGTGTCTAGATCTTCACCATACTCAGACAGATCCTCATCGCCATATGTGTCATAAATGGGTGACCCAAGTGCATCAGTTTCATCATAGTATGCCATTTGTTCATGGGCAGCAGAGCATGCATCTTCATCACCAATGGATTCCCTCTGTGGAGGAGTATCATCCTGTATGCTTATTTCTTCTCTATCTTGAGCACAATACTCACAATTATCTCCACAGGTCCATTCCAAAAATTGCTCATTGCTGTCCACAACCTCATTGTTGTTTTCATGGTCAGATGCCTCATCATTGCAATGGGAATCCTCACTAGTCCTTTCACTGGCACGTTCAATATTCATCTTTTCATCTTCACACGATGCCTTAATTATTTGGTCATTTGCAGCTTCACAACGATTTTTCACACCAAGGCCTGGGGACAGGGGTTTCAGCAGGTACACATTTCTGATTTTTTCTATCTTTTCTATGAACCTGTATGCCATCTGCATACTTGTCACCTTGAAATCCCTCAGTATTGCACTAAAGCCCTCCTCAAAAGCTTCAAAGAATATGCCAACACAGACTGAAATATCAGGTCTGAAGACTTCTGGGATCTGTGAAAGGGCTATTGCAAACCTATGACTGAAATCAACACATGGCTCTTCATCTTGTTTTCTGATTCTCATCAATTCTGCAACAAGATCAGCCGGTTCTTTTGCAAATTCTTCCTTGAAACAGTCAGCAAGCTCATCCCAACAGGCAAAGGATTTCTTTGAAAGCTCAAATACCAGTCTTTTGCTTTTGCATCAAAGGACCTAACAAAAAACCTCATCCACATATCCTCATCTCTGAATGAATATTTTCCCATAAAACTGTGAAAATTTTGGATATGTGCATTCCCATCACATACATTGTGACCACTAAATCTAGGCATCTGACAGTATATCCTAGCAGGCATAGTTTCTACTTTATAATCCACCCATGACAAATCCAGTTGGTCATACAAAGGATCAAAAGGGCTGAGAAGAGGTTTAGCCTTCTGACTGGCAGACACAACAGGGTTACTGCTTTTTAACTGGGCCTGCTCAGCCTCTAAGAATATCAACCTATTTCTTATCTCTTCTATTCTTTTATTCGACATTTCACCACTGAGTATGGGATAATTCATACTTAGATTCATAAAAATCCTACTCTTAGACATCCTTTGTCTGTCTAAGACCTAAGGCTTCCCCTGGCATCTAACTTATGCAGCAAAATAGCAAATATAAAGGGGAAGGAACAAGGTACCTTTTCTCATACAGATGCAGAAAAATGAACAACACATTTTTGTCACATCACATACATCCATCTTTCATGTGCATTCAGATCTTTTTTGCAGAGTCGCCACCTCTCCAGAGAGGACAAAATTTTCAATAGCTGAAAGCTACTTTTCCAGGTTCATTCCACCAGCAGAGCATCATTTTGTTGGTGACTCAGATGGGCCACAAGATATAACACTTTTTCATCAATTTTCTCCCCAGCAGAGTCGCCATTTTGTTGGTTTTTCTTTTGAATCAGCATTAGGGTTTGCCACTTCTAATGCACAGGCAGATTCAGCCAACTAATACAGGAGGTTGCGTGAGCTCCTCCCCTTCACTTCTGGTTCTGCCGCACCAAGGGGGGTATCCCTATAACTCAAGATGTAACCTTGACTAGCTCAAAGATAGAAAGATCTAACTTGACAACAACAGGTAGAATACTCTCATGTATGGACCAAGATCTGTATGATAGATCACAAGGTGGGCAACGTTCTTGGACATATATGTCTGGTTAGGTATGAGAGCATGCAGGGGTTCCTACTTCTAATCCTACAACTAACAGGTGGAAGGATGAGATGGTTTGAAATGGTGTTTGGATGCAAACCTGGACCTGGTGTATAACCTCAACACAGAGCTAGATTGGTGCCCAAACATGAATGCAGTAGGTAGGGGAGGAGACAGGAAGAAACCTCGAGCCCTGCGCCACTGTCCGTTGATGTACACCTCCAATCGGGTACCAGATCCGTCCATACCTCTGCAACCTTCGCCATTAATGGCGCACCAACCCGCGGCCTCGGGAAAACGTCAAACAGTGCATCGCAACCATTTCCCGCCAAGATTCATCGTCATGATATTTCAAAATATGCAGGGTCAGATTATCCCACATGCACCCCACGGCGACCTTTTCAACACTTTATATACTAGGCCACGAGCATATATGATGTCGGTGCTTTTGCTCCTGACGACACTAGTATAAGACTTCATCATCATTATCCTTCAGCAGCATGATATCCTGTCGCTTGAAATATCACCCTGACGTCAGCATCATATCGCAATATAACCTGCATGATAATCGCCTTCATCGGCACAACCTGATCCATCGGAGGAAGATCCTCCTGCTTAGCCGATACCAAATGTCTGGCCGATGAACATCCTGATGACGTCATCGTCATATCCTGCTGACGTCATCAGCATATCTGCCTACTGCGCACCTCCTCATATCCGGATGCTGTCATCATCATGTTTGTAAATATCGGGGGATCTCCACAAGATGATCAGTGTTAGAAATATGACCCCCCCGGACCTTGATGACATCATCATCATATCGACATCAGGATGATATTCGGAAGATAACCGGATATTTAGAAATATCATCCTGATGCACAAATATCATGCTGCACTGTAGCTCCACTATAAGATCGGGGTGATAGATGAATATGCCAGATATTTGAAAAGATCACCCCCCACTAGATAATGCACGAAGCCGACAGGCAGATATCTCCCTTCGGAAATATCATGATGCAGACAGGCAGAAAAGCGGATATCACCCTGACGTAAGAATGATGTCAGCATCATCAGGATGATAAAACAACGAACATGAAGTGATACAACAACATCAGGATGATATTGACTAAGATCATCCTAACGTTCAAAATATGATGACCACGATGAATATCGGGTCGCACTTAGAACTTTACAGCAACATCATCAGGATGATCTTAACAAAGATCACCCGATGTTAAAATATCACCCCAGCGAAAGATCATGCAGGTAGACAATATGATGACCCTCGCAAGCAACACGGCGATAACTGGAAATATGATGATGATGATGACGACCCTTAAGAAAAAAAATAGGTCGGGTCGAACAACTTAGAAAATCACCCCTTCGGAAGATCGGGGTGACATCATCATCATATAAGGGCAGGGTGATAATTGGAAGATCACCAGATATTTGAAAAATCACCCCCTGCAAGAAAATCAGGGCACACTGTAGCTCTTCAGCAGGATCGGGATGATGCTGACCACCATCGAAGAAAACATGATGATGATGACCTCCTCCTCAGGAAAATATGATGCTGCAGCTGAAAAATGCTGAGGAGGTCCAACACTTAGAACATTTTTAAGGAAGGTGCCTGCATGAAAATTGCTCAAAAACTGTCAGTCAATTCAGGCACTAACAGGGCTATTAAAACCCCTCATATTCCAAGAAAGAATTCTCATTTGGGAAGTTTTTGAGATTAAATCTACAGGGTTATTTGTTTACCATTGGCAATCTCCCTAGCAATCTCTCATTGCCTTGTTTCTCTAAGGGTCAGTCTTTCCTACCTAGAATTTGTTCCAACATCAGCAGATTTCTTAGTCCTGCTATTCTTTTTCTTAGGGGTAATCCACTCATCTTGGTCATTACAGTTACCACTAGATCTGATTCCAGTGATCAAAGAAGGAATAGCAGACTAATTCTCAAAAAACCCCTCCTTCAGTGTCCCAATTGTAGCCACCCAAATTTGTCCATGTCTAGCAACACCTTGTTAAACCACTAATCCATTAGCCAATTAATTAAATAAATTTTATTTATTTAATTAAAATCCCATTTTCATTCACTTAGCCAATTAATTAAATAAATTGTATTTATTTAATTAATTCCACATCATGTCTTATCCCATTTTATTCATTTATCCTATTAATTGAATAAATTTTATTTATTTAATTAATTTCCAACTCATATCCCAACTAATTCAAATATTTTATTTGAATTAAGCCCTTATCATTTATCACATTCCAACACTTGTCCAGTCAATCATGTGTTGTAAAACAACTTTTATTTACAAACCTTCACATGCACAATTAATGGAATCTAAATTTAGTAACTTTCAATCCTAGCCATTCACATAACCTCTAAATCTCCACCGTTGATTGATCTTGGCTAAGTCCTATATAAACACCCTCTCATTCCATATGAGACATCCAGCAATCATATAGCACCTACATTATCATCTTGAGCATCTTGAGCATCTGAGCATTCACTTGAGCTTTTATCATCAAGCATGGCAGCTTTCAGCATTGCAATTGTTCATTGTTGAAGAAGCAGTCCACATCTCTTAAATGAGGAATCGCACGGTCTAGGTGAAGTTATGCTTGAATTACATTGTTCTTTGATTTCATTTAGATTAGATTCCTTGATGATGGTAGGGTTAGGGTTTCATGACTATGTCTGATCTGCTGCACCTGACTTTCACCTATCACATTTTGGCACGCCCGGTGGGACTCACGTCCTTGATTGACTTCATTTTTCGGAGTTGTTTTCTTTGAAGATCAGATTTTGCAGGTGCTCGCAGTAAATTCCGGTCGCTTCTGAACAAACATCCACCGCTTCCAAATCTCTGCACCGCTTTCAAGCTAGAACAGGCCGCATTTAGCTCTCTGGATCACCTTTAAACGAAGAGTCGTCGCTTAAGGTAAAACATATCGCTTTTGTTTTTACAATGCTCGCCTGTGATTTTCGCGGTTCCTTCGAACTCTGTTTACCGCTTTTGACCTAACAGCCGCCGCTTTCGCACATATTCGCATCGCTTTTGACATAACAGTGGACGCCTTTGGAAATGTTCGCATCGCTTTTGACCTAACAGTACTCGCCTTTACGCTGATTTGTATCGCTTATGAACTGATAACAATCACCTGTGCAGGTTAGGGTTTAGTCCTTTTTTTGCAGATATAGGTCGCTTTTGTCTTGCAGTTAGTCGCTTTTGGGGGTCACTGGATCGCCTCTTAGTCTACAGAGGCTGCTTTTGATTTAATTGGTGTCACTTTTGAACTTACAATGATCGCCTGTTAGACTAGGGTTTTTGTGTGCAGACTGTGTTTTGCAGATACTGTTCGCGTTTGGCCCTCAATTGATCGCCTCTGGCAAATATGCATCGCTTATGAGCTGACAGGTGCCGCATCCTGTGTTTCTCGCATCGCATCCGATCCGCAGCCTTTCGCCTCTGGTATAATAGAGGTCGCTTTTGATTAGCAGTGAACCGCATCTGGTAAGTTCTGTTGTTTTCAAATCTGTTTCAGTTCTAGTTGAATTTTTGGCTATTAATTAGGTATTTGCGCAGCATCTTATCGATTTGTCCAAGAAAGGAGGTTATTAAACTACTGACATATCTGTTGTAGGTTTGATCAGTCCAAGATTTGTGCTTTTTTTTCACTAAATTAGGCATATTTGGGCTTGGTGCTTAAAATGAATCATTGCTTGCTCCGTGCTTGATTTATCTTTTTGATTGCTTGCATGCGCCTGATTGTAACCCAAATTTAATGGCAAAAGTATCCTCTCCCCTTGCCTATCAAATGGATCTTGGGTGTATGAGAACTTGTCATTATCTTTAGAGGGCCTGCCTTCCCGGTGTGAGAAGGGATACGACCCAAGCGGTAACGGGCTAAAGCCAAGTCCTTCCGAACTGCTATATAAGAAAAGTGTTTGTGTCGAAAGCCACAAACAACAGGTGCAGTTGTGTTATACTGACAGCCAACCTCCCCCAAAACCCTCCAAGGCGCAACCCTTGGAGGCTGGGAGACTCCATAACGGAGAGTAGCGCTTCCGCACGTATAGCCACCCGAACGGATGCCCTTATTAGCAACTTTGTGTAGTAGCCAAAAACCTTCTATCTGTTGACGCAGAGGGCAAAACCCTTGAAGCGGCCCTGATTCATGCGGTTCTTAGCCGAGGTAGCAGGGACAATCTAAAGGTTTGGAGAGGGTCAAGCCTTATAAGAAACCCAGATCTTGGTATGCGTGAGAAGTGTGTGCAAATGTAAGGAGGAGCCGGTGCTACCAAGATCCTGGAGCTACCCGCTTTGAATAGGCGCAGCTAGGGGATTCAACAGATACTGTCCTATCCTAGCCTAGGTTGTATCAGTTTGTGCTTGTTGTGAGTGTGAGTGACTGTTATCACTGTTTTCTTGCTGAAAAAACTACAAAATCAGACAACTGTTACGCAAACACAGTCACTTTTGAACCTAAACTGCTCGCACAGACCACAGACATCGCTTCTGAACTGTAGTGATTCACTTTTTGCCTGAACTGCGTCGCTTTTAAACAACAACTGCCCACATATTGCCTAAACAGAGTCGCTTTTAAACCGCAGTTAATCGCCTTTTGATTGAACAGAATCGCTTTTAAAACACAACTGATCACCTACTTGCTGAACCAAGTCGCATATGAATCATAACCAATCGCATCTTGTCTGAGCCAGATCGCCTTTAAGCCGCAGTTAGTCGCCTTAGGCCTGAACGAAATCACCTCTGAACAACATGCTGTCGCCTCTAGGGATATCTGAGTCGCCTCTGATCAACAGAAAATCGCCTTTGAACCAACAGTCGTCGCCTCTAGAATAGCATTCGCTTCTGGTTAATACTGTCATTCTCTGTTGAGCCTAAACGAGATCGCATTTGAGCTATCATTGATCGCCTTTAGCATCCTTTAAGTCGCATTTGAGCTATCATCAGTCGCCTGTAGCTAAAATACCTGCAAACCTTAATCTATCAGCTGAATTAGCCTCAGGTCCAGCTTGCTTGAGTCTCAAACATCAGTTTTCAGACTTCTCTTTGATCAACAGCAAATACCTGGCCTTTGTCTCTGGTTTTTGAGCTTATCAATCAATCACAACTCATGAGCTTTCCATCTTTTTGAGATCCCAACCAGCAAATTAGACATCAACCCAATCATTTCAATCAGCAAACAACCTTCAATTTTAGCTTCAACCAACAAACATCCTTCAGCTTTAGCTTCAGCAAACAATCTCTTTTAGCTTTAGCTCCAACAAACATCAACAGCAAACAATCTTTCCCTTGAGTGATTAAGCTACCTCTAGGGACAACCAACAACAACTTAACCAAAACAAATCAACCAAGCAACTTAGCCAAACCAGCAAACCGAAACAACAACCAAGCAATCAACCAGCCAACTATCATCTTTTGGGTCTCAAAACTTTGACAAGCTCAACTTCATCATCAACATCATGCCTCAAACTAGGAGTCAATATCGAGCTGAAATAGAAGCCAAATTGAAAGCTAAAATGGAAGCCAAATTGCAAGCTGAGATGACACAATTCACAACACCTCTTAAGGACGCAACTCAATTCACAACTGGTATGCCTTCTCATATGTTTATACCTCAAGGATACACTATGGGCGAGTCATCTTCACAACAAATGCAACCTCCACCATCCTTGGAAACTTTCGAAGAACAATCTCAAGACGACTCATCAGAATTCCAAGATACCTATCTATGGGACCAAGTTGAGAAACTCATGATATCTGAGCCTGATCGTTGTTTTCTCCAACTTGCTCGCATGGGTGCTATACTACCTAAGGATTTTGACATATCTGCTATTAGAGAGCAAGATCCCAACACTACTACTGTTGTTGCAAATAGACCATCTACTATAGTCACACCATCTCCTATTACATTGCAAACATCATCCTCATTGCCTATTGTTGCTTCATTTAAGCTACCACGATCAGAGCATACTTTAGAACCATTGATAGTGCCCACCAATGTGCTCCCTCTCATGTCACAAAATCTCAACATTCCACCTTTTCATGTCCCTCAACATATCTCTCCTTCTACCATGACTGTTTCCATGCCTCAAGTAACACAAGCTGTCCATGTAACACAAGCGCAAACATTTCGAGCATCACAAGCTATTCCCATGTCTTATAGTGCACAAACCTCCCAAACTATTCCAACAACACATGTTGTCCATACTTCACACCCATTACAATCCACTACCTCTCATACAAATACCATATCCCATATACCAACTGCTAATCCTTCCACGTTATCATATAATCCCAATGTTAGTCTCATTGACATGAGTGATCCCCCCGTTTCTCAAGCCAATCCGAACAATAAGATTGCTTATGTTGATCAACTTACATCCATGTCGTCATATTCTTCCAATCCTTCACGCACCATCAATCCATCCTATGCTACCCAAAGAGTTCCTATTGTCACCCAACCTATGACATATACCAATCCTCATATCGTCCAGAGTACAAATCCAAATGTTTCTGTCGTATCTACCAATCCCTCCATTACTTACCATGTCACAAATCAAATCCCAATTTCCCAACCATTCGCTACTATCAATCCACTATCCACTTCCCATGTGATGCACACCCAAGTGCCGCTTGTGTCTCAAGGACAGCAATCCTCCAACACATACGTATCACATACCAATCCTTTGACATACATTGTGGGCACACAACCGCAACAAACAGTCACAACTCCATATATCCCACAACCGCAACCACAACATATCTCTTATCATATTCCACCCCCTTCGCAACAACAGCAATTATCTTCAGCAGATGTTCAATAGATGATCGATGAAAGGGTAGGACAAGGCAAGAAACCTTTTTCTCTCGAAAACATATGTGCCTGTCCATTTGACAAGTCTCTTAATATGATACCTTTTCCACCACATTTTGAAATCCCACAATTTGAGAAATACAAAGGGAAAGGGAATCCGGAAGACCATCTTCTAGCCTTTTTTGTAGCATGTCTTGATGTTTCTTATGACAATACATATCTTTTGAGACTATTTCCTCGAAGCTTAGCAGGACAAGCTCTTGAATGGTTTTCTCATCTACCCCCGGGCATCAAATCTTTTGCAGAATTAGCAAACAAATTTCGATCTCATTTTGCCTTCAACATTGAACACGAAGCAAACATGAATGACCTTGTCAATACCAAACAGCGCAACGGTGAACCCTTCTCTGCTTTTACCCAACGATGGCGTAACATGGCTAGAAAATTATCATGGGAAATACCTGAGAAACAACAACTTGACATCTTTGTTCAAAATCTCCATCCTGAGCTGTCATTCCAACTACAATTGCAAAATGCTAGCACCTTTGACGAACTAGTTTCCAAAGGAGTTATTATTGAACGAGCCTTAATTGCCAAGGACACTATCAAGATCTTTCACGACAATAAAGATTCTCCTCAAAATTCCAATGATAAGTCTCGTTTTTGGAATAAGAACAAAAATATCGTCAGTGACGGTATTGTAGATGCAAAGAATATTCAAACTATGAGAGCTCCCATCAACATTCAAGCAGCCTCTACACCAAGACAGCCTTTTCCACAACGAAGAAACCAACGCCAAACTTCCAATCCACGCCGACAATTTACACCATTAGTGGAACCCATGGAAGTTGTTCTTCAAAAGCTACTTCAAGCAGGAGACATTATTCTACCCGATGCACCACCAAATGACGAACCCCTCTTTCGAGCTCCTTGGTACAAAGAAAATGAGTATTGTGATTACCATCGAGTTAAAGGGCACAAAACAAATGGTTGTATGCGCTTAAAACATGTTATCCAAGACTGCATTGATCAAGGTTTAATCAACGTCACACCTTCAACAGCTCAACCTACTCAACAATCCACATCAAACTATGATCTAGAGACTTTCAAGAATCCACTTCCATCTCATGATCAAACAAATAACCTTCAGGCTGGAAATGCTATTCCATATAACTATGCATCATCTACCATCGGCCGCATCGACCATGCTCGCATTTCTACCATTACCGTCCAAGAGAGAGCACCTGATTGTGCCGTAACCACGCGAAGAGGTCAAGTTACTATTCAAGGAGCCCCTCCTCACTCTCCTCGATCTCTCTCTGACTATAACCTCTTGGATCACCTTGGTAAAACACCTGCACACATATCTATTCTTGAGCTGCTCTGCATATCTCCCGCACATAAAGCTATCCTTGATAAAGCCTTACAAGAGTCTTCGGTGCCTAATAATATTAATATCACACAATTCCAATCTATGGTGGCTAGCATTGCCGCCCCTTGTCATCTGACCTTTTCAGACAAAGATCTTCAACCCTCCATGCATCTGTCACATAACGAAGCCCTCCATATTGAAGTATTTGTTAAACAACACCGTATCAAACGAGTCTTGATAGATGGGGGAGCTGGTCTAAATATATGTTCTTTGAAACTTATCAAGCAATTGGGATACTCTGAGAAAGATGTTGACACCTCCAAGGTTATTACCATCAGAGCATACGATGACGCTGAAAGAGATACCGAAGGGATCATCTTATTACCTATTCAAGTTGGGCTGGTTATTACCAAAACTCGCTGTCAAGTCCTTGATATTGATCTTCCTTACAACATCATCCTTGGACGCCCTTGGATCCATACCCTTAAAGCAGTTCCCTCCACATACCACCAATGCCTTAAATTTCCGCATAAGGGTGTTGAGGTTACCATTCAAGCTGATCCTAATCCATTTGAGTTCTGTCGTGCCTTTCAGGCTAAATATCAGACTCTGAATCGCATCCCTATCAACACCGAGGCATATCCATCTCCATCCTATATCAACCCATCCGATCTTCTCAAGCCCTCATCTAGCAAAGCCGCTTCCAACCTCCATATCAAATATACTGAACATGGCCCTAGTGAATACAAACTACACGAGTCTTATTGCGTGGGTACTCTTCCATTATCTCCTAAATCCCACGGTAAGCCCTCTACATCTAAGCCAACTTCATCCTCCGCTGTTATCAAAGCTCCCCCTATAGTATTCATTATGGGTGGTTTCTTGGATGATGAAGACATTGAGGACATCAACTCTTGGATATTCTTTGATGACAATGACCAAGTCCAACTTGGAGTAGAGCGATACAACAATGGTTTTCGTATCATAAAGAACATGGGCTACAAAGGACATGGCGGATTGGGACTACAGGAACAAGGACCTATTGAGCCTATCATTGTGTCTAAGAAGTTCAATAAGCAAGGCCTTGGTTACCAACCGGAGGTACCGCGACCCAAAGACATTAAGTGTATTTCCGATATTGACGTTGGACCTTCCTCGGTAGGAGAGACTTCTAACTCGGATATTATTGATGACTCCTCCCTTCATATCACCGACCTTTTTCAGGAACATTCCATCTTCATGTTTTCCGCAACCTCTTCTAGCCATCATGATTCCTCCATTAACCTTTCACTCGTATATCCTGACCTCATCGATTGGGACCAACAAGGGGCACCGATATTGGATATATTTGAAAATGACAAAGCCATTGCAAAATTCATGGGTTTGAGATAAGGTATTCCATTGGGTGATCATAAAGCAGGTTTCATGATGGATTTACCTAAACTAGCATATTTTGGCGGAAGTATCAAGTCCTTCAGTCGCAAAAGTGAAATAAACAAAATTCAACAAAATAGGTCACTAGGTGAAAACTGAAAGGCGCCTCTTGACCGTGAAAAAGTAAAAATAAAGGATGTATCCGAAGGTGAAAACCTCTCTGAGGCACCTAAGGATGAGGGATTTGATCTTCCTGTTGCCACTGATTACCATGAGAAATCAACTGTGCTAGTTGAAAAATCACAAGACATGAACTTGGGAATAGAACAGAATCCGAAGATTACTTTTTTGGCAGCATCACTCTCTGAGCAAGAACGAAGAAACTTCACAGCATTCTTTCTGAGAAGAGCTATAAATTTTGCATGGACTTATGCAGACATGCCAGGTCTAGATCCTTCACTTGTGGTACATCATTTAGCAGTATCTCCTGATGCAAAGCCTGTCAAACAAAAATTGCGCAAAATGCATCCACAAGTTGCCTTATTGGTCAAAGCAGAAATTCAGAAACTGTTAGAAGCAAAATTTATAAAGCCTATTGATTACCCAGAATGGGTTTCAAATTTGGTACCTGTAGCAAAACCAGATGGACGTGTTCGTTGCTGCACGGACTTTAGAGATCTTAACAAAGCTTGTCCTAAGGATGATTTTCCACTACCAAGCATAGATAACATTGTAGATCTTACAGCAGGACATGAAATGCTATCTTTGATGGATGGATTTTCTGGTTATAATCAAATCCGAATAGCAGAGGAAGATCAAGATAAAACATCCTTTATTTGTCCATGGGGCACATATTGCTGGGTTGTAATGCCTTTTGGTCTTAAAAATGCTAGAGCCACCTATCAACGAGCTATGACAGTTATTTTTCATGACCTTTTTCATACTATCATGGAAGACTATGTTGATGACATCCTGGGAAAATCCAAGACAAGAGAAGGACATCTACAAGTATTGGCACAAATTTTTGATCGATTAGAAAAATACCAAGTCAGACTAAACCCAAAGAAGTGTGTATTTGGTGTAACATCAGGCAAACTGTTGGGATATATTGTGTCTCGATGAGGGATAGAAGTGGACCCAGCTAAGGTAAAAGCTATCATAGAAATGCCTCCACCAACGACTCTCAAACAGCTTCGCAGTTTACAAGGTAGGCTACAATCTATCCGCAGATTTATCTCACAACTAGCAGATAAATGTCATCCTTTTCAACATCTTCTTCATAAGGGTGTGTTGATAACTGAGAGGGGGGGGTGAATCAGTTATCCTAATTATTTCCCTTTTTGAACTTTCTTATTAATTAATGCAGCATTGAATCAAACACAAAAACATTACCATGAAATAAGAAACACATGACACAGTGTTTTTGACGTGGAAACCCTGTTAAGGGAGAAAACCACGGGGTGATTAACCCAAAAATTATTCTCTGTTAGAAGAATAGGAAATTACAAAAATGGCACTTGCCAATTAGGGCTCACTGCCTGAGCACACTGCTCACAAAGAGGCCCACTGCCTACAAGGAGACACACTGTCTAGAAAGTGATAAGAATCACAGTCTTGAACTAATTGGAAGCATCTGCATATGCTGGAGTTCAGTTCCGGTTAGGCTCAGTACACTGATCTACTGCACTTCATCTTTCCTCTGTTCTTTATTCTGCTATCCTTTCACATACCGGATCTTTCTTGCTACTTCTGCTCTGTTCTACACTTATTCGCATATACCTTCACACCATCACACCCTTCACAACTAAATCCATCCTCTATATATATCCGCACAAGTAATTTCATCACCTTTCTAGTCGGCATCCGGAACAGTCTAGTTTCTTACAAACTCTGTTCTGTCGGCTGAATCCTTGCTCACCAAGCAATGCGGATCAAGCATATACTTGTAGATATCATTAATCATGTCAGCCAAACATGATTCATGCCTTCACAACCTTTATCATCAACAGTAACACATCTGGAAAGTAGTCTGATACTCTGTCAGTCAGTTCTTCCTCTGTTTTCACTGTCTCTCAAGAATCCGGTACTCAACTATTCATATCTTTTTCCTTGTCCATCACTGGAGGCTAAATCCTTGGAATATACCACTCAAGGTAGTCCTCTTGACTTCCCCAAATCCGCACTGCACCAAGACACTTCCTCTGAGAGATCTGGACCAATCTGTCAGACCTTGCCACATGCTCTGTTCTTGTTCACCGGACCACAACAATCTTTATTCTGACTTCCGGTAGAGACACACCATGACTTGCGGATATGTGGGATGACCTTTGTTGCCATCAATGACAACAACCATGAATCCATATAGTGTCTCTTGCCAACAATCTCCCCCTTTGGCATTGATGGCAACACTTAGTGAAAAATGACTAAGTGTATACACTATGCTCCCCCTTTGCTGATGCTCTGTCTTTATATACAATTTCTGGAACTCCCCCTTAGTTGGATTCCTCATTTTTCACTGCTCCTCACTCCCCCTTTGACATCAATGGTAAAGGGTAGGGTCCGCACACCAAAATTTTCAAAAATTTTCTATACATAGCCGTATATTTACATACTCACATATACTGAAGAATGTCTGCAAAGGATGTCTTCAATTGGATCAGTTCTGTAGCCCAACTTTGCTTCATTCTATCCAAAATTGAGATCTTCTTCTTAGGATCCGGAGACTGTAGGGGAAACCGGAGGAGAGATGTTAGTCTGTTCAGGGCCCACTTCTTCCGGAGCAGATGATTCCAAATCCGCAGCTGTTTCTGCACCTAAGTCCTCTACAATAGGAAGATTGAACCTTTTGAAGGCCTTCTGGAGGATCTCTTCTGTCTCTTTGGCCACTTTGTCAGTCTCACCAAGCATGAGTTGATTCATCCTGGCTTTACTTCTGAACTCATCTTTGCAGTCTTTGAAGATTATGTTCATTGTCTTGGGATCAATTTGAGGATATAGCTGAATAGCTATCTGCTCCCGGATCTCAAGATCTTTTGCATGAGCATTATTCTTTCTTATTTCTAATTCCTTTTCTAGGCTTTTAGGAATTAGAGATATGATCTCAATGAAAGCCTTATTGTATATGTTCAGATACTTGACTGTGGCTTCCTACAGAATCTTTTGGTCAGCCTCATTGTAGTCATCATAAAATTCAGTCATTGGTTGAAGGTTTCCATCCACCGTAACCGACTTGATTACACTCTCTAGTGACAGAGTGGGCTTTTCAACAGATACCTCTGCCATTTCATCCTTGTCTTGGCCTGTGGAGGGTTTACCGGATCCTTTCTTCTTCTGCTTCTTTATTTCTTTTACTCCCTCATCTGACTCAGTTTCCTCTTCATCCTTTTGGCTTTCATAAGCCCTTGTGGCTTTTGTCTTAGATCTTTTACCGGATGCTTGGACTTCCGGTTTTGAACTTTTGGTTGTGGGAGGTGCAGATCTTTTTGATGATCTGGTCCGGGTGGAAGTTTCAACCGGAACACTTTCTTTACTTTTCTTTTCTTCCTCAGCCTTCCTCCTCTTTTCCCGGCTGGCATCAAGTGCCTCTTTTGAGATGCCTAGGCATTGAGCAATATGCTCTACTTCTTTTCTCACCTTTCTCTTTATCTCAGGTTCCCTGAGTTCTACATGGATCTTTACACTCAGCTCCTCAAAGGTTCCAAACCTTTCTGCCTTTGGATCTTTGGGTTGACTTAGCATGTGTTGAACATGCAGCTCCACTATCTATTCATCCACTTCATACCCCATGGGCATGATCCAGACAGTCCTTGGCTCCACCGCCTCCATTAGGCATTGATCAGTGTCCACCATAAAGCACACTGAGTCTTTGTATTTTTCAACAAGAGACTGGGGAATTCTCTCTCTTGCTTGCATCATGCTTTGGAAGTTTTTGAAGTATCCCCATAGGGCTGTATTTCTTGCTTTGGCATCCCCAAGCCCATGTAGATAGTCTCTTATCTGGACTGCAACAGGTTTGTCATTCTGCCATACCCATCCACTTGATCCGGGCAGCTCATTCATGAAGTAGAAGAATAGACATACTATAAGAGTACCATACTTAAAGGAATTCTTCTTGTCCTTCTTGATTTTCTGTATATTTTCCATTAATTGGCTTAAGAGCAGTTCGCAGAGATCATATTCTGCATTCTTCCTTAGCATTTCATAGGCAGTATATACTGTAGTTCCGGATACAGAATTCTCCCTGCTGGAGTGATAGATCTTGTATCCTATTATCATGGACACATACTTGATATCCGGATCAGAAATATCTTCAATGGTCATTGCCCTCTTATCAAATTTTGATCCGGTGGCCTCAGTTACAATGTTATTTTTGACAGATTTGAGGATAGGTATCCCTCCGGAAGAGTATAGACCAGTTACTGCTCTAATTGCCTCTTTTGTGATCTTGCAGGGTCTATCCAGCCATAGGAAGTTGTCATGCATCCTGCTCAGTACATACCGGACCCATTCATCTTCTTCAAAGCAGGGGAAATGAATAAATTGCTCAAATTGTTTCTTCTGGATACCCTTATACTCTGGTTTAAGCTCAAAAGCATTGTCTATCAGTTGCTTGTGATAGAGATCTCTCAATTTGAATTCCCCAAATTCCTCAATGCTTGCATGTATGTAAACCCTAATGTCTTCTGTGTGTAAAACTCCGTGAGGAACACTGGAAAATGCTCCTAAGGGATCTACCTCCAATGACTTGTATGGATGTTTCTTAAATTCAGGTCAGGGCCTATCTGAGATTTTCACTATATTTGGAGTAGCCATTTCTTCAAAGATTTGCAATGAGATAATGAAAATGGAGAATACCTTATGCGCCTTCAGTTTGCACAGAGTGGTTGGATTGATTTCTTTATGCAATGACTTCGGCAGGAGATCTTTGGTGTGCTTAATGAATCTTATTGCAGAGCTCCACTTTTCGCTTCTTCTTGAGTGCAGAATGAGCAAATGCCTTTTGAGAAATCCCTTATATTGCTCCGCAAACCCTAATATCTGATGGCAATAAATGCTCGACCTATATTATTCCGGTTTGCCTTATCTGGATAGCTTGGAGTATCCTGGATCAGTCCTGATCTGTGAACATCATCCGGATCTTTCAATCATGAATAAATCGAGGTGACACATTACAAGAACATCCCAAACACTCTGTCCAATCCGTAGAATAAGATAATGCACTTCCGGATCTCTCCGGACCTTTTTGTAATCCTCTGTCATACTGGAGCATCTCCCGGAACAGGTCTTACTTGATTGATCACAGCTTCTTCATATCTCCATGCGGACCTCTGAAATCTTATCTGGATCATCTCAAGACTTATATCTTTAAACCCTTTACTCCGCATCTTGTGCCACATCCGGCACCACTTGATTGGCTGGGGGAACAGGATTTTCTTTGAGTCTCCCCCTGAGCCAGAGCTCACTTTTTAATTTCTGGAAGAAATATCAGCACCAGAGTCTGGTGTGGATCCAACCTCTACATTCTCTGAACTTTTCTTCACCCAAATCTTGCTCATCTGATTCCTAACTTCATCCGCATTCATCTTTTGTTTACCCTTGTCTTGATTCTGATTATACACCGGACCTCTTTTGTCCTGATTCTTGCTTCTGCAGACTTTAGCATTATGACCGGACCTATTACAGATTTGGCAAATAACATTTATTTGCATATTTGACTGATAATCTCTTGATTTGCATTGATTAGCCATATGACCTACTCTTTTGCATGTAAAGCATCTACCTTTGAATGAATTGTTTACTTGCATATTTCTGCATTCATGGGATTTGTGTCCATACCTTTTGCAGTTAAAGCACTGTCTGGAGAAGGATGAATTAATCTGATTCATTCTCTTTTTGCACTGATTAGCTTTGTGACCAAAGTGGTTGCAGCTGTGGCAGTATCCATTGAAAGATGGATATCTTTGAGCATTGGGCTGTCTTACCGGAGGTCTTCTAGGTCTATTCCTTGGATTTTCTGATCCAAAATTCTTTTGACCGGATTCAGAGCTTTCTCCTTTCTCATATCCCAAACCATACTTGTCATCTATCCTCTTTTGACTTCCAAGAAGAACTTCAAGTTGAGCAGAACTTATCTTGAATTTCTCTTTATATTCATTTGTTGTTTGAAGGTCTCTTTTGAGAGAGGCAATTTGATCCTCAAGTTTTTCTTCATTATCTTTGGCATCCTCAAGATCAGATTCAAGATGTCTGATAATCCTGTCCATCTAGTGGCATTCTTCTGATTTTTCTTTAAGAGATTGTCTTAGATTGTCTTCAGCTTTTCTTTTTTCTTCAATCTCTTGAGTAAACTTTATAGTTCCTGATTCCATTTCATGTCTTAACATAATGACTTCTTTTGATAACTTTTCACATAACTTGGTTTGCTCAGTCAATTCTTCATTTGTATTGCTTTCTTCACTTTGTCTTGCCAATTGTTGGAGCAGCTCCTTTCTCTTTTTCATAGAGAGACTTAATTTGTCTTTTAATTCTCTCATGAATTCATCAGCCTGTTTGAGTCTTTCCTTTAATTCATTGACTTTAGAATTTGACTGTTCAAGATCCTCAAGGGCAGTCTTGAGTTGCTCCCTTAAACCATATGCATCCATTTGAACTCCCAGATCTTCCTCAAGCTGTTAGGCTCTATTAGGAGGAACCTTGCTCTGATACCAATTGTTGATAACTGAGAGGGGGGGTGAATCAGTTATCCTAATTATTTCCCTTTTTGAACTTTCTTATTAATTAATGCAGCATTGAATCAAACACAAAAACATTACCATGAAATAAGAAACACATGACACAGTATTTTTGACGTGGAAACCATGTTAAGGGAGAAAACCACGGGGTGATTAACCCAAAAATTATTCTCTATTAGAAGAATAGGAAATTACAAAAATGGCACTTGCCAATTAGGGCTCACTGCCCGAGCACACTACTCACAAAGAGGCCCACTGCCTACAAGGAGACACACTGTCTACAAAGTGATAAGAATCACAGTCTTGAACTGATTGGAAGCATCTGCATATGCTGGAGTTCAGTTCCGGTTAGGCTCAGTACACTGATCTACTGCACTTCATCTTTCCTCTGTTCTTTATTCTGCTATCCTTTCACATACCGGATCTTTCTTGCTACTTCTTCTCTGTTCTACACTTATTCGCATATACCTTCACACCATCACACCCTTCACAACTAAATCCATCCTCTATATATATCCGCACAAGTAATTTCATCACCTTTCTAGTCGGCATCCGGAACAGTCTAGTTTCTTACAAACTCTATTCTGTCGGCTGAATCCTTGCTCACCAAGCAATGCGGATCAAGCATATACTTGTAGATATCATTAATCATGTTGGCCAAACATGATTCATGCCTTCACAACCTTTATCATCAACAGTAACACATCCGGAAAGTAGTCTGATACTCTGTCAGTCAGTTCTTCCTCTGTTTTCACTGTCTCTCAGGAATCCGGTACTCAACTATTCATATCTTTTTCCTTGTCCATCACCGGAGGCTAAATCCTTGGAATATACCACTCAAGGTAGTCCTCTTGACTTCCCCAAATCTGCACTGCACCAAGACACTTCCTCTGAGAGATCCGGACCAATCTGTCGGACCTTGCCACATGCTCTGTTCTTGTTCACCGGACCACAACAATCTTTATTCTGACTTCCGGTAGAGACACACCATGACTTGCGGATATGTGGGATGACCTTTGTTGCCATCAATGACAACAACCATGAATCCATATAGTGTCTCTTGCCAACAGGGTGAACCTTTTAAGTGGGATGAAAAGTGTCAACAGGCTTTTGATAAGATAAAAGAATACTTGGCAACACCTCCTGTGCTAGTACCACCGACACCTGATCGTCCATTACTGCTCTATATATCATCAACGACTGCAGCATTGGGTGCCCTTCTAGCTCAACATGATGACTCAGGAAAAGAACAAGCCATTTATTACATCAGCAGAACCCTTGTGGGATATGAACTCAATTACTCATTCATGGAAAAAGCTTGTCTAGCCTTAGTGTTTGCTTCCCAAAAGTTGTGACACTATATGCTGAACCAAACAACGAAGCTCATCTCTAATGTGGATCCCCTCAAGTATCTCCTTTCAAAAGCTCTTCTTACAGGGAGATTAGCAAAATGGGTTATGATCTTAAGTGAGTTTGACATACAATATGTGAACCGCAAAGCTATCAAAGGACAAGTTATTGCTGATCAATTAGCTGCAGCACCCATCACAGACATTCAGCCAATATATCCAGAATTTCTGGATGAAGGATTGTTTCATTTGAATTCTCCAGCACGATGGCAACTATACTTCGATGGGTCATACACACAACATGGTTCTGGAGCAGGTATCTTGTTTGTTACTCCTCAAGGTGATTGTATACCTAAATCATACAGAATAGCATTCCCATGTACCAACAACATAGCAGAGTATGAAGCTTTAATCACAGGCTTACGCATGGCAATACAATGGGCTATCAAACAGTTACGAGTCTTTGGTGATTCTCAGCTGGTTATCAAACAGGTTTTAGATGAATATCAAACAAAAGACGAGAAGCTTCTCCCATACAAGTTAATGGTGGATGATTTCAAGAGATATTTTGAGGATATTACCTTTGAGCAAATTCCTAGACTACAAAATAGAGCAGCAGATGCTATGGCTATGATTGGATCTCTTTTAGATATGCCATCTAATACCTATAAATGTGAGTTCTTAGTTGAATAGCTTTTGATCCCAGCATTTGAAGTTCCACAATCAGAGCTTATATGTGAAATTGTTGGTCCCAACTCGTCGTGGTACAAGGATATATACGAGTATATTCGCCATCAAACCTTTCCACTTCAACTATCCAACACCCAGCGCAAAACCTTTATCCGTCGAGCCTCTCGTTACACTATCTTAGGAGACACTCTTTATCGCCGGAGTCTTGATGGTATCCTCCTTAGGTGTCTTGATTCCGAAGAAGCAAAAATGGCCTTATGTGAAGTGCATGAAGGTGTCTATGGTTCGCATTCCGCTGGCCCTAGCCTTGTTAAGAAACTTCTACGAGCAGGATACTATTGGCCAACTATGGAAAAAGATGCCCAACAATTTGCAAGGAGATGTCTACAATGTCAGAAACATGGAGATCTAATACATGCACCAGCACGTGAGCTTCAGCCTATTGTCACTCCATGGCCTTTTTCACAATGGGGACTTGATCTCGTAGGTAAAATCCATCCTACTTCATCCAACGGTCATAAGTTTATTATTACTGCCACTGAGTATTTCACGAAGTGGGTAGAAGCCATACCAATGACCTATATCATAGGTAAACAAATAGCCAAATTCATTCTACATTACATTATCTACTATTATGGCGTTCCTCAAACTATTGTCACAGACAATGGACGCCCTTTCAAGAACCAAGAGGTTAGAGATCTTTGCAACAAGTTCCATATTCAACATAGATTCTCTACGCCTTACTATCCTCAGAGCAATGGTCAAGCTGAAGCCTCTAATAAGACAATCATCAAGATCCTTAAAAAGACTGTTAATGACGCTGGTCGAGATTGGCATCTACAACTACATCTTGCATTATGGGCGTATAGAACAAGCATCAGAACTCCTACTGGCGCCACACCCTATGCTCTCGTCTATGGCACTGAAGCTATTTTGCCCATCGAGGTTGAGATTCCCTCTTTGCGCATATCCTTGCAACATACTATCTCAGATGAAGAGTATCGAGTATCCAGACTCCATGATCTTGAGCTATTAGATGAACGCCACCTTACAGCATTGAACCATCTTCAAGTCTATCAAAACTGGTTACGCTGCAACTACATCAAAAAGATCAGGGAACGCAGATTTCAAGTTGGCGACCTTGTCCTTAAAGAAAACCAAAGGAATCAACAACATCAGGAGAAACAGGGCAAGTTTGAGCCCAATTGGCTTGGTCCTTTCATTATCACAGCAGTCTATGGATCTGGTGCATACACTTTGTCAACACCTGAAGGCATTCCCTTGGATGAACCCGTCAACAGCGTTCATCTCAAGAAGTTTTATCCATAAATCTTAGCTATCCCGCAAAAATAAAAATAAAAAATAATAATAATAATAATAATAATAAAAAATAAAAATAAAAAAAATAAATAAATAAATAAATAAATAATCCATCCTCTGGTGAAAACCTGGTAAACAGGCGCCTTGGATAAGTACCATAGTGAAAACCTGGCAAACAGGCGCTATGTGTAATGACCAGCTTCCCTTATTTGCGTGATTCGTTTGATCATATTTCCCCACTTCATCTTGTATAAGCCATAATCATAAGCCCTATTGCAATCCCACACATAGCCTTTCATCTTCATCCTTTGACCTATGCTAGCTTTCACACTTGCGACATTGTCGTGGTATCTATATCTTTTGGCACCTTAGCCTCTTGGCCACATTTCCTCTGCATTGTCGCTTCTACATAATAAACCTCATCCCACACTGGGGGCATTTGTCGAGTCTTATTTGGACGTGGATCCTGTTATCTCTAGCTCATAGCCCATCAAACCACTCCGCATACAACACAACACACTTTATCAACTTCAGCCATGGCACGTATCCAACAACAAATATGACTTAACGCCTTGCAACTAGGACTCATATCTTCGCAATCTATCCACATTCATCCAACAATATTAACAAACGTCGCCTGCTCAAACATCCAATCAGCCATCGACATCAATCAGAACTACATGCAACTCTATCGTTGACGCCTTGATCCCGTGGATACAGGGTATGTAGGCAATCTGAGATGCGAAGGAAGCACTCTGATTCAGGCTAAGACGATAGTCCCTTTCATCATCCATCTTTCATCTTTCGTCTAAAACATCCTTCAATCTTTCAGCTCAAATTCTTCTATTTTTCATCACTTACATCATCAATAAAACCCAGAACTACATATTCATCATGTCTCATCTTCATCGTAATGTGCTTTGATCCTGTGGATACAGGGTATGTAGGCAGTCTGGAATACGAAGGAAGTTTCCAGTACTCAAGCATAGATGATCCCCACCATCTTCTTCATCCATTTTCCTCTCTTTGATTAGCTCAAACAAGCAGCAAACCATGTGTATATGCGAAGCCCAAGCACTTTAATCGATCACAAGTACACCAGAAGCTATTTGTCTACATGCCTTAAGCCAACATTTGCTATAACAGTTTATCAACAACTTTAGCCTTCAACAGGATGTAGCTTTCCTCTTAACAAGGCGCCAGCTTGATCTATCCAAGAGCACCCAAAATTTGGCAAGAGAACGTGATGACAGTATCTTTTGTTTTATCTTTTGATTTATCTTTTGTCCCTTTTCTATGCCTAATCAAGACTGCCTTGATCTCTTTATATCTTGGTATGTTGCAATGAAGTAAGGACTGGGGCATGGTCATATTACTTTCGTATGTCGTGTTTGTGGGATGATCTTATTCTCTTCCTATGCGTATTGGTATCTTGTATGTGTTGAAATTAGCATCTTACATATCAATATCTCTAGCATCTGAGAAGCTAAACAATCTCTTATGCATTTGAGACTATTCTATGTTAAGACTAACTCCATACATATAACCAGCAAGCTATCATTATGTGTAGTGGAGATAAGCTCAAACCATTGCTTGTAGCGTCAAAGTCCCACACTAGCCGTTATTCATATCTTGTGTATGTTGGCTCAACATCTTGACCTCATGCGTTCAGACAAGATTGTAACACGCTAGTTGCGCATTGGGTACCTTGACACCTTGGTCTCTTATACCCTGGTGCATAACATCCATATGCTATATCAAACATAAGGACTGCATTTCTTTTCATTTTGAGCAATTACTTGAAAGCTGCCCATCATCATCCTACCTATTCATTCTATCTATTCATTTCATCATACTCAGCCAAGATCAATTATTTTCATCCTCCTTTGTCCATGTTCCCGCTCCTGCAAAAACAAGTGTGTTAGACATACATAAGTCCATCATCTATATGTATACATTTATCCATAGCTTTACCATTTACATTTTCTATCCATTACCATTTGCATACATATCCATCCATAATCCATATATAATACATACACCTAACATACATAACCATCATAATATCAACATCAAAACCATTACAACATCATAAAGATTGCCAAAACTGCCATATATATATACATGTGTGTCAAAATACAAGTGTCTACAATACAAGCTGAGCCCTGAAAAGAATGAATGTACAACAACGGCTCTAGGCCTCATCATAATACAATATAAACAAGGTATGCCCTAGCGACTACTGCCAGCTCCCTCGCCCTGACCACCACCGCCACTCGGTCCTGTACCTGGTCCTCCATCTCTCGGTGGCCCCATCACTGAGGCTACTGATCTAGATCCACCCGACCTTCGTGAACTTGAAGCCCCTGACCTGCTCCTGAAGCTAGGCTGTCTCTGCTCTGCCGGCACAGCTCCATAATATAGGCCTCTGTAATACTCAGCCTCACCCTGCACTCTCCGCAACTCTGCCTGTACCACTGTCAACTGTGTGGCCAAGTACATGGTCGCTCCATCAGTCCCCAAGGTAGCCATTGCCCTATCTCGCTCACCAGTCATCCCCTGCAGCTGCAGCACTGCTCTATCTCTCTCAGTTCGCAGACCATCCCTCTCTGCTCTCATCGCCTGCTCCTACTGTACCGCAGTGTCTCGCTCCAGCCTCATCATCTGCTCATGCTGTCTGGCTGTATCCCTCTCTCCTATCACTCTAGCAAGCGCACCATCATCCTGGCCATCTCCTCCCTGTCCTCTCAACTGTAGCTGAGCCTGATAGGTCTGTGCCTGTGCTCTAGCATGCCGCAGACTAATCACGGCCTGATGCCTGTCCATCTCCACCCTCCTCAACCTCATCTGTGCCCGCTGCCTCCATCTCCTCTCCTCTCTAATCTGTCTCCGCAGCTGCTGAATCCCTACATCATCTCCTGCTCCAATCTGTGCCTGAGGCTGTGCTAATATAGCAGGCTGACCTGGCACCTGCCCTGGCATCTGTATCCCTGGTGCCGCTGGCACTACTGCCTGTGCTGGTGGAGCCCATCGTCATCTCCTCTGAACTGGCCTCTCCATCCCAATCTCTCCAATCTCCCCATCTCGTGTCAATCGCGTCGGCCTAGCTGTCGCCCAGTATGCATCATACTCTGGCAATGTGCCTGGATCTGCAGGACCCTGTCCCCACTGCCATGCTACTGGCTGTAGTCCATCTCTCTCTGCCAACGCTGTGTCAACCACAACCTCTGGACCCCAATCAAATACCTCCTGCCTCGTCCTCCCAAAAATGGCATCACCAACAGGTACTGCCTGTGCCTCTCCAAACTGTCTCAGGGCTCTCTCTGGAAAATAGCACTCTATAATATACACGTCGCGTCCAAAAATGTATCTCGCCTGTCTAGCATAGACAAGCTCCGCATCCTCCTCCTCCCACTACTCACATCCTAGCCAGGGCCTCCATACAAATCTGTCTACCTCATCCAATCTCCGCCGCCAATATACCACTCCTCGGCACTGTCGATAAGTCAATGCTCCTCTATACATCCGTGCAAATGGCTCTCCTGCTGCTCTAGCCACCCATCCCTCTGGTCTCGTCACCGGAATGTGCTCATATGCCCATACATGCAACACTATCACCCCTGCTGACATACTGGCTCCAAACATGTACGCACAATCATGCAGGTAATGATAGAGCTGTCCCAACACGCACTCTGCCCACGCATATCTCGTGCCATAAGAGAACATGCCCTCCATCACTGTCCCCCATCCTACGGGAAACCCTCTAGCTCTCCTATCACCCACTAGCCATCTAATGATAGCCACTACCACCCGCTGTAATCTATCACAGAGCTCCTCCATCCTCCCCATTGAAATCTCTGAACCCTCTACTCCGATGTCTGGTGTGCCAAACAATCTCCTGAATGCCACTGGGCCCATCTCCGGATCATAATCTACACGATCCCCATCTATCGGAATCCTCAATATCTGGAATACATCCTCTAAGGTAATGGTCGCCTCTCCTGTCGGTAACAAGAACGAACTGTGCTCGCTCATCCATCGCTCCACCATCCCTGTCATCAGCCCTCGATGTGCCTGAACTGGCTCTAACCGGGATACATGCTCCAAGCCTAGGATCTCCAACACCAGTAGCTCCTCTGCATCCAATCGTCTCACCAGCCGTAAATCTCTCAGATGCGGCTCCCGTGATAGCAATGGCGGTAGTACATCCTGCATCATCCATTTACCCTTGTCAGTCCATTCCGTTAGTCATCCATATCAACATCTGCTTCCCTATTTGCTATTTTATCCTACACCTACTATAAGCGGTCCATTTTACCACATGCAATCTTTTCCTGCTCAATAGCGACCCACTTTCCCACATGCGCCCCTGTTTTGACTATATGTGAGCTCTTCACCATATGCGCTTACTATATCCCTACAAGCGACCTCTATTTCCATATGCGCTAACCTTTGCTTTCTATGCGGGCTTTATACTATATGCGCGCCTGTTTTGCCTACCCGCGAGCTTTATCTTATATGCGCTAGCTTTCATACCATATGCGGGCTCAATTACCATTAGCGACCCTTATAGCCCTATACGCGTGCTATTTACCTTCTGCGAGCTGTTTCTAGTCCTATGCGAACTAAACTATTGTATGCGACAGCTCTTTGCCCATAAGCGACTAATTTTGCTCTGTATGCGCTTTTCGGCTGTGCTTTTCCCGCCGACAGGATGCGACCCGTTTTTGCCTAAGCGACCTACCCGCGCCCATAAGCGACCAACATTACTATAAGCAGACTCTATTCCTACCTAAGCGACCTCAATGTGCTCTGTCCTAACCTAGTCGCTTTTGGTGACGTGTGTGCATTAATTACGCTTTTTGGATATTAATTACACGCTTTTGGGGAAAAGTTTGAAAAATACCGGTGCGCCTGCTCCCTCTGGTCATCCATGTGTCCTCACTCGCTCCGCACGATGATCTCTGCGTGGAATAACCATCCTGCTAGCTCTGCCACTCTCACTCTCTGGAGCTTTGGATTTCTCTAAGTTTCTAAGCACAAATGAGCACAAATGAGCCTATTTGCCATTGAAGCCCCTACTTATAGCCCTTCTCAAAACCCTAATTCTCCCATACCACAGCCTATTTTCTTCCATCCAGCTCCCATTTTCTTCGTGTCAGCCTTCCTTTTAGCCTTTTTCTTCTATCGCGAGCCAACCCAGTCCTTCTTGGTTAGCCTGGCTTACCTCTTGAGCGGGCATCACCTGCTAGTTACACTGGGGCATAACTTGTTTATCGAACGCATATCGTATCTTCTTTGACACAACGTTCTATTGAACATTGTATCAAAGAGGGGCAAAATGTAGACACCCAAATTTGTCCATGTCTAGCAACACCTTGTTAAACCACTAATCCATTAGCCAATTAATTAAATAAATTGTATTTATTTAATTAATTCCACATCATGTCTTATCCCATTTTATTCATTTATCCTATTAATTGAATAAATTTTATTTATTTAATTAATTTCCAACTCATATCCCAACTAATTCAAATATTTTATTTGAATTAAGCCCTTATCATTTATCACATTCCAACACTTGTCCAGTCAATCATGTGTTGTAAAACAACTTTTATTTACAAACCTTCACATGCACAATTAATGGAATCTAAATTTAGTAACTTTCAATCCTAGCCATTCACATAACCTCTAAATCTCCACCGTTGATTGATCTTGGCTAAGTCCTATATAAACACCCTCTCATTCCATATGAGACATCCAGCAATCATATAGCACCTACATTATCATCTTGAGCATCTTGAGCATCTTGAGCATCTGAGCATTCACTTGAGCTTTTATCATCAAGCATGGCAGCTTTCAGCATTGCAATTGTTCATTGTTGAAGAAGCAGTCCATATCTCTTAAATGAGGAATCGCACGGTCTAGGTGAAGTTATGCTTGAATTGCATTGTTCTTTGATTTCATTTAGGTTAGATTCCTTGATGATGGTAGGGTTAGGGTTTCATGACTATGTCTGATCTGCTGCACCTGACTTTCACCTATCACACCAATAATGGTCCTATCAATGGCAGGAGAAGGCCTCTATTTAGAAGATGGTTGAACAGTCTCAACACTATTATTGCAAATAGATTCTGGGATTTGGGAATTCAACACAGGTGTTGAAGGGAACCCATCAACATCATCAGCAGCCTCAGCCAACTGGTATTGAATCTCACCATCTTCGAGCACCAGGAGATCCTTTGTAACCTATTGATCGAGGGTCTGGCAATTAGCACGGTCAGCCTTCTGAACACCCAACTCCATGTTCCTCTCAATATTCTCTCCTGCAAGATAGGTATCATTTTCCTCATTACCCCCCGTTCCCTGATTGTCAGGAATGTCTTCTTTCAATGAATTATCATCTCTCTCTTTATTCAAATCAAAAGTTTCTCCCACTTTCTTAAGCTTACAATGGGTCATTAAATGACCCTTCTTCTTACATAGCTGACAAAATGTAGTAGCATTTTCATAAAGGATCGGTTGTGTCTAGATCCCATATTTAGAGTTCAGCTCTATGGTCATGGGCAGGGTTTTGTGAACCTCCACATTAACACAGAATCTAGCATACACACAATAGGATTTAGCCCGAGTGGTGTTATGCAGAGTCACATACTGGCCAAAAGTATTACCAATAGCAGAAAAGATTTTTTCATCCCAATATTCTAGAGGAAACCCAGGAAGCCTCACCCAAACTGGGGTAGTCTGGTTCAATTAGTACAAGGATCAAACCTAGGTCTTTAAGTACATAGAGAAAGAGAATGAGTACCCTATAGCCATGGCCCTCCCACCAAAATGGCTAACATATCCTCTCTACTAGTAAATTTAAAGAGAAACAATCCCCTCGCCATAGCTATGATAGATACACTGCCTTTGACCTTCCACCAATTAGACACCCACTTTCGCACCATTTCAATATTAGGGCGAAGCGAAAAAAACTTACCAACTAGAGCCAGGTCTAGGGCTGCCATGATTTCCTCAACCAGATCATCAGGTATGTCCAGCATCATACCTTCCACCAATTCCTTTTGAACTGGAACCCCAGAAGTACCTTTAGGAGAAATATTCTCCTTTCCTGTCAAAACCCCTTTCCATCCCTTGGAACAATCCTCGCCCACCAAAGGCTAGGTCCCAAAGGCACTGCCCGAGGTAGTAACCTTCATCATCAAAGGACAAAGAAAGCAGAAACCCTAAAAAAAACCCTAGAAAGCCATAGAAAGTAGATCAAAATTAGATCAAATATTGATATAATTTGTGTTGCATATCTCTTATCATTGTTTCTACCTAGCTATTATGAGCATTTATGATCAAATATTGACATGTTTTTCTATTTTAGAGAATTTACATAATTGATCCTACATTTTTATATCTTATGTACCATGTCTTATGATATTACATTGGTATATCTTAAATATCATGATCGCATATTACTATATCTTGTCTCATAATCTGATCTTTTAATATGAACTTTATAGAGTATACATGTTATCATCCAACACTTGGTTATATCATTCTTTGATCCTATGTCCATATTGGGAGACATCATGCTACCTCTCCTTATCTATTTGAGCTATCATTGATCTATCCCTTATTCACCATTATCTATTTTATCTATCATTGATCTATCATGGACACTAGGGTTAATCACACAAATAGGTTAATCACCATGTAAATAGCATGAAATTATGTAAATGCAATGTATTTTGACCTCTAATCATGGCTGTTATAGTTAATACAACACTAGATCAGTCTATTATCTCTTTGTATTTTGCCTAGAAAACCTTATGAAATATGGTCTTTAGTCAAGTAGATGAATAACATACATCTCTAAATGTTGTTCACACATGTGTAGGCATAGATTAAGGTTTTAGGCACTGAAACGTGTCCTCCACTGGTGGCAATGTATCCATAAACTAGTCATGAACTTGGTGGTATTATAGGAGATGCTTAGTGATACTACAAGTAGCTAGAATTAATTAGGTGTTTGTCATACAAAGATCAAAGATAGCCCTAGGTTGACTATTATGTATCAAAGGCATTATTGACTTCCTAGAGGGTACTTATACTCTGGCATTACGAATGTGAAGTCTACAAGTAGGGAGTGTAGAGGAGAGAAAGAAGAGGACTATCATAACGAAGAGATAGTTGTGTTGGTAATCAGAGAGTAGAAATCCTAAATTAAGAAGGGAATACAACCCCATCAAGTCAATCATGTCATTCCCACATAAAGACAACCCTATCAAGGCCAATAGACCAACTATGACACAATACACTTATAGACAAGCATGCAATCATGAATGACACATATTAGGATAGTGTTGTCCCAACAAAATAGAGAAGGTTGTTATAAAGATCTTAGAACACTCATTTTATAAATGTACAGTTATATGCAAATGGTAGTAGTCATATGTCAAGCTTAGAATGATCATATCAACCTAAGGACTACTTGATTGAATCCTTAGGGCTAGGAGTGACATTTTGCATTCCATAGGTCATTGTTGGGAATTAAGGTGTCTCAACCTTGGTAATTCCTTATATTATTTTCATTGTATTTATTTATTCATTGCTTATGTTGTAAATTAAATTGTAAATTCATATTGTCATCTTGTGGGATGTGGCACGGTGATGTGTCCTCCTACATGGAAGATGACAACTTGTAATTTTGTCCTCACATGAGGAGATAGGTGTCCCACTTTATGGTAGGAATATTTTGCCATGTGTTGGCATCTTGGATGTTGTGTGAGGGAATATTGACTAAAACGGTCATGACATATTCCTATGACAAAGTTATGACATGTAAGAGTCAAAAATAGGAGATTCTATGATAGGTGAAGATGTGTTGAAGAGCATCTTTGAAAAAGGTATCTTTGGGCACCCCAATGTGGACTATGACATGTTGTAAGAGAATATGCTATTTATAGCCTATGTATGATAGATTCTCTTACAACTGTAAGTTATGATAGCTATGATAGATTCTATGACGGTCGTAAGAGTCGTAAGAGCATCTATCATAGCCCATTTTGGAAATAGGTGACCTCTTTGGGATGGGGTGTATGGACAAGCGTCAAAAGCAACTTACAATGTTGACCAAGTATCCATAGACGTGGGTTTTGGGCCATGAGGCCAAGTTGGATGCCCATTCCAAGATAGAGGCAATTTTGCCTTGTATTTTCTATATAAATAGGTGCTTTGAGGAGGAGTTGCATTATGTGATTGACAAGTACTATTATGCTGTTGGAATACCTCCAGATATGAGTGTCGAAGACTCCTGAGAGCTTGCATTGCAAGTGTATTGTAAACAACATTTAGATTTGTTAATACATTGTACAGGTTTCGAAGTGTGAGGTTTTTCTCCCAAAAGGGTTTCCCCATGTTAAATCTTGTTTCTCTCTTCTTCTGTGTCATTCTATGTGTATGTTGTTCGCTGTAATATCTCTATTATTGGGTTGATAACACTGCAATTGTAAGGATTTAAAAGAATTTGCACTCTACTTCTCTCATTAGATTAGTGTAGGAAGTGTGTTCCGCATACCTTTCTTCCTTTCAGTCATGTGTCGAACATAATTTGCCAATGCATCAAGGTGGGCGGGTAAATGCTAGGGGATGTATCGTTTCATGTCCCAAGTGACCCAGTCATTTGAGGTAGTAGGCTATCGGCAAAGTCCCTTAAGATCCCTAAGATGAAAAACTACCAAAATTTGATGGAGTAGTTCTTAGAATTCATGGCAACTAGGAACATTCCATTTGGACCTATAGGTGCACGTGGGGTCCTTCCACAATAACCTCTCTCAGTTTCAGTCAACTCTAGGCTGTTTGACCGTGTTGAAATCAAATGCATTCTTGCAAAATGCTTCAGTTTCATGCAGTGGAAAGGTGCTAGGAGTGATATTTTGCATTCCATAGGTCATGGGGCCGAATGGGCTTTTCTAATGCATCAGGGTGGGTGGGTAAATGCTAGGGGAGTTCTCATTTTATGTGCCAAGTGCCCTAGTCATTCGAAGCAGCAGGCTACTGACAAAGTCCCTTAAGATCCCTAAGATGAAAAAACTACCAAACTTTGACGAAGTAGTTCTCAGAATTCATGGTAGATGGGAACATTCTATTTGGACCTACAAGTGCATGTGGGGTCTATCTATAATAACCTCTCTCAGTTTTGGTCAACTCCAGTTTGTTTGACTGTGTTGAAATCAAACACATTCTTGCAAAATGATTCAGTTTCATGCAGTGGAAAGGTGCTAGGAGTGACTGATGAGTGCCAAGTTGTACCCATGAAATACATCTTTTTACCTCTCTTTTTCTCCTTCCTAATCCCATCTTTCTTAATGTCTGCACCCAAATAAGCTAGCAAGATCATTCTAATTAATGATTGATTGAGATAGATTACTTAAGATCATAATTTCTGATTGAGTGACTAATGTGCAAGGAATTGATGGAAAAATGCAGAAACTTCTCTCTTTTTGAATCAATAGGTGCAGATGCCAGGAACAACAATTTTGTGCATCTCCGGAGACAATACCAGAGTACCATGACACCTGAAGTTTTGAAGTAATGAGGAATGCCTCTCTAGAGCTCTGTGAGAGTCTGGAGTATCTCCGGACCTGAACAAAGAAAGCTACAAACATATCTCCGGAGCTACAGACAGGGACAGAGATCTCTAGCACCTCCTAAAAGCAAGGCATATTTCCAGCATAAGCTACCAATCAGGCACTCTCAGCAGTGATCTTAATACCCCTTATTTCACTCAAATCATCACCTGCGTGGTGAAGGGTCATCTTTAGTTAAACTGCTGGAGTTTTTATCTTTATAAAGTTTTTGCATGAGTTACGGATAGAACTGATTCAATACCCATATTTTCAGGGCCTCGCTGCCGAAATGTATTAAGACTCAAACTTAGAATTCTGAGTGGGCTTCTGTTCCACTCAGTCTTCTTTTATTGCATGATCATTTTCTATAGTTAGACAACTAGTGTAATAAAGAGATGGATGTCATCTCATAGAGGAACTGGTAGATAAGATAAGTGATATGTCATCACTCATTTTGATATATATATGGATAGAAACAGCAGAAGAAATATACAATGATTGAATTATTCTGATTCTCGGTAATCTCAGTTCTGTGATAGCAATATTTTTATGAATGCAAAATGAATGAATTGGACTAGATCTAGTTGTGATCTTCTTTTGTCCTAATTTTTTACTGTAGCCTTCAGCCCCAAGGGTGTGGAGCAAGGGCCCACTCTCACCACCAAGGCGGAAGGCTAGTACCATTGCTTTATTACTTCAGATTTTGCTGTGAAAAGTATTTACTAATTTCAATAGATAGATGCATGTTACTATTTTTAAGATTTCTTTCAAGTGACTTCCTGTTTAATTCTATTTCAGCATTACTTAAATTCATTTAGTAAGTAGATAGATTAATCTTTTCAAATTAGTAGAAGCTATTAAGATTAGTTAGGAAAACTGGTAACTATAGAATCACTAGTTGCAAACAGATAAGGACACAGCCCCTGGATTATTGACATTTGAAAATAGATTAAATGATGAGGTACAATGACACCTTGTCATTTTTGGCACCATTACTGGGGATGTATTGTGTTAATTAGGGAAACTGAGTTAAAACAATTTTTAGGATAGATCTGTATGGTTAGAGCTAGAGATTCGAAAGGAAGATATATAAAGCAGACACCCCAACAACAAGCCATAGGGGAAAGCAGTGGGGTGGCACAAGATCTTGTTGAAGAAAGAAACCTAGAACCTACTCTGGAAACTACACGTCAAATCAATAATCCCTTAGATCCTCCAAATCTTCCACTTGCCGATTATATCTAGGAATTACAACAAAAGTTTCAGGTAGATCCTTTAATAGAACCTAATTTCCTAGAACCTCAGGGAGAAGAACCAATACTAAACATGGAAAATGATAATCATGAAGAAGAGGAGAATCAGGCTCCAAGAACCTTCTCATATACTATTGTTTTGGCTACTGGAGACAATGCTCCTATGAAGAATATCTCACCAGCACACCTGCCAAATTTTAGAGGACTTTCTTCTAAGGATCCAGATCAATTTTTGTTTGAATTCAAAGTGGTCTGCCAAACTTATGATTATGGATCAGATAACCAAAAACTCAAGCAGTTCCCTTCAACTCTGAAAGATTCTGCGATGAGATGGTTTATGGGTTTACCCCAGAATTCTATCCATTCTTGGGATCAGATGGAAATAGAGTTTTAGGAAAAATACCAAGATTACTGTAGATCTAGTAATAAAAATGAAGAATTGTTTAAAATTAGGTAGGGGAGGGAAGAGTCCTTAGAGGACTATGTGGATAGGTTTAATTTCTCCTTGAGAAGGTATGACAACCCGATAGATCACTCCTTGGCCAGAACCCTGTTTGTAAAAGGATTGGATAAAGAATCAAAACATGCACTGGATCTAATGGGAAAAGGAAATATCAACAAAATGGATATACATGCTATAGAAGAACTTTGCAGAAACTATTCTAGAACCCAAAATGGAGTGAGGTCATCCAAAACTTTTAAAGGAAAGAATGAAATAGGACAGTTAATGGAGGAGATTACAAATCTAAAAATAGACATTTTGGTCCAGTTAAATACCATATTGGATGGGATTCAAGCAAAAACTAGAACAACTGATCAAAATAGAACAACTGAACCACTCTCAATCTATTGTTCTAGGCGTAGAAACAAGCATCTGTTGAGAGAATGCCCTTTGGACAAATCAGAGATTTGTTAGATCTGTGATAGGGAACATCCTACCAGTCAGTGTAGTCAACTTCCAGCCTTGAAAAGATTGAGTAAGAAGAATGTTGTAATAGAAGAGGAATTAAACTATGTGGGACAAAAACAAGATGGGAATTTCCCTTACAATCAATATCCAAACCAGCCTTCTTACAGGGGTCCTTCTAATTGGAGAAATAATCAGTGGAATCCAACTTGGCTTGGGCCTCAAAATAATCCTCCTTGGGGACAGCAGGATTGGCCAAGTCAACATTGGCAAAACCAAAATTGGCAAAATCAGCCTTGGGGAAGTCAATAGTGGCCACCACAATTTGGATCACAAAACATGCAGCCTCAATGGGGTTCTCAACAGGGATATAATCAACAATACCAGGGACAACCTAGACATTTCCAACCTCAACAACAAGCTTTACTAACTGGACCCTCCAACACACAAGGTCAATCACAAAATGAACCAGTTAGCCAACCACCTTTACGAGCTCAACCTATACCAAACCCATGGAATAAATAGGGAGCAACTATTTACATGACAGAAAAAAAAATCTGGCTAGAATTAATGCTATATATTCAAATAATCTCCAGCTGCATTCTGGGAAAGCATTCCCAAGACCATCTCCTCCAACTATAGTTGAAGTAACCAATGATGAGGAACCTAAAAATTTGTCCACTCAACCCTTGGAGGAGATTACTAATGAAAAAGTGCTAAAAGAATCATCCTTGGACAACTCCAGAGTTGCTCCTAAAAGACTGACTCTAGAGAACATTCCTAAAAACAATTCTAACAAGAGTTCCAAAGATGCTCCGGGGGTGGAAAAACTAGCACCATACCTAGAACGGCTTAAACAGTATGTTCCCCAGAAACAGATCTTACAAAAACAAATCCAAACCAACCTGGAATTAGAACTTTTACAAGAAATCAAGCAACTAAACATTGAAATTCCTCTTCTCCAAGCAATCAGAGATGTACCGGAACTAAATCAATTCATTAAACAGTATTGTATAAAAATGCAGGACAAGAAGAAAAAAAGTTCCTCCATAATACAGATGGAAGGAAAGTAGTAGATCTATTAATGGGAGAAATTCTCCTCCCAAAGTATGGAGACCTTAGAAATCCTGTCATAACTGTTTTCATCTCAGTGGTAGAAATTTCAAATGTTTTGGTTGATTTGGGAGTAGTAATTAATGTGATGACAGTTCACACAATGGACAAATTAGCTCTATTAGGTATCTAATCCACAACTACAATTCTTCAACTTGGTGACTAGTCAGTAGCTGTTCCAAAAGGAGTAATCACTGATGTACTAGTTGTGATAGATTCATGGGAATTTCTAGTGGATTTCCTGATATTAGAACCTAGAAACCAGAGAAATGCTTATCCACTGATCTTAGGAAGACCTTGGCTAGCTACAGTAGCAGCATCTATTGATTGTTGAACTGGGGATATGGTCATTTCTAATGGGACAGATTTGAATAAAATATCTTTGTATCCTCCAGCTAAACCATCAATGCATTATACAGGAAGAGTATGGGTGGATGAACAGGAGAACAATGACAACAGTGCCTCAGTAGTTATGGTAACCATCAAGGAACATCTGGGAGAGTTAGAAGAAGAAAAGAAGAAATATACTATGATACAATAGAAGACATTACTCACATCCTAATCAATGAGGATGTGATGGAACTCGCCCAAGATTCTAGGAGAGAACTTCTTACTTCTTCTCATTGTACCCTCTCCAACATCATTCCTTGTGGGGAAACATTTTACAGAGACTTGGCCACTTTCTGCATGTTGCTTCCGCATTCTTGTCCTCTTAATACTATGACTCCAATGTGCAGATTAACTACATCTATGGAACAAATCACAAAATAGGTGATGATTCTACCAGGGAAGACACTTAATATCAATACTCAGTTAATAGACAATCAGGAAGAAAAACTCATCCAACTTCTGATTTCCCATTTAACAACTTTTGTGTGGGAATACCAAGATATCAAAGACATACCTCCTGAAATCTGTACCCATCATATATACACTGAGGATGTTAAACCTGTCAGACAGCCCCAGAGAAGATTGAATCCTGCTTTAAAGGACTTTGTCAAAACTGAAATAGAAAATTTACTTCAAGTAGGGTTCATATATCCAATCTCAGACAGTCAATGGGTCTCACCCCTTGTCATAGTGCCTAAAAAGAATGGGAAATGGAGGGTGTGTATTGATTATAGAAAACTCAACAAGACCACAAAAAAGAACTACTTTCCCTTACCATTCAATGACCAAGTACTGGACAACCTTGATGGGAGAAAGTATTTTTCTTTTCTAGATGGATTCAGTGGGTATAATCAAATTCAAGTAGCACCTGAAGATCAGGACAAAACCACCTTCACCTGCTCTTGGGGAACTTTTGCTTACAAAGTTCTTCCCTTTGGACTATGCAATGCTCTAGCTACATTTCAAAGACTTGTTTTAGCTATTTTTGCTGAACTAGCTAACGAATGCATGGAGGTATATATGGATGACTTTACTGTGTATGGGGATAATTTTGAAGAAGCTCTCACAAACCTTAAGAAAGTAGTGAAATGTTGTGAGAAAAATCAATTATCCCTTAGCCATGAAAAGTACTTTATGATGGTGGAGGAAGGAATTATTTTAGGACACCACATTTCATCAAAGGGGATCAAAGTGGAAAAAAACAAGATAGAAGTAATTACACAGTTGCCTTCCCCTAAAAAATCAGACAGATGTTAGAAGTTTTCTGGGTCATGCAGGCTACTATAGGAGATTCATAGAAAATTTTAGCAGAATAGCTACCCCCCTGTTTACCCTACTTAACAAAGACACAGAATTTCTATAGATAGAATAATGTCAATAAGCATTTGAAACCTTGAAAGAGAAGCTTACTGTCACACCAATTTTAAGAGGACCAAATTGGACTTTGCCATTTCACATACAGACTGATGTGGTGCAGGAGCACCTTCATAAACTGATACTTCATAGACTAAATTTTGGAGTTTGATTAAATTTGTATGCTTCCACATTGTAATGAGGTTTATCAAGTCATTGTTATGTATTAGAGGTCACTAGGAAGTTTAAATATGCAAAATATTGCATACAATGTAAAGGTTGTCATGTAAAATTGGAAAAAGATGCAATAGGATGGAATATGAAAGGTCATGAAGGTTTGATTTGCTGTAGGAAGTTAGAAATTAGTTGGAAACTGAAAATTCTTGATGAGATGCCTTTAAAAAAGGCCTTGTAACCTTTATAAATTCGTGGGTGATTGAAGGAATGAAATGGAATGTTAAAAAAGCATTGTTTTTCTGTATTTTCTTCAGAAAATTTGCTATTTTCAGCCCTTGTACGGATCTGTATAGACTCATAGGCATGTGAAAGTGTATGTATATGATAGAATAGACAATCATCCTCTATTTTATTTTTGTTTCATGCATTTTGGTTTCATTTTGTGAAAGATATTACATTTTTAGTAAAAACAGTCAAAACCCTGATTTAGAGTAACCTGTTTTGGGAAAAATGCCATAACTTTTGTTTCCACCATTGGATCTTTATGTAACTTGGGGAAAATGTCTATAACTATGTTATCTACAATCTAACTAAAGCGATGAACCTCATTTTGTGTTGTGTGGACAGTCGTGGCATTTCACAGTGACATTTCTGAGTTTGAACCCTTGTAGCAGAATTACCAGTCAGTTTTTAGAGCACATTTTCCAAAACAACACAAACCCATTCTAGAGTATGTTGTGGGGAGGCATAATGGGTATCTATTTCATATCTAAGAGTTGCATTTGGATGTCTGTATAAAAATTTATTGGGACTGTTCTCTGTTTGTCGGGCTACTTGTCTTTCTTGGGGTTTGTGAAGGAACTAGTAGTTCGAAGTTTGATCCACCTTTGCCAATGGATGGGATGGGATCTAATACATGTCCAAACACCTTTTCCAAGAAGAATTCAAGAACTTTAACTTTTTTTCCCACTTTTCCATGAAGATCCTTATTTTTGGGCTCATTGGTGTAGTTGAACCTTGTTGAATCGATTCCTCTTCCTTGCATCCCATTTGCTCTGCATCATGATGCTTCAAATGAGTCCATTGGGGTAGTTTTAGGACAAAAGGAGGAAGGAGAAAGTATGCATGCCATTTATTACATCAGCAAAAACCTTACCTCTGCAGAAAGAAATTACACCACAACTGAAAAAGAATTCTTGGCAGTCATCTATGCTATAAATAAATTCAGGCATTATATCACTGAATATAAAATATTTGTACACACTGATCATGCAACCATCAAGTACCTAATGAATAAACCAGTAGTGGGTGCAAGGATCATCAGGTGGTTATTGTTATTACAGGAATTTGATATTACCATAGTTGATAATCTAGGAAAGTTTAATTTGGTTGCTGATTTTTTTTCAAGATTGCATACAAGAGGAGAAAACCAACCAGTGGAGGACAAGTTCCTAGATGAACATCTTTTTGCTATCTCCTCTACTGCACCTTGGTTTGCTGACATAGCTAATCTTTTAGCTACAGGCTTGTATCCATCCTATTTTACCTCAAAACAAAAAAAATGTTTGGTTAAAGAAAGTTTATCTTACAAATGGTTGAATGGTTTACTATTTAAATGTGGTCTTGATTTCATTCTACGTAGGTGTTTAAAAGCTGATGAGATTTTTGATGTGTTGAGAGCATGTCATGATGAACCATCTGGTGGCCATTACTCTTTCCACAGGATAGTCCACAAGATCCTCGAAGCTGGTTACTACTGGCCCTCTCTTCATAAGGATACAAAGAAGTATGTGCAGCATTGTGACTAGTGCCAAAGGATGGGACAACCAACCTTTACCCAGGAGATGCTACTACATCCTCAAGTCATGATGGAACCATTTGAGCAGTGGGGTTTAGACTTTGTGGGACCAATTTCCCTACCATCATCAAGTAAGGAGTACATTCTAGTATGCACAGACTATGTTACTAAATGGGCTGAGGTTCAAGCACTACAATTTGCAAGAGAAGAAAAAGTTGTTGATTTCCTTTATAATAGGATTTTGTTAAGGTTTGGAGCCCCAAGATCAATAGTTTCAGATAGAGGACCTCAATTTAATTCACAGGTAATCCAAGCTTTCATAGATTTATATCAAGTCAATCACAGAAAATCTTTACCTTACCATCCTCAAGCGAATGGGCAAGTAGAAGTAACTAATAGGGAACTTGAAAATATTCTAACAAGGACAGTAGCAATGAACAGAAAAGATTGGGCTAGCAGATTACCTGAAGCAGTTTGGGCTTACAATACCACTTGGAAGTCCACAACAAAGTTCTCACCATACGAATTAGTTTATGGGAAAAAGCCTATTTTGTCTATAGAATTTGAACTCCAGACACTTAAAACTGCATTAGATATTAGCCTACCATTGTTTATAGCTCAACATAATAGAATTCTTCAGCTCAATGAGTTGGATGATATTCGGACAAAGGCCATTTAGCAAACAGAACTAGTTCGGTATCAGAGGAAGCAATGGCATGACCAACACATCAAAAGGAGGACATTTCAACAAGGTGATTTGGTTCTTCTTTATAATTCTAAATTCAAGGAGTTCAAAGGGAAATTACAAACTCATTGGATGGGTCCTTATCAAGTAAAGGGAGTTTTTGAAAATGGAACAATATTATTGGAACCTATTGATGGAAGCACAGACACATTCCTAGTAAATGGTCACCGAATCAGACTCTATAAAAGGTCATCTACTAAAGAAGAATTTCTTAATGATTTGTGTTTTGATACAGGGCATACCTCCTCTGTCACAGTGTTAGATTAAAAAAAAAAACAAGGAAGGTTGAAAACTAGCAAATAGCAGCCTTCTAAAAAAAATTAGAGAAAGATGGAAAACTAGTAAATGGCTGTCTTTCTTGACCAAGGGAGTTGAAAACCAGCAAATGGTGGTTCCCTTCTTCAGGACAGTTGAAACAATTGAGCTCCGAAGGTGATCAGGTGTTGGCAGATTAGTCAAATGCACCTTCGGCACTTATCAAACCAAACTCCAGTGCTTCTCAAACTAGGAGCACCTCATGCGCTTCCCAAACTAGGAGCACCTCTGGCGCTCTATCAATAAAGAAGTCAATTTCGATAATAAGGGAGGGGACCCACCTCTCCAGTCAGTAAAATGGACACATCACATGATGAGGTCATCATGACCCATCCTCTACTTTATCTCAAGAATAAATTAAATTAGCATGAATATCAATTGTAGGGAAATTCACAAAGACGGCACTGATGTCACCCAAGGAACGTGGATTCTTGAACCACTCAGCGAAATGATTACAGGTCGTGTACCAATGGAGTAGTGGACATCATCTCTAGCCACCAAAAGCTTCTCATGTGCCATGACGCGTGTAGTCTCCAACCATGACACAACATCTCTGCCATGTACATCACTCCTCATCATTAAAACTGATCGAGGTAATTCTATCTTTAATTAAGCATTAATAGCAACTGTCTTGTCTTTCTAGTTTTGGGTGCCACCACTATGACACATCCTCCTTCCATCATTTCCTTTCCTAAATTCACACATGCTACCATCTGTGTTGTACTGCCACCTTGCCTCCGGAGTGTCCTATCATTCTGTCGCATTTATGACTGCCTAGGTACTCTAACTAATCTACAAATCTTCCATAAGCCTAAGCTGAGAAACATAACATTCTTCCTTCGAACCTTCAAAGTACCCTAAAGAACAAAGCAAAGTGAACAGTCCTCCAGAGCCTACAAAGTTAAGAGAAAAGGATAAACTGCAGATTCAGGAGAATAAGGAATTAAGCATAGAAGGTAGAACTGATTTGGCAATGGGGGTAAAGAAGAAGTCTGAGCTAGAAAGTGTTGCGGGTCTTTTGCAGGATGAAGCTGCAACAAACATTTTAAGAGTTGCAGGATGGCTGGACTTCCTAGAAAAATTTGAAGGGTTTCAGGAAGATGTCATGGATGAATTCCTCATAGATTTAAGGGACAATCAGACAGCTGTCAGAGGGGTCTGAATAAATCTCTCCTCATCCACTATCAGTCACATTTCTAGGTTTCCTGAACAAGATGAGAGGTTTTATCACTTGAAAACCTTATACACTGATTTAATTAAGAATTTCTCTATTCAAGGTGAACCTGCCATACAGCTGCATTCAAATAAAAATGAAGTAAAAGGAATTATTAGATCCACACTCCCAAACCCTTGGCAATCTGTTGCCACCTGGCTGATGAAATATTTTACTTGTGATGGTCAATTCTCTCTAGTTTTAGGGCCAATCATGAAAATGCTGATTTTTCTAAGGTATAGAAATAGACACCCTAAGTTTAGCATAAACATCCCCAATTTCCTGTATTCAGCCATCAGAGCAATTGCAGAAAAATACCAGCAAAATAAGGGTCCCATGAAACATCATGGTCTCATCTTCCTAGTAGTTAAACACCACTCCCTGTCTCAGGCCAATGGGGAGGAATTATGGCAAGACTTTCTTGAATAGACTTCCCAGAATAGACGACTAGAAATGGCACAGCCAAGAGGTGAGAGTTCTCCTACTCACCAAGAAGAAGAAACTGAGCCTTCAGCCTCCTCCATAGCTATTCAAAGAGGAAAGAAACCCTCACAAGAGGCATCTTCATTTGCAACCCCTGTTCCTAATAAAAGGAGGAAAGGCAAAGAAATTATAGAGTCTGCTCCTAGACAAACCCCATATATGACTCGATCAGTTAGGAGAAAAATGACTCTAACTAAGGAATCTTACCCTAAGGAATTAACAGAGGGAAGGTCAGGACAGAGAACAGAGGGAACCTAGTGGGCTGAAGAACCATCTCATGATTCAGATGAGATCCCTCTAGTTAGGAAGAGAAAACAAAGAGAAGTTTCCCCAGCACCATTTGTTCACCTAGGGTCAAGTCTAATTTCAAAACCATCATGTGCTCCAGAGACAAAACACATACAAACTCTTACTATTTCCTTAGACTCTAAGGATCAGAGACCTACTCTAGAGGCACCTGCCCCACCTCTACTATAGAGAAGCAAAAGGCAGAGACAACTCTCACAGGCTGAGGAAGATACTGTCCTCCTAACTGAGGTACTCCTGGGTTTTAGAGCATATGAGGATAAAGCAGAGCCTTCATTGGTACCAGCAGAAGTAGAGGAACCCCAAGAGGACCCTCAGGACATGCAGTCTAAAGAAAATGATTAAACAGGGCAAATGGGTACAATTGACAATATAGGGCAGATGGCCATGGAAAACCTTGATGACCAACCAACAGCCACAGAAGCAGAAACCTTCCCTCATCCCTCTGATCAAGAGGATGTGGAAATTTCAAAAGAATAGCAAATGATGGAAGAAATTGAAAATTTAAAGAGACTACTCTAGGGGAAGAATATGATTATTACTGACCTCAAGAGGGTCAGAATAGAGGTATAAATGGAGCAAAAACAAGTCATTGAAAATCTACAAACAAAGATCCAAAGCAAAAATAGGATCATCCAGGAGAAAGAAGCAGAATTAGAGGCCCAGAGAATTGAGAAAGAAGTAGAATTGGAGGCCCAGAAAATTGAGGCAGTCAAACTATTGGAAGAGAAAGAGAAAGAGACAGTATAGAGTGTTTCTAAGCTCACCATGGCTAGAGACAATAGCCTCACAATAATGGCAACGTTGATTGAGAAAATACAAAGCCAGGATAGATAATTAACTTGGACCAACAATAGACTAGATGACTAGGAGGAATATATTCAAGAGTTGGCTGGCCCAAGGGCAACCAATGAGCATGAAATACAAATGGATGCCTACATGGGTCCAATCCCCATTGACATTCCTAAGGCCCTATTCCATTGGGAGAAGAAATGTAGAGAATATGAGGCTTCCAAGCCTATGATATAGTTGCAAAAGGAAGTCACTGCCAAAAAAAAAAGAATAGAAGCTCTGGAAGGAAAAATCCTCGAAATGGCCTCCCTTTCTTCAGAAATTCTATCCTGCAGACCTCCAAGTGCCAACTATTATATGTTCTTACAAGAAAGAGTCCTACAGAGGAAATTCTCTTTGGTTCTATCTGACCTGGTTGAGGATATTGAGACAACAGAAGGATTCATGACAACATATACCAGGAGTAATGATGAGGACAAGAATTTCCTATGTGAATTATACTTACATGGGTTCTGTGTTAATGATATAACCTTCATTCTTAATCATTTTGTGGGGGAATGCCAGCTTAAAGCATTTATGTCCCTAATGAGGAATCATCAAATTTGGAATGAAAAGATGGAAGATCATCTCAAGAAAGGTTTAAAAACAGACCTCTTCATCAGGAAGGAATGTCCCAATCCCAACTTTTAAGGTCCAATTCAGGTCCCTTATCTATCATCCTGAGAATAAGAACAGAATTTTGCCATTATACCTAAAAAATTTGCAAGAGTGCTCCATAGATTTGGTCTTTTCATGATCAGTTCAGCAAACCCAGTACTTGCCATAGCAAAGAAGAGATGGAATATTTTGACCCCAGAGCAAAAAATGAGAGAGGTGGTCACCCCTGCAAACTTAAGATTATTTATGAGAAAATCAAAGTTGATATCCAAAATGATGGATAACCATAAACAGGAATGGATAGGTGGACAGTTTAGGCCCCCTCTAATAATTGAACCACTCCTTGTCTGGGCAAAACAGATGGAAGATGAGAAATTGCAGGATTAGATGAAGCATGTTGATCAATACAGAGGCAATGGTAATACCAACCACACAACCTGGACCACCTATGCACAGGATTATAGCTTGATTGACAAGCTACTTCACCAGAATAAATCTAGATTGTGAGAAGCAGGATGACCTACCAAACCTTAGGTATGGGGGGATGATGAGTGCCAAGTTGCACCCATGAAATACATCCTTTTACCTCTCTTTTTCTCCTTCCTAATCCCATCTTTCTTAATGTTTGCACCCAAATAAGCTAGCAAGATCGTTCTAATTAATGATTGATTGAGATAGATTACTTAAGATCACAATTTCTGATTGAGTGACTAATGTACATGGAATTGATGGAAAAATGCAGAAACTTCTCTCTTTTTGAATCAACATGTGTAGATGCTAGGAACAACAATTTTGTGCATCTCCGAGGATAGTCTTCAATGATCTTCGGAGACAATACTAGAGTACCATGACACCTAAAATTTTGAAGTAATGAAGAATGCCTCTCCAGAGCTTTGCAGGAGTCTGGAGTATCTCCATAGTTGAACAAAGAAAGCTACAGACATATCTCTGGAGCTACAGACATATCTCCGGAGCTACAAACATATCTCTAGAGCTACAGACATATCTTCAGAGTTGCAGACAGGGACAGAGATCTCTGGTGCCTCCTGAAAGTAGGGCATATTTCTAGCATAAGCTGTCGATCAAGCACTATCAGTAGTGATCTTAATACCCCTCATTTCACTCAAATCATCACCTAAGTGGTGAAGGGTCATCTTTAGTTAAACTGTTGGAGTTTTATCTTTATAAATTTTTTGCATGAGTTATGGATAGAACTGATTCAATACCCATATTTTCAGGGCCTCGCTGCCCAAATGTATTAAGACTCAAACTTAGAATTTTGAGTGGACTTCTATTCCACTCAATCTTCTTTTATTGCATGATCATTTTCCATAGTTAGATAGCTAGTGTAATAAAGAGATGGATGCCATCTCATAGAGGAACTGGTAGATAAGATAAGTGATATGTCATCACTCATTTTGATATATATACGGATATAAATAGCAGAAGAAATATACAATGATTGAATTATTCTGATTCTCGGTAATCTCAGTTCTATGATAGCAATATTTTTATGAATGCAAAGTGAATGAATTAGACTGGATCTAGTTGTGATCTTCTTTTGTGCTGATTTTCTACTGTAGCCTTCAGCCCCAAGGGTGTGGAGCAAGGGCCCACTCTCACCACCAAGGTGGAAGGCTAGTACCATTGCTTTATTACTTTAAATTTTGTTGTGAAAAGTATTTACTAATTTCAAGTAACTTCTCGTTTAATTCTATTTCAGCATTACTTGAATTCATTTAGTAAGTAGACAAATTAATCTTTTCAAATTAGTAGAAGTTGTTAAGATTAGGTAGGAAAACTGGTAACTATAGAATCCCTAGTTGCAAATAGCTGAGGACACAGCCCCTAGATTATTGACATTTGAAAACAGATTAAATGATGAGGTACAATCACACCTTGTCAGTGACATTTTGCATTCCATAGGTTGTGGGGCCGGATGGACTTTTCCAACATGTTAGGGTGGGTGGGTAAATGCCAGAGGAGGTCTCATTTCATGTGCTAAGTGCCCCAGTCATTTAGGGCAACAAGCTACCAGCAAAGTCCCTTAAGATCCCTAAGATGAAAAAATTACCAAACTTTGACAAAGCAGTTATCAAAATTCATTACAGCTAGGAATGTTTCGTTTAGACCTATAGGTGCATGTGGGTTCCATCCACAATAACCTCTCTCAATTTCATTCAAGTCCAGTTGATTTGATCGTGTCAAAATCAAACACATTTTTACAAAATGCTTCAGTTTCATGTAGTGGAAAGGTGTTAAGAGTAACATTTTGCATTCTATAGGTCATGGGGCCGAACGGACTTCACCAACACATTGGGGTGGGAGGGTAAATGCTAGGGGAGGTCTCATTTCATGTGCCAAGTGCCCCAGTCATTCAGGGTAGTAGGCTACCAGCAAATTCCCTTAAGATCCCTAAGACAAAAAAACTACCAAACTTTGACAGAGCAGCTCTCAAAATTTGTGGTAGCTGGGAACATTCCATTTGGACCTACAGGTGCATGTGGGGTCCATCCACAATAACCTCTCTTAGTTTCAGTTAACTCTAGTTCATTTGACTGTGTCAAAATCAAACGTATTCTTGCAAAATGCTTCAGTTTCATGTAGTGGAAAGGTGCTAGGAGTGACATTTTGCATTCCATAGCTCATGGGGACTAATAGACTTTTCCAATGCATCAGGGTGGATAGGTAAATTCTAGGGGAGGTCTTGTTTTGTGTGCCAAGCACCCCAGTCGTTCGGGGCAGTATGCTATCAGCAAAGTCACTTAAGATCCTAAGAGAAAAAAGTGCTAAATTTTCACGAAGCAGTTCTCAGAATTCATGACAAATGGGAACATTTTGTTTGGACCTACAAGTGCACGTGGGGTTTGTACAAAATAACCTCTCTCAATTTTGGTCAAATCTAGTCCATTTGACTGTGCCGAAATCAAATGTATTCTTGCAAAATACTTTAGTTTCATGCAACACAATGTTGCCAGGTACCATATTTTTTGTTCTACTCATCGTTGGGCTAAACTGACTACGCCAACACGTTGGGGTGGGTGGGTAAATGTTAGGAGAGGTCTCGTTTCTTGTGCCAAGTGTCCCAATTATTCTAGGTTGTAAGCTACCGACAAAATAAAAAGTTGCTAAGATTGAAATTTTGCATTCCACAAGTTCTAGGGTCGAACTAACTATGCCAACACATTTGGGTGGGTGGGTAAATGCTAGGGGAGGTCTCGTTTCATGTGCCAAGTGTCTCTTCTTCTGGGCTGCAAGCTATCGACAAACTCAAAAGGTACTAGGAGTGACATTTTGCATTTCATAGCTTGTAGGGTTGAACAGACTTCACCAATGCATTGGAGTGGGTGGGTAAATACCAAGGGCGGTCTTGTTTTATGTGCCAAAGCTCCTATTCATTCCATGTTGTAAGCTACCGACAAAGTCACTCTATTCGTAGCTTGTAGGCCAGAATGACTGGGACACTTGGCAAACAAAACAAGACCTTCCCTAACATTTACCCACCCACCCCGATGCATTAGCATAGTTGGTTTGGCCTCATGATGAGCATATCAAAAAATAAGGCACCTAGCAAGGTTATGCTGCATGAAACTAAAGCATTTTGCAAGAATGCATTTGATTTCGGTACGTCAAACGGACTAGAGTTGACCAAAATTGAGAGAGCTTATTGTGGATAGACTCCACATGCACCTGTAGGTCCAAACAAAATGTTCCCAACTACCACAAATTTTGAGAACTACTCTGTCAAAGTTTGGCATTTTTTGCTCTTAGGATCTTAAGTGACTTTGTTGGTAGCCTCCTACCCTAAATGATTGGGGTGCTTGGCACATGAAATGAGACCTTCCCCAGCATTTACTCACCCATACCGATGTGTTGGTGAAGTCCGTTCAGCCCCATGACCTATGAAATGCAAAATGTGACTCCTAGCACCTTTCCACTGCATGAAACTGAAGTATTTTGCAAGAATACGTTTGATTTTGACATGGTCAAATAGATTGGAGTTGACCAAAACTAAGAGAGGTTATTGTGGATGGACCCCATGTGCACCTGTAGGTCCAAACGGAATGTTCCTAGCTACCATGAATTCTAAAAACTACTCTGTCAAAGTTTGGTAGTTTTTGCATCTTAGGGATCTTAAGGGACCTTGTCAGTAGCCTACAGCCCCGAACAACTGGGGCACTTGGCACATGAAATGAGACCTCCCCTAACATTTACCCACCCACCCTGATGCATTGGTGAAGTTTGTTTGGCCCCACGATATATGGAATGCAAAATGTCACTCCTAGCACCTTTCAACTTTGTTGGTAGCTTGCAGCCTGGAATGACTGAGACACTTGGCGCATGAAATGAGACCTCCCCTAACATTTACCTACCCACTTGGATGTTTTGACACAATCATTTTGCCCCCAAGACCTATGGAATGTAAAATTTTAGTGTTAGCAACTTTCTACTTTGTTGATAGCTTATAGCCCAAAACAACTGGGATGCTTGACACATGAAACAAGACCTCCCCTGGTATTTACCCACCTACCCTGATGCATTGGCAAAGTTTGTTTGGAACCACGAGCTATGGAATGAAAAATGTCACTCCTGGTGCCTTTCCACTACATGAAACTAAAGTATTTTGCAAGAATATGTTTGATTTTGATGCGGTCAAACAGACTAGAGTTGACTGAAACTAAGATAGGTTATTGTGGATGGACCCCACATGCACCTGTAGGTCCAAACAGAATGTTCCCAACTACCACAAATTCTGAGAGTTGTTCTGTCAAAGTTTGGTAGTTTTTTCATCTTAGGGATCTTAAGGGACTTTGCTAGTAGCTTGCTGCCCAAATGACTGGGGCGCTTGGCACACGACATAAGACCTTCCCTAGCATTTACCCACCCACCTCGATGCATTTGTGAAATCCGTTCAGCCCCGTGACCTATGGAATGTAAAATGTCACTCCTAAAACCTTTCCACTACATGAAACTGAAGTATTTTACAAGAATGCATTCCTTGCCACCATAGGAAAACGAAATTGATTTAACAAAAATCAAGGTAGGTGTTTGTAGGTGGTCCTAACATCCACCTATACATGCAAAGAAGATGTTCCTAGGTGTCACAGTTTGATGGAATAGTTGATCCAAAGTTTGTCACATTTTTTTTCTTAGGGCTCTTGAGAGATTGTCTGCATTCATTATAAGCAAGAATGATCATGAGGCTTTGCCACTGAAAAGACATCCCCCTAGCATTTACCCACCCACTCAGATGCTGGCACCATCCATTTAGCCCCAAGAGATGCCTATCATAAAAATTTAGTCATAATACCTTTCTGGTAGTTAGAAATTTAGTACTATAAAGGTGTTCTCACTTGATCCAATGTCTTGTAGGGCATCAATTGAGGTTGTCCTTACCACTGCTATCAATTGTTTGTCATTAACATTCATTATGAAATAGTAACATCATTAAAATGAATTAGAACTCATAGTAACATCATTAAAACTCATTATGAAATAAAAAGTAGAGGACATATCATCACGAAATAATCATGAAAACCTACCTTACTTTCCTTCCAAAGGCAACTTCATAAGGATTATGCCTATCTCCATCATACTAAAATCCTAAATGCAAATGCAATTGCACTATTTAGCTAAAATGAGTAGGTAAAATATACAAGGTGAAATGAGGATAGAAAAGAAAACTAACATACCTTTCTGCCATTCCACTAATTCAATCCAATGAACCATCAGGGTCTGCTCTACTCTTTATTGTGTTGAGTATTGCCTCGTGATCAAACTCACAAACCTTCCACAAAGTCATTTTCAATGGTTTACCCCCATATTTGATCAAATGAATGTTTGAAGCGACAACAAGGTTAGAATAATGAAGAATCTTCCTATGTGTGTCAAAGTCCTTGAACACCCATACATCAGACTTCTTTAGTGGGTACCTTCTAAGCCATGTTCCAATAACAACCACTGATCCTGTAGGGTACTCAATGTTTTCTTCATATATAACAAGGGAATTTAATTTCCTTTTTTCCTCAATACAATGACACAAATAATAATTTGTTCCTTCTTCATTATCTTCAACTACAATAACTGCATAAACATGTCCTACTAGATACGTGCATTCAGTTTGATGAATATAACTTCAACAATACAAGAAAAATACAAAATAAGATGCCATATTGAATTTTATTAAATTTGAATGCTGATAATACCTGGTTGACCTAGATCTAAAACATGGTCAAAATCAACCGATGAGTCAATCTCTATCATTTGTAGTGTTGTCAGTAGTCGATACATGTCAACCGGGCTTAGGCCTCTTATACACCAATCATCAACCCACTTCTTTGATTCACAATCATACCAAGCTTCATATGTACATGAAGAACAAAAGAATGCCATATGTCACGTATGAATACTCCATGAACCTGCATTAGAGCTTCTAAAAGAGTGTAGCTCACTCAATCCTGGCAATGTAAAATAGTCCTCATATTTTGCAATGTTAGTATCATCAACCAACCAAAAATATCTATGAACTATAGACTTACCTTCATTACCTAGACCCATTGTAGTGTTACACCATTCGATAATAGATCTCACATCTGTCAACTTTGCATTATTTTTGTACTTCAACTCTTCTCGTACCAATGCTCTATTGATAAATGCTCCTGCACCATCATGCTCTCCCTTTCCATGCCTGGCCTCACAAAAATTCCACATATGTTGAACACCAATCTTTGTATGCATCCTGCTCCTCCAATAGAACATCCATGCATTTTTAAATTGTGATGCACAATTATCTGACCATATGATATGCCGATGAAATGATATTCTCATGTTGGCCAAATAATAGTAGAACATCTGAAAGCAACCTTGCACAAACTTTGTAGAATGTGTGCGATCATCACTAATATAAAAATGATATTCCCTCAAGATCTTTATGTCATCCTCTATACTATCTTTTGCATGAATGAATGCTATTTGCACAAATATAGTAACCTATGTAGAGTTGTAATACTATGATTGGACCTCATTCTATAGCTGTAGTGTGTAGTTCTCTACAAAGTCAACAATTGAAATGATGGTACCAAGTGGAAACACATCCTTGCATAACTTGAATTGTATGTCCAACCACAGAGCTCTATGGGTATGCCATGCATTCTTGTACACTATACTATCATGAAATGTAGACATAAATTGATACACTAGAATCTTTTGAATAACCAAATCGCACATCTTTGCTTCTTTACCATATTTTGTATTGTAGGCCACTACTTTATACTTGGTAAACTCTACTACTTCATTTCCAACTGCATGTGTGCTTTCCATATGTTCACATATTAGCTAATGTTGTAAGCCACTGCAATACTGACATGTGCCATTCAAGCATAATTTCCTGTAGAATAATTGACCTTTCTCTCTTTCACATAAAATTGTTGATATGAAGTCTCTTGAAGATGTTGGTGGGCACGTATGCCACAATTCTAAAAAACATTGTTAGTATGTTGTAATATAACCATATAAACCAATAAACATCAAAATGGTTAGAAAATTCAATATGTAATCTACAAAAAGTAGTGTGTGCGTGATTTATTTTGACATAGAAAGGTTTTAGCATTTCAAAATATCTTTGATAAATTTAACTTGAGGATACATCTCTTGAAATTTCTTGAAAAATTATGTTTGAGTCACATCCAAAAAATGCTTTGGATGTGGCTCACGGTTTGGACAACTGATTCTCCTTCTCACAACATCTCTTGCATTAGGAGATACCCTTGTGTTGTTTTTCCAAAACTCTTTGATGAGGGATCTCAAGGCTTCAACAACAACTTTGTCTTTCCATGGGATTCTCCCAGAGAATGCCCACAATTCATTAGTGTTTGGGTCCTCAACTCTTTCACGTTTTCCAACGGCTCTCATTAGAGTTTTTCTACTTATTTTCAATGCTTGACTTGTCTTTCTAATGAGGTGATCTTTCTTTGTTTGTTAGTTTACTATTATCGATGTAATGACACATCATGTGAACATTACTATCCTTGGTGCATGAGGTGGAACCCACACTCTCATATGCACTCATTAGATTCTTGACAATTGATTTTCACTTAAGGCATTCGATGTTCTTAAGCCAAGAATCTTCATAGTGGGCCTAAAATTTAGATTTCTCATCAATTCAACAAATAGTAGACATCTTACAGTTTCATTTAAATTCTCAAAGAATAATTTCCATATCTTATTCACATATCTCTGGCAAGTGCGCTTGGGAATCTTATCCTGCATGGGCTTCAACACATTCTCATCAATATCGATTAGAAACTTAGGCTTCCTATGCAAAATTCTAGGAGACATTTTAATTGGTAAAGTTGACTCAACATTAGGAATTTCTTCAATATTTACTTGAGATGGGATAGATGACGTACCTTCAATTGGAGGTGAAAAAGATGAAAAGGCTTGAAGTTGAAATGGAGGAAGATCCAGTGTACTTTCAACTTGACGTGTGAATGATGGCGTGCCACCAAGTTGAGAAGAAAAATAAGATGTACCTTCTACTTCACTTGTGAAAGATGGAGTGTGTCCAATTTGAGAAGATAATGATGGTGTTCCTTCAACTTGACCTGTGGACGATGGAGTGCCTCCAACTTGGAGATTCACTTTCCTCATTGAATAGAGGTTTTGCATTCATTCCCTTTGTGCTGCCAATTCCATCTCTCTCTTAGCTTCATTATATGTGTCATGTTCCTCTTCAATTGGAAATGGTGGAATGTATTCTTGTATGGTTGACAATTTCCTACTTTCTTGAACTCACATCATTCTTTCTCTTTTTCTCTCATTCTTAGCTTCATGCTCTTATGGTGTTAGAGTCTTTTCTCATTTCCTTGGCATGATGATGATTTCTACAAGCATGATGAATAGGACAATGATAATTAGAACTTTTATAATGACTGATCAGCATTGATATAACAGTCAAAAATGATTGATCAACAATGATATAACAGTCATAAATGACTAATCAGCATTGATATAATAGTCATAAATGACTGATCAACATTGAGAAATGACAATTTCAAAGGCTTATAACCACATTTGCACTGATGACCACACTTTGTAACTTTAATAGCATCAAGACAGTCCTTCAAAACTTGCCTAGAAACCTAAAATATGACCCTAGCATAATATGGATAGTTAGTGATGATTGTATCGTTGGGCATAATAGTCATATGGTAACTGATTTTCCATATGGAAGAATTGAAGGAAAATATTCTTAGTAGTTGTATAGTCCATCATGTATGTGGCATGTTTGCATTCTTGAATGATAGATTGGTACTTCCTTACACTAACAAGATTGTTAGGATAGCCTAAAAACTTCAATCAAATGCTCTAATCCATGTTTTCTCAACAAGATCATTTACCTAGGGTTTGGTGGACTTGGCATAATTTTCTAACCCTTGATCATTGCACTTAGCATCTTTTGAATAGACTGTGCATATAGACAATACTCAAATTTACACCACCTTGATAGTCACACACATGCATAAGACAACATTTTCAAAATGGATAAGAATCTCAAACAATACCCTAGGGTTTCAACAAGGAATCTTCAATATTTGAATAACAAAATAATAAAATGACTAGATTATGATTGTGTTAAAATGACTAGATTATGATCAAGTAGAAGAATGCATGACCAAGGAGTGTTGAGATCTTAAGGAATAATGGGTTTTCTATTGCATTTAGGACTATTAAGAGGACTGTATAGTTAGAGTATCATGAGATCAAATGGTCTAAAGATGGTTGATAAATGTATATATCCCTAAGAAGGGCTATTAAGAAACCTATTGAAGTCAAAATCCATTGGTAGTGCACTCATAAAAGAGTGTAGGCTAGTCATGTGTGTGTTAGATTATCATTGGAAAAGAGTGAAGAACAATCATACATACATAAAGATTTTGTTTTTTTAAAGACTAACATGATTTGGTGTTGTTATGTGGATCTTTGATGATTATTGTGTCACTCTAAATCCAAGAGATGAAGTGATATTGAGGGAAAAGATTGTCATACTGTATATGCTATGGGATGAAAATACTGTCCACCTTATTTGTATTGTCCTAGTTAGGAAGATTGTCCTCTCAATATCATATCAGTCATAAGAACAATTGGGTCTATCTTTATGCTATAAGGTTATTGTGAACAACATTGAAATGGTGTCACGTGAGATGAAAGAACAATCATGAGGACAAGTTGGTTTTATGGTTGTGATGTGCACATAAGATCTAAGAAGGAGATCAAGAGGCTACATGAAGGAAGCAAAATAGTAGAAAGGGTGGCAATAAGCAGCCATTATTATGGAAGGACATTGCAAGTAGTTTGATTTATGACAAAGAGATTTGAAGGGCTATTTGGAGGCCATGATTGGACTGATTATATACAAATTAGAATTGTCAAGAACCTTAAATGGACTATCAACATAGCTAGGACTATCATGACAGTCAATAGGAACATCAAACAAGGTATGAAGATAATTTTATATCTCATCAAGGTGTAAAGGAGGGGTTTTCTAGGAATAACAAGGTGCAAAAATTCAGGGAAAAGTTCTATTTCATGATGACAAGTTGTCCTAAACTATAATATTTTGAGTATATCCCATATGTTAACATTATCATAAACAATGATGGACAAATCACTAAGTATGGAGGTGATGCTGAGGGAAAAGACTATCAAATTGCGCTATGACTATTACAAACAGCCACATAAAGTGTCACATCATAAACATAGAAGACTATTGATCATGAAACTCTAGATCACTATTAAGGTTAGATATTCAAAATATGTAATAGTCTCTCACTACCCTATTCACAAGGTAAGAGATGACAACATAATAAAAAGGAGTGACCTTATATACAGATTAGAATTGTTAAGCACCTTAAATGGACTATCAACACAACTAGGACCATCATGAAAGTCAATAGGAAAATCAAACCAGGTATGAAGATAATTTGATATCTTGTCAAGGTGTAAAGGAGGGGTTTTCTAGGAATCATAAATGTATAAGATAGTTATAGTAAAGTAGAGGCTACTTGCAACAACTTTAGGAATACCCATGGAGTGATGGGCACTTGCAACAAAAGGAGTGAGGTGCTTGGGGTAGGCACACTTACTAAAATAGGGAGATTGCTGAGGTTTGAGGGTAGCATAAGCATAAGAGGCAATGTTGCAAGGTGGCCAAGGGATCATGAAGAGGATTGATGGTGTTGCACACACACATGCAACCAAGGTAGTGTTGGTAGGTGGCAACTGATCAGGAAAGTACTGTACACTAGCCATGTATCCTCGCCGGGGTTCGGGGGCGGCAGCCCTCGAGAAACGGGGGTTCGGGGGCGATAGCCCCCGAGAAATTTTTTTTTAGGGCCGACTTAAAAAATCCTAGGGCCGACTTAAAAAATCCTATTTTTTATGACCGACATAAGAAAACCCTAATTTTTGTAACCGACAAAAAGGCTTGATAAAAAGTGGCCAAGGGTTAGGGTTTGAGTATTGTATTGTAGCATTTGCAGCGGTATTGAGTTGCAGGGATTGCTGATTGTAATGGGTTTGATTTACTGGATAATATTATTGGACTCTCTGTTTGGTGGATGTAGCCCAAGTTTGGGTGAACCACGTTAAATCTTGTCTCTCGCTGTTATTAATTATGTGTATTTCCATTTCTCTATTTAATCTTTATTTGCATTTAATTGATATCTTCTGCCGGCTAACCCTAACAAGTGGTATCAGAGCGGGTTGTGTTCGATTATCATCTATAGGAAAGTCTCACGGTTGAGTGGGAGCAATGGCAGACGAGGGTAAAATGAAGGTTGATAAATTCAATGGGCAGAACTATCAGTTATGGAAGATGCAGATGTAGGATTACCTCTATCAAAAGGATTTATGGAGGCCGTTGGAAGGAGTAGCCAAGAAACCGGCAACAATGTCTGATGAGGATTGGAATCTTCTTGACAGAAAGGCACTGGGAACCATTCGGTTGTGCCTGGCACCGTCAGTGGTATTCAATATAACGGAAGCGAAGACAACAGATGGTCTGATGAAAGCTTTGGCTAAATTGTATGAAAAACCCTCAGCCTCAAATAAGGTATTTCTCATGAAGCAGTTGTTTAATTTGAAAATGGTTGAAGGTGGATCTGTGACAGGTCATTTAAATGAATTTAATACGACTGTCAGTCAATTGACTTCTGTAAATGTAAAATTTGATGAAGAAGTTACAGCTCTCTTGATATTATGTTCATTCCCTAAAAGCTGGGATAGTTTGGTAATGGCGGTTAGTAACTCTGTTTCTGGTTCAAATACCCTAAAATTTGATGATGTTGTTGGTGTTATTCTGAGTGAGGAAATTCGTAAGAAAAGCTCAGGTGGATCCAAATCAGGCAGTGTTTTGAATGCAGAAAGTAGGGGCAGATCAAAGGAGAGAGGAAAAGGTTCTAGAGGTCATGGGAAGTCACGAGAAAAATCAAAGGACAAAAGATCCCAAACCAGAGGACAGAAGGATTGCTGGTACTGTGGAAAACCAGGTCATCTGAAGAAAGATTGCTGGTCTCAGAAAGATAAAGAAGGAGACAAACAAGAAGGCAATAAGGAAGCAAATGTGGTAAGTAATAAATCTGAAGATGATGCTTTGATTCTTTCCCTAGATAATGCTGATGATTCATGGGTTTTAGATTCAGGGGCCTCATTTCATGCTACGCCCCATAGAAGTTATTTTCTTGATTATGTCCAAGGGGATTTTGGGCTGGTTTATTTGGGAGATAACGAACCCTGTCAGATTGTTGGAAAGGGAAGAATCAAGATTAAGTTGCAGAATGGGAATCATTGGCTACTACAAGAGGTGAGGCATGTTCCAAGGCTCAGTAGGAATTTAATTTCAGCAGGGCAGCTAACTGAACAAGGTTGCACTGTTACATTTACTGATAAAAATTGGAAGGTTTCAAAAGGTGCCTTAGTAGTAGCAAAAGGTGTAAAAGTAGGCACCTTATATCTTTGTACAGGTCATACTGTTCCTTCTACTTTAGATGTTATAGAGGAAAAACAAACAGGTTTAGGAAAAGTTGATGCAGGTTTGCAGGAAGAGACTGGAAAAGTTGCTACAGGTTCTGAAACAACACTGTGGCATAACAGACTTGGGCATATGAGTGAAAAAGGTATGAAGGTACTTCATTCTAAGAAAGTTTTACCAGGTCTGAAATGTATTAATATGGATTTCTGTGAAAGTTGTGTGTATGGAAAACAAAAGAGAGTCAGTTTTCTCAGAGATGGGAAACAAAAGAAAAATGAAAAGTTGGAGCTTGTGCATACAGATGTATGGGGACCAGCTCAGGTATCTTCTTTCGGTGGCTCTCGGTATTATGTTATATTCATAGATGATGCAACTAGGAAGGTCTGGATTTATTTTCTTAGACAGAAATCTGATGTATTTGAAACATTTAAGAAATGGAGAAGCTTGGTTGAAAATGAGACAGGTAAAAGATTAAAATGTCTCAGATCTGATAATGGCGGTGAGTATTGCAGCAAAGAATTTGAAGATTATTGTTCCTTTAATGGAATTCGTAGGCGGAAAATGGTTCCAGGGACTCCATAGGAAAATGGAGTGGCTGAACGCATGAATAGGACAATAATGGAGCATGCAAGGACCATGAGATTGCATGCTGGACTGCCTTTAAACATGTGGGCAGAGGCTGTCAACACTGTTGTATATTTAATTAACAGAGGTCCTTCAGTTCCTTTGGGCTGTGGTATTCCAGAGGAAGCATGGACTAGCAAGAAGGTGAGTTATTCTTTTCTGAAAACCTTCGGCTGTGAAGCATTTGCACATATAGATTCTAAAAATAGAACCAAGTTGGATGCAAAATCAAAAAAATGTACCTTCATTGGATATGGCATTGATGAATTTGGTTATAGGCTTTGGGATTTTGAAAATCAGAAAATTGTGAGAAGTAGGGATGTTATATTCAATGAGAAGGTGTTGTATAAAGATCAGTTGCAGCAACATGAGAAGAAAGAAAAGGATTATGTGGTGCTGGATAATACTCTAAATAGTGATGTTCCAGTGGCTCCTCATGCTCCGCAACAGCAACCAGAAATACCACAAACTCCAGTGAATGTTAGATGGTCAACAAGGATAAGTAGACCTCCTGAAAGGTTTTCTCCCTCTTTGTATTCTATTTTGTTAATAGATGCTGGTGAACTAGAAGGGTATGATGAAGCTATGCAGGTGAATACACAAGTTCAATGGGAGCTTACCATGCAAGAAGAAATGGACTCCTTGCTGACAAATCAGACTTGGGAATTATGTAAGTTACCTGTAGGTAAAAAGGCTTTACCAAACAAATGGGTTTACAGGCTGAAAGAGGAAGATGGAGGTAAGAAATGATTTAAGGTCAGGTTAGTTGTAAAAGGATTTGCACAGAAACAGGGCATTGATTTTGATGAGATATTTTCTCCAGTTGTCAAGATGACTTCTATTCGTACTGTTTTAAGTATTGTGGCTGCTGAAGATTTGCATTTGGAACAGCTAGATGTGAAAACTACCTTTCTCCATGGTGATTTGGAGGAGGAGATATACATGGCACAACCACAGGGATTTGAGGTCAAAGGTAAGGAGAAACAAGTGTGCAGATTGAAGAAGAGTTTGTATGGCCTGAAACAAGCACCTCAGCAATGGTATTTGAAATTTGATAGTTTTATGGCTGAGCAAGGCTACAGTAGGTGTAATTCTGACCATTGTGTTTATTTTAAGAGGTTGGATAATGACAGCTACATTATTTTATGTTTATATGTTGATGACATGCTTGTAGCTGGGTCTAACATGGATCACATCAGAGAGTTAAAACATCAGTTATCACAGTCATTTGATATGAAGGATTTGGGGGCAGCAAAACAAATCCTTGGTATGAAAATTTGTAGAGATAGGAAGAACAGAAAATTGACTCTATCTCAGGCTGCTTATGTTGAAAAGGTGTTGCAGAGATTCCATATGGAGAATGCAAAAGCTGTCAGCACACCTTTGCCTAGTCATTTGAAATTGACTAAGGAGATGTGTCCAAAGACACAAGAGGAGGAAGAAAAAATGTCCAAGGTACCCTATGCTTCAGCTGTAGGAAGTTTAATGTATGCCATGGTATGCACAAGACCGGATATTGCACATGCTGTCGGAGTCGTTAGCAGATATATGAGTCATCCCGGATTTGAGCATTAGAATGCAGTCAAATGGATTCTCAGATATTTGAGAGGTACATCTAATAAACACTTATGTTTTGGGGGCTCTAATACTGATTTAGCAGGTTATGTAGACTCAGATTTGGTAGGGGATATTGATACTAGGCGGAGTACTAAAGGTTATGTCTTTACTGTAGGTGGAACATCGGTGAGTTGGATTTCTAGGTTGTAAAGGGTGGTTGCTTTATCCACCACAGAGGCAGAATATGTAGCTACAACAAAGGCAAGCAAGGAGATGATATGGCTGCAATCTTTCATGGAAGAATTGGGTAAACAACAGGCTAACAGTTCTTTGTATACAGACAATCAGAGTGCCATACATCTTGCAAAGAATTCTGCCTTGCATTCAAAGACCAAACACATACAGTTGAGGTATCACTTTATTCGGTCGGTGTTGGATAATGGACAATTAAGGTTGGAAAAGATACATACAAATGAAAATCCAGCAGATATGTTTACAAAGGCAGTGACAAGGGAGAAGTTGAGCTCCTCTTCAGCTTTGATTGGTCTTCTAGACTGAAAACAATAAAAATCGAACAGTAGAGTCCAGGGTGCTTATTTCCAGTGGGAGCTGCATGCGCAGCGGTGTCATCCAGGATCAGTCTCCAAGTGGGAGATTGTTTGGTGTGGAGCCTGATTAGTCTCCAAGTGGGAGATTGTTGGTAGGTGGTGATTGATCAAGAAAGTACTATACACTAGCCATGTATCCTCGCTGAGGTTTGGGGCCGGGCCGGGCCCCAAGTGGGGGTTTGGGGACGGCAACCCCCGAGAAATGGGGGTTTGGGGGCGGTAGCCCCCGAGAAAAAATTTTTTAGGGCCGACTTAAAAAATCCTATTTTTTATGACCGACATAAGAAAACCCTAATTTTTGTAACCGACAAAAAGGCTTGATAAAAAGCGGCCAAGGGTTAGGGTTTGAGTATTATATTGTAGCATTTGCAGCGGTATTGAGTTGCAGGGATTGCTGATTGTAATCGGTTTGATTTACTGGATAATATTATTGGACTCTCTGTTTGGTGGATGTAGCCCAAGTTTGGGTGAACCATGTTAAATCTTGTCTCTCGTTGTTATTAATTCTGTGTATTTCCATTTCTCTGTTTAATCTTTATTTGCATTTAATTGATATCTTCTGCCGGCTAACCCTAACAGGTAGCATAATGAGAGTTCTCGTGTGGAGAAAGAGAGGTTGCAAGATCAACAATGACAAGTTTGGTATTTTATGCTTGAAGAGTACATGGTTGCTCATAGAGTAGAAGCAACCAAATAAGAATGAGTCATGAAGATGAAGAGGTGGTAGTGGAAGTGTTGGTTGCTAATGTGGATGTAGGAGGAATATGTAGGTGTTGCATTAGTTGTGTAATGAAGGTACAAGTTGGTTTCATGGTTGTGAGGTGCACAGAAGATCTAAGAAGGAGATCAAGAGGCTACATGAAGGTAGCAAAATAGTAGAAAGGGTGGCAATAAGGACAATTGATTATGGAAGGACATTGTAAGTAGTGTGATTTATGACAAAGAGATTTGAAGGGCTATTTGGAGGCCATGATTGGGTGGCAAAGGAAGTTGCAACAACATTGAAGTAATCCATTCAAGAAAGGATGGAAAAAAAGGATAGTTGAGTAGATGTTAGTAGCAAAACAATCAACTGCAAAGGATGAAGGTAGGAATTTAATGCATATTATGAGTGGTATGTAGTGGTGGATTCAAAGAGTTTGTAGATTCCATATACTATATCAAATACAAAGGTATTGGTACTTTGGGAGAATATAATGATGAGATAGGTTGGACATTATGTTATGGCATGGAGATTTATTACAACCAATAGTTTCTATGGTAGCAATTACAAGACACTTGGTGAATAACTCGCTATTGCATCATGAGCTAAGTGAGTTACTAGAGCATGTATGGTAGTGGAAGGGCACATGTGGTAGTGTTGGAGTGCATGTAATGACAATTGAGAACATGTATATATTTTCTAGAGAATGTTTTGAGGTAACAAAGTGATAAGAAGCAATTGCTTGAGTTTGTCTTTGTTATCACAAGCCATAGTTTGATTTTGGTTGCAATGTATGAAGACATACATACACGGTTCATGTGTTTTGGTCAACTTTTGACTAAGTATGAAAACATATTTAAAGAACATATCTTAGAACATAAAGACATAAAGACATAAAGAATGTAATAACATATATAAGTGAATTAAAATGGACATAAAGAACATACCTTAGAATTTGATATTGGAGTTGACCAATTCTCTAAATTTTGGCTTCAAAATCCTCAAATTCTTCTTTTTCACAAGTTTGATTATGAATTCTATATAACTCTAGAATAGGATTAGTGAAATTTATGGAAAAAACAAACATATATAATCAAATTCAATCTATATATCAATGGTAATTAGCTTTGAAACAATATCACACATGAAACATGAAACTTTATGTTTAAATAATCAAATTTTCTCCAAAAACATGCAAATCAGTTCTTCTACATTGAAAAAACAAAAAAGGTGGTGGATTGATCTAAATATGATTCTTAATATGTCAAACAACATGAAAACGCATTTTCTTGTCTGATATACTACATGAAAAGTAGGAATAACAACCATGTGGGGTCTGAATCATGGATCTCAGATGGTTTTTGCCATTTTTTTGCTTCCCATAATGCTAGCACATTCTAGGAAGCATGAAAACATTAAGCTCCATGCATGCAAAAATCATAATATTCTCAATGTTGGTGCCAAAATCATGGTCTAGGATGTCATGCTCTCACATAAAATATATTGTAACTATGCATGTAGTTCTTCAAATAGGTAATCAAGTGACGGTCCAAGAGTATCCCTAGACTCAAATATCCATGTGGTTCATGAAATAGAACTTGTCTATACTAGGACCTGGACAAATGTAACCTTGTATCTACATGAGAGTCTCTCTCTCTCTCTCTCTCTCTCTCTCTCTCTCTCTCTCTCTCTCTCTCTCTCTCTCTCTCTCTCTCTCTCTCTCTCTCTCTCTCTCTCTCTCTCTCTCTCTCTCTCTCTCTCTCTCTCTCTCTCTCTCTCTCTCTCTCTCTCTCTATTTCTCTTTTCTCCCTCTCTACAACTCTATCTACCTCTCTTTCTCTATATTTCTCTCCCTCTCTCTGTCAACCCCTTGGAATGTGAGGGAGAGAGATATAGAGATAGAGAGGTAGATATATTTAGATAGAGGGAGGATAGATAAATAAAGAGATAAAGGGACAAATAGATAGATAGAAAGGGATGTATATAGAGAGGGAGGGAGACATAGAAAGTGGGAGGGGGAGAGGAATAAATAGAGAGAGATAGAGAGAGGGAGACATGGAGAGATAGAGAGGGACATGGACATGGACAGGGAGAGAGCCTGGGGACATGGAAGAGATGGAGATATAGAGATAGAGTTAGAGAAAGGAAAAGATATAGAAAGAGGGGCAAATAGAGAGATAGAGAGGGATAGGTGGAGATAGAGATGGGGAGAGGGAGAGAGGAGGATTGAGATAGACAAAGGGGTCTATAGAGGGATAAATATATAGAGGGGAGATATAGGGGAGATAGAGAGAGAGGGAGAGATAGAGAGGGAAATACAAAGAGAGAGGTAGAGAGGGATATATTAAGAGATAGGGTTATGGGGAGAGATAGAGATAGGGAAAGAGATTTTGAGATGTCCAAATCCATAGGGAGAGAGATTTCAAGAGGTAGAGGGATGGGGAGAGAGATAGAGAGGGAGGGAGAGAGAGGTAGAGAGGGATAGATTAAGAGATAGGGATATGTGGAGAGATAGAGATAGGGAAAGAGATCAAGAGATGTCCAAAGACATAGGGAGATAGATTTGAGGTAGAGGGACTAGGAGAGTGATAGAGAGGGGGAATGAGATAGTGAGGGAGGGAGAGATAGAAAGGTAGAGTTAGAGAGAGAGGATCGATAGAGAGAAAGATAGAGAGAGAGGCAGATATAGTTAGAGAGAGGGATAGAGGAGATAAAGATATCTCTCCCCTCGTTCTCCTCTATATCTCCCTATCAGTCCTCTCTCTCTCTCTAAACCCTAACCTAAACCTCTAAACCTTAACCCTAACCCCTAAACTATAAACCCTAAACCCTAAAAATGAGAAACCCTAAACCCTTAACCCATAAACCATAAACCCTAGAAGCAACCCTAAACATTTATCTCCCTATCTCTCCCAATCTCTATCGATACCCTCGCTCTATCTCTCTAAACCCTAAACCCATAACCCCTAAACCCTATACTCAAGCAACCCTAAACCCCTAAACCCTAACCCCTAAACTCAAGCATCCCAAAACCCCTAAAGCCTAAAGAATACCCCTAAACCCTAACCTCTAACCCCTAACCCCTGAACCCTAAACTCATAAACCTCAAATAATGCCTCTGACCCCTAAACCCTAAACTCAAGCACCCAGGCTAAACCCCTCAACATATAGTTCAATAGGGGATGATGGAGGATCAATGGGAAATGGATGTAGAATTCTTGGATCTTGATTATCATTATCCTCATTGGGATGTGATTTGATAGGATCTGGAATTTATTTGTTTGATTATATATGTTTTCTTGGGGACCAAGTGTCTCATCATGGGATATTGATGGATAATGAATAGGACTAGTGGGATGATTGATAGGGCTAATGGGATGATGGATAGGAGTGATGTAGGTTACTTTCTCATGGATAATATCTTGATCACAGGGAGGATAAGCATGGATAGCGCAATATTAGATATGGATAAGGTAAGTGGGGATGCATTGATATTCATTAGATTGGGGAGTAAGAGGTGGTGATGGGGGTTCACTAGAAGATGTTGGAGGATCAATGATGGGATCGATGTAGATGGATTGACCATGAGATGGTAAGGGATCTAGGATGGGATTAGATGGGATGTTTGGATTTTGATTAGGATGGGTAGTTGGTGTTTCCACATGCTTTAGACTAGGCTCTTAACATAGCTATTGGGTTTCTTAGATGGATGTGATGGGTTCTTGGATGGGATCTATAATCTTTGGATGTTTGACAACATGGCTACATGATGGGGTTTGACTTGGACTTATGGTAGGAGACTCTTCAATGAAATGGATAGACATAGGAGTGGATGATGGTGTTGGAGTGGTAGAGATGTTATTAGGAGGTTCTTTGTTAGGCTCAAGGATAGGAATTGGAGTACATGATGTTTTTAGATTCCTTGCTAATAGTCCTTGGGTCACATCCTTCATGGCTTCATGGGTTGATGGACTAGGATATGCATATAGTTGATGGAAAATGATGGAAGATGTTGTGGGGTCAGGATTAGGATCGAGTGAATGGATATAGGAGGGGATGGATTGGGATTAGGAGTGTTAGAGGGGGATGAAATTGGATTAGTGGATTTGGATGGCTCCATATCTTTGCTTTTATTTTTGGAATTTGTAAAGAGTCTTTGGAGAAAATTTTTCAAGGGTTCATGGGTTGATGGATTAGAGCTTAGAATGTTTGATGGTGGATTAGATGGTGATTTATATGGTGGATGGATGATAGGGATTGATGGATTAGGAGATGGGTGGACTAATGTGTTAGGATTAGGAGGATTGGAGGAAAATTATAAAATAATTCCCGTTTAACCCTAACCCCTAAACCCTAAACTTAAGCAACCCTATAAACTCATAAACCCTAAATAATGCCCCTAAACCTGAGCAACCCTCTCTCTCTCTCTCTCTCTCTCTCTCTCTCTCTCTCTCTCTCTCTCTCTCTCTCTCTCTCTCTCTCTCTCTCTCTCTCTCTCTCTCTCTCTCTCTCTCTCTCTCTCTCTCTCTCTCTCTCTCCCAAAACCGCTAAACCCTAAATACTGCCCCTAAAACCTAACTCCTAAACCATAAACCCGAGCAACCCTAAACCCCTAAACCCTAAATAATTCCCCTAAACCCTAAACTTAAGCAACCCTAAACTCATAAACTTGACCAACCCTATCTCTCTCTCTCTCCAAAACAAGAAAACTAGGATACTCTCTCTCCTTGTCACCCTATCTCTCCCCTCTCTCTCCTCTCCATCTCCATCCTCTCTCCCTCTTCCTCCCTCTCCTCTCCCTTTTTGACAAAGAACATGGAAACAATAAAACTACAACATGCAAAGAGGGACGAGTATATAAATTGGGATGATGAAATGGAAACAAGATAATTTATGATATTTCATTAGATGGGAAGAATGATGAGGAGAGGTAGAGAGGGGAGGGAAGTAGAGAGAGAGAGAGGGTATGAGGTAGAGATGGGAGGGAAGTAGAGAGTGAGATAGGGTAGGAGGTAGACAAGGGAAGGAAGAAGAGAGAGAGAGGGTAGGAGGTAGACAGGAGAGGGAAGTAGAGATTGATAGAGAGGGTAGGAGGTAGAGAGGGGAGGGAAGTAGAGAGTGAGAGAGAGGTTATGAGGTAGAGAGGGGGGAGAGAAGAGAGTGAGAGAGAAGGTTGGAGGTAGAGAGGCGAGGGAAGCAGAGACTCAAAAAGAGGGTAGGAGGTAGATAGGGGAGGGAAGTAGAGAGTGAGAGAGAGGGGAGGGAAGAAGAGAGTGAGAGAGAAGGTAGGAGGTAGAGAGGGGAGGGAAGCAGAGACTTAGAGAGAGGGTAGGATGTAAAGAGGGGAGGGAAGTAGAGAGTGAGAGAGTTGGTAGGAAGTGCAGTTGCCCTTCTAGACATGTATGTAAAGTGTGGAAGCATAGACAAGGCATGACAATTGTCTGATGTAACACCTCAAAGAGATGTTCTCTAATGGAATGCAATGATTGCAAGATATGTAAAAAATTGATTTGTTGAAAAAGGCTTTAGAAACTTTCAAACAAATGCAATTGGCATGTGTATAGAAAAAATTACTCAGCAGAACGTGAGCGTATTATAACACGTTCTGTTATGTTGAGCTTGTTTGGATGTGTTTTTACCAATTTTTAGCAAAATTTTGAGATTATCTGGAGTGTGCTCCCCATCAGGATGGCACTTTTTTCAATGAAAACTCAAAAAAAATACCACCATAATCTTAAGCTCTCTATTAGCTATCTAACCATATAATTTTTTTCACATTTTGAGTATGTTAAGGGTTTCATCTTTAAATTATTTTGTTAGTGTATCCATTTTTTTGTCAAAAACCAGTGTCTAGTATTTTTGACCTTTTTTTAACCATTCATTGAAATTTGAAATAAGTTACATTTTTAAAAACTAGACTCCATTCTACATGTATTAAAAAAAAATTGATTTTCAATTAGTTTTTAGAAATTTTTGGGGGAGTACGCTTAATTTTTTGTTTTTTAGGATGTGTCCACTTTGAAAATTACTAAAAAATCAATTATTCATGAAAAAATTATTAGAAAAATCAGTGATAAACTACATGGTGTTAGCTAATTTCTCACAAAGCGATTTTTGAAATACTAAAAAAAGTTAACATTTTAGGGGAAGTACACTAGATGCCATGTTATATTTTTTTGAGAAAAAAAGACCAATTTGTATGTTCCCCCTTTTTGAACCCCTTAATCTCAACCATTTTTGGAAAAAAATAGTAATTTAGAAACTAGATTCGGAGGACTACGACTCTTGTTTTTGTTCTATCTTCAAATTTTGAGTGTAGATATCTTCAATTTCTCATCCAACATCAATGTTTCTTGATTTTAGAAAAAAAGTGGCATCTTAACACCCCCTTTTGGTCCCCCATCTTTGTACACTTCCCCTACTTCCAATAATTATAACAAGAGAATCTCTTGAATCACGCAAAGAACAAAGTAGGACCTGACATCTCTCGTATTCATCCATTTTTACACCAATTGATGCCAATTAAGTCACCAACATATTGAATGCTTCCAGGTGGTTTGCAATTCATCCATCCTCTTCCATTTTCAAGAAATACAACTTCTTCCAAGAAAGAAAGTCTTGTTCACTAAATATTTATCTTGATATATCTCACCAAGTTTCTTCCATAGTTTCTTCTCAGAGAGCTCTTCATGGACATTGATTAAAATAGAGTCTGCCAAGCATAATTTGATTATATCCTTGGCTTTATGGTCCATAACATCATATTGAGTAGCCAAAGTAGCATTTGTAAGCCTTGAAACATGCTCATCAACAACATCCCATAGATATCGATCAATTAATAGATCTTCCATCTTCAACTTCCACATCTCAAAATTTTTACTAGAAAATTTATCTACCTCTATTCTCTCTAACGTGCTTGCCATTTGAAATTCTTGCAACAAGATCACAAAGCATCTTCTACACAAGCTTCCTCTCAAAACTAGATTAATTTAAAAAATCCAACAAGCCACAAATGAAACCAAAGGTGATCAAACTCTAATACCACTTGTAAGGAAGCTAAGGTAGCGAAACAACTTCCTACACTAATAAACAGCCCAAAAATTAAATTTTTTCTATATTTATAATAAAAAAAATTACACTTTTTATAATTGCAAGGTTGAGACACCTTTCCTAACATTACAATTGGCTAAAATGAAGTTGGAATACTCTAGAGTTAGCTCTAGAGCTGATTTTGTATTAATTTGGAAATTTGAAGCAAACTAAAGTAAGGTTGGGACACTTTGGCTTGATTCTGCATCATATTTAAAACATATTGCATTCTATTTTCCAAGAGTGAGGAACACAACAATGGTGGAGATGATTTTGTGCGACCCAGATGATTTTGTGGGTGAGTCATAGTCTAGCATGACACATGAACCATCTTCCTTGCTAAAGATGGCCTCCCAATCACTCTCGCTCATGTGGCAAGAGCTAGTCAAGCAAAGGTGGGACCGAGGGGTTGTTCTTCTCTCTTTCTTCAGGGAGCAGAACATCATAGATGGTGGTTAGGTTTTGTGTTATGTGTTTGTTCTAACAATTATTCCTGTGGAGACGTTTGATTGTTGTTGTAGTTGAGATGATTATATGAACCGAAGGGTCATGAGTCCTAAGTCTCCTTATCCTAGCATGAAGATTTTTTTGTTCTTTGATAAGTCTTTGTCATTATAGTCTCCTTTCTTGGTCTCTTAAGATTTGTTTAATTAAGGGTTGATGATCTCTAATTTGTTGTTGATGTTCTTGTTCTTCCCTTGCTTGTTCTATGTTTTGTTGTTGAATTAGATGGGCAAAGTTTTCCCCAATCTCATCAAGGATGGATTTTATCTAATCTTCCTTAATGCTAGGGCACATTGAATGCTTAGCAATAGGGGGAAGTGTTGTTTGTTGTTGAATGTGTGTGATGTTTGAGATGGCATTTAAGTTGATGCTTACATCATGATATGATCGATGGTTTCTCCTTGTTGATTTGCATGAGATGATTTATGTTTACCTCATGATGTGATCCAAGGTTTTGTTCTCTAAGTTTCCTAATGTTTTTGTAATTTTCTTATGCAATGCAATCTAAGATGTATGCAAATGATTTTTTATTCCTTTTTCCAAATTTAAATAAAAGAAGTCTAATTAACTAGGGAATATGTATGCAACTATATGTGTTTTCCAATATGCAATCTAGTCCTACGTTTTTGTGGTTTTTGTGGAGCAATTGGAATTTGATCTAAGAAATTGAACTTGCAATAATTGAAATGAATCTAATCTAATGAATGAAATAAATCTAATCTAGTTAAATCAAAGAAAAATATATCAAGGGAAGAGCAACACAATGATTACTTTCCCAAGAGCTAGAGTGTGAGCTAATTACTATTTGAAAACATGAAAAACCTGGTATGATAAAGATGACAACACCTAGTTTGAGCCCTCAAAATTCCTTTTGGTAACCCTATCTCTTCCTCTACAACAATGGGGTCCTCCTCTTGGCAACATAAGTGAAAATGGGAGCATAATGAATAAAATGAAAGCTATGGAAGTTTGGAAAACAAATGGGCATTATAATGCCTATGAAGCACTATGGCTTGAAACTTAGAATCTTTAAGATGAATTGGGCATTAGAATTCCTACGAAGTGCAATGGCTTGGAGCTATGAAAGCTAAATGCAAAAATTGAAAAGGCTCACAGGGTCCTGCATGAGCATAAAATTATATGGACACAAAACAAAGCAAAGCAAGAGAAACAATACTAAATTTGCCTCCCCAAATGCATAGAGGAGGGGGGTATTTATAGGTGTGAGGAGCACAATATTGGAGGTGATTGGAGAGTTAACTCATTTGATTGAAAATTTAATAGGCTTGATTGGATAGTGAACTAAGTTTGATTGAGAGTGAACTAGCCTTGACCTATCATAGAAGAAGAAATGGAGTTAGCATGTGATTGATTGGGAGATGAGTAGAATTGATTTGGAGTTAGAATGGAGCAATTAGGAGTCTTGAGTTAGTCAGAAAGAGTTGATTATTAGTTAGGTAAGACTCACATAATCAAGGCTCAATTTGGACCAAAACTAGAAGAAATCACACATGTTAGAAGATGATAGGGTCACCCCTTTCACTAGGGGAAGTTACCCCTAGATATCCTTCTTAAGTGGTTGGGTCACCTAGGGAGACCCTTTAGTGATAGGGGCGACCCATAAAGGAAGTTTTGTATAGTTGATTTCTAGGATGGAGAATGATCTAGGAGGTTGGAAAATGGTTTTTGCATCCCTAAACTAGCCATAGGATCTCTGTAGAGTGGCTCACCCCTTTCACTAGGGTAATTCACCTCTGGAGATCTTGATTTAGCAACAGAGTCACCTAGGGAGATCCTACAATGACAGGGGTGACCTAGAAAGAAAGAAAACAATAGTAAAATTAAAGTTAGGGATGGAATTTGGTCCAAATACCCTAGGGGACATGAATTTCCCCTCTTGTGAAGTGGATTGGTGTGGTTATCGGGGTTAGAGAGTGACAAAAGTGACTTGTCAAATTTTTGTTAGAAGACAAGCTAGAAGGTGTGCAAGACTGTAGAAGGTTAGTCTAGAGGTTAGGAAAGCACCAAAAAAATAAAAAGTGAACCAATAAATGTCACCAAGAGGAACATTGTTGAGAGGTGTATATATATTCATGCTTACATGTACATGATTAAGACTATAGCTCATCCTCATGCTGCTATGTAGGTTTGTGCATCTTTTTCATACTTACAAGACCGCCCTTCATTAGACCCTCCTACCATAACTACATCATGATGGCACCACACACCATGTAGCACCAAAACTAGTCCCTATCACTCCTCTTACTCATAGTTTAATAATGGGAGGTTGTGTTACTACAAGAAATATGCATAGCCTCAAAGGTAAATTGTGCATTTCTATTGTAATTTCATTCTACACACTCTATCTCACTACAAGTTGCCCTATGATTGCTTTGTGTGGTTGTTAAGGATCTCCCTTATCTTACTTATTATTGTAGTTGAAATAAAAGCACACACACCTATAGGCATAAAATATGAACTCACATGCCACAACACACACATATATAGTAATCCACACATGTAAAAACTTGAACACACAACATTAGTAATTTATAAGTAGACAACAAACAAGGAAATATGTACCCCAAAATCACACATGCTTTACAATAATAACGGAAGCTAGTTTAGAGTATGTTATTTTTATTTCACTAACTCAAGTACCTTTCAATTACATACATTGACTAGGAAATGCAAAAGAGAAGAAACTAACTTCCCCTATTTTTCCTTCTAATATTCCTTTGTTTTCTACAATCCTGTATAAAATAACAAAACACTTTGGAGTGGCAGCCCACCTCTAGCATTTCTACCTTCTTTTTCTATTTTGGCAAAGTATTCTCTTCCCTTCTTCTCTTTTCTCCTACTCCTTTTTTCTTACTTTGGACTTCTTGATTGCTTTGAGTGCCAAAATCTTGACAATTAATGTTGAGCCTACTTAAATCAAACTTCAACTACCTAAATCTCCTACCTTCTTCTCTCTTCCACACTGTTGTTCATAAATGTAGCTAAAAGTAGGTAAAACACTCCAAAATCAAGTGGCGGGTAGGAATTTTAAATTCCCAATGGTTGGAAAAGCTCCAAAATTTAGATAAAATCATGAGCAAGAGGAATGATGGTTACATAGATGCTTTAGGGGTGCGATGCCCCTGCATCAGAGCCCAACTTGGTCTACCTTTCTACATTTTCTATCATAGCAAAATTGAAAAAAACTAATTGTGTACAAAATTGCACAACAAAGACCTCTAGAAATTCAAGAGTTTGATGAACCTTTGATCTCAACAACACACCAAGCCACTCCAAAGAATCCAATCCTTCTTTCAAGAAAAAACCTCTTTGACAATCTTCAAGAACTTACTTTATGTTTTAAAATTAAATTCTTTTTGTTGTCTTTTAATTTCAAAAGTGCAAAAGGTAAAGTAAACAATGAATCTCCTCTTTCTGAATACACAAGCACAACCTATTTCTAAAAATAACTATTTTCTTTCCACACAAATTAAAAAGATAATATCTATTTCCAAATCTAATCTTTTTGACCTTCTACTTACCAAACAAGTCATCAAAATGCATTTTTTTTGAGTTACAAACCTTTCTAACACATACATAGACACACAATCAGCCACATCTATCCAACATTTTGGATGCAGATTTGACCATATTTATTAATTAATTGAAGTTCAAAATCAACATCTAGAATGCTAGATGGATAATACACACACAATCCAAGATATTTTTGTAATTATAACATAAAAAAATCTTTTTCAATGCTCATAATTCACTATTCTAAATCAATCTAACCCCTTTATTTTTTGAGTGAATTATATTATTTCTAAAAACTCCAAATTAAACCCACAAACATAGAAAACCCATTATGCATATTAAAATGGAGTAAAACACATAGAATAAACATATTTTATTAGTTTAATTATAGGAAGTTTCTTGAATCACACATAATTAAGAAAAATGGTTTCATATGTATATAACATCACACATTTTATTACCCTATTGTGAAGCAAGATGCATATATGAACTCAAACAAATCTCTGTAAACATCTTTGATCCACCATTGATTTACCTTGTGTCTTGCACACTAAAGTGCACATCAAACATATCCACATAATGATAGCCAAAATACATTATAATAAATAACCTATGCATGCATACACTCATGTAAGACATATATATCTTGCAATCACATCATACAAATCATATCTCAAACATGACCATCTAATTATAATATAATCATGATAATTTAAAAGATGCATGATTAAACCATATTAAATTATCAATCAATTAATAAAACTAAACCATTGAAATTAAAAAACGAACATTAAAACATTAAAACTAAATAGATCATAATAGTTCATTTATAAAATAATAATATATGTCTCATATCTAAACATGTAGGCATCCAATATAATCACAAAATAACATAGATATAAATTGATACAAAACTGTGTAGCAAGAATAAGGGCACAAATGCCTATAGGCCTTACATACAAATATTGTTCTCTATCTAGTTGCTTTAAAACTTTATTTTAAATGAGGATTGGTCTTTCAAAACTCTGATTCTGTTGAGTTAATCATTAGGACAAATTTTAAGTCATTCACCAAGTTACCATTTTCAGCTGATTGACCATAAATCTCATATATAGTCAAACCATTAACCACAATGTATATGAAAGATATATTTGTCATGGCTATTCATAAACATCATCCACTCTAACAGTCAAAAGTCAATTTTAGCCAATAAAAATAGGACAAATATTTACCACTTTTTGTTGTGGATGAGCTATAAAATTGCTATTGACTGTTTGACCATTGACGTAGATGATGTTTAAGTAGAGTGATTTGGCATATCATTCACAATTTGAAGAGACTCCAATATTTCAACAACATCCTTCATGAGTGGCCTAGATTTACGTTTTTGGCTAAGACATTGATAAGCCAAGTTTGCAACTTTGTGAGCTTCTTCAAAATAATCTTTCTCCAGTCTAGGATCAAGTATCTGCAACAACTTCCTTTTGTTGTTAAGAAGTGGATAAGCCCACTCAACCAAGTTCTGTTCTCTGCTAGGCCTTGTCTTATCAATAGACCGTCTACCAGTAAGCATTTCAAGTAATACCACACCAAAGCTGTACACGTCACTTTTGGCTGTCAGATGACCTGTTTAATAAAAAGTAAAGAAATCACTGGGTAGTAGCAGATAAGTGATTCAAACATTCATTAAAATGATGTCATGCTAAGAAACTAAAATAAATAGCTTGCAAAATTCAATTGTCATGATAAGTGATAAAATAAACACATTCTGTGGATAGGATATGTATAAGGTGCAGCTGAATCTAAATTATTACTATCCTACAAGCATACCACTCGTGACGTACTCGGGATCTGCATAACCGTATGTACCCATGGGAAGAGTTGAAACATGAGTCAGGTCACCTTCTGGCCCAACTTTTGCAAGACCAAAGTCTGAAAGCTTTGCCATATAATCCTTCATCAGAAAGGAAGCAAAATAAGTAGGCGATTGCATTAGCATATAGTTAATGTGGGACTAAGGCGATTTTGGTTCTAAATTTGTTTCATAGATAAATTTTCGACCAGGTCTCCAATATCACATTAAAACATTGCATCAGAATAAAATATAGTTCAGTCTTTTAGTTCAAATGTTTTTGGAAATACTAACCTTATCGAGCAGAATATTTGATGTCTTAAAATCACGATAGATAACTGGCTTCTCAGCACAATGAAGAAAAGCTAACCCTTTGGCTGCCCCAAGTAAAGTCCTCATTCTTCTTGACCAAGAAAGTGAAATAGACATGTCTGTAAGATCACCAAACAAACAACCGAAAAAGGAAGATGTAACATTAGCAAACTGGCCAACAACTAGGGTAATCTAAAGATTACTTATTCAAACTTGATTCATGAAAGTTAAAGAAGATAATATCTACAATCCCAATAAAATAATCTATGTGTTCTACAATTATAGTCAGGATTACAAAACGTGATAGATTTCTGTATATCAACCAACAGCTTAACAAACTAGAAACCACAATAAACATGGTTTTCCAGAGGTCAGAATAGCCCCAGTTCCCTCTTACTGAGTAAATTGGCTCATGATGAAGGGCCACGTTAAATGACCCCATGTGATTCATGATCTAACCTCATAAAATAACAATCTAAAACCAGTAGATGAAATCAAGTAGTCTGGCATCCAAAGAAATGGCCTCTATGAAGGAAAAGGCAGAGGAAAAGAAACTATTATTAGAAACAGAGCTTTGTGCTCTCTCCCATGCATACAAAAATTCTCTGACAGTTCAAACATTAAACCTGCTGTTACAAACAAAAACAGAATACATATATTTTTTTTTTGATTAAACAGAGCTGCTGCTCTTCATACATTAAACCCAAAAAAACATAAATTTTTTTTTTTGAGTCTGTCTGCTCTTTTATACAAAAACTTACATAAAAACAACAGCGTCACATATTGACATAATATTCTACTTAAATTTCATCCATTTCAATGGTCAAACAGTCAATAGTGATTTTACACCTCATTCACAACAAAAAAGGGTAAATATTTATCATATTTTTATTGGTTAAAATTGACCTTTAACTGTTGAAATGGATGATATTTAAGAATAGCCCTTAACATAACTACATCTACCGTTAGAGTTGACTAAGTCTGACATTAAACCCTCCGTTGGAGAAGGTGGACCATTCGTAGAGGATGTTGGGCCATACCTTCAAGACTTACCTCTGCATAAATATTAATTAAACAGGACGGAGAACAGAGAGGGCAGATTTTTTTTATTTTCGGAAGTATTCGCAATTTAATAAGAAGTGACCATACCGAAGTATAAAAAGCATTTTTTCAAATCCATCAATCCGTACCTTTACATAATTCTATCATCTATATTATCAAAATTAAATGCATTAATAAACACCTTTCGATAATTCTATCAGCAAAATCTCACAATCTCTGAATAGTTTCTAACTAAAGTTTAAGAATTTCCAGGCTTGCGGAGGGTTTCAAGTTTCAACCCTAAAAAAATTGGTTCAGTTTAAAGGAAATTACGAAGGAAGAAACAGGAAAGCAAAACTTACTTTGAAGTAGATGATTTTCAAGACATCCTTTAGCCATAAACTCATAAACCAGCACTCTGTCTTTACCTTCACAGCAATAGCCAATAAGTTTCACCAAATGAGGATGACTCAACTGCCCCAGCATCATGACTTCTGTCTGCAACCAACCAAATATGATTAAACACTGCAATTGGATGAGAATTAAGCTCCCAAAACAACTTTAATTCAGAAGGGTTATAAGTTCACCAGCCATTCTTTGTGGCCCTGATGACCTTCTAGATCAAGGACCTTGACAGCAACAGGCTGGGCTTTAAGCCCTATTTTCATGTCCTCATCAATGAAACCCTTGTAAACTCTGCCAAACCCTCCTTTCCCCAATAGAAAATCCAATTTGAAGTTTTTTGTAATTGTTTGAATCTCAATCAACGTGAAAACATACACATTGGAAACAAAATCCTGTCTCAAGACTTCAACATCATTTTTGTCTATTGTAGCTTGCTTATCAATTGGAGCTGGTAGGCCTGACAACCAAGCACAAAAGCACATAAATTACACATTAAAAGCTTTATTCGGATCACAATACACACATAAGACGTGATACAGATCAACATCCACATTGATCAACACCATATATATCACTACAAAACATGAAATAATCAATACCCATATGCCCAAAACATAAACAGCAATCGGGAAACTATTCAAATTCAAGTATTTCTAAAATCATTAGATGCAAAACCAGAAAAAACTAATTAATTAAGAATAGAAAAAAAAACCTCACATTGTTTGCTAACGCTATTAAAAAGGTACTGTTGATCTCCTATCCAACAGCCTTTAACTAAATTCTGTAAGAATTGCATTGTTTAGTTGAAAATGAGAATGTTCTTTGTATGGTTGAAATAGTTGAGTCAAAAAAAACACTATATTTTAGATTGCAGAGTTAATAACAGTATAATTCTAGTACAATTTAAACCTACAAATACTTAAGCAGCAATATCTTTATAGGATCTATTCAAGTTTGAGAAAGTTCTATCCAAATATCCAAATACTTTCACAGCAGTTTCTTTAGAGGATATATTCAAAGACTACAGAGATACTTCAACAATAGTTTAAAAGAAAAAAAATGAATCAATCATATCATCAAAATAAATAAATAAAAATAAATAATATAAAAAAGACAAATGATTCCATCAACCATAATTTAAACTTTCTTTGACCAAATAAACTTTAAAAACCTTCTATAATATTATCTGTACTTGAGTGGCCAAGAGGAAATCCACGCGTGAATGGGAATACAAAAACACACCCTAGAAATTCTCGCTTGTAAACACTTGTTTTTTGGGGGCGGTGGGCCGTTAAGAATCCATTTTCTTACTTCACTATAAAAATAATAAATAAGAATATTAACGTAGAGTAAGGGATAGAGAGACATTTTTCCCTTACTCTTCATTTGGTCCAGTCTTTGTTCTTTTCTTGTTTTTCTTACATCATCTTCCAATAGCCTAGAAATTGCTATACACCTCATGATGTGGAAGGGATTGAAAATTAGAAATGACACGTTTATAAAATTTTGGTAATTTTTTAATGAAAAAGATTATATAGTAAAATCTTTAAAAAATAGGTTGTATAGGATTACATCTTCAAGTTAAATTGACAAGTCATGATAAAAATTAAATATATGATAAAGTCATAGAATGAAAGAGTCTATGGCTCTACAAAGAAAACAATCCTCAAGTCAATAGATTAACATAAAAATTAAAATAAGAATTAAGCCACAATGGCAACACCAATATTTGGAAGAGGTTCTTGAGAATTAAGATTATCCCATCCAATAGGTAAGTCAATGCTACCATCCATAGGTTCCCACCCTCATTTCTTCTTCCTCAAGAGCCTCTTATAGTTCATTTTGTGCAAATCTTTGTGGAGAAATGGGAAGCTAAAGCGAACGGATTTTTCCTTAGTCAAGAGGAGCCCAAACTTGCTACTAAGAGGACACGGAGGAGTAGTGTGGAGGTGGAGACCAACCTCCTTGTTAACTAGATGACTAAGGAGGAAGAGAGGTGATTATGTCACCTATCTTGGCAAGGGGATCTGGTATGGGATGGCGAAGGTGACACCATGGCCATAGTGCAAGGGGCATTCCCTTAGTGGTCCAACAATATTTGGAGATGGTGAAGCTCTAGCACAACCTTGTTAGTTTGAACTTGTATCTACATGAGCACATTAGAAATAACCAACAATTTGGAGTGAAAAGTAAAATTAGTATCCCTAATATAATAAAAAAATTAACATAATTTATATCATTTCAAATTTAAAAAAGAATATTCAATTTGAAAGCATGCCACAACTAATAAAACTCATTAGAAAATTTGGCCTCATCTCCCATAATCGAATTGTGCCAAGTGAATAATTTAGGTTGTAAGGGTTAGAAAAAATCATGTATCCAATGCCAAGCATCTTGGGCATGGGCACAATACAAGAAAAGATAGAGAAGGGTTTTAGACTTCCCACAAAAATGACATCTTTGATTAGAAATGTAAAGATGAATAAATGAGTGCTAATTGGTAGGCCCTAATATAGCAAACACTAGGCAAATTGAGCAATTTTAGGCTCCGAAATAACCTTCCATATTGTCTAAAATCTTTTGGCATAAATGTAGCTAGAGGAATTTTAAGATGTTAGAGTCATTGATGGACTCCAAGATCTCTAGGATCATCTGCAACACAAAAATAACCTTCCACAAGAGAGAAAAAGAAAGAGGATAAATTGCCTGATTCTAGTGCAATTTGATATTGATATTGAATGATATTTCACAATGGATGATATTGATATATAATATCTTGATATTAAAAATGATTACAAAATGTGCATCTTATATAGGCATGAAGTAGAGATAGGCCAAAGGTCGACTAGTAGATAAAAACCAACTATATGACACAAATATTAAATGTATCTAGAGAAACTAGATGAACATTATTGAATGCACTTACACCACTAATAAATGCATGCAAATATTAACTGTCCTAAGAAGAAAAAGTAAATGCTCCTAGTGCAAATTATTAAATGCTCCTAATGACTCCTAAGTAAGCTTAAATGGACTAATGTGAAGAGGACCTAGGAAATGACTAACTAGGTAATATCCCTTTTACACTAACAACCCCCCTTAAGTGCAACTTAGGGAGAAGAAAACTAAGCATGATGATGCAAAAATATATAAATGCATGAATGAGTCCCAGCTACTAGGCCATATTAGGTACCCATGTACAAATAATCTCTCACAAATGGAGTGAAGGAGAAAACCCAGTGGGACAAAACTCCTCCCCAAAAGAGAGAAAACATGAAAAAAGTGATGGAAGGAGGACTCGAGACCCTAGGCTAGGACTACATCCAACACAAATATACAATCAAAGAACTCCCCTGAAGAGAGAAAGAATGATATGATAGATCCCCCCACAAATAAGTAGCTCTTGTGCTAATGAATGCTTGAAGACAAAACACAATCCAATGCCTACAAAAACATCTCCCCTTGGGAAGAAACAAATCCAATGGTGGATGTAGAAGCAACTCCCACAAAGAATATGAAAAGGGAATCCAAATGAATATGTGAGTCTCAAAATACAACTCAAGTGACCTCGTGTTGGAAAATGATGTCTTCTCCAAATTAGGAATGAAATGCCCAATCAAGGAAGTAGAACCAAGAGAGGAAGGATATGGAACTGCATCTGAAAATGTTGAAGATGTGATGACATCATTACCATAAAGAAGAGAGATAGCCCCTTAAATGTATTCTCCAAATCACCAATGTGAGACTCCACAAACAAAGATGCAATGTTCGATAAATAGGAATCCCTATGAGGTCAATCAGGAAGACCGAAATGATCCTGCTGCAAAGAATCACTAGAAGCTCTTAAAGAAGCATCTCTGAACTCTAATGTAGCAACATGTGATGGAGACGAGATATCAATACACATCTTTTAACTACATTGCTCATCCATGAATGATGTGTGACCCACATAAGATGTTTGAGTGTGAATATCAATTATATTTGTAGATGTTGGATTCAAAGAATCTAGCAAATCGATGCCATTTCAATACACAAATGTTCTAATTGATGAAGCTTAAACAAGAGTGTTAGATCATCAAGTCATTTTAGCATGCATTAATCTATGGTATGCCTTTTTCTCCCACAATAATCATGACTTTCCAAAGATTAGGAGCCATTATTACAACTACAAAAAACAAAAGATCACCATAAGGGCACCCCCAAAATTCACTCAATCATGAGTAACCCCCAACAAGATATGATCATGGCACTTTATATTTAGTGCAATTACAATTGCCACAAGCCAAAACAACAAAGTGGTCTAGTACAATGCAAATGCCAAAATTAGGATATAAAGCTAAAAGTACAATTTCAAAGAAAAATTGGATCAAACTAATTATAGATATGAGAAGTACTCTAAAAATCATACACTGCCAAAAATATTTCACCAAAAAATGTTACCATATGAGCCCGAACGAAGCACCGGAATGTTTGAAAATGGGAACTGCTCAACAATAGTGATGAAAAACTATAATTTATGGGCAAACCAAGCACTAAAACTAAAATCTTATTGCACCACTATGAAACCTACAAAATTCTAACCCAAATTAAAAAAAAATCCTTGAAAAAAGGAGCAAAAATGAGCAAGTTAAAGGCCTGCAAAGTCTAAGTGTCAAATCAAAAATTGCAATAAGAGGGGGGTAGAATCAAGGGTTTAAAATTGATGATGTCACTTCTAATGTAGTGCTCATTTTAGTAGTCCACCAAATGGAATATGTTCTTTTGATAGAATCTTCTCGCCGAGTCAAAAACTGCTTGTGGATTCTCTTGAAACCACGAGTTTACCTGAAAACTACATGTAAAAGGAAGAAAATTGCCTAAATTTCATGGAAAACTGCTACCAAGTATACGAAGGTGGTTTGATGGTCAGCATTAGGGGAATATTCCCCTATGATTCACTGAGATTCCTTGCACGAGCTGTTTGTAATTACTACCAGTTTGGAGATTCAAATCCATTGGTTCTTTGAATGGTCTGCAGGTTGTTTTAAGGGGCCATTCAAATTCTTTTACACTCCATATATGTACTTTGACTGGATGGAGTTTAAATAGACTCCCAGTTACGCAATTAGGTGAGAGGCACACCACATAGGTGGCACATAAAGCGCCATGTGGTGCCTGGTGGACCATGCAGATACCTTGCCCTATGTAGAGGGTAAGACCCCTACAAAAAAATTAATCCATAGAGATTTTTTTAAACAAGAAGTTCACATTCTAGAAGAGTTGGGTGATAACAAGATTTGTGGTATTTGTGGATTGGATTCGGGTAACAAGTGGGATGGTGTTGTCAGGTGATTGAGAAGTTCTGGGATTAACTCTAGGGAAATTAAACGATAATGAGGAGTTTGGGGGAACAAACCCATATTGGTTAATAGGATTCTTGCCCATTCTAATAGAACTAGTGTTATCATTGACCAATTGAGCAAAATTTATAGAGAGATGAGAAGTGAATGTTGAGATAGAAGGAGTCGGGCATTGATAGCAATAATTGATCTTGCGTTGTGTTTGAATGTGATTCATTAATAGTTTCTGCACATCTAGCTAGGAAATAAACATTGTTATTCATAATGCAAGCTGTGCTACATAGAATACCCATACCATGTGAATCACTAGTTAACTTTCTTCAGAGGTTTTCCAGAAGTGGAACAACCTCTACAGCTTGGTGCTTCATACCCAAAAATTCTTGAAAGTCAGCCAGATGACTGTCCAATGTCTGGATTTGAGTTTGGGGTACACTAGTTGTGGGTATGTCTATATGAAGAGTCCCTCTAAAAGATAGTTATCTAGGGATTGCAAGGGCATTAGAGGAAGAAAAGAGAGGTCGTTGGACTATAGAGTTTCCCATTGAGAAGTTGAAGATGCTTGTTTCTAACTGTATGGAGCTAGAGCTAACAGGAGCATGGGAAGCAATTAACAATCTTACACTTTTGCGAATAGTAAATTCTAAGTTAGGGCACTAGGTCATGAAGCTCATAAACCACTAAGAGCTTTGCAACACACAAGTACCCTAAAATTTGTAGAATTGAAGAGAAGATGTTGTTTTCAGAAAGGAAGTTTTGGTTTTAGAAGAAAAGAGAGAAGGTTTTGTTTGTTGTTTTAAGTGTTTCAATCACGTCAGGTTCACCAAAATGTTTAATAGAAAAAGAGGTTCTCATTAAACAAAAATGACAAGACTCTCATATATCATTTTCATAATCTAAGTCTTCGAGCAGTAGTTGGTAATCAGTGTTAATGGATCAGGCGACACATATTTGTCAAACAAGGGGGTTTTGAGCTCTCTAGAGGGAATGTTCCTTGGATTTTCTTCAAATTATCTCATATTCAGGGGTGCCTTAGAAACCACAAAATAAATGAAATGAAGAGCGAAGAGGATGAAGGAAATGAGTGAAATAAAGAGAAAAATGACAAAGTGAACTTGTATGAATGGAGCAATCAGAACATGAAGATCTCCACCAAAAGGTTTTGTTATTCATGTAGTGCACCAAAATATGTGTGGTGAATCTAGCATCGTATGCAAAAATTATGATGGAAGTGGGATCAAAGCAATGAAAATGCAAAAAGCTCAACCAAGTGGTTTTGTTTTTCATGTCAAGTTCACCAAAATATGTATCATTTAGAATGCAACCTAGATGATTTTGTGGGTGAGTCATTGTACAGCATGACACATGAACCATCTTCCTTGATAAAGATGACCTCCTAGTCACTCCCTCTCACTTGGCAAGAGCTAGTTGAGTAGAGGTGGGACTAAGGGGTTGTTCTACTCTCTTTCTTTAGGGAGAAGAATGTCATAGGTGGTGGTGGGTTTCATGCTATGTGAATGTTCTGAGAGTTATTCCTATGGAGATGTTTGATTGTTTTTGTAGTTGAGATGATTATACAACCCAAATTGTCACGAGTCCTAAGTCTCCTTAGCCTAGCATGAAGGTTGCTTTATTCATTGACAAGTCTCTGTCATTCTAGTCTCCTTTTTTGGTCTCTTGAGAATTGTTGAATCAAGGGTTGATGATCTCTAATTTTTTGTTGATGTTCTTGTTCTTCCCTTACTTGTTATGTGTTTTGTTATTGAATTGGATGGGGGAAAGTTTTCCCCAATCTCATCAAGGATGGGTTTATCCAATCTTCCCTTATGCCAAGGCACATTGAATGCTTAACAATAAGGGGAAGTGTTGTTTATTTTTGAATGTGTGTGTTGTTCGAGTTGACATTTAAGTTGATGTTTACCTCATGATATGATTGAGGGTTTCTAATTGTTGATTTGCATGAGTTGATTTGTCTTTACCTCATGATGTGATCAAGGGTTTTGTTCTCTAAGTTTCCTAAAGTTTTTGTGATTTTCTTATGCAATGCAATCTAAGATGTATGCAGATGATTTTTTATTCCTTTTTCCAAATTTAAATAAAATAAGTTATCTAATTAACTAGGATTTAAAACATGTATGCAACTATATGTATTTTCCAATATACAATCTAGTCCTATGTTTTCATGGTTTTCATGGAGTGATTTGAATCTAATCTAAGAAATTGAAATTGTAAGAATTGAAATGAATCTAATCTAATGAGTGAAATAAAGATAATCTAATTGAATCAAAGAAAAAATTATCAAGAAAAGAGAAACACAATGATTACTTTCCCAAGAGCTAGAGTGTGAGTTGATCACTATTTGAAAACATGAAAAACCTGGTATGATGAAGATAGTAGTGCCTAGCTTGAGCCCTTAGAAGTCCTTTCGACAACCTTCTCTCTTCCTATGCAGTAGTAGGGTTCTCCTCTTGGTGACATAAGTGGAGATGGGAGAAAAATGAATAAAATGGAGGCTATGGAAGTTTTGAAAATGAATGGGAATTAGAATGCCTATGAAGCACTATCGCATGAAGCTTAGAATCTTTGAGATGAGTTGGGCATTAGAATGCCTATGAAGTGCAATGGCTTGGAGTTATGAAAGATAAATGCAAAAATTGAAAATGCTCATGGGGTCCTACATTAGCATAAAATGTTATGGAGATAAAGCAAAGCAAAGAAAGAGAAATGATACTAAATTTGCCTCCCCAAATGCATAGAGGAGGGGGGTATTTATAGCTATGAGTACACTGTACCACAATAATGGTGGAGATGATTGGAGAGTTAACTTATTCGATTGAAGAGTTAACAAGCTTGATTGGATAGTGAACTAAGTTTGATTGGGAGTGAACCAGCCTTTATAGCCTATCACAGAAGAATAAATGGAGTTAGCATGTGATTGATTGGGAGATGAGTGTTAGAATCTATAAAATAGATTATAACCTAGAATCAATTAAAAGAGTTAGAAACAAATCCTATAAAATGCAAAAGGCAATTGAAATAGCATAACAACGATAATAAGACGTTGATGTGAAATGCTTGAATGGAAAAATAGCATCAGATAACTATCTCCATGTCATGCCCACATTTCCCATGCGGTCACGACACGCAACACATGTGTCATGTCCACATTTGACATGTGGTCATGACACGAATTATGAAAAACTTTTCTACATGTCCCTAGGAACCCCCTCGCATGCGTCTGCGTGCTCGGTGGCAATACGCATGAGGCATAACATGTCAAACATAGTCGAGGAAGTGGGTCTTCCTACGCCATCCCCTGCGTGATGAAAGATGACTAGGGGCTATGTGACGTGAAACATGCCGCTTCTAGGGTTAGAATGGTTTTAATCTGAACCCTAAGTTTCCTAGGTGAAAAGGTGATTTCGTCATATTTGAAACCAAACCCTAACTCTAATACATAAATGAAATCGAATAAATAAAATATGAAAAACGATGGCAATGAACGCATGATAAGATGGAGTGAATAAATGAAGGTCAATAAAATGACATAAAATAATAAAACCCTAAAATTCTAGGAAAATTTTGACAGCATAACGTGTTTTCAATAAATGAAATAAAAATAATTAAAAAAATAAAATAAAAAATCCAAAAAGAAATTAAAGCAAAAATTAAAATAATTAAACATAAGGAAAAATTAAATACATCGCCTAGGCTGAATAAATCGACCCTACATCTAAATATTAAAAAATAAAAAATAATTAAATGTCCCAAAATAGACTTCAAAATTAAGTCCATTAATAAATATAATTTCGACCATTATATTTATTAATTAACTCAAAATAATTGATAAAAGGGGAAGAATTAAATTACCTTTCCCTATAAAAAAATACTAAAACCGATTAAAATAAAATTAAAATTCAAAAGAGGTTTCCAACACAATAAAATTTAATCAGACAAATAATTAAAATGGAAACCCCAAAATAAATAACTTGCAAAGGGATAGTGTATCCCAATTAATAAAAAAAAAAAAAAGAAACAATCCCATTCTCATTTAAAATAAGAAATCCACTAAATGAGAAATAAACCAATACCAAAGAAAATATAAAAAAAAATCAAAAAGAATTTCATCCCTAAGGAGGCAAATAATTTCAAAAAGGTCAAATGCAAATGAGAGGGAAGTTTGAAATCTCGTGCACATGGGAGAAAAGAAATTTAATTAAATAAACAAATTTAAAATCCTCACATCCTCCACTCAACCCTAATTCCATATTTTATTGTTTTCTAAATGGGAAGCCCTAATATTATTTTATTAGTTTCCTTATGGGTTTGCCCTAACTTGCTCATTTGTTTTCTTCTTCCCGTATCCTCTTGGTTTGGTTTTCTCTTCTCATTTGTTTTTTTTTTCTCTTGTTTTGTTTGCCTCCATTGTTTGCAGGTTGAAGGTATGCTAAGGAGGCCGCCATGAGAATCCTCCACACTGAGGTATATACATATTATAAATAGATATGCATTTTTTTTACAACATAGGTCAATATACAGGTGTGTATATAGATATATATATCATTAAATATTGCATGACAGAGAATACAAAGGCGTCGGCAAGGGCCAAACGACATACAATGAGTAAGGGCGACAAGGGTTCAACACTGCCGTCATTGCTGCATCGAGTGGTAAGAGGAGGGAGGTTTGGGGTTCCGGTGGCCTACGAGGTGAATGGTGTGGGGAGGGGGCCGAGACCCCACCCCACACCCACAACAACAAAAGTATGGGTGGGCGGCGGTGATACTGTCGTCAACCCTCTGATATATTTCTTTTAACAACAAAAAAAAACCTACTCTACAAGCAGTCCGCCTTAATGCTATCTGTTGCAAAAAAATGTTTTGCTACTATATTTTTTTTTATTAAATCAGTTTGATTGGAATTTAATATATATATATATATATTCACACACTGTTAAAACATAGAAATAATATAAGGGTTCAGAATAATATAAAAATAGAATAATATATATATATATATATATATATATATATATATATATATATATCCCATACATATATGTGTTCCACATTCAACTATAAAGATAATATACCCAGGTTGAAGACCTATCCTTACCAGTTTTGTATTATCCAATAACCAGATATGAAATCATTTAAGCACCATTAACACTTCATTATTTTCTTTTTTGTAATGAAAGAACCAAATTTCTACTAATTGTTTTTGCAAAAATATGCACAAACAATCCTACTATTTCTTTCTTTCCTCTTTACAATAGATAAAATGAAGCATAGCACTATATTTTTTTTTGTTTTCAACAGAAAATATACAACCCCTTTATGTTTTGCAATTTCTGTGAGTATTAAATTTAGTTTACACAACAAAATTCTTTTATTTCAAACAAAACCATTTCCAGGGAAAACATCAACATTTTATCCTCTTTCTTTCTAAATGTAAAATGACAGTAAGAAAAAAAATATAAATCATTTCTGTCAAACTTTCAAACTCAATATGAACAACAGAAAAATGATAAACATGCATTTCCATTGCATTCATAACAGCAAAGTATATTTTCTTGGCAACCTTCCAAAATCACATAACACAACAAGGCATAATGAACATTTTTTTGAATATACAATAAAGAGGTAAGCCACATTCAAATTTCCCTCCACACCCAATACAATATGGAGTATAAATTTGACAAAACTCATAATAGGGCCTCTATAGTCATGGCTCACAACAGCCAACTAAAAACAATGCAAGTAAGATAAAAAAAAATTGGACTTCTCCAAGCTCCATCTCTCCAATAAAACCTACAATAATACCACACCAAAATGGAGAACCAAGCCATGAAGGAATGCCCTCCTCCCTACCATAGACCCGCAAGTGGGTCACCCCCGAGCTAGGGAGGTAGGAATCACACGGTTGCACTCACACACACCACACAAAGCAATTTTTTCAAACACACATAAGAATTTCCCAAAGGTTTGCACAGAACTAAACTCATGAAAATGAGTTTGATGGGGGTAGGGGAATGGACCCCTCAACTCAAGAGGCCACTCCATGATCTCAAATCACCAAGTCTCAAGGCCTCAAGCCATAACCACCAAAATAGACATCTCCAAATAACTCAAAAACTATCATGGCACTCTTGCCATCAAAATTGTTCTCAACATCAAGAAAAGCCCTCAAGGATATAAGTAGCACAAAAATAAGGAGGTGACCTCGAGGAGGTTCACTCTCCCCTACCCCATACAAGTTGAGCCTTACCTCCAAATGGAGGTAATCTTACCAAACTCCCAACCCACACAAAAAAGAAAACAACCAACAACATAAAACCACAACACAACATAAATGAAGTATGCAAGGGTAAATGGCCATAGCCATGGAGCTTACCTTCAAAAGCCCTAAAAATGGAAGCACGTTTGGTGAAGAGCTCCAAGCTTCTCCAAGTCTTCCAATCTCCAAATTTCTCTAACTCCCCAAAAAGAGCTCCAAGAATAGAAAGAAAATATCCAAAATGCAAGAACCCCACACTCCTCTTCAAGAGGAGATAATATAGGCCTTCCAATTTGGCCTTGAGGAATGACAAGGTGACACTTGTCACCTTCGCCTTCCTCATCCCATGCCACTTGCAAGGGAGAGGAAGTGTGAGGGTGACAAGTATCACCCTCCAATTCCATTCCAAACCTCACCTTATCCACTTGTGCCCTCACACATGTGTGAGAGACCAAGTGGTGAGGTGGCAATTCCTTCAAGCCTCTATGAGGATAAGGGATGCCATATGGCACTCTCTTATTCTCCAAGAGAGCTATCTCCCTCCAAGATGCTCTCACACATGTGTGAGAGTCTTAGAGGGTGATCCCACACACTTGGGAGTCTTGGAGACCTCCCAAGTCTTCTTGGTGAAGGGATCGCCAAACTTTGGGAAGGGAGATGAGTCTTTCCCAAGGCATGACTCATCTCCCACCTTTAGCCATTTCAAAATTCGTCACTTTGACTAAATCTTAGTTTAGAGTGACCAAAAGTGGGTTACCCCAAGGTTTAGTTAGTCAAAATTGACCCTAGATGCATGGGTAACCACCTAGGGTAAGTTTTGGGACACTAAGGTTCACCTAGGGAGTCATAAATTCACTTTAAATGGCCCAAAATAAAACAATACCAATTGGTGTAAAACAATAAAAATATACAACACATGATATAAATTACTTTAACAAAAAGGGGTACTAGGCCAAAATAATAAAACAAACAAGTACTTAAACAACATCCAAATCAAACATGATCCTCATCCCTCTTGGGAATGGATCGGTTTCATAGGGAATAACATAAGTGTGAACACTACCTCCAATTTCCCGTGGCCTGGGAATATAATCTTGCACAACTAGATCAAGTGTCAATCATATCATGAATAATCATAGCCGAAGCAGTTGGAATTAAATTCATGCCATTGTATACAACATTAATCATTTACAACATAATTCAAGATTAAACTATATTTTCTATCTAATGTCACATAATCATCATCAATTAATGAACCCACATAATGAACTAGAAATCACATCAATAATCATCATCTAATATATCTCGCATGTCTAATCTCAACATAGCATCAAAATATGATCAAATCAATCACCATATGTCTAATCAATGTCAAATCAAAATCAGGAGATATAATCAAATCTGCATAATAGAACAATAGCCTCTAAAAGTCTAATAATGTCATCAACTGAATGTAAAACGATCAAAATAAGGAAGGAAAAATAATCGGCCTCACATCCTCCCCCCCTAAGACTAAACTTCCTCCTGGAAATCATCAAAAAGGTGAGGATAGAGTGCCCTCAAACTAGTTACATCCTCCCAAGTCACTGTGACCTTATCATAACAATCCCACTGGACCCTAACTTGGTCCAGCTCTCGACCTCAAAAGCCTAGCGTCTGACGAGCCAATATGCAAATTGGCTCCAAAGCCAACTGCCCATCTGCCTCTACCTGTAGAGCACTCCAATCCAATACATGAGATAAATCAGATATATCGCCTCAATACAGAAACATGAAAAACATCATGGATATGCGACAAGCTAGGTGGCAATGCTAGACTGTAGGCAATAGGTCCTATCTGCTCCAAGATCTCAAAAGGTTCTACAAACTATGGTGCGAGCTTAGAGCCCTTTCCATAATGGATTGGACTCTTGTGTGGCCGCACTCTAAGAAATACCCTGTTCCCAACTGAGAAGCTTTGATCAAGTCTCTTAGCATCGGCATACTTCTATCTATCATGTGTCTCCTGAAATCTCTACCTAATCAGTGTGACCTGGCGTTCCATATCCTGAACCATCTCTGGATCAATGGCAACCCTGTCCTCTATCCAATCCCAACTCAATGGTGTCCTGCATGGTCTTCCGTATAAAGCCTGAAAAGGAGGCATACCTAACGAGCTGTGATGCCCATTATTGTAGGCAAACTCAACTAGATATAGATACTCCTCCCATCTAGACTGATGGTCCATAACATACATACGAAGCATGTCCTCCAATACCTAATTCACCCGCTCTATCTGTCCATCTGTCTCGGGATGATAAGCAGAGCTAAAGTTGAGCTGTGTTCCCAACGCCTGCTGCAAAGCTCTCCAAAAGGCTAAAGTGAACACTGAATCCCTATCAGAAATGATGCGGTGAGGTACTCCATGTAATCTCACAATATCATCCAAAAATACTCTCGCCACTGCTTGTGCATTATATGTCGTGCGTATAGGTGAGAAATGTGCCACCTTGGTCAACTTGTCGACTATCACCATGATGGCATCATGGCGACGCGAAGACATAGGAAGACCAATAATGAAATCCATGGAAATGGTGTCCCATTTCCACTCAGGTATCTCGTGAGGGTATAAAAGACTCGTTGGATGCTGATGCTCGACCTTGACCCTCTGGCACTCAAGGCATCAAGCAACAAACTCTACAATATCCCGTCTCATACTCACCCAATGGTATAGCTGTCGCAGGTTGGCATGCATCTTCTTTACCCCCAGATGTGCTGCATATGGTGCTCTGTGAGCCTCTGATAACACTACAGTACATAGGTCACCTGCGCGGGGTACATAGATGCACTGTCGATGATGAAGTAACCCATCTACCTCAAGTGAGTACCCTACAAACTTGCCTACAAGGGCCCTTTGTGAATGGATCTTCTGCTACACCTCAAGAAACCACTCATCTTCAGGTAGATGCTGAATAACGCGCCCTCGCAAGTCCACACTCAGAGTCAAGGTCAAGATCTCGTGGCGCCTCCGACTCAATGTGTCAGCAACCACATTCTCCTTCCCTTTGATGTAGTGGATATCAAAATCGTACTCACAAAGAAACTCCATCCAACATCGCTGACGAGTGTTCAGATTTGGCTATGTAAATATGTACTGAAGGCTATGATGGTTTGAATGGAGCTCAAAGCGATGACCCAATAAGAAATGTCTCCAATGAACTAGAGCATGAACCACTGCTGCTAACTCCAAGTCATGAGTGGGGTAGTTTAGCTCATGGGTCTTGAATTTCGTGACTCATACGCGATCGCTCTACTGTCCTGCATAAGTACGGCTCCCAAACCCTCAAGTGATGCATCCGTGCAAACCATAAAATCTGCTACTAGATCAGGAACCGCTAAAATGGGAGCACTGGTAAGATGCTCCTTGAGGACCCCAAAGGCCCTCTCACACTGCTCAGTCCATAGAAAACTCTTCCCTTTCCCCTGAAGGGAAGTGATGGGGTGTGCTATCCAAGAAAAACCCTCAACAAATCTACAGTAATAACCAGCTAACCCCATAAAACTCCTAACCTTTGTCACACTGGTGGGTGCTGGCCAATCTTTGATAGCCCTGATCTTTGATGGATCTATTGAGATTCTATCGCCAGATAGGATGTGCCCCAAATACTGTACCTCTGTCCTGAAAAATGCACACTTCACCAAGTTCCCATAAAGATTCTGCTCCCTCAAACACTGTAGAACCTGATGTAGGTGCTCCTCATGCTCCTCCTTAGTCCGCGAATAGATCAAAATGTCATTGAGGAAAATAATCATGAACCGATCCAAGTAGGTACGGAACACCCCGTTCATGAGACTTATGAACACTGCAGGGGCGTTCGTCAAACGGAAGGGGACCACAGTGAACTCATAGTGGCCATATCAAGTCCAGAAGGCAGTCTTATGGATATCTGCCTCTGTGATATGCAACTAATGGTAACCGAACTTCAGGTCAATCTTAGAGAACACCCTAGCTCCCTGTATCTGATCAAAGAGATCGTAAATCCTGGGCAGAGGATAATGGTTCTTCACCATCACCTTATTCAGCTGCCTATAATCCATGCATAATCGAAGAGACCCATCCTTCTTCTTCACGAAGATTATAGGAGCGCCCCAAGGTGAAACGCTCGGTCGGATGTGTCCCTTCTTGAGCAAGTCCTCAAGCTGTAACTTGAGCTCTATGCGCTCATGAGTGGTCATCCTGTAGGGTGCATGAGACACAGGCTCGGCACCCGGCACTTAGTCAATATGAAAGTCCACCTCATGGCGGGGTGGCATCTCTGGCAACTCTGCTAGAAACACATCGGCAAACTCTCTCAAGATGGGATGGTCATCCAAAGATGCCTCAGGCTCGCCATCTGATTTGTCACTCACTATGATAGCGAACATTTGGCATCCCTTCCACATGCAGCGCTTAAGCTGCTGAGTGGATATCATACACACTACTGTGGGCTTCTGAATGCCCACCATCTCAACTAATGTACCATGATCGTCTAAGCAACTAATTGCCTTTCGACAACAATCTAACTTGGCTTGATGAGCCACAAGCCAATCCATACCTAAAACCACATCATAGGTGTTGGTGCTCATTTTGGCCTGGAGACTGAGCTTGTGTGTGGAGGGTTTCTTCTTTCAAACCCTAGGTTTTCCTCTTCATCGGCATGAGCTTGGCCTATCGGTTGGAGTTTTTCAAGTTCTACCGATGCGGTAGGTCTCCCCGACGGGGTGTGTTTTGTGCCTTCGTCGATGTAACATGTGCAGTGTCTGGCCGATGGTAATTCGAGTTATGTTTGCGTTCGTCGGCGTGACTTTTGTTATCGGCAGAGGGGTTTCTTGTTGCTCCGATGGTTGGGAGTCTGGCTGACAATGAAGTTGATGTTCGGCATGTCGGGGTGACGTTGTTCCATGTCTTGGCGATATGCGAGTATGGAGTGGTTGTCGGTGAGATTTTGGCTATCGGGTGGACGGAGAAGTGTTGGCCCGACAGTTGGGGTCTTGCCGATGGAGGCGGGCTATCGGTAGGAGTTGGGCCGATGGCTTGATGGGGGGTGAGTCATGTGTTCATCGGCGAGACTCGGCGTATCGGCGGGGAGACTTTTGGGTTGGCCGATGGTGTTGGTCACACCGACAGTGGAGTATGGAGTAGCGATCGGCGAGACAGTTGTCGTCGGTGAAGGTTTTTTGGGAGCTGCCAATATGTGGATGTTTGGCCGATGTGATGTTATTAGCGTGGGTCACACCGACGAAGGGATGTTTTGAAGGTTATCGGGGTGACTTATGTTATCGGCGGAGGGGCTTGGTGTTGCTCCGATGGCCTTTCTCTGGCCGATGGGGAAATGTGTTTCTTTTGGTCATCGGTGAGAGTTGGTCTGTCGGTGGAGGTCTGGAGGGCTAGCCCGATGGTCTATGTCTGGCCGATAGAAGGGAGCGTAGTGTTGTATCGGCCAGACTAATGAGGTCGGCGAAGGATTCGTGGGTTGGGCCGATGGTTTGTGTCATGGCGATGGGTTTTGACGAAGGCATGTGTGTCGAGCGCGGCAAAAGCGCTCGACACTTGGTATGCATGCGGCCATATTTTTAAAATACTAAAGTTGTCTCCGCAGCACCAATGTGGGATTATTCCCCTGTATGTTTTGAACCTGCAAGGAAGCATTTTGGCGGGAAGTTTCTTTTTTGACTGCAGCGACGGTTTTCAAGCGACCGCGGGTGGTTGAGGCCCTTAATGGCGACTGTAGCAGGAGTATGGGCGATGGTACAAGCGATCAGGCTGCCTGATTGAGAATGAAGACTTCCAGATAGTGGCGCGTGGCTCGAGGCCCCCCTTTGTTTGCTGCATTAATATTTTCTGAGCGCCATTCCTTCTGAGGACTGTATCTGGCAGATTTTTTGTTATAATCATGTAATTAATTGCTGTGGTACACTTTATGGCTGTTATAAGCAGACTGTGTTACCATTTTTCAGGTTGTTGAAAGTTGAAGATTTTTTGGCTCTATAATTCAAAACAAGCTGATCTGGTTGCTCTGTACAGCTAAACCTGTGAGTTTATGTATCTCTTGTTGTATGTTTTGGCATGAACCCACTGATTTCATGATTAATCTTATATGAGAAATGCTATCTTAGCATGTGTTTTGTTAATTCTGTCTCCAGTACTACATGTATTCTTCTTCTGAATCTGGATATTTGGGCAATATTTGAGACTCTAGAACATAGAATTCCTATGTTGAATGTCTGATCTTTTAACTTCTGCTCAAGAGGTAGATTAAACTGTTTTCAGGTTGAACATTGGGAAGGGTATACTGCAATAGGGATGCCATAAGTAGAGATAACTTAACACTCTGTATTGGGAGATATCTGTAAGGCAGGTATCATATATATCCCCCTGAAATCCAGTTTTAGCTGTTCATGCTGATCATTCACAGGTGTATGTCTACTGACTCCAGGCCCTGGATAGGCACCAATCTTGCTTTGTGTTTGTGTTACAACCATGTCCAGCTTTGCATCCAAACTTAAAATCATAATCAAACTCTAAAACAACCATTAGGACATTAGAATTAGTTTTAGGATCCTCAGTCCTCTATCTACAACTGCAAATAGGCCCAAAGCTAGCCCCTTTGCTCTTATCTTTCAGTTTTGGTCTACTTACAGGAGGACTTATCTGCTTTCTGACAGCATCCCAATCCTTGTATGCGTATCTCATGGATGTTGAGTAGGGAATACCCCCCTAGGTCTTGCAGAGCCTGAAGAAGAAGAGGAGATAAAATATAGAGTCTATCTCCTACACTGTTGGCCCCTGGCCCAGAGATCCTGTTGATCACTGATGGCTACCTTGTAGGGAAATCTGGGAATAAGCATCCAGTCTGGGAAAAAACCAACAGAAATTGGCGACTCCGCTGGGGATTAAGAAGTAAAAGTACTATCTAATCATCTCCAGTAATATATCTGTGACCCATCCGAGTCACCAACAGAAATTGGCGACTCCGCTGGGGAATTGTGAAAGAACCCTGATTTACAAAAAGAAAACAGTTCCTAGTAATAGGTGGCGACTCCGAAGTAATCTCCTAACCGGTCAAAGTAAAGTTTATATGCAGGGGAGAAGATCCCAACAAAATCATTTATTTGAAGAGTTACCAGTAACAAGAAGAATGATGTACAGAAGAAAGGGAGTTGTCTCAGACAGTCGTGAGGGTTCCCCCAGAAAAAATGATGATATACAAGACAATCCAAGGTTTTCAGACAAGACAGTACCTTATTTTTCAAACAATGAGGCTGAAATCCAGAGTGTGTATGAAAGACAGCAGGGTAATGGTTTGAGAATAAGGTCAGAAGTGTTCCAAGAACGCCCATTTCTAGACCCTAGTGATAGGTTTGAAGAGGCCGAGTCTCTGAGGGATGATGAAGACAAAGATCAGAATATGATAAAACCATCCTCCTCTAGGCCCAGCGAGGAAGAACTAGCTGATGAAATTAGGAGCTTAAGGGCCGAGTTTGAATATCAGCAGGCAATATCAATCAGAGATGACTTGAGGAAGAAAGTGCAAGCTTTGAGGACTGCCCAGAATAATTCAATTCCTACCCTTGAGAATGCAAATGTGCAGAGACATCAACAGAGAAATGAAGTGCAACATCAGCATAATGATGAGAGACAAAATGTGAATGATGCTAGGATACCACTGAACAATGTAAGAAACCAGAATGCAAACAGAAATATTAATGTTAATCAGTTAAACAGACAGCCAATGCAGCTAGATAGATTCAGACAGCTGGTATTTGATGGTATTCCTGGGTATCCTAACCCCATTGATAAGCATCTGAGGCTGCAAGTGCCTAAATTTTCAGGAAACAACACTGTGTCAGGAGAAGATCATCTAAAAGCCTTTCAAAATGTCATGGATAACTTTGAGGTTGAACATGAGGATGTTTTCATGAAGTCATTCATGCAATCTTTAATAGATGAGGCAAGAGAATGGTACAAGAATCTGCCTGACCGGAGTATTTCATCATGGGATGATTTTAAAAGGATGTTCAAGGAGCAATATGGTGACAAAACTGACCCTAGCTTTTTTGTAAATGAGTTCACCAGTATCACTAAAGGGTCAAATGAGCAGGTTGCAGATTTTAATGCAAGATTTACTAAAGTGTTAAACAAATTGCCACATCACATGAGGCCAAATGAACCAATGTGCATAATATTGTATATCAATGCCTTTGATGCAAAAACTGCATATGGATTAAGAGATAAAGGTCCTGCTACTCTCAGGGATGCTTTCAGAATTGCAGTGAATATTGAAAACAACAGGAAAGCATCAGGCAAGACAAATAGAAGGGATGATATAAAAATTCTGCAGAATCTGAACAAGCCTCAGAGCACTCAAGGTAATACATCTGCCCCTGAAGATAAGATAGACAAATTGGCAAATGTTGTTAAGGACCTAAGCTATAGATTAGCTAGAAGTGAAAAAGGGATAGGTCCTGATAGGCAAGTCTATCAAAGGCAGGAAAAGAGGCCATCATTGCATGATATGCCTTATAATACCAATTGGCATTATGGTAAACCTATATTCCCACGTAACAACACAAATCAAAGAGCTCAACATGTCAAAGAAACTCCCGATCCTCTAAAGAAAGCTGTAAATATTGTTGATGATGCTCCATGGTGTATAATTTGTCAGATGCCACATTCACAGTCACAGTGTATGATTGCTCAGTCCTTGTGTGATAATACTACATCTTGTAATGAATGCAATGAGCCACATTATGTGCAAGATGATGATGTAAATATGATGTCCATAAGCAATGGATACACTCTTTATGATGCTGATGAGAGTACAAATGATGGAATTCAGGCCTGTCAACAGGACTCTTATGATGAAGGTAATGAAGAAAGCTATGTGTATGCTCAGAGCTCACACAATTTTCTGAGTAACTTACAACGACCTTCTGATGAGGAAATTAGGGCCTTCACAGCTACAGCAGTTGCTCAAGTCAAAAGCAACTACAATCTCAGAGGTAAAAATCAAGTAAGCAGCCCACATCAGCCAGAAGGTATTTCTGCAGGTCAGCCGCGGCATGGTCATAAGGGAATTGAATCACAAAAAAGGCAGTGGGTTAATAATAAACAGAATTTTAGACATAGAACAGGTCATGAATCTCAAGGACCAGACAATAGAATCCCCCAAGCTGAAGATCAAAGCAAAGATTTCCAAGACAAGAATGATGATCAAGGAACTATTAAAGTAAAAGCTAAATCAGTTCAAGATGAAAACAAGATTGTGGAGCAAGCTACAACTGTTCTACAAAATTATGCTCCATTTGATATAGCTCAAGTCCTCTCCCAAGTAAAAGTCTCTGTTCCACTTATGGAACTGATGAAAGTGGAAGAAATTAAGAATAGGACAATATCCCTAATTTCAGGGGTACCTTTTCAAGCTAAACAAAATGTTCAGATCTAGGGTGACAAGCATGTCATGTGTAATGAAGAAGATGAGGCTCTTGAAGTCTATTTAGGAGTGACTATGACAAAGTGTCCTTCACAAGTGGAACCATTTTATGTTTCCCTGGTTATAAATGGAAAAATAATCAGAAATTGTATGCTTGACTCTGGAGCATCTACAAATGTCATGCCTTTGGCCATCATGCAACAAGCTGGATTGAAAATTGACAAGGCATGTGGAAAATGTTATGCTATGGATGCCAGAGAGGTACCGGTTATTGGAATCATGAAGGATGTAGATTTCAAACTGGCAGCATTTCCTGAAAAGAGATATAAAATGAATATAACAGTGGTTGACATCAAGCCACAGTATGGTATGTTGCTGTCAAGAAGATGGGCAGCACTAATTGGTGGAAGTATGCAGCTGGACCTGTCATATGCCATGATTCCAATGAATGGCAAGGATGTTAAGCTAATCAGAGAACAAAGATCATCAGAGATAGTGGAAGACTAAGAAGCTGAGGAACAGATATGCTTTGTAAACACTGACTGTGATAACTTCAAGGTTGTCTCAGATGATAGAGAAGATAAAAAGAAAAATGTCTGCATTGAAGAATTGGATCAGCAAGGTTTGTGGACCATGTTTTTTGATGGAGCTTGTGCAAAAGAAGGCTCTGGAGCTGGAGTTGTTTTCCTGTCTCCAACTGGTAAGCTCCTCAAATTCTCTTTCTTGCTGAGGTTTGTTTGCACAAACAACATTGCAGAATATGAGGCTTTACTCTTAGGCCTAAATATTGCTCTCAAACATGGAATCAAAATGCTAAGGGTATTTGGGGATTCTGAGCTGATTGTATCCCAAATTAGAGATAAGTATGCTTCAAAAAACAAAAGATTGAAACAATACAAGCATGCTGTTTGGGATACCATTGAACTATTTGATGCATTTTCAATAGACTGGGTAGAGAGGTCAAAGAATGTTATGGCTGATTTCTTAGCCAATGTTGCAATAAGGCCAGATGACATCACTCTGTCAGATGTTACAAATGTAGAAGTTAAAATTAGGCCTGCAGTACCAGAAAATATATGCAGTTGGCAAGTGTTTAATGATGATAGGGACTTGTTAAAATTTTTGCACTGCATAGATGAATATGAGAATCAAGAAATTGATTTCCAAGCTTTTGTAGAGACTATAGATGGAAAAGAAACTCTTGTGGGAAAAGAGATAATTCAATTGAGGACTAATAAAATCCCCAGAGGGTTAGTAGCTTTAGAAAGAGCTTTTGATAGTAGAGATAAATTGGTCACAAGGACATCTCCCACAAATAAGGAAGATTTAGAAGAGATAAATTTGGGGACATCTCAGGCCCCTCAGAAGGTATACATTGGTAAACAGCTCAAACCACACATTAGGAGTATGCTGATTGCATTACTGAAAAAGTATAAACATGTTTTTGCTTGGTCATATGAGGACCTAAAAGCCTATAGGGAAGATTTATTCCAGCATGAGATCCCATTGAAGCCTGGAGCTAAGCCATTTAGACAAAGGCAAAGACCTATTAATCCTACCTTAGCTCCAAAGATGCAAGAAGAACTCAAAAGGCTGAGGGAAGCTGGAATAATTGTGCCAATCAGGCATTCAACTTGGGTGTCTAACCTTGTCCCAGTCAGAAAAAAGAATGGTGATACTAGGCTTTGTGTTGACTTCAGGAAATTGAATGTATCCTCTTTAAAGGATAACTATCCACTGCCTAATATGGAAGCTATGTTGCAGAGAGTGACTGGTTGTGAACACTTATCCATGATGGATGGATTTTTAGGTTATAATCAGGTGAAGGTGAAGGAATCAGAACAGTATAAGACCGCCTTTACCACTCCATGGGGAACTTATGTGTATGTTAGAATGCCCTTCGGACTAACCAATGCAGGTGCTACATTTCAAAGAGCAATGGATGTTGCTTTTGCAGGGTTGATTGATTCAATCCTGGTTATATATCAGGATGACTTGACTGCTTACTCAAAGAAAGAAGAGCAGCATTGTTTGCATCTGGAGCAGATTTTCATAAGAGCACTAGAGTATGGTATTTCTTTAAATCCAAAGAAATGTGCCTTTGGGGTAGTTGAAGGAAAGCTCCTGGGACATATTGTTTCCAAGGATGGAGTCAGGATAGATCCAGAGAGAGTGGCTGCTATTGACAGAATTCAAATGCCAAAAACTGTAAAAGGAGTTCAGTCCTTCTTTGGACAGATAAATTTTGTTAGGAGATTTGTTCCCAACTTTGCAGAAACCACAAGGAACATTTCCAAGATGATGAAGAAGGATGCAACTGTCCACTGGGAAAGTGAAGCAATAGAATCATTTCAGAGTATCAAAGAGGCAATCAAGATGGCCCCTGTTCTTAAATCTCCTGATTTTTCTAGGCCATTCCAAGTATCTTCATTTGCTTCCTTTCATATTGTTGCTACATGTTTGCTACAGAAAAATGAAGATGGTTTTGAACAACCCATCGCTTTCTTCAGTATGTCCTTGCAGGCCTCTGAGTTGAAGTATGATATTATGGAAAAACAGGCATATGCACTAGTCAGAGCCATCAAAAGTTTCAGACCATACTTGGTAGGATCATATATAATTGCATATGTACCCCATGCAGCAGTCAAAGACATATTCACTCAGCAGGAGGTGACTGGAAGAAGGTGCAGATGGATAAACAAACTGCAAGAGTTTAACATAGACATACAAATTACCAAGTTGGTAAGAGGACAAGGATTAGCCAAGATGATGGCACAGTCAAACTTGGAAGCATGCCAAGTTAATGCAGTCCAAAATGAGAGTGTAAATGTATCAGGATCTGAATGGTACAAGGATATTATCTACTACTTGCAAAATCTAAATTGTCCTTCCCATTTCAGTGACAGTCAAAAGAGGACTTTAAAGTTACATGCAATCAGGTATGTTATTGTTCAAGGTGAGCTATACTAGAAAAACCCTGATGGTGTGCTGCTGAGATGTGTGGATGAGGATATGGCTAACAATGTTTTGATTGATATGCATAAAGGATTGTGTGGTGGACATTATACTGCCCAAACAACAGCTCATAAAATTCTCAGAGCAGGATATTGGTGGCCCACTCTCTTTTCAGATGCACAAAGGTTAGTGAGGAAGTGTGACCCTTGCCAAAGATTTTCAGGAAAGTTGAAATATGATGGTGCTTTACCCCTCAGGACTGTAACTATGGATGCTCCATTTCAGCAATGGGGAATTGACTTCATAGGGGAAATTGCAGACAAATCAAGTGGGGGACACAGTTGGATTTTGGTGGCAACAGATTACTTTACCAAATGGATTGAGGCCATTCCAACTAAGAGAGCTACAAGTAAGATGGTGACAGATTTCATGCTAGAAAATATTATCATCAGGTTTGGAGTACCATTCAAGATAGTCACTGATAATGCTATGTGCTTCAGATCAGGTGAATTTGTTGATTTTTGCAACAGGTATGGGATAAATCTATCATATGCATCACCATATCACCCACAAGGGAATGGTCAAGCAGAATCAAGCAATAAAAGCATCATGAAAATTATCAAGAGGATACTGGACAAGAACAAGAGAGCTTGGGACTCAAAATTAAAATTAGCAATATGGGCTGACAGAGTGACAGTAAAAAAGGCTATTGGAATGTCACCCTTTGAGCTAGTCTATGGTGCATCAGCCAGATTGCCCATAAACAATCTACTGCCAATTTACGGATTCATTCAGGAAAATGATGAGGAGATTGAAGATTCCATGACAGAAAGAGTGAATCAGCTGGTTGCACTGGATGAAGACAGAAGGAAAGCCCACCAGATCAATCTCAAGAGACAACAAGAGGTGAAATATCAGTTTGACAGGAGAGCTACTAAAAGGAAATTTCAGGTCAATGATCTGGTGCTCATGTGGAATGCAAAAGATCAGGACAAGGGTAAACATGGTAAATTCGAACCCTTATGGATGGGCCCATATCAAATTTGCAGCACTCATGGGGAGGATTCTTATTTCCTCCAGGCCCTAGATGGTGAAGTTCTGGAATTGCCTATGCATGGCCAATTCCTTAAGTTCTATTTTGCATAGATGACTTGTCACTGTGCACATTTGTAAAAACATGTATATAGTGTAAATGTCTTGTGCAGTTCGTGCTTTTTGGTTTTTTGCCTGGTCTGCCCGGAGATCTGGTTCTCGCTGCAGGTTTTCACCTGCACGTCCCCATTCGAAGCCAGTGTTGGTGCTCATTTTGGCCTGGAGATTGAGCTTGCGTGTGGAGGGTTTCTTCTTTCAAACCCTAGGTTTTCCTCTTCATCGGCATGAGCTTGGCCTATCGGTTGGAGTTTTTCAAGTTCTACCGATGCGGTAGGTCTCCCCGACGGGGTGTGTTTTGTGCCTTCGTCGATGTAACATGTGCAGTGTCTGGCCGATGGTAATTCGAGGTATGTTTGCGTTCGTCGGTGTGACTTTTGTTATCGGTGGAGGGGTTTCTTGTTGCTTCGATGGTTGGGAGTCTGGCCGACAATGAAGTTGATGTTCGGCATGTCGGGGTGACGTTGTTCCATGTCTTGGTGATATGCGAGTATGGAGTGGTCGTCGGTGAGATTTTGGCTATCGGGTGGACGGAGAAGTGTTGGCCCGACAGTTGGGGTCTCGCCGATGGAGGCAGGCTATCGGTAGGAGTTGGGCCAATGGCTTGATGGGGGGTGAGTCATGTGTTCATCGGCGAGACTCGGCGTATCGGCGGGGAGACTTTTGGGTTGGCCGATGGTGTTGGTCACACCGACAGCGGAGTATGGAGTAGCGATCGGCGAGACAGTTGTCGTCGGCGAAGGTTTTTTGGGAGCTGTCGATATGTGGATGTTTGGCCGATGTGATGTTATCGGCGTGGGTCACACCGACGAAGGGATGTTTTGAAGGTTATCGGGGTGACTTATGTTATCGGCGGAGGGGCTTGGTGTTGCTCCGATGGCCTTTCTCTGGCCGATGGGGAAATGTGTTTTTTTTGGTCATCGGTGAGAGTTGGTCTGTCGGTGGAGGTCTGGAGGGCTAGCCCGATGGTCTATGTCTGGCCGACAGAAGGGAGCGTAGTGTTGTATCGGCCAGACTGATGAGGTCGGCAAAGGATTCGTGGGTTGGGCCGATGGTTTGTGTCACGGCAATGGGTTTTGACGAAGGCATGTGTGTCAAGCGCGGCAAAAGCGCTCGACACTTGGTATGCATGCGGCCATATTTTTAAAATACTAAAGTTGTCTCCGCAGCACTAATGTGGGATTATTCCCCTGTATGTTTTGAACCTGCGAGGAAGCATTTTGGCGGGAAGTTTCTTTTTTGACTGCAGCGACGGTTTTCAAGCGACCGCGGGTGGTTGAGGCCCTTAATGGCGACTGTAGCAGGAGTATGGGCGATGGTACAAGCGATCAGGCTGCCTGATTGAGAATGAAGACTTCCAGATAGTGGCGCGTGGCTCGAGGCCCCCCTTTGTCTGCTACATTAATATTTTCTGAGCGCCATTCCTTCTGAGGACTGTATCTGGCGGATTTTTTGTTATAATCATGTAATTAATTGCTGTGGTACACTTTCTGGCTGTTATAAGCAGACCGTGTTACCATTTTTCATGTTGTTGAAAGTTGAAGATTTTTTGGCTCTGTAATTCAAAACAAGCTGATCTGGTTGCTCTGTACAGCTAAACCTGTGAGTTTATGTATCTCTTGTTGTATGTTTTGGCATGAACCCACTGATTTCATGATTAATCTTATATGAGAAATGCTATCTTAGCATGTGTTTTGTTAATTCTGTCTCCAGTACTGCATGTATTCTTCTTCTGAATCTGGATATTTGGGCAATATTTGAGACTCTAGAACATAGAATTCCTATGTTGAATGTCTGATCTTTTAACTTCTGCTCAAGGGGTAGATTAAACTATTTTCAGGTTGAACATTGGGAAGGGTATACTGCAGTAGGGATGCCATAAGTAGAGATAACTTAACACTCTGTATTGGGAGATATCTGTAAGGCAGGTATCATATATATCCCCCTGAGATCCAGTTTTAGCTGTTCATGCTAATCATTCACAGGTGTATGTCTACTGACTCCAGGCCCTGGATAGGCACCAATCTTGCTTTGTGTTTGTGTTACAACCATGTCCAGCTTTGCATCCAAACTTAAAATCATAATCAAACTCTAAAACAACCATTAGGACATTAGAATTAGTTTTAGGATCCTCAATCCTCTATCTACAACTGCAAATAGGCCTAAAGCTAGCCCCTTTTCTCTTATCTTTCAGTTTTGGTCTACTTACAGGAGGACTTATCTGCTTTCTGACAGCATCCCAATCCTTGTATGCGTATCTCATGGATGTTGAGTAGGGAATACCCCCTAGGTCTTGCAGAGCCTGAAGAAGAAGAGGAGATAAAATATAGAGTCTATCTCCTACACTGTTGGCCCCTGGCCCAGAGATCCTGTTGATCACTGATGGCTACCTTGTAGGGAAATCTGGGAATAAGCATCCAGTCTGGGAAAAAACCAACAATAGGATCCTAATGTCATAACTCTAAGGTCACAAACTATGGCAAAGGGTCCCAAAGATATCTCACCGTCATGGGCTAAGGCATCTACTATCATCTTGGCCCCTGAGGCCAACTCAACCACCCACCTATCACCCTGCCTAGAAGCCACCAGCCTGCAATGCTCCACTAACGATGGAGATATGAAAGAGTCAGTAGCACCAAAGTCAAAAAGAATAGAAATGGGGACACCCCCTATCATACCTGATGTCTCAATCATTGATGCCTAAAAATTAGCTTGGCGATTATCAATTGCTACAAACATACGGTGGGACCTGCCCACATCTCCAACCATCTACTCTAATCCTCCTAAACGATGTTGCCCCCTGCTGTGAAGCCCTATGGACACTCTCTGGCTAGATGTCCCGTTCCACCACACACATAACATGGGCCCCTAGCCTGTACCTGTCCAGTCTGAGTCCTACCCGACTGCTGCTGTCCATATCTACCTGTGGACCCCTGTGAACCCCTGTATGACTGCTGCGACCTCATGGGTCCCGCAGGTGGTCACTGCTACCTCTAATCTTTGTGCGAGCCCTACTGCTGCCAACCTTGATTATGCCCCCATGTGCCCTCTGCTGTGGCCTGGCTCTCTGCTGCTGCTATGGCTACTGTTGATGTGGGGGTCTAGGAGGTAAGGATGCGGAACTAAATCCTCCTCTCTGAGGTGGTGGTGGTGGTCTGCAGTAACTCTGCTGATGCTGCTATTGCCCACAATCCTGAAATTGAGGGTGTGAACTCTGCCCTCATCCCTGTATCTCCTCAGCTATGTATGCCTTCTCGGCAGCATCACTCAATGTCTGGGGGTCTGCCATGTGTACAGGCCCTGCTATGCTATGATTCAATCCTCTGATAAACTTATGAACTAGGATTTTCTCGTCATGGAGATATTCTGCATATCGAGACAACTCGATGAGCCCTCTCTGTTGGAGGTCATGAAAATCATCTATGCGACGCTACCTGTAGTGATCTGATAAATATCACGCATTGAAGCACTTAATGAAAGTCTCCCAAGTGAGTGTGTTCAATGATAGATGGCACTTGCACTCCTTAGTGCGCCACCAAGTAGCTGCTGCATCTCATAATAGGTGGATTGCCACACGTGCCTTCGTGTTGCCCCTCATAAGGACGCAATGCGAAGCATCTGTCTAAGCTGATGAGCCAGGCCTCTACCTCAGCTCCCTCTGTGGTCTCGACAAATGTAGGAGGATTCAGCCTCAACAAATCCCTGATGGGGTCTCCTTGATCTCTATGCCCTCTGATAGGCTCATCCGCATAATAATCATGAGGCCTATGCACAATCTTCTCCACTCGCACTGCCTCCTCACGCCTAGCATGATGTGGAGGGCTCCTGCTATGGGCCCTGTCGGCCAATCCAACCTCCTCTACCATTGTATCTGGTACCTCAACATATGGCTCCACCCGTGGTGCCTCTCACGGCTCAACGCGGGGCTCCACACGTGGCTCGACACATGACTCTGCTCATGGCTCCACGCGTGGCTCCATGCATGGCTCCTCTCGTGGATCATCATGGGGCTTAGTATGTGGCTCTATGCGTGGCTCAACTACGGCCGATGGTAGCCTATCTAACACTACCTATAGAGCCTGCAATATCTGTGGCCCAATATCTGGTATAGGTAGGGCCGGTGGTGCCTGCGGTACCTGTGGGGCCGGCGGTGCCTGTCCCTCAGCTGAAGAGTCGCTATGAACCTCTACGGACTCCATGCGGTGTGAATGCGCTTGTCAAACTCGTTAGGGAGGCATCCTACAAAAATGAGGTAACCACAATTTAATCAAAGTTACAGAATAATAATGTGCCCTAAACAAGCCCAATGTTTAAACTTGGGCTCTGTTACCAAAATTTCATGCCCACATTTCCCATGCGGTCATGACACGCAACACACGTGTCATGTCCACATTTGACATGTGGTCATGACACGAATTATGAAAAACTTTCTACATGTCCCTAGGAACCCCCTCGCACGCGTCTACATGCTCGGTGGTAATATGCATGAGGCATAACATGTCAAACATATTCAAGGAAGTGCGTCTTCCTATGCCATCCCTGCGTGATGAAAGCTGACTAGGGGGTATGCGACGTGAAACGTGCTGCTTCTAGGGTTAGAACGGTTTTAATCCGAACCCTAAGTTTCCTAGGTGAAAAGGTGATTTTGTCAGATTCGAAACCAAACCCTAACTCTAATACATAAATGAAATCAAATAAATAAAATATGAAAATCGATGGCAATGAACGCATGATAAGATGGAGTGAATAAATGAAAATCAATAAAATGACAAAAAAATAAAACCCTAAAATTCTAGGAAAATTTTGACAACATAACGCATTTTCAATAAATGAAATAAAAATAATTAAAAAAATAAAATTAAAAATCCAAAAAGAAATTAAAGCAAAAATTAAAATAATTAAACATAAGGAAAAATTAAATACATCGCCAAGGCCAAATAAATCGACCCTACATCTAAATATTAAAAAATAAAAAATAATTAAATGTCCCAAAATAAACTTCAAAATTAATTCCATTAATAAATATAATTTTGACCATTATATTTATTAACTAACTCAAAATAATTGATCAAAGGGGAAGAATTAAATTACCTTTCCCTGTAAAAAAATACTAAAACTGATTAAAATAAAATTAAAATTCAAAAGAGGTTTCCAACACAATAAAATTTAATCAGACAAATAATTAAAATGGAAACCCCAAAATACATAACTTGCAAAGGGATAGTGCATCCCAATTAATAAAAAGAAAGGAACAATCCCATTCTCATTTAAAATAAGAAATCCACTAAATGAGAAATAAACCAATACCAAAGAAAATATTAAAAAAATAAAAAAGAATTTCATCCCTAAGGAGGCAAATAATTTCAAAAATGTCAAATGCAAGTGAGGGAAGTTTGAAATCATGTGCACTTGGGAGAAAAGAAATTTAATTAAATAAACGAATTCAAAATCTTCACATCCTCCACTCAACCCTAATTCCATATTTTATTATTTTCTAAATGGGAAGCCCTAATATTATTTTATTAGTTTCCTTATGGGTTTGCCCTAACTTGCTCATTTGTTTTCTTCTTCCCATATCCTCTTGGTTTGGTTTTCTCTTCTCATTTGTTTTTTTTTTCTCTTGTTTTGTTTGCCTCCATTGTTTGCAGGTTGAAGGTGTGCTAAGGAGGTCGCCATGAGAATCCTCCACACTGAGGTATATACATTTTATAAATAGATATGGATTTTTTTTTTACAACAGAGGTCAATATACAAGGGTATATATATATATATATATATATATATCATTAAATATTGCAGGACAGAGAATAAACAGGGGTCGGCAAGGGCTGAATGACATACAATGAGTAAGGGCGATGAGGGTTCAATGCTACCGCCGTCGCCGCTACATCAAGTGGTAAGAGGAGGGAGGTTTGGGGTTCCAGTGGCCTATGAGGTGAATGGTGTGGGGAGGGGGCCGAGCCCCCACCCACACCCTTGGGTGTGGGTGGGGGCTCGGCCCCCTCTCCACACCCGCAGCAACAAAAGTATGGGTGGGCAGCGGTGATACCACCGTCCACCCTCTGATATCTTTCTTTTAACAACAAAAAAAACCTACTCTACACAGTTGTCCTTAATGCTATCCATTACAAAAAAAATGTTTTGCTACTATATATATATTTTTATTAAATCAGTTTGATTAGAATTATATATATATATATATTCACACACTGTTAAAACACAGAAATAATATAAGGGTTCAGATTAATATAAAAACAGAATATTATATATATATATATATATATATATATATATATATATATATATATATATATATATATATATATATATATATATATATATATATATATATATATCCCATACATATATGTGCTCCACATTCAACTATAAAGATAATATACCTATGTTGAAGACCTATCCTAACCAGTTTTGTACTATCCAATAACTAGATATGAAATCATTTAAGCACCATTAACACTTCATTATTTTCTTTTTTGTAATGAAAGAACCAAATTTCTACTACTAATTTTTTTTGCAAAAATATGCACAAACAATCCTACTATTTCTTTCTTTCCTCTTTACAATAGATAAAATGAAGCATAGCACTATATTTTTTTTGTTTTTAACAGAATATACAACCCCTTTTTTTTTGCAATTTCTGTGAGTATAAAATTTAGTTTACACAACAAAATTCTTTTATTTCAAACAAAATCATTTCAAGGGAAAACATCAACATTTTATCTTCTTTCTTTCTAAATGTAAAATGATAGTAAGAAAAAAATATAAATCATTTTTGTCAAACTTTCAAACTCAATATGAACAACAGCAAAATGATAAACATGTATTTCCATTGCATTCATAACAACAAAGTATATTTTCTTGGCAACCTTCCAAAATCACATAACACAACAACAAGGCATAATGAACATTTTTTTGAATATACAATAAAGAGGTAAGCCACATTCAAGTTTCCCTCCACACCCAATACAATATGGAGTATAAATTTGACAAAACTCACAATAGGGGCTCTATAGTCATGGCTCACAACAGCCAACTAAAAACAATGCAAGTAAGATAAAAAAAAAATTGGACTTCTCCAAGCTCCATCTCTCCAATAAAACCTGCAATAATACCACACCAAAATGGGGAACCAAGCCATGAAGGAATGCCCTCCTCCCTACCATAGACCCGCAAGTGGGTCACCCTTGAGCTAGGGAGGTAGGAATCACACGGTTGCACACACACACCACACAAAGCAATTTTTCTAAACACACAAGAATTTCCCAAAGGTTTGTACATAACTGCACTCATGAAAATGAGTTTGATGGGGGTAGGGGAATGGACCCCTCAACTCAAGAGGCCACTCCATGATCTCAAATCACCAAGTCTCAAGGCCTCAAGCCATAACCACCAAAATACAAATCTCCAAATAACTCAAAAACTATCATGGCACTCTTGTGATCAAAATTATTCTCAACATCAAGAAAAGCCCTCAAGGCTATAAGTAGCACAAAAATAAGGAGGCGACCTCGATGAGGTTCACTCTCCCCTACCCCATACAAGTTGAGCCTTACCTCCAAATGGAGGTGCTCTCACCAAACTCTCAACCCACACAAAAAAGAAAACAACCAACAACATAAAACCACAACACAACATAAATGAAATATGCAAGGGTAAATGGCCATAGCCATGGAGCTTACCTTCAAAAGCCCTAAAAATGGAAGCACATTTGGTGAAGAGCTCCAAGCTTCTCCAAGTCTTCCAATCTCCAAATTTCTCTAACTCCCCAAAAAGAACTCCAAGAATAAAAAGAAAATATTAAAAATGCAAGAACCCCACACTCCTCTTCAAGAGGAGGTAATATAGGCCTTCTAATTTGGCCATGAGGAATGACAAGGTGACACTTGTCACCTTCTCCTTCCTCATCCCATGCCACTTGCAAGGGAGAGGAAGTGTGAGGGTGACGAGTGTCACCCTCCAATTCCATTCCAAACCTCACCTTATCCACTTGTGCCCTCACACATGTGTGAGAGACCAAGTGGTGAGGTGGCAATTCCCTTCAAGCCTCTATGGGGATAAGGGATGCCATATTGCACCCTCTTATTCTCCAAGAGAGCCATCTCCCTCCAAGATGCTCTCACAGGTGTGTGACAGTCTTGGAGGGTGATCCCACACACTTGGGAGTCTTGGAGACCTCCCAAGTCTTCTTGGTGAAGGGATCCCCAAACTTTGGGAAGGGAGATGAGTCTTTCCCAAAGCATGACTTATCTCCCACCCTTAGCCATTTCAAAATTCGTCACTTTGACTAAACCTCAATTTAGAGTGACCAAAAGTGGGTTACCCCAAGGTTTAGTTAGTCAAAATTGACCCTAGACGCATGGGTAACCACCTAGGGTAAGTTTTGGGACACTAAGGTTCACCTAGGGAGTCATAAATTCACTTTAAATGGCCCAAAATAAAACAATACCAATTGGTGTAAAACAATAAAAATATACAACACATGATATAAATTACTTTAACAAAAAGGGGTACTAGGCCGAAATAATAAAACAAACAAGTACTTAAACAACATCCAAATCAAACATGATCCTCATCCCTCTTGGGAATGGATCGGTTTCACAGGGAATAACATAAGTGTGAACACTACCTCCAATTTCCCGTGGCTTGGGAATATAATCCTGCACAAGTAGATCAAGTGTCAATCATATCATGAATAATCATAGCCGAAGCAACTGGAATTAAATTCATGCCATTGTATACAACATTAATCATTTACAACATAATTCAAGATTAAACTGCATTTTCTATCTAATGTCACATAATTATCATCAATTAATGAACCCACATAATGAACTAGAAATCACATCAATAATCATCTAATATATCTCGCATGTCTAATCTCAACATAGCATCAAAATATGATTAAATCGAATCACCATATGTCTAAGCAATGTCAAATCAAAATAAGGAGATATAATCAAATCTACATAATGGAACAATAAGAGTCTAATAATGTCATCAACCGAATGTAAAACGATCAAAATAAGGAAGGAAAAATAAGCGGCCTCACACTCCAATATAGAATGAAAATAAAAGCTAGGTAGCATGCTTATATAGAGTAGGGAGAGGGAGGAGGTGGAAACACCGACCAATGAGGAGCAACCATCTATCAGACTAAATGTAGAAAAGTATCTTCCCAAGATAGCTAATGGATGCTCACATGTAGGAAGGTGAGACCTCATAATCCTCTCACCCACTAAAACATGCTTTATTATCCTAAGCAAGATTAATAGAAGTGTAGGAAAATCCTAGGAATAAAAGGAAAATAAATAACCCAACTAGGAAATAAAAACCTACACTAACACCCCCCCTAAGCGTAGCTTAGGTGGATGTAGAGATATGAGTCTCAACAACTAAGCCTGATAAGGTACATAATTACAAAGAGGAAAGGAGAAAACCCAGGTGGAAAAACTCCTAACAATTTATTTAAACTCAGAAAGAAGAAAGTTGCAACTGCCAATGAAGAACTGCAGATTATAAATCCAACGATAGGATATAGATTAGAGTCATAGAAACCACTGCATGAGTACCTCCAGGATACTCTCGAATGCTTGAAATTATAGTTTGGTATTTAGTCTGCACTTTTCAACTGGATGGGGTTGAATAGATAGACACCTAGTCTCTAGATACAAAAGCTAATCATCTGAAGACATGAAGATTTGATGTTTGCAGAGATGTGCTTTGAATGGTACGAAGTTCTGGTAGTTAATTAGCAACTTTTATGCTAAGTTTGTTTATTTAGAAGCATAATGAAAGAAACCTATACTAGATACTTTTAAGTAGAAACCCCCATATGGAACTTTATATAAGTTTGATTTGTACAAAGCCCCAAATTTTCCCAAATCTTTATCATGTGGTGCTCCCAAAGAACGTACATTTTTTAAAGAATCAACATAGGAAGAAAGCAAGGAGCATGCAAAAAATTAGGGGAAGTAACATGCATGCATCTGGAAACAAAGGTTTACATCTGCCTTTGTGGTGGTGAAAATCTACATAGAAATCTACCTATAGAAAGAAGAGAAGAACTCACTTGCTAAATATAGTAAAAATACCGTCAATTGAGCCACGTCCACAAGCACATGGGAGTTAAGTATGAATTAGATCCATGATCTCACTCAACACTTCCCCACACTTAATCAAAGAACCTCTACAAGAAAATATGATTTGGCAATTTATATTTAGTGTGATTACAATTGCCACCAGCAAGAAATATTGAGTGGACTTGATCTCAATACTATTACAAATCCTCAAAAGGAGCATATGTTAAAAATAAAACTTTGGCACAATACCAAGTGAAATAAACAACACCACTACAAAGTACACGAAAAAACATGCACTTTAAAAAAAATAATAACCTCGATCCAAGGTTTTATGCAAAAGTTATGCTTCTTCAAAGTTCCCCAAACAAGAGTTGTGTAGTGTCACAAGTGAGAATCTGCAATTTCTAGAAATTCTATGCATCAAAATAAAAAAATATCTACACTAGTGCATAGAGCACAAAAAGATAGCCTAAATCAAAAAATATTGCTCGAGAAACAGAGTCAGTATGAGCTAGAAAGGAGCATTTGAAAACTGCCTTCAAATCTGCAACTGCCAATAGAGAGGGGGTCTGATGTAGCTTTCTAATTTAGTTTTTGCAAAATAGATAAGCTAAATGCATAAATGAATAGATACCTAGATGGTTTTTTGATGATGCAAACAAAACCCAGAAGGTGTTTTTTGATGATATACAAAAGATGTGGATCTAATGTAAAACATATGCCTTTAGCAACCAAAAAACAACATGAAAAGGTTGAATTAGATATCTAAGACAAGAAAATGCATGCTACAACTTGCAATATTGATCAAAACACAAAACACGCAAGCTAATTTTCAGATTTGAGATTCAAAACCCTTGTTTGCAGGTATGGCCAATGATCTCCAAAATGAGTGAAACAAAAGCCATAAATGACTTTCAAGACCCTCTTAGATGCAATGGAACAATTAAAAATGCTACCAAACTACCTGAAGATTTTGTAATCACCTAGATCTCATACATGCAAAAACAAGATTACTGGATCTTCATAAATCCTTTCTGATTCTCTAGATCATTTGAAAACGTAAGAGAAGAGCATACGAGATTTTGCAAGATCTCTACAAAAAATATAACCTTACAAAACTTGCTTTGATACCATGTTAGAATCTATAAAATAGATTATAACCTAGAATCAATTGAAAGAGTTAGAAACAAATATTGTAGATGCAAAAAGCAATTGAAACAACATAACAATGATACCAAGAGGCTGATGTGAAATGCTCGAATGGAAAAATAGCATCAGATAACTATCTCCAATATCGAATGAAAATACAAGCTAGGTAGCATTCTTATATAGACCAGGGAGAGGGAGGAGGTGGCAACACCAACCAATGAGGAGCAATCATCTATCAGACTAAAGATAGCAAAGTTTCTTCCCAAAATAGTTAATGGATGCTCGCACGTAGGAAGGTGACATATCATAATCCTCTCACCCAATAAAACATGCTTTATTATCCTAAGCAACATTAATAAAAGTGTAGGAAAAACCTAGGAATAAAGGGAAAATAAATAACACAACTAGGAAATATAAACCTACACTAACAAGGAGTAGAATTGATTTGGAATTAGAATGGAGTGATTAGGAGTCTTGAGTTTATTAGGAGTTGATGATCAGTTAGGTAAGGTGACTCACGTAATCAGGGCTCAATTTTGAGAAAATTTGGGCTAGAACTAGAAGAAATCATGCATGTTAGAAGATGATAGGGTCACCCCTTTTGGGAAGTGGTTCACCCCTTCACTAGGGAAAGTCACCCCTGGAGATCCTTCTTAAGTGGTTGGGTCTCCCAGGGAGATCCTTCAGTGATAGGGGCAATCCACAGAGGAAGTTTTGTATAGGTGGTTTTTGAGATAGAGAATGATCTAGGAGGTGTGAAAATGGGTTTTGCATCTCTAAACTAGCCATAGGATCTCTGTAGGGTGGGTCACCCCTTTCACTAGGACAAGTCACCCTTGTAGATCCTAATTTAGCTACAGGGTCACCCAGGAAGATCCTATAGTGACAGGGGGCGACCCATAGAGGAAGAAAATGACAGTAAAAATAAAGTTAGGGATGCAATTGGCAGGTTGATTAGATGATTCTAAAGGGTTGAAATGGTGCAAATACCCATAGGGAACATGCATTTCCCCTCTTGTGAAGTGGATTGGTGTGGTTATTTGGGCTAGAGAGTGACAAAAGTGACTTGTCAAATTTTGATTAGAAGACAAGCTAGAAGGTGTGTATGGCTGTAGAAGGTTAGTCTAGAGGTTAGGAAAGCACAAACAAAATGAAAATTGAACCAAGACACATCACCAAGAGGAACACTATCGAGAGGTATATATACACACTTACATGTCTATGTAATTAGGACTATAGCTCATCCTTAGGCCACCATGTAGGCATGTGCATCTTTTTCATATTTACAAGACTATCCTTCATTAGACCCTCCTACCATAACTTGCATCATGATGGCACCACACACCTTGTAGCACCAAACCTAGTCCCTAACACTCCTCTTACTCATAGTTTAATAATGGGAGGTTGTGTTGCTAAAAGAAATATGCATAGCCTCAAGGGGAAATTGTGCATTTCTATTGTAATTTCATTTTACACCCTTTGTCTTGCTACAAGCTTCCCTATGATTGCTTTGTAGCTAGGAGGAAGCTTACTTATTATTGTGGGTGAAATAAAATCACACACACTTATAGGCATAAAATATGAACTCACATGCCATACCACACACATATATAGCAATCCACACATGTAAAAACTCACACACAACATTAGTAATTTGCAAGTAGCCAATAAACAAGGAAATCAGTACCCCAAAATCACACATGCATTAGGATAATAATGGAAGCTAATTTAAAGTAAGTCATTTTTATTTCACTAACTCAAGTACCTTTTGATTACATAAATTGACTAGAAAATGCAAAAGAAATGAGAGAAGAAACTAACTTCCCCTATTTTTCCTTTTGTTATTCCTTTGTTTTCTACAATCCTACATAAAATACCAACACTTTGGAGTGGCATCCCACATTTAGTATTTCTACCTTTTTTCTTTTTAGCAACATATTATCTTCCCTTCTTCTCTTTTATCCTAATCCCTTTTTCTTATCTTGAATGTCACTAAATCTTGGGCATTTTTGGACTTCCTTTTTTCTTTGAGTGCCAAAATCTTGAAAATTAATGTTGAGCCTTCTTAAATCAAACTTCAACTGCATAAATCTCCTACCCTTCTCTTTTCCATACTATTGTTCATAAATGTAGCTAAAAGTAGGTAAAACACTCCAATATCAAGTGGTGGGTAGGAATTTTAGATTCCCAATGGTTGGAAAGCTCCAAAATTTAAATAAAATCATGAGCAAGAGGAATGATGGTTACATAGGTGGTTTAGGGGTATGATGCCCCTGCATTAGAGTCCAATTTGATCTACCCTTCTACATTTTCTATCATAGAAAAGCTAAACAAAAACTAATTGTGTGCAAAATTGCACAACAAATACCTCTTTTCAAAATAGAAATTTAAGGGTTTGATGAACCTTTGATCTTAAGAACACACCAAGCCACTCCAAAAAACCCAATCCTTCTTTCAAGAAAAAGCTTCTTTGACCATCTTCAAGAACTTACTTTAGGTTTTGAAATTAAAATTTTCTTTTTGTTGCCTTTCAATTTCAAAAGTGCAAAAGGTAAAGTGGACAATGAATCTTCTCTTTCCAAATACACATGAACAACCTATTTCTGAAAATAACTCTTCTTTCTCCACTCAACAAATTTAAAAGATTATATCTATTTCCAAATCTAAACTTTTTGACCTTCTACTTGCCAAACAAGTCATCAAAATGCCTTTTTGTCAAGTAACAAATCTTTCAAACATGTACATAGACACACATTTGGCAACATCTATCCAACATTCTGGATGCAGATTTGGTCATATTTATTAATTAATTGAAGTTCAAAATCAACATCCAAAATTCTAGAGAGATAGTAAACACACAATCCAAGATATTTTTGCATTTATAACATAAAAATAATCTTTTTCAATGCTCATAATTCACTATTCTAAATTTGTCTAATGACTTTATTTTCTAAGTGAATTATATTATTTCTAAAAACTCCAAATTAAAGCCAAAACACATAGAAAACCCATTATGCATATTAAAAATTAAGTAAAACACATAGAATAAACACATTTTATTAGTTTAATTATAGGGAGTTTCTTGAATCACGCATAATTAAGAAAAATGGTTTCATAAGTATATAACATCACACATCTTATTACCCTGTTGTGAAACAAGATGCATATATGCACTCAAACAAATCTATGTAAACATCTTTGATCCACCATTGGTTTCCCTTGTGTCTTGCACACTAACATGCACTTCGAGCATATCCACATAATGATAGCCAAAATACATTATAATAAATAACCTATGCATGCATAGACTCATGTAAGACATATATATCTTGCAAATCACATCATATAAATCATATCTCAAACATGATCATCTTATTATAATATAATCACAGATAATTTAAAAGATGCATGATTAAACCATATTTAATTATAAATCAATTAATAAAACTAAACCATTGAAATTAAAAAAATAACATGAAAACATAAAAACTAAATAAACTAAATAGATCATAATAGTTCATTTATAGAATAATAATATGTGTATCATATCTAAACATGTAGGCATCCAATATAATCACAAAATAGCACAGATATAATTCGATACAAAACTGTGTACCAAGAATAACGGCAAAAATGCCTATATGCCTTACTTACAAATATTGTTATCTAGTTGCTTTAAAACTTTATTCTAAATGAGGATTGGTCTTCCAAAACTCTGATTCTATTGAATTAATTATTAAGACAATTTTAAAAGTTAATGGCAAAGTTACCATTTTCAGCTGATTGACCATAAATTTCATATATAGTTAAATCATTACCCATAATGTATATGAAAAATACATTTTTCAAAAGTCAAAAGTCAATGTTGGGCAATAAAAATAGGACAATTATTTACCACTTTTTGTTGTGGATGAGGTATAAAATTGCTATTGACTGTTTGACCATTGAAATAGATGATGTTTAAGTAGAGTGATTTGGCATATCATTCACAATTTGAAGAGACTCCAATATTTCAACAACATCCTTCATGAGTGGCCTAAATTTACGTTTTTGGCTAAGACATTGATAGGCCAAGTTTGCAACTTTCTGAGCTTCTTCCAAAAAATACTCTTTCTCCAGTCTAGGATCAAGTATCTGCAACAACTTCGTTTTGTTGTTAAGAAGTGGATAAGCCCACTCAACCAAGTAGCATTCTGTGCTAGGCCTTGTCTTATCAATAGACCGTCTACCAGTAAGCATTTCAAGTAATACTACACCAAAGCTGTACACGTCACTTTTGGCTGTCAGATGGCCTGTTTAATAAAAAGTAAAGAAATCACTGGGTAGTAGCAGATAAGTGACTCAAACATTCATCAAAATGGTCTCATCCTAAGAAACTAAAATAAATAGTTTGCAAAATTCTATTGTCATGATAAGTGATATAAAATAAACACATATTGTGGATAGGATATGTATAAGGTGCAGCTGAATCTAAAATATTACTATCCTACAAGCATACCACTGGTGACATACTCAGGATCTGCATAACCGTATGTACCCAAGGGAAGAGTCGAAACATGAGTCTGGTCACCTTCTGGCCCCACTTTCGCAAGACCAAAGTCTGAAAGCTTTGCCATATAATCCAACACCAGAAACGAAGCAAAATAAGTAGGGGGTTCCATTAGCATATAGTCAATGTGGGACTAAGGTGATTTTGGTTCTAAATTTGTTTCTTAGATAATTTTTCGACCAGGTCTCCAATCTCACATTAAAACATTGCATCAGAATAAAATATAGTTCAGTCTTTTAGTTCAAATGTTTTTGGAAATACAAACCTTATCGAGTAGAATATTTGATGTCTTAAAATCACGATAGATGACTGGCTTCTCAGCACAATGAAGAAAAGCTAACCCTTTGGCAGCCCCAAGTAAAATCTTCATTCTTCTTGACCAAGAAAGTGGAATAGACATCTCTGTTAGATCACCAAACAAACAACAGAAAAAGGAACATGTATCATTAGCAAACTGGCCAACAACTAGGGTAATCTAAAGCTTACTAATTCAAACCCGATTCATGAAAGTTAAAGAAAATAATATCTGCAATCCCAATAATTTTTTTTATTTGTTCTACAACTATATTGAGGATTACAAAACGGGATAGATTTCTGTATCAACCAACAGCTTAACAAATTAGAAACCACAATAAACATGGTTTTCCAGAGGTCAGAATGGCCCCAGTTTCCTCTTACAGAGTAAATTGGCTCATGATGAAGGGCCACGTTAAATGACCCCGTGTGATTCATGATCTAACCTCATAAAATAACAAATATTTACTATCTTTTGTTGTGAATGAGGTGTAAAATTGCTATTGACTGTATTACCATTAAAGTAAATGATATTTGAGTGTTAAACTACCCCATATGATTCATGATCTAACCTCATAAAATAACAATCTAAAACCAGTAGATGAAATCAAGTAGTCTGGCATCTATGAAGGAAACGGCAGAGGAAAAGAAACTCCCTACATTATTAGAAACAGAGCTTTGTGCTCTTTCCCATGCATACAAAAATTCTTTGACAGTTCAAACATTAAACCTGCTGTTACAAACAAAAACAGAATACATATATTTTTTGATTAAACAGAGCTGCTGCTCTTTATACATAAAACCCAAGAAAAACAAAGCATTTTCTTTTTGAGTCTGTGTCTGCTCTTTTATAAAAAACATACATAAAAGCATAAAAACAACAGGTCACATATTGACATAACTGCATCTGCCTTTAGAGTTGACTAAGTTTGGCATTAAGCCCTATGTTGAAGCACTCTATTTAAATATCATCCACTTCAATGGTCAAAATTAAGTCAAAGTGAATGATATTTAAGAACAGCTGTGTTGGAGAAGATGGACCATACGTAGAGGATGTTGGGCCATACCTTCAAAACTTACCTCTGCATAAATATTAATGAAACATGACAGAGAACAGAGAGGGTAGATTTTTTTTCTTTACAAAAGTCTTCACAACTGTTTGCAAAGCTGGAGGATAAACAGGGAAGATAATTCATTACGGTGGGGGATTAGTTGCTCCAACAAAAACCATACCAAAGTATAAAAAGCATTTTTTCAAATCCATCAATCCGTACCTTTAGATAATTCTATCATCTATATTATAGAAATTAAATGCATCAATAAACACCTTTCGATAATTCTATCAGCAAAATCTCACAATCTCTGAATAGTTTCTAACTAAAGATTAAGAATTTCTAGGTTTGCGGAGGGTTTCAAGTTTCAACCCCAAAAATACTCTAAGGGAAACCAACGAGGAGGAGGACTGTGTTTGAAAACTGGTCCAGATTAAAGGAAATTACAAAAGAAGAAACAGAAAAGAAGAACTTACAAAAGAAGAAACAGAAAAGAAAAACTTACTTTGAAGTAGATGATTTTCAAGACATCCTTTAGCCATAAACTCATAAACCAGCACTCTGTCTTTACCTTCACAGCAATAGCCAATAAGTTTCACCAAATGAGGATGACTCAACTGCCCCAGCATCATGACTTCTGTCTGCAACCAACCAAATATGATTAAGATGAGAATTAAGCTCCCAAAACCACTTAAATTCAGAAGGGTTATAAGTTTACCAGCCATTCTTTGTGGCCCTGATGACCATCTAGATCAAGGACCTTGACAGCAACAGGCTGGGCTTTAAGCCCTATTTTCATGTCCTCATCAACAAAACCCTTGTAAACTCTGCCAAACCCTCCATTCCCCAATAGAAAATCTAATCTGAAGTTTTTTGTAATTGTTTGAAGCTCATTTAACGTGAAAACAAACGCATTGGAAACAAAATTCTGTCTCAAGACTTCAACCTCATTTCTGGGTGATGACGGATTACCGCTTTCATTGCTGTCTATTGTAACTTGCTTATCAATTGGAGCTGGTAGGGCTGATAACCAAGCACAAAAGCACAGAAATTACACATTCGGATCAATACATACATAAGACGTGATATAGATCAACATCCACATTGATCAACACCACATATATCAGTACAAAACATGAAATAATCAATACCCGTATTTCTAAAATCATAAGACGCAAAACCATAAATACTAATGAATCAAGAATAGGGAAAAAAACTCACATTGTTTGCTAACGTTATCAAAGGGGTACTGTTGATCTCCGATCCAACAGCCTTTAACTAAATTCTGTAAGAATTGCATTGTTTAGTTGAAAATGAGAATGTTCTTTGTACAGTTGAAATAGTTGAGTCAGAAAAACATTTTATTTTAGATTGCAAAGTTAATAGCGGTATAATTATAATACAATTTAAATCTGCAGAGATACTTTCACAGCAGTTTCTTTAGAGGATATGTTCAAAGATCTACAGAGATACTTTAATAATAGTTTAAAAGAAAAAAATTGACAAAATAAATAAAAAAAAATCAACAATAAAAAAGACTAGAATGTTCTTTGTACAGTTGAAATAGTTGAGTCAGATAAACACTTTGTTTTAGATTGCAAAGTTAATAGCCGTACCATTCTAATATAATTTAGACCTACAGATACTTTAGTAGCAATATCAAGTTTGAGAAAGTTCTATCTAAATATCCAAATACTTTCACAGCATTTTCTTTGGAGGATATGTTCAAAGAGATACTTTAACAATAGTTTAAAAGAAAAAAAATTGAATCAATCATATCATCAAAATAAATAACAATAAAATCAACAATAAAAAAAACTAAAATAATTGAATCCCATAATTTAAACTTTCTTTGACCAAATAAACATTAAAAACCTTCTATTATATTCTCTGTACTTGAGTAGCTAAGAGGAAATCCACGCGTGAATGGGAATACAAAATGTAGCCTAAAAATTATCGCTTGTAAACACTGGTTTTTTGGGAACGGTGGGCCGTTAAGGATCCATTTTCTTCCAATTGAAGGTCCCACTTCACTATAAAAATAATAAATACGAATATTAGTGGTCTTCATTATTCCCTTAGGTACTCTTCACTTGGTCTAGTCTTTGTTCTTTTCTTGAATTTCTTACGTCATCTTCCAATAGCCTAGAAATTGCTATACACCTCATAATGTGCAAGGGATTGAAAATTAGAAATGACACGTTAATATAGGATAATAGCGGTTATCGGTTTAAATTTTGGTAATTTTTAATGAAAAAGATTATATAGTAAAATAATGTGTTAAATATATTGTTAAATCTTTAAAAAATAGGTTGTATGGGATTACGTCCTCAAGTTAAATTGATAAGTCATGATAAAAATTAAATATATGATAAAGCTATAAAATGAAAGAGTCTATGGCTCTATAAGGAAAACAATCCTCAAGTCAATAGATTAACATAAAAACTAAAACAAGAATTAAGCCACAATGGCAACACTAATATTTGGAAGAAGTTCTTGAGAATTAAGATTATCCCATCCACTAGGTATGTCAGTGATACCATCCATAAGTTCCCACCCTCATTTCTTCTTCCTCAAGAGCCTCTTATAGTTGATTTTGTGCAGATCTCTATGGAGAGATAGGAAGCTAAAGATGACGGATTTTGCCTTAGTCAAGAGGAGCCCAAACATGCTGCTAAGAGGACACAGAGGAGTGGTGTGGAGGTGGAGACCAACCTCCTTGTTAACTAGATGAGTAAGGATGAAGAGAGGTCCAACCAATCTCCTATCTTCTAGGTAGGGTGGTGGCTCTTCGATGACTTTTCCAATGATGGTGTGAGGACTCCAAGTGATTATGTCTCCTATCTTGGCAAGGGGATCTGGTATGGGATGGCGAAGGTGACACCATAGCCATAGTGCAAGGGGCATTCCCTTAGTGGTCCAACAATATTTGGAGATGGTGAAGCTCTAGCACAACCTTGTTAGTTTGAACTTGTATCTACGTGAGCACATTAGAAATAACCAACAATTTGGAGTGAAAAGTAAAATTAGTATCCATAATGTAATAAAAAAAATTAACATAATTTATATCGTTTCAAATGTAAAATAGAATATCCAATTTGAAAGCATGCCACTACTAATAAAACTCATTAGAAAATTTGGCCTCATCGCCCATAATGGAATTGTGCCAAATGAATAATTTAGGTTGTAAGGGTTAGAAAAAATCATGTATCCAATGCCAAGCATCTTGGGCATGGGCACAATACAAGAAAAGATAGAGAAGGGTTTTAGACTTCCCACAAAAATGACATCTTTGATTAGAAATGTAAAGATGAATAAATGAGTGCTAATTGGTAGGCCATAGTATAGAAAACACTAGGCAAATTGAGCAATTTTAGGCTCCAAAATAGCTTTCCATATTGTCTAAAATCTTTTGGCATAAATGTAGCTAGAGGAATTTTAAGATGTTAGAGTCATTGGACTCCAAGATCTCTAGGATCATCTGCAACACAAAAATAACCTTCCACAAGAGAGAAAAGCAAGAGGATAAATTGTCTGATTCTGGTGCAATTTGATATTGATATTGATTGATATTTCACAATGGATGATATTGATATATAATATCTTGATGTTAAAAATGACTACAAAATGTGCATCTTATATATGCATGAAGTAGAGATAGGCCAAAGGTCGACTAGTGGATAAAAACCAACTATATGACAAATATTAAATGCATGTAGAGAAACTAGATGAACATTATTGAATGCACTTAGACACCACTAATAAATGTATGCAAATATTAAATGTCCTAAGGAGAAAAAGTAAATGCTCCTAGTGCAAATTATTAAATGCTCCTAATGACTCCTAAGTAAGCTTAAGTGGACTAGTGTGAAGAGGACCTAGGAAATGACTAACTAGGTAATATCCCCTTTTACACTAACAACCCCCCTTAAGTGTAACTTAGGGAGAAGAAAACTAAGCATGACGATGCAAAAATACATCAATGCATGAATGGGTCCCAACTACTAGGCCATATTAGGTACCCATGTACAAATAATCTCTCACAAATGGAGTAAAGGAGAAAACCCAGTGGGACAAAACTCCTCCCCAGCAGAGAGAAAATGTGAAAAAAATGATGGAATAAGTGATGGAAGGAGGACTCGAGACCCTGGGCTAGGACTACATCCATCACAAATATACAATCAAAGAACTCCCCTGAAGAGAGAAAGAATGATATGATAGATCCCCCCACAAATAAGTAGCTCATGTTCCAATGAATGCTTGAAGACAAAATACAATCCATTACCTACAAACAACATATCTCCCCTTGGGAAGAAACAAATCCAATAGTGGATGTATAAGCAACTCCCACAAAGAATACGAAAAGGGAATCCAAATCAATATGTGTGTCTCAAAATACAACTCAAGTGACCTCGTGCTGGAAAATGATGTCTTCTCCAAATCAGGAATGAAATGCCTAATCAAAGAAGTAGAACTAGGAGAGGAAGGATATGGAACTACATCTGAAAACATTGAAGATGTGATGACATCATTACCATCAAAGAAGAGAGATAACCCCTTAAATGTGTCCTCCAAATCATCAATGTGAGACTCCACAAACAAAGATGTAATGTTTGATAAACAGGAACCCCTATGAGGTGGATCAGGAAGACTGAAATGATCTTGCTGGAAAGAATCACTAGAAGCTCTCAAAGAAGCATCTCTGAACTCTGACGTAGCAACATGTGATGGAGAGGAGATCTCAATGCATGTCTTTTGACTACATTGATCATCCATGAATGATGTGTCCACACAAGATGTTTGAGTGTGAATATCAATTATATCTGTAGATGTTGGATTAGAAGAATCTAGCAAATTGATGCCATTTTCAATACACAACTGTTCTAATTGATGAAGCTTAAACAAGAGAGTTAGATCATCAAGTCATTTTAGCATGCATTAATCTATGGTATGCCTTTTTCTCCCACAATAATCATGACTTTCCAAAGATTAGGAGCCATGATTACAACTAGGAAAAACAAAAGATCACCATAAGAGCACCCTCCAAATTCACTCAATCATGAGTAGCCCCCAACAAGATATGATCATGGCACTTTATATTTAGTGCAATTACAATTGCCACAAGCCAAAACAACAAAGTGGTCTTTGATTTTGGTACAATGCAAATGGCAAAATTAGGATATAACTAAAAGTACAATTTCTAAGAAAAAATAGATCAAACTAATTATAGATATGAGAAGTACTCTAAAAAAATGCACTGCCAAAAATATTTCACCAAAAAATGTTACCATATGAGCCCAAACGAAGCCCCGAAAGGTCTGAAAACGGGAATTGCTCAACAATAGTGATGAAAAACTACAATTTATGGACAAACCAAGCACCAAAACCAAAATCTTATTGCACCACTATGAAACCTACAACATTGTGACCCAAATTACAAAAAAAATGCTTGAAAAAAGGAGCAAAGATGAGCAAGTTAGATGCCTACAAAGTCTGAGTGTCAAATCAAAAATTGCAATGAGAGGAGGGTAGATTCAAGGGTTTCAAATTGATGATGTCACTTCTGATGCAGTGCTGATTTTAGTAGTCCACCAAATGGAATATGCTATTTTGACAGAATATTCTCACCAAGTCAAAAATGCTTGTGGATTCTCCTGAAACTGCTAGTTTACCTGAAAACTGCATGTAAAAGGAAAAAAACTGCCTAAATTTCATGGGAAACTACTGCCGAGTATATGAAGGTGGTTTGATGGTTGGAATTAGGGGAATATTCCCCTACGATTTGTTGAGATTCATTGCACGAGCTATTTATAATTATTGTTGGTTCAGAGATTCAAATCCATTGGTTCTTTGAATGGTCTGCAGGTTGTTTTGAGGGGTCGTTGGAATTATTTTACACTCTATATATGTACTTTGATTGAATGGAGTTTAAACGGACTCCCAATTACGCTATTAGGTGGGAGACGCATTACGTAGGTGGCACAAAAAGTGCCATGTGGCGCTTGGTGGACCATGCAGATACCTTGCCCTATGTAGAGGGTATGGCCCCTACAAAAAAAATAATCCATAGATATTTTTTAAACTAGGAGTTCACATTCTAGAGGAGCTGGGTGATAACCAGATTTGTGGTATTTGTGGATTGGATTTGGGTAACAAGTGGGATGGTGTTGTTAGGTGGTTGAGAAGTTTTGGGATTATCTCTAGGGAAATTAAACAATAATGAGGAGTTTGGGGGAACAAACTGTTGGCAAGAGACACTATATGGATTCATGGTTGTTGTCATTGATGGCAACAAAGGTCATCCCACATATTCGCAAGTCATAATGTGTCTCTACCGGAAGTCAGAATAAAGATTGTTGTGGTCCGGTGAACAAGAACAGAGCATGTGGCAAGGTTCGACAGATTGATCCGGATCTCTCAGAGGAAGTGTCTTGGTGCAGTGCGGATTTGGGGAAGTCAAGAGGACTACCTTGAGTGGTATATTCCAAGGATTTAGCCTCCGGTGATGGACAAAGAAAAAGATATGAATAGTTGAGTACCGGATTCCTGAGAGACAGTGAAAACAGAGGAAGAACTGACTGACAGAGTATCAGACTACTTTCCGGATGTGTTACTGTTGATGATAAAGGTTGTGAAGGCATGAATCATGTTTGGCCGACATGATTAATGATATCTACTAGTATATGCTTGATCCGCATTGCTTGGTGAGCAAGGATTCAGCTGACAAAACAAAGTTTGTAAGAAACTAGACTGTTCCGGATGCCGACTAGAAAGGTGATGAAATTACTTGTGCGGATATATATATAGAGGATGGATTTAGTTGTGAAAGTGTGAATGAATGAATACATATGCGAATAAGTCCAGAACAGAGCAGAAGTAGCAAAAAGGATCCGGTATGTGAAAGATAGCAGAATAAAGAACAGAGGAAAGATGAAGTGCAGCAGATCAGTGTACTGAGCCTAACCGGAACTGAACTCCAGCATATGCAGATGCTTCCAATCAGTTCAAGACTGTGATTCTTATCACTTTGTAGACAGTGTGTCTTCTTGTAGGCAGTGGGCCTCTTGTGAGCAGTGTGCTCGGGCAGTGAGCCCTAATTGGCAAGTGCCATTTTGTAATTTCCTATTCTTCTAACAGAGAATAATTTTTGGGTTAATCACCCCGTGGTTTTCTCCCTTAACAGGGTTTCCACGTCAAAAATACTGTGTCATGTGTTTCTTATTTCATGGTAATGTTTTTGTGTTTAATTCAATGCTGCATTAATTAATAAGAAAGTTCAAAAAGGGAAATAATTAGGATAACTGATTCACCCCCCCCTCTCAGTTATCAACAATTGGTATCAGAGCTAAGTTCCTCCTAATAGAGCCTAACAGCTTGAGGAAGATCTGGGAACTCAAATGGATGCATATGGTTTAAGGGAGCAACTCAAGACTGCCCTTGAGGATCTTGAACAGTCAAATTCTAAAGTCAATGAATTAAAAGAAAGACTCAAACAGGCTGATGAATTCATGAGAGAATTAAAAGACAAATTAAGTCTCTCTATGAAAAAGAGAAAGGAGCTGCTCCAACAGTTGGCAAGACAAAGTGAAGAAAGCAATACAAATGAAGAATTGACTGAGCAAACCAAGTTATGTGAAAAGTTATCAAAAGAAGTCATTATGTTAAGACATGAAATGGAATCAGGAACTATAAAGTTTACTCAAGAGATTGAAGAAAAAAGAAAGGCTGAAGACAATCTAAGACAATCTCTTAAAGAAAAATCAGAAGAATGCCACCAGATGGATAGGATTATCAGACATCTTGAATCTGATCTTGAAGATGCCAAAGATAATGAAGAAAAACTTGAGGATCAAATTGCCTCTCTCAAAAGAGACCTTCAAACAGCAAATGAATATAAAGAGAAATTCAAGATAAGTTCTGCTCAACTTGAAGTTCTTCTTGGAAGTCAAAAGAGGACAGATGACAAGTACGGTTTGGGATATGAGAAAGGAGAAAGCTCCGGATCCGGTTAGAAGAATCTTGGATCAGAAAATCCAAGGAGCAGGCCTAGAAGACCTCCGGTAAGACAGCCAAATGCTCAAAGATATCCATCCTTCAATGGATACTGCCACAGCTGCAACCACTTTGGTCACAAAGCTAATCAGTGCAGAATGAGAATGAATCAGATTAATTCATCCTTCTCTGGACAGTGCTTCAACTGCAAAAGGTATGGACACAAATCCCATGAATGCAGAATTATGCAAGTAAACAAATCATTCAAAGGTAGATGCTTTACATGCAATAGAGTAGGCCATATGGCTAATCAATGCAGATCAAGAGGATATCAGTCAAATATGCAAAGAAATGTTATTTGCCAAATCTGCAATAGGTCCGGTCATAATGCTAAAGTCTGCAGAAACAAGAATCAGGACAAAAGAGGTCCGGTGTATAATCAGAATCAAGACAAGGGTAAACAAAAGATGAATGCGGATGAAGTTAGGAATCAGATGAGCAAGATTTGGGTGAAGAAAAGTTCAGAGAATGTAGAGGTTGGATCCGCACCAGACACTGGTGCTGATATTTCTTCCAGAAATTAAAAAGTGAGCTCAGGCTCAGGGGGAGACTCAAAGAAAATCCTGTTCCCCCAGCCAAACAAGTGGTGCCGGATGTGGCACAAGATGCGGATTAAAGGGTTTGCAGATATGAGTCTTGAGATGCTTCAGTCAAATTTTCAGAGGTCCGCATGGAGTTATGAAGAAGCTGTGATCGATCAAGTAAGACCTGTTCAGGGAGATGCTCCGGTATGACAAAGGATTACAAAAAGGTCCGGAGAGATCCGGAAGTCCACTATCTTGTTCTGCGGATTGGACAGAGTGTTTGGGATGTTCTTGTAATATGTTACCTCGATTTATTCATGATTGAAAGATCCGGATGATATTCACAGATCAGGACTAATCCGGGATACTCCAAGCTATCCAGACAAGGCAAACCGGAATAATGTAGGTGAAGCATTTATTACAGACAGATATTAGGGTTTGCGGAGCAATTTAAGGGATTTCTCAAAAGTCATTTGCTCATTCTGCACTCAAGAAGAAGCGAAAAGTGGAGCTCTGCAACAAGATTCATCAAGCACACCAAGGATCTCCTGCCGAAGTCATTGCATAAAGAAATCAATCCAACCACTCCGTGCAAACCGAAGGCGCATAAGGTATTCTCCGTTTTTCATTATCTCACTGCAAATCTTTGAAGAATGGCTACTCCAAATATAGTTAAGATCTCTGATAGACCTCGCCCCACATTCAAGAAACATCCTTACAAATCATTGGAGGTAGATCCACTAGGAGCCTTCTCTAGTGTTCCTCATGGTGTATTGCATACGGAAGATATTAGGGTTTACATCCATGCGAATCTTGAAGACTTTAGAGAATCAAAACTGATGGATATCTATCACAAACAATTGATAGATGACTCCTTTGAGATCAAACCTCAGTATAAAGCCATCCAGGACAAACACTTTGCACAGTGCATTCATTTCCCCTATTTTGAAGAAGATGAATGGGTCCGGTATGTACTAAGTAGAGTACATGACAACTTCCTATGGTTGAACAAGCCCTTCAAGATCACCAAGGATGCAATTAGGGCTGTAACCGGTCTGCACTCATCCGGTGGACTACCTGTTCTCAAATCTGTCAAAAATCAGACAGTCAGTGATGCAACCGGATCCAAGTTTGACAAGAGAGCTATGACAGTTGATGACATCACTGAACCGGATGTCAAATTTGCAGCTATGATAATTGGTTACAAAATCTATCACTCCAGTAGGGAAAATTCAGTACCAGGAACTGCAATCTACACAGCTTATCAGATGTTAAAGGAGAATGCAGACTATGACTTGTGTGAGCTTCTAGTAAACCAACTCTTTGAAAATCTGCAGAAGATTAAGAAGGACAAGAAAAACTCCTTCAAGTATGGCAATCTGATCCTTTGTCTCTTCTTTTACTACATGAATGAGCTTCCCGGATCCAGTGGATGGATATGGCAGAATGACAAACCGGTTGCCATCCAAATCAGAGACTATTTGCATGGACTTGGGGATGCAAAAGCAAGAAATACAGCTCTATGGGGTTACTTCAAGAACTTCCAAAGCATGATGCATGCAAGAGAAAGAATACCCCAATCCCTTGTTGAAAAGTACAAAGACACAGTATGCTTCATGGTAGAAACAGATCAGTGTCTGATGGAGGCAGTGGAGCCAAGGACTGTCTGGATCATGCCCATGGGGTATGAAGTGGATGAACAGATAGTAGAGCTGCATGTTCAACACATGCTAAGCCAGCCCAAAGATCCTAAGGCAGAAAGGTTTGGAACCTTTGAGGAACTGAGTGTAAAGTTACATGTAGAACTCAGGGAACCGGAGATAAAGAGGAAGGTAAGAAAAGAAGTTGAGCATATTGCTCAAGGCCTAGGCATCTCAAAAGAGGCACTTGATGCCAGCCGGGAAAAGAGGAGGAAGGCTGAGGAAGAAGAGAAAAGTAAAGAAAGTGTTCTGGTTGAAACTCCCACCCGGACCAGATCATCAAAAAGATCTGCACCTCCCACAACCAAAAGTTCAAAACCGGAAGTCCAGGCATCCGGTAAAAGATCCAAGACAAAAGCCACAAGGGCTTATGAAAGCCAAAAGGATGAAGAGGAAACAGAGTCAGATGAGGGAGTAAAAGAAGTAAAGAAGTAGAAGAAGAAAGGATCCGGTAAACCCTCCACAGGCCAAGACAAGGATGAAATGGCAGAGGTATCTGTTGAAAAGCCCACTCTGTCTCTAGAGAGTGTAATCAAGTCAGTCACGGTAGATGGAAACCTTCAACCAATGACTGAATTTTATGATGACTACAATGAGGCTGACCAAAAGGTTCTGCAGGAAGCCACAGTCAAATATCTGAACATATACAATAAGGCCTTCATTGAGATCATATCTCTTATTCCTAAAAGCCTAGAAAAGGAATTAGAAATAAGAAAGAATAATGCTCATGCTAAAGATCTTGAGATCCGGGAGCAGATAGCTATTCAGCTATATCCTCAAATTGATCCCAAGACAATGAACATTATCTTCAAAGACTGCAAAGATGAGTTCAGAAGTAAAGCCAGGATGAATCAACTCATGCTTGGTGAGACTGACAAAGTGGCCCAAGAGACAGAAGAGATCCTCCGGAAGGCCTTCAAAAGGTTCAATCTTCCTGTTGTAGAGGACTTAGGTGCAGAAACAGCTGCGGATTTGGAACCATCTATTCCGGAAGAAGTGGGCCCTGAACAGACAAACATCTCTCCTCCGGTTTCCCCTACAGTCTCCGGATCCAAAGAAGAAGAGAAACTACAGGAGAAGGAAGCAGGGGTGAAAGATAAAGAGGTTGACAGTTCCCAGACTGCAGAAGAAAAGAAACATCTGTCTCCGGCAAGAGACACTGCACAAACTGTTCAACAATTTTTGAGCAAAGCCACTATAGAAATTGATGAACCGGACCTACTCAAAGGACCATTAGATTTTGACTCTTTGTCACCGGTGCAAACAATGAAAATAGCCTCATTTGCAAATGAGAAAGTCAAAGAGAAGCTGCTGAAATCTCACATGGAAGACTGTGAGCTTATGGAGGTAGCATTTGGAGTGCTAGAAAAGATCATGCCATCCTTTCAAAAGGATCCCACAGCCTCCTCTTTCGGTAATCTTAAAACCTTAGTCAGCAGTGTTAGTACACATTTTGAATCTCTAGAAAAATCTGCTGAAGAAAAGGTCCGGAAGGAATTTTTGGATAAGAGATTTTCAGAAATATTAGAATTAATCTCTAAAGATAGGAAGATTGTGAGTATTGGAATAAAGAGCTTAGAGAATGCTCTTAAGGATGGCGGTGACATCTACAAATTTTGTATATCCTGGCCAAAGGCAACAGCAGCAATTGATAAGAAAATAAAAGAGGAACAGGACAAGCTACAAAGCTTATCTCAAAATTTTGATCCTCTCTCTTCCTCCATAATAAATCAAGAATGTCAGACTATTGCAGTTTTGAATGAAATAAAGAATCTTGAGAAGGAAAGGAAGAATATCACTAACCGGATGGGAGAACTTAGAAGGATTATAATCCCTAAGTTGGAAACCATGCATGAGGCCATCAGTGATGCTCAGACCACCGCCCAAACAAAAGATCCGACAGATATCAAGCGGGCAGAAGCTTTTGCATTTTTGTTGAGTGGTCACATTTCAATTTTGGATAGAATGAAGCAAAGTTGGGCGACTGAAATGATCCAATTGCAGACATCCTTTGTAGACATTCTTCAGTATATGTGAGTATGTAAATATGCGGATATATATAGAAAATTTTTGAAAATTTTGGTGTGCGGACCCTACCCTTTGCCATTGATGTCAAAGGGGGAGTGAGGAGCAGTGAAAAATGAGGAATCCAACTAAGGGGGAGTTCCGGAAATTGTATATAAAGACAGAGCATCAGCAAAGGGGGAGCATAGTGTAAACACTTAGTCATTTTTCACTAAGTGTTGCCATCAATGCCAAAGGGGGAGATTGTTGGCAAGAGACACTATATGGATTCATGGTTGTTGTCATTGATGGCAACAAAGGTCATCCCACATATCCGCAAGTCATAATGTGTCTCTACCGGAAGTCAGAATAAAGATTGTTGTGGTCCGGTGAACAAGAACAGAGCATGTGGCAAGGTCCGACAGATTGATCCGGATCTCTCAGAGGAAGTGTCTTGGTGCAGTGCGGATTTGGGGAAGTCAAGAGGACTACCTTGAGTGGTATATTCCAAGGATTTAGCCTCCGGTGATGGACAAAGAAAAAGATATGAATAGTTGAGTACCGGATTCCTGAGAGACAGTGAAAACAGAGGAAGAACTGACTGACAGAGTATCAGACTACTTTCCGGATGTGTTACTGTTGATGATAAAGGTTGTGAAGGCATGAATCATGTTTGGCCGACATGATTAATGATATCTACTAGTATATGCTTGATCCGCATTGCTTGGTGAGCAAGGATTCAGCCGACAGAACAAAGTTTGTAAGAAACTAGACTGTTCCGGATGCCGACTAGAAAGGTGATGAAATTACTTGTGCGGATATATATATAGAGGATGGATTTAGTTGTGAAAGTGTGAATGAATGAATACATATGCGAATAAGTCCAGAACAGAGCAGAAGTAGCAAAAAGGATCCGGTATGTGAAAGATAGCAGAATAAAGAACAGAGGAAAGATGAAGTGCAGCAGATCAGTGTACTGAGCCTAACCGGAACTGAACTCCAGCATATGCAGATGCTTCCAGTCAGTTCAAGACTGTGATTCTTATCACTTTGTAGACAGTGTGTCTTCTTGTAGGCAGTGGGCCTCTTGTGAGCAGTGTGCTCGGGCAGTGAGCCCTAATTGGCAAGTGCCATTTTGTAATTTCCTATTCTTCTAACAGAGAATAATTTTTGGGTTAATCACCCCGTGGTTTTCTCCCTTAACAGGGTTTCCACGTCAAAAATACTGTGTCATGTGTTTCTTATTTCATGGTAATGTTTTTGTGTTTAATTCAATGCTGCATTAATTAATAAGAAAGTTCAAAAAGGGAAATAATTAGGATAACTGATTCACCCCCCCTCTCACTTATCAACACAAACCATATTGGTTAATAGGATTCCGCCTGTTCCAATAGAACTAGTGTTATCATTGACCAATTGAGCAACACTTGTAGAGAGATGAGAACAAGTGAATGTTGAGATAGAAGGAGTTGGCATTGATAACAATAATTGACCTTGAGTTGTGTTTAAATGTGATTCATTAATAGTTTTTGCACATCTAGCTAGCAAATGAACATTGTCAAATTCATAATGTGAGATATGCTACATAGAATATCCACACCATGTGAATCACTAGTTAGCAATCTTCAGAGGTTTTCCAAGAGTGGGACAACCTTGACAGCTTGGTGCTTCATACCTAAAAATTCTTGAAAGTCAGCCAGATAATTGTCCAATGTCTTGATTTGAGTCTGGGGTACACTAGTTGTGGGCATGTCTATATGAAGAGTCCCTCTAAAAGATAGTTATCTAGGGATTGCAAGGGTGTTAGAGGAAGAAAAGAGAGGTTGTTGGACTCTAGAGTTTCCCATTGAGAAGTTGAAGATGCTTGTTTCTGGTTGCATGGAGCTAGATGTCACGTCTTAGACCTTGTGTTTGATTTCATTACATTAATGCATAGGACTATTGGACACCAACTGATGATATTTGATAGGGATATATTACTTGGCTTATGATTATGTCACTTCATCTATATTTTCGGAACTAACCTATTGACAGTGGAAAGTGAGTGGGTTTGACTGTAGGTTGTCGAAGGCAAGAACATGGCTCAGCAAGAGGGGACATAGCCACTTGGCAAAAATTGATGGGTTTTATTTGGTGTCACACACTCATGTAGTTTTACATTATTGTTTCAATGAATGGTTGCCTATTGCTCTTTGTTTGATAATGTCGCTATCTTGCATTGCCTCTATGCTCGACTTCGATGCCTATTTTGACAAAATAAATAAGTTAGTTTTATAATTTGATCTTAATAGATATAAGGAATTAAAATATTATTTCAAAGTAAAATAAAATACCTATTTTTCATTTTATTATATAAAATTATGAAAGGTTAATTATTATTTTTCCTACCTTGGTAATTAAATAAAAATAAGAATCTTAAAATTATATTAAAAGTAAAAAAAAAAGAAAATAAATTTTGCATGAAATGGGTGAAAGGAGGAATTAGGTTTTTTCATTCTTTTAAAAGGAAAAGCAAATAAGGAAAAAGAAGAAGAAAAAAAGAGAGGAAAATTAAGAAAATACAGAGCTTAAGAAGGAAACGTCTGAGGGAATCTACGGGAGGAGGATTCCATACGGGTAGCAATCCAGTACTTTAAGAGGATTCCATACCGGTAGCAATCTGAGTATTTCCCTATTTCTCTTTTATAATGTTACTTGCCTGTCAAAACAATAGTACTCTGCTACAATTTGATCTTGATTGAAAACCATATAAAGACTGGAATATTATTGTTGTGGTCTGGGTATTACGTTTTGGACTGTAGTGCCTTCATCCCTCACCAACATCTTGTATATCAATCAACCCGATGGTTGTTAAAGATTGGCTTCCTTAGTTGCTAAAATACTCTTAATTCATTCTTCACCTTAGATCTCCCTACTGAATGAGAAAACTCCTTAAGAAGATCATGTATCAGCTTGCATAAACCTAGATCTAGACCCTTCTTTTAAGATTTTCTGCATGGTTATGAGCATTTGACTTTTCCAAATGGTTGTAGTTGTATTATAGAACTACAAGCTACGTCCAAATCGCCCTCTCCTTAGATCAACAGACCTCTAAGTTTATTCCCAAATATGCAAGTTTTTATTCTTTCTTTTATCTATTTTTTAAACATTGATGTAGGGTAAGTGCAAAAAGATGGGGGGCCAAAAAGTGGCCAAATGGTTTTAAAAAAAAATAATACATAACGCGAGCGCGTTATGAACCACTATAAATAAAAAAAAGGCTTGTCATTTCATTTCAGTTTTTCTCCTCTATCCCCGCGGCTTGCAAACCCTAGGAAGTGCGCTCGCGTTTTGGAAAAGCCAATTCAACACCAAAATCTTGCTGATTCATCGCCAAAATGCCACCACGACGTCGAGCACGCCAAAGGAGTGAGTTTTATTTATTTATTTGTTTGAATTTGCTTCTAAATAGGTAGGTTTGAGTTGTTTTTTGATGTATATTTCGTTAATTGTCAGGAAATGTTAATGCACCTCCTCCTCCTCCTCCTCCTCAAAATCCACAAAATCCTGCAAAATAACAACCTCCTCCATCCATTCCTCGACATGCCTCTGGAACACAAGAAAATATAATGGGGCAAATTGAAAACAATAAAAAAGATATTGAAGATATAATTGCAAGGTTGCAAAGATCCTTCCACTTCAACCTTGCATAGGTCCACGCTTGCTAAATCTCTTGAATCTATGTTATCAAATGTAGATTCAATTAGCAAGCAAATAACTAGTTGGACGGATAAGAGGAGAGAGTTTAGAGATTATTATGTAGACAAGCTGTCATACCAAGATGTGAAAAAATTACAAATCACAAAATTAGACTTGTGTTCGATTTTCACAAACCCACAAACAAATCAACCTCCACCCATTACATGCAAGAGGTTCCCTATCCATTGGTGCAACAACCAAGCGATAAGGGACAATTTTGGGCAGAGGTGGTGGATGGTTTTTGACCATCCTCCATGCAATAATAATGAGGTCCCGCAATACTTTTTGAGGAAACTCTATTACGAGTTTGTCCTCAATAAAGTGCCAAACTATTTTGATATGCGGGACTTCCAAGGTAGAGGTGGGGGGTCAGCATAAGATAGACCAGGGGCACGTCTTGACCCACAACGGGTAGTGAGATGAGTAATCAGCAGACCATTGTTGGTAGTGAGCTGCCCCCTTATCAGTGAGGCGTTCAACACTGACCTCAAGATTCGTGACATGGTAGTGAGCCTCTCGTGGATCTGGGTTAAGTTTGATGTTTGTAGCAAGCGTTGACAGCTCGAGCTTTTGGCGCAATGGCAAACGATTCCAACAATTGGTATTAGAGCCTTGGGTCACGGGTTCGAATCCCTCGGGTTGCGTTGAGGGGGGATTGTTGGCAGTGAGTTGCCCCCTTGTCAATGAGGCGTTCAATGCTGACCTCAGGATTCGTGACATGGCAGTGAGTCTCTTGTGGATCTGGGTTAAGTCTGACATTTGTAGCGAGTGTTGACAGCTTGAGCTTTTGGCGCAACGACAAACAATTCCAACAGATAGATACCGTCCTGAGTGAGACTTTCGGCCTTGATACTCAGGTAAATATTAGCAAGTTTATTGAATTTAATTTATTAAATTTCATTTTTGAAATGCAAGATTAACTAATTTAAATTGATGATTTTAATGAAATTTCAGGGTCATAGCGTCGATGCAGTTTTCAGTGGTTCGCCACCTACATTTTACACTAGATCATCTACTGTCGGGGTATGTAACTAGTAAACAATTATAAATATTACATGTGAATAGCATCATTATATGAATGGTATTCTAATATCTGATTTTGGATGTTGAATAGGTTAATATTGTAGATTTCATGGCAACACCTGCTAGCGGTGGTGGACTTCAAAGCTTTATAGAGGTAATAAAATAAATAGTTTAATGAATGAATTATACTTACTAGATTTTTGTATGTGACTTGTGTGCTTTATTGTGTGTACTTCCATGTTTAGATGAACATGTGTGTATGTTAGGAGCCATGATTTGCATCACTATTATAGTTTTCGTAATTGAATAATGTTGTTTTATTTCCAGATGATGCAGGCTATGGAGACACCTCCCCATGTTCAGAGGGCAATGGAGCATGGTGTGGCCTCTGCGATTCATAGCTCCATGGCATTGACAGGGGTATGAGGTAGATTAGTAAATTTCAATTTACATTCATTGTTATAGTTGTCTATTTTTGAAAAATCAAAAGATTATTGATTTGAAGTTTAATTTCTATCTAGATGGTTTCTATAGGACATGACATCACCATGGCCTATTCCTGCTATTGAGGCAAGTGAGGAGACAGATTATATGTTAGCGGTAAGTGATTATTTTGTTAAATGTTTCATTTTTTATAACATGTAATTTCTATATATTAATGTCTATACTTTTTATTGTAACAACTAAAGATGCAGGAAGAACTAAATAAGAGGAGTAGCCCTCGAGTTCGTAGTAGACCACCCACATGCGTGTCTCCATCCCCTAGAAGATCAAAGGCTGCCCATGATCTATTCTCTTCACCAGCCAGAGGGGAATGGCTTTTTATTGTGTTCCTTTGTTGTATGCCTATAAGGCATTTGTGGACATATATTTTGTATTGTATATAGTTCACATTATATGCCTATATGGCATTCTTGTAAGCCTATATGGCTAATTTGTATATATGTTATACTTATATCGACAGATATTGATGTATGCCTATATAGATATTTGGTTAATACAAATCTTTTTTATTGATGGTGTCCATACTTGCATTATAAATCCACGTTTGAATGGATATTTGTAGATGGCTACTTCAAATATTTAAAGTCCAATTGTATTACATAGGATGTTTGTTGATCCAATAAGCTAGCTATTATTATTCAAGTATCACCTAAACTTCATTTTGGAACTAAAAGATAAAAGTTGTATTTAAAAAAAAAATGAATCATCATGTTGAACAGAAAATATTAATATTCTTTATGAGTAGCATAGAATGTCAACTATATGCAATACAAAAAAATGAATCATCATGTTATTCTTTATGTTTGAGATCTTGAAAATGACTAAGTCTGGTAGGCTGATATCCTGAAACACTAGGATGAATATCCAAGTCATTAGGATGATTGTGCCTTGAGAAAAAGTCATTAAGATGAGTGCCTAAAGGAGACTTTCTTAAACATTCAAACATTGAGCAACAAGCATGAAGGGTTAAAGCGCAAATTGCAACTCATAAAGCCTCAAAAGGGTGCCCAACTTAGATAGATAATTCATTTAAGACAAGGCACCCATTGACACCTGTTCCACCATAAAAGTGTGCCTAAGGTGGAAGGAGAACAAGCCTCTAGTAAGTGAAGCGCACCTATTGTCTAAACCACTTCATTATGGCACCCTAGCATGAGGAGGAGTATATAAGTCAATAGGAAATGACGCCTAGAATGCAAATGAAGGACTAAGTGGCATTTTCAATAAGCATCAATTCACCTTGAGCTTTCAATAAATACATCAAATTGAGCCCCATAAGCCTAGGTGCCCTTTTCCTTCAAAAGAACCTTGTATCGACGTCAAGAGTTGGTCGTATCAGCATATCGGTAGACCTTGGTTAGGCTTCGCTGATAGTGGTCTATCTTGCCGACGAGTGTGGTTCCAAGTCGAAGACATTAGTGTATCGGAAGATAATCCCATCGGCACATCAAACACTCATCCCTACTACAGTCTAGCATTCTCTAGTTGTGTTCTCCCCTTTGTTTTTGTGAACGCCTCTAGAAGTAATGTTGAGTTACTTGTGATGTCCTTATTGACTGGTGTTGTTTTGGATTCATGTGTAGTCCTTGTTCCTTATAGTCTATTGTCTACCTGACTATTTTTTGTAACTTATTGAACCACTATGATTTTGAATATTTAGATTTAGAGGGCATTAGACACCCAAACTTCTTGACCTTTAACAACCCAACCTAGAATCAATAGATTTTTGTCCATCCCAACTATTCTAGTCAAGAAAAAGCATGTTGATTCTCATTCAATCCAAAGTTCATTAACATGATTATCTTATCATAATATTTAGGGAAATGACCACCTAGATGGACAATGATGTGAGCTATCTATAAAGAAACTTGCAAGAAGTATAGGAGGCATGAGAATCCCTCCATGTTGTTTATCAAGTTGAATGATCTATGACACATCATGTATCATTAGAAAATATTCTCAAAGAGAAAGCAAGTGAAAATACTCAAAACAACCCATAACAAGGTGGAGAAGTTTAAAGGATGGAGGTTGCAACACTTTCCAACCTCATAGCCACACTAGTCCAATGGATCAGGATGCTAAAGGCTAGAGGTGTTGAGAAACCTCTAAAGGATAAAACTATAGAAAGACCAAAAGTTCAAACGAATCCATTCAACACTAGGGTTGAGAAAAACTAGCGGGCAACTCAATCTTCCCTATCTAATTTTTTTTTTCAAAAAACTAGTAATGACAGTTTCCCACATCTTCAACAACCTAGTAGAGCTTATGCGCCACAAAATCATGTGACTCCCATAGTGTATCATCCCATCACTATCCAACCAATGTATCTAGGATATCAAACAAATGTGTAAATAAAAAATCAACTTAGTACACAAGCCCCATCCATGGGTCTCATGTTCATAAGAACTCCAACTTCTGAAGATTCCTTTTCAGGAACCTACTTAGACTATTTAAAAGAACCTCTTGACTTAAAAATTTGTAATATGTTATTATTACATCCCCTCCCAGATGTACCAAAATTCAAAGGGGAAGGGAATCCAAATTCCCACATCAAGGCATATATGATGACTGTAAGAGAGATCTTCCCTTGGTACATAGTTGTGGCTAGGATATTTCCCAAGACCCTTGAAGGAATCATGTTAAATTGGTACTATTACCTTCCAAAGGTCTCTATACATTTCTTCATACAACCCATTGGTGATTTTGTGATACCTTTCAATATGAACAAATTGGTCAAGGCAAGAATTTAAGAGTTCCTAAGTATGAAATAAAATGTTTAGTTATTGGTACATTTTTAGAAGTCAGAGGCAAGTCCTTTATTTGTCAACTAATGCCCTAAATATGGCCCATAGAGAAATCTATAACCTCTTTTTGTATTTTGTAAATAGGGATACAAGGGAGGAGGTTTAGAAGTTACCTTATAAGTCTTATGAGGAATCTTTAGAAAGTGCATTAAGAATTGATCAAGCCACAATTAGTAGTGGGTAAAGGGTTTTAGAATAAATGGATGGTTGATGACTTCCCAAGCTAGAGATAATAGTGAAAACAATCCTTCCACCATCAGGATATTGAAAAATAATCATAATGTAATGATATATGGGATAACTGACATACCCCTTGTGAAAAGTGATGATCATAACAAGAATGGTCACCTCAACTTAATGCCCAATAATTTTAATACTATCAAGCATCCACATAATAGTAGATAATCTTATCAAAAGTCACAGAGAAATTTCTAAGGACCATAGTGTTATCCCTATGACTTGACACATACTGCTTGTTTCATAAAGCAAAGGGACATGATATAAATATTGTTGTTATATGGAGCGTAATCAGACTCGGAGGTTAAATTTACCCAACTTTTATCAGCGTGGTTTCCCCCCAAATATTTTCCTACTAGTTTTGGCGCCTTGAAGTCTAAGTGCATGAAAATCATTCTGAGTTGGCAACCTAATCCAATGACTTGACACGGATCCCAAAACCACCTATTGGACCAATAGGATCGTAGGCACTCACTTCATGCATTATGATTTCTAGGCGCCAGTTTGATGCTCCATCACAAGGAAAGTGCGCCCACACTTGCAAGTGTTTTTCTTCAGGATCTAGGCGCCAGTTGAAGGTTGTAGTTGCCAAGAAGAGCACCTAGCAAGAGGAAGTCTTTTGGAGTCTCCAAAACACATCAAACACTTGACTAACAACAAGATAACTTTTTCTCAAGTTAGGGGCTTCAAGAGGGAAGTTAAAACATGAATATGTGCCAACTTGTCTAGGTGCAAACTTAAGCTTGTTGAGGATACACATGGCACCCAACATTCCTTGGTGATTTCACAAACTTCAAATGCTGAGAACTATTCAAGGAATGCCCAATGCCCCTTCTTGATGATAGGAACCAAAGTGAGGGTAGAATTGCCCCTTGATGGCATTAGGTGCTATCTAAAGTATGCTACTCCATGGAAATACGCCTTCTTGCTTAGAGTAATTCAAACACTCCAAGGTCTTCAGTGATCAATTCCCCAACTTATGAAACATCCTCCTTCATTTTAAAACACATTGTAATGCTCCAGAGAGATGACTATACCTAGGCATCAATCTGGGTTAGAAATGCCTCCAAAGTGTGCCTTCTCTTTCAGAATGCAAAATAAGGTCCAAAGGTGCTAATAAACTAAAGCGCTTCTTTGGAAAAGTCCTGGAGGTTAAGATGCGCCTTGTCTTAATGAGGTGCAACTCTTGGGTAAGAAAGCTTGTAAAGTGCGCCTAACTTAGTGAAGAGGTTGATAACTTCTAAACCCTTCCTAGAACTTACATTGCTTCAACTGAAGATCATCTTGTTGGATCTAGGGCATACAACTGAGAGGGGGGGGGGTGAATCAGTTGTATAAAACTTCTTGTTATTTCAAACACTTGATTCTTTGTTGTTAGTTAGCAGCATATCAAATAATCATCCATGAAAGCATAATACATAAACACAAGAGCAGATAGGTATCAACACATTGAACACCAAGATTTTGACGTGGAAAACCCGGTTAAGGGAAAAACCACGGGGTGATTAACCCAAGAATTATTCTCTGTTAGAAGAATAAAGAAAAATGAATGGCACATGCCAATAAGGGCTCACTGCCCGAGCACACTGCTCACAAAGAGGCCCACTGCCTACAAGGAGACACACTGTCTACAAAGTGATAAAAATCACAGTCTTGAACTGGAGAATGACATCTCTACCATGTCCGGATCAGTTCCAATTAAGCCCAAAAACCTCTGCTCTGTCTTTCGCACTTCTCTTCGCTATGCCACACTTATCCACACATCACACACACTGAAATGAACTCACAAACCGTTATTTATACAAGACATCAACTTAGGAACAAACTTCTAAGTCGGCAAACAACCATAAGAACATCCGCAAGATGAATAACACATCCGGTCGGCCACCACAAGAGCATTCGTAGGATGAACAACTCATCCGGTCGGCTAAACAGAGCAAGAACTTCATCCGGAAGAATATCTTCAATTCCGGGTTCTACTATCAGTGCGGACCGACAGCATAACCTCAACATGATCCAAGAACCTTCACAGGCCTGTCTGAAAGACCGGATACATCCGCACTTCCTTTACTTACTGGAATCTCTTGTCTTCCTCATCTGGAACTTCAAGAACACAGTCTGTCACCATTGTCATAATGCAAGAGATACTTCCGGACCTCCAAATCATACACAAATCAATGCGGACCAACAACACAACCTGAACATGATCTAAGAACTTTCACAAGCTTGCCTGAATGACCAGGTACGTCCGCATTTTATTTTCTTACTGAAATCTCTTATCCTCCTTATCCGGAACTCCAAGAACACTGTCTGTTGCTACTGTTATAATGCAAGAGGTATTTCTGGACCTCCAAATCATACACAACTCGAGATGGCACATCACAAGGACATCTCAAACACTCTTGCCAATCCGCAGATTAGGATTGTACAATTCCGGACCTCACCGGACCTTTCTGTGATCCTTTGTCACCTCTGAACACTTGCCTGAACTGGTTCCATACAGACAGCCATAACTTCTTCAGATCTTCATGCGGACCTCTGAAATCTTGGCTGAAGCATCTCAAGACTCATATCTGTAAACCCTTTAATCCGCATCCTCCGGTTCTCAACCTATACAATACATTTGCCTTCTTCTCTTCACTGTTTTTCACTGTTCCTGACTGAGGCTAATTTTCTCAATATCTTCAGCATACAGCTCATCAAATCCTTCTTGCCAATGCAATATGAGTATGTTGACATCAATGACAACACTGGATCACCTCATACTTGCAACAATCTCCCCCTTTGTCATTGATGGCAACATATGATGTGAAAAACCATCAAGACAAGAACTTCTCCTTTCTGTCACAGCTCCCCCTATCAACAACAACTTTTCACATGTCTTCTCTTCCTTTACTGCTCCCCCTTTGATCATCAACCACTTGTTTTTCACATGTCTTCTCTCCCCCTTTGACATCAATGGCAAAGGGCTCATACTTGCAATTCTAATACATCAGAATCATACCAGCTGCTCCCCCTTAGTAGCAGCTCCCCATCATCAATCCGGATCACAAGATATGACTGTGATATCCACCGGACTGATGCACATTAGTGCATCTTAGTTCATCACCGGAGGGGCCATGACCCCTAACTTCTCCCGGAGATATTCAAAAGAGTCCTTGGGAAGAGGTTTTGTAAAGATATCTGCAATCTGATCCTTGGAGGGAACATACTCCAATCTGACTTCTTCCTTGTTTACTTGTTCTCTCAAGAAGTGAAATTTGATAGATATGTGCTTAGTCTTAGAATGCAATACCGGATTCTTGGAGATATTAATTGCACTTGAATTATCACAGAAAATTGTGATAGGCTCCTCATATTCAACTTTGATGTCTCTTAGCATCTGCTTCATCCATAAGATTTGAGTGCAACTACCTGCTGCTGCAATGTATTCTGCTTCAGTTGTAGACAGAGATATTGCATCTTGTTTCTTGCTTAGCCAAGAAACCAATCTCTTCCCCAAAAAGAATGCTCCACCACTAGTGCTCTTCCTGTCATCCACATCTCCTGCCCAATCTGCATCTGTGTAAGCATGAAGAGAGAAGTCCGGATCTCTAGGGTACCATAGACCATACTCCACTGTTCCTTTCAAGTACCTAAAAATTCTTTTGATTGCCATAACATGAGATTCTCTAGGATCAGCCTGGAATCTTGCCACAAGACCAACAGCCTGCATTATATCTGGTCTAGTTTGAGTGATGTACAACAATCCACCAATCATTGATCTATACTTTGTCTGATCTGCCTTTGGAGAGTCATCATCTTTGCTTAACTTACATCCGGTTGCCATAGGAGTGTTCATAGATTTTGAGTCTTCCATACCAAATTTCTTTAACAATTCTTTCACATATTTGGTCTGAGAAATGAAGATCCCTTCTTTTGTTTGAGTAATTTGCAGACCCAAGAAGAAATTCATTTCACCAAGCATAGACATTTCAAACTCACTTTTCATCTGATTTGCAAAAGTTTTGCACATACTATCTCTTCCTCCAAAAATGATATCATCCACAAATACTTCAACAATTAAAATATTTTCATGATCAATTTTGAAATATAAGTTACTGTCAGCAGTACCTTTGTTGAATCCAATCTGCACAAGATGCTTATCCAACCTTTCATACCATGCTCTTGGGGCTTGCTTCAATCCATACAAAGCTTTCTTCAATTTGCAGACCATATCATCATTGTCAGACAATTGAAAACCATCCGGTTGTTCAATGTAGACTTCTTCTTCCAGATCACCATTTAGGAAGGCAGACTTGACATCCATCTGATATACCTTGAAGTCTTTGAAGGTAGCAAATGCAAGAAGTAATCTGACTGCTTCAATTCTTGCCACCGGAGCAAAAGTCTCTTCAAAGTCAATTCCTTCTATTTGAGAGTAGCCTTTGCAGACCAATCTAGCTTTGTTTCTGATTACTTCACCAGCTTCATTTAGTTTGTTCCGGAAGACCCACTTGGTTCCAATTACATTCCTGTCACTAGGTCTGGGAACAAGATCCCAAGTATGATTTTTCTCAATTTGCATCAATTCATCTTCCATAGCTTTTGTCCAGTTTTCATCATTGCAGGCTTCATTTATTGTTTTAGGTTCAATCTTTGAAATCAGACAACATTCATTCTGATTTTGAGCAACATTCCTTCTAGTTTGTACACCTTTGCTTTTGTCACCTATGATTTGATCTTCAGAGTGGTTCAGTTTTACATACCTTGGAATTTTGGGAGTATCCTGTACTGCTGCTTCTTGATCAGGCTCATTTAGACCTATCTCTTCTTCCTGATTTACCGGATCAGGCTGACTCTGTCTCACCGGAGAGGATTGAGGTCCTTGAACACTCTCTTGGTCATCTTCATCAATCTCATAAAATCTTGAAGGCTTCTCAATTCCTTCATCAACTTTCACATTGGTGCTTTCTATCATCTTCCTCAATCTCTTATTGTAACACCGGTATGCTTTGCTTTGAGTGGAGTAACCCAAGAAAATTCCTTCATCACTTCTAGCATCAAACTTTCCTAGATCTTCATCTCTCTTAATATAACACTTGCTACCAAATACTCTGAAATATTTCACAGTAGGAGTGATGCCAAACCAGAGTTCATAGGGGGTCTTACCGGTGTTGTTTCTGATTTGAACTCGATTGAGAGTGTAGACTGCAGTGCTGATAGCTTCCTTCCAAAATATTTGAGGAACATTTGCTTCCAACATCATTGTCCTGGCAGCTTCCTGGATGGTCCGGTTCTTTCTCTCAACTACTCCATTCTGCTGTGGAGTCTTAGGAGCAGACAACTGTCTCCTTATACCCTGTTTCTCACAAAAGTCAATGAATTCACCAGATGTAAATTCACCACCTCTATCAGACCTTAGACACTTTAGTCTCAATCCGGTTTGATTCTCCACCATAGCTTTGAAGGTTTTGAACTTCTCAAAAGCTTCTAACTTTTCTTTTAGAAAGGTAACCCACATCATCCGGGAATGATCATCAATCAACAACATGAAATATCTATCACCCTGCAGACTCTTGATTCTTGTTGGACCACATAGATCAGTATGTACTAATTCCAGCAATCCGGTAGAAGACTGATCTTTGCTTTTGAAAGAGACTCTGCTTTGTTTACCTAGCTGGCATTCTTTGCACAAACTATTTGTAGGTTTCATCAATTTTGGAAGATCTCTTACAGCCTGAGTATTGCTTATCTTGATGATGTTATCAAAATTTACATGACACATTCTTCTATGCCATAACCAACTCTGATCAATTTGAGCAAACAAACAACTTTTGTTTGAACCAACTAGATGAAAGATATTACCTTTTGTCTGAGTACCGGATGCAATTTCAGTTCCGGAGCTTGTAAAGATTCTGCATTTTCCATTCTTGAACCGGAGATCATAACCTTTGTCCACTAACTGACCAACACTGAGAAGATTGTGCTTCAATCCTTCAACATACAGTACATTTCCTGTTTTGCTCTTACCATCAAAGGAAATAGTTCCCCTACCTCTGATTCTGCCAGCAGAATTGTCACCAAACCTTACCATTCCTCCTTCATATCTTTCCAGATCTAAGAACTTATTCTTGTCGCCAGTCATATGGTGAGAACATCCACTGTCAATAACCCAATCATCCTTTTCTTCCACTTGAGCAGCCAAGGCTTTTTCAACAACTTTGTGATTGACAGATTCAGAGAGTATTGAATCTTCTTCCTTGATGGCTATAAACACCCACTTATTTCTGGATTTGCTTCCTAGTTCTGATTCATCATCTGTTACTCCTTCATTGTCATCTTCTTCATGAACATAATAGCAATTCTTTTGAAACCTTTGTCTGTGAGTATTAGATCTTGCAGATCTCTCCGGACATCTTGAGGCAAAATGACCAATTTTATTGCAGTTGAAACACTTAAAGGGTAGTTTTCCTTCATACTTACCGGATCCTCTTGGCAGTCTCTTTGCAATGAGGGCTTCAAGTTGAGCTATTTCTGCTTCTTCTTCTTCCATGTCTCTTCTTGCTTGATCATACCATGACATTCTCCTTGATGAGTTTTCACCCGGATCAAATCTCTGTTTGCCTTTCACATAGGCACTGGCCTTGAAAGCAGATTCAGTCTTGGGGGGATCATCTCCAAACTCGGTCATTTCAAATGCAGCTAGTTTGCCAGCCAGTTGTTCTCTTGTGACAGTTGTGTGGGCTCTGAATTCATCAATGGCAGCAACTTTGATTTTGTAGGCAGCAGGAAGGGATCTTAGGATTTTGCAGACAATCTCATTTTCATCTAAAGTTCCACCAGCATTTCTGATTCCACATACCAGCTCATTTACTCTTGGCATGAAGGTAGTGATGTTTTCATCATCTCTCATTTTCAATCTTTCAAATTTCCCTTTCAGGCTTTGTAACCTTGCACTTTTGACAAACTCATCTCCTTCATACAGAAGTTCCAGCTTAGTTAGGATCTCATATGCAGTTGGTAGGTCAATAACATTCGAGAGATCTGAGTCATTCAATGCGCTTAGAAGAGCTTCCTTGGTCCGCAGATTGTTTTCAGCTTCTGTGATTTCATTCAGAGTTGTCGGACCACCTTGTGGAGGTACATATGGTTTTGAAACCATATCCAAGTATGCTTTTCCCATACATTCCAAGTGACACTTCATGCGACCCTTCCAGAGAGTGAAGTTGGTTCCATCGAACTTCGGACTATCCTTCTTGTATGACGACATCCTGGATCTCCTCAAGCGGTTAAGCTCCTGTCAGAGGAACTTGGCTCTGATACCAATTGTTGGATCTAGGGCATACAACTGAGAGGGGGGGGGTGAATCAGTTGTATAAAACTTCTTGTTATTTCAAACACTTGATTCTTTGTTGTTAGTTAGCAGCATATCAAATAATCATCCATGAAAGCATAATACATAAACACAAGAGCAGATAGGTATCAACACATTGAACACCAAGATTTTGACGTGGAAAACCCGGTTAAGGGAAAAACCACGGGGTGATTAACCCAAGAATTATTCTCTGTTAGAAGAATAAAGAAAAATGAATGGCACATGCCAATAAGGGCTCACTGCCCGAGCACACTGCTCACAAAGAGGCCCACTGCCTACAAGGAGACACACTGTCTACAAAGTGATAAAAATCACAGTCTTGAACTGGAGAATGACATCTCTACCATGTCCGGATCAGTTCCAATTAAGCCCAAAAACTTCTGCTCTGTCTTTCGCACTTCTCTTCGCTATGCCACACTTATCCACACATCACACACACTAAAATGAACTCACAAACCGTTATTTATACAAGACATCAACTTAGGAACAAACTTCTAAGTCGGCAAACAACCATAAGAACATCCGCAAGATGAATAACACATCCGGTCGGCCACCACAAGAGCATTCGTAGGATGAACAACTCATCCGGTCGGCTAAACAGAGCAAGAACTTCATCCGGAAGAATATCTTCAATTCCGGGTTCTACTATCAGTGCGGACCGACAGCATAACCTCAACATGATCCAAGAACCTTCACAGGCCTGTCTGAAAGACCGGATACATCCGCACTTCCTTTACTTACTGGAATCTCTTGTCTTCCTCATCCGGAACTTCAAGAACATAGTCTGTCACCATTGTCATAATGCAAGAGATACTTCCGGACCTCCAAATCATACACAAATCAATGCGGACCAACAACACAACCTGAACATGATCTAAGAACTTTCACAAGCTTGCCTGAATGACCAGGTACGTCCGCATTTCATTTTCTTACTGAAATCTCTTATCCTCCTTATCCGGAACTCCAAGAACACTGTCTGTTGCTACTGTTATAATGCAAGAAGTATTTCCGGACCTCCAAATCATACACAACTCGAGATGGCACATCACAAGGACATCTCAAACACTCTTGCCAATCCGCAGATTAGGATTGTACAATTCCGGACCTCACCGGACCTTTCTGTGATCCTTTGTCACCTCTGAACACTTGCCTAAACCGGTTCCATACAGACAGCCATAACTTCTTCAGATCTTCATGCGGACCTCTGAAATCTTGGCTGAAGCATCTCAAGACTCATATCTGTAAACCCTTTAATCCGCATCCTCCGGTTCTCAACCTATACAATACATTTGCCTTCTTCTCTTCACTATTTTTCACTGTTCCTGACTGAGGCTAATTTTCTCAATATCTTCAGCATACAGCTCATCAAATCCTTCTTGCCAATGCAATATGAGTATGTTGACATCAATGACAACACTGGATCACCTCATACTTGCAACACATATTGCACCAATACATCACCAAACTTTCAATCACAAGATCAATTCAAACTTAGGCACTCATTAAGAGTCTTTCCAATGTTGGTGCATCTAAGAGGTTGAACTGGAAAGAGATAGCACCTAGTTTCCTAGACCTTGTTTCAATATGTTTGAGTTCCAAAGTTGACTCAATGGTATCAAGATGATGCCATAGAGTCTTTGGACTAGTTCCTTAGAGTTTCAAAAACATTCTGGCTCCTTGAAAATTCCTCCTACATGCTTGGGCACCATTTCAAGGTCCTGGAACCATGATGTAGCGCCTTATTGCTCTAGGCACCCATTCATGATTGTCCAACTTGAGATTGGCACCTAGAGTGAATAAGCTTTCATCCTGACTTAATACACTGCCTCCTTCTGACGATTTTTGGGGCAGCAGAAAACCTTTCACCACGGACAAATGCCTCAGAGATATAAAAAAATAAGAGAGGTTATTGTACAGACACTTTACGTGATCACGTTGCCTCAGATGGAATGTTTCTAAGTGACATAGTTTTTGAGTAACATCTCGTCAAAGATTGCTGCCTTTTTATATTTTGGACTCTTTAGGGTTATCGTCGGTATAATGTAGCTTGGACTATTTCGACATGTTTGGGTGAAAAAAAGGACCATGCCTAGCGTAAATGTAACCATCCGGACGTGTTGGAATAGTTAGTTTGGTCACATCAGGAGCAGGATGAAAGTTACACCCCTTTGCAACTTTACACTGCCTCCTTCTGACAATTTTTGGGGCAGCAGAAAACCTTTCACCACGGGCAAATGCCTCAGAGATATAAAAAATTGAGATAGGTTATTGTAGAAGCACTCTACATGATTGTGTTGCCTTAGATGTAATGTTTCTAAGTGACACGATTTTCAAGTAACATCTCATCAAAGATTGCTGCCTTTTTGCACTTTAGACTCTTCAGGGATATCGTCGGTACAATGTAGCTCGGACTGTTTCAACATGTTTGGGTGAAAAGCAGGACTATGCCTAGCGTAAATGTACCCATCCAGACATGTTGGAATTGTCAGTTTGGTCACATCAGGAGCAGGATAAAAGTTACACCCCTTTGCAACTTTACACTACCTCCTTCTGACGATTTTTGGGGCAGCAGAAAATCTTTCACCACAGGCAAATGCCTTAGAGATATAAAAACCAAGAGAGGTTATTGTAGAGGCACTCTACGTGATCACGTTTCCTCAGACAATATGTTTATAAGTGACATGGTTTTCAAGTAACATCTCATCAAAGATTGCTGCCTTTTTGCACTTTGGACTCTTCAGGGATATCATCGGTACAATGTAGCTTGGACTATTTCGACATGTTTGGGTGAAAAATAGGACCATGCCTAGTGTAAATGTACCCATCTGGACGTGTTGGAATAGTCAGTTTGGTGACATCAAGAGCAGGACGAAAGTTACACCCCTTTGCAACTTTACACTGCCTCCTTCTGATGATTTTTGGGGCAGCAGAAAACCTTTCACCACCGGCAAATGCCTCAAGATATGAAAAACTGAGAGAGGTTGTTGTAGAGGCACTCTACATGATCGCATTGCCTTAGATGAAATATTTCTAAGTGACACAGTTTTCAAGTAACATCTCATCAAAGATTGCTACCTTTTTACACTTTGGACTCTTTAGGGATATCGTCGGTACAATGTAGCTCAGACTATTTCGACATGTTTGGGTGAAAAACAGGACCATGCCTAGTGTAAATGTACCCATCTGGATGTGTTGGAATAGTTAGTTTGATCACATCAGGAGTAGGACGAAAGTTACACCCCTTTGCAACTTTATACTGCCTCCTTCTAACGATTTTTGGGGCAGCAGAAAACCTTTCACCACAGGCAAATGCCTTAGAGATATAAAAAACCAAGAGAGGTTATTGTAGAGGCACTCTAGATGATCACGTTACCTTAGACATAATGTTTCTAAGTGACACAATTTTTGAGTAACATCTTGTCAAAAATTGCTTCCTTTTTGCACTTTGGACTCTTTAGGGATATCGTCGGTACAATGTAGATCGGACTGTTTCGACATGTTTGGGTGAAAAAAAGGACCATGTCTAGTGTAAATGTACCCATTCAGACACATTGGAATAGTCAGTGTGGTTGCATCAGGAGCAGGACACCAAAAATGCATAACATGATGATGTAAAAATGTGTATATGTGTATAAATGCAGCAGGAAATTAAAAAAAGACAAACCTTACAAATTAATGTGCATACTTACAACTCAATGTAACATGATTTTACAAAATCAATGTGAATACTTACAAATTAATCTAATGAACCATCTAGGTCTGCTCTACTCTTTATTGTGTCAAGTATTGCTTCATGGTCAGACTCACGCACCTTCCACAAGATTTTGTTCAAAGGTCTACCCCGATACTTTATCAAATGAACATTGGATGCCATGACAAGGTTCGAGTAATGAAGAATCTTCTGATGTGTGTCAAAGTCCTGAAACAACTAAACATTAACACTCTTATGTGGGTACCTTCTAAGCCATGTTCCAGTAATAACCACTGAGCCTGTAGGATATTCGATGTTTTCCCCATCTGTAACAGGGGCCTCCAATTTCTTTTTGGCCTCAACACAATGACATAAGTAATAATCTGTTCCCTCTTCATTATCTTCATCTGCAATAACTGCATATACATGCCCTACATTGATATGTGTAGCAAATTAGATGAAATTAGTCAACATTACAAAAACACTACAAAGTAAGATGACATTACCTGGTTGAACTAGATGAAATTAGATGCATATATGTGCTCTATATTACCTGGTTGAACTAAATCTAATATGTGGTCAAATTCAACTAATGATTCTATTTGTGTTAGTTCTAGTGCCGTCGGGGGTTGATACGTGTCAAGTGGGCTAAGATAACTTAACTGCCATTCGTCAACCCACTCTTTGACTCGCACTCATCCCAGACTTGAATTGTACAGGAAGAACAAAAGTATGATATATTTCACGTATGGATACTCCATGAACCTACAATTGAGCTTTTGAAAGAGTGCATCTCATTTGATCCTGTCAGTGTACAACAGTCCTCATATGGTGCAATGTTAGTATCATCTATCAACAAAAAAAATCTACGAACTGAAGACTTACCTTCATTACCTGGACCCATGGAAGCATTACACAACTCGACAATCGATTTTGCATCTGTTAACTTTGCATTGTCTTTATACTTTAACTCTTCTCATTCTATGGCTCTTTTGATACATGCTCCTGCATCATCATGCTTCCCCTTTCCATGCCTAACCTCACAAAAGTTCCACATATGTTGAATACCTGTAAAATTATGCCTCCTACTCAGCTAATAGAAATTCCATGAGTTCTTGAATTATGACACACAGTTATCTAACCATATGATATGATTCCTGAACGATATGCCCCTTCTAGCCAAATCATTGTAGAACACCTAAAAGTAACCTTGCACGAACTCCGTAGAATGCGTACGATCATCACTAATATAGAAATTATACTCCCTTATGATCTTTCTATCATCCTCTGTACTATCATTCGCATGAATGAATGCGATGTGCACAAATATAGAAACTTGTGTGGAGTTGTAATATTGTGATTGTACCTCATGCTGTGGCTGTAGACTGTAGTTCTCTGCAAAGTCAACGACTGAAACAATGCTACCAACCAGAAATGTGTCCTTGCATAACTTGAATTGCAAGTCCAACCATCGAGCTCTATGGGCATGTCTTGCATACTCATACACTATGCTGTCATGAAATATAGGCATAAACTGATACACTGGAATCTTTTCAATAACCAATTCACACCTCTTTGCTTCTTTACCATATTTTGTATTGTATGCCACTATTTTATACTTGCCAAACTCTACTAGTTCATTTCCAACCGCATGTGTTCTTTCCATATGTTCACATATTGGCAAATGTTGCAAGCCACCGCAACGATGATATGTTCCATCCAAGCATAATTTCCTGTAGAATATTTGACCTTCCTCTCTTTCACATAAAATTCTTGATATGAAGTCTCTTGAAGATGTTGGTGGGGCATATATGACACAACCCTGCAAAATATTGTTAGTATGCATATCTAAACATATAGACCTATAAGCATCAAAATGGTTAGAAAATTCAATATGTAATCTACAGAAACAAGTAGTGCGTGTGTGATTTATCTTGACATAGAAAGAAATATTTTAGCATTTCAAAATATCTTTGACAAATTTTAATTTGAGGATACTTCTCTAGAAATTTACCATAAAACTGTGTTTGAGTCTCATTCAAAAAATGCTTTGGATGTGGCTCATGGTTCTGACTACCGATTCTCCTTCTTACCACATCCCTTTGATTCAGAGATACCCTTCTATAATTCTTCCAAAAGTCTTCAATTAGTGATCTCAATGCTTCAACAATTGGTTTATCTTTTCGTGGTAGTCTCCCCGAGAACGCCCATAATTCATTGGCATTAGTGTCCTCAATTCTTTGGCATCTTCCAATGGCTCTTGATAAAATTTTCTTATTAATTCTCAATTCTTGACTCGTCTTTCTAATAAGACGAGCTTTCCTTGTTTGACTACTTACTATAGTCGATGTAATCACATGCCGTGTTGTATTACTATCTTTTGTGCGTGAGGTGTTACCCACACTCTCATACGCACTCATTAGATTCTTGATAATAGATTTTTCACTTGAAGCCTCTGATGTTCTCAACCCAAGAATCTTCATAATGGACCTATACTTTATACTTCGCATCATTTCAATGAATAGTTGACATCTTGCAGTCTCATTTAACTTTTCAAAGAACAATCTCCAAATCTTATGAGTATATCTTCTACAAGTGCGTTTTGGAATCTTACCTTCCATTGGCTGCAAAATATTCTCATTAAATTAAATCAAATACTTTGGCTTTCTATGCAAAACTCTAGGTGGTGTTAAGTTAGGTAAATTCATCTCAACATTAGGAATTTCATCAATATTTAAATGAGATGGGCTAGATGGCATACCTTCGATCGAAGATGGAATAGATGACATACCTTGATGTTGAGGTGGGAACGATGGCATACCTCCTTCATCACATGTGAGTGATGATGTACTCTCAACTTGAGATGTGGTAGATGGTGTCCCTACATGTTGACTTGCAGTAGAGGACGTGTCTCCAACTATGGTATTCAAATCTCTCGTAGCATGAAGTTTTTGCATTCGTTCTCTTTGTACCACCAATACCATAACTCTTTGTGATGGTTGTGGTTCCTCTTCAATTGGTATGTCTTCATTTATCATGTCCAATTTCCTCTTCTCACGAAGTTCCCTCATAGCCACTGCTTTCTTTGCATTATTAGCTTCTATCTCTTCTTGTGTTGGTTTAATTCTTGATCGTTTCCTCGGCATGACGGAGAATTTGTCTATAGCATGATAAAGAGACCAATATTACTTCCTAAGAAATGAATACAAGATAATAGTGGATTGTATTTTTATATGTTGTAAGGATTTATTCTTGTATAGTTTGACATCATGGTATGTTAAGGTCTGTTTATTACACATAATTATTAAAGAGCCCAAGTGTAGAAAATATACATGGCATCATGTGATATTGTAGGTTGCTTTCTTGATTGGGAATGTGTCTATTTTAAACATGTATGATAAAGCATGATAAAGTAATTCAATTTGAATTAAGGAAAATGTAAAGAACATGCATGTAAAGACTTGACATACCTAAAAAATGAAGATTCAAATGGAGAGAGTAGCCAATTATGTAGTGTTTTTTTCTTCTTGCATCAAACTCCTCAATAATTTGAGTTTTTCACCACTTGCTTCCTTTTCAATGTTAAATTGAATAACACTCAAATATAATTACTAACAACAATACTATTAACCAATCTATAATGTTAAATTCCTAAAATTGAATCACAATTAACATTGCAACACTACAAAAATTGAAACTTGAATAGATATATATCAAACTTGGTGTGAAAACTATGTTATTTCCTCCTTCTCAAGTTGGCAAAACATAAAAGGTGGTGGAAAGATCATGCAAAGGTGGTACAATGTGTCAAATGTGCATGTGAACTTCCCAATAGCATGAAAGCACTTCTTTTTTGTCAGAGCATGCACAGAATTAGTATGAAACACAGAGCATGTGGGCCTGGATCATGGGGGTCAACACTTTTTTACCGTTTCTATAGAAAGACAAAATGCGAGTGCATTATAACACACTCGTGTTTTGTCCTATTATAGATTGATCACATCTTGTGCATTTCTCTTTCCAAACCTTACCCTTTAGACTTGAATGACCACAAGGTTTTTGAGGGAGAACTTTTCCTATTTCCTACAAGAGCTTGCCAGATGCTCCACCATATGATAGGCATAACAATGAAGGGGCAAGCCTTCATAATCAAGTTCTTGATAGAAAATGCCCATAGAGGAAGAAAGATAGATCTTCTTTGGAAGAAGAAGTTCTAGTTTGTGACAAATCCTTATCCAAGCATAAATAGCAGGGGTTCTGTCAAGTGATTGCCAATCCACTTCCACAAAGTCTCCTGAAGACTTCCTGATTGATTCCAAAACATCCACACCCCAAAACTGGAGAGGCAATCAATATAATCGAACCCATAAATCTACATTTGACGATAAAAACCCTCAACACTATACCTTAAACCCTAATCCCTCAACCCTCAACCCTAAACCTTATCCTAAACCATAATCCCTCAACCCTCAACCCTAGTCTGTCATCCCTCAACTCTAATCTCTCATCCCTAAACCCTAAATGCTATCCCTATTCCTAAACCCTCAACAGACTCGATACTATACCTTAAACCCTAATCCCTTATCCCTAAACCCTCCAACCCTATCCCTAAACCCTTGACCCTCGAACCTCAACCCTCAACGTCAAACCCTAATCCCTCAACCATTACCTATGATCCCTTGACCCTCAACCCTATCCCTAAACCCTCAACCCTCAACCCTCAACCCTCAATGTCTAATCCTAATCCCTCGACCCTTCACTCTAATCCCTCAACCCTAAACCCTATCCCTAAACCCTCAACACTACCTTAAACCCTAATCCCTCAACCCTCAACCCTAAACCTTATCCCTAAACCCTAATCCCTCAACCCTCAACCCTAATCTGTTATCCCTCAACTCTAATCCCTCATCCCTAAACCCTAAATGCTATCCCTACTCCTAAACCCTCAATAGACTCAATACTATACCTTAAACCCTAATCCCTTATCCCTAAACCCTCCAACCCTATCCCTAATCCTTATACCCTCCACACTCTACTTTAACCCTAATCGCTCCACCCTCAACCCTATCCCTAAACCATTGACCCTCGAACCTCAACCCTCAACCCTCAACGTCAAACCCTAATCCCTCAACCCTTAAATCTGATCCCTCGACCCTCAACCCTATCCCTAAACCCTAAAGCCTAAAGCCTCAACCCTCAACCCTCAACGTCAAATCCTAATCCCTCTACCCTTCACTCTAATCCCTCAACCCTAAATCCTATCTGTAAACCCTCAACACTATACCTTAAACCCTAATCCCTCAACCCTCAACCATAAACCTTATCCCTAAACCCTAATCCCTCAACCCTCAGCCCTAATCCGTCATCCCTCAACTCTAATCCCTCATCCCTAAACCCTAAATGCTATCCCTATTCCTAAACCCTCAATAGGCTCGATACTATACCTTAAACCCTAATCCCTTATCCCTAAACCCTCCAACCCTATCCCTAATCCTTATACACTCCACAATCTACTTTAACCCTAATCCCTCGACCCTCAACCCTATCCCTAAACCCTTGACCCTCGAACCTCAACCCTCAACCCTCAACGTCAAACCCTAATCCCTCAACCCTTAACTCTGATCCCTCAACCCTCAACCCTATCCCTAAACCCTAAACCCTAAAGCCTCAAGCCTCAACCCTCAACATCAAATCCTAATCCCTCTACGCTTCATTCTAATCCCTCAACCCTAAACCGTGTCCCTAAACCCTCAACACTATACCTTCAACCCTAATCCCTCAAGCCTCAACCCTCAACGTCAAATCCTAATCCATCTACCCTTCACTCTAATCCCTCAACCCTAAACCCTATCCCTAAACCCTCAACACTATACCTTAAACCCTAATCCCTCAACCCTCAACCCTAAACCTTATCCCTAATCCCTCAACCCTCAACCCTAATATGTCATCCCTCAATTCTAATCCCTCATCCCTAAACCCTAAATGCTATCCCTATTCCTAAACCCTCAACAAACTCAATACTATACCTTAAACCCTAATCCCTTATCCCTAAACCCTCCAACCCTATCCCTAATCCTTATACCCTCCACACTCTACTTTAACCCTAATCCCTTGACCCTCAACCCTATCCCTAAACCCTTGACCCTTGAACCGCAACCCTCAACCCTCAACGTCAAACCCTAATCCCTCAACCCTTAACTCTGATCCCTCGACCCTCAACCCTATTCCTAAACCCTAAACCCTAAAGCCTCAAGCCTCAACCCTCAACGTCAAATCCTAATCCATCTACCCTTCACTCTAATCCCTCAACCCTAAACCCTATCCCTAAACCCTCAACACTATACCTTAAACCCTAATCCCCCAACCCTCAACCCTAAACCTTATCCCTAATCCCTCAACCCTCAACCCTAATATGTCATCCCTCAATTCTAATCCCTCATCCCTAAACCCTAAATGCTATCCCTATTCCTAAACCCTCAACAGACTTGATACTATACCTTAAACCCTAATCCCTTATCCCTAAACCCTCCAACCCTATCCCTAATCCTTATACCCTCCACACTCTACTTTAACCCTAATCCCTCGACCCTCAACCCTATCCCTGAACCCTTGACCCTCGCACCTCAACCCTCAACCCTCAACGTCAAACCCTAATCCCTCAACCCTTAACTCTAATCCCTCGACCCTCAACCCTATCCCTAAACCCTAAACCCTAAAGCCTCAATCCTCAACCCTCAATGTCAAATCCTAATCCCTCTACCCTTCACTCTAATCCCTCAACCCTAAACCCTATCCCTAAACCCTCAACACTATACCTTAAACCCTAATCCCTCAACCCTCAACCCTAATCCATCATCCCTCAACTCTAATCCCTCATCCCTAAACCCTAAATGCTATCGCTATTCCTAAACCCTCAACAGACTTGATACTATACCTTAAACCCTAATCCCTAATCCCTAAACCCTCCAACCCTATCCCTAATCCTTATACCCTCCACACTCTACTTTAACCCTAATCCCTCAACCCTCAACCCTATCCCTAAACCCTTGACCCTCGAACCTCAACCCTCAACCCTCAATGTCAAACCCTAATCCCTCAACCCTTAACTCTGATCCCTCGACCCTCAACCCTATCTCTAAACCCTAAACCCTAAAGCCTCAAGCCTCAACCCTCAACGTCAAATCATAATCCCTCTACCCTTCATTCTAATCTCTCAACCCTAAACCCTATCCCTAAACCCTCAACACTATACCTTAAACCCTAATCCCTCAACTCTCAACCCTAAACCTTATCCCTAAACCCTAATCCCTCAACCCTCAACCCTAATTCGTCATCCCTCAACTCTAATCCCTCATCCCTAAACCCTAAATGCTATCCCTATTCCTAAACCCTCAACAGACTCGATGCTATACCTTAAACCCTAATCCCTTATCCCTAAACCTTCCAACCCTATCCCTAATCCTTATACCCTCCACACTCTACTTTAACCCTAATCCCTCAACCCTCAACCCTATCCCTAAACTCTTGACCCTCGAACCTCAACCCTCAACCCTTAAATTTGATCCCTCGACCCTCAACCCTATCCCTAATCCCTAAACCCTAAAGCCTCAAGCCTCAACCCTCAATGTCAAATCCTAATCCCTCTACCCTTCACTCTAATCCCTCAACCCTAAACCCTATCCCTAAACCCTCAACACTATAGCTTAAACCCTAATCCCTTAACCCTCAACCCTAAACCTTATCCCTAAACCCTAATCCCTCAACCCTCAACCCTAATTCGTCATCCCTCAACTCTAATCCCTCATCCCTAAACCCTAAATGCTATCCCTATTCCTAAACCCTCAATAGACTCGATGCTATACCTTAAACCCTAATCCCTTATCCCTAAACCCTCCAACCCTATCCCTAATCCTTATACCCTCCACACTCTACTTTAACCCTAATCTCTTGACCCTCAACCCTATCCCTAAACCCTTGACCCTCAAACCTCAACCCTCAACTCTCAACGTCAAACCCTAATCCCTCAACCCTTAACTCTGATCCCTCAACCCTCAACCTTATCCCTAAACCCTCCAACCCTATCCCTTAACCCTAATCGCTCAACCCTCAACTCTATCCTGAAACCCTTAACCCTCGAACCTCAATGTACTCAACCCTCAACGTCAAACCCTAATCCCTCAACCCTTAACTCTGATCCCTCGGCCCTTAACCCTTAAAACTTGAACCCTAAAACCTATCCCTACACGCTTGACACTCGACACTATATCTTAAACTCTAATCCCTTAATCCTCATCCCTAAAGCCTCAACGCTAGATCATTAAACCTTAAACCCTAAACCCTATCCCTAATCCCTCTACCCTTGACACTCTTATTTAACCCTAATCCCTTGACCATTAACCCTATCCCTCAACCTCCACCTCAACCCTCAACCCTCAACCCTCAACATTAAACCCTAATTCATCAACCCTAAACCCTAATCCCTCAAACCTAAACCCTATCACTAAACCATCAACCCTCAACACTATACCTTAAACCCTAATCCCTATCCCTCAACCCTTAACCCTTAAAACTTAAACCCTATCCCTACACCCTCAACACTTGACACTATATCTTAAGCCTTAAACCCTCATCCCTAAAGCCTCAACCCTCAATCCTTAAACCTTCAACCCTAAACCCTATACCTAATCCCTCTACCCTCAACACTTTAACCCTAACCTCGACATTAAATGCTAATCTGTCAACCCTAAACCCTAATCTGTCAACCCTAAACCCTATCCCTAAACCCTCAACCCTCAACACTATACCTTAAACCCTAATCCATCAACCCTAAAACCTAATCCCTCAACCCTCAACCCTAAACTCTATCAATAAACCCTCAACCCTTGACACTATACCTTAAACCCTATGAGAAAAGCTTTGCATATGGTACATCCACAGTGAGTAATTAACAGTTGAAATCATAAGGATGATCATTATGAGAAAAGATTTGCATTGGGGTACATCTATGTTTCTTGCTATCCACCTCACACTTAGGGAAGGTATATTGTTATGAAACAAGCAAATAATCTCCCATTGTTTACTGGCTCTATCCACAAGAACTACTAAACTATACCTTAAACTCTAATCCCTCAACCCTAAACTTTCAACCCTAAACCCTATCCCTAATCCCTCTACCCTCAACACTCTACCTTAAACCTAATCCCTCGACCCTTAACCCTAAATGCTATCCCTAAAGCCTCAACCCTAAACCCTAATCCCTCAAGGTCCTAAACTCTAATCACTTATCCCTAAACGCTCAACCCTCAACCTTAAACCTTAATCACTCAATCCTTATCCACCCCTCTCCTCCCCTATCTGGCTCACTCCCATCTCTACCCTCCTTTGCCCTCGACACTATACATACATAAATATAGGCATACATAGATACATACATACATACATATAGGCATACATAGATACATAGATACATACATACATAGAGGCATACATAGATACATACATACATACATATAGGCATACATACATACATGATTAATAGACTTGAACATAAAAAAATTTAAGGGGAACATAACGCGAGCGCGTTATAACGCGCTCGCGTTATGTCAAACATGACAAACAACAGACTTGCGGAAAAGGAAAAATGCAAAGTAAAACATAATGCGAGCACGTTATAACACACTCGCATTATGTCTTGCTTTGGGAATCCCAAGCCTTGGGCTTGGGATTTGCTTTGGATTTCCAACCCAAAGGCTTGGAGTGCCTTTTGAATAGTCACAGACATGTTTTTCCATATTCTTCAAGATTTCACATAATTTTGTTCGTGCTAACCCTCAGATTTGCACGTCTTTCAAGGTCAAACAAATCAAACACCTCGGTAATGTTAGGCTTTCTCTTAGCTATTTGATGATGTGATTTTTTTCACATTTTAACAATGTTAAGCCTTTTATCTTTAATTTCTTTTATTTGTGTGTCTGTTTTTGGGCAAAAACCACTGTTTGGTCTTTTTTTCATTGTAAATTAACTATTCATTGAAATTTCAAAAAAATTACATATTTAGAAACTAGACTCCATTCTACAAATATTAAAAAAAGAAAAAAAATGATTTTCAATTAGTTTTCAAAATTTATAGGGGTAGCACGGCTAAAATTCTATTTTTTAGGATGTGTCCACTTTGAAAATTAGTAAAAAATCAAATATTCATAAAAAAATTATCAGAAAAATCAGACATAAACTACATGCTATTAGCTAATTTCTCACTAAAGCGATTTTAAAAATACCAAAAAAAAGTTGACCTTTTGAGGGTGCCACAAAACATGCTATGTTATGTTTTTTTGACAGAAACAACACCAATTTCTGTGGCTCCCTCTTTTGAACCCCTTAATCTATGCCATTTTTAAAAAAAATAGTCGTTTAGAAAGTAGACTCGAAGCACTATGAACATTGTTTTGGTTGCATCACCAAATTTTGAGTGTAACTATGCTCAATTTCTCATCCAAAGCCAGTATTTCCTGATTTCAGAAAAAAAGTGGCCACTTAAGACCCCTTTTTGGCCCCCCATCTTCTTACACTTACCTTGTAGTATATATGATAGGATCAGCTTGTCTTTCTTAAATAGACTTGTCTCTCTCTTCTGTGACCAGCTTCTTTTATCGCCCTCTACACTTTGTTTTTTTTTAAATTTCGTGGAGTAATCTCTTGTAACGGATAGATGGTCTCACCAACTTCTGGTTAGCTATTTCCATTCAGTTATAAAGACTCTCTTTTATTTCAATTACGGATCTTCCTCCTTCATTCGGTCTGAGCCTCTCTAAATCGCATTTTGGCCTCCTTGCAGTCTAAATGACCTTTATCAAACTTAAACGACTCATTTCCAAGTGGAATTCGGTCTCTTGCATCTTTTTCAGCCTATTATTTTTGCACCACAATATATTTTGATGTAAAGCTTTCTTATCTTTGTCTGCAATTTTTTTGTTAAAATGTGTTTCAGCCTACATACTCTAGTACATACTCCAGATCAGCCTTGCATGAGAACGGCCCTCAAAAACTTTCTTCTTCGGCCTATGTAAAATGTAGATTGGCCTTGAAATCTTTCTTAAGCTACTCCTGTAGCAGCCCTGGCCATGTGGATGCTGGCAATGTGTGAAGTTGCCCATATTAGAGTTTGTGTTTTGCATGTCAGTTTTCCTGATGTTACTCAACTTATCTTTGCTACATTGAATTCACTCTATTGCTCTTATCAAATATACCCCTTTTTCAGTGGCCTAGGAAACTTTGTTGCAACCTTTGTACTAGAGCATAGATCAACAATCTTTGTTCCAGTTCAGTAAAATTTTAGTCTGACCTGTGTGACTACGAAATCGACCCATGATCTTTTGTTTTGTATTTGCATAATATTTTCTTTTTTTTTAAAACTTGAATGACCTCTATAGTCCTAAATATCTAATATATATGTATATACTAGAATAGGTTCTATTAGTTTACCTTATGAAGAAAGATCTCCTTTTACAAATGAACTTGCATTTACTTAAATAAATAATTTTTATGTGTAACTTTAAAATGGGGTAACTAACTCTCATATATAAGTGAATGTACAAATTCTATTGTATGAATATCTCGAGTGTTCCATGAAAAATAATTAAAAACCTTTAAATTATTAGAATTCTTCTCAACTACCATCTTCAAGTCTTATGATGAAATGAGTCTTTGCTTCGACTTTATTAGTGAAAAACTCCGTATTTAGCATGTTCATAACAAAGAAACTTGTCAACTTAAAAAAAACCAGTATCATTGAAATGAATGAATTGCACTGTCATTTCTCACTGCGAAACTAGCTACTTTTGAACAAGTAACATTTGGTTGAAAACTCTTGAAAACGAATTTCTCTCCTTATGTGGTTGCATGCATGTAAAGAGTTCTTATTTTCTTTAACTTTGTAATTTCATGCTTGGAGTGAGGATGGCTTGTGTGTTTTCCATTTTTCTTTATGCTTGTGGAAAGTTGCCTTTCAGGATGGGTGTCTAACATGGGGTAATAGGGAAGTAGGTTTTCTTTTCAATACATACCGTTAAAACAATTAATACTTTGGCCAAAGTAATTTGACATTGAAACAGACATGTGTACTAGTGAAATAGATGGTTTATTTGCCAAGTTATGCATTATTTTTCCTTTCCATGTCCTATTAATGAGATGTTGCATTCTAGTTAAGATGCATGTAGGTTAATAGGCATGCACCAGATTCCACCCTATGCTTGTTTACAAGTTGCTAGGCCCTTCGACCAGGGTCATGCATTCCTCTGTTTGAGGAATACCGGGGAAGCTCAAGCTTCATTGTTGGGTAGAAAAGTGCCTGAACCATATTCTTGTCCTTCAACGCAACAGATGGCCAGATGGTTGATGGTGGTCGAGGATTGATTGATTTGTTGGATTTTACTTGATCTTGTCGATAGTTTTATATCTCCATTGAACTCAAAATGTATTACATGACAGAAATCCATAATTGAAACAAATGTATATTGTATTTTTAGAAAGCTCTGTGATTGAACTTAGAAAGATGAACGAATTATGTATGTGTATCAAATTATGAATGAATCTTGTAATTGACAATGATGTTAACTCTATCTCTTTTTACATGATGATGTAGTTATGTTTACTTTACTTTACTTGCAGTTAAATTAGCTTAGTTCGGTTAAGAATGTATGTAGATTTTTAGTACTTTACATTTGGGAAGGAGGTTTTCTTTTCAAAACTGATACACCATTAAAATGGTTAATACTTTGGCCAAAGTAATTTAACATTGAAATAGACGTGTGTACCAGTGAAATAAATGGTTTATTTGCCTAGTTATGCATTATTTTTCCCTACCATGTCCTATTAATGAGATGCTGCATTCTAGTTAAGATGCATGTAGGTTAATAGGCACATACCAGATTCCACCCTACACTTGTTTACAGGTTGGTAGGCCCTTCAAGTAGGGTTGAGCATTCCTCAGTTTAAGGAATACTGGGGAAGTGCAAGCTTCGTGGTTGGGCAGAAAAGCACCTAAACCATGTTCTTGTCCTTCAATGCAACAGATGGCTAGATGGTCGATGGCAGTTGAGGACTGATTGATTTGTTGGATTTTACTTGATCTTGTCGACAGTTGTATATCTCCATTGAACTCAAAATGTATTATATGACAAAAAGCCATGATTGACACAAATGTATATTATATTTTTAGAAAGCTCTGTGATTGAACTCAGAAAGATGAATGAATTATGTATGTGTATCAAATTATGAATGAATCTTGTAATTGACAATGATGTTAACTCTATCTCTTTTTACATGATGATGTAGTTATGTTTACTTTACTTTACTTGCAGTTAAATTAGCCTACTTCGGTTAAGAATGTATGTGGATTTTTAGTACTTTACACTAGAGCTACTTGGAGCACGGGAAGCCATGAACAGTCTTATGCTTTTGTGAATGGTAAATTCTGAGTCAGGGCACTAGGTCATGAAGCTTATAAAATACTAAGAGGTTTGCAACGCACAAGTACCCTAAAATTTGTAGAATTGAAGAAAAGATGTTTTCAAAAAGGAAGTTCTAGTTTTAGAAGAAAAGAGAGAAGGTTTTGTTTGTTGTTTTAAGTGTTTCAAGCACACCAGGTTCAGCAAAATGTTTAATAGAACAAGAGGTTCTAACTAAACTATCCTTTAATTAGAACCAATTCCTATTACACATTAGGACACTAGCCACTGAAATTGTTTGTCTTACTACTATCCAAATAGGAAGAATAAGACTACCTAAAGAAAATAGAAGAAATACAGAGATGGAAACAATAATAATAGAAATCGATATAGAAATGAAAACTATAAATTATAGAGAACTTGGCATCAGGCGCTCAACCTTGCTGCCCAGGATGATAGCATTTAGCTTGGATGTCTGTGCTTAGTACTCTGGTCCATACGATGTCAAAACTCAAGAATGCTGATCTGTACGGTCTTGCATGAGTTTTGATGAATCTCTAAATTGATAGAAAAGATGATTTTTAGTGCACAAAGATCGATAGATAAGATAAATAGGTAAGAATAATATGAGAATGATGGAATAATAAAATTGATACTTGGAAGGGAGAAGGGAGTGCAAATACTCGTGAATTCGCTGCCTTTTCATGCACAATTTGCAATCACAAACAAGGGAAAAGGGTTGGGTTGTATAGAGGTTTGCCTCAGTCAAACCCCATTTTTGGTGTTTCCATCTCAATGACAATGAGATATTGATATGTTGATGAAAGAGTGTATGCTTTGAATTCTAAGTGTATCTAGAATTATGGCGAGTAGTGAAAAAACAATATTACAATATTGATAAATGAATAAATAGAGAAATGATAAGATAAATGCTAATATAATTGATTTGACAAAAGATTTAAGGAAGAGATTTCAAGGATCTCGCTAGAAGACTATCGCATAGGAGAACAAAATGAGATTTGTTTCAAAGGATAGCAATCATGAATGAGAAGCTCTTAGATAGCACAAAGCAGACAAGTAAATCACATCAATGATTTGTTCTTAATGACCTGCAATGAAAAAGAAGCATGCAATAACACTGATACAAGGAAGATGATAGTTCAGTAGTGATTTCAGTAGAGCTTCATTATGAAAAGATTTTGATCTATTTGAGTGGCTAAGCAACAAGGTTTTATAAAAGAGGGGAGAGATCAAAAAGTTGGGAAAGGAGCCATTTGGGTGTGGATAGACATTCAAAAATTCTTGAAGTGCCACACAAGTAAAAATGCACCTTCTAAAAATGGTTGATGAGCTAGAAAATGTTATTGGGATGTCAACATATGGCACAAACTATTGCACATGTTGTCATTGATGTCAAAGGAGTAGTGATAAGAGGTGTTGTTATGTGGAAGGCATTTTGTTGCATATGTTGTCAAAGGAGTGGTGATCAGAGGACATGTGACGTGAAAGACATGGTGATGAAAGACATGGGCATGTTGTTGGATTAGTATCATTTGTACACAGTTGTACTTTATCTTTTGAAGTTCATGGATAGGTAAAATTTGTCAAGTTAAAGGATATGCTGACATGAAGAAGTTGTGACTTCTTCCTTTTGGTGAAAAGAGTTATGATTGTTGCTTATGGTGTTGTGAATGTTGCATTGCATGAGATATGAAGGAAAGTGTATAAGTTATGAAACAGTCAAAGGCACATGGACTTGTACTATAGAAGCTTAGGAGATTGTACCACATTCTACCACAGATGAAGATATGGCCTTGCGGATTGGAGGTTAGCTAAATATGGCTATGAAGTATGCATGATCCAAGTTTCAGAGCATAAAAGTTACCGCAAAGCTTTTTAGATTTAGCAGAGTGAGAACTAGTCATGTTCGTATGAAAGGTCATCAGAGATAGAATTGAAAACTACCGCATTTCACAGCATCTACATGTAGATGACTAGGTAGTTTGGAGATTAGGTAAAGCAAAGGTACAAGAATGATATACTCAATTTTCAAAGGATACAAAGTACCACAAAGTTTTCTAGAGTTAGCAGAGTGAAGATAGTGGTGTTATAGTATTGTTGCAGTCTCAAAGGTACAGAAGAATGCTCCACATTTCTCTGCACTTGAAGATATAGTATAGTGGTTTGAAACATATGTGATAATGGTGTCTTTCTTAACATATCCAAATTTTAGAATGTAAAAAGTATTGCAAGTATGTTTAGCTATGTTCCAAGGTAAGACTGTGAAACAGACAAGTGTAGGGATAATAGGTTTCAATGTCTGATCACTTGCACTAGTAAAAAGATGCTTGAACCATAAAGAAAAGTTTATGAGGAAGATGGTTAGGACCCATAGTGCTTATTGTTTTTCTTTTCCAATACAACACTAGGTCTAGAGCTAATGAATGAAAGAATAAGTATTTGTAGTGCAGACATGGTATACTTGAGTGATTGCACTATGTGTTTGGAAGTATACGCCAACATATAAATGTGTGCAAAGGTAAATTGGGTCCAGTAGTTCTCTTGGTATAAACCACATTATGGGATTTCACTCCTACATTACTATAGATGATTTGGGGTTTGACAAGTAAGGCTAGTTACACGTTCCATGTTACATGTTACACTTAGGCTAACAAAGATGATGTTTTGAAGACTTGCGGAGGATATATATCAAGGATAGAAGATTGTTTCAAGTCTGAGAGTGTGTGTGAAAAAGATGAATGATCCATAAATTGCAAAGTAACTCTGGAGGCTATGATGCATGATTCATAACAGAGTCAGTAGTGTATTGTGGAAGTGTTTTTGAGTTTGGAAGACAATAGAGATGATGGAGTAGAGGTGTTGAGATTATTTGAATAAGTCACTATCAAAGAGGTAAAGGAGATGATGTTGCAAATGTGATTGAACCACCAGAATCAGTTAAGTGTTTTGGTACAGAGATTGGTGCCTCATCTTGTAAGTGTTGTTAGTGTTGTATCACTTTAGGGAGTTGGTGCTTCCTTTGGGTTGGAGCCCATAAAACTTTGTATCAGAGAGTTGGTACTTCCTTTGGGTTGGTGCACATAAAATTCATTATAAATCTCTTTTTATTTGTGAGGCTAGATTTAGATAGTAGATCAAAGCAACTTGCTCACCGTGGATTTTCCCATCTTGGGTTTCCACGTAAATCTGGTGTTATGTGTTTGTGTTTCCTTTTTTTTCTCATGGGTTAAATGTTTACATTTAATTGAATGCAATAGAAGAGTAAAAATTTTAGTATATACTGATTCACCTGCCCCTCTCAGTATATATGTGTGTTCAACAATTGGTATCAGAGTAAGATTCCTTGGTACAGCTTAACAGCTAAAGGTAGCTCTTGGATTACAACACATGGCTCAAGAAGGATCGCTTCTAGAAAAGCACCTCTATTTGATGGAACTAACTACACCTTTTGGAGTGTAAGGACAGAAGCCTATCTTACCTCCCTAGGGTATGATCTGTTTGGAGAGTTGTAATCGATACTTATACTGATCTCACTCATCCTCTTACATATTTGGTTGAGAAGAAGGCCCATGAAAACAATGCTAAAGATAAGAATGCTATCTTAAGTGGTTTAACCAACTTAGAGTTTGTCAAGGTAATGTAGTGCAAGATGACCAAGGATATATGGGATAAACTCAAAAATCTCTATGAAGGAAATGACTAAGTAAAGCAAGCAAAATTACAAACTTACAAAGGAAGATTTGAAAATCTAAGAATGAAAGAAGAGGAAATTATTGCTAACTATTTACTCCGAGTGGATGAAGTTGTTAATGGAATCAGAGCCCCTGGCTAGGCAAAGAAGTGAATGACTCAATGGTTGTGAAGAAAGTTCTGAGATCTCTCCCTCATAGATTTGACTCAAAAGTTCTTTTTCTATTGAAGAAGCCAAAGATTTTAACACATTTACCATGGATGATTTGTTTGGGCCCCTCACTACCTATGAGATGAGAAATGAAGTCAAAGATACATCCAAAAGGGAAGCTTCTTTCAAAGCTATAAAGAAAGAAGGAACATCGGGTCCACACAGTGAGTCTGAGGAAGAAGAAGCAAACTTTGTGAGAAAGCTAAAGAAGGGTTTAGGAAAGTATAAAGGTAAGCTATCTTTAAAATGTTTTAAATTTGGGATAAGTGCACAAAGATGGGGGGCCAAAAGGGGGTCTTAAGATGCCACTTTTTTTTTTTTTTTTCTGAAATCAGGAAAGACTGATGTTGGATGAGAAATTGAAGATAGTTACGCTCAAAATTTGAAGATACAACAAAACAAAGAGTCGTAGTACTCTGAATCTAGTCTAAATTACTATTTTTTTTCAAAAATGGTTGAGATTAAGGGGTTCAAAGGGGGAGCACATAAATTGGTCCTATTTTTTTCAAAAAAACATAACATAGCATCTGGTGTGCTCCCCCCTAAAATGTTAACTTTTTTTTAGTATTTCAAAAATCACTTCAGTGAGAAATTGGCTAACACCATGTAGTTTATCCTTGATATTTTTAATAATTTTTTCATCAATACTTGATTTTTTACTAATTTTCAAGTGGACACATCCTGAAAAACAAAAACTTGAGTGTGCTCCCCCCTAATTTTTTTGAAAACTAATCAAAAATCCTTTTTTTTAGAAGTGTAGAATGGAGTCTAGTTTCAAAAAATGTAATTTATTTGAAATTTTGATGAACAGTTAATAAAAAGAGTAAAAAATACCACACTAGTTTTTGACAAAAAATGGATACACTAACAAAAGAAATTAAAGATGAAATCTTTAACCTACTCAAAAGGTGAAAAACATTATATGGTTAGAAAGCTAAGAGATAGCTTAAGATTATGGTGATAATTTTTTGACTTTTCATTAAAATACGTGCAAACTTGATGGGGAGCACACTCCAAATTATGCAATTTTTTGTTACAATCTAGAAAAACATGTCTTTGGACATCCAAAACATAGTCCAAGCCTTTGCTTTGGAATCCCAAGGCAAATCCAAGCAAAAGGCTTGGAAATTACCAAAGAAAAGCATAATGTGCTTGCATTATGATGAAATAAAAGCATCTCTCTCTCTCTCTCTCTCTCTCTCTCTCTCTCTCTCCTATTTTACTATTTTACACCTCTCCTTTCATTATTCTTCCCATCCAATGAACTTTTGTTTTATCTTGTTTCCATTTCATCCTCCCAATTATATCCTCATACCTCTTTAAATGTCCTAGTTTTTGTGTTTCCATTTGCTTTGTTGATAAGGGAGAGGGAGAGTTAGGGAGAGGGAGAGTTAGAGAGAGAGAGAGAGAGAGAGAGAGAGAGAGAGAGAGAGAGAGAGAGAGAGAGAGAGAGTCCTAGTTGTCTTGTTTCCATTTCCTTCATTGATAAGGGAGAGGGAGAGATAGGAAGATAGAGGAATGATAGGGGAGAGAGAGGAAAGAGATAGGGAGATAGGGAGAGATAGGTAGGTAGAGAGAGGAGACAAATATGGAGAGATAGAGGAGACAAAGAGGAGATAGAGGGGAGAGATAGGGAGATAGAGAGTGAGCGAGATGTCCAAATAGATAGGGAGAGAGATTGAGAGGTAGAGGGACGATAGAGATAGGGAGATAGAGGTTTATAGTTTCTCAAGTTTAGGGGTTAGGGGTTATGGTTAAGGGGTATTATTTAGGGTTTACGAGTTTGGGGAGAGAGAGAGGTTTAGCATTGCTCGAGTTTAGGGTTTAGGGGTCAAGGTTTAGGGACATTATGTTGATAACTGAGAGGGGGGGTGAATCAGTTATCCTAATTATTTCTTCTTTTGAACTTTCTTATTAATTAATGCAGTATTGAATCAAATATAAAAATATTACCATGAAATGAGAAACACATGACACAATATTTTTGACGTGGAAACCCTGTTAAGGGAGAAAACCATGGGGTGATTAACCCAAAGATTATTCTCTGTTAGAAGAATAAGGTATTACAAAATGGCACTTGCCAATTAGGGCTCACTGCCCGAGCACACTGCTCACAAAGAGGCACACTGCCTATAAGGAGACACACTGTCTACAAAAGAATGTTATACAACACTTGAACTGATTGGAAGCATCCACATATGCTGGAGTTCAGTTCCGGTTAGGCTCAGTATACTGATCTACTGTAATTCATCTTTCCTCTTCTCTTTATTCTGCTTTCCTTTCACATGCCGAATCTCTCTAGCTATTTTTGCTCTGTTCTGAACTTATTCGCACATTAACAACACACAACTACACTTCTCACAACTAAATCCATTGTGCATATATATCCACACAAGTAATTTCATCACCTTTCTAGTCGGCATCCGGAACAGTCTATTTTCTCACAAACTCTGTTCTGTCGACTGAATCCTTGCTCATCAAGTAATGCGGATCAAGCATATACTTGTAGATATCATTAATCATGTCGGCCAAACATGATTCATGCCTTCACAACCTTTACCATCAACAGTAACACATCCGGAAAGCAATCTGATGTTTTGTCAGTGAGTTCTTCCTCTATTCACACTGGTACTTAGAAATATGGTATTCAACTGTTCATATATTTTTCCTTGTTCATCACCGGAGGCTAAATCCTTAGAATATACCACTCAAGGTAGTCCTCTTGACTTCCCCAAATCTGTACTGCACCAAGATACTTCCTCTAAGAGATCCGGACCAGTCTATCGGACCTTGCCACATGCTCTGTTCTTGTTCACCGGACCACAATAATCTTCATTCTAACTTCCAGTAGAGACACACCATGACTTGCAGATATGTGGGATGACCTTTGTTGCCATCAATGACAACAACCATGCATCCATATAGTGTCTCTTGCCAACAATCTCCCCCTTTGGCATTGATGGCAACACTTAGTGAAAAATGACTAAGTGTTAACACTATGCTCCCCCTTGGCTGATGCTCTATCTTTATATACAATTACCGGAACTCCCCCTTAGTTGGATTCCTCATTTTTCACTGCTCCTCACTCCCCCTTTGACATCAATGGCAAAGGGTAGGGTCCGCACACCAAAATTTTCAAAAATTTACTATACTTAGCCGCATATTACATACTCACATAAACTGAAGAATGTCTACAAAGGATGTCTTCAATTGGACCAGTTCTATAGCCCAACTTTGCTTCATTCTATCCAAAATTGAAATGTGACCACTCAACAAAAATGCAAAAGCTTCTGCCCTCTTGAGATCTGTCGGATCATTTGTTTGGGCGGTAGTCTGAGCATCACTGATGGCCTCATGCATAGTTTCTAACTTAGGGATTATAATCCTTCTAAGTTCTCCCATCCGGTTAGTTATATTCTTCCTTTCCTTCTCAAAGTTCTTTATTGCATTTGTGATTGCAATAGTTTGACATTCTTGGTTTACTATGGAGGAAGAGAGAGGATCAAAACTTTGAGACAAACTTTGTAGTTTGTCCTGTTCCTCTTTTATTTTCTTATCAATTTCTGTTGTTGCCTTTGACCAGGAGATACAAAATTTGTAAATGTCACCGCCATCCTTAAGAGCATTTTCTAAGCTCTTTATTCCAATACTCATATTTCTCCTATCATTAGAGATTAATCCTAGTATTTTTGAAAATCTTTTATCCAAAAACTCCTTCCGGACCTTTTCTTCAGCTGATTTTTCTAGAGAATCAAAATGTGTATCAACACTACTGACTAAGGTTTTGAGATTACCGGAAGAGGAGGCTGCCGGATCTATCTGGACCGATGGCATAATCTTCTCAAGCACTCCGGAAGAAGCCTCTATCAACTCACAGTCTTCCATATGAGACTTTAGGAGTTTTTCATTTGCCTTAGCACTTGCAAATGAAGCTATCTTCATTGTCTATACCAGAGAGAGGGAGTCAAAGTTGAATGGACCTTTTAGAAGCTCTGGTTCATCAATCTCTATTGTTTCTTGGCTCAGAAATTTTTGAACAGTTTGTGTAGTGTCTCTTGCCGGAGACAGATATTTCTTCTCTTCTGCAGTCTTGTCCTTTGGAATTTTCTCTCCTTCCACATTCTTACCACTTTCAGTTGTGGTTTTCTTTGTTGGAATCTTCTCTTTCTCTGCATCCTTGGTGCTGTCAACCTCTTTTTCTTTTACTACTGCTTCTTTCTCCTATAATTTCTCTTCTTCTTGGGATCTAGAGACTGTAGGGGAAACCGGAGGAGAAATGTTGGTTTGTTCAGGGCCCATCTCTTCTGTTGCTTTCTCAGAAGTTTCTTTTACAGCACTTGTGGATGAGGGATCAGTACCCAAGTCCTCTACAACAGGAAGATTAAACCTTTTGAAAGCCTTCCGGAGGATCTCTTCTGTCTCTATGGCCACCTTGTCAGTCTCACCAAGCATGAGTTGATTCATCCTTGCTTTACTCCTGAACTCATCTTTGCAGTCTTTGAATATTATGTTCATTGTCTTGGGATCAATTTGAGGATATAGCTGAATAGCTATCTACTCTCAGATCTCAAGATCTTTTGCCTGGGCATTGTTCTTTCTTATTTCTAATTCCTTTTCTAGGCTTTTAGGAATTAATGAAAGCCTTATTGTATATGTTCAGATACTTGATTGTGGCTTCCTGCAGAATCTTTTGGTCAGCCTCATTGTAATCATCATAGAATTCAGTCATTGGTTGAAGGTTTCCATCCACCATGACTGACTTGATTACACTCTCTAGAGACAGGGTGGGCTTTTCAACAAATACCTCTACCATTTCTTCCTTGTCTTGGCCTGTGGAGGGTTTACCGGATCCTTTCTTCTTCTACTTCTTTATTTCTTTTACCCCCTCATCTGATTCTGTTTCCTCTTCATCTTTCTGACTTGTATAAGCCCTTGTGGCTTTTATTTTAGACCTTTTCTCTCCTTTACCGGATGTCTGACCTTCCGGTTTAGATATTTTTGAGCTTTTGGTTTTGACAGGTGTAGATCCTTTTGATGATCTGGTCCGGGTTGAGGTTTCCACCGGAGCACTTTTCTTACTTTTCTTTTCTGCCTCTTTCTTTTCTTCCTCAGCCTTTCTCCTCTTTTCCCGGTTGGCATCAAGTGCCTCCTTTGGGATGCCTAGGCCTTGAGCAATATGCTCTACTTCTTTTCTTACTTTCCTCTTTATCTCAGGTTCTCTGAGTTCCACATGAATCTTCACACTCAGCTCCTCAAAGGTTCCAAACCTTTCTGCCTTTGGATCTTTGGGCTGACTAAGCATGTGTTGAACATGCAGTTCCACAATCTGTTCATCAACCTCATACCCCATGGGCATGATCCAGACTGTCCTTGGCTCCACTGCCTCCATAAGGCATTGATCAGTATCCACCGTAAAGCAAACTGAGTCTTTGTATTTTTCAACAAGAGACTGGGGAATTCTTTCTCTTGCTTGCATCGTGCTCTGGAAGTTTTTGAAGTATCTCCATAGGGCTGTATTTCTTGCTTTGGCATCCCCAAGCCCATGTAAATAATCTCTTATCTGGACTGCAACAGGTTTGTCATTCTTCCATACCCATCCACTTGATCTGGGCAGCTCATTCATGAAGTAGAAAAATAGACATAATATAAGAGTACCATACTTAAAGAATTCTTTTTGTCCTTTTTGATCTTCTGTATATTTTCCATCAATTGGCTTAAGAGAAGTTCATAGAGATCATAATCTGCATTGTTCCTCAACATTTCATAGGCAGTATATACTATACTTCCGGATACAGAATTCTCCCTACTGGAGTGATAGATCTTGTATCCTATTATCATGGATGCATACTTGATATCCAGATCAGAAATATCTTCAATGGTCATTGCCCTCTTATCAAATTTTGATATGGTGGCCTCAGTTACAATGTTATTTTTGACAGATTTAAGGATAGGTATCCCTCCAGAAGAATATAGACTAGTCACTGCCCTAATTGCCTTTTTTGTGATCTTGCAGGGTCTATCCAGCCATAGGAAGTTGTCATGCATCCTACTCAATACATACCGGACCCATTCATCTTCTTCAAAGCAGGGGAAATGAATGAATTGATCAAACTGTTTCTTCTGGATACCCTTATACTCTAGTTTAAGCTCAAAAGCATTGTCTATCAGTTGTTTGTGATAGAAATCTCTCAATTTGAATTCTCCAAATTCCTCAATGCTTGCATGTATGTAAACCCTAATGTCTTCTGTGTGTAAAACACCATGAGGAACACTAGAGAATGCTCCTAAGGGATCTACCTCCAATGACTTGTATGGGTGTTTCTTAAATTCAGGTCGGGGCCTATCTGAGATCTTTACTATATTCAGAATAGCCATTTCTCAACAGATTTGCAGTAAGATATCGAAAACAGAAAATACCTTATGCGCCTTTGGTTGCACGGAGTGGTTGGATTGATTTCTGTATGTAATGACTTCGGCAGGAGATCTTTGGTGTGCTTGATGAATCTTGTTGCAGAGCTCTACTTTTCGCTTCTTCTTAAGTGTAGAATGAGCAAGTGATTTATGAGAAATCCTTTATATTTCTCCGCAAACCCTAATATCTGATGGCAATAAATGCTCGACCTATATTATTCTGGTTTGCTTTATTCAGATAATTTTGAAGAATCGGATCAGTCCTGTTCTATGAACCTCATGCGGATCTTCCAACCATGACCAAATCAAGATGACACATCACAAGAACATCCCAAACACTCTGTCCAATCCGCAGAATAAGACAATGCACTTCCGGATCTCTCCGTACCCTTTTGGTAATCCTCTGTCATTCCGGAGTATCTCCCAGAATAGGTCTTACTTGATCAATCACAATTTCTTCATATCTTCATGCGGACCTCTGAAATCTTATCTGGATCATCTCAAGACTTATATCTACAAACCCTTTACTCCGCATCTTGTGCCACATCCAGTACCACTTGTTGGCTGGGGCAACAGAGTTTTCTTTGAGTCTGCCCCTGAGCTAGAGCTCACCTTTTAATTTCTGGAAGGAATATCAGCACCAGAGTCTGGTGCGGATCTAACCTCTACATTCTCTGAACTTTTCTTCACCCAAATCTTGTTCATCTGATTCTGAACTTCATCCGCATTCATCTTTTATTTACCCTTGTCTTGATTCTGATTATACACCGGACCTCTTTTGTCCTGATTCTTGCTTCTGCAGACTTTTGCATTATGACCGGACCTATTACAGATTTGGCAAATAACATTTCCTTGCATATTTGACTGATAACCTCTTGATCTGCATTGATTAGCCATATGACCTATTCTATTGCATGCAAAGCATCTACCATTGAATGATTTGTTTATTTGCATATTTCTGCATTCATGGGACTTGTGTCCATACCTTTTGCAGTTAAAGCACTGTCCAGAGAAGGATGAGTTAGTCTGATTCATTCTTTTTCTGCACTAATTAGCTTTGTGACCAAAGTGATTGCAGCTATGGCAGTATCCATTGAAGGATGGATATCTTTGAGCATTGGGCTGTCTTACTAGAGGTCTTCTAGGCCTATTCCTTAGATTTTCTGATCCAAAATTCTTTTGATCGGATCCAGAGCTTTCTCCTTTCTCATATCCCAAACCATACTTGTCATCTGCCCTCTTTTGACTTCCAAGAAGAACTTCAAGTTGAGCAGAACTTATCTTGAATTTTTCTTTGTATTCATTTGCTGTTTGAAGATCTCTTTTGAGAGAGAAAATTTGATCCTCAAGTTTTTCTTCATTATCTTTGGCATCTTCAAGATCAAATTCAAGATGTCTGATGGTCCTGTCCATCTGGTGGCAATCTTCTGATTTCTCTTTAAGAGATTGTCTTAGATTGTCTTCAGTTTTTCTTTTCTCTTCAATCTCTTGAGTAAACTTTATAACTCCTAATTCCATTTCATGTCTTACCATAATGACTTCTTTTGATAACTTTTCACATAACTTGGTTTTCTCAGTCAATTCTTCATTTGTATTACTTTCTTCACTTTGTCTTGCCAATTGTTGGAGCAGCTCCTTTCTCTTTTTCATAGAGAGACTTAATTTGTCCTTTAATTCTCTCATGAATTCATCAGCCTATTTGAGTCTTTCCTTTAATTCATTGACTTTAGAGTTTGACTGTTCAAGATCCTCAAGGACAGTCTTGAGTTGCTCCCTTAAACCATATGCATCCATTTGAATTCCCAGATCTTCCTCAAGCTATTAGGCTCTATTAGGAGGAACTTAGCTCTGAGACCAATTGTTGATAACTGAGAGGGGGGGTGAATCAGTTATCCTAATTATTTCTTCTTTTGAACTTTCTTATTAATTAATGTAGCATTGAATCAAACATAAAAACATTACCATGAAATGAGAAACACATGACACAATATTTTTTACATGGAAACCCTGTTAAGGGAGAAAACCATGGGGTGATTAACCCAAAGATTATTCTCTGTTAGAAGAATAAGGTATTACAAAATGGCACTTGCCAATTAGGGCTCACTGCCCGAGCACACTGCTCACAAAGAGGCACACTGCCTACAAGGAGACACACTATCTACAAAAGAATGTTATACACACTTGAACTAATTGGAAGCATCCACATATGCTGGAGTTCAGTTCCGGTTAGGCTCAGTACACTGATCTGCTGCACTTCATCTTTCCTCTTCTCTTTATTCTGCTTTCCTTTCACATGTCGAATCTCTCTAGCTGTTTTTGCTCTGTTCTACACTTATTCGCACATTAACAACACACAACTACACTTCTCACAACTAAATCCATCATGCATATATATCCGCACAAGTAATTTCATCACCTTTCTAGTCGGCATCCGGAACAGTCTATTTTCTCACAAACTCTATTTTGTCGGCTGAATCCTTGCTCATCAAGTAATGTGGATCAAGCATATACTTGTAGATATCATTAATCATGTCGGCCAAACATGATTCATGCCTTCACAACCTTTACCATCAACAGTAACACATCTGGAAAGCAATCTGATGTTCTGTCAGTGAGTTCTTCCTCTGTTCACACTGTTACTCAGAAATCCAGTATTCAACTGTTCATATCTTTTTCCTTGTTCATCACTGGAGGCTAAATCCTTAGAATATACCACTCAAGGTAGTCCTCTTGACTTCCCCAAATCTGCACTGCACCAAGATACTTCCTCTAAGAGATCCAGACCAGTTTGTCAGACCTTGCCACATGCTCTGTTCTTGTTCACCGGACCACAATAATCTTCATTCTGACTTCCAGTAGAGACACACCATGACTTGCGGATATGTGGGATGACCTTTGTTGCCATCAATGACAACAACCATGAATCCATATAGTGTCTCTTGCCAACACATTATTTAGATTTTATGAGTTTAGGGTTTAGGGGAATTATTTAGGGTTTAGGGTTTAGGAGTTAGGGGTTAGGGTTTAGAGGTTTAGGGTTGCTCGGGTTTAGAGAGAGATAGAGAGAGGGGACCGATATAGATTGGGAGAGATAGAGGAGATAGAGGGGAGAGATAGTGAGATAGAGAGTGAGGGACATGTCCAGAGACATAGGGAGATAGATTGAGAGGTAGAGGGATGATAGAGATAGGGAGATAGGGGAGAGATAGGGAGATCAAGGTTTAGAGTTTCTTGGGTTTAGGGTTGCTCAGATTTATGGTTTAGGGGTTAGGTGTTAGGGGTTAGGGGCATTATTTAGGGTTTAGGGTTTATTGTTTAAGGGTTAGCAGTTAAGGTTTAGAGGTTTAAGGTTTAGGGTTTAGAGAGAGAGAGGACTGATAGGGAGATATAGACGAGACAAAGGGGAGAGATATGGAGATAGAGAGTGAGGGACATGGCCAAAGACATAGAGAGAGAGATTGAAAGGTAGAGGGATGATAGAGATAGGGAGATTAGGGAGACATAGGGAGATAGAGGTTTAGGGTTTAGGAGTTAGGGATTAAGGTTTAGGGGCATTATTTAGGGTTTAGGGGTTTAGAGAGAGAGAGTAGAGATAGGAAGATAGAGGTTTAAGGTTTTTGAGGTATAGGGTTTAGAGTTTAGGGGTTAGGGGTCAGGGTTTAGGGGCATTATTTAGGGTTTAGGGGAATTATTTAGGGTTTAGGGTTTCTTGGGTTTAGGGTTTAGGGGTTAGGGGTTAGGTTTTAGGGGTTTATGATTGCTCAGGTTTATGGCTTAGGGGTTAGGTTTTAGGGGTTTAGGGTTTAGGGTTTTGAGAGAGATAGAGAGAGGACCGATAAAGATTTGGAGAGATAGAGGAAATGGAGGGGAGAGATACGGAGATAGAGAGTGAGGGACATGTGCAGAGACATAGGGAGAGAGATTGAGAGGTAGAGGGATGATATAGATAGGGAGATAGGGGATAGATAGGGAGATAAAGGTTTAGGGTTGCTTGGGTTTAGGGTTTGGGGGTTTGGGGTTTAGGGTTGCTCAGGTTTAGGGGCATTATTTAGGGTTTATTGTTTAGGGGTTAGGGGTTAAAGTTTACAGGTTTAGGGTTTAGGGTTTAGTGAGGAAGAGAGAGGACTGATAGGGAGATATAGAGGAGACGAAGGGGAGAGATAGGGAGATAGAGAGTGAGGGACATGGCCAGAGACACATGGAGAGGGATTGAGACGTAGAGGGATGATAGAGATAGAGAGATAGATGTTTAGGGTTGCTTGGGTTTAGGGTTTAGGGGTTAGTGATTAGGGTTTAAGGGTATTATTTAAGGTTTAGAGGTTTAGGGTTGCTTGGGTTTTGGGTTTAGAGGCATTATTTAGGGTTTAGGGTAGCTCAAGTTTAGGGTTGTATGTCAAAAGTAGTCTTTCTATCTTTATCTCTCTCCCTCCTCTCTCTCTCTCTCCCTAACTAAACATATAATGTCAAACATATAGAAGGTGAAGGTAAGGAAAAATTTCAAACATGTAGAAGGTGAAATGTTAATCATGCCAAACATCTCTCTCAATGTTTCTCTCTTCCTCTCTCCCCAAGTCTCTCTCTCTTTCCCTAAGTTTCTCTCTACCCCTAAGGATATGCTAGACCCATAGAAGATGAAATGAGGATAATAAAATCGTGTCAAGCATGTAGAAGTTGAAATGAGGATAATAAAATCATGTCAAACATACACAAGTTGAAATGAGGATATGCAAACCATGGAAAGCATATAGAAGGTGAAATGACAATATGCAAATCATGGAAAACATGTCTCTCACTCCCTATCTCTCTCTCTCTTCCTCTCTCCCTGAGTTTTTCTCTCCCTAATTCTCTCTCATCCTCTCTTCCTCACTTCTACTCTTTCCCTAACTCCCTATCTCTCTTTATCTCTCTCTCCCCCCAACTAAACATATAATGTCAAACATTTAGAAGGTGAAATTAAGGTAAGAAAATGAAATGAGGATAAGAAAATCATGTCAAACATGTATAAGTTGTATTGATATTGATAAGGTCATGTTGCATAAAAAATCATGAGTTCATATTTGTAGATAATCTTCCCCTATTTTAAAAATATGTATAATTCAGGGAGCTATATTGATATACACAAAGAATACAATATTTGATGAGGTTGTTGTAGCAAATTTAAAATATAATAGAACTATCAGAGGTCAACAAATTGAATTCCTAAGTACATATTGGTGTTGGATTTGAATTCTTTACAATTAGGGAATTTATTTTTTACCCTCTGACATTTGGCATGCGTATATGATATGTTGGCATTGATGTCAACACAAGTGGTTTTCTTGGAAGTTTGGTGATTCTTGTTGAGAGAACTATACTTCATGAGTTGTCTTAATGGAGTTATTTGTTGTGTCCACATGGTGTTTGCAAGGCAAGAAGAATGGTAGTTTGTCTATGAGTTGATGTTGAAATCCTTGTTGATCTTTGTTCTCAAAGTGCTCCTTAATACCTCTGCTTAATGATAGTGATTTAGTGTTTGATTTCTTCTTTTGGGTTCTTGTTTAGGGTTTGTTTTCAAGTGTCTTGCTCCTTCATGTTTTTTATGCTTGTTTATCTCTACCCAAAGCTCATGCTATCATTATTTTGTGGAAGAAGAATTTAGGGTTTGTTGTATAACTTAAACCTAGACCCTATATTGCATACTCTTTCTTTATGTGTCAAGGGTTGAAAGCATAAAGTTCTCATTCTTCTTGGATTATATCTTGTCAAAGTTGTTGAGAGGTTACAATCAATTTTTGTTTGTATTACAAAGCTCAAGGTTTGAAGTTTACCTAAATTCAAAGTATTTTATGATCCAAGTTCATGAAACCCTAAAACCCTAATTGTAAACTAATTCCTAAAACCTAAATCAAAGTCCTTAAACCTTTTTCTAACTTGTCATTCAAAGGATTACTTTTTGGTTATAATCAAGCATGACTTGTTATAGAAGGTAAAGGGTAACTTAAGTTACCAATCGAAGGGGTCGCTAACGTGTAGTGACCAACCCCCTCTCCTAGGAAGCCCGGTCCACACCGATGAAGGTTTTTAAAATGAGCGGCAAAAATAAATCTAAGGCGAGAATTCAACCTTCGAACCTTGTAAAGGTATTGATCAACAAACTCTATTCAATTAGATTTAAAACCCTAACAGATCCTTTGTAAGGTTAAACTTTGATGGTTGAATGGAAGTTCACTCAGTTATGTGCAATTTTCTAATAGTTTAGTAACTATTTTTGGGTTCAGTGATTACAAAGAGTTTAAAGAATCTTCTCCTTGAGTGACTAGAGTTTGCTTGGTAGTGTACACACACATGTTACAGCGTGATATGCATAGTATAATGTTGTTTTGATTAAAAATCATAAAAGGGACTATGAAGGACTGTAAAAAATGAGAAGTAATGATGTCATTATGATGTAAAAACTCGTTAGCAGAGTATTCTCTTGAATATTTTTGTTGTTAATTAGAGGTTTGAGTGAATTTATTTATTGTAGAGTGTGTTGCAGAGGGTCCTGTATATGATGTAAATTGGTGCAAATCATATTGCTTAAGAATCATTACTTGCACATATTCTTTGTCACTTTGTTAAGGAGTTTTTGGTGTTTTAGGTGATTGAGGTTGGTGCCTCATTGAGGTTGGTGTCTTAAGGTGATATTGTTCTGATCAGGTGTGCATTGTACCTAAGAGATTGAAGTTTTGAAAACAATGCATAGGTGTCTTTTGTACCTTAGAGTTGGAGCTTCAAAAACAATTGTACATTTCTTTATTTTGAGGTTGGATTTGAGCAGTAGACTCAAGCAACTCTCAGTGGTTTTTTCCTCATAGGGTTTCCATGTAATTCTAGTGTCATGTGTGCTTGATTGGCTTATTGTTTTCACTTTCTCATTTAATTTGACGTGTCCTTAAAGTTATTGAATAAAGCATTTGAGTGAATAACGTTGATTCACCCCCCTCTCAGTGTAATTGTGCTCTTTTCAATTGGCATCAGAGCAAGGTGCCTAGTAGAGGTTTAAACAACTTGGGTTGGTCCTGGTAGTAGGTTACACTCATGGCTTGTCAAGAAGGTTCTTCAACATCCAAAGCACCCCTGTTTGATGGTTCTAGTTTTGCCTTTTGGATTTTCAGGATGGAGTCTTATTTTCAATCCTTAGGTTATGATGTATGGGCAGCAATTGAGAATGGATATAAAGCATCTCAACCACCCTTTGATGATGAGAAAAGAGAGTATGAATGTACTGCAAAAGCCAAGAATGCCATTTGTTGTGGGCTAACAAATGAGATTTTAGTCAAGGTAATGCATTGCAAAACTGCTAAGGAAGTGTGGGATAAGTTGGTTAGCATTTACCAGGGTGATGTAAAGATCAAAGAAGATAAGTTACAGACCTTTAGGGCAAATTTTGAAGGACTAAAAATGACTGAAGGTGAAAATATTACAGAATATCTTCTAAGAGTCCAAGAAATAATTAATGCCATTAGTGGTCTAGGAGAGAAAGTAAAAGATCCAGTGGTGGTTAAAAAGGTTTTAAGGTCATTGTCTTCAAAGTATGACTCCAAAGTCTCTGCAATGGAAGAAGCTAGAGATTTAAACAAATTCTCCTTAGATGAACTACATGGTACTCTCACAGCTTATGAAATGAGGATTTCAAATGATGAATCTTCAAGCAAGAAGGCAACCTTCAAATCTATCAAAAAGGATAAGGAGGCATATTCAGATTTTGAGGACTTAGATGAACAAGAATATAACTTTGTGAGAAGGTTGAGAAGAGGTTCAGGTGGCAAGTACAACGGTAAGTTGCCTTTTAAGTGCTTTAGCTATTGTAGTGTCTTTACAATGCTTGGTAAACTTGGTGGTAATCACTCAATTCAAAGGAATATCCTACCGAACAATCCACTCTAACTTCTTGAAAATACCTTCATTGAATTGTCAACCAGGGCTCATAGGCTTGTGATGGCACTTGCACTATATGTGCTTTCAAGGATCAAACTACCTAACTTATCTACTACATTACTAGAAATCAAGCTACTTATTAACAAGAGAAAGTAATGCTACTACAACTGCTATGGATACTTTATAATGTAATACTATAATGGAAGATTATTAAGAAATGAACTCTAATTTGCTAATGACAACTTTTCCTATCCTCTAGAGTATCACAAGTCAGTTGAACTAAAACAACTTAAGAATATAATGGATCTTTCTTTCATGAAATAAATGCTACAACAATAATAACATGCAAGAAATAAAGTGAAGGACAATTCTCCTGAGTGGCCCTTGCTCAGATGACTGCCTCACTGCTTAAACTCAAATCTAGCTCTTTTAGATAAACACAATCATATTGATCCTAACATTTATTGCACAATCTTTTCAAATCACATAAAACCTTGTTGAACTTTAATATTCATAACTCACAATCAAATAACATTGTCTGCATAATCCAGAAAGATTCGGATAGCTATATCTACGATAAAACAAAAAACTATTCAAAACTAAACTTTTTTTAACTAACTTTCTACCTCAACCACTGAACCATAATATAGGCATGGGGGAGTTAATGAAATAGGTCTCTTAACTATAAACATAAAACACCACTCCTCATGAACTAGAGTGTAATGAATACTAACAACAATGACTAGAAAAGAAGGAAAGAAGTGTCCTAACAAAATTAGAATTCTCTGCTGAAACAAGAGAATATGGACCGATTGAATTGGTTTCATTAATATTCTAGTTACAATAGAGTCCTCCAACCTTCCAATCATCTTTATTGATCACCTATCATGATGTGTGATTATCTCCATTAAGTGTCCTCAAGTCGTGGTTGCTGCACTTAGTCAAGTCTGGAATCTCCCCTGTTCTGCGCTTGGAAATGTTGTGGCTATGGGTTGCATCCTATAGTTGTTACTGTTGCATGTATGAAGTGAACCAGTGTTGTCATTGATGTCAACATACTCATATTGCATTGACAAGAGGGATTCGATGAGCAGTGTGCTCAGGATATTGAGAAAATTAGCCTCAGTCAAGAACAGTGAAGAACAGTGATAAGAAGAAGGCAAATGTATTGTATAGGATGCGAACCGGAGGATGCAGATTAAAGGGTTTGTATATATGAGTCTTGAGATGCTTCAGTTAAGATTTCAGAGGTCCGCATGAAGATCTGAAGGAGTTGTGGCTGTCAGTGCAGAACCGGTTCCGGCAAGTGTTCTGAGGTGACAATGGATCACAGAAAGGTCCGGTGAGGTCCGGAACTATATAATCACAATCTGTGGATTGGAAGGAGTGTTTGGGATATCCTTGTGATGTGTCATCTCGAGTTATGTATGATTTGGAGGTCCAGAAGTACCTGTTGCATTATGACAATGGCGACAGACAGTGTTCTTGAAATTTTGGATGAGGAAGAGAAAAGATTCCAGTATGTAGAGAAAGTGCGGATGTACCTGGTCATTCAGGCAGGCTTGTGAAGGTTCTTGAATCATGTTGAGGTTATGTTGTTGGTTCGCATTGATAGTAGAGCCCAGAATTGAAGTTATTCTTCCGAATGAAGTTCTTGTTCAGACTAGCCGACCGGATGAGTTGTTCATCCTGCGAATGTTCTTGTGGTGGCCGACCGGATGTGTTATTCATCTTGCAAATATTCTTATGGCTGATTGCCGACTTAGATGATTATTCCTAAGTCGATGTCTTGTACAAATAAAGGTTTGTGAGTTCATTTGAAGGGTGGATTTGTGTGGATGAGGATGGTGTAGTGAAGAGAAGTGCGGAAGGCAGAGCAGAGGTTTTTGGGCTTAAATGGAACTGATTCGGACATGGTAAAGGTGTCATTCTCCAGTTCAAGATCGTGATTCTTATCACTTTGTAGACAGTGTGTCTCCTTGTAGGCAGTGTGCCTCTTTGTGAGCAGTGTGCTCAGGCAGTGAGCCCTAATTGGCAAGTGCCATTCTTTTTCTTATTCTTTTAACAGAGAATAATCCTTGGGTTAATCACCCCGTGGTTTTTCCCTTAACCGGGTTTTCCACATCAAAATCTTGGTGTTCATTGTGTTGATGTTTATCTACTCTTGTGGTTGTGTGTTTTACTTTCATGGATGATTAATTGATATGCTGTTAACTAACAAGATGAATCAAGTGTTTGAAAAAGAAGCAAGTTTGTATACAACTAATTCACCCCCCCTCTTAGTTGTATGCCCTAGATCCAACAATTGGTATCAGAGCCAAGTTCCTCTGAAAGGAGCTTAACCGCTTGAGGAGATCCAAGATGTCGTCATACAAAAAGGATAGTCCGAAGTTCGATGGAACCAATTTCACTCTCTGGAAGGGTCGCATGAAATGTCACTTGGAATGTATGGGAAAAGCATACTTGGCCATGGTTTCAAAACCATATGTACCTCCACAAGGTAGTCCGACAACTCTGAATGAAATCACAGATGCTGAAAATAATCTGCGGACCAAGGAAGCTCTTCTAAGCGCATTGAATGACTCAGATCTCTCAAATGTTATTGACCTACCAACTGCATATGAGATCCTGACTAAACTGGAACTTCTGTATGAAGGAGATGAATTTGTCAAGAGTGCAAGGTTGCAAAGTCTGAAAGGGAAATTTGAAAGATTGAAGATGAGAGATGATGAAAACATCACTACTTTTATGCCAAGAGTGAATGAACTAGTGTGTGGAATTAGAAATGCTGGTGGAACTCTGGATGAAAATGAGATTGTTTGCAAAATCCTCAGATCCCTTCCTGCTGCCTACAAAATCAAGGTTGCTGCAATTGATGAATTCAGAGCCCACACAACTGTCACAAGAGAAGAATTGGCTGGCAAGCTAGCTGCATTTGAAATGACCGAGTTTGGAGATGATCCTCCCAAGACTGAATCTGCTTTCAAAGCCAGTGCCTATGTGAAAGGCAAACAGAGATTTGATCCAGGAGAAAACTCTTCAAGGAAGATGTCATGGTATGATCAAGCAAGAAGAGACATGGAAGAAGAAGAAGCAGAAACAGCTCAACTTGAAGCCCTCATTGCAAAAAGACTACCAAGAGGATCCGGTAAGTATGAAGGAAAACTACCCTTTAAGTGCTTCAACTGCAATAAGATTGGTCATTTTGCTTCAAGATGTCCGGAAAGATCTGCAAGGTCTAATACTAACAGACAAAGATTTCAAAAGAACTGCTATTATGTTCATGAAGAAGATGACAATGAAGGAGTAACAGATGATGAATCAGAACTAGGAAGCAAATCTAGAAATGAATGGGTGTTTATTGCCATCAAGGAAGAAGATTCATTACTCTCTGAATCTGTCAATCATAAAGTTGTGGAAAAAGCTTTTGGCTGCTCAAGTGGAAGAAAAGGATGATTGGGTTATTGACAGTGGATGTTCTCACCATATGACTGGTGACAAGGATAAGTTCTTGAATTTGGAAAGGTATGAAGGAGGAATGGTAAAGTTTGGTGACAATTCTGCTGGCAGAATCAGAGGTAGGGGAACTATTTCCTTTGATGGAAAGAGCAAAACAGGTAATGTACTATATGTTGAAGGATTGAAGCACAATCTTCTCAGTGTTGGTCAGTTAGTAGACAAAGGCTATGATCTTCGGTTTAAGAATGGAAAATGCAGAATCTTTACAAGCTCCGGAACTAAAATTACATCCGGTACTCAGACAAAAGGTAATATCTTTCATCTGGTTGGTTCAAATAAAAGTTGTCTATTTGTTCAAGTTGATCAGAGTTGGTTATGGCATAGAAGAATGTGTCATGTAAATTTTGATAACATCATCAAGATAAGCAATACTCAGGCTGTAAGAGATCTTCCAAAATTGATGAAACCTACAAATAGTTTGTGCAAAGAATGTCATCTAGGTAAACAGAGCAGAGTCTCTTTCAAAAGCAAAGATCAGTCCACTACCGGATTGTTGGAATTAGTATGTACTGATCTCTGTGGTCCGACAAGAATCAAGAGTCTGCAAGGTGATAGATATTTCATGTTGTTAATTGATGACCATTCCCAGATGATGTGGGTTACCTTCCTAAAAGAAAAATCAGAAGCATTTGAGAAGTTCAAAATCTTCAAAGCTATGGTAGAGAATCAAACCGGATTGAAACTGAAGTGTCTAAGGTCTGATAGAGGAGGTGAATTTACATCTGGTGAGTTCATTGATTTTTGTGAGAAGCAGGGTATAAGGAGACAATTGTCTACTCCTAGGACTCCACAGCAGAATGGAGTAGTTGAAAGAAAGAACTGGACCATCCAGGAAGCTACCAGGACAATGATGTTGGAAGCAAATGTTCCTCAGATGTTCTGGAAAGAAGCTATCAGCACTGCAGTCTACACTCTAAATCAAGTTCAAATCAGAAACAATACCGGTAAGACCCCCTATGAACTCTGGTTTGGCATCACTCCTACTGTGAAATATTTCAGAGTATTTGGTAGCAAGTGTTATATTAAAAGAGATGAAGATCTAGGAAAGTTTGATGCTAGAAGTGATGAAGGAATTTTCTTGGGTTACTCCACTCAAAGCAAAGCGTATCGGTGTTACAATAAGAGACTGAGGAAGATGATAGAAAGCACTAATGTGAAAGTTGATGAAGGAATTGAGAAGCCCTCAAGATTTTATGAGTTTGATGAAGATGACCAAGACGGTGTTCAGGTTCAAGGAACTCAATCCTCTCCGGTAAGTCAGAGTCAGCCTGATCCGGTAAATCAGGAAGTAGAGATAGGTTTGAATGAGCCTAATCAAGAAGCAGCAGTGCAGGATACTCCCAAAATTCCAAGGTATGTAACACTGAACCACTCTGAAGATCAGATCATAGGTGACAGAAGCAAAGGTGTGCAAACTAGAAGGAATGTTGCTCAAAATTAGGATGAATGTTGTCTGATTTCAAAGATTGAACCTAAAACAGTAAATGAAGCCTGCAATGATGAAAACTGGACCAAAGCAATGAAAGATGAATTAATGCAAATTGAGAAAAATCATACTTGGGATCTTGTTCCTAGACCTAGAGACAGGAATGTGATTGGAACCAAATGGGTCTTCTGGAACAAATTAAATGAAGCTGGTGAAGTAATCAGAAACAAAGCTAGATTGGTCTACAAAGGCTACTCTCAAATAGAAGGAATTGATTTTGAAGAGACCTTTGCTCCGGTGGCAAAAATTGAAGTAGTCAGATTATTTCTTGCATTTGCTACCTTTAAAAACTTCAAGGTATATCAGATGGATGTCAAGTCTGCCTTCCTAAATGGTGATCTGGAAGAAGAAGTTTACATTGAACAACCGGATGGATTTCAATTGTCTAACAATGATGATATGGTCTGCAAGTTGAAGAAAGCATTGTATGGATTAAAACAAGCCCCAAGAGCATGGTATGAAAGGTTGGATAAACATCTTGTGCAGATTGGATTCAGCAAAGGTACTGCTGACAGTAACTTATATTTCAAAATTGATCATGAAAACATTTTGATTGTTGAAGTGTTTGTGGATGATATCATTTTTGGAGGAAGAGATAGTATGTGCAAAACTTTTGCAAATCAGATGAAATGTGAGTTTGAAATGTCTATGCTTGGTGAAATGAATTTCTTCTTGGGTTTGCGAATTACTCAAACAAAGAAAGGGATCTTCATTTCTCAGACCAAATATCTGAAAGAATTGTTAAGGAAATTTGGTATGGAAGATTCAAAGGCAATGAACACTCCCATGGCAACCGGATGTAAGTTGAGCAAAGATGATGACTCCCCAAAGGCAGATCAGACAAAGTATAGATCAATGATTGGTGGATTGTTGTATCTCACTCAGACTAGACCAGATATAATGCAGGCTATTGGTCTTGTAGCAAGATTCCAGGCTGATCCTAAAGAATCTCATGTTATGGCAATCAAAAGAATTTTTAGATACTTGAAAGGAATAGCTGAGTATGGTCTATGGTACCCTAGAGATCCAAATTTCTCTCTTCATGCTTACACAGATGCAGATTGGGCAGGAGATGTGGATGACCGGAAGAGCACCAGTGGTGGAGCATTCTTTTTGGGGAAGAGATTGGTTTCTTGGCTAAGCAAGAAACAAGATGCAATATCTCTGTCTACAACTGAAGCAGAATACATTGCAACAACAGGTAGTTGCACTCAAATCTTATGGATGAAGCAGATGCTAAGAGACATTAAAGTTGAATATGAGGAGCCTATCACAATTTTCTGTGATAATTCAAGTGCAATTAATATTTCCAAGAATCTGGTATTGCACTCTAAGACTAAGCGCATATCTATCAAGTTTCACTTTTTCAGAGAACAAGTGAACAAGGAAGAAGTCAGGTTGGAGTATGTTCCCTCCAAGGACCAGATTGCAGATATCTTTACTAAACCTCTTCCCAAGGAGTCTTTTGAATATCTCTGAGAGAAGTTAGGGGTCATGGCCCCTTCGGTGATGAACTAGGATGCACTGATGTGCATCAGTCTGGTGGATATCACAGTCATATCTTGTGATCCGGATTGATGATGGGGAGCTGCTACTAAGGGGGAGTAGCTGGTATGATTCTGATGTGTTAAAATTGCAAGTATGAGCCCTTTGCCATTGATGTCAAAGGGGGAGAGAAGACGTGTGAAAAACAAGTAGCTAATGATCAAAGGGGGAGTAGTAAATGAAGAGAAGACATGTTGCTGATAGGGGGAGCTGTGACAGAAAGGAGAAGTTCTTGTCTTGATGGTTTTTCACATCATATGATTGCCATCAATGACAAAGGGGGAGATTGTTGCATGTGTGAGGTGAACCAGTGTTGTCATTGATGTCAACATACTCATATTGCATTGACAAGAGGGATTCGATGAGCAGTGTGCTAAGGATATTGAGAAAATTAGCCTCAGTCAGGAACAATGAAGAACAGTGATAAGAAGAAGGCAAATGTATTGTATAGGATGCGATCCGGAGGATGCGGATTAAAGGGTTTGTATATATGAGTCTTGAGATGCTTTAGTTAAGATTTCAGAGGTTCGCATGAAGATCTGAAGGAGTTGTGGCTGTCAGTGTAGAACCGGTTCTGGCAAGTGTTCTGAGGTGACAGTGGATCACAGAAAGGTCCGGTGAGGTCCGGAACTATATAATCCCGATCTGTGGATTGGAAGGAGTGTTTGGGATATCCTTGTGATGTGTCATCTCGAGTTGTGTATGATTTGGAGGTCCGTAAGTACCTGTTACATTATGACAGTGGCGACAGACAGTGTTCTTGAAATTCTGGATGAGGAAGAGAAAATATTCCAGTACGTAGAGAAAGTGCGGATGTACCTGGTCATTCAGGCAGGCTTGTGAAGGTTCTTGAATCATGTTGAGGTTATGTTGTTGGTCCGCATTGATAGTAGAGCCCAGAATTGAAGTTATTCTTCCGAATGAAGTTCTTGTTCAGACTAGCCGACCGGATGAGTTGTTCATCCTGCGAATGTTCTTGTGGTGGCCAATCGGATGTGTTATTCATCTTGCGAATATTCTTATGGCTGATTGCCGACTTAGATGATTGTTCCTAAGTCGATGTCTTGTACAAATAAAGGTTTTTGAGTTCATTTGAAGGGTGGATTTGTGTGGATGAGGATGGTGTAGCGAAGAGAAGTGCGGAAGGTAGAGCAGAGGTTTTTGGGCTTAAATGGAACTGATCCGGACATGGTAAAGGTGTCATTCTCCAGTTCAAGACTGTGATTCTTATCACTTTGTAGACAGTGTGTCTCCTTGTAGGCAGTGTGCCTCTTTGTGAGCAGTGTGCTCGGGCAGTGAGCCCTAATTGGCAAGTGCCATTCTTTTTCTTATTCTTTTAACAGAGAATAATCCTTGGGTTAATCACCCCATGGTTTTTCCCTTAACTGGGTTTTCCACGTCAAAATCTTGGTGTTCATTGTGTTGATGTTTATCTACTCTTGTGGTTGTGTGTTTTGCTTTCATGGATGATTAATTGATATGCTGTTAACTAACAAGACGAATCAAGTGTTTGAAAAAGAAGCAAGTTTGTATACAACTGATTCACCCCCCCTCTCAGTTGTATGCCCTAGATCCAACAGTTACAGGTTATAGTCCTTCCTCTTTTAGCTGCAAGGTTAATCCATGAACATGTACAAAATACTAACAACCATGATTAACACAAACATTCTCAATAATCCATACATTCCCACTCATAACATATGATTTCATCATATTATAATCATATCTCCATATACTTAATTAACTAGGTTTAAGTCTGTATAATGATCATAAGGGATAACATAACATAGAAATATACTTAAAATAATGTTTGGGAATGTCTCTCAACTTGCATAAAACTATAAGAAAATAGACTAATAACTAGGCTCATCACACCCCCCAACTATCCATTTGCTTGACCTTAAACAAATCACTAAGGCTATAGGTTATAATACAGGGTGATTTCCCTTAAATCTACAATAGTACCTACTCCTTGAGTCTACTCCAAATAAAATCCATTACTGTATGCCAACCTATTGATCCTGGAGACCTCTACTTTCTCACACTCTACACTCCTCCTCCCAGTCCAATGCAGCACTGCATATAGAAGCATAGGGGGTTGGAAAGTAAGTGGTATCCAACTCAGTGCTTGTCCCTTGGCAATGTCCATGTCTTTCCTAACCCTTTCAAACATAGCCATGAAGTTATGGACAGAAGGGGGTTCCTTCTTTTGTAACTCTGGAGTCAAACTGTTCCACCTATCCTATACATGTTGGTGAGAGTGATGGATGAGCCCAACTATCAAATGCTGAATCCTGTCATAATCCTATAGCCTTAAATTCATAATCTTTCTCCCCACACTATTGTGTTCTAAAAGTTGCTTCCATTTTGCAATGATAAACTCATGGATTTCAGATTCTTTTCTAATTGGAAGGGCAATGGATTTTTCTCTTTCTATGTAAGCTTGCATGATGTCCCCTCTTAATTTCTTATTCTTGAAGTAAGAGGCCAGTGCTCTTACTTGTAAATCCCCTACATAAATTAATGGATTCCATTCAGTATCTTCAGATAGAACATAATTATGTAATGAAAACTCACATAGATAGTCTTGTTCACCGGGTGTGGTGGTAGCAAAATTTTTGAGGAAGGCCATTTTCTCACTCATGTCAACTAGTTTATTACTGATCAATCTACTGAACTGGTAACTCAGAAATTTTTCTTGTAGAAACAAGGCATAGGTCCTAGCTGGGGGTCTACATTTGACAATCTAAGCATCTTTATCTGCTACTTCCTCCATTCTAACTGCCAGCTTCTGTAACTCAATATCCTTCCTTTCCAGTGCCTTAGCGTGGTCTACAATCATGGTTTCTTTTTCTCTTTTCCACTCTTCTTTTTGTTTAGAGAAATCCTGAGTAACCTTCCATAACTGATATTGTAAGGACACAACTATATTACAAGTTGGGGTTTTGACAACAGGGAGTATTTTCTCTTTAGTCATTAATTCCTTATTTCCTACAGCTACTATGGCTAGCTCTGCAAGGACATCTAGTTTTGACCCCTGATCATAGGTGTTAACCTTTTCTTCCAACTCATGTATCCTTTCCTCTCTCTCTCTCTTTATCCTTCTACTCATAGGTTTTTATCAATTCTTCCAGTTGTTTTATTCTATCAAAGGCTTCCTACAGTTCTCTTCTTATATTCCTGTCTTCAATTAACAATTCCTCATCCCTTGAAGACTGTTCATCACCACCCCCTGTACACTCATATTCCTCATTATCAGGGTTGTTTGCGGTTTTCTTCCTAATTTTCTTAGCAATAAAAATGTCCTCTGATTTAGATTCAGAGGTACTAGACACATACCATTTCCTCTTGATGGGGGTTTGTACATTTTTGGTCACATTATCCTCTTGCTCATGGTCATTTTCTATTGCTACCGCATCCTCCTTCTCCTTTCCAAGTTTCTCAATAGCACTTCCCATAACACCTTTCTTCTTGAGGCGATGTGAACACCTTAATGGTGTGGATTTCTCTTTTGACCTCTTTACAGGCTCAGAAGAAGAACCACTCTTCTTTTTCCTAGTTCTTGGTGTTTTGGTGCTAGGTGTCTTACTGGAGGACGGGGCTTGATTGACCTCTTCTTCTGGGGTTTGATTCTCTTCTTCCAGTATAGGTTGATCAAGTACTACATTTGGCATATTTGGCACATCTTGTTCTCCTATTTCCTCAATACTACAGGTAGGTGAGACAGTAGGTGAAAAAGGGTTTTGTCTCAAGGATGCAGTAGCTTACTCAACATTTTATGGTGCTGTTGGCTCAATAAGGATATCATTGATATTTTTGCATTTCAAGAATCATTTCCAGGGCACATTTGGATACTACATCCTAAGAATTCTCTTAACTAACAGAGTGACCAGACAATCATGGGATAATGATGATTTTTTTGATTTCCTTTGATATTCATAACCCATTCTCTTCAAGAAATTATATAGGAAATTTGGCACATTAACTACTCTATTATGATGAAGATGGCTTAACAATTTAAAATGGATAGTGTATAACATAGATTGCCTACCATCATAGGTAAGGTATTTGATAATATGCATGGCACAAGCATCCCATAATTCTGGAAGTGATAGCCTTTTAGTACCTTGTGGTGTAGGTTCCAGCTGCTCTCCTTCCTCATTGAATTCATCTCTTGCAGCTATTACATCTACTTTGATGGGGAACTCTTCACCATTTTTGGGTAAACTAGATATCTCAACAATTGCCACTTCTGAAGCATCCACTATCAGACCTTTTATAGTGGCTTCATCATGGTAAAGTGAGGCTATAGACTACCTCATTATACCTTCATCAAATTCAGTGAGTTTTAGGAAATAGTCAATCCATCCTACCTGTGTGAGGATTAGCAAAGTTAATTGGTCTTCCAGTACCATATCATGCACTGTAGGTTCTCGTCTAATGATGTCTCCTCCCATATTTGCCAAATTCAAATTCAAATTCCTCACAACCCCTTTCTACAAACCTTTGTTATATATGCTTACTCCTTTAGTTTCAATAACCCTGCACTTCCAATAACCCTTGTATATTCCCTTGCTATAGGATACTAGCCTGAACTATCAAACCAGCTTGAAATGACTCAGAACTATGGGAAATTGGGAATTTTAGCATATCAAACAATTTAGCAGACAAATTTAGCAGAGAAATCATAAAAATGAAAAAGAGGTTGTATTATCTGTGTTGTAATGTGTAACTGACAATGGCGAACAATCATTATTTCGAACAAAAACTCTATCCCTCCCCCCAACTAAAATCTTGAAATGACCTCAGTTCAAGGCTATGTACAACAAAGAGAAGGATGATAGTATATGTATATAGGATTACAAATGATAATTTTGTATTATTAAATGTGAGCACATATGGAAACATTGAAATAGTTGCGTCAAATAATGGGAAGTTAATATTTGTACTTGTTGGAATGAGATGAACTGGACTTCACATGAGTAGAGAGTTGGAAAATGTGTTTGCAACATAAGTTTGATTGGATAGAACTTATTATTATGAGAAATGGTGGAATGACATTCTAGTACGTGTGAATGGGCTGATGTAATTTGCATGCAGTGAGATGATGAATGATGACTGCATGCGCTTGAAAAGTGGAGTGCATGGCGCAAAATTTGAATGAGTTGACGGATATATGTTGCATGTGAGTGGATGGATAGTTGCTACATGTTTTCTTCCAATAGGTCCCAATGTATATGATGGAAATGTGGAGTTGTTGCCTTCAACAGGTCCCTTCAGCTTATTGACTTGGTCTTCATGAAGATGGTGGCATCAGTGTTGTGTGTGCATGTGAGAAAAGAAAAGAAATTATACCTAAGTGACCTCAGGAGGTGAGCTATGTAGCTCACCTGTTGAGTCACTGTGATAACCGATAGGGTTTTCTTCCATGTTACTACTAGGTGATGATAATGTAGTGTCTAGCTCATGGAGAGGAATCAAGCATTGGTTTAGAAAATCATCTCGGTTTGATGGGCCTGGTGTAGAGTTTTAATCGGTGGCCATTAACCAAGAGTGAAAATCTGACCTCATCTATGGTCTGCAGTTTGACAGCTCCATTGGTAAAGACCTAGTGTATTTCATAAGGTCCTAACCAACGTGATTGCAATTTACCCTTATGATCTTTATACTTTGAATCATATAATAGAGCCCAATCACCCACATGGAATATTTTATTCTTTATATACTGATCATGCCATTTGGCTCTTTTCTTTTGAACAATCTCTGTGTGGTGCATGGTTGCCATTCTGATCTCATCTAACCTATTAAGAATATGGAGTCTTTCTTGTTGTGCTGTTGTGAGATCCATGTCAAGTTCTATTGTAGTCCTTAGTGTCTTATATTCAAATTCTATTGGTAGAACTATTGTTTTACCATACACTAGCTCATAAGGTGTGAAACCAGTTGTTTTCCATGTAGTTCTGTATGCCCATACTACCTTTGGTAGTCTAGTTGCCTAGTCCTTCCTATGAATGTTTACTATCTTAGTTAGAATATTTTCAATTTCTCTATTTGTAAATTCCACTTTCCCATTGGCCTGGGGGTGATAAGGTGTTGATTTCTTATGCCTCACTTCATATTCTTTAACCAGTGTTGAAATGAGTTCAAAAGTGAACTGGAGACCTTGGTCAATGATAATTTCTCTTGGTGTTCCATACCTAGTGAAAATTTCTTCATACAAGAATTTGGCTACATTCCCATCTATGGCAAATTGGAAGGCCTTGACTTCAACCCACTTTGTCAGATAATCAGTGCAAACTAAAATGTAGTCCTTATTATTAGAAGTTGGTGAAATTGGCCTAATGAAATCTAGCCCCCATTTGTCAAATGGTGCTAGTGCTATCTGGGGCTATAAAGGCATCTCATCTGATCTTGTTGGTTTGCCCATTCTCTGACATTTGTCACAACTCCTTGTATACTTAATTGCACCCTTATGAAGATTTGGCCAATAATAGCATGTTGTTAAGATCTTGAATGTTGTCCTCTTGGCTGCAAGGTGACCCCCATAGGGCTCGTCATGACAGGCTTTCAGTACGTCAAAGACCTCATTTTCTCTTATACATGTCCTGATAATATGATCTGGACTAGTGTAGAACAAATAACTAGCAATCCAAGAATATGGAAAGCTTTTATGCACTAATTGTCTTCTTTCTCTTGGGGAGAAATGTGATGGTATCTGCCCTACTACCAAATAGTTAGCAATATCAGCAAACCATGGTGTATGTAAAGTAAGAGAAAAAAAATGCTCATCTAGGAAAGAGTCATCCACAACACCTTCTTCCATTTGTGTAGGCAATCTAGATAGAAAATCTGCCACCACATTAGCTTTTCCTGGCTTATCCACTATTGTTATATCAAACTCTTGTAGCAAGAGCAACCATCTGACTAGTTGACCCCCAACCACAGGTTTTTTCATCAAGTATTTGATTGTAGTGTGATTTGTATGGATAAATACCTAGTAACCAGTTATATAATGCCTAAACTTGTTGATAGCATAGATAATAGCCAACATCTCTTTTTCTATGACAGTGTAATTGAGCTCTACTCCTTGTAAGGTTTTACTGATGTAATAAATAGCATACCCTTTATTACCTTCTTTCTATCCCAATATAGCTCCTATAGCAAATTCATAAGCATCAGTGTGTATGTGGAAGGGAAATGTCCAATTTGGTCCTCTCAAGATAGGTGCTTTTGTCAAGGTTGTCTTAAGTGTGTCAAAAGAGTACTGACATTTTGTGGTCCAGTCAAATTCCATGTCCTTTGTGAGCAGAGAAAACAAAGGTGCTGCTAGTTTGTTGAAGTCCTGTATAAATCTCCTATAATAGCCTACATGGCGAAGAAAGCTTCTGACATCTTTTGGTTTCTATGGTATAGGAAGTGTAGATATTATCTCAATTTTATTGGGATCTACCTGAATACCATCACTGGATATAAAGTGTCCTAGAACAACTCCTTGAGTCATCATCACATGACTCAATGACAAATTATGCTCTTGACATCTTTTTAGGACCTTCCCTAGATTACTGAGTGTTGTCTCAAATGTGTCTCCATAAGTGGTGAAATCATCCATATAGATCTCCATAGAATCATGAGCATAGTCTAAAAAATTACTTAGTACTACCCTTTGGAAAGTAGTTGGGGCATTACATAACCCAAAAGAAAGGACAGAATAAGCATATGTACCACAAGGGCAAGTAAATGTAGTCTTATCCTGGTCCTCTGGAGCTATTTTTATCTGATTATAACCACTAAAGCCATCTAAGGAATACTTTTTACCTGCTAGGGAATCAAGTACTTGGTCAATGAAAGGTAGGGAAGCTATTGTTGGCATGGTCAAACCATTCTAAGTCGACAAAAACTAAGAGAGGTTATTGTGGAGGGACTCAACATCTAGTTGTAGGTTGAAATGAAACATTCACTGGTGCCACAAACTCTAAAAACTACTCTGTCAAAGTTTGGTAGTTTTTGGCTCTTAGGTCTCTTTAGAGACTTTGCTAGAAACTTGTAGCTTGGAAGGATTGACACACTTGGGGAATGAAATGAGGCCTCCTCTATCATTCATCAACCCACCTTGACATGTTATCATAGTCATTTTAGCCCATGAGGTGAAGAATATCAAATATGGATCTTTGCAACATTATGTTGAACTTAAATGATACATTTTACAAGATTGGACCCATTGTTGACACGATCAAAACATTCTAAATTGAAAAAAACTAAGAAAGATTAATATGGAGGGACTTGACATCTAGTTTTAGGTCAAAAAAAATTCGTAGGTGCCATAGACTCTGAGAACAACTCTATCAAAGTTTGGTAGTTTTTGGCTCTTAGGTCTCTTAAGAGACTTTACCAGAACCTTGTAGCCTAGAAGGATTGGCACACTTGGGGAATGAAACAAGTCCTCCTCTATCATTCACCCATCCACCTCAATGTGTTTGCACAATCTATTCATTCCCATGAGGTAAATAACGTAAAATATGGCTCTTTGAAATATTACACTCAATGCCACTGAAGCATTTTGCAAGAATGCATATGATGCTGGCTTAGGAAAATTGTTTGGAGTTAACAAAAACTAAGAGAGGTTATTATGGAGGGACTCAACATCTGGTTGTATATTGAGATGGAACATTTGTAGGCACCACAGACTCTGAGAACAACTCTGTTAAAGTTTGGTAGTTTTTAGCTCTTATGTCTCTGAAGAGACTTTGTCAAAACCCTATAGTCTGTAATGATTGGCACACTTGGGGAATGAAATGAGGCCTCATATAGCATTAGCCCCCCACCCTAACATGTTTTCATAGTTAGTTCATCCCCACAAGGTGAAGAACATAAAATATGGCTCTTAGCAACATTATGTTGAATGCCACTGAGGCATTTTGCAAGAATGCACCCATTGTTGGCACAGTCAAACTATTATGAGTTGACAAAACTTGAGAGAGGTTTTTGTGGAGGGAATCGACATAGATATAGGTCAAAATTAAACATTTGTAGGTGCCATGGACTCTGAGAATAGCTTTGTCAAAGTTTGGTAGTTTTTGGCTCTTAGGTCTCTTAAGGGACTTATACGAAACCCTATAGCCTAGAAGAATTGGAACACTTAGGGAATTAAATGAGACTTCCTCTAGCATTCACCCTCCCACCCCAACATATTGGCATAGTTGGTTTTTCCCCATGAGGTGAAGAACATAAAATATGGCTCTTGGAAATATTATGTTGAACACAAATAATGTATTTTACAAGAATGCATCCATTGTTGGCATGGTCAAACCATTCTGAGTTGATAGAAACTAAGATAATTTACTATGGGGGGATTCAACTTCTAATTTTAGGTCAAAATATTACATTTTTAGGTTGCACAAACTTCAAGAACTGCTTAGTCAAAGTTTGGCAGTTTTCGGCTCTTAGGTCTCTTAAGAGACTTTTCTAAAACCTTGTAGCCTTGAAGGATTGGCACAATTTAAGAATGAAATAAGGCCTCATCAATCATTAACCCACCCACCCTAACATTTTGGTGTATTAATTTCAGCCCCATGAAGTGAAGAACATAAAATATGGCTCTTGGCAATATTATGTTGAACACAAATGACGCTTTTTGCAAGAATGCATCCATTGTTAGCATGGTCAAACTATTCTGAGTTGACAGAAATTAAGAGAGTTTATTATGGAGGGACTCAAAATCTAGTTTTAGGTCAAAATAAAACATTCATAGGTGTCATGGACTTTGATAATAGCCCTATCAAAGTTTGGTATTTTTTGCCACTTAGGTCTCTTAAGAGACTTTTCTATAAGCCTATAGCCTGGAAGGATTGAAACACTTGGAGAGTTAAATGAGGCCTCCTCTAGAATTCAACCACCCACCCCAATGTTTTGGTGCATTTGGTTCAGCCCCACGAGGTAAAGAACATAAAGCATGGCTCTTTGCAACATTATGTTGAACACAAATGATAGATTTTCCAAGAATCCATCCATTGCTAGCACAGTCAAACCATTCTGAGTTGATAGAAACTAAGAGATTTTATTGTGGAGGGACTTGAATTCTAGCTTTAGGTTTAAATGGAACATTCATATGTTCCATAAACTTTGAGAACTACTCCATCAAAGTTTGGTAGTTTTCATCTCTTAGGTCTTTTAAGAGACTTTTCTAGAACCCTGTAGTCTAGAATGATTGGCACACTTGGGAAATGAAAAGAGCCCTCTTCTAGAATTCACCCACCCACCCCAATATGTTTGCATAATTGGTTTAGCCCCATGAGGTGAAGAACATAAAATATGGCTCTTGGCAACATTATGTTGAACATAAATGACACATTTTACAAGAATGCATCCATTGTTGGCACAATCAAACTATTTCAAGTTGATAGAAACTGAGAGAGTTATTATAGAGGGACTCAACATCTAGTTGTAGGATGAAACAAAACATTCATAGGTGCCACAAACTCTGAGAATAGCTCTTTCAAAATTTGGTAGTCTTTTGCTCTTAGGTCTCTTAAGAGACATTGTCGGAACCCTGTAGCATGGAAGGGTTAGCACACTCGGGGAATGAAATGAGGCTTCCTCTAGCATTCATCCCCACCACAATGTGTTGGCATAGTTGGTTCATCCCCACAAGGTGAAGAACATAAAATATGGCTCTTGGGAACATTATGTTGAACACAAATGAGGCATTTTGCAAGAATGCATCCATTGTTGGCATGATCAAACTATTTCAAATTGATATAAATTGAGAGTTTATTGTGGAGAGACTCAAATTCTAGCTATAGGTCCAAATAGAACATTTATAGGTGCCACGAACTTTGAGAACTACTCCGTCAAAGTTTGACAATTTTGGCTCTTAGGTGTATTAAGAGACTTTGTCAGAACCCTATAACTTGGAAGGATTGGCACACTTGTGGAATGACATGAGGCCTCCCCTATCATTCTCCCAACCACCCAAATGTGTTGGTGTAGTCAATTCAACCCCACAAGGCGTGGAATGTAAAATATGGCTCTTAGCAACATTATACTAAACATAAATGACGTATTTTTTAAGAATGTGTCCATTGTTGGCATGGTACAACCATTATGATTTGATAAAAACTAAGAGATGTTATTATGGATGGACTTGACTTCTAGATATAGGTCAAAACAAAGAATTTATAAGTGTCACGGACTTCAAGAACTACTCCATAAAAGTTTGGCAATTTTTTGCTCTTAGGTGTCTTAAGAGACTTTATCAAAACCCTATATCCTAAAAGTATTGGCACACTTGGGGAATAAAATGAGGCCTCCAATAGCATTCACCCACTCACCTTGATCTTTTGACAGTCAATTTAGCCTCAGGAGGTGTGGAACATGAAATATGGCTCTTGACAACATTATGTTGAACACAAATGATGCATTTTGTAAGAATGCATCCATTTTTGGTACAATCAAACCATTTCAATTTGACAAAAACTAAGAGAGGTTATTGTTGGGGTACTTGACTTCCAATTGTAGGTTGAAATAGAACATTCATAGGTGCCACAAACCTTGAGAGTTGCTCCATCAAAGTTTGGTATTTTTTGGCTCTTAGATCTCTTAAGAGACTTTGTTAGAACCCTATAGCCTAGAAGGATTGGCACACTTGGACAAAAAAACAAGGCATCCCCTATCATTCACCCACCCACCCTGACATGTTGATGTAGTCAGTTTTCCCATAGGAGGTGTAGAATGTAAAACATGGCTCTCATCAACATTATGTTGAACATAAATGACACATTTTGCAAGAATGCATCTATTGTTGGCACAGTCATTCCATTTTGATTTGCAAAAAACTAAGAGAGGTTATTGTTGAGGGACTTGACTTACAATTGTAGGTTGAAACATAACATTCATAGGTGCTGCAGACTCTGAGAACTACTCCATCAAAGTTTGGTAGTTTTTGGCTCTTAGGTCTCTTAAGAGACTTTGTTGGAACCCTATAGCCTAGAAGTATTGGTACACTTGGGAAATGAAATGAGGCCTCCCATAGCATTCACCCACCCACCTTGATGTGTTTGCATGGTCAATTCAACCCCAAGAGGTGCAAAATGTAAAATATGGCTCTTGGCAACATTATGTTGAACACAAATGATGCATTTTGCAAGAATGCATCCATTGTTGGCATATTCAAACCATTCCAAGTTGAAAAAAAAGAGAGATTATGGTGGAGAGACTCAACTTCCAGGTGTAGGTTGAAATGGAACATTCGTAGGTGCCACAGACTCTAAGAACTACTTTGTCAAAGTTTGGTAGTTTTTGTCTCTTAGGTCTCTTAAGAGACTTTACTAGAACCTTATAGCCTGGAAGGATTAGCACACTTGGAGAATGAAACAAGGCCTCTCCTATCATTTAGCCACCCACCTGAACATGTTGGTGTAGTCAGTTCGTCCCCAAGAGGTGCTGAATGCAAAATTTTACTCCTAGCACCTTTTCACTAGATAAAATTGAAACATTTTACAACATTGTATTCCTTCCCACCACAAGAAAATGAAATTGATTTACAAAAAACCGAGGTGTCTATTTTTAGGTGAACTTGACATCCACCTATACATACAAACAAGACATTCCTAGGTGCCATGGTTTGAGAGAACAATCAATCCAAAGTTTGGCACCTTTTTGTCCTAGGGATTTTGAAAGATTATCTCTGTCCAATGTAGCCTAGAACGATCAGGAGGCTTGGCCATAAAAAATACACCTCCCTTAGTATTCACCCACCCACTCCGATGTGTTGGATTAGTCAATTTAGTACCAAGAGGTGTGGAATGTAAAATTTCACTCCTAGCACCTTTCCACTCAATGAAACTGAAGCATTTTAGAACATTGCATTCCTTTCCACCAAAGGCAAACAAAATTGATTTAGCAAAAATTAAGGTAGGTGTTTGTAGGTGGACCTAACATACACCTATACATGTAAACAAGACATTCCTAGGTGCCATGATTTGAGAGAATAGTTGGTCTAAATTTGGCACATTTTTAGTCTTAGGGCTCTTAAGAGACTATTTCAGTCCAATGTATCCTAGAATGACTAGGAGGTTTTTCCACCAAAAAGAAACCTCCCCTAGCATTAACCCACCCACCCCAACATGTTTGTACTATCAGTTTAGTCCCAAGATATGCAAAATACAAAATTCACTCCTAGCACCTTTCCATTGGATGAAACTAAAGCATTTTGGAACATTATGTTCCTTTCCACTACAGGAAATTGAAATTGATTTACAAAAAAATTGAGGTAGGCATTTTAGGTGAACCTAACATCCACCTATACATGCAAACAAGACATTTCTAGGTGCCACGATTTGAGAGAGCATTTTGTCCAAAGTTTGGCACCTTTTTTGTCTTAGGGCTCTTAAGACACTGTCTCAGTCTAATGTAGCCTAGAATGATTAGGAGGCTTGACCACTAAAAAGAAACATCTTCTAGCATTCACACACCCACCCTGACATGTTTGCACTATTAGTTTGGTCCCAGGAGGTTTGGAATGCAAAATTTTGCTCCTAGCACCTTTTCAGTTAAATCAAACTAAAATGAGGATAAGCAAGATTAATTAATGTAATATAAGGAGACACAACAAACTATAGTGAATCCTCATTAATTAAATATTCTCTAAATGCAATTGTCATTTATGTGAACACAATATATAGGAATATGAAGAATTTAACATGTAATTACATACTTGTATCTAGATCCCCTAAAATCATCAATCATTGAATCCCTAATGATATATGCACTATAAAGAGTAGGATCTAAAATATCATGAGATATTTCAAATCATTTACAATATTCATATCACTATAATGAGTTCTTGTTAAGAATAAGGATATTTTTCAGCTAGATAAACATTACATGACAAAGAATGTAAATCATATTCATCAGGAAATCATGCATCATTATTATCTTGAATAGACAAATCATTAAGATACAAGGAAGAAGAATCATACTCATTAAGTGTAATAACATCGTCACATGATTCATAAACCCTAGATGTATCAACAAAGTTAGGAATATGATGTACTAGATGTATATGTAGTATTGGCTCACAAATAATAGACATATGGATTAGAAACATACCTTAAGAAGTGTACATTTATTATACATAACTAAAGGCAGTTAAATTTATTGTACATAATATACCAAGTAAGATGTGTACATTGTTGAAATACACTAGACAACTAAGAGGGGAGGTGAATCATTTGTTACAAAAACTTAGCTTCATATGAACATCAATCCATCAACAACTTAATTTCTTATAATCAAATTTAACCATGAAAGCATGAAAGCATAAACTTAATCACAAACAAACATCCAGCACAGTAGACACCAGATTTTTTACATGGAAAACCCTAAAAGGGAAAAACCACGGTGGATGTTAGCCCATAGAAATATCTGAGTTATAATAATACCGAAAAATAGAGGCTCACTACCTACAGGGCTCACTACCCAAATTGCTCATTGAAAAGAATGGCTCACTACCAAAGGGTGGCTCACTGCCAAGAGGTGGCTCACTACCAAAGGGATGAACTAATTAAGTAGCATCTACTCCATGCTAGGATTCAGTTCCATTGAAGCACAATATGACTTCTCTACTTTGCTCTTTCACACCTTCAGACTTATCTCTTCATATTCACTCACACACACTTTTTCACAACTCTATTACATGTTTTAATACAATTCATCAACCTTGGAATGTACATCAAGGTCGGCATTACATTCATTAACCATTGGAACATTCTCCAAGGTCAGCATTTACAAAACATACACAGAAATAGGTCTAGACCTATTATAAAATTTAGCTAAGGAAAGATGTAGAGAAGTATGATGAACATGCCATGCTTTAGCTGGGACTCAAACATAGTCCTCCATGCCACAACATGCTTCTAAAATCTTCAATATATCTTCGTAAATAGTGAAATCAACCAAGTCGGCCAATACTGGAGTTAACACTAGGTTTTCTAAGAGCATTCTTCTTTCACGATCCACACTTCTCTTTGCAGACTAATCCAAAGGTAGGAACATGATTAGGAGACATCCACAAGCACATTATAGTTACTAGGAACAACCGCACGATCTCTAACCACTCTGTCAAGAAGATTCTTCATACCGAAGCACAAGAACAACATTATCAGCTACTATCATAAAGAAATGATAGCTTGCGGACTGCTAAATCATGAACCATTCAAGTTGAAGGCACTTAAAATTATCTCAGACTTATCTCTAGAACCACAGATCAAAATACTTCAATGCAGAGGAATGTGGAGCATAACACTTTCTCCCTGTCTTTGCCAAACATACAAAAAAAGCTGTTTTCAATCTGGTGAACATAACTCACTCAATTCTTCATACTAGAGGCTCAAACTTAGAACAAGGTATCTTTAGATGGACTTCTAAATAACTTCCAATCCACAGACAAAGATATTCATTCTACAGAAAATGTGGAGCATTCTTTTGGACTGTTCTTCTATATGCAATACACCGTTTCCACTATAACTCACTGTTTCTACTAGAGAAGCTAATTTTCTCAATTTATTCAACATCAAGATTACTTACATAAGTAAATACAAAGCATCTTACTCATTACAAAAAAACAACAAGATAGGAGCACAGTTGACACCAATGATAACACAGATATGTTGACATCAATGACAACACTGATTAGGCACATACTTGCAATAATCTCCCCCTTTGTCATTGATGGCAACATATGATGTGAAAAGCTGTAAAGGTCATCAAGACACGATTCTCTCCCTTTCTCTTTACACATTTGCATTTCTTTTTTTTGCTTCTGAGTTTTTCACATGATTTCTCTCCCCCTTTGACATTAATGACAAAGGGTACATACTTGCACTTTATTTCTATGAACAAATTTGAACTTCTGCAACCAACTCTTTTTTCATCATTCAACTACTCCCCCTGAGAGGTAGCTCTCAGAACATAAATCCAAATCAAAGACTAAATCTTTTGCCACCACTGGATTGATGCATTCCTTTGCATCTTAGTTTAGAGTAGGAGGGGTAATGACCCCTAATTTTTCCTTGAGATTCTCAAAAGTATCTTTAGGTAGAGGCTTAGTGAAAATATCTGCAATCTGATTGTTTATGGACACATATTCCAACTTAACTTCATTTTCTGTAACCCTTTCCCTCAAAAAGTGATACCTTATAGATATATGCTTTGTTCTTGAGTACATCACTAGATTCTTGGAAATATTTATGGCACTTGTATTGTCACACAAGATTGCAATTGGATCTTCATAAATAACTCTTATATCCTTCAAAGTCTGCTTCATCCATAACACTCGAGTACAACAACATGCTGCTGCAATATACTCTACTTCTGCAATTGATAATGAGATTGAATCTTGTTTCTTGCTCAGCCATGAAACCAATCTATTTCCCAAGAAGAAAGCACCTCCACTTGTACTTTTTATGTCATCAACATCTCCTACCCAATCAACATTTGTATAAGCACTAAGAGTAAAATCATTATCCTTTGGATACCATAAGCCATGATCTGGAGTGCTTTTTAAATACCTCAGGATTCTCTTTATTGCCATCACATGTGATTCTCTTGGATCAGCTTGAAATATTGCAACAAGACACATTGCATGCATAATATCAGGTCCAGTTTGAGTTAAATAAAGTAATCCTCCAATCATGGATCTGTACTTTTTCTTATCAGTCTTGGGTGATTCATCAGTTTTTTTCAATTTGCAGCCAATCACCATGGGAGTACATACTGGTTTAGAGTTTTCCATCCCAAACTTCTTTAACAACTCTTTTACATACTTAGACTGAGATATGAAGATTCCTTTATCTGATTGATTGATTTGCAGACCCAAAAAGAAATTCATCTCACCAAACATGGACATCTCAAACTCTTTTTGTATTTCACTAGCAAATTTCATACACGTACCTTCATTTCCACCAAAGATGATATCATCAACAAAGACTTCGACAATCAAAATTTGATCACCATTAATCTTGAAATAAAGATTACTATCAGTAGTGCCTTTACTTAATCCTAACTACAATAAGTACTTATCCAACCCTGCATACCATGCCTTGGGAGCTTGCTTGAGTCCATATAATGTTTTCTTCAACCTGCATACCATATCACCTTAATTTGATAGTTGGAATCCTTTCGGTTGCTAAATGTAGACTTCCTCTTCTAACTCCCCATTTAGGAATGCAAATTTCACATCCATCTGACATACTTTGAAATCTTTGTGGGATGCAAATGCCAAAAACATTTTGATTTCTTCAATCTGAGCTAATTGAGCAAAAGTCTCTTCAAAATCTACCCCTTCAATTTGAGAATATCGTTTGCATACAAGCCTTGCTTTATTCCTTACAACTTCTCCATTTTCATTCAGCTTATTCTTGAAGACCCGTTTGGTTCCAATGATATTTTTGTCAGTAGGTCTAGGAACTACTTCCCAAGTTTCATTCTTCTGTATCTACATTAGTTCTTCTTCTATTGCCTTAACCCAATTTTCATCATTGCAGGCTTCAGTCACAGTTTTTGGTTCAATTGTAGAGAGCATACAGTAATTCACTTGTTCTTCTACAGCTCTTTTCCTTGCCAACACTCCTTTCTCTTTGTCTCCAATAATTTGATCTTCAGAGTGACTGATTCTTATATACCTAGGAGTTTTAGCAATTTCTAGAGCCCTTTATTCTTCACTTTGATTGTCTTCTTGTTCAACTTTTTCTTCATGAGTTATATCAGCAGGTTCATCTGACTCATAGCTTCTCTAAACTGATGTTTTTCCTTTTCCTTCATCCACTTTCACATTTGCAATCTCCACAATCTTCTTCAAGCTTTTGTTGTAGCACCGGTAGGCCTTACTCTTGGTAGAGTATCCAAGGAAGATTCCTTCATCACATCTTGCATCAAATTTCCCTAGGTCTTCATCTCTTCTAATATAGCATTTGCTTCCAGAGACTTTGAAGTATCTTACTGTTGGAATTCTTCCATACCACAATTCATAGGGGGTTTTAGTGCCATTACCTTTCACTTGAACTCTGTTTTGAATGTAGACAGTAGTATGTATAGCTTCTTTCTAGAAGACTTCTGGCAGGCCTTCTTCCTTCATCGTTGTTCTGGCAGCTTCTTGAATTGTCCTGTTCTTCCTTTCCACAAGTCCATTTTGCTGAGGAGTTCTAGGTGCAGACAACTATCTTTTTATTCCTTTCTCTTCATAGAAAATGTTGAATTCATTTGATGTGAACTCACCTCCTCTATCAAACCTCAAGCATTTGATTTTTAGTTCTATTTCATTTCCAACCATTGCTTTGAAGGATTTGAACTTCTCTAGGGCTTTTAATTTGTCTCTTAGAAAAGTAACCCAAGTCATTCTAGAATAATCATCAATAAGAAACATGAAGTACCTGTCACCTTGCAGACTTCTTATCCTTATAGGACCACATAGATCTGTATGAACTGGATCTAGCAAACTAACAAAGAATTGCTCTTTACTCTTGAAACTTGTTCTTGCCTGCTTCCCCAACTGAAATTCCTTGCAAATAGTATTGGAAGGTTTCACAAGTTTTGGTACAAATCTCTTACAGTCTGTCCTGAACCTTTCTTTACTAGATTACCAAAATTTATATGACACAACCTTCTATGCCACAACCAACTTTCATCTACTTGGGATAATAAATAATAATCATTAGTTCTTCTTAATTGATAGATGTCACCTCTAGTCTTCTTACCAATAGCAATCACATATTTGGAGCTTTCCATTATCTTGCATCCATTGTCTTTGAATCTTAGATCATAACCTTTATTACACATCTGACCAACACTCAAAAGATTATGCTTTAAACCCTTCACATAGAGAACATTGTCAGTCTTATGGTTTCCATCAAATGAAATAGATCCTTTTCCACAAATCTTACCAGTTGCATTGTCTCCAAACCTAACCAGTCCTCCATCACATTTTTCCAAACTTACAAACTTACTTTTGTCACTGGTTATGTGATGTGAGCATCCACTATCAATAATCCATTCATCCTTATCTTTCTCAACCTAAACAGCCAAAGCACTTTCTTCCACTAGTTTTTCTTCCTTCACACAGCTAGTAGGATTAGTAGACACAGGTTCTTCTTTAATAGCAATAAACAAGCATTCATTTCCACTAGTACTAGCATCATCAGATTCATCATCTGTCATAGCTTCATCATCAAAATCTCTAACATAGTAACATTTCTTTGGAGCTCTAGGCCTGTTCTCAAATCTTTTTCTATTCCTTTCAATTATTTAAGGACATCTAGAAGCACAATGGCCTACTTTACCACAAGAGAAACATTTGAAAGGTAATTTACCTTTGAACTTATCGAAACCTCTTTGTAGTCTGTCAACAAAGTTGGCTTCAATTTCATCAAGCTCATCATGAGGTTCTACCTTGTACTTTTCTGCTCTAGAGATTTTTTCTGAAGTACTGGCTTTGAAAGTAGTTTCTACTTTTGGAAGAGCATCACCAAACTCTCTCATTTCAAAAGCAGTAATCTTACCAAGCAATTGATCCTTATTAATCTTTTTCAGTCATTATTTCTTCAATTGCAGCTACTTTGTGTGCATAGGATTTAGGTAATGACCTAAGAATTTTCATCACAACTTCAGTTTCATCAACAATTCCTCCCATACCTTTGATTCCAGTAACAAGTTCATCAACCTTTTACATGAAGGACGTTATGTCTTCATCTTCTCCCATTTTAAGACCTTCATATTTGGCTTTCAGTCCCTGCAATTTGGAGCTCTTTACAGAATCATCTCCTTCATACAAATTACTCAACTTATCCCAGACTTCTTTAGCATACTCATAATCCATGACCTTTATTAAATCAGAGTCAGTTAGTGCACTCAACAGAGCATCTTTAGCTTTTATATTTACCTCATATTCTTTGACTTCATCTTCAATTGTCAGACCATTCTCTGGCATGGCATATTCCTTCTGTGTTTCTTGCCATACTTTATAACCAATACAAAGCAGATGGATTTTCATGCGAATCTTCCAAATTGCATAATTTGTCCCATCAAATTGCAGAGCTTCCTTCTTGTAAGACATCTTGGATCTACCTCAAGATGTTAAACTTACCACCAAGGAACCTTCCTCTAATACCAATTCTTGAAATACACCAGACAACTAAGGGGGGGTGAATCAGTTGTCACAAAAACTTAGCTTCATATGAACATCAAGCCATCAACAACTTAATTTCTTATAATTAGATTTAACCATGAAAGCATGAAACCATAAACTTAATCACAAATAAACATCCAACATAGTAGACACTAGATTTTTTACATGGAAAACACTAAATGGGAAAAACCATGGTGGGCGTTAGCACATAGAAATATATGAGTTATAACAATACTGAAAAATAGAGGCTCACTACCTACATGGATCACTGCCCAAATTATTCACTGCAAAGAACGACTCACTGCCAAAGGGGTGAACTGATTAAGTAGCATCTACTCCATGCCAAGATTCAGTTCCATTAAAGCACAATATAACTTCTCTACTCTTCTCTTTCACACCTTCGCACTTATCTCTTTATATTCACTCAAACATACTTTTTTGCAACTCTATTACATGTTTTTATACAATTCATCAACCTTGGAATATACATCAAGGTCGGCATTACATTCATCAACCATTGGAACATTCTCCAAGGTCGGCATTTACAAAAAATACACAAAAATAGGTCTAGACCTATTCTAAAATTTAGCTAAGGAAAGATGTAGAGAAGTATGATGAACATGCCATGCCTTAGCTGGGACTCAAATGCAATCCTCCATGCCACAAAATGCTTCTACAATCTTCAATGCATCTTCACAAATAGTGAAATCAACCAAATCAGCCAATATTGGAGTTAACATTAGGTTTTCTAAGAACATTCTTCTTTCACGATCCACACTTCTCTTTGCGGACCAATCCAAAGGTAGGAACATGATCAGGAGACATCCACATGCACATTGTAGTTACCAAGAACAACCGTATGATCTCTAACACTCTGTCAAGAAGATTCTTCAAACTGGAGCACAAGAACAACACTGCCAGCTACTGTCATAAAGAAAGGATAGCTTGTAGACTACCAAATCATGAACCATTAGAGTTGAAGACACTTAACATTAGATCAGACTTATCTCTAGAACCGTAGATCAAAATACTTCAATGTGGAGGAATGCGGAGCATAACACTTTCTCCCTGTCTTTGCCAAACATACAGAAAAAGCTGTCTTCACTCTGGTGAACATAACTCACTCAATTATTCATATCAGAAACTCAAACTCAGAACAAGGTATCTTTAGATGGACTTCTAAATAACTTCCAATCCATAGACAAAGATATTCATTCTACAGAAAATGCGGAGCATTCTTCTGGACTGTTCTTCTATATGCAATACATTGTTTCCACTGCAACTCACTGTTTCTACTGGAGAAGCTAATTTTCTCAATATCCTCAACATCAAGATTACTTACATAAGTAAATACAAAGCATCTTACTCATTACAAGAAAACAACAAGATAGGAGCATAGTTGACACCAATGACAACATTGATATGTTGACATCAATGACAACACTAATTAGGCACATACTTGCAACAAAACTTTGTGTCATTCCACTACAAGTGGACTCAAAATAGAGCTAAAAATTTACATAGAGCTTCATATTCTAAAACACAATAAAAGGAATACTAAAACATTTCATGTTGAATTGATAATAAAAAAATATAGAAGGTGAAATAAAGGTAAGGAAAATGTCAAACATGTAGAAGGTAAAATATTAATCATGCCAAACATGTCTCTCTCTCTCTCTCTCCCTATGTCTCTCTCTTCCTCTCTCCTTAAGATTCTCTCTCTTTCCCAAATCCTCTCTCTCTCTAAGGATTTGGTAGACCCATAGAAGATGAAATAAGGATAAGAAAATCATGACAAACATGTAGAAGCTGAAATGAGGATATGCAAAGCATGGAAACCATGTTGTAGGTGAAATGAGGACAAGAAAATCATGTCAAACATCTCTCTCTCTATCTCTATCTATCCCCTCTCTCTCTTCTCCATCTCCCCCCTCTCTCCCTCTTCCTCCCTCTCCCTCTCCCTTATCAATAAAGTAAATGGTAACAAGAAAACTAGGACATGCAAAGAGGGATGAGGATATAAATTGGGAGGATGAAATAGAAACAAGATAAAATGAAAGTTAATTGGATGGGAAGAATGATGAGAGGAGAGGTGGAAAATAGTAAAATAGGGAAAAATTGGTAGGATCTAAAGGGAAATTAGAAAAGGAAAAGGAAAACTAGGAAAGCTAGGAAAAGGAAAACTAGGAGGTAGATAGGTGAGAGAGAGAGAGAGGAGAGGTGGAAAATAGTAAAATAGGGAAAAATTGGTAGGATCTAAAGGGAAATTAGAAAAGGAAAAGGAAAACTAGGAAAGCTAGGAAAAGGAAAACTAGGAAGTAGATAGGAGAGAGAGAGAGAGAGGAGAGCAAGTAAATAGGATATATATATATATATATATATATATATATATATATATATAGAGAGAGAGAGAGAGAGAGAGAGAGAGAGAGAGAGAGAGAGAGAGAGAGATTTGCTTTTGTAAAATGTAAGTGCATTATAATGCGCTCACGTTATGACTTGTATGGGTCCAAAAAGTCATTTGGTGACTTTTTGGTCCCTCATATTTTTGCATATACCCTATGGAATGAGATTGGTCATTATGCATCTAAATGTCCTTTTGGAGAAAATGAAAATAGTAGCAAGGGTTTCAAAAGGAACAATTCAAAAGAAACCTCCTTTCTGAAGAAGACTACAACTCTTCAAAAGAAGCAAATCACTACTCATCAGATGATGAAAGAGAAGAATCCTTATTCATGGCTATGGAAGTCTTTGACATTTTTGACAAGACTATTGATCTGGAAGAATGTGAAGTTGATTTTGAAGGTGAACGTATTTCTAGTCTTGAAGACTTAAAATGTGAAATGAAAGAGAACAAAGGACAAAAAGCCCTAATTGAAGCCAAGACAAATGAGTGCTCAAAACTTGAGGACGAAATTTTTTCACTCATGAAAGAATTGGAGAAAGTATATGATCAGCTAGACAAAGATATCAACTTTGGAAAAAGGCCTAGAAATCTGGATGACCCTGAAGAAGAAGATCTCATTCTAGTCATGAATCAAGAAAAAAGATATGGAAGACCCTTCCATGAAAGACAAATCTTCATAAACAAGTTCAATCATGCCCTTTTCGGTTATTGTTTTATTTGCAATAAATATGGTCATAAGGCTATGGAATGCAAGTCTAGAATGAATAGAAGAAATTTTGTAAGTAGGTATCCTCTTGCTTCAATAGTAGATGTTAATGTGATATGTCATATTTGCAACAATTTTGGACACAACAAGATATTACAGAAGTGGATTAGCAAAATCAGAAACTCAGATGATAGATATTAATAAGCAATACAAGGAGAGTGACATTTCCAAAATATAGGAAACAAATAATGAGGTTAAAAATTCAATTGTTGTCTGAACAACATTTTATGCCCAAGGGCAAAAAAACCCTTGGGTAATAGATAGTGGATGTTCAAACCACATGACATGTGATAAAAGAAAATTCATCAATCTTGTAAAGTGGAATGGTGGATTAGTCAAATTTGGTGATAATACATCTGCTAGAATATTTGGAAAGGGAACCATAAGTATTGAAGGTTGAAGATCTAAAACAAAAGATGTTATATATGTAGAATGTCTCAAGAACAATCTTCTCAATGTCAGTAAGGTGTGTAGCAAAGGATACAATCTTATATTTCATGCACAAGGATGTGAAATTAGAAGATAAAATATTGGTAAATTGGTGTCAAAGGGTTATAGGATAGAAAATAACTTGTACAACCTAAGTGGTGTTAATGAAAGAAATGTATTCTAGGATAGTCAAATTAATGTTGGTTGTGGCACAAAAGGATGGGACACATCAATTCTGACTTGTGAAGATCAGCTCCACTCAAGAAGTAAGAGACATGCCAAAAATTGCAAAGCCTAAAAACATCCTATGTAAAGAATGCCAGATTGGAAAGCAGACAAGGAAAGGTTCAAGACCAAGAAATATTCTTCTACAAGACCATTGGATTTGATTCATACTAATCTATGTGGTCCTATCAAGACAAGGAGTCTCCTAGGTGAGAGTTATTTTATGTTGCTTATTGATGATTACTCTAAGATGACATGGGTTACATTTTTGAAAGAGAAATTAGAAGCTTTCAGTAGGTTTAAGATTTTCAAGTCTATGGTTGAAAATAAAATGAATTCTAAAATCAAGTGCTTAAGGTCTAATAGAGGAGGTGAATTCACATCATATGAGTTTGAAGAATATTGTGAAGAACATGGAATAAAGAGACCATACTCTACTCCAAGGACTCCTTAGAAAATGGAGCAGTTGAAAGGAAAAATAGGACAGTTCAACAGATGGCAAGAACTATGCTCAATGATACAAAGCTTTCTAACAGGTATTGGAAAGAGGCAATCCACACTGATGTCTACATTCTTAATAGAGGACATCTAAGCATAAACAACACCAAGACTCCTTATGAGCTGTGGAAAGGTAGACTTGCTTCAGTCAAACATCTCAGGGTGTTTAGAAGAAAGTGCTATATCAGGAGAGATGATGACAACCTAGGAAAATTTTATTCAAGATTAGATGAAGGTATCTTCCTTGGCTATTCATGTAGAAGTAAGGCATATAAGTGCTTTAACAAGAGGCTATAAAAGATTGTTGAAAGTGTAAATGTGAAGGTTGATGAAGATCTACATCCATCCACATATGGTCAAGAAGACTATTACTCAAAGGGATCAACTTGTACAAAAGAAGAGGATGCAGTTGAAGAACAAGAAGAAGAAACACAAGAGAAGGCCACAAAGACTCCTGCTAAGTATGTTTAGAGAAACCACTTAGAAGATTAGATAATTAGAGACAAGAATGAGGGAGTGTAGACTATAAGAAGATTTGTAAGGACAAATGAACATCTAAACGTCTCTTTTTTGTTTAAGATGGAACCTAAAACTTTTGTTGATGCTAGAAAGGATGAAGGATGGATCCAAGCAATGGAAGAACTCAATCAGATAGAGAAAAATTAGAATTGGGAATTGGTGCCAAGACCTATGGACAAAAATTTGATAGGCACAAAATGGGTGTTCAGAAATAAATTGAATGAAGATGGAGAAATGGTTAGAAACAAAGCAAGGTTGGTCTACAAGGGTTATTCATAAGTGGAAGGAATTGACTTTGAGGAGACATTTGCTCTTGTGGCAAGAATGGAAGAAATCAAGATGTTTCTTGAATTTGTAGTTCACAAGGACTTCAAGGTATATCAAGTGGATGTCAAATATGCTTTCTTGAATGTGACTTAGAAGAAGTTTACATAGAGCATCCTGAAGAATTCTAGCTATTAGAAGATCAGAATATGGTATGCAGACTTAAGAAGGCTTTATATGGTCTCAAACAAGCCCCTAGAGCTTGGTATGCAAGTTTGTATAAGTATCTACTCTAGAAAGGCTTCAAGAAAGGTACAAAAAATAGTAATCTATATACCAAAAAAGAGAATGAACACATATTAACAGTAGTGGTATATGTTGATGATATTATCTTTGGTGGCAATGATGAAATGTGCAAGAAGTTTACAGAAGAGATGCAGAAGGAATTTGAAATGTATATGATAGGTTAAATTTCATTCTTTCTTGGACTTCAAATCACTCAATCAAATGAAGGTATCTTTATTTCACAAGCAAAGTATGTCAAGGAAATGTTGAAAAAGTTTGGTATGGAAGACTGCAAGCCAGTGAGTACTCCTATGGTAATAGGTTGTCATCTACGTAAAGATGATGAGTCACCCCAGCATGATTAGATTTAGTATAGGTCTATGATTGGGGGCCTACTGTACCTAACAACATCAAGACCTGTCATTATGCAAGTTATTTGAATGGTTATAAGGTTTCAAGCTGATCCAAAAGAAACACATGTGAAGGCAGTCAAAATTTTTTTAGATATTTGAAGAGCACTCTAGATTGTGGATTAAGGTATCAAAAGGGTAATGACTTCTTGATATCATACACTGATACAGATTGGGTTGGTAGCATTGGTGATAGGAGTACCAGTGGAGCCTTATTTTAAAGCAACCGATTAGTTTCATGGTTTAGTAAGAAACAAGATTCAATTTCCTATTTACAACAATAGAAGAATACATAGTTGTAGTATCCTATTGCACTCAAGTGTTATTTATGAAGCAAACATTGAAGGATATAAATGTAATGTATGATGACCCCATTCCTATCCTATGTGACAATACAAGAGCCATCAATATTTCAAAAAACCTAGTGATGCACTCTAGAACGAAGCACATATCCATCAAGTATCACTTCTTAAGAGAGCAGGTTGCAGATCAAGAGGTAAAATTGGAGTATGTACCTACAAAGGATCAAATTATAGACATATTTACAAAACCTCTTCCTAAGGACACTTTTGAATATCTCAGGTAGAAGTTAGGGGTTGTTGCCCCTCCTTCTAACTAGATGCATAGATGATGCATCTATCTAGGGGGAGCAGTTCAAGGTACATTTATTATCCTTGAGTTGATGGTGGCTACCTCTCAGGAGGAGTAGGTAGATAAAAGACTATAGAGAATGACAAGGATTGTATAGATAGGGGGAGCTTGTATGTTTTTTTGATATAGAGCAAGACCATTGGCCCTTTACCTTTGGTGTCAAAGGGGGAGAAAAATCTATATATCAGGTCAGTGTTGCCATCAATGACAAAGGGGGAGACTGTTGCACATGTTGTCATTGCTGTTAAAGGAGTAGTGATAAGAGGTGTTGTGATGTAGAAAGCATATTGTTGCATATGTTGTCAAAGGATTGGTGATCAGAGGAGGTGTGATGTGAAAGATATGGTGATGAAAGACATGGGTATGTTATTGGATCAATATCATCTGTACACAGTTGTACCTTATCTTCTGAAGTTCATGGATAGGTGAACGTTGTCAAGTTAAAGGATATGTTAACATGAAGAAGTTGTGACTTCTTTCTTTTCCTAAAAAGAGATATGATTGTTGCTTATGGTGTTGTGAATGTTGCATTGCAGGAGATATGAAGGAAAGTGTATAAGTTATCAAACTATCAAAGGCACATGAAATTGTACTGCAGAAGCTCAAGAGATTGTACCACATTCTACCATAGATGAAGATATGGCCTTGAGGTTTGGAGGTCAGCTAAATATGTCTATGAAGTATGCATGATCCACGTTTTAGAGCATAAAAGTTACCGTAGATCTTGTTAGAGTTAGCAGAGTGAGAACAAGTCATGTTCCTATGAAAGGTCATCAGAGACAGAATTGAAAGCTACTGCATTTCACCGCATCTACATGTATGACTTGGCGGTTTGGAGATTAGGTAAAGCAAAGGTACAAGAATGATATACTCAAGTTTCAAAGGATATAAAGTACCGTAGAGTTATCCAGAGTTAGCAGAGTGAAGACAATGGTGTTATAGTATTGTTGCAGTCTCAAAGGTACAAAAGAATGCTCTGCATTTCTCTACACTTGAAGATATAGCCTAGCAGTTTGAACCATATGTGAATAATGGTGTCTTGCTTAACATATCCAAATTTTAGAGTGTAAAATGTATTGCAAGTATGTTTAGCTATGTTCTAAGGTAAGTCTGTGAGACAAGCAAGTGTAAGGATACCAAGTTTCAATGTCTGATCACTTGTGCTAGCAAAACGATGCTTAAACTAGAAAGAAAAGTTAATGAGGAAGATGGTTAGGACCCATACTCCTTATTGTGTGAACTGCTTATTGTTATTTTGTTTCTCTGGTACCACATTAGGTCTGGAGATAATGTATGAAAGGATAAGTATTTGCAGTGCCAACATGGTATACTTGAGTGATTGCACTGTGTGTTTGGAAGTATGCGCCAACATAGAAATGTGTGCAAAGGCAAATTGGGTCTAGTAGATCTCTTGGTATGAATCACATTATGGGATTTCACTCCTACATTACCATAGATGATTTGGGAGATGACAAGGCCAATTACACATTCTGTGTTACATGTTACACTTAGGACAACAAAGATGATGTTTTGAAGACTTGCAGAGAATAATATATGAAGGATAGAAGATTGTTTCAAGTGTGAGAGTATTTGCAAAAAATATGAATGGTCTAGAAATTGAGAAATAACTCTAGAGGCTATGATGCATGATTCATAACAAAGTAGTGTATTGTGGAAGTGTTTTTGAGTTTGGAAGACAATAGAGATAATGGAGCGGAGGTGTTGAGGTTATCTGAATAAGTCAATATCAAAGAGTTAAAGGAGATGATGTTGTGGAGGTGCTTGAACCATCAGAATCTATCAAGTGTTTAGGTACAGAGGTTGGTGCCTCATCATGTAAGTGTTGTAGCACTTTAGGGAGTTGGTTCATCCTTTGGGTTGGAGCCCATAAAACTTTGTATCAGGGATTTGGTGCTTCCTTTGGGTTGGTGCTCATAAAATTCATTGTAAATCTCTTTTTTATTTCTAAGGCTGGATTTGGATAGTATATCCAAGCAACTTGCTCACCATGGTTTTTCCCAACTTGGGTTTCCACGTAAATCTAGTGTTATGTGTTTGTGTCCTTTTATTTTTCATGGGTTAAATGTTTACATTTGATTGAATGCAACAAAATAGTAAAATTTTTTAGTATATACTAATTCACCCCCCCTCTCAGTATATCTATGTGTTCAATACAAATGTCCATTTTTAGTGCTTTGGTTTGTGCAACTTCAATTTCCAAAAGGTTTAGATTACTCAAGGCATTGCCAAGGCTAAGGTATTTTTACAAATTTTTGGATAGGACAAGTAGAAGGGGTCAAAGCGACATTTGGAAAGCACACTAAGGGAGCGGGAACTAGAGTAAGTACCAAATAGAGCATGAAATTGTGAGTAAGCACAATTTATGATGTTTCACTTGAAGCTTGATTGTTGACTTATAATGATCAAATAAAAAATGGTTAATATTTTTGCAAGCTTGTCTATCCAAATGTGTTGAGGCTAAAATGTTAGAAAAGTTTAGGTTTTAGTTAGTTTTCTCTCTAAAATTTGTTGCAAGTATGGGCCTAACCGGTGTTGTCATTGATGTCAACATACTCCTGTTGCATTAATGATAAGGATTGGATGAGCTGTGTGCTGAGGATATTGAGAAAATTAGTCTCAATCAGGAATAATGAAGAATAGTGATGATAGTAAGATAAAAGTCCAAGATAGGTTGAGGATCAGAGGATACAGTTTAAAGGGTTTGTAGATATGTGTCTTAAGGTGGTCTAGTAGAGATTTCAGAGGTCCACATGAAGATATGAAGAAGTTGTGGTCGCTCAAGTTAAACCGGTTCCAGTAGGTGTTCAGAGGTGACAAAGTGTTACAAAAAGGTCTGGTGAGATCCAGAAATGCATTGTCCTATTCTATGGATTTTAAGGAGTGTTGGGGAAGTCCTTATGATGTGTAAACTCAATTGGTTCATGGTTTGAAGGCCCACAAGGATCTATTCCTTTGTGACAGTAATGATAGATTGTGTTCTTGAGGTTCTGGATGAAGGGGAGAAGGATTTCAGTAAGTGGATGAAGTGTGGATGTTCTTGGTGTTTCAGGCAAGCTCCTGGAGGTCTTTGGATCATGTCCAGTTCATGTTGGTGGTCCACATTAGAGTTGGAGCTTGCATTTGAAGAATAACTTCCAGATGATGGTGTTCTTTTTGAGACTAGCCGACCAGATGAGTTACACATCCTACAGATGTTCTTGTTGATGTTTGCTGACTTAGATGATCATTCCTAAGTTGATGTCTTGTATAAATAAGAGATTGCGAAGTCATTTCAAAGTTGTCCTTGTGGAGATGAGTGTGTGGTAGCGAGGAGGAAAGTGAAAGACAAAGCAGAAGTATTGGGCTTAAATGGAACTGATTCAAGCATGGTGAAGATGCTATTCTCCAATTCATGTATGTGATACCTATTTCTTTGTAGACAGTGTGTCTCTTGTAGGTAGTGAGCCTCTTGTGAGCAGTGTGCTCAGGTAGTGAGCCCTAATTGGCATGTGCCATTTTGTTCTTTCTATTCTTCTAACAGAGACTACATTCTTGGGTTAATCACCCAATGGTTTTTCCCTTAACCAAGTTTTCCACATCAAAAGTCTTGGTGTCTCATATGTTGATGTGTTTCTGCTCTTGATTTGTTGCATTGTGCTTTCATAATTGATTTACTATTAAGCTACTAAATAACAATGTGGAGTTAAGTGTTTAAATTGAAGAAAGTTTTGTACAACTGATTCACCCCCCTCTCAGTTGTCTGCCCTAAATCTAACAATTGGTATTAGAGCCAAGTTCCTCTAAAAGGAGCTTAACCCCTTAAGGAGATCCAGGATGTTGTCTTACAAGAAGGATAGTCTGAAGTTTGATGGAACCAATTTTAATCTTTGGAAAGGTCACATGAAATGTCACTTGCAATGTATGGGAATGGTGTACTGGACCATGGCTACAACACAGTATGTACCTCCACAGGGTGGTCTGAAAACCCAAAATGAAATCACAGATGCTGAAAACAATTTGCGGACTATAGAGGCTCTTCTAAGTGCTTTATCTGATTCAGAACTTTCAAATGTTATTGACCTACCAACTGCTTTTGAGATTTGGCAGAAACTGGAACTTTTGCATGAAGGAGATAAGTATGTTAAATGTGCAAGGTTACAGAGTCTGAAAGGAAAATTTGAAAATCTGAAGATGAGAGAAGATGAAAATATCACATCTTTTATGCCAAGAGTAAATGAGATTGTTTGTGGAATTAGAAATGCTGGTGGCGTCTTGAATGAAGATGAGATTGTTGGCAAAATTCTTAGATCCCTTTCTGCTTCTTATTAAATCAAGGCTGTTGCAATTGAAGAATTCAGAGCCCACACAACCATCACAAGAGATCAATTGGTTGGTAAATTGGCTACATTTGAAATGGAAGAGTTTGGAGATGAACCCCCAAATACTGAATCTGCATTCAAAGCCTGTGCATTTGTAAAAGGTAAACAAAGGTTTGATCCAGGGGAGAACTCTTCAAGGAAACTTTCATGGTATGAAAAAGCAAGAAAAGACCTAGAAGAAGAAGAAGCTGAAACTGCTCACCTTGAAGCTCTTATTGCAAAAAGACTGCCAAGAGGATCTAGTAAGTACAAAGGGAAATTTTCTTTTAAGTGTTTTAACTATAATAAGATTGGTCATTTTGCCTCAAGGTGTCCAGAAAGATTTTCAAGGCCAAATTCTAACAGATCAAGATTCCAAAAGAATTGTTACTATGCTCATGAAGGAGATGATGAAGGAGTAACAGATGATGAATCAGAGACAAGAGACAAATCTGGAAGTGACTGGGTGTTCATTGCCATCAAGGAAGAAGATCCAATGCCCTCTAAATCTGTCAATCATAAAGTTGTAGAAAGAGCTCTGGTTGCCCAAGTTGAAGAAAAGGATGATTGGGTCATTGACAGTGGATGCTCTCACCATATGATAGGTGACAAAAATAAGTTCATAGATTTGGAAAGGTATGAAGGAGGAGTAGTAAAGTTTGGTGATAATTCTACTGGTAGAATCAGAGGTAGAGGAACTATTTCTTTTGATGGAAAGAACAAAACTGGTAATGTACTATTTGTTGAAGGATTGAAGCACAATCTTCTCAGTGTTGGATAGTTGGTGGACAAAGGCTATGATCTTAGATTCAAGAATGGAAAATGCAAGATCTTTGAGAATTCCAGAACAGAGATTGCATCCGGTACCCAAACAAAAGGTAATATCTTCCATTTAGTTGGTACTGGTAAAAGTTGTCTATTTGTGCAAGTCGATCAGAGTTGGTTATGGCATAGGAGAATGTGTCATGTGAATTTTGATAATATCATCAAGATAAGTAACACTCAGGCTGTAAGAGATCTTCCAAAACTGGTGAAACCTACAAATAGTTTATGCAAAGAATGTCAGTTGGGAAAACAAAGTAGAGTCTCATTTAAAAGCAAGGAACAATCTTCTACCAGATTATTAGACTTAGTTCATACTGATTTATGTGGTCTAGCAAGAATCAGGAGTGTGCAAGGTGATAAATACTTTATGTTGCTAATTGATGACTATTCCTGGATGATGTGGGTAACTTTTCTGAAAGAGAAATCAGAAGCTCTTGAGAAATTCAAAATATTCAAGACTATGGTAGAAAATGAAACTGGATTAAAATTGAAATGTCTGAGGTCTAACAGAGGTGGAGAATTCACATCCAGAGAGTTCATAGAATTATGTGAGAAACATGGAATAAAGAGACAGTTGTCTGCTCCAAGAAGTCCACAGCAGAATGGAGTAGTTGAGAGGAAGAACCGGACCATCCAGGAAGCATCTAGGACAATGATGATGGAATAAAATATTCCTCAAATCTATTGGAGAGAAGCTGTCAGCACTGCATTCTATACTCTCAATCGAGTACAAATAAGAAGCAATACCGGTAAGACTCCTTATGAACTTTGGTTTGGCATCACTCCTACTGTAAGGTATTTTAGAGTTTTTGGTAGCAATTGTTACATTAAAAGGGATGAAGATCTAGGAAAGTTTGATGCTAGAAGTGATGAAGGAATATTCTTGGGTTACTCTACTCAAAGCAAAGCATACCGGTGTTATAACAAGAGACTGAGAAAGATTATAGAAAGTACAAATGTGAAGGTTGATGAAGGAATTGAAAAACCCTCAAGGTTTTATGAGTATGATGAAGATGTTCAGAATGATGCTTTGATTCAAGGTGCCCAAGCCTCTTCTGAAAAATAGATTCAAACTGATCTGGTAAGTCAGGAAGAAGAGATAAGTCTCAATGAGCCTGATCAAGAATTAGAAGTGCAAGAAACTCCCAAAGTTCCAAGGTATGTAAGACTGAACCACTCTGAAGATCAGATCATAGGTGACAAAAGCAAAGGTGTACAAACAAGAAGGAGAATTGCTCAAGACTCAAATGAGTATTGTCTGATTTCAAAGATTGAACCTAAGACAGTGAATAAAGCTTGCAATGATGAAAAATGGACTAAAGCAATGGAGGAAGAGCTGATGCAAATTGAGAAAAATCACACTTGGGATCTTGTTCCTAGACCTAGAAACAAGAATGTGATTGGAACCAAATGGGTCTTCCAGAACAAACTGAATGAAGTTGGTGAAGTAGTTGATTTTGAAGAAACTTTTGCTCTGGTGGCAAGAATTGAAGTAGTCAGACTATTTCTTGCTTTTGCTGCTTTCAAGGATTTCAAGGTATATCAGATGGATGTCAAATCTGCCTTCCTAAATGGTGACTTGGAAGAAGAAGTGTACATTAAGCAGCCGAATGGTTTTCAATTATCTGATCATGGTGATATGGTCTACAAGTTGAAGAAGGCACTATATGGATTGAAGCAAGCCCCAAGAGCCTGGGATGAAAGATTGGACAAGCATCTTTTGAAGATTGGTTTCAACAAAGGTACTGCTGACAATAACTTATACTTCAAAATTGATCATGAAAACATCTTGATTGTTGAAGTGTTTGTTGATGATATCATTTTTGGAGGAAGAGATAGTATGTGTAAAACTTTTGCAAATCGAATGAAAAGTGAGTTTGAGATGTCCATGCTTGGTGAAATAAATTTCTTCTTGGGTTTGCAAATCACTCAAACAAAGAAAGGAATCTTCATTTCTCAGACCAAATATGTGAAAGAATTGTTGAAGAAATTTGGGATGGAAGATTCAAAGCCAATGAATACTCCCATGGCAACCGGATGTAAGTTAAGCAAAGATGATGACTCCCATAAGGCAGATCAAACAAAGTATAGGTCAATGATTGGAGGATTGTTGTATCTCACTCAAACTAGACCAGACATTATGCAAGCTGTCGGTCTTGTTTCTAGATTCCAAGCTGATCCTAGAGAATCTCATGTCATGACAATCAAGAGAATTTTTAGATATCTAAAAGGGATAGTTGAGTATGGTCTGTGGTATCCTAGAGATCATGATTTCTCTCTTCATGCTTATACAGATGCTGATTGGACAGGAGATGTGGATGACTGGAAGAGTACCAGTGGTGGAGCATTCTTTTTGGGGAAGAGATTGGTTTCTTGGCTAAGCAAGAAATAAAAGGCAATATCTTTGTCTACAACTGAAGCAGAATATATTGCAGCAGTAGGTAGTTGCACTCAAGTTTTGTGGATAAAGCAGATGCTAAGAGATATCAAAGTGGAATATGAGGAACCTATCACAATTTTATGTGATAATTCAAGTGCAATAAACATATCTAAGAATCTGGTGTTGCATTCAAAGACTAAACATATATCCATCAAGTTTCACTTTTTGAGAGAGCAAGTGAATAAGAATGAAGTCAGATTAGAGTTTGTGCCTTCCAAGGATCAGATTGCAGATATCTTTACTAAACCTCTACCTAAGGACTCTTTTGAGTATCTTAGGGAGAAGTTAGGGGTTATTGCCCCTCCAGTGATGAGCTAAGGTGTACTAATGTGCATCAGTCTAGTGGGTATCATAGTCACATCTTGTGATCTGGATTGATGTTGGGGAGCTGCTACTCAGGGGGAGTAGTAGGTATGATTCTGAAGTGGTGGAATTGCAAGTATGTGCCCTTTGCCATTGATGTCAAAGGGGGAGAGAAGACATGTGAAAAACAAGTGGTTGCTAATCAAAGGGGGAACAGTAAAGGGAGAGAAGACATGTGAATGGTTGTTGTTGATAGGGGGAGTTGTGACAGTAAGGAGAAGTTCTTGTCTTGATGGTTAAAACAATTTTTCACATCATATGTTACCATCAATGACAAAGGGGGAGATTGTTGCAAGTATGGACCTAACCGATGTTGTCATTGATGTCAACATACTCCTATTGCATTAATGATAAGGATTGGATGTTGTGTGCTGAGGATATTGAGAAAATTAGTCTCAATCAGGAACAGTGAAGAACAGTGATGACAGTAAGATAAAAGTCCAAGATAGGTTGAGGATCAGAGGATGTGGTTTAAAGGGTTTGTAGATATGTTTCTTAAAGTGGTCTAGTAGAGATTTTAGAGGTCCACATGAAGATATGAAGAAGTTGTGGTTGCTAAAGTAAAACTGGTTCTGGTAGGTGTTCAGAGGTGACAAAGTGTTACAGAAAGGTCCGGTGAGATCCAGAAATGCATTGTCCTGTTCTGTGGATTTTAAGGAGTGTTGGGGAAGTCCTTATGATGTGTAAACTTGATTGGTTTGTGGTTTGAAGGTCCGCAAGGATCTATTCCTTTGTGACAGTAATGACAGACTATGTTCTTGAGGTTCTGGATGAAGGGGAGAAGGATTTCAGTAAGCAGATGAAGTGTGGATGTTCTTGGTGTTTCAGGCAAGCTCATGGAGGTCTTTGGATTATGTCCAGTTCATGTTGGTGGTCCACATTAGAGTTGGAGCTCACATTTGAAGAATAGCTTCCGAATGATGGTGTTCTTTCTGAGACTAGCCAACTGGATGAGTTGCACATCCTGCAGATGTTCTTGTTGATGTTTGCCAACTTAGATGATCATTCCTAAGTTGATGTCTTGTATAAATAAGAGATTGTGAAGTCATTTCAAAGTTGTCCTTGTGGAGATTGTATATCGAAAAATTTGGATTTGTAAATGGAAATGATTCAAACAATTGAAATGCATAACCTAAACCCAAATAATTCAATACCTCGAAGATGCAATATGAGCTCGATTGATTGATCGCTTTGTTGTGTTGATTGCTCGATTCCGCAGCATAACGTTGATAAGGATGCAAGCTAGATGAATTGAAGATGATGGATGAGGACTTGAGATGAAAATTCAGCAGAGTGAGGTTGCATGAAGAAGAATCCTGAAAATCCCCCCTCTAATGGCTCAAGAGAGGCTTGTTTTATAGGAAAGGCTTGGTTCCAATGGACGGCTGAGATTAAAAAGCTAATTGATTGATGTGGACGGCTAGGATTGATTCGGTTATCCCACTCTTCGAGGGAGTTGTAGTCATTTGACAAGTGTCAAGGAGGATAGGGCTCATGTGTGCTTGTGTACATAAAAAGTACTACATATAAAAGATCTTAAATAAAAGGATGTAGTACCATTTATCTTTTTTAAATGAAAGAGGCACACATGTCGGCTAAATGATAAGATAAATTAATTAAATAAATAAAATTTATTTAATTAATTGGAAAGTCGGCTTATGATGAGAACTTAATTCAAATAAAATATTTGAATTAGTTGGGATATGAGTTGGATATTAATTAAATAAATAAAATTTATTTAATTAATTGGATAGTGGGGAACTTAATTCAAATAAAATATTTGAATTAATTGGGATATGAGTTGGATATTAATTAAATAAATAAAATTTATTTAATTAATTGGATAATGGGATTAGGATGGGATTGAATGGGATTTTAATTAAATAAATAAAATTTATTTAATTAATTGGCTAATGGATAAATGGGATTAAGAGTGGGATTTAGGACAAAATGCTACATGATGTCTAGGATAATGTTTTTATCAAGGTATTGCAAGACATGGACAAAGTTGGGACAAATTTGGGTGTCTACAGAGATGAGTGTGTGGTAGAGAGGAGGAAAGCAAAAGGTAGAGCAGAAGTATTGGGCTTAAATGGAACAGATTCAAGCATGGTGAAGATGCTATTCTCCAGTTCATGTATGTGATACCTATTTCTTTGTAGACAATGTGTCTCTTGTAGGTAGTGAGTCTCTTGTAAGCAGTGTGCTCAGGCAGTGAGCCCTAATTGGCATATGCCATTTTGTTCTTTCTATTCTTCTAACAGAGAATACATTCTTGGGTTAATCACCCTGTGGTTTTTCCCTTAACCAGGTTTTCCACGCCAAAAGTCATGGTGTCTCATATGTTGATGTGTTTCTGCTCTTGATTTGTTGCATTGTGCTTTCATGATTGATTTACTATTAACCTGCTAAATAACAATGTGGAGTTAAGTGTTTAAATTGAAGAAAGTTTTGTACAACTGATTCACCCCCCCTCTCAGTTATCTACCCTAAATCTAACAACATTTTCTTTCTTGCCTTACTTTTGCACTTTTTTTATCAAACCTGGTTAATTTAGGGTTATAATAGGATTCTCAAACTTGCATATTGTTGTTATAAAGTTCATATTTCATGAATACAAGTTGATATATTGTTGGTTATAAGCTGAAATGATACATGTTACGGCAATATTTGTTTGGATTAGTTTTCTTATGCATTACTAAATCTAAAAATTGATTGGTTTATGTGTAACCTAACCTTATTTTCTTAAAGTTTGTCCACATTAATGTAAGGCCCCTTATTGGAATAGCAAAAGATATTGAACAACTAAGTTATCTTAGAAGGCCAAGGTCTAGCTAGGAGAGACCTTGGGGTAGTCATTTTCTAATTCTTTGGGATATGATTCCTTTCAGGAGAGATAAAGTACTTAGTGTAGCATTGTAAAATTGATACCTCTTACAATTTCATGCTAGGTTTGGCACCTTTGGTGGGTTGTATGTTCATCCCTATTTAAAATATGTAATTTCCAATACTTATGTGAGAATCAAGGTTAAATCCTCTGACATCTAGCTTTTGGATGGCCCAAATAATTAGGACTAGGGCACCCAACACTTGGGTCCTGGCAATTTGGTCCTGAAAACTTATATTCTATTATCGGCCTTATGACTTAAGTGATGCACCTTGTTGGCCTCGACTCTATTGGGCCCTTAGAAAGTAATTGGGAATCATATATAAACAAGTCTTGGACACAGATAACCTAAATAAGGACTCCCCTAATAGTTCTATATTCTCTTTATGTGAATGCTCTCTAACAAGATCTATCTACAAGATCTTTATTTCTACAAATTACCATTATAGGCATTAACCCTTGTTGCAGGTTTTCAAGGAAGCCTTCTTCTTTCATCAACACTTTATGGATGATCCATGTTATGACATACATCCACTTAGGGTTTCATGGTCATGGTAAATCTTGTCATTTCATTTGATTACAACACTCTTTATTACATGTTTTGCCTCTGCCTACCTAGGGCATGCACTCTCTATCACACTTATCTCTATTGTTGTGGAAGTGGGAACACTTACATGAGGTTTGACTGAGGCAAGCCTCTATACAACATAAACATTTTCTCCTCTTTCATGTGTATAGGTTGCATCAGAAGTTTCAAGCACCTTACATACGAGGAAGATGGAAGCAATAGAAACCTTTGCACATAGATTTTGTCTACCCCAAAACCTTGGGAATAGGGCACCCAATGCTTTAGTCCTTCAAATCTAGCCTCTGCTTCTAGCTGTGTTCTTTGACAACTCTACTCTACTCACTTTAGGTTTTTCTTTCTGGGTTATCTATTCTATCAGGTATGTACCTTCTGTTTTAAACTATTTTCATCATAAAAAACCCTAGACCTAACTTACTAGCCTTAACCTTTTCAATTACAACAAAATGGTAGAGTCCCCACTATTGCCCCATGATTTTCATTAAACCAAAAGTTCAACCTATCAATTTCTAATACAAGTGCCAGAGTTAATGAACCCACGGGAGGTAGTTAGCCCATGTCATGAATCCCACGGGGAGCACTGACCATTTTCCAACAAACTCCTCCTAGCATTACTTGGGGGATTCAAATGTGTGACCTTTCCCTCTGATACCAATTGTTGAACACAACAAAGTACTGAGAGGGGGAGTGAATCAACACTTAAACAAATTCTTGACTTCCAACAACATTAAAATAGATTTAATCATTTAAATCATGAAAAGAAGAACACATAAACACACAACCATAACACGAGATTTACATGGAAAACCCTAGAAGGGAAAAAACATGGTGAGAAAGCTACTTGGATCTACTTTCCAAATCCATCCTCACAAATAAAAATAAGAATGCATATCATTTATGGGCTAAAACCCAAAGGAAGCTACAACTCTCTAATCTTCTACAACATTTACAACTTTTACACTAAGAGGCTTCAATTTCACTAACAAGATACTTATCTAATTCAGATCCCTTTGTCACAACTCTGACCGCTTCAACCTTCTGCTGACCTCACCAACCTCTGCACAACTATCTCACCTCTACACAACTGCAATACTAATCTTTACAATATCAAAACAACTTCAGAAACTCTTCTTTGTCATCATATCACCTTCAATTGCCTTCACAACAATAACGCATTACATAAACTGGTCCTTTCCACATTTCATCATTAAATCTGCTTTTGTGGCAAGTTTATTCGCACAATATCAATATTATCACACAATACACAACTCTCTCTTCACTCAATAATTTTGATCTTACATTTATATCCTCCACAAGCTTCAAAATATTTCTCCTTGGTCGGCCAAGATGAAATGTGTAACATGAAACGTGCAATGGCCACAATAATCGACTTCCAAACATATGCGGTTAGTAGAAATTTAATGCGGTTCAAAAAAAAGATATAATCAGGTCCTATTTTACCTTAGTACACTCTTCCAGGATGGTGTATACTCCAAAGAGATGACAAAAACATCATCATATGCCAAGTCAGCACCGCAAACACTTATCCTTCCTACATTTAGCTCCAGACCTAAAGCAGTACCGGAGAAGACAAAATTATCATACAGACCACTCAAAAGGCATTTCATGACATGAATATCATTCCTATACCCTCTTTTATCAATCCATGATGTTGTATGCTGGCACAAACACTTGAACATTAATCCTGGTATCCTTAACATACTTCGATTGCACATACTTGATGTAAAGCATTAAAAATCATATTTGTGGTAAACAAAAACATTTGAAACTTAAAATGAGAATACCAACCAGCCATAAGAGCTTATCATTCAATCAACAAGGCCAAATACCAATGAGTAGTGAACTATGGTAGCATTAACTATCTCCCTCTACTTACCAAGACTAGTCAACAAGACTTGTCTTCATAGAGCTAACTCCAGAAAAGCATCTGTGATACAAATTATTACTTGAAACTTGAAACATGTATACCTTTCACTTATATCTAGCTGTCCTCCAAACCACAATACAATATCTTCATTTGCGGAGAAGTGCGGAGCACTCTCTTGACTCTTTGTGAATGCACTTATCCTGTTTCATTACTGCCTTCACTCTTCTGACTCTAAAACACTTTGCTGTAGACTTTGTGAACTCAAATTTGAATCATAGATAGCTAAGAGCATTGTTTGGATTCCTTTTAATCTGTAGGCCCATATCTGGATCAACGGTAGAATGCGGTACACTTTCCTGCACCTCTGGCTCCTTTCTTGACTTGAACTATACTTAACCAAATTTCTTCAAACTTTTTGCAACATTCTTTATCCAGTGCCAAGGCACATGTCTTCGTATCATTCAAATACAACAAAGTTCATCTAGCATACCTTTCAAGACAATGATTATAGCTCATTAAAGATACCAATAACATGAACTCATGTACTTACATATGAACTTCAGAAGATAAGATATGATTTTGTACAAATGATACTAATCCATCTCCTTCACTTCACAACTCTTTTGATCAACACTCATATGTCTGCTCCTATGTACATCACCTTGCTTTATCCCTTTGGTATCTTTGTCTTTTGTCATCTCTATTGACATCAGTGATCATCATTGATCAACACTCCATACCATTGTTGACATCAATGACAACACATATGCAATAATCTCCCCCTTTGTCATTGATGGTAACACACTGACCTAATATGCACACACTTCTCCCCCTTTGACATCAATGGCAAAGGGCTAGTGGTCTTCCTCTATTCCTGCAAAACATATAGACTCCCCTTATCTAAATAGACCTTATCATCCTCTATCAATCTGCTCCCCCTAAGAAATAGCCTTTGTCTCTTCAAATTGATGTAGCAAAATCTATATCTTCATTTTCCTTATGATATTCATGGATAATATATATAGATTGCCTTATTCATATCAAAATAGCATTGACTATTCTTATCTTATTCTTCACATATTTATACAATCAACAAAATTTGTCTTACCTTCAATATATCTTCAATTTACTTTGAAGGTATAACATTCTTGTAAATTACCTTTAATTGGGAAAGAGTTGTGTCCCAGTTCTTCTTTACAAAAGACAAAATGTGTAATTGGATTTCAAATTGAATGCACAATTCTTCTACTTTTCCAAAGTGGCTAGCACTTTTACTTTGTGAGCCACATTCTCTGCTTCAGTCAAGATACTAGTCAAGACTGCTAACCTCATACTCACCACTTCCCTTAGCTAACCTATCTCTCCTTTGATTTACTCTCTTTGGTCTAGGAGTTGCTTCAATTGAGTATGGAGATTTTCTATTTGGACCCTAATAGATCCATCTTTATGCTTCAAAGGATCATATACTTTGGCCTCTTGAATTAATTGTGACTCAATAGAGTCAATTTGATCTTTTATGCCCTTAGTAGTTGCAGGCTAATTTAAACCAAATTGATATAAGAATTTTGCTTCATCTAAACATTTTTTAATGTTTTTCATATTTTCTTGCAAAGTACTATGTGCCTTAGCACATCTCTCAAAGGCACCTGCCAATCTTTTGTTATTCACCTTCTCTTTTATCTTCTACTTAGCCTACTTCTCAAGATAAGAAGAATGAGCCTTGAAAGACTCCAATAGAAGTTTCATCTACTGAATGGGAGGCATTGAGTCTCTTTTTGTCTCACGCAACTCTTCTTGAATAATTTTAATTGCCTCCTCAAACAATTCAACACCTTCCACTTTTTGTTGAAGAATTTCTTGTCTTGCTGAGGATTGCAACATATCTCTAAGTTTCAATTTGTGAAGAGGAGATATATTGGAAAAATTAACATGTCCATCAAGTATTGGCAACTGTAAAAGTTGTGGATAATCACCAGTTGAATTTGCATTTGTTGAACCAAAAAAAACTTGATTGAGTCAAACGGAGAGGAGGTGGAGGATTTGTCTTGTTCCTTTTCTGAGTTCTCCCCAGGATCAATATTTGTTTGCTCCTCTTGCTAGTTATGGTTACCCTGCTACTCTGTATTCTCTAGAGGAGGATTGTCATGCACAACATTGTGATCAGGAGATGCATTTCCTTCTCCTTTTGCTACTTACTCTTCATCTTGTGTTGCTTGCTCTTCTTTCTCCTCTTGAGGAACCTTTGGTTCTATGTTATGCAGAAACTTTTGGTTTCTCCACATTCTTAGTTAACCTCACTCCAAAAATTTTCCTTATTACTTATTCAGTCTCCTTTTGAATCTTATCTTTATCCTCTTTTTCCATGCTCATAAGGGTGTCTACCCTCTACTTTGTTCTTAACTCTTGATCCTGCATTCGAATCATTTTATCCTTTTCTTCTTGGGAAACAAAAGCTCCAAGATTTTGAAGAGCTTTTTGTCTTAACTCCACATCCATTTCTATGGCACTTTCTCTTCTCTACCTTAGAGCCTGAGCTAGAATCTCCAGAACTTTTTCAAGGATATCATTTAAGGGCACATTAAATTTAAGTGTTGTCGAGCAGGATTGTACCCATGATGCAAAGTTGTGATTCTCAACAATCCTTCGAAACATGGGATCAAACTCAGGCTATGGGTGACCAATGTTGAGTTTGAACCTCTAGATTATGGGCTGGTTCCCTTAAAATATTGAATTGGATCTATGACTTTGATGTGGAAAAGGGTAAAAAGGATCTTTCTAAAAGAAAATAAAACTGTAAAAGTATGGTGATGCACCTAATAATGATGAAAACTTGGTAATCTAATTCACAATAGATCTCAGAAAATCTATCCACACAAAAATGTTTCTAAGGGAGGTTGGAAAATATTTCTGTTTGAAGGAAAACGGTTTTTTTCACAACATAAAAGAAAGGTTTTCCAATTGCACAGCCTAAGACCTCTGATTTTCAAAGCTATCTAACACATGCAAGTATAAATGAGACAATGATTTTAAAGGTTCTGATGTTAAACACAATAAAATCTCATCAAATCACCCATACAAGTTGTATTAATGGAAGGTAGATACTTGATCAAACTAAAAAATAAGGGAAATAATTGCATAAAAACAAAGTATAGAACCTGTAACCTATTGTAATATCTATAAATCTACAAATAAGTGAGTTACAAAACCTTCTTTCTCTCTCAAAATGTAAAGAACAAAAAGCCAAGAACTAGAAAAACTTAATTTTTTCTTACAATATATAGTTTTCTCTCTCCAAAAGGCATAGAAAAAATTAACTATAGTCTCCTGCCTCTAAAAATAAGCTCTCCAGTTTGATCCATGAGCAAACAACGAAATCCCTAAAATAAAGGGTCAAAACTATCCCAAAAAGAGAAAAAATAGCTCAAAACTACTCCTCTCTATGTGTTTGACCCAAGAGTTGACCAAAACCATCCAATTTGTCCTCCAAATCATGCAAAAAGACCCCAAAGTCCTCAGTTAACTTAACTCCTCCTTTTTTGCATAATTTTGCATGTGTAGATAATTTGGGCAAGGCATAAAGTAATTACAAGATAATTACTCTATTATGAGTTATACTTTGTCTAATCTCCTTGATTTTACAACTTGTGACAAAATAATAAAGTAATTTATAAAATATTACTTTATTAATTGTTTACATTATTTATAGTTGTAAAATCATGCAAATTTGGATGAAAAGAATAAAACAACACCTTATAACTCCATGCATACTAAATCATTCATCATGCAATATCTCATGCCCTTCAATACTTTATACCATGCATCATCATGTGATATCCATCCCTTATTACTCCTTATGCACTTAATGCATTTCACACTCTACATCACCTTATTTCTCCATGCATATGTAATTATCTATCTCTTACCCTTTACACCTCCTTTGAAAATAAAGAACACTTTATTACTCCATATGCACTCACCTTGGAACCATTCTCCCTTGTCGACCTTCGATCTTCTTGATTTGTAAACAATACAAGGCATAAAGCCTTCACTTTACATCATTTTTTACCTTGACTTTTGAAAAATCAAAAAGGCCTTCAAGGAATCTAGCCCTCATGGGCCCCTTCACTTAGCAATAGGTTTAATGATTTCTAATGTCTTGACCACAAATCATATTTGGATTACAATGATTCTTTAAATTTAAAGTCAAAAAAAATGAGCTTAGTTGAGCTAGGGCAACAGTGAAAAGGAAACAAAAACTAAAAATATTTATCATTTTGTTTTGCTCCTTTCACTACTGCATCGATATACTGCTGCTCTCCATGAGGTTCTTGAGGACTTGTAGCTTAGTCTTAGGCATTTGGGTAGCTCCCTATTGCAAAAATAATGAGGAAATCTTCATGTTTGCTTTTGGTAAGCTTATCTTCCTCTTTAAGTTCCTTTTCTCACTATATGATGATTTACCCTGGGTTTTTGTTGAGAAAGATGGTCTTTTTGTGATTAATTCTAGCTAGGTTTGAATGAAATGCATCTTTCTTATTCATTTCTTGAAACCATTTCAATGGTTTTGGTCAGCCAATTGTGATGTCATAGCTATTCCATCAAAACCTGTGTTTGCAGAAGCTAAATGACTAGTTCCATCTGTCTACATTTTATATCCTTCATGTTTACTGTAGGATTTAAGTATAGATCCTTGATAGGAAGCTCTTCTTTTGTCATATATTCTAGTCAGTAGCTAATGGATTTTCAAACACAAGAACAAGTACAACCTAGGCTGAATAGGACAATATTTGTTGAATCCCCTGGCTATACATATTCAAAGCATGTAGCTCCAGGATCTGGTAGCACCGACTCCCCTCCACGACACTCACTTCTCATGCATACCAGATCTGGGTTTTCTTAGGCTCGTACCCCCACCGAACCTTCGGATTGTCCCTGCTACCTCTACTAAGAATCACATGAATCGGGGCCGCTTCAAAGGCTCTACCTTTTGTGTCAACAAATAGGGGATTTTGGTATACTAAACAAGTGGCTAAGTAGTCAAGGTAACCGTTCAAATGGTTACACGTACGGCAGCACTACTCTCCGTTATGGAGTCTCCTAGCCTCCAAGGGTTACGCCTTGGAGGGTTTTGGGGGAGGTTGGCTGTCGGTGTAACATAGTGGCACTCATTGCAGGAAGCTTTCACCTCAAGTACAATTTATTTTAAGTGGATTGGTAGGGCTTGGCTTTAGCTTGTTACCACTCAGGGTCATTCCCACTTGGACAGGCAGGCATCCAAGGGCAGGCCCCCCTAAAGGTTATACAAAGGGAATAACAAGTCTAGCATTCTGGTCACCCAGTAAAGGGGAGAGCATAAGCCTATTGTCATTCAACAGACATAGAAGACACTGATTAATCCAAACCTAGTTAAAAGGAAAAAAGCTAAATGTGCTATCTACTTGTGCACTCACACATTTGTTAACTTTGAAGTGTTTAAAAGATATCAATGTTCATTCCATTTGTGAGATAGCAATATTCTAACTAAGAAAGATAGCAATATGCAAAGATAGTAGTCGTTCAGTTACTCTCCTCCTAGTTAAAGACTACGTGAGATTTGTATGCATGCATTTTTTTTACTTTTTCCCTTAATTAATCTAAGTGAATTAATCAATGCAGCTAAATGATCTATCTAGCTCTTATTCCTGCAAAACAAACATTAGCGTTAATTAGAAAAATTAGAAGAAATTCTAAAACCCATAGTGACAGATCAGATGCGCCACTATACAGTCTGAATGCATAGAAATAGAGGCTATAAGCGTCGTTGTACAGATGCACTAAGACAGGTGTCAAAAGCGTAGGAAGAAAATGTAAATGCATTAATTTAACAAATGCACCATAAGAAGGTATGAAAGCATCGTGTATTAGGATGCATGTGCTAGAATTATGTAGGCGCTAGAACAGGAGGTAAAAGCGCCACTTCTTGTGTCACATGCGTCGTTCCCCAATGGATGCGCCAATTCCCAGCATATATGCTCCAAACTATCATATGTGCCATAAGAGCTCTCAGATGCATGACTTCGCAGCATATGCGCCATTTTGGAGCACATATGCACCAAACTACAGTTCGACGCATCTGTCTTAACTTTTTTTCCCTAAGAATTTATTGCCCTAATAAATGACTTTTAGCAAGTTTTGATGAACTACATACCGGTGGTCCTACCTCAGCTGGCCGATCGAACCATCGGACTCACTCAAACCAGTGCTCCTCGCACGGAATATCCATCTCTCTATCGACTGCTCTAGCTCCCATACTCTCCTAAGCTCTCAAAGACCAATCAACTAAGGACAAGTGTGCAAATGAATAGAACTTGTGGACCCAGCTTCTATATATAGCAAGTGAACCATAGTTGACTGTATGACAACTGTGACTACTTCCCATGTCCGTTCCTTCGAACCATGTCCTGTTTTCTCCATCCTAACCCATTTTTCACCTTCTTCTTCATGAGATTGTCCGTCTCATGCTTTCTATCATCTTCCTATCCAATCTCTCGAGGGGGCATCCTATCGTTAAACTTGTACCAGGGGCAAACTGACGCATGTATCATTGTCAAAAATTCTTATTCTTTGAAACAATGTGATAAAACACATTGCATCAAAGAGGGGCAAAATGTATACACCTAAAAATGACGTGACTCTACTTAAATAAATATTTTAAATATTTATTTCATCTTCATATTCCTCTATCAATAAATAAATAAATAAATTTATTTATTTGATTCACTTTCTCCCATTAATTGAATAAATTACATTTATTTAATTAATTCCATCTACATAAACTTTATTCTTCTAAATAATTAAATAATTTTAATTATTTAATTAAATCATCCATTCTTCTAAATTTAAATAAAATGCAAATTTATTTAAATTAAATCTCCAAAAAATAAAATATATTTAAATATTTTATTTATTCCTCGAAATTATCTACAAGTAATTAAATACATTTATTTATTTAATTATGCTTTCTTATCTTCTAGAAAATCTTCAATATCTTCTAAAAATAAATTCTTCTTGTCACACAAAAATAAAAGCTGAGTTAATTGATTTAAAACAAATCTATTTTATCAACAAAGCTCTTAAATTAGAAAAATATATTCTAATTTAAGAAAATGAAAACTCATCCTCATCAAGAAAGCAGTTAACTCAACAAAGCTTCTTTTTGAATGACACATGTCCTTCTATTCGTGCACGTTCTCTCGAACATTCTACTCCGTTGATCTTCTCATTTCTTCTCCACCATTGATCTTCTCTCACACAACTCTATAAATGCAATCCTCTTCTTCTTCATTTCATATCCATCATTCGAGTAAACTTATGTTGCAGGAACTATAGCGCACCATTGGCACCCCATTTTCATATCATTCATCATCCATCCATTTCATAGTGTGTTGAAGTTCATCTTTAACACACCAAGTATCAGAGCCATCTCTTCTTGTCATCTTGAGGAATTGAAGCAAGGAAGCAAGCTTCCTGAGGGCCATCTTCATCACCAAAGGATCAAGAAAGAGTAGGCAAACAATGGAAGTCGCAAGGTAAAAGGGTGTGAGTATCATCTCTCTTCTTTATTTTAAATACTTTTTATCTTCATATTCCATTGATGTTTGAGTTTTTATTATTCATTTGATTATCCCATTTTTACCCTTACATTCACAAACACACCTGCAAAAATGCATTGCTCACTTTATTATACTCGATGGCTTGAAACCCTCAGCCACTGTTCCTCCTTTTCTCACTTTGTATTTTTGTAAAAAAAGTGGTAAAAATATATCATTTGCTACTATTTATCTTCATATGATATCATTTCCTTTGGTTTGGGTTTTCATTACTTCATGCCTCTACTATTTTCCTCTGTTATTACTTTATGATGAACAATAAACAATGGAAATGGTTTATTTCTTTGTGAGTGACCCTTGCTAGGGCTCTCTTGGTAATTGAGAAAAAACCTGTCAACATCTGTTGTTCTTTATTCTCCTCTAAACACTATGGAATACCTCTATAAAATATGAATGTGCCTCTTACATTTATTGTCACTACCTTCTCTTCATAATGCCATTATACTCAAAAAATAATGGGAAAGAGGATCTGTGTATGGTTTTCTTGCCCTCATTCTTATAAAACTAACACACCCTTGTGATGCTCTACATATTGTAATGAAGGAGGACAGTGAAAAACTTGTCTTGTCATCTCTATAAGAAGGTGCTAAAAGATTGCTGATTTGTCTATACCATTCTGTAACAGTCATGATGCTGCCTTTTGATTGCCATTATGGATTGTTTTGGGTATTTGATGACCCCCTCTTAAGATGCATGTACTAGAGCAAGGTTCAAACTCTTGACAAACCTATGAAATCCTTGACAAGATCTGGACTATTAAGATCTTTGGTTATCCCCATTCTTGATGTACTAGAACTTACTTTTAGCATTCATTGGTAGCATTTGTATCATAATGTTTCACTTTTCATGCTACTGTCTCATCTAGTTGTTCTTTTCCATTTACTGCTTGAAGACCCTCAGTGACATAGGGCTTTATGACACCAATCTCTTTTCAAAGCATTAACATTATCATCCTATCATAGGCTTCCTTGTAACATACTGTCTTTGCAGGTGACATGACTGATGTCCTTTACTGCTACATAGTTTCAACATGTTATGACTACTGCTACATTGTTACCTACAGTAGTTCCTCTATTATTTGCACTAATTTGTTCTTTGATGATGGACATGGTAGCCTCTCTCTTTAGCATTTTGTTACTTGGTGCTTCTTCTACCTCATACCTCTACTTCTACTTAATTTTGTTGCTCCTATAGAGATTTTGACTGTGACCTCTAGAAGGATTCATTATTGTGGAAGAAATAAATGAAAAAGAGGAGACTTCTGTTCTATTTCTGTGTATTATCTTCCATTTGGCTATCCCTCTGTTTGATCTTCTCATCCCTTATTCCATATAGTCCTCTCTGTGATTATTTCTACTAGGTCAGTCATCCTTGTGCTTCTCAAAATATGACTTTTCCTCCATGGTGAGGCTGCTCCATTTGGAAGGTATGCCCTTTTCCTTTTGACTGTTCCCTTTCATACTTTATGATTGTCCAATGGATCTCAATGGAACCCTAACATCTTTTAGTGTTCATTTCTTCTCTTTTTGTACTATTGTTTCACATTGATGACTTCTTTATGGCTATATGACTTCTTTACATGTTAACTGTAGCTCCTTTATACTCACTCATTTGAAGGGGAACAGTGTCACTTTTCTTGTTTTTTCTCTCATGAACTGCCATTCTTCTATCATGGATACTACTACTCCTTGTAGATGGATGTCCAAATTTTTGTTCTCTCAGTTGTTAGTGCTATTAAATTTTGTTCATAATTTTTCTTCTAATTAATGAATAAGGCATTCATTGTTAGCTTGACATTCACTATCTACTATCATGCTTCCTCCTAAAGCTTCAGTTGTCTTTGTGATCATAGTTGCACCTTATCCTCTTCTATTTTCTATTCCACTTTTATTTGTATGGCAGTGGAGACCCTAAGAAAGGTGGTGGAACTAATGGTTGGGGAATAGCCACTATTCACTTCTTGTTTGCATGCTCCAGCCTCCCACTATATTGTCTTTTGATGATAAGACAGGGCATGTTTATGACTGGCATCCTCATTTGATGCATATGCATATCTATTTGATGAATTTCTTGATGATGATGGACTGCTCTACTTATTCTCATGAGTCTTAATGGACAGTAGCATGATTGTTTGTGCTGGCTGGGTCCCTACATGTGATCTTTATTTTGATACGAGTGTTGCCTTTTTTTACAGTAATTTGACTATCCCTTTTCATTTTGACAACAAATAAATAGCTATCCCTTGATAGCAAATTGCATACATTCATCCATATGACTGTCCCTTTGTTCCTTCCTATTACATATGTAGGGCTGTTACATGTTTTCAATAGCAATTTTACACTTCATTCAGAACAAAGATGGGAAATGCCTACTATTAAATGCTACTTTATCTTGTAGCTGCACTTGTATCCCTCATTGCATGGCATGGCATTGAATGGTACTCCTCTTTTTAATTCAAGGCATACTATATCTTTATGGTGACTATCCTTTAGTAACTATTCACTACTTGACAAATCCCTACTATAATGACTGTAACTTCATGATGACACAAGTCTTTTGATCTGAATGTTGATTGCTGTTATGAACTAATGTTGATTTCCATATGATAAAAGGCTATTCATAAGCATGTTGGGCTCAACCCTTGTGGGAGCCACATTTTCTCCACATGCTTTAATGTCTTCAAATTAGCAACATTACTTTTCCTATACCTACACAATGAACAAACAAGTTAGCATAAAACATACCTCTTCGAAGTTGATTGATCTCTTTCATTATGATCTGATTTATTGCACACGTCTGCTCCTGATCCATTCACATTAATGCATAATGTTTGCAAGTTTTATATGTTTGTTGATAAAGCATATGATGAATTTGCATATCCAGAGCTTCTAACAGGGCTTTTCTCCAATTTTGCAGGTACACTATCCTGATTAGGAGACAATGATGAAGACATGAAGATCAAGCAGCTAATCAAGAAGATCAACCTTCAAAATCGCAATGATGGATATTCATTTTCCTCATATGTTCTGTTCTTTTCCTTTTATCCACATATGTATAGCTTGCACAATATTTGCATTGCTTAGTTTAGTCACTCCCATGGCTTGTGTAGGACACATTTCAACATTTATTTGAATATGATCAGTTACTTTACCTTATGCAAATGATTTATGTATGTTTACTTTTTTGAATCAAATGCATTGGATAGAATAACTGAATCTGATATGAAACTTATGTTTAAAACATGATAATGAGATGACGGTTTATAAATACCTTTCCTTCACACTAGATTGTGATTACTAAATAATTCAATCACATCATAACTAAAAGATAAAACCAATTAGATACCTCATGTCATTCATTGACTGTGTGATCTCTTGCCATCAAATAACTTCATTTGTCAGGATGGTTTGACAGTTCTGATTGGACTGTCAGATTATCCTAACAAATGATCTTTGTTGTTCTCTTGCCAAGATGTCATACATTCACTGATTGATCATTACTTAAAATTTTTCTTTTATTCCTTTTGTGACAACTGCAACTTAGGTCTAACTAAATTAGGTGTGAACATAATTTAGTAACATTAAGCATATGCATTACTATAGCCTTTTCTATGGCATTCTAGTATTTAGGTGGCACATCTGTATATAAATTTGTTCTATCCTTCAGGATACCATAATCCACAATCACATTTAAAATTGCATCTAACTATAGAGGTTCATGTTCATGCACCACTGGAGGAGCTTTCTTAGGTTTTTTCTCTTTCTTCTTTGGCTGAGAGGTGCCTTCATCTCCTTCTTTTTCAACCTTCTCAATCTTGTCCTTTTTAATTCTCTTGGCAGGATGTTTTAGTCTGGCATGCTTCTTCTTTGCAATCTTCATTTGTGCCAGTGTTTCAAAAGTAGTTTTTCCTCCTATGGACACTATTTGTGCTGATCCAGAGGGTTGTGGAGCATGTATAGTAGCAGATGTGGATCTGCTGGTCCTTCTTAACCCTTTTGCAACTGGTGGAATAGTAGAAGCAGTTTGTGTTTCCTCCATAGGGGCTTCTGATGTGGATTCAGATGAAATACCCCACTTCTTATGCAATTCTACTTTATGCTTCTCAAGATGTTCCTCCACATGTTTCTTATGCATCTTGTTCATTATTTCATCATATGTTCCAAATCTCTCAACATTTGTGTCTTTAGGTTTGCTAAAAAAAATATTAGCACAGGTCTTGATTTCTTCTTCTAATACCTCATATGGAAGTCTAGGCTTCCAAGTAGTCCTAGGCTCAATTGCTTCCATGTAGGTATAAACCTTATCAACCAAAAAGGTAATTTGACCTTCATACTACCTTACCACATTAGATAGGATTTTGTCTTTGGAATGCATGTTGGTTTGCAAGTTTTTGAAGAAACCTCAGTACATTATTTTATAGTGATTTAGATCACTGAAACCTCTTATATGACTCTTAATTTGAGTGGCAACAGGAACATTTTGTTGCCACACCTTCCCTCTAAAACTAGGCAATTCATTTAGAAAGTAAAAAGCAAGGTAGATGATCAAGGTATTATACTTGAAAATGTATCTAGTCTCCCTTGTTCTTCTGACATTCTCCAGGAGTTATTCTCTCATGACCTCGAGGAGGTCAAAGTCTTTGTCTTCCTTAACCATCTAGTAAGAAGTGTGAATTGATGTACCAGTGGTGGATCCTTCTCTATTTGTGAAGTATACTTTATAAGAAATACCCATAGAAGCATACTAGAAACTTGGGTCAGTTATGTCATTTACCGTCAGGGTCCTCTTGTCAAATTTAGCACCTTTCAACTCTGTGACCTTCTCATTTTTAATTTATTTCATCACCAATATAGGTTTGGTGGAGCATAGCCCAGTGACTTCCCTAATTGCACCCTTAGTGATCTTGTAGGGCTTATCAAGATAAATGAATTCATCATGAATTCTACTCAAAATGTATCTCACCCATTAATGCTCATCGCAAAAATCAAGGAAATCCTTCCATATGTCCAGTTTCTTAGCCCCCACATTGGTATATTCTAGTTTATAGACAACATCATCATCTAGGAGTTGATCTCTAATCTCCTCAAAATTTACATGGTTAATCTCATCTAGCTTTGAGTGAATGTAAAACCTAACATCTTCTGTGTATGCAACATATGCCAGAATGTTTGAAAGTGCCCCATCCTTATCTACCTCCATTGCTTTGAAAGGAAATTTATCTTAGATCTTGGTTTTTCAGTGACATCAACTAGTTGTGGAGTCACCATCTCAAAACTTCTTTGAATTCATAAACTAGGGTTTTAGGAAAGAGAAATTCTAATAAATACCTTTATTTTTCAATCACTAGGGTTCCAAATTTGCCAAGTGCTCTAAATTCCTTCTTCACCTCTCAACTCTAGATGAAAGTGCTTTGATTTTAAATGAGCTTGATTTGTACAAATGAAACATAAATATATTTTCATTTTCCCCAACTTTCCATATTTAATGTACCTTTATCTAGTTAGGTGAACTACTGCTAGAGTGCTCTATAAGTCCATAGAGACTCAAATCTATTCTGCAATCCTTCGCATCTTATGTTTTTGTTCTAGAAATTTGGGGGAAAGAAACTATCTTGCATTATCAACACCCTCGTCTATCAGTTTCACATCAATTCATTTAGCTTCCACTATAGAAGCCACAAGCATTCATGGGGAAGAATAGATATGTATTCGTTAACTCCCCTAACTCCGTGCCTTTTCTCAATCAACAATGAAGTCTTCTACACAATGAAGAAGCACCAATTCTTCTTTCTTCTCATTATCTTGCTTTGTCTTCCTTCTTGATATCTTTTCCATTTCCTTCCTTTGCTAAGTCATAGTTTCTTCTATCTTCTTGTGCTGAACATGTGGTTTCTTAGAGCCACTTTTGTAGGATCTTTCTTATGCCCAAAGTTGTTGCACTTGTAGAAAACAACATTATATTCCAGAGTCATACCACTTCTCCTTAACTTTAGTTCTATACTCAACAACACTATGCCCAAACTTATTGCATGCATAGCAATAGCCATAAAAGGAATAAGAGATCACAACATCATGTTTCGGAGGCACAAATGAATTCTTACTCATGTAATCATTTATTCTTGCCTTAGTTCTACAATCAATAGCCTTATGACCAAATTTATTACAAGAATAACAATAACCATAGAAGGATTGAGATAACCTAGGATTAGCAACCTCTCTAGGAAGAGATCTCTTGCAATCTTTCTTTTGATCACTGACCTATATGAAGTCATCATCATCCAACTCCTATTCCTCATCTTCAATCTCCTCAAAGTCTTCAGTGCAGGGTTATTCACTTTTCATTTCAAACATGCCTTCAGGTACATTTATTTTAGAACTCTGACCTTTCACAAATCTAATGCCACCTTTATTCTTTAGAGGTCTTTTACTATTGATTATTTCATCAAAGATGTTGGTACTTTTCTTCAGTTTTAGACCATTATTTATCTAATCCTTTACTTTCTCCAATTCTTTCCTCAGAGAGACAATTTCTTCTTCAAGTTTGGAGCATTCAACTGATTTGTCATTGAGCTTAGTATTCAGACACTCTATAACTTTCTTCTCTTCTTCAACTTGAGAATTTGACAATTGCTTCTTTTGATTGTTTGACCTTAATCTTATATTCTTCATTTTCTTTCCTTGTAGCATCCAAATCTTCTAGGGCAGAAATGAGTTCTCCTTCAAAATCAACTTCACAATCTTCAAGGTTAAAGCTTGTCATGTCTTTATCATCTTCTGAAGGATTCTTGTCATTAAATAGTAGTTTTGCTCCCATGTGTTCCACTCCAAGATCTACATCATCTGTTAGACTAGATTCAAGGAACTTGGCTTTGATACCAATTGCTGGCTCATGATTTTCATTAAACCAAAAGTTTGACCCATCAATTTTTGATACAACCACTAGAGTTAATGAATCTATGGGAGGTGATTAGTCCATGTCACAAATCCCACAAGGAGCACTGACCATTTGCCAACACCCATAAACCAAACAAGGCTCTTCCTAAGGGAGATCACCCATGTCTAGAGCCATCAGTGGCTCATTTTCTAATGTTTGATTGGAAAATACATGGCGTAGTTAGTTATGATTGATTAGGCCCTCTTTTCCTATCTTGCATTTTGGTGAACCTGACATATCCTACACTTGCACTTACTGATTTCATTCCTCAGATCTATAGATGTGTTTAATTAGTTGATAAATTTGATTACACACTTATGTCACATATCTTATTTTATCTCACATATTTAATTTAGAAAGCAAAGCAATTATAGATCTTTATTGTTGTGGTTACCAAAATCTCACATTTTGGTGAGCCCAATGCATCCTACATTTGCCAAATTTTGCTTTATTCTATCAAATCTGAGTAGCATTGAAGTGATTAAACATTCCCTATTGGCACAACTTGCATTTGTACTTCTTCATTGTTGTGGTTACCAAAAAACTCACCTTACTGGTAAATCCCTCTAGTCTCACACTTAGCGTTCATGATTGCAATCTTATTTTAGATTTTTTCTATGATGATTAGTTGTTAAATCTATTTTCAAATTTTTGTAGCATATCATAATTGTCATATGTGTTTAATTTAGAAAGTAAGAACATTCATTCATTTATCCTTTCTTTGAGATTTGAAATAAAAAAACATAAACAAAACTCTCTAAATACAAACATGTCACTCTTCTCCACTTTTGGTGCAGTCACGATTAGGAGGGTCCTCAAAGAGAATAATCTAGACCATGCAGCTAGAGTAAACGTAATGGAAAAAACTCAAAGATGTAAAGAAAATGTAGATTCAACCATTTAGTATATCATAGAATTCAAAGACAAATTGGCTGGCAACATGCAAGCTTACAATTAGGGCTCGTAGTCCTAATTACAGAATTGCAGTATATGCACAAGATATAGCTTTAAAGCACCTTCACTAAGAATTCAAACAATCAAACTTCTAAATTATGCTAACTTGTTCTAACTACTTTCCTAGCATCTATTACATCAATATATATCATCTCCATATCATAAGATTCCTTTGTGTCAGCCAAGAAAGGTCACAAACACCAATGAAGAGTTGTAACATGTGTACACGGATAGGTCAGCCCTAATCATGAAGAACTCCTCCAAAAATGAATGGAATGGTGTGCGGATCTTAGGGAAGGTCAACCACAAACCATAGAACATTGAAAGATGTGTCATTTAGCTCTGCGAGTTGAGAAATGCTCCACAAGTCTTCTCCTTTAGCTGATTGTCTAAGACTGTCAGGATGCTCTGCTTTGAGAAAATAGTCAATCTTCTGATAGCGGTATCTTAACAGTACCTGATCCAAATGCTCTAAAAATTAGATATGATGTAAATGCATGTGTCTAGATGTTAAGTCCAGTTCCGCAAGGTCTAAAATGTAACCGCGGTAGAATGTGGACAAAAATATAGAAACTACTTGTGACTAAACTGATTGAACTGAACTGGAAAATGAAAGAAAAAAAACTAAAATGCAAATGTTTTTGGTTGATGCAAGATTTCTCTTGAACTAGGGCTGCTCCTGCATCAAACATCTAGGGTTATTGAAAATGTGAGTCCTTCACTTTGCTAGGGCTAGAGGAAAACCAAGACGGTCTGCCTCAGCCTGAGAAATCCAAGATGAATCTTCTTCTGGTCTCCCTTTCCACTTCACAAGATATTCTTTGTACTACCTTCCTCTAGTGTTGTGTCCAACTTTGTTGTCCAACATGTCTTCAATCTACTCTTTTGCTTGATGTGGTAACTACTTCTTCAAGTCTTCTTCATGTTGTCACTGAACTCTACTTCATGATATCAATATAGGTCTACAATGTTGAAAATAGGTGATATACCTAATGTCTCTAGTAGCTCCATTCATATGCATTGTCTGAATCCAACTTTTTGATTATACTACAAGGTCCAAATTTCTTCATCTTTAGCTTGTTATGTCTCAACTAGAAATCTTTCTTTACTCAAATATACCATCACTTCATCACCAACTACAAATTCTTTATGTCTTCTCTTCTCATCTGCCTGCTCCTTTTACTTATTGTTCATTTCCTCTAAATACTTTTTAACTTGATTATGCACTGTCTCCATATGTTCTGCAAATTCTTCTACTTTTGCACTTGTCTTTCCCTCCATACTGATATCTCTCAACTCTGCAACTCCTCTAGGGTTTACTCTAGTAACAATCTCAAAAGGTGTTCTTCCAATACTCCTATTCACCAAATTATTGTATGCAAACTCTACTTGTGAAAGAATCAAATCCCAATTTCCTGCCTTCTCTCCAACCAAACATCTCAACAAGTTTCCTAAACTCCTATTCACTAACTTTGTCTATCCATCACTCTGTGGATGAAATGTTGAACTGAACTTCAAATCTATCTTCATCTTCTTCCAAAGTGTCTTCCAAAAGTATCCAAGAAATCTTGTGTCTCTGTCTGAAATTATGCTCTTAGGTAATCCATGCAATCTCACAATCTCTTTGAAAAATAGGTCAGCTACATGCACTGCATTAGTTGTCTTCTTACAAGGTATGAAATGTGTCATCTTTGAAAATTTGTCCACCACTACAAATATTGAATCATGTCCTCTCTGTGACTTAGGCAATCCCATTACAAAATCCATACTTATGTCTTCCCAAGGACTCTCTGGTACTATTAAAGGTTTATACAACTCAATATTCTAACTACTTCTTTTTGCAACTTGACAAACTCTACAACTCTGCACAAATTTCCTAACATCCTTATGCATCTAAGGCCAAAAGTAATTTTCACTTACCAAAGCTACTGACTTGTCAATGCCAAAATGTCCTGCCAATCCTCCACTATGCTTCTCCTTGATCAAATTGTCTCTCATTGAACTTCTAGGTATGCATAGCCGATTTCCTCTGAACAACATATCTTCCTGAATGAAATAATCCAACCACTTACTTCTATTTGTCAAAATAGGTTCCTTACACACTTTCCAAGGTTCTACAAAATCAAGATCTACTTCATACATGTTCTTTAATTCCTCAAATCCCAATACTTCAACTCTCATCTCTATCAATAAGTTCTTTCTCCTACGCAATGCATCTGCAACATTGTTTGATTTACCACTCCTATGCTTCAACATAAAAGTATAACTCTACATGAGCTCTACCCACCTCATATGTCTCTGATTCAACTTTCCTTGATTGTTCAAATATTGCAAAGCTTGATGATCTGTATACAATACAAACTTCTTAGACAACAAGTAATGTCTCCACTTCTTCAAGGCTTGAATTATAGCATAGAACTCTTGATCATAAACTAAATATCTTCTCCTTGCATCATTCAACTTCTCACTGAAATATGCTACAGGTCTAGCTTCTTGACTTAATACTGCCCCTATTACATTCCCACTTGCATCACAAGCTACTTGAAATACTTTATTGAAATCCGGTAATGCCAAAATAGGTTGCTCTGTCACTTTCTACTTCAACAACTCAACTTTTATCTTCTCTTGATGTCTACTTGAAATCTTTTCTATCGCCTCTCATGGTCTCTATCATAGGGTTACATACTGAACTAAAATTTTTGATGAACTTCTGGTAGAAACTAGATAATCCATGAAATGATCTAACCTCTCCAATGATCCCAGTGTAAGCCATTCAACAATTGCTCTCACTTTTTCAGGGTCCATCTTCAATCCTTCCATAGAAATTACAAATCCCAAGTATACTAATTCTTCCTTCATGAAACTACATTTCTTGATGTTTATCAGCAATTTCTCTTCTCTTAGTCTCTACAATACTTGTCTAAGGTATTGCAAATGTTCTTCCTTTATCTTACTGAAAATCAAAATGTCATCCAAGTATACAATAACAAACTTACCCAAGAATTTCTTCAAGACCTCATTCATCAATCTCATGAAAGTACTTGGTACATTTTTCAATCCAAAAGGCATCACTAACCATTCATACAGTCCTTCATTTGTCTTAGAAGCAACCTTTCATTCATCTCCTTCTCTAATTCTAATCTGATGGTATCCACTCTTCAAGTCTATCTTTGTGAAATATTTTACTCCACTCAAAAAATCCATAATGTCATCCATCCTAGGTAAAGGAAATGTGTACTTAACTGTGATCTTGTTTATTGTTCTAGAGTTTGTACACATTCTCCATTCTCCATCTTTCTTCGGTGCTAACACTGCAAGTGCTACACACAGACTCAAACTTTCTCTGATCAAACCTTTTCTCAATAACTCATGTATCTATCTGTTCAATTCTTCATTCTCTCCCGGTGTCATTCTGTGTGTTGCTTTGTTAGGCAAATTGGCTCTAGGTATAAGATCCATGTGATGACTGATACTCCTTACAAGTGACAATCCTTCAAGGGAATTGTCTAATATGATGTATTCATACTCTGTTAGCCACTCAGGTATCTCCTCCGATTGTGATTCTTCAGTCTCCTTCTTCAATGTTTCAGGCTTCTTAGGGATCAAAGCATAACACATATTCTCATGTCTCAAACCATCCAAAAATTTTCTTCCATCTACCAAACATATTCTAGCATTTCCACATACTTCACTCTTAGGGTCATCTTCCAAAGGAATCAAAGTAATTCTCTTTCCATTTGATTTTATAGTGTATGTATTCTTTCTCCCATCATGTATAGCTTTTCTATCATACTGCCAAGGTCTACCCAATAAAATATGACATACATCCATAGGCATAATATCACACAAGACTTCATCATAATAAGATCCAATATGAAATTCCACCAAACATTGTTCACTCACTAGTACCTTATGATCATCCTGAATCCATGCTATCTGATAGAGCTTAGGGTGTTTCAATCTTTCCAACTTTATCTTAGTCACCATCTCTTCTAAAACTAGGTTATTAGAACTACCACTATCAATTACAACTTTACAACATTTACCTCTTGATTTGCATATGGTTCTAAACAAAATTTTCCTCTGCATTGGTTCTATTAACCCTTTTTTTCCTCTATCCAGAGCCAAACAGTTAACCGTGGTATTTTCCTTGAAAATCTCTTTGAAAAGATCCCTATAAAGCAAAGTGCCAAATTTCCCAGAGGCCTTGTCTAACAAACCTTACCATTGCAAAGAGCTCGAAAAAATAGGCAGGTTTGCTTTTTACAGCACCTGGAAATTCATCCAAATGAAGAAGTTATGCATGGTCAAAGTTTCAGTCAACTGACAGTTCAAATGGGCATTTTGGCGGGGTTGCAAATTTCCATCGACATTTAAAATTGATCGCCATAGATCGTGCCATGTGTCAATAGCCAAGTGCAATTTCTAAAAGTTTCAATATTGCCGCGGAGGGCAACACGTGTCAACTTCCGCCAGCGTTTCATCAGAGTTTCAAAAGTTTCTAAGTCACAGCTTCCTTAAAGTTTCCTCGCAGTTTCTTTAAGTTTATGAGAGTGGCGTGGATGGCACCACATGGAGCCACCTGAGGGACCCATAAAAGGTAACTCAAGAGCCCCGCAGGCAAAGACAGGTGGCAGCCTCTGTTGTGTTTCTAAAAGTTTCTCGGCCTCCGCCCAGTTTCGCGAGCTCCCTTTTTATAAAAGTTTCTAAGTGCGCGGAGAGTGCCAAGTGTCAACGGTGGAGAGCCCCTGTAAAGTTTCTCAGAGTCCCCGAGGATACCACCGCGTGTCACTTTCTGCTGAAGACCCTTTAATGTTTCTAAGGTGGGGCGGAATGCTCCATGTGTCCCTTGTGGTTGCTGCGGAAGCTGACGCGTGTCGGCTTCTGCGTGAGTTTCTATTTGTTTCGGTGCGAAGCTAAGAGAGGAGGTGGGCCCCTGTATTGTTTCTAAAGTGAAATGGAACCTAACAAGTGTCGGCTTCCGCGTGAATCTTAAGTGGGTCTCAAAAAGTTTCTATCTTGTTTCTCTTTGCGCAAAATGCGCCATGTGTCAGCGGCGGAGGGTCTCACATGTTTCTCAAAAGATAGGCAGACGACACCAAGTGGCGGGCTCCACCCAAGTTTCAAGACCCTGTTTATATTTCGAGAGTAACACAGAGAATGCCACGTGTCGTCATCCGCGTGAGTCCCGGCTGAGCCTCAATGTTTCTCACGGCAACGTAGAACTTGCCACGTGTCGGCTTCCGCACATGTTTCCGGCAGGGGCTTCTCAGGGGAAAATGATACAAGACGGACCCGGCAGGAAAATGAAATGCAGCTAAGGATGATTCTTTGGGTCCGCAGCTTGCATATTAGGTTTGTATATGTCGAGACACAGTTTAAGATACTGAGGCGATATACACACAAATGCAGAAGCGATATACACAGGCGATTGACCAAACTTTGACTACCTGTATCTCCTCCGTTTTAGCAAATTTTCACATGTTGTAAGAGGCAAAGTTGTGTATTTTCATCCCCTCTTTCATTTGGCAAGTTTTTCAAGAGTTTTTGTGACACTTTTCAACAGATGGAGTTTTTTTTTTGGGGGCATTCATCACAGCAGATATTTGCAAGCAGCTGTCAACATTCAATGCTAGGTTATCCTCCACCATTCTGAGGATCAGATCGATGACACGGCTGTTTGCATTGAAGACCCAAATATTTCCCACCTACCCCTGTTCTAGATCTTTTGCGCCATTATTCCTGGCAGGTGAACGTCCCTTCAAGAAATATCTTTTGGATACAGCTCCCTGGGTGAATGGTCAAAATGAAAAATGCTATATGTACATGAAAAGCTGATATATATGTAGTTGGTAGTTCTTCTGGGCTATTCTTTGTAATGGCTATTGGGCCTCTGTAATCAATATAAACTGGTATTTTTGCCTCTCTTTTGTTATTTTTAACACTGTGTCTGCTTTTCTGGACCTCTCTAGAATTAATATAAGACTGTGTAATGTCCTTCCAGTTGTGAGATTAGTACTATGTCTATTCAGTTGCTACCAAACACTTTTAAATCTAGTGTATCACTTAGTTCCTTTCAGCATTTCATTTCAGTTTCCTTCTACCCCTTTTCCCCTGCAAGCGTTAGTAGTAGGTTTAGATGTATTTCTCTAAGCTTTAGGCCTAGAAAGAGGAAGCCGGCCTTCTCCGGAGGTCTGATCTCATTTCGCAAGGTCCCACACTTCGAGATCATTCCCATGTTATTCTAGATTGCATGAGGTTTCACAGCTGCATGCAAAGGGTGCAAATTTGGGTGATAATAGTTTCTGGCACACCCGGTGGGACTAGTATGATGAACTTATCATCAAAATACTGAGAGATTTGGTGTTTCTCCTAGCATCATCAGCCTTTGGAGGCAGTACAAATAACACCATGGTGACTCTATTGATCAAATCAGCTAGTTCCAGTAGCCCAAGTACCTAAAATTTTATCAAAGATTAGGATTTGGTGATTTTCCTAATCTATTTAGCTTTCAGAAGCATCTCAATCACCTGACGACTCCCTCTCTGGTATGCATCCAGTTTCTCCTTGGTTAGAGACCTATTTTGCTCTTATTTCAACATTTTTATGAATATTCAGCATCTAGATGCTATAAAATGTCAGAATTTTATGGGAATCATGGCTATTTTGCTACCCCTAATCCAAATATAGGCTATTGGCCCCCTTATCAGCAATACTAGGCCCCCAATGCCTCTGATTTCGCTCCAAACACCCCCTCTCCTCATTGCAGTCAGTAATACCAGTAGGAACATTTTCAAACCACTCTGGTCCATCCTTGTTTGCAACCTGCTCATTCTTACATCCAGCCTTATGAAACCCTTTATGCTCAAAATCAAGCATACAATCCCCCTAGTCAGTCCCAAAATGCTGATTTGGGTAGCCTTGAGGGTTTGATACTGAATTACAAACGGCAAATGTTAGAAATAGATAAAGAAGCACAGTATAACATGCAGCAAGATGAACTTGCACATCAAGCTTATTTGCATCAGCAGGAGATAGAAAATAGAAGAGTGCATGAAGAGAAATTCTTGAATATGCAACTTGCAGCCCAGGAAAAACAAGACAAATAGTTGCTTGCTCAAGAACAAGAGCTCAAAGTAATAGTTTCTCTCATATTTCCAGCTTCAAGCAGGTTCATCCTTCAAACCAAAGTGAATCTATGAAAGTGGCTCAAACTTCTCTACCATGGCAGCCTTCTTGGGTCAATCATCCTGATTATAAGATACCAAGCCCTGTGAAGGCCAATCCTCTCATGCTAGTTCAAAATCAAGAAGAGGAAAAGGTTGTAGAATCCAGGCCTGTCATAATCCCAAGTTTCAGGCAGTCTTCTGCCTTGAAGGTTCCAAGTTGGAAAGGGCCATCTTTTTCACCTTATGAGGACCCTCCATCAAATATACAAGCAGAAACATGCTCTAGCATCCAGCTAGCAGAAGAAGAGCAGAGGAGGTTTTTGTTGGCTCCATATCAAAAGTTGGAAACTCAGTCAGCCCTCACTTTTCCAAACCCATTCTGTGAAGAAGAGAGTCCCAAGGTCAGAATACCAAGCTTTAAGCAAGGAGAGCCTCCTAAATGTCCTAAATTGGATATTCCAAGTTTTAGAGGGTCTCATCCACTGCAACAAGAGCAACCTAGACTCCACAAGTTTCTAGGCTTTAACGCCTTTCTCCCTCCACAAGTCTCTGTTCCTATGCAAACTCAAATTATCATTCCCCAGGAATAAATTTGTCCAGAAGCCTCTCCCCTCCAAGAAATTCAAAAAGATGAGCCAAAAGAGGAGGTGGAAGAAGATAAAGCTAATGAGGAGTAGTTTGTTCCTACACTTACAAAGATACAGGGACTAGAGTATTCAAGCCAGCAAGAAGAGGAAGAATGTAGCCATGATGACATTATGTCAACCTTCTTAGGCTCTTTGAAGGAAGAAGGAGAAGGCCATGAGGTTCCAAATCAGCTATTCCATGCACAAGAGCAACATGAGGGTCAAATGGAGGTCACCATCATACCAAATGAGGAGCCGGGGTTTTCAGAACAGCAAGAAGAGAAGAAATCAGAATAGGGACATGAGATCAGTTATTATGATTTCCATGTCATCTCAAGGGGATGCCCAATAAGACATCTAGCCCAGCTGGAGGCACATCAAGAGAAGTCACCACTTGTCATGCTTACCTCCAAGCATGAAGTTGAGCATCGATATGAGTGGGATCAACCCATTTATTTACCACAAGCTAACAACATCAGCAAGCAGTCCAGGTGGATAGGTGAGCTTATCTCCATTTTTGGGGGGGTGTTTTATCAGTTTGTCATATGCCTATTTCCCCCTCATCCTTTTTTAACTGCTCACAGGCATGATGAACATTGTAAATTATTAAGGAAGGGCAGTTATTTTCAAGAACCAATTAATGGCTTTGTTTAAAAGTCACCTCAGACTGGTTAGTTTAGGATTAGAGTAGGTTTCATTTTTGTTTTAGTTTTCCCTTTCCCTAAGTGCTGCTGCACAGGCTACTTTGTCATTAGGAGAGAGCAGGCCTTTCCCCCTTTTTTTTGTGTTTTGAGAGGCAGGTCTTAGTTTCCCAGTATATTTTAAACTTGACTCCATGCCCAATGGATGCTTAAGGCCACTGATCTTATGTTTAGCAAGCAAACATCCCATAGAGGTCACCAAAAATGTTAACTCTTTTTTCCCTCTGTCCAGAGCCAAACAGTTAACCGTGGTATTTTCCTTGAAAATCTCTTTGAAAAGATCCCTATAAAGCAAAGTGCCAAATTTCCTAGAGGCCTTGCCTAACAAACCTTACCATTGCAAAGAGCTTGAAAAAATAGGCAGGTTTGTTGTTTACAGCACCTGGAAATTCGTCCAAATGAAGAAGTTATGCATGGTCAAAGTTTCAGTCAACTGATAGTTCAAATGGGCATTTTGGCGGGGTTGCAAATTTCCATCAACATTTAAAATTGATCACCGCAGATCATGCCATGTGTCAACAGCCGAGCGCAGTTTCTAAAAGTTTCAATATTGCCATGGAGGGCAACATGTGTCGGCTTCTGCCAACGTTTCATCAGAGTTTCAAAAGTTTCTAAGTCATAGCTTCCTTAAAGTTTCCTCGCAGTTTCTTTAAGTTTATGAGAGTGGCGCAGATGGCACCACGTGGAGCCACCCGAGGGACCCATAAAAGGTAACTCAAGAGCCCCGTGGGCGGAGACAGGTGGCAGCCTCCGTTGTGTTTCTAAAAGTTTCTCAGCCTCCGCCCAGTTTCACGAGCTCCCTTTTTATAAAAGTTTCTAAGTGTGCAGAGAGCGCCAAGTGTCAATGGCAGAGAGCCCCTGTAAAGTTTCTCAGAGTCCCTGAGGATACCGTCATGTGTCACTTTCCGCTGAAGACCCTTTAATGTTTCTAAGGTGGGGCGGAATGCTCCACGTGTCCCTTGTGGTTGCTGCGGAAGCTGATGCGTGTCGGCTTCCGCGTGAGTTTCTATTTGTTTTGGTGCGAAGCTAAGAGAGGAGGTGGGCCCCTGTATTGTTTCTAAAGTGAAGCAAAACCCGACAAGTGTTGGCTTACACGTGAATCTTAAGTGCATCTCAAAATTTTTTTATCTTGTTTCTCTCTGCGTGGAATGCGCCATATGTCAGCGGCGGAGGGTCTCACATGTTTCTCAAAAGATAGGCGGACGACGCCAAGTGGCGGGCTCCACCCAAGTTTCAAGACCCTGTTCATATTTCGAGAGTAACACGGAGAATGCCACATGTCATCATCCGCGTGAGTCCCAGCTAAGCCTCAATGTTTCTCATGGCAACGCGGAACTTGCCACGTGTCGGCTTCCGCACATGTTTCCGGTAGGGGCTTCTCAGGGGAAAATGATACAAGACGGACCCGGAAGGAAAATGAAATGCAACTAAGGATGATTCTTCAGGTCCGCAGCTTGCATATTAGGTTTGTATATGTTGAGACATAGTTTAAGATACTAAGGCGATATACACACAAATGCAGAAGCGATATACACAGGGGATTGACCAAACTTTGACCGCCTGTATCTCCTCCGTTTTAGCAAATTTTCACATGCTATAAGAGGCAAAGTTGTGTATTTTCATCCCCTCTTTCATTTGGCAAGTTTTTCAAGAGTTTTTGTGACACTTTTCAACAGATGGAGTTTTTTTTTTGGGGGGGCATTCATCACAGTAGATATTTGCAAGCAGCTGTCAGCATTCAATGCTAGGTTATCCTCCGCCATTCTGAGGATCAGATCGATGACATGGCTGTTTGCATTGAAGACCCAAATATCTCCCACCTGCCCCTGTTATAGATCTTTTGTGCCATTACTCTTGGCAGGTGGACGTCCCTTCAAGAAATATCTTTTGGATACAGCTCCCTGGGTGAATGGTCAAAATGAAAAATGCTATATGTACATGAAAAGATGATATATATGTAGTTGGTAGTTCTTCTGGGCTATTCTTTGTAATGGCTATTGGGCCTCTGTAATCAATATAAACTGGTATTTTTGCCTCTCTTTTGTTATTTTTAACACTGTGTCTGCTTTTCTGGACCTCTCTAGAATTAATATAAGACTGTGTAATGTCCTTCCAGTTGTGAGATTAGTACTGTGTCTGCTCAGTTGCTACCAAACACTTTTAAATCTGGTGTATCACTTAGTTCCTTTCAACATTTCATTTCAGTTTCCTTCTACCCCTTTTCCCCTGCAAGCGTTAGCACTAGGTTTAGATGTATTTCTCTAAGCTTTAGGCCTAGAAAGAGGAAGTCAGCCTTCTCTGGAGGTCTGATCTCATTTTGCAAGGTCCCACACTTCGAGATCATTCCCATGTTATTCTAGATTGCATGAGGTTTCACAGCTGCATGCAAAGGGTGCAAATCTGGGTGATAACAGGTTCCTCATTTGTCTCTACTTTAAATAGTGCTCTCCTCATCACAAGTGATTCTCCTTTCTCTGGTTACCAATTGAAAAATGTGATCCAACAGGTTCTTCTTCTATATAGGTTGATCTTCCATTGTTCTCTATTCTCTTTCTTGTATTCCCTTGATTACATTCAAATGCTCTATGTCCACCTCCATACTTAAAATAGGTTCCTCTGAATGTCCTCCTATTAGTTCCTCTTCCTTCTCTTCTATATCCTTCACTCTGGTATGAATTAGGGTTTCCTCTCTGGTAGTAAGTTCTATCATCTCTCTGGTATGCATTGTTATCTCTGTCATCCTTCTTAACTGTGTTATCTTGTCTGTTCTATTCCGCATATGATCTCTCTCCTCTGGAAAATGTTCTACTTCTCTAAAATTTACCTCCTCTGCCTCTCTGTCTTTGATCATGCCTCTTATTCAACTTCTCTTTAACCTTCAAGAATAATTGATATGCTTCTTCCAATGTTGTCATCCTCACCAAACTCAGTTCTTCTTAAATGTTCAATTTCAGTCCATTGATGTATCTAGCCACTTTCTCCTTGCTTGCTTCACTATGTCATGTCCTTATGATCATCTTATGAAATTATTCAGTATACTCCACAAATTTCTCCTTTTGTCTCAGGTTTTTCAATCTCTTCAACAACTCCAATTCATAGTCAACAGGTATAAACCGATTCTTCAATTTTGTCACCATTCTATCCCACTTTGTAATGTTTTCTTTTCCTCTTCTATTTCTATCCAACTGAACTTCTTTCCACCATATAGCAGCATGTCCTTTCAGCTTTGTCTTTGCAAATTTCACCTTCTCCAGATCTTCAACTTCTTCATATTCAAAGTATTCTTCCATGTCATTTATCTAATCAATCAACTCCTCTGGATTCAAATTACCAGTGTGATTTAGTACATCAACTCTAGGTCTTTTCCCAATCTTTGAAATAGCTCGCAACATCTTGACTTGATCTAATTCTTCTTTTTCATCACCTCCTAGGGTTTCACCAGTTTGATCAGCGGATTGAAATTCTTCGTCATCATCACTCTCAACATTAGGTCTAGGTTAAGTCTTCTTCTCTAATCTTATCCAACAACATCCAAGAAAATTCACATGATTTTCATCATCTCCATCATCTCATCCATTCTAGTAGCCATTGTACCAATAGCAGGGATTCTCTTTGGCAACATTCTTCCTAGGATCAAGTGTAACTGCCTCAAATTTAGTGATCGAGCTACAAGGTGACAACTACCTCACAATTGCTGATTGGTTTCAACACAAGTACCCTGCTTCAGATCAACGATTTGTTCACAAAAAGATCTTATGGAATTCCTTCACCAACTTCACTCAATTCTCTCCCAAAGATTCAAACTTTCACTTTGATACCACTTGGTGTAGTCATGGTTAGGAGGGTCCTCAAAGAGAACAATCCGGACGATACATCTAGAGTAAACACAATGAAAACAACTCAAAGATATAAAGCAAATGTAGATTCATTCATTCGGTATATTATAGAATTCAAATACAAATTGGCCAGCAACATGTGGGCTTACAATTAGGGCTCACAACCTTGATTATAGAATTGCAGTATATACACAAGATATAGCTTTGAAGCACCTTCGCCAAGAATTCAAACTATCAAATTTCTAAATTATGATAACTTGTTCTAACTACTTTCCTAGGCATCTATTACATCAATATATATCATCTCCAGATCATAAGATTCCTCCACGTTGGCCAAGGAAGGTCACAGACTCTAATGAAGAGTTGTAACGTGTGTACATGGATAGGTCAGACCTAATCATGAAGAACTCCTCTGCAAATGAATAGAATAGAGTACGGATCTTAGGGAAGGTCAGCCACAAACCATAGAACATTGAAAGATGTGTCATTTATGTCTATGAGTTGAGAAATGCTCCACAAGTCTTCTCCTTTAGTTGATTATCTAAGACTGTCAAGATGCTCTACTATGAGAAAATAATGATCTTCTGATAACGATATCTTACCATTACCTGATCCAAATGCTCTAAAAATTGGATATGATGTAGATGCATGTGTCTAGATGCTAAGTCCATCTTTGCAAGGTCTAAAATACAACTACGGTAGAATGCAGACCAAAATACAGAAACTACTTCTGACTAAACTGAATGAACTAAACTTGAAAATGAAAGAAAACAAACTGAAATGCAAATGTTTTTGGGTGATGCAAGATTTCTCTTAAACCAGGGATGCTCTTGCATCAACTTCTTTCTCATCATTGTCTACTTTTTCTCAAAAATTCGTTGATAATGATACTCCACTCTCTTTTCTTCTTCCTCCTAAAATTCCTCCTACTTATGAGGGTATTTTAGCTCTAGAGGATAAAATCATTGACACATCACTTAACATTTTTCCTTCTCTTCATTTGGATGATCTCGCTTCTAGAGATGAGGTACTAGTAGATGTTGAGCACATCACTTCTACTTATACCACATCTTCAATAGTCCATGATGATATTCCTCCTTTAGGTGCATGTTCAAGCTCCCTGGATATCACTAAGGATGTGAAGATCTCTTCTCTTCCTCCTTTGGTTGAATATCCAAGCTCCTTGGGTATCACAAAGGAGGAGAGATCCTCTTCTTTTCCTCCTTTCGTTGCATGTTCAAGCTCCTTAGGTTTCACAAAGGAGGATATATCCCCTTCTTTGAGTCTCTTGGTTGCATATCCAAGCTCCTTGGGTATCATAAAGGAGGAGAGATCCTCTTCTTTTCCTCCTTTGGTTGCATATCCAAGGTCCTTGGGTATCACAAAGGAGGAGAGATCCTCTTCTTTTCCTCATTTGGTTTCATATCCAAGCTCCTTGGGTATCACAAAGGAGGAGAGATCCCCTTCTTTTCCTCCCTTGGTTGCATATCCAATCTCCTTGGGTATCACAAAGGAGGAGAGGTCCTCTTATTTTCCTCCTTTAGTTGCATATCCAAGCTCCCTGGGTATCACAAAGGAGGAGAGATCCGAGACTTCTTTTCCTCCCTTGTTTGCATATCCAAGCTCCTTGGGTATCACAAAGGAGGAGAGATCCTATACTTCTTTTCCTCCCTTGTTTGCATATCCAAGCTCCTTGGGTATCACAAAGGAGGTAAGATCTTCTCTTCCTCCTTTGGTGGCATATCTAAGCTCCTTGGGTATCACAAAGGAGCTAAGATCTTCTTCTCCTCCTCCTTCAGTTACATGTTCAAATTACTTGGGTATCATGAAGGATGTGAAGACTTCCTTTCCTTCTTCTTTGGTCACATGTTTAATTCCCTTGGATGTCATTCAAAATTCAATCATAGACACTTTTCTCAACATTACTTTACCTAATCTCTACTCCAATTATCTTAATTGTAGCAATGAAACTTCCATGAAGGAAGAATCAAAGATCACATCAGCTTCTACACAAATACATAATCTCAATAATCAAATCAACACAATTTATGTTTCTGGTTCCCAACAAGAACCTGCAAAACCTAAAATTATTGTGCATCTTCGTCTCGATGTCCCACAACAAACATCTACTCCTATTCCAAACTCACCTCAACCTCCTGATTACATCCTCAATTATGCAAAACAACTAACTTAAAACAACAAGATTGATTAGAATGTGTCACAACAACCTCATTATCTTGTGATTGCTCACATGTATAATAATAATAATCAAAGTAAACATACACCAACTCTCACTTCTCTACCCCCTCCTACTTACAATAAACTTTCTAAAAATAAATCAAGAGGCACCTCTTCTAGGGGCTTGCTGTTTCACACCCTAGCTAATGTTCCTCCTCTATCAAAAACATTTACTAAAAGCAAATTATCATCTTCACAAAATGTTCTCTCTACTCCTCCTGGCTAGCTGTACTTTTAAGGAACATTTAGACGTACCTTTGCCTTATTCACTTATATCTTCATACTTCTTTCACACTTCACATTTGTGATGCTGCACTTCTCCTCTTTTGGTGGTAAGAAGTTGTTTTTGTCCATTGATGGTGACTCTACTATAACTTTTATTCTTTAACTCTACCCATGGAGATCCCTATTCATTTTCCTTGTGATGTAGATTTCATTAATCACTTCACTTTTGACATGGCAATTGTAGCTTTCTCTTACTAGCTCATTGCTATGTATAGTGATGCAACCTTGTTTCTTTATTTCTAATAACATGAGAAATCTTTTTCATGGTTTTTCTCACCTGTACTCTAGGGGGAAGAAGGAAAACATGTTAAAGGGGTAGACATTCTTTTTAAGGATCTCCCCTCCTCGTATGCTTTCTTCTTTACCTTAAAACATTTGCATATTATACATGTAAACATTTTAATTGGGAGGGGGCATATATTCCCTATTCACTTGTGCATCCACACATGCACCCTTATTCATACATTCCTCTTGAGCTTTAGCCTATTGATGTACCCCTGATAGTGGTTTTTTTATAGTCCCTCCTAAGGCATGGTTATCAATATGCTCCCTGAGGCATTGTTTAATTATTATTTTTGTGCTCCTTGAAGTGTTGTTTATTTTTTTCACTCCTTAAAGCGTTGTTTATTTTGTGCTCCCTGAGGCATTATTTAATCATGCTCCCTGAGACATTGGTAGTATATGGTCACCTAGCATAATGCAACTTGCTAACTCGTGATTCATATAGTCTATGAGCCACCTAGCATAATGCAACTTGCTAGCTTGTGTTCTTCATATGACCTAAACTCATGGTCACCTAGCATAACACAACTTGATATCCCACATTCCATGAGGGTATCTTGATTTACATGACCCCTAGAGACAGAGAAAGCTAGTGCCAGAGTCATGTACCCCTCTTCGTTCGATTTCTCACCATCTATTTGTTTACATTCTCTCCTTGTAGAAATCGATCGACTCATTACATTCTTCCATCTCCTTTTTAGAATTCCTCTTTTTTTTTTGGTTTTCTTTTGAGGATGATACAAAGTATTGAGACACCCTTTCAGCCTAGGTCTCTTTACTTTGCTAACTCAAAGTTTCTTTTTCATTTGCTTATGCTTTATGTATGTTTCATTTGTTTGCTTCGTGTATTCCATGTTTGCTATGTGTATTCTATGTATGCTTTGTGTTTTCCATAAATGCCTTGTGTATGCTTTGTGTGTTTTTATGTATGATCTATGCTATGTATTTTGTGTATAACCTCTTTATCTAGGGGTTGTAGACTTGTAGAATCCTAAGCTTGGGAGCTAGTGCAACTCTCAACTTAGTGTTATTCTACAACTTCAATGTCTTGGAAAAGAGATCTTTCTTCTATGTACTTTAGTGAACATATGAACGTAAGCTTATACCCTCACTAAATTGGGCGCTAAATGTAGCATTGTAAAATTGATACCTCTTACAATTTCACAGTAAGTTTGGCACCCTTGGTGGCTTGTATGTTCATCCATGTTTACAATATGCAATTTCCAACACTTCTATGAGAATCAAGGTTAAATCCTTTGACTCTACCTTTTGGATGCCCCAAATCACCAGGACTAGAGCACCCAATGCTTGGGTCCTGGCAATTTGGTCCTGACAACATATATTCTATTATCGGCCTTATGACCTAAGTGATGCACCTTGTTGGCCTTGACTCTATTGGGCCCTCAGAAAGTAATTAGGAATCATATATAAACAAGTCTTGGACACACATAACCTAGCTAAGGACTCTCCTAATAGTTCTAGATGCTCTTTATGTGAATGCTCTCTAACAAGCTCTATCTACAAGATATCTATTTCTACAAATTATTGTTGCAGGCATTAACCCTTGTTGTAGGTTCTCAAGGAAGCCTTCTTCCTTCATCAACACTTTGTGGATGATCCATGCTGTGACATATATATCCACATAGGGTTTCATGCTCATGGTAACTCTTGTCATTTCATTTGATTACAACACTCTTTATTACATGTTTTTCCTCTACCTACCTAAGGCACACACTCTCTATCACACTTATCTCTATTGTTGTAGAAGTGGGAACACTTACACAAGGTTTGACTGAGGTAAGCCTCTATACAACACAAAAACTTTTCCCTCTTTCATGTGTATAGGTTGCATCAGAAGTTTCAGGCATCTGACAAAAGACTAGAATATGGAAGCAATAGAAACCCTTGGACCAGGGTGCCCAATTCCCTAGTCCTTCAGATCTAGCCTCTACTTCTGGTCGTGTTCTTTGATAGCTCTGCTTTGCTCACTTCAAGCTCTTCTTTTTGGGTTGTCTATTCTATCAAGTCTATACCTTCTATTCAGTCTATTTTCATCATAAAAACCCTAGATCTAGCTTACTAGCCTCAACATTTTCAATTACAATAAAAGGGCAGAGTCTCCACCAACCCAACAAGGATCTTTTAAGGGACAACAACCTTGTCTAGATCCATTGGTGGCTCGTGTCCTAATGTTTGATTGGAAAAGATAAGGCATAGTTAGTTATGATTGATTAGGCCCTCTTTTCCTATCTTACACTTAGTATTTTATGTAAGTTGTGTCTAAAAACACCCATCAACAGATTGGTGCTAGGAGGGCATAACAAATACATCAATTCATTCATTTCATGCCATTTGTTGGTACCCATTTATGTCTAAGGATTTGAGCTTGAGCATTTGCAGGATTTTTCACTCAAATCGTAAAATTTCTGAGGCATGATGTTATGACATGTCAAGATTTCTGTCTATGCTGCATCTTTCAGTATGCATGAGCATCATGTCAAATATGTTTGTGATCCTGAGGTCTGAAATTTGAAAAACTCAAAGTCTGAATCTTGTTTAAGAGGCCTGCCATGTGGAGGAGTGTAAAATTCCAAGCAAGATTGCTTTTTGCATTACCCTAAATTTCGGCCTGGTAAGGGAGTTATGCCTGTCAAAAGTTTTAAGTCTTTATGCCTCCTCATCATATTCTGGTACGACCCTACATTTTGAGGGAGGGGGTCATCATCATGTTTCAAATATCGAGTGATCTTAGTTAAGATCACCCCGATGTTCTTTTATCGCCCGATGCTGCTGACATCAATTTTATGTAGGGGGTGATATTCACTTCTCTAATGGCTACATCATTTTCTGAAGGAGGGGGGTGATATAAATATCAGTCATATTCTAAATATCACCCTGATGTTACAATAGTGCTACAGTGTGGCCTGATATTCTTGCGAGGGGTGATATTTCAAATATCAGGTGATCTTACAACTATCACCCTACCGCCAAGAATCACCTTATGCAGACATGACGATGACGTCATCTAGGTCTGAGGGGGATCATATCTCTAACATCAGTTATTCTTCGAAGATCACCCTGATATTACAATGTGATGGTGACATCATCAGGATATTAATGGATGTGATTAGGTGGATCATCGGCGAAGCATATGGTATCGGCAAAGTAGGAGGATCTTCCTTCGATGCATCAGGTTGTGCCGATAAGGATGAATATCGGGGTGACATTTCGTATCGGGTGGACAAGCGTGAGGTTCACTGATATAGGGGATCTAGCTGATGGAGGATGATGATGAGTTTTATATTGGTGTCATCGGGAGCAAAAGCACTGACATTATATATGCTCACGGCCTAGTATATAAGGTATTAAGAAGGTCGTCGCGGGGTGCATGTGGGATAATTAGTTCCCACATGATTTGAAATATCAGGGTCATGTATCTTGGCAGGAAAGCTTCAAATGCATAGTATGCTGCATTTCCCAAGGCCACGAGTTGGTGCGCCATTAATGGTGGTTGTTGCAGAGGTATGGGCGATGGTGTGAACGAATTAAGTACCCGATTGATGATGTGAATCCCCAGGTGACAGCATAGGGCTCAAGACTACTTCCTATTTTCTCCTCCATCTGCTGCATTCAATGTGTTGGGCGCCATTTTCTTGCAATGCATGTATCTGGCAAATTTTTGAGTCAACGATGTACTTTTAATGCTGAGGACCTTCCTGCTGTATTTAGCAGGTTGTGTTGCTCATTTTTGGTTGTTGAAAACTGGACAAACTTCTGGCTTTGTGATACAATACAACTTAGTTAGTGGCCCTGTCCTGAAAGTTCTGTGAGTTTATGAGTCTCATGTTGTATGTTTCCTGTATAAATTAACTGGTTTCATGCTGTTTTATATGAGAAATGCACTGATTGCATGTGTTTAATCATTTGTCTCCAAGTTGTGGCTGTATTTTCTTTTGAGTCTAAATAGCTAAGGGTTATTTATGATTTAGGAATATGGGTTTTTTGTATTGAATGTTTAATCTCCTACTTTTGTTCAAGGGACAAATTAAAAGTTTTAGATTAATCATTAAGAAAATATGTTGCAGCAGGGATTCCTTTAAGTATGAATGACTAAACACTTTGTTTTGGGAGATATCTATAAGGCAGATATAACAAAATCCCCTTGATACCCAGTCTTTGGTACATCCTTATGCTGACCATTCACATGTGTATGTCTACTGACTCCGAGCCCTGGATAGGCACCAATCTAGCCTTGCATTGAGGTTACACTCTAGGTCCTAGTTTTGCATCCAAATATAAATCAAACTCAAACTTCATAAACAAACCTTTTAGGATATTAGAAGTAGTTTTAGGATCCAAAATCCTCTGTCTACAACTAAATATAGGCCCAAAGCTAGCCCCTTTGCACTTATCTCATAGTTTTGGTCTACTTAATAGAGGATTTATCTGCTTTGTGTCAACATTCCAGCAAGTACATAGATGCATCTTGTGGGTGTTGAGTAGGGAATACCCCCTTGGTTCTGTAGAGCCTAAAGAAGAAGAGGAGATATTTATAGAGTCTATCTCCTATACTATTGGCCCCTGGCCTGGGAATCCTGTTGATCAATGATGGCTACCTTGTAGGGATAATTGGGAATAAGCATCCAGTCTAGGAAAATAACCAACAGAAATTGGCAACTCTACTGGAGAGTTGAAGTAAAAAAGAGCAGTATCTATGTGCCCATCCAAGTCACCAATAGATTTTGGCGACTCTACTGGGGAGGTGAAGTGAAAGAACCCTAATTTTAAAAGAAAATAATTCCTAGTAATAGGTGGCAACTCTGAACCAATCTCCCAACTGGTAAAGTAACCATTTGTATGCAAGGGAGAAGATCCCAGCGTAATACTCTGTTTGAAGAGTTACCCATAAAGATGATGTATAGGAAAAAAGGGACTATACGATCCAGTCAGGATGGTTCCCCTAGCCCCAGGAAAAATGAATTTATTCAGGACAATCTAGGATCTTCAGAGCAAACAATGCCTTATTTTTCAAACACAGAAGCTGAAATCCAAAATGTATATGAGAAACAATAGGATGGTACTTTGAGAATAAGGTCAGAGGTGTTTCAAGAACACCCTTTCTTAGATCCTAGTGACAGATTTGAAGAGGATGAGTCTCCAGGGGATGAAGATAATGATGATCAGAATGAAATGGGACCATCCTCCTCTATGCCCAAAGAGGAACAATTAGCCGATGAAATTAAGAGCTTAAGGGCAGAAATAGAATATCTGCAGGCAATGAAAATCAGAGATGATATGAGACAGAAAGTGCATGCTCTGAGAGTTGCTCAGAATGATTCAATTCCTACCCTTGAAAATATAAATATGCAGAGGAATCAACATAGAAATGAAATCCATGATTAGCATAATGATCAGAGATAGAATGCAAACGTAAGAAATCAGAATGCAAATAGAAATGCAAATGCTAACCAATTTGGTAGATAGCCAATGCAGTTGGACAAATTCAGACAACTGTTTTTGATGGCATTCCTGGCTATCCAAATCCTATTGACAAACATGTGAGGCTGCAAGTGCCTAAATTTTCAGGAAATAATACTATGTCAGGTGAAGATCATATAAAAGCTTTTCAGAATATCATGGACAACTTCGAGGTTGAGCATGAGGATGTTTTCATGAAATCATTTATGCAATCCTTAGTTGATGAAGCCAAGGAGTGGTACAAAGGTCTGCCTGACAGAAGCATTTCATCATGGGATGAATTTAGGAGAATATTCAAGGAACAATATGGTGACAAAACTGATCCTAGTTTCTTCATTAATGAATTCACTGGCATTGCCAAAGGATCAAGTGAACACATTGCTGATTTCAATGCTAGATTAATGAAGGTATTGAACAAATTGCCACAAGACTTGAGGCCTAATGAACCTATGTGCATAGTGTTGTACATAAATTCTTTTGATGCCAAGACAGCGTATGGATTAAGAGATAAGGGACCTCACAGCCTCAGAGATGCCTTCAAAATTGCAACAAATATTAAAAATAACAGGAAAGCGTCTGGTAAGACAAACAGGAGGGATGATGTGAAGATTTTGCAGAATCCAAATAATAAGCCTCAGAGTATCCAAGGCAGTGCATCTACTTCTGAAGATAAAATAGATAAATTAACAAATGTTGTTAAGGACCTGAGTTATAGAATAGCTAAAAATGAAAAGGGGATAGGTCCTGACAAGCTAGTTTGCCAAAGGCAAGAAAGAAGACCATCATTACATGATATGCCGAATCATACTAATGGGCATGATGGTAAACCTATCCTCCCGCACAACAATACAAATCCAAGAGCTCAGAATACAAAGGAAACTCCTGATCCTTTGAAGAAAGCTATAAATATTGTTAATGACACCCCATGGTGTATAATCTGCCAAATGCCTCATTCACAGTCACAATGTATGATTGCTCAGTCTCTATATAATAATGTTGTTGCCTGTGATGAATGCAATGAGCCACATTGCATGGAAGATGATAATGTCAATATGTTGTCTACAAACAGAGGATACTCTTCTCATGTTGCTGATGCAAATGCGAATGACGAGATGCAGGTCTATCAATAGTTTCCTTATGATGAAGATGAGGAAGACAGTTATGCCTATGCTCAGGATTCACATAATTTCCTAAGTAATTTGAGGAGACCTTCTGATGAAGAAATTAGAGCCCTCATAGCTGCAGTAGTAGCTCAAGTCAAAAGTAATTACAATCTCAGGGGTAAAGCTCAGGTAAGTGGTACACCTCAACCAGAGAACACTTTTGTGAGCCAACCAGTGCAAAATTATAAGGGGACTGAAACATATAAGAGACAATGGAACAATAATAAACAAGGTTTTAAGCAAAAAATAGGTTATGATTCTCAAAAAATAGAAAACACAGTTCCCTAGGATGAGGATCAAAGTAGAAATTCTCAGAGAAAGAATGACAGTCAAGGAGCCATAAAAACTAAAGCTGGATCATCTCAGGATAGAGGTAAAATGGTGGAGCAAGCTACAACTGTTATTCAAAATTATGCTCCATTTGACACCACTCAGGTCTTGTCTTAGATAAAAGTCTCTGTTCCACTAATGGAACTAAAGAAAGTAGAAGAGTTCAGAAATAAAGCTGTGTCCTTAATCTCAGGAACACCTTTTTAGATCAAGCAGAATGATGAACCACAAGCCAAGAAATAGGCCCTGTGCATTGAAGAAGATGAGGTTCCTGAAGTATATTTGGGGATGACCATGACAAAGTGCCCTTCACAAGTGGAGCCATTTTATGTCTCCCTTGTCATAAATGGAAGAATAATTAGAAACCGTATGCTCGACTTAGGAGCATCCGAAAACATCATGCCTTTGGCCATCATGTAGCAAGCTGGATTAAAGATAGATAAGGCATGTGGGAAGTGCTATGCCATGGATGCTAGGGAGGTACCTGTCATCGGAATCATGAAAGATGTTGATTTTAGACTGGCAGCATATCCTGAAAAGACCTACAAAATAAACATAACAGTTGTTGATATCAAGCCACAGTATGGCATGTTGTTGTCAAGAAGATGGGCAGCATTGATTGGCAGGAGTATGCAATTAGATTTGTCATACGCTATGATCCCTATGAATGGTAGGAATGCCATACTGTTCAGGGAGGAAAGATCATCAGAGACAGTGGAGAATCAAGAATCAGAGGAACATATATGCTTTGTGAACACCGATTGTGATAATTTCAGAGTTGTCTCAGATGTTAAAGAAGGTAAAGAGGGAGACATGTGCATTCAAAAGTCTGATCAACAGGGCATCTGGGCCATGTATTTTGATGGAGCTTGTTCGAAGGAAGGCTTTGGTGCTGGGATTATATTTCTGTCTCCATCAAGTAAACTTCTAAAATTCTTTCTTGTTGAAGTTTGCCTGTACAAATAATATTGCAGAGTATGAGGCTCTGTTATTAGGATTAAATGTTGCTTTGAAGCATGGAATCAAGATGCTCAAAGTGTTTGGTGATTCAGAGCTTATTGTTTCCCAAGTTAGAGATAAGTATGCATCAAAAAATAAAAGGTTAAAGCAATATAAGCATGTTGTTTGGGATACACTTGAATTGTTCGATGCTTTTTCAATAAACTGGATAGAGAGATCAAAAAAGGTTAGAGCAGATTTTCTAGCCAATGTAGCCATAAGGCCAGATGACATCACTCTAGCAGATGTTACAAATGTTGAAGTCAAACCCAGACTTGCAGTGCTAGATAATGTATGCAGCTGGCAAGTGTTTGATGATGATAAGGATTTACTAAGATTTCTGCATTGTATTGATGAATATGAGAACCAAGAAATGGATTTTCAGAACTTTGTGGAGGTTATAGATGGAAAAGAAATTCTCTTAGGGAAGGAGGTGATTCAACTCAAGACAAATAAGATCCCTAGAGGGCTGGTAGCTTTTGAGAGAGCTTTTGACAATAGGGACCAATTTATTACAAAGGCATCTCCAACAAATAAAAATGATTTGGAAGAGATAAACTTGGGAACATCTCATGCTCCCAAAAGGGTATACATTGAAAAACAACTCAAACCACATATCAGAAGTATGCTAATTACACTACTGAGAAAATATAAGCATGTTTTTGCCTGGTCTTATGAGGACCTGAAGGCTTATAGAGAGGATTTATTCTAGCATGAGATCCCATTGAATCCTGGAGCTAAACCATTTAGACAAAAACAGAGACCTATCAACCCAACTTTAGCACCAAAGATGCAAGAAGAACTTATGAAGCTTAGGGAGGCTGGAATAATCATGCCTATCAGACATTCAACTTGGGTGCCTAACCTTGTCCCAGTCAGAAAAAAGAATGGTGATATAAGGCTGTGTGTGGACTTTAGAAATCTAAATATGTCTTCTTTGAAGGACAATTATCCATTGCCGAATATGGAGGCCATGTTGCAGAAGGTGACTGGCTGTGAACTTCTATCCATGATGGACGGATTTTCAGGGTAAAATCAAGTGAAAGTGAAAGAATCAGAACAATTCAAGACTACTTTCACTACTCCATGGGGAACCTATGTATATGTGAGAATGCCATTTGGACTGACAAATGTAGGTGCCACATTTCAGAGGGCCATGGATGTGGCTTTTGCAGGGTTGATTGATTCAATCTTGGTTGTGTATCAAGATGACTTAACTGCCTTCTCAAAGAAAGAAGAGCATCACTGTTTGCATCTGGAGCAAATTTTTATTAGAGCATTAGAATATGGCATCTCACTCAACCCAAAGAAATGTGCTTTTGGGGTTGTGGAAGGAAAGTTGCTTGGACACATTATTTCTAAGGATGGAGTCAGGATTGATCTTGAGAGGGTGGCTACAATTGACAAAATTCAGATCCCTAAAACAATGAAAGGTGTTTAGTCCTTCTTTGGATAGATTAATTTTGTTAGGAGATTTGTTCCTAATTTTGTAGAGACCACCAAGGACATCTCTAAAATGATGAAGAAGAATGCAATTGTCAAATGGGAAGATGAAACAACCAAATCATTTCAAGACATAAAGGAGGCAATAAAGATGGCTCCTATTTTAAAATCTCCAGATTTTTCTAGGCCATTTCAATTGTTTTCATTTGCTTCTTTCCATACTGTTGCTGCATGCTTGTTGCAGAAAAATGAAGAAGGGTTTGAACAACCTATTGCTTTTTTTAGTAGGTCATTGCAGGTTGCTGAATTAAAGTATGACATCATGGAGAAACAAGCATATGCACTAGTCAAAGCAGTGAAGAGCTTCAGGCCCTATTTGGTAGGCTCACAAGTAATTGCATATGTGCCTCATGCAGTAGTCAAATACATCTTCACTCAATAGGAGGTAACTAGAAGGAGATGCAGATGGATAAATAAGTTGCAGGAGTTCAACATAGAGATACAGGTCACAAAATTGGTAAGAGGACAAGGATTAGCAAAACTAATGACACAGTCAAATCTAGAGGCATGCCAAGTGAATGAAGTACATAATGAAGTTATAAATGTGTTAGAATCTGAGTGGTATAAGGACATCGTATATTATTTGCAAAACCTAAACTGTCCTTCCCACCTCAATGATATCCATAAAAGGACCCTGAAGCTACAAGCTATTAAATACGTCATTGTTCAAGGAGAGTTGTATTGGAAGAATCATGATGGTGTATTACTCAGATGTGTGGATGAAGATCAGGCCAAGGATATTCTCAGTGATTTGCACAATGGAATGTGTGCTGGACATTACACTACCAGGACAACAGCCCACAAAATTCTTAGAGTAGGCTACTGGTGGCCAACTCTTTTCTTAGATGCACAAAAGTTGGTGAGGAGATGTGATTCTTACCAAAGGTTCTCAGGAAGGCTAAGATATGAGGGTGCACTACCCCTTAGGACTATAATTGTAGAATCTCCATTTTAGTAATGGGGAATTGATTTTATAGGGGAAATCCCAGAAAAATCTAGTGGAGGACATAGTTGGATTCTTGTTACCACTGATTAATTTACCAAATGGATTGAGGCAATTCCAACTAAAAGGGCTACAAGAAAAGTGGTGATGGATTTCATCCTAGAAAATATTATTATCAAATTTGGAGTACCAGTCAAATTGGTCATAGATAATGCAATGTGCTTCAGGTCTGGTGAGTTTGTTGATTTCTGCAATAACTATGGGATTAGTTAGTCACATACATCACCATACCACCCACAAGGAAATGGTCAGGCAGAGTCAAGCAACATAAGCCTCATGAAAATCATCAAGAGGGTGATAGATAAAGATAAGAGGGCATGGGATTCAAAGTTAAGGTTGGCATTATGAACTGACAGGGTGATAGTGAAAAGAGCAACTGGAAGGTCACCTTTTGAGTTAGTATATGGTGCAACAGCTAGATTGCCTATAAATAACCTCCTACCAGTCTATAAATTCATTCAAGAAAATGATGAGGAAATTGAAGACCCAATGACAGAAAGAATAAATCAGCTGGTTGCACTAGATGAGATCAGAAGGGAGGCATACATGACAAATATCATGAAACAACAAAAGGTGAAGTATCTATTTAACAAAAGAACTACAGAAAGAAGATTTCAAATAGGTGACCTGGTCCTTATGTGGAATGCAAGGAATCAGGATAGGGGCAAGCACGGTAAATTTAAGCCCTTGTGGGTGGGCCCATATCAAATCAGTAACACCCATAAGGATGATGCCTACTTCCTCCAGACCCTGGATGGTGAACTATTGGAATTACCTATGCACGGTAAATTCCTTAAGGCCTTTTTCTCATGAATGAGGCATCTTTGTGCACACTGTAAACTAGATGTAAATGTTTTGTACATGCCTTGTATAGTTGGTGTTGTTTTGCATTTGTGTTTTTGTCTGGTCTACCCTGGAGTAGTCTGGTCCTTGCTACAGTATTGCGCCTGCACGTCCCCAATCGAAGCCTGTGTTGGTACCCATTTATGTCTAAGGTTTTGAGCTTGAGCATTTGCAGGATTTTTCACTCAAATCCTAAAATTTCTAAGGCATGATGTTATAACATGTCAAGATTTCTGTCTATGCTGCGTCTTTCAGTATGCATGAGCATCATGTCAAATATGTTTGTGATCCTGAGGTTTGAAATCTGAAAAACTCAAAGTCTAAATCTTGTTTAAGAGGCCTGCCATGTGGAGGAGTGTAAAATTCCAAGCAAGATTGCTTTTTGCATTACCCTGAATTTCGGCCTAGTAAGGGAGTTATGCCTGTCAAAAGTTTTAAGTCTTTATGCCTCCTCATCATATTCCGACATGACCCTACATTTCAAGGGAGGGGGTCATCATCATGTTTCAAATATCGGGTGATCTTAGTTAAGATCACCCTGATGTTCTTTTATCGCCTGATGTTGCTGACATCAGTTTTATGCAGGGGGTGATATTCGCTTCTCTAACAGCTACATCATTTTCCAAAGGAGGGGGGTGATATCCCAAATATCAATCATATTCTAAATATCACCCCGATGTTACAGCAGTACTACAGTGTGGCCCGATATTCTTGCGGGGGGTGATATTTCAAATATCAGGTGATCTTATGACTATCACCCTGCCGCTAAGGATCACCTTATGCAGACATGACGATGACGTCATCTAGGTCCAAGGGGGAACATATCTCTAACATCAGTTATTCTTCGAAGATCACCCTGATATTGCAATGTGATGGTGACATCATCACGATATTAATGGATGTGATCAGGTGGATCATCGGCAAAGCATATGGTATCAGCAAAGCAGGAGGATCTTCCTCCGATGCATCAGGTTGTGCCGATAAGGATGAATATCGGGGTGACATTTCGTATGGGGTGGACAAGCATGAGGTTCGTTGATATAGGGGCTCTGGCCAATGGAGGATGATGATGAGTTTTATACTGGTGTCATTGGGAGCAAAAGCACCGACATTATATATGCTCACGGCCTAGTATATAAGGTATTAAGAAGGTCGTCGTGGGGTGCATGTGGGATAATTAGTTCCCACATGATTTGAAATATCAAGGTCATGTATCTTGGTGGGAAAGTTTCAAATGCACAGTATGCTACATTTCCCAAGGCCGCGAGTTGGTGCGCCATTAATGGTGGTTGTTGCAGAGGTATGGGCGATGGTGTGAACGAATTAAGTACCCGATTGATGATGTGAATCCCCAGGCAACATCACAGGGCTCAAGACTACTTCCTATTTTCTCCTCCATCTGCTACATTCAATGTGTTGGGCACCATTTTCTCACAATGCATGTATCTAGCAAATTTTTTAGTCAACCATGTACTTTCAATGCTGAGGACCTTCCTGCTATATTTAGTAGGCTGTGTTGCTCATTTTTGGTTGTTGAAAACTGGACAAACTTCTGGCTCTGTGATACAATACAACTTAGTTGGTGGCCCTGTCTTGAAAGTTCTGAGTTTATGAGTCTCATGTTGTATGTTTCATGCATAAATTAACTGGTTTCATGCTGTTTTATATGAGAAATGCACTGATTGCATGTGTTTAATCATTTGTCTCCAAGTTGCGGTTGTATTTTCTTTTGAGTCTAAATAGCTAAGGGTTATTTATGATTTAAGAATATGGGTTTTCTATATTAAATGTTTAATCTCCTACCTTTGTTCAAGGAACAAATTAAAAGTTTTAGATTAATCATTAAGAAAATATATTGCAGTAGGGATTCTTTTAAGTATGAATGACTAAACACTCTGTTTTGGGAGATATCTGTAAGGCAGATATAACAAAATCCCCTTGATACCCAGTCTTTGGTACATCTTTATGCTGACCATTCACATGTGTATGTCTACTGACTCTGAGCCCTAGATAGGCACCAATCTAGCCTTGCATTGAGGTTACACTCTAGGTCCTAGTTTTGCATCCAAATATAAATCAAACTCAAACTTCATAAACAAACCTTTTAGGATATTAGAAGTAGTTTTATGATCCAAAATCCTCTGTCTACAACTAAACATAGGCCCAAAGCTAGCCCCTTTGTACTTATCTCATAGTTTTGGTCTGCTTAATAGAGGATTTATCTGCTTTGTGTCAACATCCCGGCAAGTACATAGATGCATCTTGTGGGTGTTGAGTAGGGAATACCCCCCTTGGTTCTACAGACCCTAAAGAAGAAGAGGAGATATTTATAGAGTCTATCTCCTATACTCTTGGCCCCTGGCCCAGGAATCCTATTAATCAATGATGGCTACCTTGTAGGGATAACTGGGAATAAGCATCCAGTCTAGGAAAATAATGAACACCGTTCTCCTCCTAATGCACATCAATAGATTGGTACGAGAAGGAGGGAAAAACAAATACATTGTTTCATTCATTTCATGCCCTTCTCCTCCTAATGCCCAGCAATAGATTGGCACTAGAAGGAGGGCATAACAAAGACATCACTCTATTCATTTCATGCCCTTCTCCACCTAACACACATCAACAAATTGGTGCTAGAAGGAAGACATAACGAAGACATTACTCCATTTGTTTCACACCCTTCTCCTCCTAACACTCGTCAATGGATTGGTGCTAGAAGGAGCGCCTGGATAGAAATTTTGGCACAAGCTTTCACTTTCATTGGTTTATTGCGCATTTTATTTTGAGATGGATTAAATATTAAGGAGAATTACTTCCAATGGATCTACATGAGGTTCCTAGTCATGGGATTCCTCCTTTTTTAGAGGGTTGTCTCAACAATCATACCATGAGGATAATTTTCAAGTAGACATCCCACTTTTCCAAGAGATATTGGACAAGAAAATAAGAGAACAATTGCCTCCACTAACATTGCCTCATTTTGGTTCATCTTAAGTTTCTAGTACACATCCTAGAGAGCCACATGGTGAGATCAATTATTTTACCTTTCTCACAAGGTTGGATTTGCATCTAAAAGGACTACTTCCCATCTTAGAGGTATAAAAACCTAAAGTGAGATATGTGTACATGAGTAAAGCTAAATTGAAGGATCAAGAAAGAGCAACACAAATAGATACACATTTTTATAAGGATGCATCAATTGAACTAGCTCAAGGAGATAATTTTACAAGTGCTACAAATCTACCATTCTTCATCAACTAAGGTCAACAAGATGTACACATGGGTAAGAATAATATTTCTTAATTTTTTTTTCAAAATAAACATGAAAACGAAGTTGGATGCATCATCAATGAGTCACTAAATGACTATCCTAACAAGTCAATTGAAGGTAATGTTGTTCCAAAGTGGACTAATTCTGACTTTTAGTCATTGGAAAGTGAAAGAGACATTAGAAATGATGACATTTTGGCTCCTAATGTTTTGAATAATTTTTATGACAATTTTGGCAAGTTAAGTAGTCAAGTAAAAAGTGCAGATCAACAAGGAAATGCTTGCCAAATGATGAGTTTTAGTACTGATTCTGATGATAAAGAGGTTGAAAATGATTGATTTTAGTTTGCTAATTATTTTGAGTGTGACATTATGTGTGAATAGAAGCTAGATCAATCTAATTTGATGGAAAAACATGAGGATATCAGCCCCATAAGTGAAGAAAATGCATGGACAGTGAAGAGGGAATTTATTCCAATTACTATGTAAGAGGTACAATCTAATGTTTTGGAGGTAAATGATTAAATTCATGACTCTACTAGCCTATTACATCATTATAATCAGTCATACCAGACCTGTAGTAGCATGTAGAATGCTTTACAAGTTGATTTAAACAAGTCCATTGAAGATAAACCAATGATAATAGAGGATCTATCATGATGTAGATCAAGTTTCACAAGTAGAAGAAGATCCAAATGGTCTTATTTATGTTGTACATGATGATGCATCATTCCAATATCAACCACAAGTTGAAACAGGGAAGTTATTGCATGATTTAGATGATGTTTCTTCATTACATGTGAGTGATTTTAGAAGAGTAGATTCGAGTATATCATGTTCTAATCATTCTAATATTGCTTACGCTTGTAATGATGAGGATTCTCACTTGATTAATGCTGGTATGTAGGTTAATAATGAAGACAATATCATGCACATTGAAGATGGAAGTCAAATAATCATGCAAAGTGGTCACCTAGAAAGCTTGTCATGCTCCTCATTCGACAACATGATTGATCTAGTGTCAAGGTTAAGTAAAGACATGTAATTTCATGGGTATTCATTGACATATCAAACCTTACTTTGATTGATTCATGTAGATTCATCCTATTGATCCACATCCTGAAGTAAGTTGTCCTAATTTCTTGTTTGCTTGGGAGGTTGCTTTGGAAGTAAGGATGATCATAATTTTGTTTCTCTTGCATTTGAGCATGAAAGTGTGTTAAAAGATGAGTTATCTAGACTTAGAACCTTGACATGTACCTTATTACTCTTGCACATATTGAGAAATCAGTCAAGAGAGAATGTAGATACCTGATGTCCTATGCCTTTTGTAAATAGTGTTGGTTAGTTTAGGTTAGTTTGGTGTCTAGTTTGCTTAGTTTTTCTTTGAGTTTGGTTAGTTGTTTGTTTGTTTTTCTTTCTTTTTCTTGTTTTTTGGTTATTTATTAGTTGTTAGTCTGTTGTTTTAGTTTGTTTGGGTCTTGTTTTTGGTTACTTTTTATCTTGTTGTTGATTTTCTCTCTTATTTTGGGTTTTGGGATCCCTCTTTGCTTCTTTCATGATGATTAGAGGGTTGTTTACAAGTATATGCAATGTGATTTTATGGATTGTCCTCTATCCTTCCTTTGAGAAATACTAGCCATAACCTATGGGTTTATTGTGGGCTCCATTTTTAGTGTTGAATAGCATGATGCTTTTTCTTGGGAGACGAGTCTATTGCTTGGTATGATTTGACATGTTTTGAGATCTTATACCTTTTATACCTTAAGAATCCTAAAGTAACTAAGTAAGTCTTTGTGATCTTGCATGAAGTGAAAAACCTTAAGGTCTCACCTTTTTTGCCACTATGATTCCTACCCCAGTAAAGTTGAAAATATGCATAGCCCATGTGGAAAAAGCCTATGCTATAGCAAAAGCAAGAATGAAAAGAAAAGAAATGAGGTGAAAGGTGGTACTTCCTAGTACTTCTATCATATGACTCAACTAGATAGAGGATTCAAGTATCTCTACCAGGGCTATAGACTCTTGGTTGGAAATAGAGCTATCCTTTGAGTGGAATCACAGAGACAACCTCATTGGGGATATAGATGATTTATTGGTAGCGAGGCAATGTCCAGGTAGTTCATGAAGTGAAAATCATTCACATAACTTAATGTAAGGGAACTTAGATGACTTTAGTTTCCAAAGGATGGGAATGAATGCATTTGCACACATTTGGATCTTTGTGATGTGGATGGATATGCTAGCTTTTGATTTTCATTCCTTGATCATGTGTTTGTGTCCATTTGGTTTAATATGTGGGTGTATGCAGATATTTTGGGTTCTTGACTTGTGTTTATCTTTAGAATACTTAGGAGTATTCTCCTAGTAGAGTTACCATTTGTTGTTCCTTGTACACATGCCCCATTTTTCTTCAAAATGTGGACCCCCTATTTTGCTTTGTTTGTTCAGTTCAGGTCTCAATATTTTTATCTTCTTGTTTAAGAGAGTTTTCTTGAAGAGATTTAGAGAGTTATTTCATTTTTTGGGCATTGGTCTGGTCTTATGTGAGTGTGTTGGGATAGTTTTCCTTTGAAAATATTTATTTAAACCCCTTTTGATAGATTGCGAAACTCTCACACCTGTAAGGATGCAAAATCTTAAGCTACTCATAGATATTCTAAGTGTGGGATATTCAAGTCCTTCCGAACCTTATATCCCACAAATCAAACTAAAGCTTTTTCACAAGGTTATAAGGGATTCTTTACACTTTGTGGAGATTTGACATGCATCCAGACCTTTGGAAATTCCTACATATCCTAGTTGTGCTTAGAACTTCGTGAATCTCCCTTATGTTTTATGCTTTGCAAGATTTCTATGTGGACATGGATATGTCCTTTTTTCCTTTGAATCTCTATCATATCCTATTCTATGGTCTATTTCTATAATTTGTTGATTAGTCATTTTTGCAGAGCTTTCACTTGGAGTTGGAAATGTTTGTTTCACCCCCATTTAACCACAAATCCTAAATGGACCATATTTTCCATGAATCTTACCTATTTGTTGCCTTGCAAGAATCTGATATACACTGGGAAATGTCCATATCTGATATCCAATAATGAACTAAAACCATAGAGTTTTCGCCTGCACAAGGAAATGTCCTACTCACCCAAGATTTCCCAATCCTTCTCGATGCCAAAACTTTGCACTTCAAATTAGGAAACCAAGATGAATATCAGATGATTATATATGGAGAATTAGATTTGTTTATGTCCTCCCAACCTCCTAACCCTATAAATTGATGAAATTGAACATGTACAAACTTGTGAAGATTGGAGTCACTTCTGATACATTGGTTTGTTCTATATATCATTCAAAACACTGCATTTAGAAATAAATTTATCTTTTTTGTTTTCAGAATGAATTGCACTCATGGTTGTTAAATCTTTGGCATTCTTTGGCACTAAAATATCTGTATAAACATCTGAAAAAGATTATTTATTGTCATTTCTTTTGTAGATAAAATGTTTATACCAAGTGTTTTGGGGTAAAACGGATGGAGGGTTGTTGTTTTCTTTAGTTTGAATCCTCCTTTCCACAAACATTCCAAGGGCTTTTCAATCCAGTGCCTCACATATGAAGAGGAGAGTCAGCTATCAGATTTGAGTTGCCACTTGGTTTTTTGTTGGGAAATTTAGATGTGATCACACAAGTTTTCCAATTAATGCCTTTATGTCCTTAAAACCCTAATTTAAGCAAACAGTAATTAAATCTGTGAATTACGACAAGTGCTATAGGAAATAGATAGAGGATAGAGAACCTTAACTCAATATTTTTTCAAACAGAAAATGGAGAAATTCAAGACAATGGTGATGGCACCCTACTCCAATGCACAACTTTTTCCACACAATCCTGATCTCCTTCCAGCACTGATCTCTGCTATATATTCTATTTCCCGTGATCTGAAAATGGAGGACAAGGTTGATGGCACCCTTGTCCTAAAAATTTGAATAGTGTCCGCTTCTTTTTAGATCTAGAATCTTCAATGTCTACCTTCCTACTCTACAACTCCACTTTCTCCATATCCGACACCTGTAACCTATAATCACAAGGAGAGTGGAAGGGGGTTGTGGTGTTTAAAGGCTTTCCTCAGTCAAGCCCTAGAGAGACATTCAGGTCTTCTGAACACTGTTGTCAGAGAGAATGTGTGCCCTTGGGAGGCAGAGGCAAAAACCAAATGATAATGATTGATAAAGCACAATAAATGATACCTTGATGATGAAGCTCTCATGGAAGGAAGAAGCTCTTCAATTCCATGAGGAGAAGATATAATCCAACTTGCAAAAACATACACAATAACAATGCTATGCTCTACAACACAATGATAATCACAAGTATGCCAATAGCTCATGAAACAAAATTGCCATCTAGTTTGTAAATGATAACCTAAACATGCTTATACATGCAATTGTTAAGATTCCCACCAAGAATTTTGTATTTGAAACTTATGATGTCGGCTTGGAGACCAAATAACAGTCACAAAACTGATATTTCAAATTAGGGCAGACCCAAAATAGGGTTGGACTAGGGTGCTAGCACCCTTGTCCACCCCCTATCTTTGCTCAAGATTCATTAAATTGCAGCCCCCTAGGTCCTATGTGCCACAAGACCAATGGCTTTTCTCATCGGGAGTCTGACTTAACACGCAAAATGCTCTAAATGTAAATCTAAAGACCCAAGAGCTAAACCTTTAGGAAAAAACCCCCAAGGGTGCATATTTCTGACATAACATTTAGCCCCCACTTTAATGCATGCATTAAACGCTAGGCCAATACATGCATTAAAGTAGGTCCACAAACACAACAAACATGCCAAGCATGGAGAAGACACGCCAAACACATTGAAGGTAATGACAAGCATGCAAAACATAGAGAAGACAGTTACAGTCACACAAAACATGGAGAATACGACATTGAAGATACACAAAGTACAGAGACTACAATGAATGTAGTGATTATTTTCTTTTTGATTTTTCCATATGAAATGCAAGATGCAAGTACAAGGAAAGTAAACAAAAAAATCCCAAAAGAGTGTAGAGGAGCTCATCGCTAGAGGAGCTCATCGTCATCGATCTTGAACTTTTTGAGAACAAACATGCCATACAAAATCCCAAGGTATAGAGGAGCTATTCACCACCAGTCTTGCACCTTGAGAACAAACACACCAAACAAATCCCAAAGTGTAGAGGATCTCATCGCTATCGGTCTTGCACTTTGAGAAAAAGCATGCCAAACACACACATGCTAAAGACATGGAGAAAACATGACAGACAAGCGATGGAGTGTTCCTATTGCTAGGCTCATCACCATCTCAAGCACATTACAAGGACACACCGATGATTGCACTTCGCCACAAAAACCACCAAAAACATGCTTTGAGTTAGTCATAGAACCACTCCCTGCCTCGCGATGAGGACTTTTGAAAATGATAATGCAATATGCTCTAAGAAATACACCATCCCTGCCTCGCGATGAGGGCTTAAGATAAAAGGATATGCTTGATATCCCACCTCCGCAGAGGGTTTACATGATTGATTGATTGATTTTTGATTGTTCAAACACACTTTACTATTATCTAAAGTAAACAACTTACCTTATATATTCCCCCACCTTAAGGTGGTTGATATCGCGTATCGATATCAAGCACGTTAAGGTAGGAATAAAACACACAAGGGAACATGAGCTCTCTCAAGGCCCATGCCCCCTAGAGGTGACATGTACTTTACGATTGCCTAATGTTCCCACAAACATATCCCTGCAAGAAAAGTGTTAGTGTCCAAATAATCATGAAAAACAACAATGTATATGATCAACTACATGAAAAAGCCAAGCAAGGCGATATTCATGATAAACAAAGTGCGTGGACTAGAAGTATTGATAAAGTGTTGTTAGCAAGATAAGATAACATTGACATCAACATCAAGATAGAGAAATCATGAAGTGATTCCACTAGCCAAGTGTCGGATAATTTGTTACAACCCCGTCGTCATATATGGACTAGGTCCATTTTTTTATTGCTCTCAAAAGGGACACTAGGTCCACATCAGTATAAATGTTTTTCGTCATCCACCCCCTAGAGGGAAACACTAGAGGAAGGTAAACAATAAATTAGAGAGGAGAACAAGTGTCGTAGGGACTGTCATGTAGGAGGGTGCCCCCAATTCACCAACTGCAATGCTATGTCCGTAAGACACAACACATAACAATGATATCAGAGGAGAGGCGATATAGAAGAATGATGATACAAATAGAAGGTCACAATAGAGGTGGTCTCATAGTATCCTTGACCTTATAGGAGAATCAAGGGTCATCCTAGGAGGCCTAACAACACATAACATATCACAGGGGAAGCACATCACGAAGAGATAAAGGGTTAGAGATACTTACCTATAGAGATTGTTGGGCTAGTGGTTGTCACGAATATTGATCTTTATCTTAACGATTAAGTCTTTATCACTTCTCTCTTCCATATGTTCATTAGTTTGTGAGGGTAACCATGTAGGAAAGGTTGTTGATAACTGAGAGGGGGGGGTGAATCAGTTATCCTAATTGTTTCTTCTTTTGAACTTTCTTATTAGTCAAAGCAGCATTGAATTAAACAAACAAACATTATCATGAAATGAGAAACACATGACACAGTATTTTTGACGTGGAAACCCGGTTAAGGGAGAAAACCACGGGGTGATTAACCCAAAGATTATTCTCTGTTAGAAGAACAAGGAATTACAAAATGGCACATGCCAATTAGGGCTCACTGCTCGAGCACACTGCTCACAAAGAGGCCCACTGCCTACAAGGAGACACACTGTCTACAAAAGAATGTTATACAATACTTGAACTAATTGGAAGCATCTACATATGCTGAAGTTCAGTTCCGGTTAGGCTCAGTACACTGATCTGCTGCACTTTATTTTTTCTCTTCTCTTTATTCTGCTTTCCTTTCACATACCGGATCTCTCTGGCTGTTTCTGCTCTACTCTACACTTTTTCACATTCCACACAACACAACCACACCTTTCACAACTGAATCCATCCTCTATATATATCCGCACTAGTGATTTCATTATCTTTCTAGTCGGCAACCGGAATAGTCTATCTTCTCACAAACTCTGTTCTGTCAGCTGAATCCTTGCATACCAAGTAATGCGGATCAAGCATATACTTGTAGATATCATTAATCATGTCGGCCAAACATGATTCATGCCTTCACAACCTTTACCATCAACAGTAACACATCCAGAAAATAGTCTGATGTTCTGTCAGTTAGTTCTTCCTCTGTTCTCATTGTCACTCAGGAATCTGGTACTCAACTATTCATAACTTTTTCTTTGTCCATCACCGGAGGCTATATCCTTGGAATATACCACTCAAGGTAGTCCTCTTGACTTCCCCAAATCCGCACTGCACCAAGACACTTCCTCTGAGAGATCCGGACCAATCTGTCGGACCTTGCCACATGCTCTGTTCTTGTTCACCGGACCACAACAGTCTTCATTCTGGCTTCCGGTAGAGACACACCATGACTTGCGGATATGTGGGATGACCTTTGTTGCCATCAATGACAACAACCATGATTCCATATAGTGTTTCTTGCCAACAATCTCCCCCTTTGGCATTGATGGCAACACTTAGTGAAAAATGACTAAGTGTTTACACTATGCTCCCCCTTGGCTGATGCTCTATCTTTATATACAATTTCCGGAACTCCCCCTTGGTTGGATTCCTCATTTTTCACTGCTCCTCACTTCCCCTTTGACATCAATGGAAAAGGGTAGGGTCTGCATACAAAAATTTTAAAAATTTACTATACTTAGCCGCATATTACATACTCACATAAACTGAAGAATGTCTGCAAAGGATGTCTTCAATTGGATCAGTTCTGTAGCCCAACTTTCCTTCATTCTATCCAAAATTGAAATGTGACCACTCAAAAAAAATGCAAATGCATCTGCCCTTTTTAGATCTTTCGGATCACTTGTCTGGGCTGTGATTTGAGCTTCTGCTATGGCCTCATGCATGGCCTCTAGCTTAGGGACAATTAACCCCCTGAGCTCACTCAACCTGCTTATTCTATTTTTCCTTTCCTTCTCCAATTTCTTGATTTCACTCAAGACTGCAATAGTCTGACATTCTTGATTTGTTATAGAGGAAGAAAGAGGATCAAAACTTTGAGACAAGCTTAGTAGTGTGTCCTCTTGCTCTTTTATTTTCTTCTCAATGTCCACTGTTACCTTGGACCAGGAGATACAAAATTTGTATATTTCACCGCCATCCTTAAGAGCATTTTCTAAGCTCTTTATCCCAATGTTCATGTTTCTCCTATCATTAATGATCAAACCCTGAACCTCGGAGAACCTTTTATCCAAAAACTCCTTCCGGACCTTTTCTTCAGCTGATTTTTCTAGAGATTCAAAATGTGTACTAACACTGCTGACTAAGGTTTTGAGATTACCGGAAGAGGAGGCTGTGGGATCCTTTTGAAAAGATGGCATGATCTTTTCCAACACTCCAGATGCTACCTCCATAAGCTCACAGTCTTCCATGTGAGATTTCAGTAGTTTCTCTTTGACTTTCTCATTTGCAAATGAGGCTATTTTCATTGTTTGCACCGGTGACAAAGAGTCAAAATCTAATGGTCCTTTTAGCAGGTCCGGTTCATCAATTTCTATAGTGGCTTTTGTCAAGAATTCTTGAACAGTTTGTGCAGTGTCTCTTGCCGGAGACAGATGTTTCTTCTCTTATGCAGTTTTGTCCTTTGGAATCTTTTCTCCTTCCTTACTCTTACCACTTTCAGTTGTGGTTTTCTCTGTTGGGGTCTTCTCTTTCTCTGCATCCTTGGTGTTGTCAACCTCTTTTTCTTTAACTGCTGCTTCTTTCTCCTGTAGTTTCTCTTCTTCTTGTGATCCGGAGACTGTAGGGGAAACTGGAAGAGAGATGTTAGTCTGTTCAAGGGCCACTTCTTCCGGAGCAGATGATTCCAAGTCCACAGCTATTTCTGCACCTAAGTCCTCTACAACAGGAAGATTAAACCTTTTGAAGGTTTTTCAGAGAATCTCTTCAGTGTCCTTGGCTACCTTGTCGGTCTCACCAAGCATAAGCTGATTCATCCTTGCAGTCTTTGAATACCATGTTCATTGTTTTGTGATCAATTGAAGGATATAGCTGAATAGCTATATGTTCTCTGATCTCAAGGTCTTTTGCCATGGCATTGTTCTTTCTTATTTCTAGTTCCTTCTCTAGACTCTTAGGAATTTCAGAGATAATCTCAATAAAAGCTTTATTATAAATGTTCAGGTACCTGATTGTAGCTTCCTGCAGGATCTTTTGATCTGCCTCATTGTAGTCATCATAGAATTCAGCTACTGGTTGAAGGTTCCCATCCACAGTGACTGATTTGACTACACTGTCTAGGGATAGAGTGGGCTTTTCAACAAATTCCTCTGCCATTTCTTCCTTGTCTTGGCCTGTGGAGGGTTTCCCGGATCCTTTCTTCTTCTGCTTCTTTATTTCTTTTACTCCCTCATCTGACTCAGTTTCCTCTTCATCCTTTTGGCTTTCATAAGTCCTTGTGGCTTTTGTCTTAGATCTTTTACCGGATGCCTGGACTTCCGGTTTTGAACTTTTGGTTGTGGGAGGTGCAGATCTTTTTGATGATCTGGTCCAGGTGGAAGTTTCAACCGGAACACTTTCTGCCTTTTTCTTTTCTTCCTCAACCTTTCTCCTCTTTTCCCAGTTGGCATCAAGTGCCTCCTTTGGAATGCCTAGGCCTTGAGCAATATTCTCTACTTCTTTTCTCACCTTCCTTTTGATTTCCGGTTCTCAAAGTTCAACATGAATTTTGATACTTAGTTCCTCAAATGTTCTGAACCTTTCTGCCTTTGGATCTTTGGGCTGACTTAGCATGTGTTGAACATGCAGTTCCACTATCTGTTCATCCACTTCATACCCCATGGGCATGATCCATACAGTTCTTGGTTCTACTGCCTCCATTAGACACTGATCTGTTTCTACCATGAAGCATACTGTGTCTTTGTACTTTTCAACAAGAGATTGGGGTATTCTTTCTCTTGCATGCATCATGCTTTGGAAGTTCTTGAAATATCCCCATAGAGTTGTATTTCTTGCTTTAGCATCCCCAAGTCCATGCAAATAGTCTCTGATTTGGATGGCAACCGGTCTGTCATTCTGCCATATCCATCCACTAGATCCGGGAAGTTCATTCATGTAGTAAAAGAAGAGACAAACGATCAGATTGCCATACTTGAAGGAGTTTTTCTTGTCCTTCTTAATCTTCTGCAGGTTTTCAAAAAGTTGGTTTACAAGAAGCTCACACAAGTCATAGTCTGCATTCTCCTTTAACATTTGATAAGTTGTGTAGATTGCAGTTCCCGGTACTGAATTTTCCCTACTGGAGTGATAGATTTTGTAACCAATTATCATAGATGCAAATTTGACATCCGGTTCAGTGATGTCATCAATTGTCATAGCTCTCTTGTCAAACTTGGATCCGGTTGCATCACTAACCGTCTGATTTTTGACAGACTTGAGAACAGGTAATCCACCGGATGAGTGCAGACCGGTTACAGCCCTAATTGCATCTTTGGTGATCTTGAAGGGCTTGTTCAACCATAGGAAGTTGTCATGTACTCTACTTAGTACATACCGGACCCATTCATCTTCTTCAAAACAGGGGAAATGAATGCACTGTGCAAAGTGTTTGTCCCGGATGGCTTTGTACTGAGGTTTGATCTCAAAGGAGTCATCTATCAATTGTTTGTGATAGATATCCATCAGTTTTGATTCTCCAAAGTCTTCAAAATTTACATGGATGTAAACCCTAATGTCCTCCGTATGTAATACACCATGCAGAACACTAGAGAAGGCTCCTAGTGGATCTATCTCCAAAGATTTGTATGGATGTTTCTTGAATGTGGGGTGAGGTCTATCAGAGATCTTAACTATATTCGGAGTAGCCATTCTTCAAAGATTTGCAGTGAGATAATGAAAATGGAGAATACCTTATGCGCCTTCGGTTTGCATGGAGTGGTTGGATTGATTTCTTTATGCAATGACTTCGGCAGGAGATCTTCGGTGAGCTTGATGAATTTTGTTGCAGAGCTCCGCTTTTCGCTTCTTCTTGGATGTGGAATGATCAAGTGATGGTTGAGAAATCCCTTATATCATTTTGCAAACCCTAATATCTGTTTGCAATAAATGCTCCACCTATATTATTCCGGTTTGCCTTATTCGGGTAGCTTGGAGTATCCCGGATCAGTCCTGATCTATGAACATCATGCGGATCTTTCAATCATGAATAAATCGAAATGACACATTATAAGAACATCCCAAACATTCTGTCCGGTCCGCAGAGTAAAATAATGTACTTCCGGATCTCTCTAGACCCTTTTGTAGTCCTCTGTCATTCCAGAGCATCTCCCGGAACAGGTCTTACTTGATCGATCACAACTTCTTTACATCTTCATGCGGACCTCTGAAATCTTGTCTGGATCATCTCAGGACTTATATCTTCAAACCCTTTACTCCGCATCTTGTGTCACATCCAGCACCACTTGTTTGGCTGGGGGAACAGGATTTTCTTTGAGTCTCCCCCTGAGCCAGAGCTCACTTTCTAATTTCCAGAAGGAATATCAGCACCAGAATCTGGTGTGGATCCAATTTCTGTATTCTCTGAACTTTTCTTTACCCAAATCTTGCTCATCTGATTCCTAACTTCATCCACATTCATCTTTTGTTTACCCTTGTCTTGATTCTGATTATACACCGGACCTCTTTTGTCCTGATTCTTGCTTCTACAGATTTTAGCATTATGACCGGACCTATTACAGATTTGGCAAATAACATTTCTTTGCATATTTGACTGATAACCTCTTGATCTGCATTGATTAGCCATATGACCTACTCTATTGCATGTAAAGCATCTACCTTTGAATGATTTGTGTACTTGCATATTTCTGCATTCATGAGACTTGTGTCCATACCTTTTGCAGTTAAAGCACTGTCTGGAGAAGGATGGATTAGTTTGATTCATTCTTTTTCTGCACTGATTAGCTTTGTGACCAAAGTGATTGCAGCTGTGGCAGTATCCATTGAAAGATGGATATCTTTGAGCATTGGGCTGTCTTACCGGAGGTCTTCCAGGCCTATTCCTTGGATTTTCTGATCCAAAATTCTTTTGACCAGATCCGGAGCTTTCTCCTTTCTCATATCCCAAACCGTACTTGTCATCTGTCTTCTTTTGACTTGTAAGAAGTACTTCAAGTTGGGCAGAACTTATCTTGAATTTTTCTTTATATTCACTTACTGTTTGAAGATCTCTTTTGAGAGAGACAATTTGATTCTCAAGTTTTTCTTCATTATCTTTGGCATCTTCAAGATCAGATTCAAGATGTCTGATAATCCTGTCCATCTGGTGGCATTCTTCTGATTTCTCTTTAAGAGATTGTCTTAGATTGTCTTCAGCTTTTCTTTTTTCTTCAATCTCTTGGTATTGCTTTCTTCAGTTTGGCTTGCCAATTGTTGGAGCAGCTCCTTTCTCTTTTTCATAGAGAGACTTAATTTGTCTTTTAGTTCTCTCATGAATTCATCAGCCTGTTTGAGTCTTTCCTTTAATTCATTGACTTCAGAATTTGACTGTTCAAGATCCTCAAGGGCAGTCTTGAGTTGCTCCCTTAAACCATATGCATCCATTTGAATTCCCAGATCTTCCTCAAGCTGTTAGGCTCTATTAGGAGGAACTTGGCTCTGATACCAATTGTTGATAACTGAGAGGGGGGGTGAATCAGTTATCCTAATTGTTTCTTCTTTTGAACTTTCTTATTAGTCAAAGCAGCATTGAATTAAACAAACAAACATTATCATGAAATGAGAAACACATGACACAGTATTTTTGACGTGGAAACCCGGTTAAGGGAGAAAACCACAGGGTGATTAACCCAAAGATTATTCTCTGTTAGAAGAATAAGGAATTACAAAATGGCACATGCCAATTAGGGCTCACTGCCCGAGCACACTGCTCACAAAGAGGCCCACTGCCTGCAAGGAGACACACTGTCTACAAAAGAATGTTATACAATACTTGAACTGATTGGAAGCATCTACATATGCTGAAGTTCAGTTCCGGTTAGGCTCAGTACACTGATCTACTGCACTTCATTTTTTCTCTTCTCTTTATTCTGCTTTCCTTTCACATACCGGATCTCTCTGGCTGTTTCTGCTCTGCTCTACACTTTTTCGCATTCCACACAACACAACCACACCTTTCACAACTGAATCCATCCTCTATATATATCTGCACTAGTGATTTCATTATCTTTCTAGTCGGCAACCAGAATAGTCTATCTTCTCACAAACTCTGTTCTGTCGGCTGAATCCTTGCACACCAAGTAATGCGGATCAAGCATATACTTGTAGATATCATTAATCATGTCGGCCAAACATGATTCATGCCTTCACAACCTTTACCATCAACAATAACACATCCGGAAAATAGTCTGATGTTCTGTCAGTTAGTTCTTCCTCTGTTCTCATTGTCACTTAGGAATCTGGTACTCAACTATTCATAACTTTTTCTTTGTCCATCACCAGAGGCTATATCCTTGGAATATACCACTCAAGGTAGTCCTCTTGACTTCCCCAAATCCGCACTGCACCAAGACACTTCCTCTGAGAGATCCGGACCAATCTGTCAGACCTTGCCACATGCTCTGTTCTTGTTCACCGGACCACAACAGTCTTCATTCTGGCTTCCGGTAGAGACACACCATGACTTGCGGATATGTGAGATGACCTTTGTTGCCATCAATGACAACAACCATGATTCCATATAGTGTTTCTTGCCAACAAAGGTATCCCTTAATGATGGTTGAGAGGGGATGTTTCCATGTTCTATGTCAGGATCTCTTGAAACTCTATTTGAATGAGATTGTTGGGGAACCCAAAAAATGCCATTTCAGTCCTTATATAGGGTGTTGGAATACCTTGAGTTTGAGGGATAGTTTGTTCTTAGATATCATGTAAGACTTCATTGTTTTCTAAGGTATGTGGAGGCTCCAATAAAGGTGCATGATCCATTCCTTTGTGTAAAACTTAATTGAGAAGTTCTTGAACATCAAGTGGTAAATTTTCATTAGATTGAAGCAAATGGTCACAAAGAGAATCTGCATCATCCAAAGCTTCATCCTAGTTAGGGAGAATGGGAAGGGATGGTAGAGTGGTATGGAGAAATGTATCAATTGAAGAGAACTTGTGTCTCAAATTACTGCTTGAACCTCTTCATTGAACCTTTCTGGAGTTCATTAGGTTCAATGGTTCAAGGGTTCACTGAACCGTTCATCAATGTTTAATCATTGTTCTTTATTGAACCTTTTTGGAGTTCATTTGGTAGGTTCAATGACATTAGTTCAATGGTTCCTTGGTTCACTGTTCAAGGACATGCGAAGTTGGCATCGTTGTGACGAAGTGATATCGGCAGGACCTTGATGAAGACCACCGTTGACTTATTACGTAGTGACCATCGGTGAGATAAAGACCATCGGCGAAGCCTTATATCTTTGGCCGATGGATAGTAGTCACTCCAACGAAGGTTTTGGTTTGGCATCAGTAAGACAAGTGTGTCGGCATAAGCATCGAAGATTTGTCTGATGCTGAGTATCACCCCGATGGAAGCATTCAACGGATCGTCAGCGAGACAAGGCCTATCGGCCAAGCTATGTGGAGTTGATCTGACAGGAGTAGTCACTCCAATGACTTATGCCTATCGGCGGGAGTCTGGGGTTCGGTGTGACTCTTGAGATCTTGTCCGATATGAGTTGTTACACCGATGGCGCTTTAGACATCGGCGAGAGGATATATGTCGGCATAGCCTAAAGGTTTTGAAGGGTTTGTTGGTATCGGTGACGAAGCACTATCGGAGCGAGAGATGAATCTTTTGTCAATGGTGAAAGTCATTCTTATGGTAACCTTGGTGATCGGGGAGACTATGCTTATCAGTGGGAGATGAAGTCTGATGGTCGATGGGGTTTGTTATGCCGATGGACTTGAAGGCTTGGTATTGTCAACAACAAAATTGCCGAAAATACTCTTTGGTTCGTTGATGCTTATAAACCAGAATAGCGTTTGCAACCCGATGCATGTGGGATTATTGATCCTATGGGAATATGAACAGTTATGATTCTTATACGTGCCATGATGCTGGAAGAAGACGATACATTCAGTTAGGGCAACAGTTGGGTAACCGATGCTCTTGCAGACTAAAGTTAAAACTAATCTTTTGGCGTTAGTGAGGAGTGATGATGAGACTTGAATAAAAGGTTCATTCTGTAAATGTACAGTGAGTGAACTGGGTATGTTGTCGAGAATCAAAAACCAGAACAGTTGAGCAGATTTCTTTATTTGTAATTTTTTGTTTACTGAAATAAAGAGGGTTATTCTATGGTGGTGGGTTTTTTACCTGTAAGGGTTTTCCCATGTAATACTGTGTGTCTGTATCTTGTATGAATATTGTCTATTTGGTTTCTCTAGTGTATTCATCTGTGTTATTTAGTTTTAAAAGTGAACGGTCTACACTGTCCCCTGGGAATTAACATTAGGGAAGCTATTTTCTGCACCTGTGCTTTCCTTACATCAATGATAACCTTTTCTTGTGCCAATATATCCTCACTAAGTGGGGTTATGTTGGGGCAAGCCTCTTTGTTTGATGAATCACCCATTGCTATATCATTCTCATACGTCTCAAAAAAAAATTTCATTATGTCGTCATGAAACAAAGGGAGAGAGGGAACAATGTTTTCACCACTACTTTCCCCATGATTGTTTTCAGCCATAAATTTAGTAATATTCTCCAATATCGAAGGGAAAACGTCCACAATCGCAAGAAAGCTGTCAAAATAGGCTATTGTTCAAAGGATATCACAGGTAGTGCTTTTGTTCATGTAATGCCATAGATATATGCTATTTGATGCAAGAACTGAGGATATCTATAAGTGAATTTTCAAAAATTATCATAATTCATAATGCACTCAAATAATTTTTCTAAAGATGAGTCCTTAGAAGAATCCATGAATGCAAAACTATGTGCAAAAATGGTTGTTTAATGCTTGATTTTTCAACTTTCATCATTGCAAACAACTAGAAGAAGATGTGTTGTAAATATTTTAAAGAGGTAAATCAAATTATATGCCTAAAATCAGTCCACTAATTCAATAATACCTTCCACAACATGCTTTTGAAGAAACCCTAGAAAGTCGATAAGCCAAAGCCTAGTGAAAATATGTGATTTTTCACCAAATCTTCATGCAAACAAATCAAAGAAGAGGTGTTGTGAATATTTTAAAGAGGGAAAGAAAATTATATGCCTAAACACAGTCCTCTAATGCAATAATACCTTCTACAACATGCTTTTGAAGCAACTCTAGAAAGTTGATAAGCTAAAACCTAGTGAAAATAGGCCAAAATATGCGGTTTTTTACCAAATCTCCATGCAAAAGAGTAGGGAAGAGGGTGTTGTAAGGAAAATTATGATGGAAAGAAACTTATTACAGTAATAACAGCCACCTAATGCAAAAAAATCCGTTACAACACGCCTATAGTGCCTCTCTAGACCAAACACTAGTTCAAGGATAGTAAAAATATGCCCATTTTCCCAAAATTTGAATGCAAAATCCCAAAATAAAGGGTGTTTTAAGGAAATTTAGAAGGGAAAGAAAATAATAAGGCTAATAACAGCCAATTAGTTCAATAAAATCTATTACAGTACACTTGGAGTGCAAATCTAGCAAGACGATAGGCTTGAATCTAGTGAAAAATGCAAGTTTTCAAACCCTATACATGAAATTTCACAAGGAGGCCACTATAATGAAACAATACATCAGATATAAGACCTAATTAATGTTGTGACAAGGTAGTAAAATATGATACAATATCTTGACTACAACCCTAGTTCATGCAAAACTAGGTTTTCACAAAAATGCAAGATTTCAAGCAAATTTCGACAAATCAAGCATGCAAATGAAATGAAAATGAATTGTAAATGATGAATTTATGTATTTTGGATCATATATAATTTAAATTACAGAAATTCATTTAAATTAGATGCTAATTAATTCAAATTTCACAAAAATGCAAGTTTAATATGCCAAATTTTTTCAATTTTCCAATTTTTTCAGTTTTCTTTTTGTAATTTTTCAAATGCAATATTGAAAATAATAAATTGAATGATGATGAATTTAAGATATTATGTAAAAATCAGAGAATTAATTAAATCCAATTGAATGAATGCAAACTATGTCCAAAAATCAAACCCTAGAATGCAATTTTTCAAAATTTCCAAATATATCAATTTTTTTGTAAATTTTCCAATGCAATAGAATGAATGAATGCAAATATGTCAAACAAAACTCAGTAAGGTGCCAAAAAGTTCCAAACATGGGTTCACCAAAATGTTTTGGGAGAAAAAGGATGGGGGGTTTGTGTTTTCTTTAGTTTGAATCCTCCTTTCCACAAAACATTCCAAGGGCTTTTCAACCGAGTGCCTCACCTATCAAGAGGAGAGTCAGCTATTAGATTTGAGTTGCCACTTGGTTTTCTACTAAGACATTCAAATGTGATCACACAAGTTTTCCAATTAATGCCTTTATGTCCTTAAAACCCTAATTTAAGCAAACAGTAATCAAATATGTGAATTACGACAAGTGCTACAGGAAATAGATAGAGGGTAGAGAACCTTAACTCACTATTTTTCACAGATGGAAAATGAAGAAATCTGAGACAATGATGATGACACCCTAGTCCAATGCACATCTTTTTCCACACAGTCTCAATCTTCTTCCAGGACCAATCTCTACTATGTCTTCTATTTCCTATGATCTGAAAATGGAGGACAAGGTTGATGGTGCCCTTGTCCCAAAAAGTTGAACAGTGTCCACTTCTTTTTAGATCTAGAATCTATTGGAAACAAGGTAGACAACTGAGAGGGGGGGTGAATTAGTTATCTTAAATATCTTAACTTTCTTTTCTTCTTTAATATTAGTGTAGCATCAAAACATAAGAGCATACATAATCATGAGAGTAGAAATAAAATCAACACATATAACATAAGGATTTTTATGTGGAAAACCCTATTAAGGGAAAAACCATGAGGTGACTAACCCAAGATTGTATTCTCTGTTAAAAGAATAAATAGTACAAAATGGCACTTGCCAATTAGGGCTTACTGCCCAAGCACACTGCTCACAAGAGGCACACTGCCTAAAAGAGATTCACTATCTATAATGTTTATGGAAGGTAACCAAGTGTTTGAACTAATGAGAAGCATCCACATATGTTGAGGTTTAGTTCCGATTAGGCTCAATATACTGATCTACTGCACTTCATTCTTCCTATGCTTTAGTACTATTATTCTGTCACATACTGGACTTGTATTGCTACTTCCACTCTACTCTCTACTTTTTCTCGCACACTCTTTTTCCACACACACACCTTCATAACTAAAATCATCTAGTATATATATCCGCACCAAGGATTTCAACATCTTTCTAGTCGGCAACTGGAATACTCAAGATATTTCCAAGACACTGATCTATCGGCTGAATCCATGCTTAATATGTGATGTGTATCAAAGACATAGACCTGGAAGTCATCAATCATGTCGGCCAACCATGAATGATCCCTCAAAAAGGTTGATCACCATTAGTTTCTCATCCGGATTAAGGTTTGATGCTTTGCCGGTCAATTCTTCCTTAGTCTACTCTACCTGTCAGAAACCCAACACTTAGATGCTCATATCTTTTCACTCTTTCATCACTGGAGGCTCAATGTCTGGTATGTAGTAGTCATGGTACTCCTCTTGACTTCCCCAAGTCCACACTTTTCTGAGGTACATCCTCTGAGAGATCCGGAACCAATTGTCAGACCTTGCTGCATGCTTTGTTCTTGTTCATCAGCCCAAGACACTCTTCAATCTGACTTCTGGTATAGACATACTATGTGCTACGGATATGTGGGATAAACTTTGTTGCCATCAATGACAACAATGATGAAGTCACATAGTGTCTCTTGCCAATGATCTCCCCCTTTGGTATTGATGGCAACACTTAGTGAAAAATGACTAAGTGTCATAGAAAACTCCCCCTTGGTTGATGCTCTGTCTTATGTACATTTTTAACGGAGCTCCCCCTTTGCTGGATTCCACATTTTTCACTACTCCTTACTCTCCCTTTGACATCAATGGCAAAGAGTGGAATCCATACACCAAAATTTGTAAAAACCAACCTATACATAGCCGCATAAGTATATATACATGTTATACTTACATATACTTAAGTATATCCTCAAAAGTGGTCTTCAACTGGACAAATTCCTTTGGCCAACTCTGCTTCATCCTATCCAAAATTGAGATGTGACCACTCAACAAAAATGTAAAAGCTTCTGCCCTCTTTAAGTCTGCCGGATCACTGGTCCAGGCTGTGGTCTGAGCATCCATTAAGGCCTCATGCATTGCCCCTAACTTAGGGATAATTATCTCTCTTAGCTCACTCATCCTGCTTATTCTATTCTTCTTTTCCTTTTCAAGCCTCTTTATTTCATTTATAGTGGCAATAGCCTAGCACTCTTGATTCATTATGGATGAGGTGAGAGGATCAAAATTCTAAGATAAACTTAATAGTTTACCCTCTTGTTCTTCCACCTTCTTTGCAATGCCATTTGTCACTATGGACCAAGACATATTTCTCTGCCATCTTTAAGAGCATTTTCTAGGCTCTTTATCCCAATATCCAGATTTCTCCTATCATTTGCTATGAGTCCCTGTACTTCAGAGAATCTCTTTCCCAAAAACTCTTTCCAGACTTTCTCTTTTGCCAATTTTTCCAGAGAATCAAAATGTGTGCTAACAAAATTAACAAGAGATTTCAAGTTACCAGATGAAAAGGCTAAAAGATCCTTTTGGAAGGATGGCATGACCTTCTCCAACACACCAGATGCAATCTCTATTAGCTCACAGTCTTCCATGTGAGACTTTAGAAGCCTTTCTTTTGCTTTAGCTTGAGCAAAAGATGCTACCTTCATTGTTTGGATAGGAGAGAGGGAGTCAAAATTGAGTGGTCCTTGAAATAGTTTTGGTTCATCGATTTCCATCATCTCTTTCGTGAGGAAGTTTTTCACTGCTTCTACAATGTCTCTTGCCAGAGACAAAGTCTTCTTTTCTTTTGCAGCCTTAGAACTGTCATAAGAGATCTTCTCTATGTGTTCTTCTTCTCTTCCCTTTTCCTCCTCTACTTGACTCAATTTCTCCTCTTTTCTTTCTTCTCCTTCAGTTTTGGAGTCTGCAGGGGGGTCCAGAAGAGAGATGTTTACTTCTTCATGGACTTCCTCTTCTAGAACAGAGGAATCCAAGTCCTTAGTCTTTTCTTCACATATCTCCTTTGACTCTTCTACATTTTTCTCAGTAGATTTTTCTTTTGATGTACTTAATCCTTCAACATCCATGGTAGAAGGTTCTTCATCTATTTCCTCTATGATAGGAAGGTTAAATCTTTTGAATGCATTCTAGAAAATGTCTTCTATTTCTTTTTCTATATGATCAGTCTCTCCAAGCATTAGTTTGTTCATTCTTGCTTTGCTCCAAAACTCATCCTTGCAATCTTTAAAGATCATATACATTTTTTTTGGAGTAATAGAAGGATAGAGTTGAATAGCAATCTGCTCTCAGATCTCTAAGTCCTTAGCTTTAGCATTCTCCTTTCTTAGTTCAAGTTTCTTCTCTAGACTTTTGGGGATTAGAGAGATGATTTCAATGAATGCTTTATTATAAATGTTTAGATACCTGACTGTAGCATCTTCCAAGACCTTCTTGTCAGCTTCAGTATATTCATCATAAAATTCAGTCATTGGTTGTAGATTCCCATCCATAGTGACTGATTTGATGACATCATCAATGGAGAGAGTAGGCCTTTCAAAAAATTCTTCTGCCTCTTCTTCCTTGTTTTCTCAACTTCCTCATCTGACTCTGTTTCTTCATCATCATTTTGGCTTGTGTATGACCTTGTAGCCTTTGTCTTTTTTCTCTTCTCTCCCTTTTCAGATGTCTTGGCTTCTAGTTTTGAGGCTTTTGGGGTCTTAGAGGTGGTAGGTGCAAAGCTCTTTGAGGATCTAGTCCGGGAGGGGGCTTGCACTGGAACACTTTCTTTTTTTGCATCTTGTCTCTCTTTCTCGGCTCTTTCTACTTTCTCTCTATTTGCATCAACTGTTTCTTTTGAAATCCCATATCTCTTGGCGATTTCCTCTACTTCCTTTCTGACTTTTCTTTTTATTTCAGGTTGCCTTAGTTCAACATGAATCTTTACACTCAATTCTTCAAAGGTTCCAAACCCTTTTGCTTCAAGGTCCTTAGGTTGACTCAGCAAATGTTGGACATGTAGTTCCAAGATTTTCTCATCTGCCTCATAGCCCAGTGGCATAATCTAGACTATTCTGGGTTCCACTTCCTCCATTAGGCATTGATCAGTGTCTACCGTGAAACACATTGTATCCTTGTATTTCTCAACTATAGATTGGGGAATTCTTTCTCTTGCCTACATCATACTTTGGAAGTTCTTGAAGTATCTCCAGAGTGTTGTACTTTGAGCCTTTGCATCACCAAGCCCATACATGTAATCTCTGATTTGTATGGCAACTGATCTGTCATTTTGTCATACCCAACCACTTGATCTGGGTAGCTCATTCATATAGTAAAAGAAGAGACATAGTAGTACGCCACCTTACTTAAATGAGTTTTTCTTATCCTTCTTTATCTTCTGCAAGTTTTCTAATAGTTGGTTCAGGAGAAGCTTGCATAGATCATAGTCCGCATTTTCCCTTAACATCTGATATGCAGTGTAAATTGTAGTTCTGGATACAGATTTTTCCCTGCTGGAATGATATATTTTGTAGCTAATTATGATGGAGGAAAATTTGATAGCTAGATCTGTGATATCTTCTATTGTCATTGCTCTTTTGTCAAACTTTGATCTAGTAGCCTCACTTACTGTTTGGTTCTTAACTAATTTAAGAGTAGGCAACCCACCAGATGAGTGCAATCTGGTTACTACCCTAATGACATTTTTTGTTATCTTGAATGGCCTCATCAACCACATGAAGTTGTCATGATCATAGTCTGCATTTTCCCTTAGCATCTGATATGTAGTGTAAATTGTAGTTCTGGATACAGATTTCTCCCTGCTGGAATGATATATTTTGTAGCTAATTATGATGGAGGAAAATTTGATATCTAGATCTGTGATATCTTCTATTGTCATTGCTCTTTTGTCAAAGTTTGATCCGATAGCCTCACTTACTGTTTGGTTCTTGACCGATTTACGAGTAGGCAACCCACCAGATGAGTGCAATCCGGTTACTACCCTAATTACATTTTTTGTTATCTTGAATGGCCTCATCCCTATTTTTTGTTATTTTGAATAGGGAAAGTGGATGCAATGTCCAAAATGTTTGTCCCAGAGGGCCTTGTACTGAGGTTTAAGTTCAAACATTTCATCTATTAATTGTTTGTGATAGATATCCATCAGCTTGGATTCCCCAAATTCCTCAATATTGGCATGTATGTATACCCTAACATCTTCTACGTGAAGAACCCCATGTGGAATGCTAGAGAAGGTGCCTAAGGGATCAACTTCTAGGGATTTGTAGGGATGTTTCTTGAACTTTGGGTACGGCCTATCAGTGATCTTAACAACATTTGGAGTAGCCATCTTTGTAAAAGATTCAGAGAGAGATATTTGAAAATGGAAATACCTTTTTACGCTTCTAGGGTTCACAATATGAGCCAAAAAAGATTGCAGGTTGAGTCAGATTCTGGTTGATCTTTGAGAAGGATGAAACAATCTTGATGTAGAGCTCTTCCTTTCTTCTTCTTGAATGCAAATGTGCAAATGATGAATACAGAACCCCTTTTATCTCTGCATAAATCTTAATTTCCTATTGCAATAAAAACATAACTTAAGTCATCTGGTTACCTTGTTCTGAGAGAGATCTTTCCAAACTACTGAGATGCACTTAGAATCCTTTTGAATGATAATCGACAATGTATCTTCTTTCCTCCAATCATGCCATGAGTCCGCAGATCAAGATATTTCACTTTTGAATCATACCAGATCTATCTATGAAGATTCTGCTTTACCAGATGGCTGTCAAACTAGATCAATCTTGACTGATCAAATTCTTCAAAACTTCTTACAGAACTTTCATATTTTTACTGAGGGTTATTTGAACATTTCTCTGAGAGCCCTTTAATCCGCAATATTTCATGTGCCAAATTTAGGCACCAATTGACTGGCTGGGGGAATCTATTTTCCTTTGTGACTCCCCCTGAGTCAGAGCTCATCTGTTTAGTTTCCAAAAGGAATATCAGCACCAGATTCTGGTACGGATCTATCCCCAACATTTTATGTACTTCTCTTTACCCAAATCTTGTTTATCTCCCTTTGAACTTCATCCGTATTCACTTTTCCTTTTACTTTGTCTTGATTTTGATTATGATGCACCAGACCCTTTTTATCCTGATTCTTATTTCTGCAGAATTTGGCAGAATGACCGGTTCTGTTGCAATTGTAGCAAACAACATTTCTTTGCATATGTGATTGATAACCTCTAGATCTGCATTGATTAGCCATATGTCCAATTCTATTGCATGCAAAGCATCTACCATTGAATGAATTGTTTTTTTGCATATTTCTGCATTCATGATATTTGTGACCATACCTTTTGTAGTTGAAACATTGTTTGAAGAAGGATGAATTAGTCCGATTCATTCTTCTTCTGCACTGAGTTGCTTTATGACCAAAATTGTTGCAATTGTAGCAGTATCCATTGAAGGATGGATATCTTTGAGCATTTGGTTGCCTTATCGGAGGTCTTCTAGGCTTGTTCCTTGGATTTCCTGATCCAGAGTTCTTCTGACTGGATCTGGAGCTTTCACCTTTCTCATATCCCAAGCCATGCTTGTCATCTACCCTGTTTTGGCTTTCAAGAAGAACTTCAAGTTGAGCAAAGCTTATCTGGAATTTCTCTTTGTATTCATTTGATGTTTGAAGATCCCTTTTAAGAGTGTCTATCTGATTCTCAAGTTGTTCTTCATTATCTCTGGCTTCTTCAAGATCAAATTCCAGATGCCTGATTATTCTATCCATTTTGTGGCAGTCCTCTAACTTCTCCTTGAGAGATTATTTTAGATTATCTTTAATTTTCCTTTTCTCTTCAATTTCTTGGGTGAATCTCATAACCCCTGATTCCATTTCATGTCTAACCATAATGACCTCTTTTGATAGCTTCTCACATAGCTTCTTTTTCTCATTCAGTTCTTCATTAGTATCATTAGCTTCACTTTGACTTGCTAATTGTTGAAGTAGTTCCTTTCTCTTTTTCACAGAGATACTCAGTTTTTCTTTTAGATCATTTATGAAATCATCAGCTTGTTTAAGTCTTTCTCTCAAGTTATTGACTTTAGAGTGGGATTGGTCAAGATCATCTAGGGTAGACTGAAGTTGTTCCTTCATACCATACATATCCATTGGGATTCCCAGATCTTCCTCAAGTTGGTAGGCTCTATTTAGAGGAACTTAGCTCTGATACCAATTTTTGGAAACAAGGTAGATAACTAAGCGGGGGGGGTGAATTAGTTATCTTAAATATCTTAACTTTCTTTTCTTCTTTAATATTAAGGCAACATCAAAACATAAGAGCATACATAATCATGAGAGCAGAAATAAAATCAACACATATAAGACAAGGATTTTTACATGGGAAACCCTGTTAAGGGAAAAACCATGGGGTGACTAACCCAAGATTGTATTCTTTGTTAAAAGAATAAATAGTACAAAATGGTACTTTCAAATTAGGGCTTACTGCCCGAGCACACTACTCACAAGAGGCACACTGCCTATAAGAGACTCACTATCTACAATATTTATGGAAGGTAACCAAGTGTTTGAACTGATGAGAAACATCCACATATGTTGAGGTTTAGTTCTAGTTAGGCTCAATTTACTGATCTACTACACTTCATTCTTCCTCTGCTTTAGTGCTGCTGTTCTATCACATACTGGACTTGTATTGTTGCTTCCACTTTGCTCTCTGCTTTTTCTCACACACTATTTTTCCACACACACCTAAATAACTGAAATCCATTTGGTATATATATCCACACCAAGGATTTCAACATCTTTCTAGTCAGAAACTGGAATACTCAAGATATTTCCAAGACACTGATATGTCGGTTGAATCCATTCTTAATATGTGATGCGTATCAAAGACATAGACCTGAAAGTCATCAATCATGTCAGACAACCATGAATGATCCCTCAAAATGGTTGATCACCATTAGTTTCTCATCCGGATTAAGGTCTGATGCTCTGCCAGTCAGTTCTTCCTTAGTCTACTCTACCTGTCAGAAACCCAACATTTAGATGCTCATATCTTTTCACTCTTTCATCACTGGAGGCTCAATCTCTGGTATGTAGCAGTCATGGTACTCCTCTTGACTTCCCCAAGTCCACACTTTGCTTAGGTACATCCTCTGAGAGATCTGGTCCTGATTGTCAGACCTTGTTGCATGCTCTGCTCTTTTTCACCGGACTGAGACACTCTTCAATCTAACTTCTGGTATAGACATACTATGTGCTGTGGATATGTGGGATAAACTTTGTTGCCATCAATGAGAACAATGATGAAGCCACATAGTGTCTCTTGCCAACAGAATCTTCAATGTCTACCTTCCTGCTTTGCAACTCCACTTTCTCCAGATCTGACACCTATAACCTGCAATCACAAGGAGAGTGGGAGGGGGTTGTGGTGTTTAGAGGCTTGCCTCGATCAAGCCCCAGAGAGACATTCAAGTCTTCGAAACACCGTTGTCAGAGAGAGTGTGTTCCCTTGGGAGGCAAAGGCAAAAACCAAATGATAATGATTGATAAAGCACAATAAATGATACCTTGATGATGAAGCTCTCATGGGAGGAAGAAGCTCTTCAATTCCATGAGGAGAAGATGTATCCAACCTACAAAAACAAACACAATAACAATGCTATGCTCTACAACACAATGATAATCACAAGTATACCAATAGCTCATCAAACAAAATTGCCATCTAGTTTGCAGATGACAACATAAACATGCTTATATATGCAACTATTAAGATTCCTACCAAGAATTTCATATTTAAAACTTATGATGTTGGCCTGGAGACCGAATAATGGTCACAAAACTAACATTTTAAATTAGGGAAGACCTAAAATAGGGCTGGACTGGGGTGTTAGCACCCTTGTCCACCCCCTGTCTTTGCTCAAGATTCATTAAATTGTAGCCCCCTAGGTCCTATTTGCCACAAAACCCATGGGTTTTCTCATCGGGAGTCTGATTTAACATGCAAAATGTTCTAAATGCAAATATAAAGACTTGAGAGCTAAACCTTTAGGAAAAATCCCCCAAGGGAGCATTTTTCCGACATAACACCAAGTGATATGAAGTACGATGAAACAAGTGCTTCAAGAAAATTTCTAGACCAACATAAACCAACATCACATGCATCAGAGGGGAAGGAAGAAAGATGAAGTTGCTATTGAAGATGACACCAATTCTCTAGGCCATGTTCACATATGTTTCCTCAGCAAACCAATTCAAAAATGAGATGCTGCCTTGGGAAAGTGTGCCACTCTTGTTTTTTTATGTTGGCTCTTTTAAGGATTGGAATTCCACATTAGTAGAGTGTATTGAAACTTTTGTTTGAAAAGTCAAGTGAAATTGTGACCATTGGATCTGAAATTAGTTGAAGATGAATGAAGATCCAATGTATATGAAACATGATGAAGGCACAAGACAACTGAGAGGGGGGGTGAATCAGTTGTATCAAAAATTTCAAACCCTTATAAACAAAATCACATCCACATCAGTTCACTTAAACCCTTAATCTATTATGAAGATTAAACATGAAAATTAGATAACAAAAACTTAAACACATCAAAATCATGCACAAGAGAACACTAGATTTTTACATGGAAAACACTAAAAGGGAAAAACCATGGTGAGGATTAGCTCACAATATAATGTAGTAACAATACCAAATTACAGAGGCTCACTGCCTAAAAGAAAGAATGCTCACGGCAACACCAAGGACTTACTATCTAGAAGAAGAAGAAAGAAGAAGAGGATCACTACTGAAGATGAATTGATATAATTGCATCAAACCTATGCATGGAGTTCAGTTCCAATGAAGATCAATATACATCTCAACACCAATAACATCTTCACAACAACAACACTGAAAATAGTAGACACCTTCTGCTCACTACATCTAGTAGTCTAACACATGAAAGCTCTCACTGTGCAGATCAAATTCACATCATATCCTCATTTCTCCCATGCACTCTCACATCTATGACTCCTCGACACTTATTTATACCACCATCAATCTTGAAAACATTCTCCAAAGTTAGCAACACAATCTACAACCCTTGAAACAAACTCTAATGTTGGAAAACACACAAAATTTGAAAATTAGGTCTGAACCTAAACATTCCATGACACAAAGGAATGAAGGCAAATGACTTTACACCTTAGCTCAAACCTAAATCCATCCAAGAATGCTACACAATACTCACATAATCACTAAATCAAATCCATAATCAATGCAAATATCCAAGGTTGGCCAAATAGCATAAACATAAGAAATTATTAATCACACACTTCCACGATCACAACCATAACTTGCATACCACAAAAAAGAATTTAAAACAATCTAGAATCATCCATGAACAACTTGGAGTCACCTGAGAACCAACAAATTCAATCACAACAAATTTCACTTGAAGACAGTTCACATATTGCTTACAAACAACACTGTCAAACTCTGCTACACAAGAAATGACTTTCTAGAGCACCAAATCACAAATCCTCTAGAATGAAGATATATAAGGATCTTATGGACACATGTCCAAAACCGTAGCACCTGAAACCATTTTGCGGAGAAATACGGAGCAAAACACTTTCTCCCAGACACACTGCAACAATGTCAACACTATTCTCAAACTGGTGAACACAACTTTTACTGTACAACTATCTAGAGGACCAAATTCTAGATTTAGCATCTTCAAACACTTCTTAGCAACATATCCAAACTATACACTCAAATCTCAAACATAGAAGAAATGCAGAGAAAAACTTTGAACAGTATTATGTAAGCCAGAAGACTCCTTCAACACACTATTTCCAATATTAATCAAATTTTCTCAAAAGCACTTGGAGACTCAATATCAGGAGCATATTCTTAACATCTTCATCACTTCTACATATCAACCAAATCACCTTTAGTAAGACAAATTAATCAAACAACAACAACTTCATCAGAAGACACAGTTGACACCAATGACAACAAAAGCATGTTGACATCAATGACAACACTGATTAGCACATACTTGCAACAAAACATGTGTTGGTGTCATATGTAGATGTTTTATTGATGAAATTAGCTTACATGGTTTCTTTTCAGATGTTAGAAATAGGTTACAATTTGTTAAAATTGGTTGAGAACTAGTTGGTTCTTGTTGGTGTCTTGGGAAAAAGGCATTGAAGACATACTTGAAAGACATTTGTACTTTGAATTTGAGAGAAAATACATAGTAGTTTTTGAAGTTTCATGATATTATCATGGTTTTGTCCACACCAAGTCTAGAAATTGTTGATTTTTGTTAATCTTTTGAGCTTAATACAAGTTTACTTCATGGTTTCTAGTCAAGATAGTGAATAGAAATTGTTGAGATTTGTTGAACTTGTCATCATACAAAGTTCATTTCATGGTTTATAAACACCAAGTTGAGTTGTTCTTTCATTTTAAGTTGTAGATTGATGGATATTTGATGAATTTTCAAAGTGTTCATATCACTGGTAGTTTGTTGATTGTAAATTGCTTTGTGTGGCTAGCCTGAACATCCATAAACTCACCTTTGATGATTGTTGACTTATTATGATCAAATCAAGAATGGTTAATATTTTTTCAAACTTTCTATCCATTGTTGAGGCTGAAATGTTAGAAAAGTTTAGGTTTTAGTTAGTTTTCTCTCTAACATTTTCCATCATACCTTGCTTTTGCACTTCTTTTATCATATCTAGTTAGTTTAGAGTTAGAATAGGATTCTCAAACTTACATATTGCTATTATAAAGTTCATATTTTATGAATGCAAGTTGATATATTGTTGGTTATAAGCTGAAATGATACATTTTATGGCAATATTGTTTGGATCAATTTGCTTATGCATTGCTAAATCTAACATCTAATTGGTTTGTGTAACCTATCCTTTTTTGTTGAAAGTTTGTCTAGATTCATGTAAGACCCCTTATTGGAATAGCAAAAGACATTGAACAACTGAGTCATCTTGTAAGGCCAAGACCTAGCTAGGAGAGACCATGGGGTAGTCATGTTTTGATTCTTTGGGATTTGATTCCTTTTAGGAGAGATAAAGTACTTAGTATTTATCTAAGTTAATGTGTACAAAAACACCCATCAACAATATCTTCATAGATAACCTACTAATCTGCCTGGGATATTTTAGACATCTTCTCCATGTCAAGGCAATTCAGTTTTGAGTAAACAGTGGTGTCATGAAGTCTTCACCAATTGGATATAGGGTTTAATTCTATAAAGTTCACCGAATTGGCTTGATTTGTATTTTATAATAAGGAAGGAACCCCTCCATTGTTAGGTCTAGTGTTTCACTTTATATTGGGCCTTTGTTTGTTGAAACCTCTATTTTGGGAATTTTGATTCTAATGATTATAACCTTGGTTTGGTTTTTTATTTTGGTGGAAACCCTGCCCTTGGAAATTATTCTAATTCTAATTCTAAGGAGGGTTCAATTTTAGTCTTGTAAGTTCAAATGTCACATAGACCAAGATTTTCTTAAGGGATTCTAGTTTGGAAGTTAAATGTGAAGTTTGGTTGATATTTGACTGCACCCTAATGGATGGCAAACCAGCCAGACTAGCCAAGTGTGTGATGGCAATAGGGACCTAGTTCAATGCCTGTTGCTCAAAAAATGAATTCTCAAATGGTTGAGGAGAAGTCGAGGTGATGGGGGCATTCTGGAGTTGCCCATGATATGGGAGCATTGTGAAGGAAAAACTTGATTCAAGGGTTGTGGATGTGCAAAATGATTTTGCCCTTATGGAACAACATTTGGGATGAGGTTCATTAGCATATTATTTATCAAAGCATTGTTCATAGTTGGTATCTAATTTGGCATTCCTAGATAACCAACCAAAGGTAGATTTCCCACTATTCCACTAGTCATAAGGTGCATTTCTCGGTCTAAATTGATCACTTTCAAATAAGCTTTAGCCAAAGTATCAATATTTTGCCTGGTTCTATTTAGCAACATTGTAGTTTGGGGATCAATAGCTCTAAGGTATATTTGAACTGCAACTATTTCAGTAACTATATAAGGGTTGGTAATTCTTTTGTAAAGTTTATGGCATATTGCATTAAACATAGTCAAATTTTCATTTGGCTCCATCTTGCAAGTAGCAAGTTGATAATATACAATTGAGGGATCGATGTAGATTTTGAATTGGTTGATGAAAGTAGTTTCTAAATTATCCCAACTTGTGATTGATCTAGTTGGTAAGCTTATATACCATGAATATGCCATCTCTCCTAATGAATAAGGGAAGAGTATACAAAACACATCTTGATGTTGGATGCCAACCTAAATAACAACCTCTTTAAAGGCTTGAATGTGTTCTTCTGCATTCCTTTCTTCTACATATATGAGTTTAGGGAAAAATTTCTTAGGGTTTCTTGGCATATTATAGAGATCTCCAGGAATAGAAAGAGGGGAGTGATCAGCCCCAAAAAAATCCATTGGAAACTTGTTTGTAGTATCAATGGGAACACCTAGGTTTTGTTATCCAATAGGGCTTTCTAACCTAGAGTGTCTCCTCTCTCTCTCTTGCCACAATCACTCCTTGTCTTTCTATGTTGTCAAAGCTCTTCAAAACTTGTTCCCCTAATAGATGAAGATTTGGTTAGCCTTCTTTGTTGGACAAGTAGGGAAACCCTTGATCAATCCAATTTTATTAGGCCCTCCTTCTAGCACTAGTTTTTGTTGATGGTTGTTTCGGCACATCAAGTTCAAGTAGAATCAAGATCACTCTACTTCTCTTGAAAAGGTAACCAACCAGAAAGGTTAATTGCCCCCAAGGTCCTTGTTGGCTACATCACAACAATGTTGGATCTACTAAGTGGTCTATGTGAATGTTTACATTCAAGGGGCCTATGCTAGTAAGATTAATCCTTGACCAAATAGATGAAATCTCTATGTAGACAAGTGTTATCCTTAAGCTCAAAACTCCTAAATCTAATCCTAAACTACCCTAATACTGAAGAAAATACAAAAGGAGGGTTAGGGTTTGAAATAATAAAACATAAAAGTAATATACATCCTCTATATTTGATCCACTTAGTAAATTTAGTAAGATTTAAAATAACCTAAAATGCAATGGTCAGTATTTCACATAACCATATACATCTCAAATGCAAGAGTCTAAGGAATTACTGAGAAATTGGAATGAAAAGTATGAAAACACCATATTACATGCTCTATAATCAAACTTTATTCCTCAATCTCATATTAAGATATAACAATTAATATTTTATCTCACCAACATACACTGAGTAAAGTGAATATTCAAATACATTACCACCAAATGGCAGGAACACAAAAAATACCATATGTTTACTATTAATTGGCATCCAAAATTGGAAAATTACATATGACAATAGGATTCCCACACTGCAGATGTGTTACAATTTATCCTTACATGCCTTGTCAAAATTAAAAAATTCTATCTTTCTTCTGAAAATCTCTATATCCCCCCCTAAAACTAAATGATACTCCTTTTATAGAGGTGATTTTTCACTACACTCCTTGAGTAAGTCGACCGAAATTTTAGATTTAAGACACCCTTATAGGGTAGGACCTAATTCAAGTTTACAAGTTACACCAAGATAAGGTAGGTCCTATTTGAACACCTTAGAAATGCATCACAACTCAAAATCCAAGACATCCCATTCTTGTTTTCTTTATGTAACTGAAGCTCTCCATCCATCGAGCAAAGTGATCTTGCATAGTTGTATAAGATTGAATCATCTAAGCTCAAGAGTCCTTCCTCATGTCTCAATCCACCTCCATAGTGTTTCCAACATCCCGGACCTACAAAAAAGCAAAGAGAACATAAAATTCTTCACTATCAAAACAATTTCAAGAAAAAAATCATCAAAATATATCATTCTAATCAATCAGTCTATCAATTCTAAAGTCTATTCAAATTTGTTTCCTTTGGAAACTCTAAAAATTTATTGTCCCTTTGCCTAAAATCCCTAGTTTTTCGTCATTATGGATCATTTCTGTTATACATATGGTTCCTAGGATTGTCAATGATGTCAACACTATCACTAGGTTGTTCAACACTATCAATAGGTTGTCAACACTATCATGATGATGTGATGGTGTTCATGGTTGGATGTCATGTCCCATCCAACAAGAGAAGAGAGAAGATATAATTCATATTAATATGGAATTAGAAGCAAAACAATGATTAGATGTATTGCTGATGTTATTGATGGCCTGAAGAATGTATGTTCCAAGTTCTATGATGATTGGATTACCGGAAGAGTGTTTGAAGACAATGTTATCTCTGTGAAAGTGTTCTATGTAGGTCAATGGAATGCTCTACATTCCTCCACATTTGCAAATATGGACATCCAGATCTAGAACTGAGTTCAAAGTGCAGTGAAGGTAATAATTCAAAGTTTTCAAATCATTTGTCCTTCCACTGTGAAAGTTATGCATGGTAGAGTATCGATATGTGTTCTTGCAGAGTAAGCTAGTGTTGAAGTCATGTTGGAATGCTCCACATTCCTCTAGAAATGAATGATTGCCCTTGTAGTTTTGAGGACATGTTTATGGATGTGTATTACATGCTTCCTTGCAGTTTCAAGGTTCTTGGTGGTCCATAGCTCAGTTTTCAAATGGCAACATATTATAGTGTGTTTTGAATGATAGATTGTTCTCAAAGTTCATGATTGAAGATGTGCGGCACAAATTATTTGATGTACAGAGGTAAAGGAGTGTTTGGGGATATTTTATGAGTCTTGTAGACTCATCTGGAAAAGTTTCATGAAGATCTTTCTTGTTTCCAGTACCGCACAAGGTTTTCAAGTTGATGTGGTCATTATGCTTCAAGGTTCATGTGTTTTTGCTTAAAGCTATCCTATTTTCAAATGAGTGGAGTGTGCGGATGTAATTCCTTGGTGTTTGAAGCTATGAAGGATGCTTTGGACCTAGTTAAGCAAGTGTTGGTGTCCGCAAGGCATGGGTCTTCTTCTGGTGTAATGTGTGGTTTTACTTAGGACATATCTTCTACATGTTTCATGTTGTGTCTTGTCTGGATGACTTGTAAATGCATTTTTCATGTTATATCTAGCTAAAAAGCAATGTAATCAATGTAATATCATGTATAAATAGTTAATCAAATTGAGTTAGGCTGCGTGTGATTGCAAAGAGATTGATAGAGCTCACACACAAAATAAGAAGCATAATGAATGCATGTTGATGTACGACTAAAGGAGAAAAAGCAGAAGATGTTGATGCTATCCTGATTCATCTTGAATGCATATTTGTGATAGTGATCATGTGTAGAGTGTGCCTAACTGATTAGATCATTAGAAGAAAGTGTGAAGAAGCAAAATTACAATCATCAAAAGTGTGAGTTTCAATGTCAATTTTCATACAACAGAAGGACTATCATACTGTAATCTTTTGTAAGTGTGTTCTCAATTCAGGGAGTAGAAGCTTCCTTGGGAGTGACCCTAAATTAAAGTTATCAGGGAGTAGAAGCTTCCTTGGGTGTAACCCTAAAACAAAGTTATTATTCTTGAGCTTCATATATAGTGAGTTAATCCTCACCATAGTTTTCCCCTTCTAGGGTTTTCCACATATATTTGGTGTTATCTGTTGATGTGCATTGTGTTAATATTTCATACTTATGTTGATGATGTAATGTATAAGTTTTAATTTTCTCCAGAGAAGTTAAAGTTTGTTTAGATATTGATTCACCCCCACTCTTAGTATCCTTGTATGTCCAACAATTGGTATCAGAGCCAAGTTCCTCTGAGGAAAACTTAACCACTTGAGGAAGGTCTAGGATGGCACAAAGTGGAGCTAGCAAGATACCTAGGTTTGATGGAACCAATTCTACTTTTTGGAAGCTAAGGATGGAAGCCTATGTCAACTCTCTAGGGTGTGGTGTTTGGGAATCTATCAAGACTGGTTACAAAGTTCCTACTACTATTCCCACAAGTGCAGATGAAGTTAAAAAGTATGATAATAATGCCAAGGCAAATTTCTCTATCATGAGTGGGTTAGTTGATTCAAAACTTTCAAAGATAATGAGTTGCAGTTACACTAAAGAAGTTTGGGACAAACTTGAAACCATTTATGAAGGAGATAAGAAAGTAAAGCAAACCAAGATGCGGATCTTCAAGAGAAGATTTGAGAACCTATAAATGTTAGAGGATAAAGATAATGATGGATATATGATCCTAGTGTATAAAGTGGTCAATAGCATCATAGGTCTTGGTGGAGAAGTGAAGGAAGATGAGATTGTAAAGAAGGTTCTGAGATGTCTTCCCATGTCTTACAGTCATAAGGTATCTATGTTGGCAACTTGGCAAACATCACTTGATGATGACACTACTGGCATGATGAAGTTTGGCTGAGCATGATGTTTGGTGATTTTTTCATTGATGGAAACAAGAAAGAAACAAGGATTCAACAAGGTTGGTAACATGGTTTTTGGTTCGGGAAAGAAGACCTAAGGATTTTGGCTAAGTGTTGGCAGAGTATAGAGATGACCACAATGAGACAATATTATGATCAACACTGGTCCACAGTTGAAGATGTAGCCTTACAGATCTGGTAAGATTTTCCTATTCCTGAGATGATCCTAAATCCAAAGTTTCATCTTTCGATCATCTCCGGAAGTGTACTTTCAAGAAGTTTAAGTTTGACATAGCGAAGAACAACAGTAATCAGTGTAGAACACCTACTTGTTTTGGTCTACATTTCACTGTATAATTATATTATGCTATGTGGTTCTAAAGGTAAGCTTACGGATGCCTAGAGAGTCTTAGCCATGATTTTGAGCAATTTTCGTGGTCCACATCGAAAGTGGTGTTATGATAGTTAGAATGAACCTGTGATAGTCTATGTATGAGGCTAACCTAATACTTTGATCTGTGTGTGGAAAGATATATTAATTGGAATCATATCCTAAGTGGTTCTATAATTGAAGCTGACATGTTTGAATGTATTTCAAGTGTTGATTTGGTTCGCAAAGTCTTTTGGTAAGTGGATTAGGCTGACAAGCTACACAAGGCATAACAACACGCTTCATGTTTGTAGGCCGACCTAATTTGAAGATTGCAACTATTGTGGATATATATATGAAATCCATTTTATTTTTTGATATATAGGGGTTTGAATATGAGTGTGTGTGTGTGTGTGTGCGACATGCAAAGTTTTGTGATTTTGTAAGGGCGACAAGTGCAGTAGAAGATAGATCTTATTTTCATGTAAGAGCAGAGCAATGTAACAGAGCAGTTCAGGATGAAGAGTTTTGAGATAGTATTCTGAGCTACATTGGAGTTGTATCCATGCATTTGCAAATGCGTTTAAAGTAGTTCATTTTGGTAGTGAGCCACACTTCTATCTCTTTCTTTCTTTAGGCAGTGAGCCTGTATGCAGTGAGCATCTTTCTTTGGACAATGAGTCCTTGTGGCAATGAGCCTCTTTATAATTTGATATTGATACTACATAATATATTGTGAGCTAACACTCACCATGGCTTTTCCCTTTTTGGGTTTTCCACGTAGAAATTCTAGTGTTCATGTGTTATGGGTTATGGTTGTGCTTTCTATGCTTGATTTTCTTTAATGTTATTAAATGTGGAAATGGATTAATGGTTTAATAAGTAAATGGTTTAATAGAATACTGATTCACCCCCCCTCTCAGTATTCTAGGTGTTCAATAATTGGTATTAGAGCATGGTTCCTTGGAGATTGAACACATGGCAGCTAAAAGGTATCCTACTCCTCCAAAAGAAATTAATCCAATTGGAACTACAGAAGAAAAGTGCATGTTTGCCAATAATGAAGAACTCAAAGTTACTCTTGAAGACCTTGAAAGAACTGAAGTGGAAAACTTGGATCTAAAGGAAAATATCAAGGAAGCAGATGAGTGCATCAAAAAGTTGAGGGAGCAAGTCAAGAAGTTCAAAGAAAAGCATAAGGAAGTAAGTGAACAATTGAGATCAAAAAATCAAATCTTGGATGATCTAAAAGTACAAATTGAAGAAAAGGCAAAAAATGAAGAAGATCTAAATCTAATGGTGAAAGACAAATTTGAAGAATGTGTAAAATTTGAAAAGGAGGTTGTGAACCTGAAGTTAGATTTAGAGAAGGAAAAGCTCGATATGAAGAAAAGTTTAAGATAAGTTCTGCAAAACTTGATGAGATGCTTGATAGTCAGAAGAACCCTGATGACAAAGAAGGCTTGGGATTTGAGAAAGGTGAAAGTTCTAAAACAAGTCAAGAAATGAATTTTGAGAACAAGAAGAACAAAGGCAAGTAGATCTAGAATCAAAGGAATGGACCTAGAAAACCACCGGTCAGGCAACCAAATGCTCAAAAGTACCCGTCTTGCAATGGTTATTGTAATTCATGCAATAAGTTTGGTCATAAGGCTACTCAATGTAGGAGCAGAGTGAATCAAAATGTTCCATCTTTCTTTGGTTAGTGCTTTACATGTAAGAGAGTTGTTCATAAAGCTAGTGAATGTAAAAGTTAGATAAGGAATGGTTATAACAATAGAAGGAATGCTCAATCTTTTAGAGGTAATTGCTTTAGATGCAAGAGAGTTGGTCATAGAGCTAGTGAATGTAGAAGTTAGATAAGGAATGGCTATAACGATGGAAGGAATGCTTAATCTTTCAATGGTAACTACTTTACATGCAATAGATTTGGACATAAGGCTAACTAATGTAGATCTAGAATGAATGAAAGGAACAACAGTCAGAGGAATGTCTTGTGCTATAATTGTAATAGGCTTGGACATATTACAAGGTTTTGTAGAAGCAAGAACATGGAGAAGGATATTCTAGCTAAAAGGAAGAAACCAATGCAAAAAATTGATGTGACAGAAATCAAGGAGATGAATAAGATGTGGGTTAATAAGGATTTTATTGAAGTCAAGAATGAGTTTGTACCAAATTCTGGTGTAGAAACTTCCTCCGAGATGTAAATTGAGAGCTCTGGCTCAGGGGGCTTCAATGATAAATATTGTTTCCCTAGCTAGAAAAGTGGTGCTGATAGCCAACACAAAGATATGAGTTGAAGAACAATATATCAGAACTTTTGAAGAAAATTCTGGTAGAAAAGAGTCTAATGTGAAAGATTGTGGAGAAATCTATGTTGACTGTGAGTAATAGAGGAAGTGTTGACAAATTTTTGGAAACAAGCATTTATGATGATTAGGTTATGATAAAACGGTTTATAAGCAATATCATTCAAAAGGAAATTCACTTTGCATTCTAGTTTTCAAGCAACCAAGGAGATCTAAGGGGAGAAGCAAAGGCAAACTTAAGTGTTTGGTGTGAACAAACCCTAATTAGAAGCAAAGAACAAGGTATTTACAGTCATCACTCTTGCAAAGTTTTGTTGAGCTATGAAAATGTCTACTCCACAAGTTGGTGAGATAACTGATAGGCCCCGACCTAAGTTCAAGAAGCATCTATTTAAATCCCTAGAAACAAACCCTGGTGGTGTCTTTTCTGAAGTGCCCTATGGCATAAAGCATAATGAAGATATTAGGGCTTACATCCTTGCTAATATGGAAGAATATGATCATGTAAAGATAGGGCAAGTTTATTTGGATGAATTGTTGAGTGATAAATTTGAATTGAAAGAAGAATTCAGTGCTCTGCATAAAAATAAATCAGATACATGGATAGATTTTTTTATTTTCTCTGAAGATGCTTGGATTAGGTATGTCCTGGTAGAATCCATGATGAATTTTTTTCGTTGAATGTGCCTCATATGATAACCAAGGATGTCATTGAGGCAATTACATGTTTGTGTTCCTTTGAAATAGTTCTGGCATTGAAGTTAGTAAAGAATGACACTGTGATGAAGCTAACATGTGCAAAGTTTGACAAGAGAGCTTTAATTGCCAATGATATAGAGGATCTGACAATTCAATTTGCTTCTATGGTCATTGGTTACAAGGTGTATTTCTCCAATAGGGAGAACTCTATGTCAGCCACTTCCATCTACACTGCATATGAGATGGTGAAGAAGAATACTAATTATGACTTGTGCGAGTTTCTTTGGCAAAAATTAATGGAGAATCTAAAGAGAGCCAAAGACACCAAGTACCCATTCAATTATGGTACTCTTTTCATCTATTTGCTATTCTATTTTCTGAAGGAATTGCCAGGTATGGACAATATTATTTGGTTGAATCATACTCTTGTAGCAGTGCAAATCAGGAACTATTTGTAGAGTATTGGAAATGATAGTGCCCAAAGTGCTGCTCTATGGAGATACTTCAAAGTATTTCATAACAAAATGTAGGCTAGGGATAGAATCCCTAGAAATGTAGTAGAAAAGCATAAAGATGATGTTGTTTTCATGGTAACTAAAGATCAATGCCTCATGGAGGTAGTGGAACCAAGAATAGTATGGATCCCAACAATGGGATATGAGGTTACAAAGGATGTTTTGATTGGTTTGGTAGATCTGATGTTGAGCAAACCCAAAGACCTCAAAGAGGAAAGGTTTGGGACTTTTGAAGAAAAGTCTCTCAAAGTTCACTTGGAACAAAAACTACCAGAAACACAAAGAAAAGTAAAGAAGTGGGTAGAAGAGTATGCCATCAGCAAAGGATTCACACATGAGAAAATAAACCAAGCTAGAGCCAAGGCTCAAGCTGCAAAGGATCTAGAAAGGAAAGAGGAGAAAACTGGACAAGCAAAGGCTCCAGAGAAGCATGAAGAAAAGACTCAACAGGTAAAGTCCACTCTAAGGACAAGAAGGACAACAAGAACCTCCTCTTCTAGTGCAGGTGCTTCTAAGACCTCTAGACCCATTCCTACAGTTGATGTGGAAAAAAAATACTGAAAGAACAAAGCCTACAGTGGGAAAGAAGGACAAAAGAGTGAAAATGAAGGTTACCAAGAGAATGTATGTGAGCCATGGTGATGGTGGTGAAGAAGAAGAGGAAATAGAATCTGATGAAGAAATAAAGGCTATAGGAGTAAAAATTGATGAAGCCACTTCCAGTAAGAAAATAAAGCCCTCTAGAAAAGAAAAAGATAAGGAGAAGAAGAATAACAAGAAGAAGAACACTAAATCTAAGAAGAATGAAGCACTATGAATTTATAAGCCACAATAAATGCAGTGGTTGTGCATGGTAACTTGAAGCCAATTGTCGATATGTATGATGAAAGCTCTAATGCAAATAAGGCTACAATTGAGGTAGTTGTGGTAAGATTTCTTGACATGTTCAATAAAACATTAATTGAAGTTGTAAATGACTTACCAAATAGCCTAGCTAGCATCCTAACTTCTAGAAAAGAAGAGGCTATGGCTAAAGATGCAGAAATGAAAGATTTTGTTTTGAAATTTTTTTGTCCAAGTCTTATTGGACCGATAAGGTCAAAGCCACTCAGAGGTTCAGTGAAGAATTTAAAACCAAAAGGAGAATTAACATTCTAATGGGCAAAGATAAAAATGGGATTGAAAAGTTGGAAAAAGAAATTGAGGAGAAAATTTTGATGGTACTTAATGAACTTTAAATTCCAACTGTGATGGACATAGGAGAAGATGAACATAATCCTAATAATTCAAATGAAGTTCTAGATGTGGATGGAGAGCAAAGTTTGAATCACTTGATGTAATTACTCCTCTGGAAAACTCAAGGAAAGATGAAGACTTGAAAGAATTTGCAGAGGAAAAGAACTCTAAGAAAATAAAAGTGAGATTTGAGGATAGAGTCTCTGAAGGACAAGATGATCAAAGGAATGAGGTAAATGAGCAGATTATTGATAACTCAGCTCCAAAAACAAAGGAAAATGAACAAGAACCTGCTCAAGAAGACCATCTGGAGAAACATGATACTGAAGTGTCTCATGATGAAGGCAAAAGAGACACTGCTGGAGAAGATTCATTTGACTCTTTAAGAGAGTTTTTGGAAAAGCAAAAAGAAACTCAGATTTTATTTGCACCTGAGTTATTACAAGGACTAATAAACCTGGCTACAATGTCTCCATTGCAAAAATTGAAGCTTGGGTCAATTTTTCAAGCAACAACCCAACAAGAGATCTTGAAGTCTCACATGGAGGACATTGAGCTTATGGGAGAATCTATGGAAATCTTTGAGAAGATCATGCTTGGTGTAAAAAAAGATAACTCCTTGACTCCTGTGGTACAAATGAAGAAGCTTATGGAGTTAGTCAATTCTCATTTTGACTTCCTTGAACAAGCAGATGAAAAGAAGGTAAGGGTTGAGATTTATAGTAAAAGGTTAGTTGAGCTCAATGATAAATACTCTCAAGATAAAAAAAATTTAGATAAGAGTATAGAATATGCACAGATAGCAATCAAAGAAGCTAGTGAAATGTATCAATTTTGTCTAACTTGGCCTTAGAAAATGAAGGAGATAAAAGAGAAAATAGATGGATGGGAAGCCCAACTAATGAAGATCTCCAGAACTTATGATCTAGTGAAGGATGTTATTGGGAATCAAAGGGTAGAAGTTGAAACTATCCATTCTGTCATACATAAGTTGGAGACCCAAAAGGAGGTCATAAAACACAGGATGAGTCAGCTCTGAGAGATTATAAGTTTTAAGATTGCATCCATGACAAGGCTTGTAGCAGCTCAGCAAATCAAACAAGGCAAATCACTGAGGCCCCTACTACTGTGAAGAAGGTAGAAGAGTTGGTGTCCCAAATCAATGGGCACATACAAGTTTTGAGTCATGCCAAGGTTAGGTGGGATAAAGATGCAGTTCAACTAAAGAAGATCTACAAAGATATTATCCTTGTTAGCCAATAAGGTATTTAATTTCACATGTATATATGTGGATAGTACAAACAATTTTGGAGTTTTGGTATACATAGAAATCAATCACTTGTACATATTTATGTATCATACACCTTTGTCATTGATGTCAAAGGGGTAGAATGAAGCATGTTTAAAACATAAAAAGAAAAATAAATGAAAATTAAAAGAGAGATGGATGTAGTTAGGGGGAGCAATGTGTAAAAAGTAAGAGGGAGTAGTGTGATGGTTTTCACATCATGTGTTGCCATCAATGCCAAATGGGGAGATTGTTGGCAAATTGGCAAACATCCCTTGATGATGACACTGCTAGCATGATGAAGTTTGGCTGAGCATGATGTTTGATGGTGTTGCCATTGATGGAAATAAGAAAGAAACAAGGATTCAACAAGGTTGGTAACAGGGATTTTGGTCTAGGAAAGAAGAACTAAGGATTTTGGCTAAGTGTTGGTAGAGTACAGAGATGACACAATGAGACAATATTATGATCAGCATTGGTCCACATTTGAAGATTTGGCCTTGCGGATTTAGTAAGATATTTCTAATCATTAGATGATCGTAAATCCAAAGTTTCATCTTTTGATCATCTCCAGAAGTGTACTTTCAAGAAGTTTAAGTTTCTCATGGCAAAGAACAACAACAATTAGTGTAGAACACCTACTTGTTTTGGTCCACATTTCACCACATGATTATACTATGCTATGTGGTTTTGAAGGTAATCTTGGGGATTCCTAAAGAGTCTTAGCTATGATTTTGAGCAAGTTTTGTGTTCCACATTGAAAGTTGTGTTCTGACAATTAGAATGAACCTGTTATAGTCTGTGTATGAGGCCAACCTGATACTTTGATCTATGTGTGGCAAGATCTATTAATTGGAATCCTATCCTAAGTGGTTCTATAATTGAAGATAACATGTTTGAATGTGTTTCAAGTGTTGATTTGGTTTGCAAAGTCTTTTGGTATGTGGATTAGGCTGACAAGCTACATAAGGCATAACTACATGCTTCATCTTTGTAGGCTGACCTAATTTGAAGATTGCAAGTGTTGCAGCTATATATATATATATATATGAGGTCCATTTCGATGTTTGATATACAGGGGTGTGAGTATGAGTGTGTGTGCGCATGTGACATGTGAAGTTCTATGATTTTGTAAGAGCGATAAGTGTAGAAAAAGAGATCTTATTTTCATGTAAGATCAGAGCAATGTAATAGAGCAGTTCTGGATGAAGAATTTTGAGACAGTATTCTAAGCTACATTGGAGTTGTATCCATGAATTTATAGATGCATTTATAATAGTTCATTTGTTAGTGAGCCACCCTTCTATCTCTTTCTTTCTTTAGGCAGTGAGCCTGTATGCAGTGAGCATCTTTCTTTGGATAGTGAGTCCTTAGGGAAGTGAGCCCTGGGCAATGATTTCTTAGACAGTGAGCCTCTTTGTAATTCGGTATTGATACTACATAATATATTGTGAGCTAACACTCACCGTGGTTTTTCCCTTTTTTGGGTTTTCCACGTAAAAATCCTAGTGTTCATGTGTTATGGTTTATGGTTGTGCTTTATATGCTTGATTTTGGTGTTCAACAATCTACCATTGAGGAGAATCTAGACTTGGATACATACACTGTAGACAAATTGTTTGGTTCTCTTACTGTCTTTAAGATGAGAGAGTTTGGCAGTGATGCTCCAAAGAAATAAGTTTCTTTCAAAGTCAGTATGAAGACAAAAGCATAAGTTGTTGATGAAGATGAGAGCTCTGATGAAGTTGAAGAAAATTTTGTAAGAAGATTGAAGAAATGAACTAGCAAATACAAAGGTAAGTCACCCTTCAAATGTTTCAATTGTGGAAAGGTTGGTCATTTTGCTTCTAAATTTCCTTTCAAAGAATCATTGGTTAATAACAGAAGAGACAAGTTCAAGAGAAGTTTGTATTCCATAGAAATCAATTATTCTTCAGAAGATGAGGATCATGATGATTCAAATGATGAAATACTTTTCATGGCCCTGAGTGTTGGTAACAAAAAGGATGATGCTAGAAAATGTGAGAAGACTGATACATTGCAAACAAATCAAAATAATGAATGATCAATGGTTGTATATACTTCCTTTCATGCAAGAGAAGAATCCAAGACTTGGGTAATTGATAGTGGATGTTCAAATCATATGACTGGTGACAAGGAGACATTTATCATCCTTGAGAAGTGGGATGGTGTTGCTGTCATGTCTGGTGGTGATGAGTTAGCATAGATCTATGCAAAAGGTGCTATAACTATTGATGGGTAGAATAGGACTAAGGATGTCCTCTATGTCAAAGGGATAAAACACAATCTTCTTAGTGTTAGTTGTGCAGAAAAGGGTATAATCTCATCTTTCATGCCAAGGGTTGTGAAATTAGGAAGGCAGGGTCCAGAAAACTAGTTGCAGAAGGTATCAAGATATATGGTGATATCTATCATCTAAAGGAGGTAAATGGTTAAGAACATGTTTATTGGCTCAATCCAATTAATGTTGGTTGTGGAACAAAAGAATGGATCACAACAATTTTGATAATATGGTAAAGATCAGTTCTACTCATGTAATGAGAGACATGCCTAAGATAATCAAGACTACAAACACAGTATGCAGAGAATGCCAAATGGGAAAGTAGACAAAGACAAGTTTCAAAAGAAAGGAGTATTCCTCCTAAATCCATTGGAGCTGATTCACACTGATCTATGTGGCCCTACAAGAGTGAAGAGTCAACAAGGTGAGAGGTACTTTATGTCGTTTATTGATGATTATTCTAGAATGACTTGGGTTACTTTCTTAAGAGAAAAATCAGATGCCCTTGATAAATTTAAAGTGTTCAAAGCTATGGTTGAGAATGAAGTAGATGTTAAGATCAAATTCTTGAGGTCTTATAGAGGAGGTGAGTTTACTTCAAATGAATTTGAAAGATTTTGTGAAGATCATGGTAATAAGAGACGTCTATCAACTCCTAGGACCCCTCAGAAAATGGGGTAGTAGAATGGAAGAATAGGACTGTGCAAGAGATGTCTAGGGAAATAATGAAAGATGTAGATCTGTTTGATATGTACTAGAAGGAAGTAGTTCATACTACTGTCTATCTAATCAACATAGTGCAACTGAGGGTCAACAACTCTAAAACCCCTTATGAGCTTTGGTATGGAAGAGTTCCCACTGTCAAATACTTTATAATTTTTGGTAGCAAATGTTACATTAGAAGAGATGAAGAAGACCCATAGAGGTTTGACTCAAGAAGTGATGAAGGAATCTTCCTTGGCTACTCAACTAGAAGCAAGGCTTATAGATGCTACAACAAAAGGTTGGGAAAGATGAATGAAAGAACAAATGTCAAAGCGGATGAAGACTTGTATCAGATCTCACAAGAATCAGAGGACACCAAATTTGACATCTTTCCTTGCATTGAAGAAGATGATGAAGAAGAAGAAGTAAAAGAAGAAAATGAACAAGAACTAGAGCAAGTACCTAAGACTCCAACAAAGTATGTTCAAAAGAATCATTCAAAAGATCAGATCATTAGAGATAAGAATGAAGGTGTGCTGACAAGGAGAAAGTTTTCCAAGACACATGAGCAAGTAAACTTGTGTTTGTTATCAAAAGTAGAACCTAAAACCTTTTTTGAGGCTAGAAAAGATGATGGATAAAAGCCATGGAAGAAGAATAGGATCAGATTGAGAAGAGTTAGACATAGGAATTGGTTCCTAGACCAGCAAATAAGAATGTTATAGGAACAAAATGGGTGTTCCAGAACAAACTAAATGAAGAAGGTGAAGTTCTAAGGAACAAGGCAAGAATGGTATGCAAAGGATACACACAAGTTGAAGGTATTGATTTTTAGGAGACTTTTGCTCTGGCAACAAGGATGGAGGCAATTAGAATGTTCCTTGTTCTTGCTACTCATAAGAACTTCAAAGTATATTAGATGGATGTTAAGTTATCATTTCTGAATGGTGATCTAGAGGAAGAGATTTATATTGAACAACCAGATGGTTTCCAGATATCAGAAAATAGAGACATGGTGAGCAAACTTAAGAAGGATTTGTATGGTCTCAAGCAAGAACCTAGGGCTTGGTATACTAGGTTAGAAAAGTACTTAGTTCAACAGGGCTTCAAGAAAGGTACTACAGATATCAATCTTTATATCAAAGAAGAAGGAGACATGATCTTGATAGTTGCAGTATATGTTGATGACATCATCTTTGGTGGAGATGATGGTATGTGTAAGAGTTTTGCAGAGAAGATGTAAAATGAATTTAAGATGTATATCATTGGTGAGATGTCTTTCTTCCTTGGACTTCAAATTTCTCAACTAGAAGGTGGTATCCTTATCTCTTAAGATAAGTATGTCAAAGAGTTGTTGAAGAAGTTTGGTATGGAGGATTCAAAACCAGTGAGTACTCCCATGGTCTCTAGATGTCACTTGAGAAAAGATGATTAGTCTCTAGAGGTGGATTAGACTGTCTATAGATCAATGATTGGAGGATTGTTGTACCTAACTACTTCCAGACCTGATATTATGCTTGCAGTATGTGTGGTTTCTAGATATCAAGCTAATCTCAAGATAACACATGAGAAGGTAGTGAAAAGGATATTCAAGTATCTGAAAGGAACTCTAGACTATGGCTTATGGTATCCAAGAGGTAATGAATTTGACTTAAATGCCTACACTGATGCTAATTGGGTAGGTTGTGTTGATGATAGAAGAAGTACAAGTGGAGGTGCTTTCTTCTTAGGAAGCAAACTGGTTTCATGGTAAAGCAAGAAGCAAAATTTAATGTCCTTATCTACTGCATAGGTAGAGTACATTGCAACAACATATTGTTGTACACAAGTGTTGTGGATGAAGCAAACCCTAAAGGATATCAAGGAGTTGTATGATGAGCCTATTCCTATTTTGTGTGACAATACAAGTACTATTAATATTTCCAAAAATCCATTGATGCATTCTAGAACCAAGCATATAGCAATCATGTATCACTTTTAAGAGAGAAGGTGGAAGATAAGGAAGTGAAGTTGGAATATGTTCCAACAATGGATTAGATTGCAGATATTTTCACAAAGGCTCTTGTAAAGGACATTTTTTAGGATCTCCGAAAAAGGTTAGGGATAATTACCCCTCCTTGCTAGATGTAAAATGGTGCATCTATCAAGGGGGAGTTCATGTCATATCTTTTTTCTGGACTGATGGTGACTACCTCTCAGGGGGAGTAGGTAGTGGTTACTGATGATAGGGGGAGGTTGTTTGCTGCAACAAGAAGTCATGCTCTAAGAAAGAATTGCAAATATGTGGTCACTGATGAGTAGTTAGTGGTTTCCCTTTGTCCTTGATGTCAAAGGGGGAGAGAAGTAGAGATGTGTTGCCATCAATGCCGAAGGGGGATATTGTTACACATATGGTTCCTAGGATTGTCATTGATGTCAACACTATCACTAGGTTGTTCAACATTGTCACTAGGTTGTTCAACACTATCACTAGGTTTTCAATACTATCATGATGATGTGATGGTTTTCATGGTTGGATGTCATATGTAGAGAAGGTATAGTTTCATGGTTGGATGTCATGTCCCATCCAAAAAGAGAAGAGAGAAGATATAGTTCATATTAATATGGGAATTAGAAGCATAAAAATGATCATATGTATTGATGATGTTACTGATGGCCTGAAGCATTTATGTTCCAAGTTCTATGATGATTAGATTACCGGAAGAGTGTTTGAAGATAGTGTTATCTCCATGAAGGTGTTCTGTGTAGTTCAATGGAATGCTCCACATTCCTCCACATTTGCAGATATGTCCTGTAGTTATGGAACTAAGTTCAAGGTGTAGTGAAGGCAATAATTCTAAGTTTTTAGATCATTTGTCCTTCCGCTGTGAAAGTTATGCATGATAGAGTACCGGCATGTGTTTTGGCAAAGTAAGCTAGTATTGAAGGCCTGTTGGAATGCTCCACATTCCTCAAAAAATGAATAATTTCCCTTGTGGTTTGAGGACATGTTTATGGATGTGTATTACATGTTTCCTTGTAGTTTCAAGGTTCTTGGTAGTCCACATCTCAGTTTTCAAATGACATCATGTTGCAGTGTGTTTTGGATTATAGATTGTTCTTAGAGTTCATGATTGAAGATGTACAACACAAATTATTTGATGCATGCAAGTAAACAAGTGTTTGGGGATGTTTTATGAGTCTTATAGACTCATCTAGAAAAGTTTCATGAAGATCTTTCTTGTTTCCAGTACCAAACAAGGTTTTCAAGTTGATGTGGTCATTATGCTTCAAGGTTCACGTGTTTTTGCTTAAATCTATCTTATTTTCAAATGAGCAGAGTGTGCAGATGTAATTCCTTGGTGTTTGAAGCTGTGAAGGATGTTTTGGACCTAGTTAAGCAACTGTTGGTGTCCACAAGGCATGGGTCTTCTGCTGGTGTAACGTGTGGTTTTACTTAGGACCTATCTTCTACATGTTTCATGTTGTATGTTGTTTGGCTGAATTATAAATGCAATTTTCATGTTATATCTAGCCGATAAGAAATGTAATCAATGTAATATCATGTATAAATAGTGAATCAAATTGAGTTAGGCTGGGTGTAATTGCAAAGAGATTGATAGAGCTCGCACACAAAATAAGGAGTAGAATGAAAGCATGTTGATGTGCGATTGAAGGAGAAAAAGTAGAAGATGTTGATGTTGTTCTGATTCAGCTTGAAGACATATTTGTGATAGTGATCAAGTGTAGAGTGTACCTAATTGATTAGATCATTAGAAGAAAGTGTGAAGAGGTAGAATTGCAATCATCAAAAGTGTGAGTTTCAATATTAGTTTTCAGACAGTAGAAGGACTATCATACTGTAATCTTTTGTAAGTGTGTTCTCAATTCAAGGAGTAGAAGCTTCCTTGGGAGTGACCCTAAAACAAAGTCTTCAGGGAGTAGAATCTTCCTTAGGAATGACCCTAAATCAAAGTTATCAGGGAGTAGAAGCTTCCTTGGGTGTAACCCTAAAACAAAGTTATTATTCTTGAGCTTCATATATTGTGAGTTAATCCTCATTGTGGTTTTTCCCTTCTAGGGTTTTCCACATATATTTGGTGTTATGTGTTGATGTGCATTGTGTTAATATTTCATACTTATATTGATGTTGTAATCCTTAAGTTTTAATCTCCTTCAGAGAAGTTAAAGTTTGTTTAGATACTGATTCAACCCCCCTCTTAGTATCCTTGTGTGTCCAACAATTTCATCCCATCTTTCATCTGTGTGCTTCATTCTGATGGAGGTTGTTTATCATTGATGTCAAAAGTGTTAGGATGATGTTAAGGTTGGAAGGTTGATGTCATGCTTGATGAGTTGTCATGTGATCTTAGTTGGATTGTCATAGTTCACATATGTTGTTTCTCAGGACCTTCTCAATTGATGATGGTGTCACATCCAAGTTGCTTGGAAATGCCTTGGTGTCTCATGTGTTGATGGTTTACAGGTTGTTTGTGCTGTGGTTTGAAGATGTTGATGTTGAGATACAGCGGCATGTATGCTGTTGCAGATAGTCATGAGTTCTATTACTGTTCATGCTTTAAGGTGTTCATGTCTCAAGATTTTCATTTATGCATGAGATCGGGATTATGATGGTTATGTCTTCATTGTCTTGCTTCTAGGATCTCATTGTTGTCATGGATCACATAGTCAAGGTTCTTATCTGTTTCATTGACAAGGAAAGGAATTCAATGTCTTGTCAAGCTTCATGCCTCTTGAGTTTAGTTTTGATGATTCAAGTTCATGCAAATGTCACATATTGCAAAGATGTTATACTCTTTCAAATGATCTAAGTATCTTTCTTATCTGCAAACCCTTTGATGAAGTTTAGAGGTTATTCTGAGGTAGGGTCCAATAGTCTTTGAAATCACCTTGAGAATCTGTGTCATAATTAGGGTTTTATCTCACTCAAAAACCTAAGTCTTTCCTTTTGAAACCCTATTCATTATATGCTTTGAAAACCTTAATCATTTTAAAAGTTTGCACTTTTTGTTATGTTTTAAAACTAACCTCATCAGAGGTAATGTCACTTAAAGTGACTTGTTGAAGGGATTTTAAAACATATCCCTATCGGGCCCTCCACCTATCTTTACCATTTCAGTTGGTCATCATCAAGAGTGTGGAGCGCAAAAAAGGTGAATCAAAGGTCATATTTAAAAGTATGAGGAGCGCGCTTTTTTATAATCAATGGTTTATATTTAAAACTCAACCTCTACTCCTCCAGCATGCACTTTGATGTGCATTTGAACGTTGACTGTATTATTCTTGACCTTTTAATGACTATTATTGGATAGTTTTTAATAGGCATATTTTGTGGGTTTTAAAAATTCTTTTTGGAGATCTTTTTCTATTTTCAAAACTTCTCTAGTGAATCTTTCCCATTGAAATTGAAGACTATAAAGGAGGAAGTTTTTTGTCTTTTTCTATAATGAGTAGAGTGTTGATTCATATTCCTTATGGGTAAAGTTTAAAGGCTTTTTAAATGCCTTCTTTTTCTATTCTTATTGAGATGAAGAGTGGGTCCGAGATAATGAAGGGTGTTTTGTTTCTTATCAGGGCAGATTGAATAAAAGTTTTTTTTAATGTGATGGAAGTATTTTTTAAGAGGTGTTTAAGTCTCTTTTGGAGAACTTTCTTATTGCAGATAGAGGAATATGAATGGTCATGCAGAGAAGAGGAATATGATCTTATTTTTGTAGGTTCTTCATGGATGGAAATGGTTGTGCAGAGAAGATATATATGATTTTATTTTTGCAGGTTCTTGATAGATTGTTTCTGAGGATCTATACTTGTAGTAGAAAAGATTGTGTTTAAAAAGGCGATCTTGGACTAATTGTTTGACATGTGAATATGTGAATGAGTAGAAGGAATACATTCTTGTACAGGGATTTATCAAAATAAAAATGAGAGAACTTAATGTGTAGTAAACAATGAATGGATGAGGAGATATGGATGATTAACATAGTAGGGGAAGGATTATGATAGAGAGAGGATATTAAAAGATCAATAATTGAAAGTTGATTGATGGCAAAGCAGGTATGCAAATGAAGACTTGACATACACATAGAGACATTATTTTTGATTTTTTGGAGACAAGGTAATAGATGAAATTGCAGATGAAGAAGTTTGTATTAAATATGAATGAAAGAGAGATACAAGTGATTTGTATTGAAATAGAGAAACCCTCTATATTCCTTATATTAATCTGAGATTGTATATTTTTCCAGTGAGGCACATTATAGCCAGTGAGGCTTACATGGTTAGTGAGGCCTGCTTATTGCCAGTGAGGCATGTATGTGAGTGAGACAATTGTTGAGATTCTATTAAGCTAATGAGGAAAAATTTTAGAGTGGTTTTTCATCCCTATAAGGGTTTTACACTCATCAAAACTTGTGTCATGTCTTCTCTTTATGATAGATTAGATTGTACCTATTTGGTCATCTTTATTTAAGTTTTTGTATTATGGTTTGCATATCATTGTGACTATGAGTTTATTTACACAAGATCTTTGAGTTAAGTTTTGAATTGTTAAATTTCATAGACCACTGATTCACCCCCCTCCTCTCAATGGTCCTGTACTCCAACAAGTGGTATCAGAGCATAGGTTCCCTATAGAAGTCTAACCGGTTTGGGTAGGTCTTGATAGTGGAGTACCATGGGAAAATGTAGAAGAAATAAGGGCAGGATAAATGTCAAGTCACATACTGTTCAAAAGAGACCATCTACACCAAAATCAAATGTTGATCCATAATTGGTTGATAGAAATGTCTCACAAGTTGAGTCAGGTATTAAATTAGAGGAAGAGTTTTATGGAGTTCCTTTCTTTGATGGTTTAGATTTTTCTATTTGGTATATTAGAATGCAAGTCTATTTATCCTCTTTAGGATATGGTGTCTGGATGTCAGTTGAAAATAGGTATTTTTATTCCTCTCAATCACCTAATACTACAAATAACAAAGAGGCTTATGAATGCAATCATACAACAAGAAGGTCATTCTACCTGGATTATCTAATGAAGTTTCTTGTAAGGTTAAGCATTGTGAAATAGAGGATGTGTGGAAGGAGTTGAATAGAATCTATCAAGGTGATGCACTTGAAGGAGAGGATAGCTTGGTGTCTAAGGAAAGTGACATTGAAAGAAGACATTCATATGAAGGAGATGAGGTCCAATCTAATTCAGAAGAAGGAGATTACATTATGAGTGACTATGAACAAAAATATGAGGTTGATGTTGAAGGAGGACTCATATGTGCTCTGGGTGAGAACAAGAAATACAAAAAGAAGAACCAGAGATTAGATTTGTAGCTACAACAAGAAAAATACTTCAAAGATAAAGCACTTTTAGACCTTGAAAGAGTATCTTTTGATCTTGAAGAGGCAAGAAATCAGATTGTGAACTTAAGGACACAAATTGATGAATTAGATAAATTAATTATCAGTCTAAAGACTGAGATTGAAGAAGCCAAGAGAATAATAGAGGTTACTAAGTCTGAATGTGAAATGAAATCAATTGAATGTCTAAAACTAGAGGCTAAAATTGTCAATCTGAGAAAAGATTATGAAGGTCTCAAGGTTTTCTCCAAGAAATATCAGGTGTTTAAAGAAAGCACAAACAAGTTGCATGAAATGTTGGGCAAACAAAAACACTATAAGGACACCATAGGTTTAGGATATGAAGAAGGGTAGACTTCTAAAGTCAAAGAGACTCCAAGAAGGAAAATTGATCTAAGTTATCATGATTTTGCTCCTGAAGGAAAAAAGAAGATAGATGTTGAGGTGAAAACTAAAGATGAGTTTATCAAAATGAACAATCAAAAGAGAAATCCAAGAAGAACTACTCCAACAAGGCAAGCATATACGTACAGGTATAATTATTCATTTTTTGGTTATTGTTATACATGTAATCATTTTGGACACAAAGCAGTTGATTGTAGAAGAAGTCAATCTGTTTAAATAAGGAATGCTAATCTTGTATATTTCAAGTGCAACTCTCTTGGTCATAAAGCATATAGTTGCAAAATAGCATCATCTGATTTGAAAAGTTGGAAAAGGAAAGAGGCTGAAAAGATTTGGAAGAAGAAACCTGAATAGAAGAAAGAACTTGTGAAAGTTTGGAGACAAAAACAAAGTCAAGAAAAGATAAATCATAAACTTGTGCATCTTGCACAAGTCACATCATCAGTTGCATAAGATATAACATGAATTAAGGGGGAGTTGTCAAATGTCCTATCAATTACCCCCAAGAAGTTTCAGGAATAAGATCATTTGGTGCTTGTCAATATGGTGATCTTATCTTGTTTAATATGCTATTGGATTCTTGTCTAATAATGTTTGCTAGAATGTTTAATGTCAAGATGCTACTCATATCAGTTCTTTGAAATAAAGTTCATGTGTTGATAATGGTGTTGATCTTTAGTGTATGTCAGTGATATAGTTTAGAATGTTCTCGATTTGCTAGTTAGAATGTGAAGTGTTGGTTGTCATAGCAAAGAGTTGTTCAATGATGTCAAGAAGTACATGCAGTGTTATTCTAATTAAGGTGTACTCAAGGAGTTCTCATCAGATGTTAGCATATATTGGTTGAGGAGCAAACTTTATAATAGTGGCATGACAGTAAGTTTTGATGAACAAAGGGATATAATAGGCAAAGGTATAAGGTAGCTTTTGCAATATTTATTTAGCATCCATGTTACTTATGTTGTAATAAAATTTTTGGGGCAGTAAATTCATGTCAATGCTAATTAGTCTATAGTACTTTGATATTTGTCTATCAATTGCACCATACTCTTGTCTATCTTAAATTAGCATGCAATATAAAGAGATAGAGAAAGTCTTCAATAGCAATTGAATGGATATTCACTTCTTCAAAGAAAGCCATGCATGTTGCAGATAATAGAGAAACTTTTCAATATCATTTGATTCAATCTATCAGAGTGTTAAGGGTGTTGTAGACCTGATATATCAATGTGTAGGGTAGAACAGAGTATGGAGGCATGTAGAACTCTTTGACATAGTATTCATTTTTTGTGTTGCATATTTACTTTGGTGTTGCAAACTCTTTTTGTCATTATTGTCATTTAATTTCAGAGTTGTTTTGGTGACTTGGTGATGGTGATTTGTCACTAACACAAAGGTTGATCAGGTTGACTATGAGGTTGATTCAATGATGTGATTTATGATAGTGAGACAAGAGACAAGACATTGGAACAAGTGGCTCACATCTTGTATACTACCACCAGTGCATGGTAGATATCTCAGATTCAGATAAAGTTGTGTGAGTTTAATGGTAGTAGTAATATTCTCAAGAGCATTGCAAAGAAACTAGCCTTGAGGTTTTATTGAGAGCAGTCTATAGAAGATCATGAAATGAAATGAAAATCAGTTTACTGTCACAAAAGGTGTATGTGATAATGATCTCAAAAGTTTGTAGACATTTTCTTAATAGTATAAAGAGATAAAGAGGACATGATGTGTGACTGGTTAACCTCATAATGAATGTCAAAATGTTGGCACTTGTTGCATAAAGTTGCTTTATGATAGATCAAAAGATGTTATCTCTTTGACAAGTTGACACTTGATGACTTCAAGGAAATACAGTGCTCTACATTAAGACAGTGTTGTATCTTGACAGTACTAGTGCTTATGTTTCATTTCTTGGACAATGAGTACACAGATGGGGGAGCTTCATTGTTTATCAAGCATCCTTTCTCAGTCCTTCTGAAGGGTACAGTGGTGTGAAGTAATATTTGATTCTAGTTGTTTGATGTCATTGAATTTATCATTCAAGGTGTTTTGATAGTAATTTTATGATCGTGACTAATCCATGCTCTTGCTTGTGGTGCTTTGTGGTGGTCATATTTTTGCTACTACATGACAATATTATGTATTTTGTGTTTGCCTCAGGGGGGTTTTTTATGCCTTTGTCAATTGATGTCAAAAAGGGGGAGAGAGAGAGAATGCATCATGTAGTTTTACCATCAATGACAAAGGGGGAGATTGATGGAGGTTGTTTGTCATTGATGTCAAAAGTGTCAGGATGATGTTGAGGTTGGAAGGTTGATATCATGCTTGATGAGTTGTCATGTGATCTTAGTTGGATTGTCATAGTTCACATATGTTGTTTCTCAGGACCTTCTCAATTGATGATGGTGTCACATTCGAGTTGATGGTTTGATGGTGTCACATCCAAGTTTCTTGGGAATGCCTTGGTGCCTCATGTGTTGATGGTTTACAGGTTATTTGTGTTGTGGTTTGAAGATGATGATGTTGAGATATAGTGGCATCTATGGTGTTGCATATAGTCATGAGCTCTATTATTATTCATGCTTCAAGGTGTTCATGTCTCAAGATTTTCATTTATGCATGAGATTAGGATTATGATGCTTATGTCTTCATTGTCTTACTTCTAGGATCTCATTGTTGTCATGGATCACATAGTCAAGGATCTTATCTATTTCATTGACAAGGAAAGGAATTCAGTGCCTTTCCAAGCTTCATGCCTCTTGAGTTCAGTTTTGATGATTCAAGTTCATGCAAATGTCACATATTGCAAAGATGTTATATTCTTTCAAAGGATCTAAGTATCTTTCTTAACTGCAAACCCTTTGATGAAGTTTAGAGGTTATTTTGAGGTAGGGGCCAATAGTCTTTGAAATAACCTTGGGAATCTGTGTCATAACTAGGGTTTTATCTCACTCAAAAACCTAAGTTTTTCCTTTTGAAACTCTATGCATTATATGCTTTGAAAACCTTACTTAACCATTTTATAAGTTTGCAATTTTTGTTATGTTTTAAAACTAACCTCTCATCGCATGTAATGTCACTTAAAGTGACTTGTTGAAGGGATTTTAAAACATATCCCTACCAGTCCCTCCACCTATCTTTACCATTTCGGCCGATCATCATCAAGAGTGTGGAGCACCAAAAAGGCAAATCAAAGGTCATATTTTAAAGTATGAGGAGTGCACTTTTTTATAATCAATGGTTTATATTTAAAACTCGACCTCTACTGCTCTAGCATGCACTTTGAAGTGCATTTGAATGTTGACTGTAGTATTCTTGCTTTTTAATGACTATTATTGGACAGTTTTTAATAGGTAGATTTTGTGGGTTTTAAAAATTCTTTTTGGAGATCTTTTCTATTTTTAAAACTTCTCTAATGAATCTTTCCCATGGCAATTGAAGACTATAAAGGAGGAAGTTTTTTTGTCTTTTTCTATAATGTGCAGAGTGTTGATTCATATTCCTTATGGGTAAAGCTTAAAGGCTTTTTAAATGCCTTCTTTTTCTATTCTTAATGAGATGAAGAGTGGGTCTAAGATAATGAAGGGTGTTTTGCTTCTTATCAGGGCAGATTGAATAAAAGTTTTTTTAATGTGATGGAAGTATTTTTTAAGAGGTGTTTAAGTCTCTTTTGGAGAACTTTCTTATTGTAGATAGAGGAATATGAATGGTCATGCAGAGAAGAAGAATATGATCTTATTTTTGCAGGTTAATCATGGATGGAAATGGTTATGCAGAGAAGATATATATGATTTTATTTTTGCAGGTTTTTGATAGATTGCTTTTGAGGATCTATATGTAGCAGAAAAGATTGTGTTTAAAAAGGGGATCTTGGACTGATTGTTTGACATGTGAATATGTGAATGAGTAGAAGGAATACATTCTTGCACAGGGATTTATGAAAATAAAAATGAGAGAACTTAATGTGTAGTAAATAATGAATGGATTAGGAGATGTGGATGATTAACATATGGTGTAGGGGCACCATGTCAACTTTTGTAAATATATTCTTATGCTAGGTGTTTTGAGTTTTGTGAGTCCAATAAGGTCATGATAGAGCATTTTATCCTGTAATTAGTCTTCAAATTGTCATATTTTGTAATATTTGTTTAAAATTTATCATATTGTAAAGTTACAAAAGTGGGAAGGTGAAGAGTCAAAATTGCAACAAATGGAATGTGAAGGGTCAAGGGCATGTAAAAGTTGATGAGTTCGTTAAAAATGGTTGGAACATATTGTAAAAGGCATAAAAAGGCCTTGTGCATCATTGTAAGTGGGTTTGAGTGATTTTGGGGAAGTTGTAACATTCAAATTTATCAAACACTAAGTTTTCCTACATTTTTTCATAGAAATCTATTGTTACAGAGTTTGGTACGGCATGGTAATGCATATTTATGAATTGGACTTGTTAAAGGAGTGAATTAACTTTCTTTTTTTTTCCCACCTAATTTCATCACATTTTGAAGATTTTAGAGCATTTTTACTAAAATCAGCCAGAAAACCCTTGTTTTTGAGATTTTGATGCATAGATAGTAGGGTTTGATAGAAAACTCATGGAGAGTGATTTGTAATAGTTGAAATAGCATGTATAGACCTAATTTGATGTGTCTGATCCTTTTTTGAAGAGAAATGACGCTTGGAGTGTGGAGAACCAATAAACCCCTATTGTTACAAGCCTAATTAGCCCCTTCCCAAAACAAGACAGTCAATTTTAGGCCTTTATGTTACAAAACACCCCCACATAATTTTCAGATATGTTGTGTAAGAGGATAATGGGTGTCCAAACAGGTTTTAGTTCATGGGTTTGAGTCGTTTCTAAAAGTTATGTCAAAAATACTTCATTTGTTGTCCTAAATTAGGCCTAATTTGCCAAAGAAATAGTCATTTTTGACCTATTTGTTCCAAAGTGACCATAACCCATTTTGAGATATAATTTAAAAGAGCCAAAAGGGTACTTGTAAATGCCCTTAGATTTGGGTCATCACTTCTAGTTAGAGAGATATTCATGACAGTCCCTTTTTGGAGTGCTACAAGGAAAATGGTGAAATTGTGAGAGAAACCCATCAAACTAGGGTTCTAAGTTTGAAAGTTGGATTTGTCTAAGTGAAGTGAACCCCTACACTGCATCAACAAAGAAGAGGAAGGATTATGATAGAGACAGGATATTAAAACATAAAAAATTGAAAGTTGATTGATGGTAGAGCATGTATGTAGATGAAGACTTTGAAGACATACACATAGAGACATTATTTTTTATTTTTTGGAGACAACATAATAGATGAAATTATAGATGAATAAGTTTGTATTAAATATGAATGAAATAGAGATACATGTGATTTGTATTGAAATAGAGAAACCCTCTATATTCCTTGTATTAATCTGAGATTGTATATTTTTCCAGTGAGGCACATTGTAGCCAATGAGGCTTACATGGTCAATGAGGCCTATTTATTTCCAGTGACACATGTATGTTAGTGAGACAATTGTTGAGATTCTATTAAGCTAGTGAGGCAAATTTTTAGAGTGGTTTTTCATCCCTATAAGGGTTTTCCACTCATCAAAACCTGTGTCATGTCTTCTCTTTATGATTGATTAGATTGTACCTATTTGGTCATCCTTATTTAAGTTTTTGTATTCTGGTTTGCATATCATTGTGACTAAGTTTCTTTAGATAAGATCTTTGAGTTAAGTTTTGAATTGTTAAATTTCATAGACCACTGATTCACCCCCCCCTCCCCACTCTCAGTGGCCCTGTACTCCAACACATTCATCCACCTATGCACTATAAGAAAGCTATTTCTCAACACATTCCTCATGATTCTGGCATATGACTTTTCTTGTTGATATTTGTTAAGTCATCCTAGAATGTCTTCCTACATAATATTGGCAAGATTTCTATCATCACCCCTCTATTTTGGCATGTGTACTGGAAAGAAGAAAATCAACCTTCATTCATTGGTGAAAAATGGAGTTCTCAAACTTAAGAATCCACCGAAAGGAATATTTTAGGCTTTTTGCTAGTTAGGGAACCACTAAACATGCTAAAAAATGAAGGCTTTCAGTGATGCGGCAAAACTTAAAACTCATGAACTCTTCCTCTTTTGAACATTATAATCTCCTTTAGTATTTTCAGAGTTTTAGTGAAACTTAGAACTTTCAAACTCTTTTCAGTGTTTTTGGATATTCGTAAACTAGAAGATTCACCAAAACATATTTCTTCTAACTTCTTCCCTCTTTCCTTCTCTTATTCAACAATTCGGGAAAACCACAAACCATCAAACTAGTTTTGGCAGGTTCGCTAAAGGGCGAACTTGTCGAAAAGCGTTGAAACCACAAGGAAAAATCAAGGTTCTTTTGGCTCTTTCAACAAATTTTGGAACTAGAGAACCTCTTTTTTGGTGTTTTTGAAGGCTCACGGACTAAGAGATTCATTAAAACATCCTTCTTTGTTCAAAGTTTGAAGTGTGTTTCTGAAAACTTATGAGTTTGCGAACTTGACATGTTGTCAAAAATAATAAGGAATATACTTTTTGGTGACTCACCATGTTTGAGAACTTGAGAACCTACTAAAAAAGTTTTCCAAAAGAGAATTTCACCAGAATATGTTATGGTCATCAATTATAAGGTGAAAGGTTGTGCAAAATTAGACATCTAAACCTTTTCCCTCTCTTCCCATATGAATTTTGGCACCCCCAAATGACTTAAAGGCCTCTTCTAAATGTTTTTAAAGGTTTTCAAAAGGCAACTTAAGTAACTTAAGGGCTACAAGGCTTTCTGAGGGCTAGTGGGCCTCACTTTGGAAACTTTTCTCCATGAATGAACCCTATCTAGCATGATGTGACCAATCAAATACAAAAAGGCCTATTGTCAAGAGATCTTAAGGTAAATCAAGGAGTAAAAAATTTAGACTTTCAAAGTATGCTCTAGTTAAACCAAGGAGCTCAAACCCAAGCATGCTAATCAAAAAACTTCCCAAGAACACTAGCATGATGCAAAAGACCAAGTCATCAATGCAACTCAAGAAAACCAATAAGACCATTAAGATCAAATGAAGGCATAGGAGCATCCAAACTGCACTAGGATGTATGTGCAACCTAGTAAATACTTACTCAAAAATCCAAGTGTAAAATCAAGTGGGTCCCTACTTTTCTAGGTGCAAAGTGGGACGTGTTGTGTAGGGCACAACACTACCATATCCAAGAGGGGTCCCTAGCAGCCTCGTCTTCTACCTCTTTGATATCCATCTATTATATCATTGTAAGAATTTGCATCTTCCTTGTCACTACAATGACGATTGTTACTCCTTCCTTTGTCACAATATGGGATATCTCTCTTGAAATCCCCTAGGTATGATTCCCTAGCATTGTATTAATTTTTGTCTCTCTAAGATCTTCTTTCTCTCCCTTGTTGGTGGTTTTGTCTTTCTTCAAATATACTATTAAATATTTTTTGTGGTCAAAGCCAACTGATATGCTTTCTCCACCATTTGGATTTTCTACATGCTTAAATCTTCCTAAATTGATTGGCTCAAACTATTAATGTATCTTGCCACTTTCTTTGCTCCTTCATCATGATGTCCTAATTCAATTGTCATCGTATAGTAATCCTTAGCATAGTCCTTCACAGTCATATCTCTTTGCCTCAAGTTATGCAATTCCTTCAATAATTATAGATGATAATTCCTAGGAATGAACTTAATATTTCATTTCTTCACATTCTATACCATATTCCAATGCTAGGTTTACCTTTTCTATTCCTTTCCAACTAAACTTCCTTCCACCAAATAGAAACATGACCTTTCAACTTAGTTTTAGAAAATTTTACCCTATCCAGATCATTAATATCTTCATACTCAAAGAGCTCTTCTAATTTAGTTATCCAATCTATAAGCTCTTCAAGATTTAAACTACTAGAATAATTAGGGATATCTACTCAAGTCTTCTTACTAATGCTTGACATGACTCTCAACATCCTTTATTTCTAGTATTATTCTTTGCTTCTACTTTTTCTCAATAGGGCTTGCTTCTTTTACTTTTTCACTCTCCTCAGGTCTAGGGTTAGGGTTTCTTTTATGGTCTTCTTCAAAAGTGTCCATTTGGAACTTCAGAGCCTTCAACATCTCAAACATTTCCTTCATTTTCCTAGTGACATTAACAATACCATGTCCTCTCTACAAAAACAAAGTGGATCTAATGTAAACTACCTAAGGTTAGCATTTATCCACAATCACCCCTGCAAACTATCTCACAATCAGACTTTATTTACAATCTTCTTTGGACTACTTTATTTTGGAAATTATTTTACCACCAATAGGTTATAGGGATATTCTACCCAACACTTTCTTAATATAAGATGCCCTTATTTAATTCCTATAAAGTACAAAAACACAATATGCTTCTCCCTTTTGATTTACCAAAATCACATTATGACTTATGTACCAAACTCAATATAAAAGGTTTCTCTAATCATCCTTCATTTAGTAGGATTCAAACTTAGGATATGATACCACTTTAATTTGGTCATGGATGGAGGATCCAAATAAAGGACTATCTAACCATGTAGCAAAATGAAATAACACAAATTACATAGTGGACTCTTCCAACTCTAACAAATGCTAATAAACCCTCTCTTAGAGTTGTAGCCTACGTTGATACCATGTTGATGGAAACACACACATTACAATGCCAAAACTAGTCAACATTTCACTTATTTACATTTTAATGATGAGAGGCTATATTGTTGCAATCAATAAATGTAGCCTTAAGGGGACATCATGTATTTCTACTACAATTTTAGTCTACATGCAAGTTTCCCTATGACTACTCCATCTAGTTGTTAAGGCTCTCCCTTAGCTTACTTATTGTTGTAGGTGAAATAAAAGAAGACACACCTATAAGCATAAAATAAGCACTTACATGCCACAACACACACACACACACACACAAAGTAGTCCACACATGTAAAACTCACACACAATAGCAATAATTTGCAAGTAAACAACAAATGAGGAAATAGGTACCTCCAAATCACACATGCATCATCATAATAAAGAAATCCATTTTAAAGTAATTCATGTTGTATTTCACTAACTCAAATACCCTTTGATTGCATACATTGACTAGAAAATATAAAAGAAATGAGAGCAAAAATTAACTTCCCCTATTTCTACTTCTAATATTCCTCTATTTCTTGTAGTGCTACACGAAATACCAAAACACTTTGGAGTGGTGACCAACCTATGGTCTTTCTACCTTCTTTTTTTTCTCTTGGTAGCTTCTTCTCTTCCATTCTTCTCTTTTCTCATACTCTTTATCTCTTGTCTTGAATGTCACCAAATCTTGGGTAGTTTTGGACTTGCTTGCTTGCTTTGGGCACCAAAATCTTGACAATTAATGCTAAGCCTATTTAAATCAAACTCCAATTTCCTAAATCTCGCACCCTTATCCTCTCTTCCATGTTGCTATTCATAAATGTAAATAAAAGTAGGTAAAACCCTCCAAAATCAAGTGGCTATAAAGAATTTAAATTCCCAATAGTTGGCAAAGCTCCAAAATTTAAATAAAAATAATGGGCAAGAGGAATGATGAATGCATATGTGGTTTAGGGATATGATGTCCCTACATTAAAGCCCAATTTGCTCTGCACTTCTACACTTTCTATCATAGCAAAACTAAAAAAAGATAATGGCAGCTTCTTCTCTCCCCTTCTTCTCTTTTCTCCTACTTTTTATTTCTTGTCTTGAATGTCACCAAATCTTGGGCATTTTTGGGCTTGCTTGCTTTATTTGGGCACCAAAATATTGACAACTAATGCTAAGCCTACTTAAATCAAACTCCAATTTCATCTAAATATCTCATTCTTCTCCTCTCTTCAATGCTACTATTCATAATTGCAGCTAAAAGTAGGTAAAATGCTCCAAAATCAAATGGCTGGAAAGAATTTTAAATTTTGAATGGTTGGTAAAGCTCCAAATTTTTTTTAAAAAAATCATGAGTAAGAGGAATGATGACTACATAGGTGGTTTAAACATATGAAGCACCTACATCAAAGCCCAACTTTCTCTACCCTTCTACACTTTATATCATAGAAAAACATAAAAAGCTAATGGTGTGCAAAATTGCACAACTACCTTAAATCTTTTCAAACTAAAAATTCAAGGGTCTAATGAACCTTTGATCTCAAGAACACTCCAAGCCACTCTAAGGAATCCAATCCTTCATTCAAGAAAAAGCCTCTTTCACAATCTTCAAGAATTCACTTTAGGTTTTGAAATTAAATTCTTTTTGTTGTCTTTCAATTTTAAAAATGCAAAAAGTAAAGTAAACGATAAATCACCTCTTTCCAAATGCATATGTACAACCTATTTCTAAAAATAACTCTTTTCTTTCCACACTCAACAAATTTAAAAGATATCATCTATTTCCAAATTTAATCTTTTTGACCTTCTACTTGCCAAACAAGTCATCAAAATGCCTTTTTGTTAAGTCCCAAACCTTTCTAACACAAACACATATACACACAATCTAAGATGTTTTGTAATTATAACATAAAAGTAATATTTTTCAATTCTCATGATTTCACTATTCTAAATCCATCTAACCCATTTTTTAGTTTCTACCAAGGAAACTATAGGCGAGGCATGTTCTTAAGTTCTAGTTATTAATAAATCTTTTTGCAACCAATGAGAACTGAAATAGTTTTTCTATTTAACAAATATTTAGTTATTTCTATAGTATAGATGCAAATATTTTTAACAAAACATATTTGAAAAATAAATTTTCTTCAATCTAATTGGCAGAAAACTTTTATAGGATAAGGGCGATTAATACGCATCCATTACAATAATGGCGGTAATATTGGCTTATGGAAAGGGAGTGTCTTTCTTTTCCGCCATCATTTAACTAATTCAACTGAAGCTAATTTTATTCTTTTCATATAAACTCCGGATAGAGCTGAGAATTTTTCCAAGACCGATTTTTTAACCGGTTGGATGCAATTTTTATTGGCATGGCAGTTTTTATAGAATTTCTATTCAGTTAGGGTTTTTGCAAGATTTTCAGTATTTAGCAAATTGCAGTATTTCTTCTTTAATAAATCCTTTTGTGGCCTGATTTGCAGCATTTTTTGCAAGTTTAGGGGTTGAAAAACCAAACATGCATTCCATTATTAGCAAACAATTTCATTTTCACTGTAAATAATTCTCGACAACAAGATTTTATGTAAATTTAGTAAATCATGCCTACTTGATTTCAAAAGCAGGATTCTGTTTGCCATTGATAACCACCTGCTTTGCCACACTTGCATCCTATCTTTGCACACTTCAATTATGGGGAACCATAAAGAGGCTTTACTACCACCAGAGAAGAGTGGGATGCCCAAGTATTTATTATTGGAAGTAAGTCACACCTGGACCGACGATGGGCTGGCCATAGAGGGGCCAGTAGCTCAATTGGTAGAGTACTCCAGCAGCAAATGGAAGGTCATAGGTTCAAGTCCTAGCTGGTCCATATGAGCAACAGCTCAACAATTGGTATTAGAGCCAGGCTAGGAGCCCCAAGCACCTGCAATGTGGCTTAAGGGGGGTGTTGGAAGTAAGCCACACCCGGACCGACGATGGGCTAACCATAGAGGGGCCAGTAGCTCAGTTGGTAGAGCACTCCATTAGCAAATGGAAGGTCCTAGGTTCGAGTCCTAGCTGGTCCATATGAGTAGCAGCTCAACATTTGCTAGGCAGGCCTCCAACATTCTTATCAAACCAAATATGAGGGACTTTCAAACCGCCCCAAGAAGTTTTTAGCCTACCTTAGCATAAAGAATATACAATGTTTAGTGTTTATTCTCTCAAGCATTCTGTATGCCCTATCCCTATCTTTTTTAGGATTTATCATCAACATGAATGCATCTAATATGCTATACTAGAGTACAACCTAATATGCTTTCATGGCTGTGTGTGAATATGTATTACACCATACTTACATTTGAATATTTGATGCTAAATGTTTACTGGTTAGAGTTGAGTACTAATTTGAAATATGTCTATTTAAACAAATGGGCATCTTAATACTATGCAAAATTATCTTCGTACATGCAGATCCCTGCAATGGCAAAGGAAATACCATTATACCATGTAAGGGTTTTATAAGACTACATGGAGCCATAAATAACAAGGAAATGCATTTAGAATTGAAGAATCTTTGGACTTAAAAAATGACACTTCTAAAAGAAAATTAGAGATTAATCAAGGCCACAAAATTCAAGCTTTTCTTTAAGCACTAATATATATGAGGGAGCTTGTTACAATGAAAGGATGCTATTGGTTAATGAACATGTATGACAATCTATTTTAATCATTTGCCCACTTCTCTACAATTCAGAGGTTTGAAATTAAATAATATATGAAATTAGTTGACATAAGGGTTCATCTTCTAATTATTCTTTCAATGGTATACAACAAATCTCGAGAGTGGCATTCCTTGAATCTTTTGTAGATAATCACTTAGATTGAAGAATTTATTCATTTGCAAGGCATTTCTTTAGATTTTTATAGAGGCATGTGGTTTCATTTGGTTTTTTGTGTTAGAGTATCCACTAACTGAAAAGTTACAGTCACACATTCTCCTACAGACTATAAGCACTATTTATATCTTTATAATTTTATAAATAATCTTGGACATCTCTTTTAATTTTATATAAACACTATGCACCTTTTGAAACCTAATCATAATTATCTCTTTCAAAACATATCCATGGATCCAAAACCACTCTTCTCTCTGATGATGGACAAAGGAGCTCATCTGAAATGTCAAACCATATAAGCTTTTGATGTGATTCTCAACCCGGACACTACATCAACCCTTTCATTTTGCACTAAATTGCAATAGGTTCCCTACAATATTATTGCAGGTTTATTGAGTATTGCAGAAATATGTTTTTTTGCTTAGTGATACTTTAGAATTGGTAATTCAATAAGGGGATGCTGAATAGAATGAAACTATATTTTAGAGGTTAAGCTCATGAATCTTGACCATCAATTAATATTCTAAAGTGTAAATATGTTGTGACCATGCTATAGGGGATTGACATTGAACAATATATTTTTAGAGCATGAGTTAAGCATTTGCCACACCTAATAATAACTTCATAGATAATCCTATTGACTTGATTAAACATTTTGTTTCCTTGATTGCTATTCAAAGCCAAGATTAACTAGTTGCATTTAAGCTATCTGTTATCTTTGAATTTTTCAAAATAGTTGTCCAGTTTGAACATTTAATCTATAGTTCAATGGTGGTTTTATTTTTTGAATGCAGAAAAATTTGGGATTGTGGGAATTTAGGATCAAAAGGTACCAAGATGATTGTGGGCATTAAGGATTTTGCAAGGCTCATATGTTTGTATTATTTGTAACTAAAGAACTAGATTCATGGCCTGAGCAAAATAACCGCCAATGTAAATGGGTTAGTTTTTTAGTTTTGATAACCACTGATGATGGACTACCATATATTAAATGAGATTTTTTAGAATCAAGATACAAAAAAAAATAGTGTATGCCTCTTATTTACACAGAAGGCTATTTCTAGATTGATCTTGCTATTTTCATTTATTGAAAGTTGAAACCTGCATCTTATACTACATTAAGACTTAATCTGAGTATGATAATGGATACTATAGCTGAGAACTTACCAGTGAATGTAAGATACTATCCCAAGATAGGCTAGGAGAGCTAGTAAATTTGCAAAGATGTTTTGAGTATATTCATTTGTTGGAATTAATCTTTTGTCAAACCATTTAATGTTGCCTGCCCCTGCGTCAGTTTTGGGGATCCTCCAAATCTGCCCCATACAACTGTTGGCCTGCTAGCATTCAATTGTGGTAGGTAAGTTTGAATTTTGAATGGAGTTTGAGTGTCATTTTTAGATGGTAATGAATGAGATAAAAGGAATGTAGTTGACCATAGGAATGAGAGAGAGAACCTGTAATAGCAGAAGAAAATTGTAAGAGAGAAAGAAGCCTACAGTAGCAGCAAGAAGGAATGTTTTGAAGGTTCCAGAAGAGAACAACAAACAACAGAAGAATATTGTAGTAGAGAATAGAAAGGAATGTGCAACATCATAGTGGATGTACAGTAGCTCCAGGTTTGGGGCCAAATCTTTGTTTGAATGTGAAACAGAGCAACAACTTTGCATGAATGTTTTTGTAAAGATTTTTTAATGTATTTTGAAAGGCATATATAAATATAAATTCATGGTTTGCATCTATTCTCTAGTTTCTCTTTTGTGTCTGTACTCTTTGTTGTCCATTATGTTGTAGCATTTGTTTGGACATCGTTTAAACCTCCTCTGCCTACCAACAAGTGGTATCAGAGCCTTGGTTTTTTAGGTAGTTAGAAAATGTTTTGTGGGTGTTTTATATAAGCCCTAGTTTGTTTAGGCATTATCAGCCTTCTCAGATTTGAGAAGCATGGTAGGTGGGGACAGCAAAGGATGCCAGTAACCACCAAATTTTGATGGACAAAATTATGATATCTGGGCTAAGAAGATGAAGACAATACTGGTTGCTAATGGCCTATGGGAGTTGGTCATCAATGGATTCACAGACACCATAGACCCAGCAGCTTATGCAACCCTATCTAATGCTAAAAGAAACTAGTTGAAGGAAACAAAAATGAAGGATGCAAAAGCTCTCAGTCTAATTGAGGCAGCCTTGACAGAGGCTATTTTCCCCCACATTGCAACAACAAACTACTCAAAATAGGCATGGGAAATATTGCAGAACAACTATAAGGGAACTGACAAGGTGAGATCAGTGAAACTCCAGCTATTTAGGAGAGATTTTGAGACCTTACAGATGAAGGATAGTGAATCTACTTCAAACTTTCACACTAGGGTTTCTACCATGATAAATCAACTAAGGATAAATGGAGAAACCATGGATGATCAAAGGATTGTTGAGAAAATCCTAAGGAGTCTACCTTCTAGATTTGACCCTATTGTCATAATCATTGAAGAGACTAAGGACCTGTCTAAGATGATAGTGGATGAGTTGATGGGTTCACTACAAAGCCATGAGTAGTGGTTGAATAGATCTACTCCTTCCCTTGAACAATCCTTCAAGGCTCAAACCAATGCAAGAGGTAAGGGAAGAGGAACAAATAGTAAAGGTAAAGGTCAAAGAGGTAGAGGAAGAAGCAACTCTGGAAGAGGAGTTTCAAATAGCCAAGAAGAGGCAAGTAGCTCACAACCACGTTATCAAGAAAAGAAGAACAATAGTTCTAATAAGAGGTATGACAAAAGCAATGTTCAATGTTATTACTGTCATAAGTTTGGTCATTATGCTAGTGAGTGTAGAAAGAAACAACGTGATCATGGAGGCCAAAATGCTAATGTAGAAAATGAGAACAAGGCTGAAAATGAAAAATAGTCAAATGTATTTATTGTTTACAACCTTGCTAAGAGGAGTAGTGATGAAGTATGGTATCTAGACAGCGGTTGTAGCAACCACATGAGTGGAAATAAAAACTTCTTTGCCTCCATAGATAGCAGCATACAGACTGAAATAAAAATGGAAAACAATGAGCAAGTTCTCGTCATGGGAAAAGGTATAGTCAACATTCAGTCCAAGAATGGTGAAAGGAGGGTGATCTAGGATGTTTATTATGCCCCTGGCATAAAACATAACCTATTGAGCATTGGACAGATGGTCCAAAATGGTTATAAAATCCTGATGGAAAATGGAGAGTGCACAATATTTGACAAAGGAGGAGGTAAGAAAGTGATTGCAGTAGTGCAGATGACAAGAAATGGAATGTTTCCTCTTAAGATACATATAGAGTCTCCGGCACTATCTCCAGCGCTCACAGTAGTGGAACAACAATCTACCTTTAGGACAGTCATCAAAGACCCATCCAAATTGTGGTATTTGAGGTATGGGCACTTAAGTTTTTCTGGTTTGAGTTTATCGTCCAAAAAAGGCATGGTTAGAGGGATACCAAACATTGTAGAGCCCGATGGAAAATGTGAAGCCTGCATTTTAGGAAAGCAGCACAGACAACCCTTTCAATCAGGGTATTCTAGGAGAGCAAAAGTACCATTGGAGTTGGTGCACTCAAATTTGTGTGGTCCCATGAAAACCCACACCTTAGCTGGAAATACTTATTTTATGACATTCATAGATGACTACAGTAGAAAAATCTAGGTTTATTTTTTGAAGAACAAATTAGAAGCCTTCAAGAAATTCAAGTGGTTTAAGGCATCAACTGAAAAGCAAAGTGGCCACTATATCAAAGCCCTAAGAATAGATAGAGGGGGAGAGTATATCTCTAAGGAATTTCTAAATTTATGCAGGAATGAAGACATAGAAAAGAAGTTTACAACTAGATATACTCCATAGCAAAATGGAGTGGCTAAAAGGAAAAATAGAACCATTCAAGAGATGGTAGCAAGCATGCTCAAAGCAAAAGGACTATCACATAATTTTTTGGGTGAAGCTGTAGCAACAATGGTTTACCTATTGAATAGATGTCCTACAAAGGTTGTTCGTGATAGGATTCCACAAGAAGCATGGACAAACAACAAATGGAGTGTTGAACACTTAAGAATCTTTGGGTGTGTAGCATATGCATTCGTGCCTAAAGAGAAGAGGCAGAAATTTGATGATAGAGGTGAGAAATGTATCTTCATAAGCTACAGTGAAGAGTCAAAAGCCTACAAACGGTATAATCCCATCACCAAAAAGGTTTTTGTTAGCAAGCATATTGAGTTCATTGAGAATGAAGCATGGGATGGAACAGTGGACAGCACCACAGGTATTTCAGTTACAATACCCCTTGAAGATGAAGAAGCTCCGGAGGATAGCAACTCTGGAGGAACTATGGAGAGCAGCAGCTCAAGGAGAAACTACCGTAGAGCATTAGAGAATAGTAGTTCCGGAGGTGTTCAACAGAGTAGCAACTTTAGAAGTGGACAACAGAGTAGCAACTCTAGAGATCAGTAGCTCTGGAGATCAGCATCTCTAAAGGTCTGTAACTCCAGAGATCTATAGCTCTAGGGTTCAATAGAGCAGTAACTCCAGAGGTCAGCAGTACAGTAGCTCCAGAGGTTGGAAAAATAACAGCTTTGGAGATTACAATTCAGACCCTACACTCGCATCATTGATGCCACAAAGGACAAGGAGTGTGAAGGAGATTTATGACAACACAAGGTATGCTGATATGGATGAGAATTTAGATTTTGCATTATTTTCTTGTAGTGATCCAATGCACTTTGAAGAAGCTGTGAAATAAGAGAAATGGTGTAAGGCCGTGGATGAAGAGTTGGATGCCATAGAGAGGAATGACACATGACAGCTAACTTATTTACCCAAGGGTAAACAAGTGATTGGAGTTAAGTGGGTCTATAAGACCAAGTCTACTACTAAATGAAAGATTGAAAGACATAAGGCAAGGCTAGTTGTCAAAGGGTACAAACAACAACCTGGAAGAGATTATGATGAAACATATGCACCAGTTGCAAGGCTGGAAACAGTTTGGACAATCATAGCAATAGCAACCCAACACAAGTGGAAGGTGTTTCAAATGGATGTAAAGTTAGCCTTCTTGAACGGAGTGCTAAAAGAGGAAGTGTATGTGGAGCAGCCACCTGGCTATGAAGTCCCAGGGTAAGAGGACAAAGTATATAGGCTTTAGAAAGCCCTCTATGGGCTGAAACAAGCACCTAGGGCATGGTACAATAGAATAGACTCATATCTAGTGAGTAATGGCTTTAGCAAAAGCAACAGTGAGCCCACTCTTTACATCAAAGCAGCTGAAGGTAATATTTTGATTGTTGTTTTATATGTAGATGATCTTATTTTTACTGGCAATAGTGATATCTTCATTGTTGATTTCAAAGAGGCAATGAAAAATGAGTTTGAGATGACAGACTTAGGTCTGCTAAAGTATTTTCTTGGCATTGAGGTCAAACAAATAAAGCATGGCATATTTATTTCACAAACTAACTATGCCAAACAGATTGTGAAGAGATTTAAAATAGAGAATAGTAAACCTACCCCTACACCAAAAGATACAGGTCTGAAATTGAGTAAAGAGGACAGTAGTAAGGAAGTAAACCCAACCCTCTACAAGAGCATGGTTGGAAGCCTCATGTACTTTACAGCCAGTAGGCCTGATTTGATGTATGTAGTAAGCCTAATTTCTAGGTTCATGGAGAAGCCTAAGGAGACACGTTGGCAAGCAGGAAAGAGGATCCTGAGATATGTGAATGGTACAATAGGTTATGGCATCTTGTACGGTGTTTCTAATGAGTTTAAGTTGGCTGGTTTCACGGATAGTGATTGTGCAAGTAATGTAGATGACCAGAAGAGCACATCTAGCTATGTATTTCACATGGGTTCAGGTGTGATATCATGGGCATCCAAGAAGCAGCCCATTGTCTCTCTCTCTCTACAGCAGAAGCTGAGTATATTACAGTAAATGCAGCAGCATGTCAGGCTATTTGGTTGAGAAGGATCCTTGCAGACTTGAATGAGCAGCAAGAAGATGGTACAACCATTCATTGTGACAATGTTTCATCAATAGCCCTGACAAAGAATCCAGTCTTCCACGAACGAAGCAAGCACATTGAGATCTGTTATCATTTTATAAGGGAGTTGGTAGAATGAGGAGAGATTGAGCTATAGTATTGCAGATTCGAGCAGAAGCTCACTGACATTTTTACAAAGGCATTGCCAAAAGATTCTTTTGAATGCCTAAGAGATAGGCTTGGCATTGTTGACAGCTCTGAAGGTGTGCAACCCCAGAAAGAAGACAACTCTAGAGGTTTAGCTCTAGAAAGACAACAGTAGAGCTCTAGAGGTTCAACCTTGGAAAGTATGTGCAGCTCTGGACATGCTTCAGAGATGCAGAAATAGAGCTTTGGAGATGTAGGGTGTTAGCTTCAGAGATGCAAACAGAGTGCTCTGAAAATGTAGAAAAGAGCTATGGAGGTAATCCAGAATGGCAGAATCAGCTCTAGAGATCTGCTCTGGAAAGGCAAATGCAAAGGTATAACTCTGGAGATCAATTCCATAAAGAAAATTGTTGAATGACATCTGACTTCAGATTAAGGGGGAGTGTTGGAATTAATCTTCTGTTAGACCATTTAATGATGCCTGCCCCCATGTCAGTTTTGGGGATCTTCCAAATCTGCCCCATACAATCGTTGGCCTGCCAGCATTCAATTGTGGTAGGTAAGTTTGAATTTTGAATGGAGTTTGAGCACCATTTTTTTATGGTAATGAAAGAGACAAAAGGAATGTAGTTGACCATAGGAATGAGAGAGAGAACCTGCAATGGCAGAAGAAAAGTGTAAGAGAGAAAGAAGCTTGCAGTAGTAGCAAGAAGGAATGTTTTGAAGGTTCTAGAAGAGAACATCAAACAGCAGAAGAATATTGCAGTAGAGAATAGAAGGGAATGTGCAACATCATAGTGGATGTATAGTAGCTCCAGGTTTGGGGCCAAATCTTTGTTTGAATGTGAAACAGAGTAGCAACTTTGCATGAAGTTTTTTGTAAAGATTTTTTAATGTATTTTGAAAGGCATATATAAATATAAATTCCTATTTTGCATCTATTCTCTAGTTTCTCTTTTGTTTGTGTACTCTTTGTTGTCCATTATATTGTAGCATTTGTTTGGACAGCCTTTAAACCTCCCCTACCTGCCAACATCATTTTTCCCTAATTAATGCAATTTCCTTGTGTTGAATTTATATTGGCAATCACTGAAGCATCTATTCACCACTTACTCTATTGAGTATTCTATTCATTTAGACCTCTAGGACATGTAACTGTCATTAGTTTGTCCTCGATGCTATCAGGTCTATCTATTATGGGTGATGCTTTTCTAAGGGTTTATGCAAGCAATTTTTGCTATTATTCTAATTGGCAACCATTAATTGTAGAAATTTCTTGTGTCCTTGTTTAGGTTACTATTACAGAGGTAGCAGAACTATGTCGCTACGGCTGGATGCAATCTACTCTTTATAATTGTGCCACTTACCTTTCTGACAGGCAGGCAGTCTCATATACACAGTCAGAATCAGATGATTGTTCTGTTTCTTCTAGACCATTTTCCCAACAATCTGACCAAGGACAAATATGATGGTCTATTGTATTTACTTTCTGAGAAAAGAATTGTTGATGGAGACTTTGCCACTCTCAGTCGATGACTCTTATATACTTATTTTTTCTGTAACAGAAAGTATGATCATCTTAATCTAAGAATCAAGAAGTCCATTGTTTGAGGGAATCTTCTTAAAGTAAAAGATATTTCTCAACTAATGGAGTTATCAGCAATTGTACATGATCTATTTTTTTTTCACTTTGTTAATTCTTAATTCATTTTTGGGTCAAAAGACCAAGGTTTACGAAATTCTCTTTGTCATTGCCAAGTCAATGATATTGACAATGCCAGTTTACATCTCCATCAAGGTGGACTTGAATGGGATTGGATAACATTTGCATTCAAGTTTAAAGTACAGTGTATTTGTAGATGGCTCTTCATTCCAATTCTAAGTTTTTCAGATATCTTCATTTCGTTGTAATTCTTTTCATATGATGTTGTCAAAGGAACTGAATTATGATTGAATCTTTTGTTGAAAAGAGAAATCATGTAAATGCTAGTACGTTTGATACCTTAACAAACAATTGAAATTAAATAAGAAGCCATTTCTTTACGTTTTCAAGCACCATGTTATATTGTTGTTGCAAGTGATGCATACAGTTAAGACCAACAGATATATATTTCAAACCTTTTAATTTATAGTCATGATATTTGAATTGATTCTCTCAACACTGTCAACTCTAACTTAAACCAAAAAATTGAAAAATTTCAAGATTATTATAAAGTTATTATATTATCAACATTGTTGCTAAAACTAAGCAAACACAACAAATTAAAACACGACTATTCATGAACATTTTGGCAGAAACTTCGCTGCTTTGCAGCTCTTGTTTTTTAAATGAATTATATTATATCTAAAAGCTCTAAATAAAACCCACAAACATAGAAAATCCATTATTCATATAAAAAATGATTAAAGCACATAGAATAAATACATTTTATTAGTTTAATCATAAAGTGTTTCTTGAATCACACACAATTAAGAAAAATAGTTTCATAGGTATATAACATAGGCATCTTATTACCCTATTGTGAAGCAAGATGCATATATGCACTCAAACAAATCTATGTAAACATTTTTTATGTTTACCACCATTGGTTTACCTTTTTCCCTACACACTCAAGTGCACATCAAACATATCCACATAATGATAGCAAAAGCACATTATAATAAATAACCAATTCATGCATACCCTCACATAAGACACATTGTATCTCAAACATGATTATCTAATTATAATATAATCATGTTAATATAAAAGATGCATGATTAAACCATATTTAATTATCAATCAACTAATAACGTGCTAAACCATTGAAATTAAACAACTAACATAAAAACAATAAAACTGATTAAATCATAATAATTCAATTATAAAATAATAATATATCTCTCATACATAAACATGTAGGTATCCAATAGATACAAATAGATACAAAACTGTGTAGCAAGAATAGGTGAACAAATGCCTATAGGCCTTACATACAAATATTATTCTCTATATGGATTCGTTAAAACTTTATTTTGAATGCAGATTGGTCTTCCAAAACTTTGATTCTATTGAGTTAATCATTACGACAATTCTAAGAGTCCTTTGTCAAGTTATCATTTTTAGTTGAGTGACCATAAATCTCATACGTAGTCAAACTATTACCCACAGTGTATATGAAAGATATATTTTCCATATCATTCACAATTTGAAGAGACTCCAATGTTTCAACAACATCCTTCATAAGTGGCCTAGATTTACGTTTTCTATTAAGACATTGATAGGCCAAGTTTGCAACTTTCTGAGCTTCTTCTACAAAATATTCTTTCTCCAGTCTAGGATCAAGTATCTGCATCAACTTCCTTTTGTTGTTAAGAAGTGGATAAGCCCACTCAACCAAGTTGTGTTCTCTGCTAGGCCTTGTCTTATCAATAGACTGTCTACCAGTAAGCATTTCAAGTAATACTACACCAAAGCTGTACACGTCACTTTTGGTTGTCAAATGACCTGTTTAAAAAGAAAGTGAAGAAATCATTAGGTAGTAGAAGATAAATGATTCAAACTTTCATCAAAGTGGTGTCATGTACAAAACTAAATAAGTAGTTTGCAAAATTTAGTTGTCATGATAAGTGTAATAAAATAAACACATACTGTGGATAAGATATGTATAATATGCAACTTAATCTAAAATATTACTATCCTACAAGCATACCACTCGTGACATACTCAGGATCTGCATAACCGTATGTACCCTTGGGAAGAGTCAAAACATGAGTCTGGTCACCTTCTGGCCCAACTTTTGCAAGACCAAAGTCTGAAAGCTTTGCCATAAAATCCTTCATCAGAAACGTAGCAAAATAAGTAGGAGGTTCCATTGGCATATATTGGCTCCTAAGTTTAAGTGGTTCATAAATTTGTTTAATAGATGATTAAACATTAAAACATAGCGACTAGAGAAAACATTGCATGAGAAATTTTTTTTTTTTTAAGTTAAAGTGGTTTTGGAAATACTAACCTTATCGAGCAAAATATTTGATGTCTTAAAATCACGATAGATAATTGGCTTCTCAGCACAATGAAGAAAAGCTAACCCTTTGGCAGCCCCAAGTAAAATCTTCATTCTTCTTGACCAAGAAAGTGGAATAGACATCTCTGTAAGATCACCAAACAAACAATCGAAAAAGGAACATGTAACATTAACAAACTGGCCAACAACTAGGGTAATCTAAAGCTTAGGAATTCAGACTCGATTCATGACAATTAATGAGCACAATATATAGAATCGCAATAAAATTCTCGATTTGTTCTACAACTATATTCAGGATCACAAAACAGGATAGATTTCAGTATATCAACGAACAGCTTAACAAACTACGAACCACAAAAAGCATGGTTTTGCAGAGGTCAGAATGGCCCCACTTCCCTCTAATCTCAAGTAGTCTGACATCCAAAGAAATGGCATCAATACATGCTTTCAAATCCATCAATCCGTACTTTTTGATAATTCTATCATTTATATTATCAAAATTAAATGCATCAATACACACCCTTCCTTCGATAATTCTATCAGCAAAATCTCACAATCACTGAATAGTTTCTAACCCTAAGAATTGGTTTGTCGAGGGTTAAAATTGCTATTGACTGTATGACTATTGAAGTGGATGATATTTAAGTAGAGTGTTAAGCGATCCCATATAATTCATGATCTAATCTCATAAAATAACAATGTAAAAGCAGTAGATGAAATCAAGTAGTCTGACATCCAAAGAAATGGCATCTAAAACCATACTAAAATGTAAAAAGTATGTTTTCAAATCCATCAATCCATATCTTTTGATAATTCAACTAAAGAGGGTAAAAATTTATTCCAACTAGAACAAATAAGTACAAAGCAATGGCATTACACACCCCTGTCAATCATATCTTTTGATAATTCTATCATCTATATTATCAAAATTAAACGGATCAATACAAACCCTTCGATAATTCTATCAGCAAAATCTCACAATCACTGAATAAACTAGAGTTCAAGAATTTCCAGGTTTGCGGACGGTTTCAAGTTTCAACCCCAAGAATTGGTTCGGATTAAAGGAAATTACGAAAGAAGAAACAGGAAAGAAAAACTTACTTTGAAGCAGATGATTTTCAAGACATCCTTTAGCCATAAACTCATAAACCAGCAGTCTGTCTTTACCTTCACAGCAATAGCCAATAAGTTTCACCAAATGAGGATGACTCAACTGCCCCAGCATGATGACTTCTGTCTGCAACCAACCAAATATGTTTAAGATGAGAATTAAGCTCCCAAAACCACTTTAATTCAGAAGGGTTATAAGTTTACCAGCCATTCTTTGTGGCCCTGATGACCTTCTAGATCAAGGACCTTGACAGCAACAGGCTGGGCTTTAAGCCCTATTTTCATGTCCTCATCAATGAAACCCTTGTAAACTCTGCCAAACCCTCCTTTCCCCAATAAAAAATCCAATCTGAAATTTTTTGTAATTGTCTTAAGCTCATTCAACGTGAAAACATACACATTGGAAACAAAATTCTGTCTCAAGACTTCAACATCATTTCTGGCTGATAAGGGATTACTGCGTTCACTGCTGTCTATTGTAGCTTGCTTATCAATTGGAGCTGGTAGGGTTGATAACCAAGCACAAAAGCACATAAATTACACATTAAAAAACTTTATTTGGATCAATACACGCATTAAAAAGACATGATATAGAACAACATCCACAAATACCGTCATACAAAAACATGAAATAATCAATACCCGTATGCCCAAAACATAAACAGCAATTGGGAAACGATTCAAATTCAAGTATTTCTAAAATCATAAGATGCAAAACCAGAAAAACTAACTAATTAAGAATGGAAAAAAAACTCACATTGCTTGCTGACGTTATTAAAGGGGCATTGCTGATCTCCTGCCCAACAACGTTTAACTAAATTCTGTAAGAATTGCATTGTTTAGTTGAAAATGAGAGTGTTCTTTGCACAGTTCAGACAATTGATTCAGAAAAATACTTTATTTGAGATTGCAAAACTTAGAGCAATACAATTCTAATACAATCCAAATACCCAAGTACTTTCAGTTTCTTTAAAGGATCTATTTAAGAATGAGAATGTTCAGTCCAAATACCCAAGTACTTTCACAGCAGTTTCTTTAGAAAATCTATTCAAAGCTCTATACAAATACTTTAGCAATAATTTTTTTTAAAAAATCTATTTAATAATGAGAAGGTTGAAAAAACTGGAATGCTCATCATCAAAATAAAAATAAATGACCAAAATTCAACAATACAAAAAAACTAAAATAATCAGACTCAACCATAATTTAAACTTCTTTTACCCACTAAAAAAACATTGAAAACCTTCTATATTATTGCGTTAATGGATGGTCCTGACACGTTTGCGTAAAGGAATTTTTAGATGTTTAACTAAATTAAATATGAGTATGGGATAGAGAGACATTTTTTCATGACTGGTCATTTGTTTTACTCTTTGTCTTACTCTTTGTTTTCTTACATCATTTTCCAGCAGCCTAGAAATTGCCATACAGCTCATGATGTGGAAGGGCTGGAAAATGCCATACAGCTCATGATGTGGAAGGGATTGAAAATTAGAAATGACACTGGTTTATATAGGAATTATAGTGGTTATAGCTTCAAATTTTGGTAATTTTTTAATAGGAATTATAGTGGTTATAGCTTCAAATTTTGGTAATTTTTTAATGAAAAGATTATATATTAAAATAATGTGATAAAGCATATGCCGTTAAATCTTTTACAATAGGCTCTATCAGATCACATCCTCAAGTTAAATTGGAAAGTCATGATAAAAATTAAACATATGACAAAGCCATAGATTGAAAGAGTCTATGGCTCCACAAAGAAAACAATCCTCAAGTCACTAGAATAACATAAAGACTAAAACAAGAATTAAGCCACACTAGCATTGACACTGAGTATTTGGAAGAGGTTTAATATATGGCTCCACAAAGAAAACAATCCTCAAGTCACTAGAATAACATAAAGACTAAAACAAGAATTAAGCCACACTGGCATTGACACGAGTATTTGGAAGAGGTTTTTAAGAATGAGGGTTACCCCATCTACTAGACAAGTCAGTGCCACCATCCATAGGTTCCAACCCTCATTTCTTCTTCCTCAAGAGCCTCATACAGTTGATTATGTGCAGATTTCTACAGAGAGATAGAAAGTTGAGCTATCAGATTTTTCCTTGGTCATGAGAAGCCCAAACATGCTTCTAAGAGGGCATGGATGAGTGGTGTGGAGGTGGAGACCACCCTCCTTGTTTACCAAATGGCTAAGGAGAAAGAGGGGTCCAACCAAACTCCTATCTTCTAGGTAAAGTGGTGGCTCTTCGATGACTTTTCCTACAATGATGAGAGGACTCCAACTGACTATGTCTCCTATCCTAGCAAGTGGATTTGGTATGGGATGGTGAAGGTGACACCATGGCCATAGTGCAAGGGGCATTCCCCTGGTGCTCCAACAAAATCTAGAGGTGTTGAAGCTCTTGTGCGACCTTGTTAGTTTGAACTTGGATCTACATGAGCACATTAGAAATAACCTGTGATTTGGAGTGAATAGTAAATTTAGTATCCACAATACAAATAAGAAAGATAGCATAAGTTCTATCATTTCAAATGCAAAAAATAATATCCAAATTGAAAGCATACCATAACTAGTAAAACTCATTAGGAAATTTGGCCTCGTCTCCTAGAATGGCATTGTGCCAAGTGAACAATTTACACCATAAGGATTAGACGAAATCATGTATCTAGTGCCAAGCATCTAGGCATGATCGCAATACAAGAAAAGTTGGAGAAGGGTTTTAGACTTCCCACAAAAAATGACATCTTTGATTAGAGTTACCAAGATGAATAAATGAGTGCTAATTGGCAGGCCTAGTATAGCAAACACTAGGAAATTTGAGCAATTTTAGGCTCTAAAATAGCCTTCCAAATTGTCCAAAATCTTTGGGCACAAATGTAGCTAGGGGAATTAAGGGACCATCTATCACTCAACTTTTCAATCATGGGCAAGTGTGGCGAAATCCACATGTATCATTTCTTCAGAGTGTAGTTGTAGTAGGTAAATTGGCATATCATTTCTAATTCTTCGACCAAGGCCTAAGAGAATGCACAACAATTTTGTGCAAATGCTAGGGAGGGACAACATCAATTATATCCTAGTAGGTCAAAAGGTTGGCTTGGCATAAATTAAACTTAGCCTTTCCTTGGGGCAAATAAAACCATGCAAAGTCGTCTTTGGAGTAAATATCCTAGAGATGCTTAATTTCTCTCCTAAAAAATTGAGGGAATGGATCTAGAGAGTGGTTGCATGATGCATCTTGAAACAAGATGGTTGGAGACCACCAAATGGAATATTTATTGATAGATAAGCCATTGAAAAAATCATCCCTGTTCCATAATAGCCATGAATTGATAGACTCCCAAGCTTTCTATATACTTTTGGCAACAAAAGTGCCATTAATTTTGATGGGAACTAGATCAATCACAAGAGAATGAAATTTAAGACCATTTCAACAAGAACAAACCATAAGGCAAGCTAGAGGTAATGCAATTCCTCAACATAATTTTCCATGCTTCATTGTGCTCACAAGCTCTACTAATCCATTTAGCAAAAACAACAATACCATGTCTATTGATGTTAATAATATTGAGCTCTCTTGAATCCCTTGATAGGCAACAAATATCCCAAGCAACATGGTGGAAGCCTTTTTTACAATTTGAATTGGGCTTGGAGGAAATCTCACAGAAGCTTGTCAAGGTTACACTCATGTTCTGTCACTTTATATGTGCCTGCTACTGAAGGATTTGGTTATCTTCTAGCGAATGTTATTTCATAGAAATAGGTCAACGGAATTCCCCTTCATAGAAATTATTAGATTCAGGACAGACAACTGAGAGGGGGGGTGAATCAGTTGTCAAAAACTTTCTTTCCAATTACACACTTAAATTCTCTTAGTGATTTAGCAGCATATCAATAAATCAATCATTGAAACATAATGCATTAAATCAAGAGCAGAAACACATCAACACATAAGACACCAAGATTTTGACGTGGAAAACCCGGTTAAGGGAAAAACCACGGGGTGATTAACCCAAGATTGTATTCTCTGTTAGAAGAATAGAAAGAACAAAATGACACATGCCAATTAGGGCTCACTGCTCGAGCACACTGCTCACAAGAGGCTCACTGCCTACAAGAGACACATTGTCTACAAAGTGATAAGTATCACGTACAAGAACTGGAGAATAGCATCTTCACCATGCTTGAATCAATTCCATTTAAGCCCAATACTTCTACTCTGCCTTTCACTCTCCTCCTTGCTACCACACTGACATCTCCACAAGACACCCTTTGAAATGACTTTGTACCTCCTTATTTATACAAGACATCAACTTAGGAATAATCATCTAAGTCGGCAAACATCTACAAGAACATCTGCAAGATGTGTAACTCATCCGATCGACCAGTCTTAGGAAGAACACCATCATCCAGAAGTTATTCTTCAATTGCGAGATCCAACTCTAATGCAAACCACCAACATGAACTGGACATGATCTAAAGACTTCCATAAGATTGCATGAATCACCAAGAACATCCACACTTCATCGACTTACTGAAATCCTTCTCTCCTTCATCTGGAACCTTAAGAACATAATCTGTCATCATTGTCACAAAGGAATAGATGCTTTCGGACCTTCAAACCATGAACCAATCAAGTTAACACTTCACAAGGACTTCCTCAACACTCCCTCAAATCCGTAGAATAGGGTAATGCATTTATGGATTTCACCGGACCTATCTGTATCACTCTGTCACCTCTGAACACCTGCTAGAACCAATTTTACTTGAATGGCTACAACTTCTTCAGATCTTCATGCGGACCTCTGAAATCTTTACTGGACCACCTTAAGACACATATCTACAAACCCTTTAAACTGCATCCTCTGATCCTCATCTTATCTTGGACTTTTACCTTGTTGTCTTCACTGTTCTTCTCTATTCCTGATTAGGACTATTTTTTTCAATATCCTTAGCACTTAGCTCATCCAATCCTTTTCATCAATGCAACAGGAGTATGTTGACATCAATGACAGCATCGGTTAGGCCTATACTTGCAACAATCTCCCCCTTTGTCATTGATGGCAACATATGATGTGAAAAACTGTTTTGACCATCAAGACAAGAACTTTTCTTTACTGACACAACTCCCCCTATCACCAACAACCATTCACTTGTCTTCTCTTTCTTTACTGCTCCCCCTTTGATCAGCCACCACTTGTTTTTCACATGTCTTCTCTCCCCCTTTGACATCAATGGCAAAGGGCACATACTTGCAATTTCACCATTTCAGAATCATACTAGCTGCTCCCCCTGAGTAGCAGCTCTCCATCATCAATCTAGATCACAAGATATGACTATGATATCCACCGGACTGATGCACATCAGTGCACCTTAGTTGATCACTGAAGGGGCAATAACCCCTAACTTCTCCCTGAGATACTCAAAAGAATCTTTAGGTAGAGGTTTAGTAAAGATGTCTGCAATCTGATCCTTGGAAGGCACAAACTCTAATCTGACTTCATTCTTGTTCACTTGCTCTCTCAGAAAGTGAAACTTGATAGATATATACTTCTTTGAATGCAACACCGGATTCTTAGATATATTTATTGCACTTAAATTATCATAGAAGATTGTGATAGGTTCCTCATATTCCACTCTGATGTCTCTTAGCATTTGCTTCATCCACAAAACTTGAGTGCAACTACCTGCTGCTACAATATATTCTGCTGCTGCAATATATTCTGCTTCTGCAGTGGACAGAGATATTGCCTCTTGTTTCTTGCTCAACCAAGAAACCAATATCTTCCCCAAAAAGAATGCTCCACCATTGGTACTCTTCCGGTCATCCACATCTCCTGCCCAATCCACATCTGTATATGCATGAAGAGAGAAATGATGATCTCTGGGATACCACAATCCATACTCAACTGTTCCTTTTAGATATCTAAAAATCCTCTTGATTGCCATGACATGAGATTCTCTAGGATCAGCTTGAAATCTAGCAACAAGACCCACAGCATTCATAATGTCAGGTCTAGTTTGAGTGAGATACAACAATCCTCCAATCATTGATCTGTACTTTTTCTGATCAGCATTAGGAGAGTCATCATCTTTGCCCAATTTACATCCGGTTGCCATGGGAGTATTCATTGGTTTTGAGTCTTCCATCCCAAATTTCTTCAACAATTCTTTCACATATTTGGTCTGAGAAATGAATATTCCTTTCTTTGTTTGAGTGATTTGTAGACCCAAGAAGAAATTCATTTCCCCAAGCATGGACATCTCAAATTCACTTTTCATTTGATTTGCAAAAGTTTTACACATACTATCTCTTCCTCCAAAAATGATATCATCAACAAACACTTCAACAATCAAGATGTTTTCATGATCAATTTTGAAATACAAATTACTGTCAACATTACCTTTGTTGAAACCAATCTTCAAAAGATGCTTATCCAATCTTTCATACCAGGCTTTTGGGGCTTGCTTTAGTCCATACAGAGCTTTCTTCAACTTGCAGACCATATCACCATGATCAGACAATTGAAATCCATCCGGTTGCTTAATGTATACTTCTTCTTCCAAGTCACCATTCAGGAAGGTAGACTTGACATCCATCTGATATACTTTGAAGTCCTTGAAGGCAGCAAAAGCAAGAAATAATCTGATTGCTTCAATTCTTGCCACTGGAGCAAAAGTTTCTTCAAAATCAACTCCTTCTATTTGAGAGTAACCCTTGCAGACCAATCTAACTTTATTTCTGACTACTTCACCAACTTCATTCAGTTTGTTCCGGAAGACCCATTTTGTTCCAATCACATTCTTGTTTCTAGTTCTGGGAACAAGATCCCAAGTGTGATTTTTCTCAATTTGCATCAACTCTTCCTCCATTGCTTTAGTCCAGCTTTCATCATTGCAAGCTTCATTTACTGTCTTAGGTTCAATCTTTGAAATCAAACAATACTCATCTAAATCTTGAGCAATTCTCCTTCTTGTTTGTACACCTTTACTTTTATTACCTATGATCTGATCTTCTGAGTGGTTTAGTCTTACATACCTAGGAACTTTGAGAGTTTCTTGCACTTCTGATTCTTGATCAGGCTCATTGAAACTCATCTCTTCTTCTTGATTTACCGGATCAGTTTAAATCTGAATTGTAGAAGAGGCTTGGGCTCCTTGAATCAGAACACCATTCTGATCATCTTCTCATATTCATAAAACCTTGAGGGTTTTTCAATTCCTTCATCAACCTTCACATTTGTACTTTCTATGATATTTCTCAGTCTCTTGTTATAACACCAGTATGCTTTGCTTTGAGTAGAGTAACCCAAGAATATTCCTTCATCACTTCTAGCATCAAACTTGCCTAGATCTTCATCTCTTTTGATGTAACATTTGCTACCAAAGACTCTGAAATACCTTACAGTAGGAGTGATGCCAAACCAAAGTTCATAAGGAGTCTTACCAGTATTGCTTCTAATTTGAACTTGATTGAGAGTATAGACTGCAGTGCTGACAGCTTCTCTCCAATAGATCTGAGGAACATTTGCTTCCATTATCATTGTCCTAGATGCTTCCTGGATGGTCCGGTTCTTTCTCTCCACTACTCCATTCTATTGTGGAGTCCTAGGAGCAGACAACTGTCTCTTTATTCCATGTTTCTCACAGAATTCTATGAACTCACCGGATGTGAATTCTCCACCTCTATCAAACCTCGGACACCTTAATTTTAATCCGGTTTCATTCTCTACCATAGCCTTGAATATTTTGAATTTTTCAAAAGCTTCTGATTTCTCTTTCAGAAAAGTTACCCACATCATCCGGGAGTAGTCATCAATTAGTAACATGAAGTATCTATCACCTTGCACACTCCTGATTCTTGCCAGACCACATAGATCAGTATGAACTAAATCCAATATTCCGGTAGAAGATTGTTCTTTGCTTTTAAATGAGACTCTGCTTTGTTTTCCCAACTGACATTCTTTGCACAAACTATTTGTAGGTTTCACCAGTTTTGGAAGATCTCTTATAGCCTGAGTGTTGCTTATCTTGATGATATTATCAAAATTTACATGACACATCCTCCTATGCCATAACCAACTCTGATCAATTTGCACAAATAGACAACTTTTACTGGTACCAACTAAATGGAAGATATTACCTTTTGTCTGAGTACCGGATGCAATCTTTGTTCCAGAACTTTCAAAGATCTTGCATTTTCCATTCTTGAATTGGAGATCATAGCCTTTGTCCACCAACTGTCCAACACTGAGTAGATTGTGCTTCAATCCTTCAACATACAATACATTACCGGTTTTTTTCTTTCCATCAAAAGAAATAGTTCCTCTACCTCTGATTCTGCCAGCAAAATTATCACCAAACTTTACCACTCCTCCTTCATACCTTTCCATATCTAAGAACTTATTTTTGTCACCTGTCATATGGTGAGAGCATCCACTATCAATGACCTAATCATCCTTTTCTTCAACTTGGGCAGCCAGAGCTCTTTCTACAACTTTATGATTAACAGATTCAGAGGGCATTGGATCTTCTTCCTTGATGGCAATAAACACCTAGTCATTTCTGGATTTGTTTCCTGTCTCTAATTCATCATCTGTTACTCCTTCATTATCATCCTCTTCATGAACATAGTAACAATTCTTTTGGAACCTTGATCTGTTAGGATTTGGCCTAGAAAATCTTTCCAGACACTTTGAAGCAAAATGACCAATCTTGTTGCAGTTGAAACACTTAAAAGGCAATTTCCCTTCATACTTACCGGATCCTCTTGGCAATCTTTTTGCAATAAGGGCTTCAAGCTAATCAGTTTCTGCTTCTTCTTCTTCCAGGTCTTTTCTTGCTTTTTCATACCATAATAGTTTCCTTGAAGAGTTCTCTCCTAGATCAAACCTTTGTTTACCTTTTACAGAGGCACTGGCTTTGAATGCAGATTCAGCCATGGGAGGGGCATCTCCAAACTCGGTCATTTCAAATGCAACCAATTTACCAGCCAGTTGATCTCTTGTGACAGTTGTATGGGCTCTGAATTTTTCAATGGCAGCAACCTTGATTTTATAAGAAGCAGGAAGGGATCTGAGAATTTTGCCAACAATTTCATCTTCATCCAAGATTCCACCAGCACATCTAATTCCACAAACAAGCTCATTTACTCTTGGCATAAAAGTAGTGATATTTTCATCTTCTCTCATCTTCAGATTTTCAAATTTTCTTTTTAGACTATGTAGCCTTGCACATTTAACATACTTGTCTCCTTCATGCAGAAGTTCCAGTTTTTCCCAAATCTCAAAAGCAGTTGGTAGGTCAACAACATTTGAAAGCTCTGAATCAAATAATGCACTTAGAAGAGCTTCTATAGTCCGCAGATTGTTTTCAGCATCTGTGATTTCACTTTGGGATTTCGGGCCACCCTGTGGAGGAGTATACTTTGTTGAAGCCATGTTCCAGTACTGCATTCCCATACATTGCAAGTGACATTTCATGCGGCTTTTTCAGAGATTAAAATTGGTTCCTTCAAACTTTAGACTATCTTTCTTGTAGGACGACATCCTGGATCTCCTCAAGCGGTTAAGCTCTTTTAGAGGAACTTAGCTCTGATACCAATTGTTAGATTTAGGACAAACAACTGAGAGGGGGGGTGAATCAGTTGTCAAAAACTTTCTTTCCAATTACACACTTAAATTCTCTTAGTGATTTAGTAGCATATCAATAAATCAATCATTGAAACATAATGCATTAAATCAAGAGCAGAAACACATCAACACATAAGACACCAAGATTTTGACGTGGAAAACCCGGTTAAGGGAAAAACCATGGGGTGATTAACCCAAGATTGTATTCTTTTTTAGAAGAATAGAAAGAATAAAATGGCACATGCCAATTAGGGCTCACTGCCCGAGCACACTGCTCACAAGAGGCTCATTACCTACAAGAGACACACTGTCTACAAAGTGATAAGTATCACATACATGAACTGGAGAATAGCATCTTCACCATGCTTGAATTAGTTCCATTTAAGCCCAATACTTCTACTCTGCCTTTCACTCTCCTCCTTGCTACCACACTCACATCTCCACAAGACACCCTTTGAAATGACTTTGCAACTCCTTATTTATACAAGACATCGACTTAGGAATAATCATCTAAGTTGGCAAACATCTACAAGAACATCCGCAAGACGTGTAACTCATCCGGTCGGCCAGTCTCAGGAAGAACACTATCATCTAGAAGTTATTCTTCAATTGCGAGCTCCAACTCCAATGCGGACCACCAACACGAACTGGACATGATCCAAAGACTTCCACAAGATTGTCTGAATCACCAAGAACATCCACACTTCATCGGCTTACTGAAATCCTTCTCTCCTTCATCTGGAACCTTAAGAACACAATCTGTCATCACTGTCACAAAGGAATAGATTCTTGTGGACCTTCAAACCATGAACCAATTGAACTATTAAATAATGTTAGGTCTAAAGAAAGATAGCATAAGCTCTATCATTTCAAATGCAAAAAATAATATACAAATTGAAAGCATGCCATAACTAGTAAAACTCATTAGGAAATTTGGCCTTGTCTCCTAGAATGGCATTCTGCCAAGTGAACAATTTACACCATAAGGGTTAGAAGAAATCATGTATCTAGTGCCAAGCATCTAGGCATGATCGCAATACAAGAAAAGTTGGAGAAGGGTTTTAGACTTCCCAGAAAAAATGACGTCTTTGATTAGAGTTACCAAGATGAATAAATGAGTGCTAATTGGCAGGCCTAGTATAGCAAACACTAGGAAATTTGAGCAATTTTAGGCTCTAAAATAGCCTTCCAAATTGTCCAAAATCTTTGGGCACAAATGTAGCTAGGGGAATTAAGGGACCATCTATCACTCAACTTTTGAATCATGAGCAAGTGTGGCAAAATCCACATGTATCATTTCTTCAGAGTGTAGTTGTAGTAGGTAAATTGGCATATCATTTCTAATTCTTTGATCAAGGCCTAAGAGAATGCACAACAATTTTGTGCAAATGCTAGGGAGGGACAACATCAATTATATCCTAGTAGGTCAAAAGGTTGGCTTGGCATAAATTAAACTTAGCCTTTCCTTGGGGGAAATAAAACCATGCAAAGTTGGCTTTGGAGTAAATATCCTAGAGATGCTTAATTTCTCTCCTAAAAAATTGAGGAATAGATCTAGAGAGTGGTTGCATGATGCATCTTGAAACAAGATGGTTGGAGACCACCAAATGGAATATTTATTGATAGATAAGCCATTGAAAAAATCATCCCCATTCCATAATAGCCATGAATTGATAGACTCCCAAGCTTTCTATATACTTTTGGCAACAAAAGTGCCATTAATTTTGATGGGAACTAAATCAATCACAAGAGAATGAAATTTAAGACCATTTCAACAAGAACAAACCATAAGGCAAGCTAGAGGTAATGTAATTCCTCAACATAATTTTCCATGCTTCATTGTGCTCACAAGCTCTACTAATCCATTTAGCAAAAACAACAATACCATGTCTATTGATGTTAATAATATTGAGCTCTCTTGAATCCCTTGATAGGAAACAAATATCCCAAGCAACATGGTGGAAGCCTTTGTTACAATTTGAATTGGGCTTGGAGGAAAGCTCACAGAAGCTTGTTAAGGTTACACTCATGTTCCGTCACTTTATATGTGCCTACTACTGAAGGATTTGGCTATCTTCTAGCGAATGCTATTTCATAGAAATAGGTCAAAGGAATTCCCCTTCATAGAAATGACTCCCAACAACTAGTTAGTGGTCACTTTATGATGACTCCTTTATGCTCATTAAAGAGGAGGACAATGTTTGTCAATCTTTCAAATGTCTTGACTTTTTTTTCTAGGTGTCTATCTCTAGCACCCAATGTAATAAGATACAATTCTATGGGTAATCCTTTTCCCAACCCCTAGACTAGTTTCATGTGTTTGGATGGAAATTCATTGATGATAGGGAGATTTTTAAGTTTCTTGCAATCCCTATTGACTTCCAAGACCTACCAATCCAAGCTTTGGTAGAATGTCATTTATAGAGCTGAAAAAACTATTGAAATACACAGGACAACTGAGAGGGGGGGTGAATCAGTTGTCACAAAAACTTAACTTCATAAACCATCAACTACTTAATTACTGATAATCAGATTTAACCATGAAAGCATGAAACCATAGACTTAATCACAATCACACATTCAACACAGTAGACACGAGATTTTTACATGGAAAACCCTAAAAGGGAAAAACCATGGTGGGTGTTAGCCCACAGAAAATATATGAGTTATAACAATACCAAAAAATAGAGGCTCACTACCCAAATTGCTCACTGCAAAGAACGACTCACTGCCAAAGGGTGGCTCACTACCAAAGGGTGGCTTGCTGCTAAGGGGTGGCTCACTGCCAAATATGGTGAATTGATTAAATAGCATCTACTCCATGCCTGGGTTTAGTTCCATTGAAGCACAATATAACTTCTCTGCTCTGCTCTTTCACACATTCGCACTTATCTCTTCATATTCACTCACTCATACATTTTTCACAATTACATTACAAGTCTTTATACAAGTCATCAACCTTGGAATGTACATCAAGGTCAGCAATACATTCATCAACCGTTCGAACAATCTCCAAGGTTAGCATTACAAAAACATACATAGAAATAGGTCTTAACCTAATACAGAAATTAGCTAAGGGAAAGATGTAAAGATGTATACCGATTGCGCCATGCCTTAGCTAAGACTCAAACATAATTCTTCATGCCACGACATGCTTCCACAAACTTCAAGGAATCTCTGCAATTAGGGAAATCAACCAAGTCGGCCAAGACTGGTGAGAATACTAGGTCTACTAAGAACATTCTTCATCCACGATCCAATTTTCTCTTTGCAGACCAATCCAAAGGTAGGAACCCGATCAGAAGACATCCACAAGCACATTGTAATCACCAGGAACAACTGCACGATCTCTAACCACTCTATCAAGAAGATTCTTCAAACCGGAGCACAAGAACAACATTGTCAACCACTGTCATAAGGAAATGAGAGCTTGTGGACCGCCAAATCATGAACCATTGTAGTTGAAAGCACTTATCATCATTCCAGACTTAAATCTAGAACCACAGACCAAAATATTTCAATGTGGAGGAATGCGGAGCATAACACTTTCTCCCTGTCACCACCAAACATACAGGAAAAGTAGTTTTCACTTTGGTGAACATAACTCACTCAAATCTTCATACCGGAGGCTCAAACTTGGAATTAATAACATCTTCAGATAGACTTCTAAATAACTTCCAATTTGTAGACAAAGATATTCATCCTACATGAAATGTGGAGCAATCTTCTGGACTATTCTTCAGTATGCAATACATTGTTTCCACTGCAACTCACTATTTCTACCGGAGGAGCTAATTTTCTCAATATCCTCAACATCAAGATCACTTTCATAAGTAAATCAAAGCATCTCACTTATTACAAGCAAGCAACATAATAAGAGTACAGTTGACACCAATGACAACGCAGATATGTTGACATCAATGACAACACCAATTAAGCACATACTTGCAACAAAAACGTGCTTACTAGATAATCAAGTTACTTTTGCTAGGATGTAAATTCTATATCTACTCTAAAATTTTATTGGCATCTCATGTTTACTACTCATTGTAGGTAAATTTCATGGATAATATCCATAACTTGTAAGTTATGGTTTTGTATGAAGACCATTTGTTCATTTAAATTCTAAGTTTAATATTATATTTGTTTTTTGAATTGATAGTTTATTGTAATTTTTAAAATAATTGTTTTCATCTAACTAAATTTGCATTTGTTCTCCTCAGAAACTATGCGAGGGGAGAAATATTAAACCTGTTATAAAGGTTGGGAATTTTTTAAGAATTTTTTCTAACTTTTGCCTTTTTTGATTGGGCACATATTTTACCCCTTTTTTTAATTCTCGGTAGTAGGCAAGGTTTTCCTGTGATGTTCTACATGGGTTTTGATGTGTCCTACTAGGGTTTTTGGAAGGGCATGTGTTTCTTCAATGGTTTGTTGCACGACAGGTGTGGATACACCTGTTTGTTCCTAGGGGTTGTCTACAAAAGTGTTCGCAGCCTCCTAGATGGTATGCTTTGCAAAATGTGACAGGAAAATATTTATTGGTAGCATGGATGGACAGCAATGTTTTCCCTAATTGTTTCTATTGGGTGAAGGCAATCTGGTGAGTTTTCTTCATGGAGACTTCGAGGAAATTCCCAACTCATGGGAAAAATGTGGAGGACGAAAGCCACCTGCACTTTGCTAATTCAAGACAACCATTTTTTCTTGATGATTTGTTTTTAAAGTTTCCAACTGGATTTTGAAGGTTGGGCGACAATTGAGAATTTCCTAATCATTTCGGGTGGGTAACTTGCGCATGATGATTTCTTTAAGGCATCCACGATGGATGCTATAACACCTCCCCCCTTTCTGTAATCCATACTCCAATCCTTTCTCAGTATTAGAATTTCTGTTAGTAGAGTTAAATGGCAAATTTTTGAGATTTCCTCCCAATTATGGTGAAGAAATTAGGGACAAACGATTTAATGGCAGAGCTGTGTAATGGGTTTGTCTACTTGTGGATCCCCAGTTGGGTTTGATTCACAGAGAGCCTAAGGAAAAATTTAGCTATTTTAGGGGTGGAATCTTTGACGGATTTAGAAATACAAGTGATGGTGCAGGACAAAGATTTGGACAGCAACAGAGCTCTCAATGAGCACAAATTTTACATTCTGATGGTTCGCCTCAGCCCTTATTTCATGGCAGAGGCCCAAAATTGGCTGCACCTAAGAATTGGAAGATATGATGAAACATTTGTAAACATTAAAAATTAAAATTAGATCTATGTTTATTCCCATGTATCTTTAGTTTGGTGTGTTTAATACAAAAAAATATACACAGTTGAATCCAGAAACAATCTCATTTTGTGTTTAATGTATCCTTATGTGAAATGTGCCCAGCATCAAGGCAAAGACTATTAGTCCCTGCCTTAGCAGGAGACTCTTGTTTTCACCCAATTAAAATTGTATTTATTTGTGTGGGGTATTATGAAATATTAAACCCAATGCTCAAGTTTAGTTTTTTTATGGGTTTTGTTGCTGACTTGTGCCCTTATCTGATTGGAGATGTATTTTAGGTCATGTTTTTTATTATTGCAGAGAACGAGTAATTAGGAATTTTTTTGGGGTTGCAGGCATTTTCCTATGCTGACTATTTTTTTGGGGCTTTTTTATTTGTAGGGAGTAGAGGACAGAGGATATGAGTATTACCAATGGTTGAAGAGGAAAGGCTAATTGGATCAAAGTGTGGGGAGGGAGGAAGAAGCCAAAGTTCAATTGGAAGCTCCATCAACATCCCTTGATTCCAATTAGCAGCACAGGGATTCAAAAGTCATGCACTTGGGAGGGCCTTTGATAGTTTATATGGTTTCAGACATGGAGGTTGACATGGATATGGAAGGTAGAGCAATTTGTTTTTGGTTTATAGGATTAGTTTTCATCATACAGTTTTGAATATAGTTATGAATCTAGGCTTGACTTGTTTGGTTTACCCACATTTTCATAGGTTCTTTCATTATCTTCTATGTTTGGTTGTGAGAGCCTTCTTAACATTTCTAAAGTTTTTTTTTGTAACCGGTGCATTTAACTCCTATTATCTTACTTTGGTAATTGGGATGGTTACTTATATGCAACTATTTTTTAAGTAATAACATGAACAATCATATCTTATTTATTGTGGGTTATTTTTTCACTTAGTATTTGGGTGAAGTTCTTATTTTTTAATCTCTTGAACTTTGTGGGGAAGCCATGCAAATGATATTTTAGTCTTTAAATGATCAATATGAATGGCTCCAAATAAAGCTTCAAACTATTGTATACTCAAACAGTTGTCCATTGCTTTGAATGAATGAGGAGATTTTATGGGGATTTCATTCCCAGCCTGTGGCAATATTAGGGTTCATTTCATCTGAGAAATATTTTTTCCTAATTGATATATTTCTTTTCATGTTGAAGTGGGTGAGGTTATGCCAAACATTATACGAGGGGCAACAAAAATACTCTTTGCAACACTCATACAATTTGAAAAAGTGTTGCAGAGACACCATTTGCTATGGCGTACACAATGTTGTGCTTGATTGTCCCTTTCTTCTTTGTTAAGGATGTCTGGAGAGTTTACAAGCTCTAGTCTTGCCTTGGACAATGTTCAAGGCCATTTTGACTTACTTAAATGGGCAAATCTTGTTGAGTATGCAACTCTTAAGGCCTTGAATGTTAGGTGCAATGGGCTGAAATGTTTGATCATCCACTTGTAGTGGAGGATGCTTTTGATGGATGGCCTGAAGTTCATTGTCACTGGTTGTCATGATGGACATCAACTCTGCTATGTTGTTGTGATTATTTGTTCATACTTATTGTTGTGAGAGGGATGTTTTTGATGGGTTGTGTGGAGTACATTGCCATTGCCTAAATCATTTTAGGCATTGGTGCCATGTAGTAATTCAACATGCCCATATATAATCAGTTAGGACTATTAGGACTACTTGAGGGATTAATATGGGCAGAATGGGAAGCAATTGAATACCTAGTCTGCATTCTCTCCATTCAGCAGGAGCAAACCACAGCCCACTGTTCCTCTTATTTGCCCACAAGATACTCATCAAATGGTTCTCCTGCACAAATTTAGACTCGTAAACAGTGCTATTCAAAGGAACATGCCACCAAGCCTTGGCAGACCTCATCTCCAATGCAGCCAAGGTAGACCCAATCCCAATCAAATCTGTGTCTCCGTAAACCAAATCTAACAATGTTGTAGAATAGTATGCATTCAAGGCCTCACTGGTGCTCTCCTAGTTTCTCTCATCTACAAATTCTGTGAGCCCACCTGCCCAAGAATGCAGCTTCCACAGTTCAAAATTCCTCAGACGAGGGTACACCATCCCTTCCCCAGGATTCAGTCATGAAATCCTTTACAATGGAATACGCCTGGGGTTTGAACCTCCTAGCCCAATTGTGATCAAGCTTGGTAAGTAGTGCAATTGCATAGAAAAAGTACCCAAAATGGTAGTGATGATCATTATGCACGCCTAACTCAAAATTAGTACCCAAATCTTGAGCATCGTTTCTGCTGATCAGCCCACCCAACTGTTAATTTTTGTGTAGCTTGGACAGGTGTTCTAGTCTCGGGTGGAGATTACGAGGCTGGAAACACAGCTGGAATAATTATCTCCATACCTAGATAATTGATTTCTCGAGAGACTTCTAGATATTAGGGTTTAGAGTCTAATTAATCCTAGCCATTGATTAAAATTAAATCATGGCCATTGGTTTCCAATGAGGGGATTATAAAAGAGGATCAATAGGCATTTGGAAAACACAGATCCGAGAAGTATTTGCAGCGATAGCAAATAAATAAATTTGCGGTGATAGCAAATTGATTTGCAGTGAAAGCAAAGGGCGCAGTGATAGCGTTGGAGAGCAGTGGAATTGCCGGAGAAGGAAAATATTCCCGGAGCAATTTCAGCAGGAACAATTGAGGGAAGGGAATTTACAGGAAAGAAATTTCCAGAGCTCTGCCAGTAAGAGGCAAGCAATTTTGTATCTCTTGATTTTCTACAGTTGAATAAAATTCATATCTGTTGACTGGTTTTCCCTTCGGGGTTTTTCCAGGGACAATTTGTCCAAAACATTGTGTTGATTTTATTTTTCTATTTCCGTGATTTTTCCGTGAAATTGCAGTTGTATTATTATTTAATATTTGCTGTAAATTAATTAATTTTTCGGCAGCCAAATAATCTTATAAGATAGGAAATTAATAATCAGTAGCTGCAATAGATTTTTCACATGGTATCAGAGCAGATCTGAGTGCAGAACAAGCACAGGGAGAAAGGAAAAATAATCTAGGGTTTATAAAACCCAGTTTGACCTCTTCAAATTATTATTTTCTTTTGAGATGGCCTCAACAGGTTTAAGAGATCAGGACAGATTGGATGGAGCCTCAAATTTTGGTGTCTGGAAAGCCAGAATTTCTTTATTGCTGGAAGAGAATGGTATCAAGGATTATGTGACCACTGTTGTACCTGTACCTACAGACGCAACACAGCTCGTAGCATATAAGAAGGAAGATGCCAAGGCAAGGAGGCTGATTCTTGACGGTGTTAAGGATCATATTGTTCCGCATATTGTAGAGTTAGATACAACAAAGATGATGTGGGATGCCATTATGAATCTGTACCAGAATGCTACCCTTAACCGAAAGCTGATTCTCAGAGAAAAGTTAAGGAATACCTGGATGAATAAGGGAGAAGACGTCACAAGTTACCTCACTAGACTTAGACTTGTCAAGGATGAATTGGCAGCTGTTGGAGATAAACCAAAGGATGATGAGCTAGTACGAATAGCCCTGAATGGGTTTACTAAGCAGTGGGATGTCTTTGTTCAAGTTATTAATGGACGAGACACCTTACCGAGTTGGGATCGACTATGGAGTGACTTCACTCAGGAGGAGCTTAGACTAAGTCTTGTCAATGGAACCAGCAATAATAGTCAGAAAAGTGAGGTGGAACAGGAAAACGTTGCCCTAGCAGGAAAAGGGAAAGTGAAGAAGGGGTCTGGCAAAGGATCAAATTCAAAAAGTGAGAAGAAGAAGGACTTATCTAAGATCAAATGCTATGGCTGTCACGAGTTCGGCCACTATGTCAGCGATTACCCACAAAGGAAGAAAAATGAAAAGAAGGGCAAGAAGCAGACGGCAGCTTCAGCAAGTGTAGATGAGCTTTCTAGTAGAATGGAGGATGAGTTTGCACTCATAGCTTGCTTGACTAGCTCAACCTCACAGGGTGTTTGGTATATAGACAGTGGGGCATCATTTCATATGACAGGAGTTAGGGAGTACTTCTCCAGATACAAGGAGGAGGACATCAGATTCCAGATTCAGATGGGGAACAAGTCCAAGTGCAATCCAGTTGGGAGAGGGACTGTTCTATTTCAGAGGGAGAATGGCAAGCCTATTTCCATTCATGATGTGTTGTATGTGCCAGGCTTGGGCATGAATCTAATTTCTGTATCTGTCCTTCAGGATAAAGGCTACAATGTACTCTTTAGAGGGGCGCATGTTTTAATCAAGCATAAGGATTGGAAATCACCCATAGCTATTGGAGTTAGGAGCGGCCGACTTTATAGGTTGCAATTTGATACTCCTAAGGCACTAGTGAGCAGTAGTAATCCTAGAGATCAAGGAGAGCTATGGCATAGAAGGATGGGCCATATACATCATGGAGCACTTAAATTGCTTCGTGAGACAGTGACAGGTGTTCCAGACGTGAGCACAGAGCATGATGATGTATGTAAGGGATGTGTATTGGGGAAGTTTGTGAAAGCAGCTTTTCCAAGGAGTGACACCAGATCCAAGGGGGTTCTTGATCTAGTACATTCAGATATATGTGGACCTATGTCAACGAAGTCTCTCAGAGGATATGAGTACTTTGTTACTTTTATTGATGATTTCTCCAGGAAGACCTGGATATACTTCTTGAAGACCAAGGATGAGGTCTTCAGTCACTTCCAGGAGTTCAAAGCTCTTGTGGAGAATTCAACAGGCAGGAAGGTAAAGGTTCTTCGGTCAGACAATGGAGGCGAGTACAAAGGGAAAGAGTTCTAGGAGTTCTGTACCAGGGAAGGAATCAAGAGAGAGTGGACCGTTCCTTACAACCCACAGTAGAATGGGGTTGCTGAGAGGAAGAATCGTTCTATATCGGAGGCAGCAAGGGCTATGTTGTATGACCAAGATATGCCACGATACTTATGGGCAGAGGCATGCAGTACAACAGTATACATACAGAACAGGGTTCCACATAAGGTATTGGGCAAGATGACACCAGAGGAGGCATTCTCAGGGAAGAAGCCAGATGTTAGTCACTTCAGGATATTTGGGAGTTTGGCATTTTGTCACATTCCAGGGGCTACACGTTCCAAGTTAGATCAGACTGCAGAGAGAGGGTACTTTGTGGGGTACAGCGAGACCTCAAAGGCATATCGGATATTTATTCCAGGGACCAAGAGGATTACAGTCAGGCATGATGTCAAATTCATGGAGGACAAGGCATATAGGAGGTCCAGAGATTTGCCAGTAGATGATCAGAATGAGCAACCAACAGAAGCTCCAAGGATTGTTCAACCAGAACAGGGGCAGCGAAGCACGAGTACAGTTACTAGTACAAGCACAGGCTCAGGTGCTGAGAGTTCGCAGAGTATGGAGCAACAGATACAGCAAATCCAAGAGATGCATCAAGAAGATATGGAGTTTGATATTTCATCCTCTATAGTTGACAGGAGGAACCGTGAGGTTCAACAGACACATAAGGATACTCAGGAGTTTGTGGGAGCTCCTAGGACGAGTAATAGACAGCGGAAACAACCAGCTAGGTATAATGACTATGTGGCATTGGTTAGTCAGTTGGTAGATAGTGAGCCTTCTAGCTATCAAGAGGCTGCACAGCAACAGGCGTGGCAAGATGTGATGGTTGAGGAATATACCTCAATAATGCAGAATGATGTGTGGGAGGTTGTGCCTAGACCAACAGATAGGGCAGTGGTTGGATCATGTTGGATCTATAAGATTAAGCAGGTGCAGATGGTAGCATCGAAAAATACAAGGCAAGGTTCGTGGCCAAGGGGTTCTCTCAAAAGGAGGGAATAGACTATGAGGAGACATTCGCTCCAGTGGCCAGGTATACTTCTATACGAGCCGTAATCTCATTTGCAGTGCATATGGGATGGCAGATCCATCAAATGGATGTCAAGATGGCATTTCTTAATGGTGAATTGTTAGAAGAGGTATACATAGAACAACCAGAGGGCTTTGTAGCACACAGCAGCGAAACCCACGTGTGCAGATTGAAGAAAGCTTTGTATGGACTCAAGCAGGCTCCCAGGGCGTGGTATGAGCGCATTGATAGATACTTGCAGGGAATAGGCTTTGTGAAGAGTGAGGCGGATGCTAACCTCTACTACTTGGTGGTTGGGGGTGAAATTCTCATTCTTGTTCTATATGTGGATGACTTGTTTTTAACAGGTTCACTGGGGCTTATAGAGGAGTGCAAGAGGGACCTTGCAGCAGAGTTCGAGATGAAGGATTTGGGGCTTATGCACTACTTTATAGGCATGGAAGTGTGGTAGACAGATGGAGAGATTTTCCTTGGACAAGGGAAATACTGCATTGAAATCTTGAAGAGGTTTGAGATGCAAGATTGTAGAGCCATGTCTACACCTATGATCACGAATTGGAAGAAGATAGACACATCCAAGGAAAAGGATGTAGACCCCACCTTATACAGAATGTTGATTGGATCTCTCATGTATTTGGTCAACACTAGGCCAGATATATCCTTTGCAGTAAACTCTCTTAGTCAGTTCATGGTTGAGCCGAAGAGAGTGCATTGGATAGCGGCAAAGCATGTGTTGCGGTATTTGCGTGGTACAATCGAGTATGGGATCAGATATGCTCGAGGTGATGGTATCAAGTTGATAGGCTATACTGATGCAGATTGGGCAGGTAGTGCGGTGGACAGGAAAAGCACTTCAGGGTGCTGCTTTAGTTTGGGATCAGGAGTTGTCTCTTGGTACAGCAGGAAGCAAAAGTCCGTGGCTCTGAGTTCTGCAGAAGCAGAATACATAGCAGCTAGCATGGCAACGTGTGAGGCTATATGGCTTTGGAAGTTGCTAGTAGCCTTGTTTGGTCAGAGGGTTGAGACTACAGTGATACACTGTGATAATCAGAGTTGCATCAGATTATCTGAGAATCCAGTGTTTCATGATAGGTCTAAACATATAGACATCAGATATCATTTCATTAGGGATTGTGTACAGTGGAGGGTTGTTCAGCTACAGTATATACCTACAGATCAGCAGGTAGCAGACATTTTGACAAAGGCATTGGGGAAGGCAAAATTCATCTTCTTCAGAGGTAAGTTGGGTGTTATGCAGAACACCTTCCTCGCTAAGAGGGAGTGTTAATTTTTGTGTAGCTTGGACAGGTGTTCTAGTCTCGAGTGGAGATTACGAGGCTGGAAACACAGCTGGAATAATTATCTCCATACCTAGATAATTGATTTCTCGAGAGACTTCTAGATATTAGGGTTTAGAGTCTAATTAATCCTAGCCATTGATTAAAATTAAATCATGGCCATTGGTTTCCAATGAGGGGATTATAAAAGAGGATCAATAGGCATTTGGAAAACACAGATCCGAGAATTATTTGCAGCGATAGCAAATAAATAAATTTGCGGTGATAGCAAATTGATTTGCAGTGAAAGCAAAGGGCGCAGTGATAGCGTTGGAGAGCAGTGGAATTGCCGGAGAAGGAAAATATTGCCGGAGCAATTTCAGCAGGAACAATTGAGGGAAGGGAATTTACAGGAAAGAAATTTCCAGAGCTCTGCCAGTAAGAGGCAAGCAATTTTGTATCTCTTAATTTTCTGCAGTTGAATAAAATTCATATCTGCTGACTGGTTTTCCCTTCGGGGTTTTTCCAGGGACAATTTGTCCAAAACATTGTGTTGATTTTATTTTTCTATTTCCGTGATTTTTCCGTGAAATTGCAGCTGTATTATTATTTAATATTTGCTGTAAATTAATTAATTTTTTGGCAGCCAAATAATCTTATAAGATAGGAAATTAATAATCAGTAGCTGCAATAGATTTTTCACACCAACTTCTTATCATACACAAATCCATTCCCTTCAAAAGTGCCATCCATCCAGGGTGTTATCGAACGCTCCAAAAATTCTCTTACATGAGGGAGCAGGCTATGACAATGTGTTTCCTCCGCTATCAGAGCCAACCTAGCGGCTCTGGCAATCGCCTTCCCATAGAAATAAGTAGATGTGGTATTGATCGGATTAAGGTCTGCAACATCCTGCTCTAGAGCAGAGATGACTGTTTGCATTTCTTTGTGGCTCTGGAATCCTTTGATTGAATACTAGTTTATGTCTATGGGTGTCTCCTCTAAAACCCACGAATCCCCAACTATACCCACCAGATCCCCATCCATGCTTCTATAGCTGAACTCCGAGATAACATTAACATGCACTGGGACTGTCATTATTTATCTGTGTATAGAGTGGGAAAGCATAAGCAAATCCCCCCACCCTTTCTTCTTCCACTTATAACAAACCTTGAAGATAGAATATTTTAAACAGTGGAGGATATGTTAGAATTGTGAAATAATAGGCCAATCACTCCATTTCAAAAAGCAAGTAATATGTGCATTATAGGCTAAACCCCGAAGATAGAATATTTTAAACAGTGGAGGATCTATTAGAATTGTGAAATAATAGGCCAATCACTCCATTTCAAAAAACAAGTAATAGGTGCATTATAGGCTAACTTTTTATGGAGCACATTTTCTATCAATGTGTCAGTTTTACAGGAGATTAGGCACACATTTACAATCATAAACCAGCATACACACTTTAAAACGACAGCAATCAAACAAAGCTTGTTGAATTTGTCATTAAAGTTAAAAACTATAAGAAAGACAGTATTCATGCTCTGACTTATTCTAGACACAGCAGGACAATTTTGGTCTTAAATTGAGCCAAGAAAATAATGCAAAACTCAACAAAATGCAGTAAATTAGGCAAAATTTGACCAAAAACATTAGAACTGAAATCTCCATGCTACAGAGCCTATGTTTTCTCCAGTGGAAGCTTAAAAAACACAAAGTTAGATGTCAAAATGAGGGGTGGGGGAGTAGTTTGCCAACTCTAGGCCTTTTTCTTCTTAATTTTTTAAGACTTGGGGAGTTTTCCCAAACTGTGGTTAGGACTGATTATTTTTTATTTATACCCATAAGAATCAAGGCAATTCAAGTTATAATTGTTCTTTTCTCAATTTGTTCATATTTTTTTTGTGATTGTTTTCTTGCAGACTGATATGTGTTTCTAGAGTCACATTGTGCTAGCTTTGCAAGAGGTGGCAGAAGCAAATCTGGTGAGCCTATTTGAGGAGCAACAACTTCACCTTACTTGAGGAGACTTGTCAGTAAAGCTTCTGTATATTATTATCATTATTTATATGGCCCTTTGCATCACATCATGCAGAGAATAATGCTAGCTCTGTAACTTTATATGGTGAGGCTAGGATTTGGACATGCTAGTATTACATGTTTCAGTAATTGTGCATATCACACCACTGTATAGAGGATTATAGAAATCTATTGATTGATTCAATTTGTAAATAAAAAATTATTGTTGCAATTTCTTTTGTTGTGATACTAAGTTGATAGGTTGGATTTGATATTTGATTCATGCTTCAGGAGGGAAATATCATACAAATTTCCCAATGAGAAAGGCGATGAAGACAATTAACAATCACAGAGGAGGAAATACTATGGTTTGTTGTAAAAAAAAAACCACCTTGTTATTTAGAATGAATGTAAGAGTTTTTAACTATTCTCGCTCTCTACAATACTTTGGTTATTTCTGTGAGAATCTTTATCTAAAGTTAAAACTTCTGATGAAGAGGTTATATCTTTTTCTTGTAGAAAATTTATTCTATGTAACTATAAAAACAAGGTTACATGCATGAATGATCATCATCTTGAAGCCATACATTTCTGGGTTGAGCCTAAGTTGTGAAATAGTTTAATCTATTACGTAGGTACAGAAACTGTATTGGGTTTGAGGTTTACATCATTAAAGCAACTAGCAACATTAACATGGGGGGTAAGTGCAAGAAGATGGGGGGCCAAAAAGGGGTCTTAAGTGGCCATTTTTTTCTGAAATCAAGAAATACTGGCCTTGGATGAGAAATTGAGCATAGTTACACTCAAAATTTGGAGATGCAACCAAAACAATGTTTGTAGTGCTCCGAGTCTACTTTCTAAACTACTATTTTTCTTTTAAAATGGCATAGATTAAGGGGTTCAAAAGAGGAAGACACATAAATTGGTGTTGTTTCTGTCAAAAAAACATAACATAGCATGTTTTGAGGCTCCCTCAAAAGGTCCACTTTTTTTTGGTATTTTTAAAATCGCTTTGGTGAGAAATTAGCTAATAGCATGTAGTTTATGCCCAATTTTTCTAATAATTTTTTGATGAATATTTGATTTTTTACTAATTTTCAAAGTGGACACATCCTAAAAAATAGAATTTTGGCCGTGCTACCCCTATAAATTTTGAAAACTAATTGAAAATTATTTTTTTCTTTTTTTAATATTTGTAGAATGGAGTCTTGTTTCTAAATATGTAATTTTTTTGAAATTTCAATAAATAGTTAATTTACAATGCAAAAAAGACCAAACAGTGGTTTTTGCCCAAAACTAGACACACAAACAAAAGAAATTAAAGATGAAAGGCTTAACATTGTTAAAATGTGAAAAAAATCACATCGTCAAATAGCTAAGAGAAAGCCTAACATTACCCAGGTGTTCGATTTGTTTGACCTTGAATCACGTATAAATCTGAGGGTTAGCATGAACGAAATTATGTGAAATCTTGAAGAATGTGGAAAAACACGTCTGTGGATGTTGAAAAGGAACTCCAAGCCTTTGGGTTGGAAATCCAAAGCAAATCCCAAGCCCAAGGCTTGGGATTCCCAAAGCAAAACATAATGCGAGTGCATTATAACGTGCTCGCATTATGTTCCCCTTAAATTTTTTTATGTTCAAGGCTATTAATCATGTATGTATGTATGTATGTATGCCTATATGTATGTATGCATGTATGTATGTATGCCTATATGTATGTATGTATCTATGTATGCCTATATGTATGTATGTATAGTGTCAAGGGTAGAGGAGGGTAGAGATGGGAGTGAGCCAGATAGGGGAGGAGAGGGGTGGATAAGGATTGAGTGATTAAGGTTTAAAGTTGAGGGTTGAGTGTTTAGGGATAGGATTTAGAGTTTAGGGATAAGGGATTAGAGTTTAGGACCTTGAGGGATTAGGGTTTAGGGTTGAGGCTTTAGGGATAGCGTTTAGGGTTAATGGTCGAGGGATTAGGGTTAAGGTAGAGTGTTGAGGGTAGAGGGATTAGGGATAGGGTTTAGGGTTGAGGGATTAGGGTTTAAGGTATAGTTTAGTAGTTCTTGTGGATAGAGCCAATAAACAATGGGAGATTATTTGCCTGTTTCATAACAATATACCTCCCCTAAGTGCGGGGTGGACAACAAGAAACATAGATGTACCCCAATGCAAATCTTTTCTCATAATGATCATCCTTCTGATTTCACTTGTTAATTACTCACTATGGATGTACCATACGCAAAGCTTTTCTCATAGTGTGTACACCTATTGGCATAATGAACCCTAGATGGGCCAGAAAAACATGCCATATAACATTACTAACATTAAAAAAGTTCATAGCCATTTTTCTGACATATTCTTGCAACTCAAATATCTTTAAGAGAAGAGTGTCAAAAATGATAGGTTTAACAACCTAACATAAGGCAAAGTAGTTTTGTTGGGTTTAGGGATAGGGTTTAGGGTTTAGGATTGAGGGATTAGGGTTTAGGGTTGAGGGATTATGGTTTAAGGTATAGTGTTGAGGGTTGAGGGTTTAGGGATAGGGTTTAGGGTTGAGGGATTAGGGTTTAGGGTTGATGGATTAGGGTTTAATGTTGAGAGTTGAGGGTTGAGGGTGTTAGTGTAGGTTTTTATTTCCTAGTTGGGTTATTTATTTTTCCCTATATTCCTAGGTTTTTTCTACACTTCTATTAATCTCGCTTAGGTTAATAAAGTATGTCTTATTAGGTGAGTGGTTCCGAGGTGTCACTTTCCTACATGTGAGCATCCATTAGCTATCTTGGGAAGATAGTTTGCTATCTTTAGTCTGATAGATGGTTGCTCCTCATTGGTTGGTGTTGCCACCTCCTCCCTCTTTCTAGTCTATATAAGCATGCTACCTGGCTTGTATTTGACATCTTTTGTTTTTGCATCCTCTTAATGCTATTTTGCTTCTAGCATTTGCATTACTCTCTTAGAGACTAACTCTGTGTTTCTATTTTGATTTCGTATCATTTGCATTCATAGTTTAGATATCTATTCTTTGCACTAGTTTTCTGGGTTATTAATCTTTTCAGATTCTATCATGGTAACAGAGCTATTCTATGTGCAAGAGTAGATTTTAGTTTCCATATTTAAGAGATTCGGGGGGGGGGGGGGGGGGGGTAATAAATATTATTGTAGGTTTTTGAAAAACCTAGTATGCTCTTCTCTTGCATCTTCAGATGATCTTGAGAATCAGAAAAGTTTGACGGAAATTTTTTTAATCTCTGGGGTTGCACATGTGTTTTATGAAATCTGGGTGATTGCAGCATTTCTGGTTATATTGACAGCATTTTCGGCTATTCCAACGCATCCAAGAGGCTTGAGAAAGTCAGATTTGGCTTTCGTTTCACCGAAATCAGAGATCGTCATACACAGTTGCGAAACCAGGGTTTCGAGCTCAAATCTGACAACCAGCTTGCATATTTGGTCTTTTGAATCAATATTGTAGGTTATAGCATCTGATTCATCCTTTGCATGTCATTTTTTGGTTGCTGAGGTCATTTTTTGTAGCTAAAGGTGTTCTATTTACACTGCAGCAACCTTGTATGTGCATTTGCAAGAAAAATGCCTTCTGGGTTTTGTTCGCAACACAGAAAAACCATCTGGGTATTGTTCTGTTTTTACATGAAGTCTATATAGTTTGCAGAAATGCGCTCAAAAAGCTACAACATGACCCCTCTCGGTTGGCAGCTGCAGTTTTGAAGACAGTTTTCAAATGTTCCGTTCTTGCTCATACAGACTCCTTTTCCCACAAATTTTTTTTTTTATTTTGGCATTTTTTCGTGCTCTATGCACTAGTGTAGTCATTGTTTGATTTTGATGCCAAGATTTTTTAGAAATTACATATTCTCAGTCGTGACATTGCACAGTTCTCATTTTGAGAATTTCGGAGGATCATAATTTTCACATACGACCTCGTATTGAGGTTTTTCTTTTTTTGAGAGTGCATGATTTTTCAAGTAGATCGCAGTGGTGTTGTTTATTTCTCTAAGTATTGTGCCAAAGTTGTATTTTTAACATATGCTCTTCATGAGGGTTTTGTAATGCATTGAAATCAAGACCACTTAGTATTTCTTACTAGTGGCAATTGTAAATGCACTAATATAAAGTGCCAAATCATATTTTCTTGGGGGGGGGTTCTTTGATTGAGTGAAAAGGGGGGGTTGTCTTGGTTGGGTTCTCTTCTTTTCAACACTTCTTCTCTGCATTTCTTCATCATGGATCAAACAAATCTGCCCATCCTAACTCCATACAATTACTTTGAGTGGAAATCACGCATGACAATTCACTTAAGGAAAGCTGGATTAAATAGGATAACTATGGGACTTGAAACTGAACCTGCTAAAGATGAAGATAACCCTAAGTGGTTTAACAAATGTGATGAGGCATATGGAACATTGTGTTTGTCTGTTTCTCCTGATTTGCTCTTTCACATTGAGTCTTTGAATACACCAAATGAAATCTGGACAAAGCTAGAAACACTATTTGGCACACAAGATTCAATGAGGGGTCATATGTTGGAAAATGAACTAATTAGTTTAAGTCCAGGCAATTTCAACACAATCCAGGATTTCTTCACCAAATTGAAATCACTAAGGCTGCAGTTAAAACAATGTGGAATTGAAAAGAAAGATGAACAACTGATTCTTAGTATTCTCTCTAAGCTAAGTTCAGAATATTCTGTGTTTGTTTCTACTTTCTATGCTACTAAGGGTGCACTTGGTACTCAATTCACCATGCCATCTTTAGATGATTTTGTTGTCAATCTCACTCGGGAACAGGACAAGCTAATCCAGATGGGCACTCTTAAGTCCTCTAAGTCACATGCCTTGGTTGCCAACCAAGGCACAAAAGAACAGAAAGGACAAAGTAGTAACAACAATAGTAAGGATAAGAAACAAAAGAATAGCAAGGAGAAGAAGGATCAGATAACGGTTGCTTCAAAAGCAACTAATGAGACCCAATATTCCAAGGGCGACAAGCCTAAGAAAGAGAGGGTCCAATGTGCCTATTGTAAAAGACCCGGTCATGATGAACATAAATGTTTGAAGAAACAAATTGATCACTTGACACACATTCTTGAGAAGAATAATATCAGTGTTCCTGAGTCTGTCAAACAGAGTTCTAATGAGGGGTCTAATAAGGCAAAAGAAAACAGCAAGGGGAAAGGAAAGGGCAAGGCCCTTGTTGTAGTTGCTTCTTCACCATCCACTTGGGTTCTTGATTCGGGTGCTTCGCACCACATGGCTTCATCTAAGGAAGAACTTGCATCCTTGGAGCCGTGTACTATGCCTTCTATTTTGATGGGTGATAACACTCCTGTTGAGGTGTGTGGGAGAGGGCCTGTTGATGTGGGGGATGGCACATTCCATGATGTTCTTTGTGTGCCCTCATTATCAACTAATCTCCTATCGGTATACCAGATCACTCACACAGGTTCAGGCAAGCAGGTGAGTTCACCCTTGATTCAGTGGAGATTCGTGAGTTGCATAGTGGTTCTACAGTTGCAGTTGGGAGAGCAGATCATCAGTCACGGCTCTATCTATTTTCTCACTTTGTTCCTGATCCTCCTTTGACCATTTTGCTCACTCATTCTAATGATATGAGTAGATTATGGCATGAGCGGTTTGGCCATCTTAACTTCCGCTACTTGTAGCAGCTTAACCAGCAGAGCATGGTCACAGGGTTGCCTTCAGTTTAGTTTTCAGGTGGTGTTTGCCAAGGTTGCATTCTTGGTAAGCATCCTAAGGAAAAGTTTGACAAAGGTAAGGCATGGAGAGCTTCACAGATATTAGAGTTAGTTCACAGTGATTTGGCTAGTCCATTTCAGTATCCTTCTTTCAGCAGGGCTAGATATGTCCTCACATTCATTGATGACTTTTCTCGAAATACTTGGGTGTACTTTCTCAAACAGAAGTCAGAGGTATCTGATCATTTTCAAGACTTCAAATCTTTTGTAGAGAAGCAATCCGGGAAAGCCATCAAAGTTTTATACACTGACAATGGTGGTGAGTATGTCAACCATCGATTTGAGAGGTTTTGCACTTCAGAGGGGATTGATTTGCACTATTTAGTTCCATACAATCTTCAGCAGAACGGTGTTGCAGAACGGAAGAATAGGTCCTTGAAGGAAATGGTGAACTGCATGATTCACTCTAGATCTCTTGCACCACAGTATTGGGTAGAGGCCATTAACTGTGCTTGTTATATCCAAAACCGTGTTCCTCACCGAGCCTTAAAGGGAGTCACTCCTTTTGAAGCTTGGAGCGGTCGAAAATCATCAGTTAAGCACTTTCGATTTTTTGGTTCTCTTGCATGGGCCCACATTCCTACAGAGAAACGCAAGGCCTTGGATCCGTAGAGCAGACCTTGCATATTTGTAGGTTATCTTGATGGTGTGAAGGGTTATCGGTTGCTCCACCCTACTACACATGAGTTGTTCATTGAGAGGAGTGTTCAGTTTGAGGAGGGCTCTTCGAGCTCACTTTCTATCACTTCTCCAACTCCTTCTACTTTGACATTGGAGTCACTTGGGATACATGACAGATCTTCTGATGAGTCAAATTCACCTGAGCAGTCTTCTACCTCCACTTCTGATGCAGAGAGCGATTCAGAGGACTCACCTCCTTCCTCTCCTAGTCATCATTCAGAGGTTGATGATTCTCCTCCAGATTCTCCATCTTCTGGTCCACTTTGGGCTAGACAGACCTTGTAGTCTGCAGGTGATTGGGTTGGGGATCCATCAGATACTAGGTGGACTCGTTCACAGTTACAGGATGCTCCACATGTCTTCATTGCTATTGCCTCAAATCCACAGTCTTTTCATGAGGCTTCTGGTATTCCTGAGTGGGATACAGCTATGCAGGAGGAGTATAGTTCCTTGATGAGGAACCACACTTGGGATCTTGTCCCTCTTCCTAAGGGAAGAAAACTTGTTTGATGTAAGTGGATCTATCAAACAAAATTTGCAGCAGATGGGTCGGTTGACAAGCATAAGGCTTGCTTGGTCGCCAAAGGATTCTCCTAGGTTCCTGGGATTGACTACTCTAAGACTTTTGCGCTAGTTGCCCAATGAATTCCATCCGACTTGTTCTTGCCATTGCTGCAGCTAATCATTGGGAAGTACACCAGATGGATGTGAAGAGTGCTTTTCTTCATGGTGAACTTCAGGAGGAGATATACATGGAGCAGCCACAGGGGTTCCTTTAGGATTCTTCACTTGTGTGCCATCTTCGGAAGTCTCTCTATGGCCTCAAATAGGCTCCTCAGGCCTGGTATGCTAAGATGGACTCCTTCCTTCTATCAGTTGGGTTCACTCGGTGTCATTTTGATCCCAATGTCTACATTCTGCAGCAGGATGATTCACTCCTATTTTTGGTTTTGTATGTTGATGACTTATTGCTCACAGGGAGTTCTTCATCCACCATTTGCTGGGAGTGCGGGATGCTTCATCTTCTGGGGGGGCTTCTTCCTCTCACTCAGAGTCCTGACTCTCTCTACTTTTGGGGGGGTCTCTTTTCTCTCTCTTTAGGGGGGAACTTTATGTACATGGGTACCTCATCAGGCTTGATTTGTCGGGACCCATTTCTACATCCACCTAAGCTTCACTTATTAGGGGGTGTTAGTGTAGGTTTTTATTTCCTAGTTGGGTTATTTATTTTTCCCTATATTCCTAGGTTTTTTCTACACTTCTATTAATCTTGCTTAGGTTAATAAAGAATGTCTTATTAGGTGAGTGGTTGCGAGGTGTCACCTTCCTACATGTGAGCATCCATTAGCTATCTTGGGAAGACACTTTGCTATCTTTAGTCCGATAGATGGTTGCTCCTCATTGGTCAGTGTTGCCACCTCCTCCCTCTTCCTAGTCTATATAAGCATGCTACCTGACTTGTATTTGACATCTTTTGCTTTTGCATCCTCTTAATGCTATTTTGCTTCTAGCATTTGCATTACTCTCTTGGAGACTAACTCTGTGTTACTATTTTGATTTCATATCATTTGCATTCATAGTTTAGATATCTATTCTTTGAACTAGTTTTCTGGGTTATTAATCTTTTTAGATTCTAACAGAGGGTTTAGGGATAGGGTTGATTGTCAAGGGATTAGGGTTAAAGTAGAGTGTTGAGGGTAGAGGGATTAGGGATAGGGTTTAGGGTTGAAGGTTTAACGATTGAGGGTTGAGGCTTTAGGACTGAGGGTTAAGGGATTGGGGTTTAAAATATAGTGTTGAGCATCGAGGGTTTATGGATAGGTTTTAGGGTTTAATTTTTTAGGGTTAAGGGTTGAGGGATAGGGTTTAGGGTTTAGGGATAAGGGATTAGGGTTTAAGGTATAGTGTCGAGAGTTGAGGGTTTAGGAATAGGGATAGCGTTTAGGTTTTAGGGATGAGGGATTAGGGTTGAGGGTTGAGGGATTAGGGTTTAAGGTATAGTGTCGAGGGTTGAGGTTTTATTGATAGTGTTTAGGGTTGAGGGTTGAGGGATTAGGTTTTATGGTTGATGGATTAGGGTTTAAGGTATAGTGTTGAGGGTTGAGGGTTTAGGGATAGGGTTTAGGGTTGACGGATTAGGGTTTAGGGTTGATGGATTAGCATTTAAGTGTCAAGATTAGGGTTAGAGTGTCGAGGGTAGAGGGATTAGGGATAGGGTTTAGGGTTGAAGGTTTAAGGATTGAGGGTTGAGGCTTTAGGGATGAGGGTTTAAGGCTTAAAATATAGTGTCAAGTGTTGAGGGTGTAGGGATAGGGTTTAAGTTTTAAGGGTTAAGGGTTGAGGGATAGGGATTAGGGTTTAAGGTATAGTGTTGAGGGTTGATGGTTTAGGGATAGGGTTTAGGTTTGAGGGATTAGTGTTTAGGGTTGATGAATTAGGGTTTAATGTTGAGAGTTGAGGGTTGAGGGTTGAGGTTGAGGGATAGGGTTAATGGTCAAGGGATTAGGGTTAAATAAGAGTGTCGAAGGTAGAGGGATTACAGATAGGGTTTAGGGTTGAAGGTTTAAGGATTTAGGGTTGAGGCTTTAGGGATGAGGGTTAAGGGATTAGGGTTTAAGATATAGTGTCGAGTGCCGAGCATGTAGGGATAGGTTTTAGGGTTCAAGTTTTAAGGGTTAAGGGTCGAGGGATCAGAGTTAAGGGTTGAGGGATTAGGGTTTGACATTGAGGGTTGAGTACATTGAGGTTCGAGGGTTAAGGGTTTCCGGATAGGGTTGAGGGTCGAGGGATTAGGGTTAAAGTAGAGTGTCAAGGGTATAAGGATTAGGGATAGGGTTGGAGGGTTTAGGGATAAGGGATTAGGGTTTAAGGTATAGTATCGAGCCTGTTGAGGGTCTAGGAATAGGGATAGCATTTAGGGTTTAGGGATGAGGGATTAGAGTTGAGGGATGACAGATTAGGGTTGAGGGTTGAGGGATTAGGGTTTAGGGATAAAGTTTAGGGTTGAGGGTTGAGGGATTAGGGTTTAAGGTATAGTGTTGAGGGTTTAGGGATAGGGTTTAGCATTGAGGGATTAGAGTGAAGGGTTGAGGGATTAGGATTTGACATTGAGGGTTGAGGCTTTAGCATTTAGGGTTGAGGGTCTAGGGATCAGAGTTAAGGATTGAGGGATTAGGGTTTGACATTGAGGGTTGAGTACATTGAGGTTCAAGGGTTAAGGGTCAAGGGATAGGGTTGAGGGTCGAGGGATTAGGGTTAAAGTAGAGTGTGGAGGGTATAAGGATTAGGGATAAGGTTGGAGGGTTTAGGGATAAGGGATTAGGGTTTAAGGTATAGTATCAAGCCCATTGAGGGTTTAGGAATAGGGATAGCATTTAGGGTTTAGGGATGAGGGATTAGAGTTGAGGGATAATGGATTAGGGTTGAGGGTTGAGGGATTAGGGTTTAAGGTATAGTGTTGAGGGTTTAGGGATAGGATTTAGGGTTGAGGGATTAGAGTGAAGGGTTGAGGGATTAGGATTTGATGTTGAGGGTTGAGGGGTGAGGCTTTAGGGTTTAGGGTTTAGGGATAGAGTTGAGGGTCGAGGGATCATAGTTAAGGGTTGAGGGATTAGGGTTTGACATTGAGGGTTGAGGGTTGAGGTTTGAGGGTCAAGGGTTTAGGGATAGGGTTAAGGGTCGAGGGATTAGGGTTAAAGTAGAGTGTGGAGGGTATAAGGATTAGGGATAGGGTTGGAGAGTTTAGGGATAAGGGATTAGGGTTTAAGGTATATTATCAAGCCTGTTGATGGTTTAGGAATAGGGATAGCATTTAGGGTTTAGGGATGAGGGATTAGAGTTGAGGGATGATGGATTAGGGTTGATGGTTGAGGGATTAGGGTTTAGGGATAAGGTTTAGGGTTGAGGGTTGAGGGATTAGGGTTTAAGGTATAGTGTTGAGGGTTTAGGGATAGGGTTTAGGGTTGATGGATTAGAGTGAAGGGTTGAGGGATTAGGATTTGACATTGAGGGTTGAGGGTTGAGGCTTTAGGGTTTAGGGTTTAGGGATAGGGTTGAGTGATTAGGGTTTGACATTGAGGATTGAGTACATTGAGGTTCAAGGGTTAAGGGTTTCAGGATAGGGTTAAGGTTCAAGGGATTAGGGTTAAAGTAGAGTGTGGAGGGTATAAGGATTAGGGATAGGGTTAGAGGGTTTAGGGATAAGGGATTAGGGTTTAAGGTATAGTATCAAACCCATTGAGGGTTTAGGAATAGGGATAGCATTTAGGGTTTAGGGATGAGGGATTAGAGTTGAGGGATGATGGGTTAGGGTTGAGGGATTAGGGTTTAAGGTATAGTGTTGAGGGTTTAGGGTTGAGGGATTAGAGTGAAGGGTTGAGGGATTAGGATTTGATGTTGTGGGTTGAGGGTTGAGGCTTTAGGGTTTAGGGTTTAGGGATAGGGTTGAGAGTTGAGGGATCAGAGTTAAGGGTTGAGGGATTAGGGTTTGATGTTGAGGGTTAAGGGTTGAGGTTCAAGGGTCAAGGGTTTAGGGATAGGGTTGAGGGTCGAGGGATTAAGGTTAAAGTAGAGTGTGGAGGGTATAAGGATTAGGGATAGGGTTGGAGGGTTTAGGGATAGGGGATTAGGGTTTAAGGTATAGTATCGAGCCTGTTGAGGGTTTAGGAATAGGGATAGCATTTAGGGTTTAGGGATGAGGGATTAGAGTTGAGGGATGATGGATTAGGGTTGAGGGTTGAGGGATTAGGGTTTAGGGATAAGGTTTAGGGTTGAGAGTTGAGGGATTAGGGTTTAAGGTATAGTGTTGAGGGTTTAGGAATAGGGTTTAGGGTTGATAGATTAGAGTGAAGGGTCGAGGGATTAGGATTTGACATTGAGGGTTGAGGGTTGAGGCTTTAGGGTTTAGGGTTTAGGGATAGGGTTGAGGGTCGAGGGATAGAGTTAAGGATTGAAGGATTAGGGTTTGACGTTGAGGGTTGAGTACATTGAGGTTCGAGGGTTAAGGGTTGAAGGATAGGGTTGAGGGTCGAGGGATTAGGCTTAAAGTAGAGTGTGGAGGGTATAAGGATTAAGGATAGGGTTGGAGGGTTTAGGGATAAGAGATTAAGGTTTAAGGTATAGTATCGAGCCTGTTGAGGGTTTAGGAATATGGATAGTATTTAGGGTTTACGGATGAGGGATTAGAGTTGAGGGATAACAGATTAGGGTTGAGGGTTGAGGGATTAGGGTTTAGGGATAAGGTTTAGGGTTAAGGGTTGAGGGATTAGGGTTTAAGGTATAGTGTAGAGCATTTAGGGATAGGGTTTAGGCTTTAGGGATAGGGTTGAGAGTCGAGGGATCAGAGTTAAGGGTTGAGGGATTAGGGTTTGACATTGAGGGTTGAGTACATTGAGGTTCGAGGGTTAAGGGATTCAGGATAGGGTTGAGGGTCGAGGGATTAGGGTTAAAGTAGAGTGTCAAGGGTATAAGGATTAGGGATAGTGATGTAGAGCACACAGTGGAAGCATTCAAATCAGGGTTGAATATCCATCAAACCCACAGTACAGAAAGATTATTGCTTAACTGGCTTTAAATAACTTCCTCAAGGTCCAAATGATACCCAACTACACACACATTCTTCATTATCGGTGAGACTGAACACTGTCGGCACATTTGAAAACTCTTCTGCTGATCTCACTTCTCTCACCGACAGCTCAACACTATGCTCCAACTGTCAGTATGACCTTTACCATCGGCGAGCTTGAGAACCGCTCCGCCGACACACACTGATCACTCCAATATACCTTTGAACCATACTTGTCACCCAGACTCCTTTCATTGGTGAATGCCTATGAACTCAAGCTGATGCACTGATGGACACACTCCAGCGTCAACCTTGATTTTCTCTGTTAGCAACACAATCACTATCGGCCATACTAGCATTAACTTTGCCGATACACCAATACCAATCACCTTCAGTGAGACTTTTGTCATCGGCAAACGTTTATACGCTTGGGCCGATGTGCCGATGATCATTCTCTTCTTCGGTGTGATGAATGCTATCGGTGGGACTCACTTTAGAGTCACTGATACACCGTTTCCTTCTGATGGATCGGTGTAAGATACCCCTTGTCTCTCCGATACCTTCAATCCTTTGGCAAGATCTCCTTTCACTTTTCCCCAATACGCCTTCGATTGGCCTAACACCGTTGATCAGTGTAGGTTTCAAAAGCGCCTTCGAGAGGCTTGTTACACTGATGAGAGGCATGTTACTTCATTTACTCTGCAGGAAATATTTATGGATCAATCTATAGCAGGACAAAACGTGAGCACGTTATAATGCGGTCGCGTTTTGTCCTACTATAGAAATGGTAAAAAAGTGTTGACCCCCATGATCCAGGCCCACATGCTCTGTTTTCATACTGATTCTGTGCATGCTCTAACAAAAATGAAGTGCTTTCATGTTGTTGGGAAGTTCACACGCACATTTTACACATTCTACCACCTTTGCATGATCTTTCCACCACCTTTTCTGCTTTGCCAACTTGAGAAGGAGGAAATAACATAGTTTTCACACCAAGTTTGATATATATCTATTCAAGTTTCAATTTTTGTAGTGTTGCAATGTTAATTGTGATTCAATTTTAGGAATTTAACATTATAGATTGGTTAATAGTATTGTTGTTAGTAATTATATTTGAGTGTTATTCAATTTAACATTGAAAAGGAAGCAAGTGGTGAAAAACTCAAATTGTTGAGGAGTTTGATGCAAGAAGAAAAAAACACTACATAATTGGGTACTCTCTCCATTTGAATCTTCATTTTTTAGGTATGTCAAGTCTTTACATGCATGTTCTTTACATTTTCCTTAACTCTATTTGAATTACTTTATCATGCTTTATCATACATGTTTAAAATAGACACATTCCCAATCAAGAAAGTAGCCTACAATCTCACATGATGCCATGTATATTTTCTACACTTGGGCTCTTTAATAATTATGTGTAATAAACAGACCTTAACATACCATGATGTCAAACTATACAAGAATAAATCCTTACAACATAATAAAAATACAATCCCACTATTATCTTATATTCATTTCTTAGGAACTAATATTGGTCTCTTTATCATGCTACAAATAAATTCTCCATCATGCCAAGGAAATGATCAAGAATTAAACCAACACAGGAAGAGATAGAAGCTAAGAATGCAAAGAAAGCAGTGGCTATGAGGGAATTTTGTGAGGAGGAAATTGGACACGATAAATGAAGACATGCTAATTGAAGAGGAACCACAACCATCACAAAGAGATATGGTATTGGCGGCACAAAGAGAACGAATGCAAAAACTTTGTGCTACGAGAGATTTGAATACCATAGTTGGAGACACGTTCTCTACCGCAAGCCAACATGTAGGGACACCATATACCACATCTCAAGTTGAGAGTACATCATCACTCACATGTGATGAAGGAGGTACGCCATCATCCCCATCTCAACCTCAAGGTATGTCATCTATTCCATCTTCGATCGAAGGTATGCCATCTAGCCCATCTCATTTAAATATTGATGAAATTCCTAATGTTGAGATGAATTTACCTAACTTAACACCACCTAGAATTTTGCATAGAAATCCAAAGTATTTGATTGATATTGATGAGAATATTTTGCAGCCAATGGAAGGTAAGCTTCCAAAACACACTTGTAGAAGATATGCTCATAAGATTTGGAGATTGTTCTTTGAAAAGTTAAATGAGACTGCAAGATGTCAATTATTCATTGAAATGATACGAAGTATAAAGTATAGGTCCATCATGAAGATTCTTGGGTTGAGAACATCAAAGGCTTCAAGTGAAAAATCTATTGTCAAGAATCTAATGAGTGCGTATGAGAGTGTGGGTAACACCTCACGCACAAAAGATAGTAATGCAACACGGCGTGTGATTACATCGACTATAGTAAGTAGTCAAATGAGGAAATCTCGTCTCATTATAAAGACGAGTCAAGAATTGAGAATTAATAGGAAAACTTTATTAAGAGCCGTTGGAAGATGCCAAAGAATTGAGGACACTAATGCCAATGAATTATGGCCATTCTTGGGGAGATTACCATGAAAAAATAAACCAATTGTTGAAGCATTGAGATCACTAATTGAAGACTTTTGGAAGAATTACACAAGGGTATCTCTGAATCAAAGGGATGTGGTAAGAAGGAGAATCGGTAGTCAGAACAGTGAGCCACATCCAAAGCATTTTTTGGATGAGACTCAAACACAGTTTTATGGTAAATTTCTAGAGAAGTATCCTCAAATTAAAATTTGTCAAAGATATTTTGAAATGCTAAAACCTTTCTATGTCAAGATAAATCACATATGCACTACTTGTTGTTGTAGATTACATATTGAATTTTCTAACCATTTTGATGTTTATAGGTCTATATGTTTAGATATGCATACTAACAATGTTTTGTAGGGTTGTGCCATATGTGCCCCACCAACATCTTCAAGAGACTTCATATCAAGAATTTTATGTGAAAGAGAGGAAGGTCAAATATTCTACAAGAAATTATGCTTGGATGGCACATGTCATCGTTGTGGTGGCTTGCAACATTTGCCAATATGTGAACATATGGAAAGAACACATGTGGTTGGAAACAAACTAGTAGAGTTTGGCAAGTATAAAACAATGGCATACAATACAAAAGATGGTAAAGAAGCAAAGAGGTGTGAATTGGTTATTGAAAAGATTCCAGTGTATCAGTTTATGCCTATATTTCATGACAACATAGTGTATGAGTATGCAAGACATGCCCATAGAGCTCGATGGTTGGACTTGCAATTCAAGTTATGCAAGGACACATTTTTGGTTGGTAGAATTGTTTCATTCATTGAATTTGTAGAGAACTACAATCTACAGCCACAGCATGAGGTGCAATCACAATATTACAACTCCACACAGGTTTCTATATTTGTGCACATCGCATTCATTCATGCGAATGATAGCACAGAGGATGACAGAAAGATCATAAGGGAGTATAATTTCTATATTAGTGATCATCGCACGCATTCTATGGAGTTCATGCAAGGTTGCTTTCAGGTGTTCTACAATGATTTGGCTAGAAGGGGCATATTGTTCAGTCAGCATATCATATGGTCAGATAACTATGCGTCACAATTCAAGAACTCATGAAATTTCTATTGGCTGAGTAGGAGGCATAATTTTACAGGTATTCAGCATATGTGGAACTTTTGTGAGGCCGGGCATGGAAAGGGGGAGCATGATGGTGCAGGAGCATGTATCAAAAAAGCCATAGCATGAGAAGACTTAAAGTATAAAGACAATGCAAAGTTGACAGATTCAAAATTGATTGTCGAGTGGCGTAATGCTTCCATGGGTCCAGGTAATGAAGGTAAGTCTTCAATTCGTAGATTTTTTTGGTTGATAGATGATACTAACATTGCACCATATGAGGACTGTTTTACACTGACAGGATCAAATGAGATGCACTCTTTCATAAGCTCAATTGCAGGTTCAAGGAGTATCCATACGTGAAAGATGTCATGCTTTGTTCTTCTTATACAATTCAAGTCTAGGATGAGTGCGAGTCAAAGGAGTGGGTTGACGAATGGCAGTTAAGTTATCTTAGCCCACTTGACACGTATCGACCCCTGACGGCACTGGAACTAACACAGATGAAATCATCAGTTGACTTTGACCACATATCAGATTTAGTTCAACTAGGTAATATAGGGCACGTATATGCATTTAATTTCATCTAGTTCAACTAGGTAATGTCATCTTACTTTGTAGTGTTTTTGTAATGCTGACTAATTTCATCTAATTTGCTACACATATCAATGTAGGGCACGTATATGCAGTTATTGTAGATGAAGATAATGAAGAGGGAACAAATTATTACTTATGTCATTGTGTTGAGGCCAAAAAGAAATTGGAGGCCCCTGTTACAAATGGAGAAAACATCAAATGCCCTACAGGCTTAGTGGTTATTACTGGAACATGGCTTAGAAGGTACTCACATAAGAGTGTTAATGTTTGGTTGTTTTAGGACTTTGATCCGCATCAAAAGATTCATCATTACTCAAACCTTGTCATGGCATCCAATGTTCATTTGATAAAGTATTGGGGTAGACCTTTGAACAAAATCTTGTGGAAGGTGTGTGAGTCTGACCATGAAGCAATACTTGACACAATAAAGAGTAGAACAGACGTGGATGGTTCATTAGATTAATTTGTAAGTATTCACATTGATTTTGTAAAGTCATGTTACATTGAGTTGTAAGTATGCACATTAATTTGTAAGGTTTGTCTTTTTTTAATTTCCTGCTGCATTTTTACACATATACACATTTTTACATCATCATGTTATGTATTTTTGGTGTCCTGCTCCTGATGTGACCAAACTGATAGTTCCAACGCGTCCGGATGGGTACATTTAGGCTAGGCATTGTTCTTTTTTTCACCCAAACATGTCAAAATAGTCTGAGCTACATTGTACCGACGATATCCCTGAAGAGTCTAAAGTGCAAAAAGGCAGTAATCTTTGACGAGATGTTACTCAAAAAATATGTCACTTAGAAACATTATGTCTAAGGCAACGCAATCATGTAGAGTGCCTCTACAATAACCTCTCTTAATTTTTTATATCTCTGAGGTATTTGCCCGTGGTGAAAGGTTTTTTGCTGCCCCAAAAATTGTCAGGAGGCAGTGTAAAGTTGTAAAGGGTTGTAACTTTCATCTTGCTCCTGATGTGACCAAACTGACTATTCCAACGCATCTGGATGGGTACATTTACGCTAGGCATGGTCCTTTTTTTCACCCAAACATGTCGAAACAGTCCAAGCTACATTGTATCGATGATATCCCTGAAGAGTCCAAATTGCAAAAAGGCAGCAATCTTTGACGAGATGTTACTCAAAAATTGTGTCACTTAGAAACATTTCGTCTGAGGCAATGCGATCACATAGAGTGCCTCTATAATAAATTCTCTCAGTTTTTTATATCTCTGAGGCATTTGCCCATGGTGAAAGGTTTTCTACTGCCCCAAAAATCGTCAGGAGGCAGTGTAAAGTTACAAAGGGATGTAACTTTCGTCCTACTCCTGATGCGACCAAACTGACTATTCCAACGCATCCAAATGGGTACATTTCTACTAGGTATGGTCCTTTTTTTCACCCAAACATGTCAAAAAAGTCCAAGCTACATTGTACCGATGATATCCCTGAAGAGTCCAAAGTGCAAAAAGGCAGCAATCTTTGACAAGATGTTACTCAAAAACTATGTCACTTAGAAACATTTGGTCTAAGGCAACGCGATCATGTAGAGTACCTCTACAATAACCTCTCTTAGTTTTTTATATCTCTGAGGTATTTACCCGTGGTGAAAGGTTTTCTGCTGCCCCAAAAATCATCAAAATGAGGCAGTGTAAAGTTGCAAAGGGGTGTAACTTTCTTCCTGCTCCTGATGTGACCAAACTGACTATTCCAACACATCCGGATGGGTACATTTATGCTAGGTATGGTCATATTTTTCACCCAAACATGTCAAAACAGTCCGAGCTACATTGTACCGACGATATCCTTGAAGAGCCCAAAGTGCAAAAAGGTAGCAATCTTTAACGAGATGTTACTCAAAAATCGTGTCACTTAGAAACATTCTGTCTAAGAAAATGCAATTACATAGAGTGCTTCTATAATAACCTCTCTCAATTTTTTATATCTCTGAGGTGTTTGCCTATGGTGAAATATTTTCTGCTGCCCCAAAAATCGTCAGAAGGAGGCAGTGTAAAGTTGCAAAGCATTGCTAAGAAATCCTCAATACTCAAACACTCCAATGAACTGAAGCAACTTCTTCTTAGGCACAAATGTAAGGGTACACAAGGGGAAAATGGCACCTAGATGACTTAATGCATTTCTATGACTTCATTCACATGTTTAAATGTTTGAGAAACTCTCCTTTACTAAGCGCTTGTCCTCATGTCAATGTTAAGCTTTATACCTCCTAGGCACTCAATTAGGTGATGTCATTAGATACAACTTACCCTTAGGCGCCAATGTAGCTTCTTCAATCCATCACACTTCTAGGTGCCCAAATTTGAGGTCTTGGACTTGTATCTTATTCCTAGGCGCAATTGGATGATCTTCCTAGATATAGGCGCTCATGATGGTGGGAAATTACATGAAGGGGCGCCTAAGTCCAATTTGACTTTGTATTTGATATTTTATGACTCCAATTGACTAGGAATGACTCAATTTCTAAAGTGCTGACTCAATAATGTAAGTTTAAGGTCTTTTCCTCCTAGGCGCCAATTAATGAGTTCACTAGATGCAATTTCTCCTTAGGCGCCAAAACTAGATAGTAGAGACAAGAGGAGGCGCCTAGCATCAATTTAGGCTCTATTCATTATTTGTAAGACCTTGAATGATTAAACATGCTTGAAGTAAGCCTTTCTCTCTTAGAACTTACTCAATGATATAGATTTGTGATACTTTATCTAAGGCGCCAATCTAGATCTATATTGAGGTGAAAGAGTGCTCAACATCATGAAGCTTTACACTTGGCATTTTTTATGCTTTAAATAATTATGAAGATCTTAGGATGACTTTTCCCCTCTAGGCGCCTACACTTAGATGTCCTTGGATGCAATTATAATCTAGGCGCTCATGGAGGTATTGAATGACAAGCAAAGGCGCCTTAGCTTACTTAGCCCATTTCTTTGGATTTTGATGATCTTGACTATTAAATGCCATCTAGTCTCATGCTCTTAAGCTCTTCTCTTACAAGGCACCATATTGAATGGATTTAAACTCTCTTGTTATGCTTAGGCACCAATTCAAGGTCATTCTGAAGGCAAAGAGCACCTAGAATCCATTTGACTTAGCTTTTAACATTTCAACAAGTTTAAGCAATGGGAGAGATCTCATCAAGGAGTCCACTCAATTGATTGTTTCATGTCAACTCTTCCTAGGTGCCAATGTGATTAGATGACAAGAAAAGTGCACCTAAACTCCAAACATTCAATCAATTTTCATATACATACTTCTCTCCTTCAAGGTGCTCAAAGTGGTTAACTCATTCTTCAATTCCTTATTCTAGTTGGTTCTAATACCTTTAGGCGCTGTCATTCACCAATTCAAACCTTCAAACACTTTAAGGTGCTCAAAGTGATGTCCATCACCAATCCACTCTTTAGGCGCTCAAATTTGATTGTAGAAGCAAGAAATTGCGCCTAAGGTTTATGTTTCTCAAGACCTCCTTTGTAAGGCGCCTTAGATGATGATCAAGGTGTGAAAATGCGCCTTACTCGAATTTGGATTATTCCTTGATATTTTAAGGCTTTTAACACTTGTTTGCACCCTTGTATGACTACATCACCCTTAGGCGCTCATTTTGAGGTGCTATTCATCTAATATGTTGCCAAGGCACCAAAATTGGTGATATGAAGCATGAAGGGTGCCTAAACTCATAATGTGTTTTCCTTGTCAAATTTTCAATGCTTAAGGTCATTTGTATCAATTCCATTCAAGGCACCATAACTTGGGATGATCAAAGGTTTGTTTTCTTCTCTAGGCGCACTTTGAGGTCTTAATCTTAGGCGTTGATTTGAGTCTGTAGAGGTGGGAAAGCGCGCCTAACTCCCTAGAGCAATTTTGTGCCTAGAAGTGTAAGTCCCAGAGGATAAGGTATATTGAATATAATTTAAATATTTTTCAATATACCTTTTAGGATGTTTGAGATAGGTCTTGAATCCACCAGATTTAACATGTAGATTATAGAATTTGGAGGATCCACCAGATTTCAGACTTAGTCAATTTTTAGTGTTTTAGGATATCAGGCTACCAGACTTGGTCATTTTCAAGATCTCAAACATAAAGAATAACATGATGATTCATTTTTTTGTATTGCATATAGTTGACATTGTATGCTACTCATAAAGAATATTAATATTTTTTGTTCAACATGATGATTCATTTTTTTTAAATACAACTTTTATCTTTTAGTTCCAAAATAAGGTTTAGGTGATACTTGAATAACAATAGCTAGCTTATTGGATCAACAAACATCCTATGTAATACAATTGGACTTTAAATATTTGAAGTAGCCATCTACAAATATCCATTCAAACGTGGATTTATAATGCAAGTATGGACGCCATCAATAAAAAAGATTTGTATTAACCAAATATCCATATAGGCATACATCAATATATATCGATATAAGTATAACATATATACAAACTAGCCATATAGGCTTACAAGAATGCCATATAGGCATACAATGTCAACTATATGCAATACAAAATATATGTCCACAAATGCCATATAGGCATACAACAAGGGAACACAATAAAAAGTCATTCCCCTCTAGCCGGTGAAGAGAATAGATCACAGGCAGCCTTTGATCTTCCAGGGGATGGAGATGTGCATGTGGGTGGTCTACTATGAACCCGAGGGTTGCTCCTCCTATTTAGTTCTTCCTGTATCTTTAGCTGTTACAATAAAAAGTATAGACATTAATATATAGAAATGACATGTTATAAAAAATGAAACATTTAACAAAATAATCACTTACCACTACCATATAATCTATCTCCTCACTTGCCTCAGTAGAAGGAATAGGCCGTGGTGATGTCATGTCCTATAGAAACCATTCAGATAGAAATTAAACTTCAAATCAATAATCTTTTGATTTTTCAAAAATAAACAACTATAACAATGAATGTAAATTGAAATTTACTAATCTGCCTCATACCTCTATCAATGCCATGGAGCTATGAATTGCAGAGGTCACACCATGCTCCATTGCCCTATGAACATTAGGAGGTGTCTCCACAGCCTGCATCATCTAGAAATAAAACAACATTATTCAATTACAAAAACTATAATAGTGATGCAAATCATGGCTCCTAACATACACACATGTTCATCTAAACATGAAAGTACACACAATAAAGCACACAAGTCACATACAAAAATCTAGTAAGTACAATTCATTCATTAAACTATTTATTTTATTACCTCTGTGAAATCTCTAATATTAACCTATTCAACATCCAAAATTAGATATTAGAGTACCATTCATATAACGATGCTATTCACATGTAATATTTATAATTGTTTACTAGTTACATACCCTGACAGTAGATGATCTAGTGTAATATGCAGGTGGAGAACCACTAAAAACTACATCAATGCTATGACCCTGAAATTTCATTAAAATCATCAAACTAAATTAGTTAATCTTGCATTTCAAAAATAAAATTTAATAAATTAAATTCAATAAACTTGCTAATATTTACCTGAGTATCAAGGTCGAAAGTCTCACTCAGGAGGGTATCTGTCATCACCATCTGCTTAGCTGCAGATGTAGCCTGTGCACCTATGTCCTGACTATCCATGGGGTCATAACCACAGGCTGACCCGCAAGCCTGACAAGCATGGGGTGGGACCCTACTCCTCGTACTATCTCCCAACCCACTCTATGTTGCAGGACTGGCATGCTCTATGATGCTCTGGGTCAAGGCACTAATGGACTAAAGTGTATCGACCTCAACACTCTCCTTCACAATGGAAGGGATAGAAACATGCTCATGAGCTAGTCTACTGATTACTCGTCTAACTGCCTGCTGTCGATCAACATGTACCCTTGGTCTATCTTGTGCTGACCCCCCACCTCTACCCTGGAAGTCCCGCATATCAAAATAGTTTGGCACTTTATTGAGGACAAACTCGTAGTAGAGTTTCCTCAAAAAGTATTGCGGGACCTCATTATTATTGCAAGGAGGATGGTCAAAAACCATCCACCACCTCTGCCCAAAATTGTCCCTTATCACTTGGTTGTTGCACCAATGGATAGCGAACCTCTTGCATGTAATGGATGGAGGTTGATTTGTTTGTGGGTTTGTGCAAATCGAACACAAGTCTAATTTTCTAATTTGTAAATTTTTCACATCTTGGTATGACAACTTGTCTGCATAATAGTCTCTAAACTCTCTCCTCTTATTCGTCTAGCTAGATATTTGCTTACTAATTGAATCTACATTTGATAACATAGATTCAAGAGATTCAACAAGCATGGACCTGTGCAAAGTTGAAGTGGAAGGATCTTTCAACCTTGCAATTATATCTTCAAAATCTTGTTTATTATTTTCAATTTGCCCCATTATATTTTCTTGTGTTCCAGGGCATGTCGAGGAATGGATGGAGGAGGTTGTTATTCCAAAGGATTTTGTGGATTTTGAGGAGGAGGAGGAGGAGGAGGTGCATTAACATTTCCTGACAATTAACAAAATTTACATCAAAAATCAACTCAAACCTACCTATTTAGAAACAAATTCAAACAAAAAAATAAATAAAACTCACTCCTTTGGCGTGCTCGACATCGTGGCGGCATTTTAGCAATGAAATGCAAAGATTTTTGTGTTGAATTGAGATTTCCAAAACGCAAGCGTGCTTCTTAGGGTTTGCAGTCTGCGGGTATATAGGAGGAAATAGAAATGAAATGAAGTGAAGTGAAGCTTTTTCTTTTTATTTATAAGAAGTAATAACACGCTCGTGTTATGGTTTGGTTTTGATGAGCCTTAGGCTCATCATTACCAAACCATAACGCGAGCGCGCTATAATGTATGCATTATTTTTTTTTCAAAACAATGTGGCCACTTTTTGGCCCCCCATCTTTTTGCACTTACCCTGGGATACACACTTACATTCCCTTTTTGAATTAGATTTAAAGTAGAATAAAACATAAATTTGAAGTAAATGGATTGAATGTGGAGATATTATCATGGCCAACATTTTAATAAATAAAAATATTAATGAGGTAATATCTTATTAACTTTTTCTTTACCACTCTTTTCTCTTAAGACTTAGAGACAAGAAATTAGTGAAACATATTGTGAGATTTTTCATGGTGATAGGAAGTAAATTTGATCGTTTATGCTAAAGTAAACATTGCTTCCTAATTTTCATATTAATGATTTCTTTTGAGTCTTTATTTTATTTTTTAAAATAAGTTTTTAGTATTATGGTTTTGTTTTTATTAATATATGATAAAAATAAAAATAAAAATGTTTTTTATATCCATTAATGTGGTATTTGTTATGTTGTAATGTTGATTTTTTATTGCTTCTATTTTGACATAAAGATTTAGAAAGACTTCTAATCTTAGCTTTTAAGATGATTTTTATATTTTTATCTATGATTTCTTTAAAATTATCCATACTTAGGTATTTCCTTTACCAATTATTGTCTTAGCCTTTTGGGTTCTTCACCCTCTTTGTATTGATTTTGACGCAATCACTTTGCATGGAAGTGTGAGGTGACGTGTGGATATTTACCTTCTTATTTTTACTTTTCTCCCTCTTTCAAGTTACATTTTTCTAGCTTCTTAGACAATTTTCTAAATGGGTGGGAGTGCCACCTTCCTCTCAGATGATTCTCTCATTTCACTTGATCTACAATGTGAAAGTTCTTTCTATTGTGAGATTGAGGGTTTGAAATTTTGCACTGAGATTTTATTTTCTTCTTGTTTATCTTATTTGGGATCCCTTATTTTTCTTCTTCCTATCATGCTCTCTTTGGTGATTCAATATTTTCTCTAGCATCTAATGAGATAAGGATAGTTGTATTTAAAAATAAATATTGCACTAGATTCTAGTTTAGGGAGGGATTTAAAAATCAATATTGCACTAGATTCTACTTTGGGCAGGGTGGAACCATTTTATGGTAGAAGTTGATAGTTTTGGGTTTATTTTTCTTCTTGAAATTTAAAGACGTATAGGGAATGAATTAGATTGTCTATGCAACTTCTTATTAATTACCATTCTTTGGCAATGCTTTCTCTCCTTGGGGCTATAAGTTTTTATTTTACAAATTGATTTATTTTCATCCTTAGATGTCTAATTATCTATGTTTAGACTTAGATAATTCAATTAATATTGCTTGAAAGCCTTAATGTCAAGCCTTTCCTTCGAATAGAAATATTTTTTAAGAAGAATAAAAATATTTTTTAAGAATATGGACAAGTATAGATGTAGGACCAACATGAAGTGCATATTAACAAGTCCTCCAGGTTATACACATCATTGAGGGTCTGTATGATTTCAGTGTTGGCAAACCATTTGCATCTACTGGCACCATAACTATTACTCTTGTTTGGTCTTGCTTTCCACAACATAAATCACCCATCCTAAAGGAGTGCTCATCAAAAGTGCATGTATATGAACTTGGTGCAAAGCCCACCATTGAAGTATTTGTGCACTCTAATTTACAAGAATCATCATGTCTACTCTCTCTTCCTATTGATCTTGAATGTACAATCTTGTTGATCTTGAATGTACAATTTTCTCCAAACACTGCTTTTCACACAATTCTTTGGTTTTTTCAAATCTGATTAACTTGTACACATCTAGTTTTTACCCATGTTCTTCTCTTTCTCTATGCTAGCAAAATTTGGCAGGGACTCCTACTACTGCACAGCTCTTGTTTATACATGTGATACTATGTTATAATATTTTAGTTTTAAAATCTATTTTTAAAAATATCAAATAAGATTTGAAAAATCCAAAAATAATTTAATATTTTGAACTTTAAAATTAAGAGTTATAAACATTACTTTATTTTCATAGAAGTAAATATCTTATTAATTTAAAGTAAATTTTAGAAATAATTTATAGTAGATAGAAACACAAGTTGACTAAGGTAGAATAAGGCAATCCTACCATCTTTTCCTAATAATTGTGTCTAAAACATCTATGTCTAAAAGTAATTTGGAGTCAATGATCATTGATCCACTAAAAAAATGCCTCGTTTATAAAAATCCACTAGAGATCAATTCTTGCCAACTATAAAGATCTAACACACACAATCTATAAAGATAAGCTCAAGGCTCCAATGAGTTAAACAAAATAAACACCACCTTTGACACTAAAATGGAGTAGATATTTATTTGTTCACTTAATATTATATGTTACCACTTTATGAGAACATATATTAACAAATTCGTTCTAAGGAGTTATCTCCTATGATGTGTCACATAGGATGATGATGTGATAAATGGGTTGGAGTTGATCAAACTCCATAATACCTTAGCCCCCCTTTAGGCCACATCCCCATTCATTTCTCCTTCACACATAGCACCTATTACTTCTAAATCATGTTACATTTACCCTTTCCCCTATCTCCTATTTAAGGTGGCCAACAAGTTGACATATGGTTCAACCCATCCCTTGTGAAAAATTCAACAATGGCTGATCTTGTACACATTAAGCTAGGGAATGATAATACAGATATTTTACTATTTTAATACATGTGATTCCACATACTAGTCCTATATATCATGCTCTATTATGTTCTACTCTTCTACTTTCTCTACCTTCCAAAGGATAAACCTTTTATAAAATACTTGCAAGGTGTCAATCCCTTCTTACAAGAAAGGCATTTGTACAACTAAGGAGCCAACACTTTTACATATATTAGTGCATTAGATTATTCTATGCATTTCTCTATTTATCCTTGCACATAGGGTAAGCTTTCTTAGGTGCATGATGACTTGTGTAGGTGTCATCCTACACATGTGCATCACTTAGTTGAGAGGCATCTTCTATTTTGGAAAAATATTATTTCTTGGTAACCTCGCTTAGTGACTCATCTTGCAATCATTAGTTAGGATTCCTTCTTGAGCGTGCACACACACACAAACATCTCATTCTCAGACTTGATTGAATGAGTTTATATTATTGTAATCTTGCACTTATAGAATATTGACATCTAATTCATTCTTCATACTTATGTTTACTTTCTTGTTTGGAATACATATTCTATTTTCTTCAAGAAATTACTATTGTAGCATTCTTCAATCATCTATGTTGTGGTTCTTGTGTGATCTTGTCCTGCTCATAGGTGAATCTTACATCACATAATCACACTTAAGGAATAATCTTGTATTATTGTAATCTTACAATTGTAGAATGTTAAAATTTAATTTGTTTCATACACTTGAATTTAATTTCTTATTTAGAAGAACTAATCTACTTTCTTCAAGAAATTGGTATTGTAACATTCTTCAATCTAGATCATGGGTCCTATGTGATCTTGTTTTCATCATAGACAAATATTGCAACATATAATGCCTTTTTGATTATTTTCATTGATATTAATCAACCTAGTCATTTGGGTGGAGGTTTACACATCAATCCATGTCATATTATATTGTGCAAGCTATCAATTTGCAAATAATAAGGTACATAATTGCCATTTATTTTACACGTGAATCATTAATAGTTAAATTTATATTTAAGGATTCATAGAGCTCTATCTATATATATTTGGGTGAATCCAAATCAAATCCTCATTCTTTTTAGATTTTCATCCTCATTCCAGTCTAATTGGAAATCAAACATGTCTAATTACTAGGTTAACTCCATCTAGATGAATGCTTCATTGATAATTTTGACACTTCTTTCCATGATATATATCATTACGAAGTCCCACAAAAAATATTACTATTGAGGACTAGACTAGAATGAAGATGGGTTATTTGCAATCCCTCTAAAACCATTCCACCTATATTTTTTCCATGCCTAAAATCATCATCCAAAAAAAATCAACCACATTTAAAATCATTCAACCACAACAAATGAGTCCAACCATGGCCAAACTCATTCCCCATATATCCCATTCACTTGCTCCTCCATCTCCTCCACCTTCAACCTGTTTCTCCACAAACTCCTTACTCATGAACACCTTAATATTTTTTAGATAAATATATAAAATTTCTTACCACTACCGGCCTACAACAAATCTATCCATCCCAACAAATATTTTCTCATCTCTACCCTACCTCAACAAATGTTCCCCATCCATCTCACCTAATACAATCTAGACATAGAATTTAAGATCCAACCACTAATTTAATTTGAACAAATCATTATCTATTGACACATTATGCATCAATATATGCCCTAAATTTGTAATTGATTATTATATTTGATGGTTACCATGACCCCATTCCACATATTAAACTTTTATAATCCTAATATAGAGACTAGATGCACACCAACCCACTCTATATAGATAAAATATTTTCATAAACTCCAATAGGAGAATATTTAGAGTAGTGTACAAATCTTTCTTCATCACTCTTTACAAGTTTTTATAACATTCTCCAAGCCTTGAAAATAAAATGCCAACAAGAAACCTTTATAGAAAATAGTTTTTATAATTGTTACAATTAAACATTCTCATAATGGATCAATGAAAGCATTCATTTGACAATAGAATTGGCATTAAAAAAATTAATTTTGACAAACAAGTTTTATTTGTCAACTTTATTAAAGCATTTCCCCCTTACACAAATTGAAGTTTTATGGTTGAACTCTCAATGTTGAGAAGATGCCATGGAACAATCTCTTAGAGGGGATGAAATTTTGGATCAGTGTCACCAACTAACATACTAAGAATACAATAGATCACATCCTTTAACACTTAACAATATAGAGTGCTTATAGAACACATACCTAAAGACACCATCCTTAGCAAAGAATTTCTATGAAATAAAATACCTTACATCACCTATGTAAATCATACCAAATAATCATGAACATAAAATAAATGTTATTGGTGGCACATAAATTATGGAGACTTAAGTGAGCATTACTGACAAGTAAGAATAATTACATGGAACAACTTCCTAGACAAGCTTTAATGCAGTCTAGATTGGGAGTCTTTACCAGATGACCAGTTCTAACAGCCACAACATAAAAATTTATACAGAACAACAATATCCACAAGCACAACACAATTCAAAGTCTTTTATTCATATGCAACGTTCAAGAGTACAACATACAATTCAAAAATTACAGTCAGATTCTTCTTATTACAATACTTTCTTCCTGTGAATATTACCAAGTCAAACCCCCCAGAATACAACAATGTCTCTTTTATATTATAGGTTCATGGAAGTTGAAATGCTTCCCAAAGTGGACGGTTATAGAATTAAACCATTGACCATCACATTAGCCAATAGTAGGGAAGAAATAACATATTTTGAAACTTTAATGGTCCTTACACCAATACCATTGCTAAAATTATGTTCTTCAACACTTGGAAGAGTTCGGGAACTAAAGGTAGTCGTTGAATAGAACACCCTTCAACAAATTGGATCTAATGTAAACTATTGAACTCTTCATCAGTAATTTGATTCTTTTGCGAACCAAAGAATTCTTCATTCACCATATTGTTGAAATATGTAGGACAACTAAGAGGGGGGTGAATCAGTTGTCACAAAAACTTAACTTCATATAATTGTCAAGCCAATCAATTACTTAATTACTGATAATTAGATTCAACCATGAAAGCATGAAATCATAAACTTAGTCACAATCATACATTCAACATAGGAGACACCAGATTTTTACATGGAAAACCTTATAAGGGAAAAACCACGGTGGGTGTTAGCCCACGGAAATATATAAGTTATAACAATACCAAAAAATAGAGGCTCATTGCCTACGGGGCTCACTGCCCAAAATGCTCACTGCAAAGATTGGGTCATTGCCAAGGGGTGGCTTACTGCCAAGGGTTGGCTCACTGCCAAGATTGGTGAACTAATTTGATAGCATCTACTCCATACCTGGGTTCAGTTCCTTTGAAGCACAGTTTATCTCCTCTGCTTTGCTCTTCTACAATTTTGCAATTATCTTCTCATTTTCACACTTCCACACCAAGATCACTTTTCCACAACTACATTACAAGTCTTTATACAATTCATGAACCTTGGAATGTACATCAAGGTCAGCAATACATTCATCAACCATTGGAACAATCTCCAAGGTCGGCATTACAAAACATACATAGAAATAGGTTTGGACCTAATATAAAATTAGCTTAGGGAAAGATGTAAAAATGTATTCTGATCACGCCACACCTTAGTTGGGACTCAAACACAATCCTCCATGCCATGACAAGCTTCTACAATCTTCAATGTATCTCCGTAATTAGTGAAAGAAACCAAGTCGGCCAAGACTGGTATTCACATTAAGACTTTCAAGAATCTCTATCTTCAATCCAAAATTCTCTTTGCGGTCCAATCCAAATGTAGGAACACAATCAAGAGACATCCACAAGCACATTGAAATCATCAAGAACAACCACACAACCTCTAACCACTCTGTCAAGAAGATTCTTCAAACTGGAACATAGAGACAACACTGCCAACTACTGTCATAAGGAAAAGATCGCTTGCGGACCACCAAATCACGAACCATTGGAGTTGAAGGCACATAACATCATTTGAGACTTAACTTTAGAACTATAGATCAAAATACTTCAATGCGGAAGAATGCGGAGCATAATACTTTCTCCCTATCACCAGTGAATACTCAGAAAAAGTAACTTTTACTCTGGTGAACATAACTCACTCAAATCTTCATACTGGAGGCTCAAACTTGGAACATAGAATCTTTAGGCATGCCTCTAAATAGATTCCAATCCACAAACAAAGATATTTGATCTATAGAAAATGTAGAGTAATTTGTTTGACTGTTCTTCTGTAGACAAAGATACTCTGCCACACACTATTTCTACTAGAGGAGCAATTTTCTCAGTATCCTCAATATCAAGCTTTCCATCACTTACATAGGCAAATACAAAGCATCTAACTCATTACAAGCAACCATCAAAACAAGAGCACAGTTGACACCAATGACAACAATGATATCTTGACATCAATGACAACACCGATTAGGCACATACTTGCAACAATCTCCCCCTTTGTCATTGATGGCAACATATGATGTGAAAAAATGTAAAGACCATCATGACAAGATTCTCCCCTTTTCTCTTTACACATCTGCACTCTTTCTTTTCTAAGTTTTTCACATGATTTCTCTCCCCCTTTGACATCAACGGCAAAGGGAACATACTTGCATTTTGTTGCTCTGATCCAAATGAACTTTCTCTATTATCAATACTTACTTTATCAGGTACTCATTGTAATGTCTCCTTTTTGCAAGTCAAAATTCTCCTTACCTTGCACACAATTTCAACTCACAAAAAGAGAACATTAATGAATTTTCATTTAAAGCCATATATAATTTACATAATAACATTACCTTTATCCTTTCTATGATCAAATGTCAACTTATAACTTAGTTCATCATGGATTACTATCAATACACATTGTTATGATCAATGCTATGTTTACTTTCAAATGCAAATCACTATTATTAATCTATGATCATTTTCTATGCATATTACTACTATCAATCTTGTGATTGTTTTCAAGCCATTATCTATCATACATGCTATTCTTATGATTACTATTCATATGCCTTGCATATCATTAACATCTCACATGTTACTCTCATGATCATCATTAATATGCCTTGCATATTCTTATCATGACATTTCACATGATCTATAATTTTCATCAATATACATTGCAATCTATTTATTGATTCATATGTCATTTGTTAACAACTTATGGGAGATTAGGGGAGAGTTACCGTTATCCACTATGGGTTCTAATGTCTCTATCCTTAGACTGAATAGGGTATCCTTAATACCTTAGATTTAAGGCCTCTTGAGACTCCTTGGTACTCTTATGATGCCTTACATCAAGTAACCAAGGCCTATATATCACTATCCTTGCACTATGGGTACCTTATACCTCATGTGACAAGGCCTCTATGTGATAAGCATCCTTTGCATTATGGGTACCTTATACCTCATGTGATAAAGGCCTTTAAATACCCATGTGGCCTCTTGGTACTTTCCCTTCTTATCCCTCATATGAGGTTAGCAAATCACATAGCCTTATACAAGATATATTATTTGAGTTATTGCATACTAGATATATTATAAATGATCATTCTATATGGCTGTCTATATTTCATTATTCATTATGACTATATCTTATCATTATGAATAATGGAATGTACACATCTTATTGCTAAGAATGACTAATCATAAACCAAAGCTATCATAATCGATACATTCATGAATACAAGCATATGACTATCATAAATTTATATTTTGGAATGAATGACAAAGAACCATAAGTAAATCTACGTACCTGATCATGTCACCTTGATCAGAATTATTGAAAGATTATAAAAGATTAGAGGTTTACTTGCTGTTGTAACTGGACTGTAGTCTTGAATATCTTCTTGAATAAATTAATGATAATGTCCAATTCTTGGACCGATGCTTGGAATAATCTGCTGCAGATGTCTGTACTTCTCAGATATTCTAATGTATATTTCCATACTTCTCAGATATTCAGATGTATATTTTTTTTGTGTGTTCGATGATTTTTGTAATTAATTTAAATTGTATCTTGGTTCTTATCGCAATATCACAATTAACTTTAGAATACCTATATACTCTTAGAAATCAGAAGATATATTATTTTCTTCTATACACCCAGCAGATATGTGTATATATATTTGATTTCTTGCCAGCACTTGAATTCTATTGTTATTTTATTATTACCATAACTATATGATATATTACTTATTCATTATCATTATAATATTACTATTATATATATAATTTATTATTGTTATTATAATATCATTATTATTATAGTATTATCATAAATATAATTTTTAATAATGTTTAATCATGTCGATCTCTATCGGGACATCACATCCTTTATCTACTAAATATATATTTATTTTACTTGAATCATTTCTCCCTTTTGCTGCTGATGTATATATTAATTTATGATATCTTTCCTACTTATGACTCAAATATATATATATAATGTAGATCTAAATATATGTATTTATATGATACTCTTTTTATAATTTCTTCCGATGATTTTTTCTTTCTATCTCACAACCTTTATTTATTTCCCTTTCAAGGGATATGTTCGAAGAGGCACATCTCTTATTATGCTTGGTGGTAAAAGACTAACTTACCTTCTTATAATTTTTATTACTTTATATTAATTCCCTTTTGTGGTAAAACTAGTTTTAACCATACGTAACTCCCTTATCATAAGAGGATAGGTTAAAAGATGTTTATTTATATTATTATTTATTTATATTATTTGTATTTATATTATATCATTATAATAAATGATATATTATTTATTATATCATTTATATCATAATAAATGATATATGATTTATATTATATTATTTATATTTATATTACAATATAAGATGATAATAATAATATTTGTATTTATATTATTAGATATATTTATAATATATTATTTATTAATGTGATCGCTCTTTTATCTTATTTTATTCACAAGCATATAATATGGTGGGATAATGTTTTTGTCTTATTAGACTTTTATCTTTATATGATTTTATTTTGAATTTGACCTTTTGTTTAACCGTATTACGTTGCCTTATTCCAAATTATTTTACTTTCTAAATTACTTTACTTTCTAACTTTAATGGGTAAGACTCTTCGTAATATTTATTTTTATATATAATAATATATCTTATTAATTATTCACATAAATATTATATTAAAATATTTATATTTATAATACATCTAGTTAATTAAATATATATATTTCATATATTTTATAATATTTAAATTATATAAATTAATAATATTATTTATTAAATAATACATATTAATAATATATTTTAAATAGATATATTATATATTTTAAATAAATATATTATATATTTAGTTTATATAAGGCTAACTTATTATTTAAATAAACGATTCAATTATAAATCATTATAGGGACATGACACTCATATCGGTTTAGAGTCTTCCATCTCAAACTTCTTCAACAACTCTTTCACATACTTAGATTGAGATATGAAGATTCCTTTATCTGATTGATTAATTTACAGACATAGAAAGAAATTCATTTCACCAACCATAGACATCTCAAACTCATTTTGCATTTCACCTGCAAAATTCTTATCTGCAGATATAGGGACATATTCCCAAGTTTGGTTTTCTATTCTTCTAAAAAATTTCTTCTTTCCAATTAGTGATTTGATTTTCAGTTCTTTCTAAATAGCAGGCTTCTTACTTTGTACAAGCTCTTTCCTTTATCCTTTACTTAGACCTTTGTTGCAAATCCTTGATCTTGTCTTTTCGTGCTGAGGTATTAGCATCAATCCTTTGGTAGGGGAAAAAATTTTCAATAATACTCCTCTTGAGCCAAAGCTTTAGTCTCAGTTTCCAGAGTGAACATCTGCACTAGATACTTGTGTAGATACATCCTTAATCTCTGACACATCCTTCTTTACCCAAATCTTATCCATCTCCTTTGTGATGTCTGCTAGATCAATCTTTCCAACTGGCTTCTTTAACTCTACTTGATTCTCCTTCTTCATGTTCTTGCTTTTGCAAGATTTAGCAACATGTCCAAGTTTGTTGCAGTTGAAGCACACAGTATTCCTCTATCCATTGTTCCTTTCATTCATTATGGATCTATATTGGTTAGCTTTGTGTCCAAATTCATTACATGTATGACAGTACCCATTGAAGGGGCTTACCATTCTATTCCTACACTCATTTGTTCTATGACCAAACCTTTTGGACGCAAAGCATTTTTCATTGTGAGATTGATTTTTCCTTATATTATTGAAGCTATTCCTTGTTATACTCCTACATTCACTTGCTATGTGACCAATTCTTTTGCAGTTGAAACATTGACCAGAGAAGGATGGAACATCTTGATTCATTCTACTTCTGCATTGAGTAGCCCTGTGGCCAAATTTTCTAGATAAATGACAATAACCATTAAAAGATGGATACATTTACGCATTTAGTTGCCTGACTAGAGGTCTTCTTGATCTATTCCTTTGATTCTGAGTCTGTTTGCCTTTATCCTCCTTGACCTTAGAATTCTTTTCTTGATCTGTTCTAGAACTTTCATCTTTCTTAGGTCTTATACTGTTTATGTCATCAGGATTTTTTGACTTGCTTCAGCCATTAGTTTATCAAATCTGGTTGCACTTACACTAAATTTATCTTGTTGAACCCATGCATGTTTCAGATCGGCTTTCAGATCCATAACTTCTTCTTCAAGCTTTATGCAATCATTTGTTTTGTTTTCAAGCATTCTTCAATTTTTTCTTTTTCTTCATTTGCTAACTTCAAATCTTCACTATTTTCCTCAAGTCTTTGCTTAAGCTCCTTGATTTGTATTTTTAACTCTTTGATGTATTCATTTGCTTCTGTTATATTTACTTTTAAGTCCATGTTTTCTTCTTCAGATTTCTCAAGCTTTTCAAGAGCAATTTTGGATTCATCTTGAGAGGAATTTATATTGTTGCAGGCTTCAGACACTGATTTAGATTCAGCATTGGCAATCAAACACCAATTCATTTGTCCTTTTACATCATACTAGTGATCTTTCTTCATTTTCTTTTCTTTAGTATCATCTTCTTCTTTGGTAAATGTCTTTTCCCTTTTTGTATTGTAAGGAAGCCTATTTGAATTTGATGCATGATTATTGATTTTTGAATAAATCTATATGTTTTCATCAACCCTAAAATTTGCACTCTCAATGATCTTTTTCAATATTTTATTGTAACACCAGTAGAGTATCCAAGGAAAGTTCCTTCATCATACTTAGCATCAAACTTGCTTAGCTTGATTCTTCTCTTTTGATATAACATTTACTTCCAAAAACATTGAAATATTTTACTAAAGGTATTCTTCCATACCACAATTCATAAGGAGTTTTAGTATCATTACCTTTGACTTGAACTCTGTTTTGAATGTAGACAGCAGTATGTATAGCTTCTTTCCAATATGCTTCCGGTAGGTCAACTTCCTCTATCATTGTCTTTGCAACTTCTTGAACAGACCTGCTCATTATTTCCATCACTCTATTCTCTCCGGATAGTTGTCTTTTTATTCCATGAGTCTCACACAACATCTTGAATTTATCAGAGGTAAACTCTTCTCCTTTGTTAGACTTTAGACATTTGATTTTCACATTCAATTCATCATCAACTATTGTTTTAAAGGCTTTAAATGCATCTGGAGCTTATGAGATCTTTCTTTGAGAAAACTAACCCAAGTCATTCTAGAATAATCATCAATAAAGAACATAAAGTACCTGTCATCTTGGAGACTTTTCACTCTTGTAGGTCCACAAAGGTTTGTATGAACCAATTCCATCAGTCCAGTTGAGGATCTTTCTTCATCTTGTAAACTTCCTCTTGCTTTCTTCTTAACTTGACACTTCTTGTAGGTAATGTTAATAAAATATATCCTCTCTGGCAGATCTTTCACAACTTGAGCTAAGGTTATCCTTGCTAGATCATTAGGATTGATGCGACACAATTTCCTATGCTAAAGCCAATTTTCATGACTCTGAGTTATAGAGTAGATAATGTTGCCTTCTCTAAGATGATAAAGATTTCCTTCTGTCCTTTTTCCACCAGCTATTACAGCTCCAAATTTATCTCTGATTTCAAAGCTATCATTCTGAAATATGAAACTGTATCCTTCTTTGCACAATTGTCCAATGCTCAGGAGATTTTGTCTTAGGCTTTCAACATAGATAAAATCATCTGTATGTTTTTTTCCATCAAAACTTATTGAACATTTTCCACATACTTTAGGAGTATGGTCATCTCCAAATCTAACTAACCCTTATTTATTCTTTATAAGATCAACAAACTTACCTTTATCACCAGTCATATGATTTGAATGGCTACTATCAATAACCCAGTAGTTCCTTATATCTTCATTGTCAGTACTTGCCTCTGGATCAAAACTTTCATCATCTTTGTAATTGTCATCCTTTGAATGAAAGCAATAGTCATCATCTTCATCGTTTTAAACATCATAAAATGTTTTATTGGTTTTTCTACTTTCACCTTCTTCAACATAATTCTTTAAGTTTCCTTTTAGACATCTGGATGCATAGTGACCAGCTTTACCACAATTGGAACAATTGAAAGATAGTTCATCCTTGTGTGCCATCCCGGATCAAGCTCAAGTTGTTAGGCTTTCTTCTAAGGAACCTGGCTCTGATACCAATTGTTGAAATATGTAGGACAACTAAAAGGGGGGGTGAATCAGTTGTCACAAAAACTTAACTTAATATAATTGTCAAGCCATCAATTACTTAATTACTGATAATCAAATTCAACCATGAAAGAATGAAATCATAAACTTAGTCACAATCATACATTCTGTGATTGAAAATATGAACTACTATAGAATCTACTTAAATATTCAATACTCAAATGAAAATAAGACAAATGCAATAAACCAAAGTTATACCTTGTGAATGGATTTACCTCATGTCTTCCATTGTTGCCTATCTCTTCAATGGTCTTTGTGGATTATGATTGAGTTCTCAGAAGTAGACTTCCTTGTTATTTTAAGATGACAAAGAGAGAATGGCTTTTGTGGAGGATTATGCAAAGTGAGATAAACTACAATGCAACACTAAGATGAATGATGGAGATTATAATATGAAGCCATGGATGATGATTATGCAATGAGGATAATGAGATTACAATGTAAATGAGGGGAGCCAAAGGCACACTTGATAGCTATGGTGGAATTTTTGTAGCATAAGTTTCCTAAAGCTTGAGTTGTATCAAAATGGAGGAATGAGAGTTTCTTTTTATAGGCTTGAGAAGGCCAAGATCCACATGTCACAATCTCAACGGTGGAGAATGAGTCATATGAGGTGTATGGTGGAGATTTGATTACTTGGGATGAGGGAGATAAAGGTGGAGAATGTTCCTCCTACAATGACAAGGTGGAGAGAAAGGTGTGAGCATGAGGCCACTTGTCACAATGATCTCAAGGACCAAAAGACATGGGTCAAAGAAGGAGTTCTTCTTTGTAGGGAGGCTGGAAGGAATCTAGGAACTATGAGACATGTGTCTCTAAGTCTCCTATGACTAAGATGACATGGAGGAACCAAGTTCTTGAGAATAGGAATGGTTAGAGGATAATTGCCTAATTAAATATTAAAAATATTCAATTATGTGTGCAACTTGATGAGGTGGAAAGTGAGGTGGAAGTGATGTGGATTTATAGAATTAGGACTTTGGAATGATGATTAATTAAATAATTTGGGATTATTCAATTAAGGATGATTTAGAGGAATTTGGATGATTTAATTAAATAAATTGATTTTTTATTTAATTATTGGAAGATTACGATGAATGTGAATTAAATAAATAAATTAGGACATTTATTTATTGATAGAGGAATAGGAATAAAATAAATATTAAAATATTTATTTAATTCGACTCAAGCTATTTTTAGGTGTATACATTTTGCCCCTCTTTGAGACAATGTGTTTTATCACGTTGTTTCAAAGAATAAATTTTTTTGAGTATGATACATGCCCCAGTTTGCCCCTGGTACAAGTTTAATAACGCTAGGATGCCCCCTTAGGAGATTGGTCAATGTGAACTTTGGAAAAGGATAACGAACAAACTCATGATAAAGAAGAATTGACGACACGATAGGCGGATGAAAGATTTGGATGACAGAGAATGAGACATGGATGAAGAACATGGAATTCATGTGCAAGGTCAAACACCTCCTGTTAGGGTTCACCTGGCTACAAACAGTGATGTGAGGTCCCCTCTCTACTCACTTGCACACTTGTCATTTGAGGAGAGATTATAGGAGCCCTAGTTTATAGTAGAGCAGAGCAGTCAGTGAAGATGGCATGAATTCCAATAGAGGACCACATTTTTAAGAGGATCCGACGATTTGGATGACCAGCAGAGTATGAAGCCCCGGTATGTACACTTTTAATTTTGGTCAAAGCGCATTAATTACGGTCAAATTTCATGGTCAAAGATGTTATTTTTAAATGCGCAGTTTTGTTATTTAGGCGCATATGATAATTAGATACGCGCATATGATACAATTCCACACATCTAAACTAGGAATCGATGCATACGCTAGTTTTTCACATTTCATAAACATTTGCATGCATACAATTAGGTTTCCAGCACATCTATGTGAATGCGCGCATTCAAACAACAGCCCTACACATCTAGAATAATGTTGCACATATAAAATAAATTAGCGCATGTAAGAAGCATCCTTGTGCATTTAATATGAAAATGCGCATTTGGTTTTAAAATGCGCATTTGATGTTTGTTTCCATGCATTTACCTACATTAATGCAAATGAAAAGGGGTTCGGTGCATACAATACAAAGCCGTACATCTGATTAACAGAGCTGCGCATATGAAATATTTGGTCAAATTACTTAGCTGATTGGGTTAAGTTGGCATCTCAATCAATGTTGGCCAACTGATAGGTCATCTTGGAGATTGATAGAATCTCTGAAAAGATGATAGGATAGGTTTTGATGATAAGATAGCTAGGTAACTGATTTGATATATTGGATAGAAACGTAGCTTAGTTGGTTGGTTAAACCGCTTTGTTATTGATTACAGGAGGTGTTGAATAATGTGTTGATGTCGTGGGAGAGATTCCCTATTACTCAGCTTCTGTGAGCCTACTTGACTGATACAGATCACTTGGCACTTGGATCAGTGGGACTGTGGTTTGTTTGCTTTATGCCTGAGGTGCAGGTGAATCTGGGATTGTTGACTGCTCTTAGGGAGAGATATCACAGTGAGACTGGCACATTTCACTTGCCGATAGGAGAGATGGCAGTGACACTGGAGGACGTTCATCAGATTCTACAGATTTTGATTCAGGGTGAGTTGGTTGAGTATGAGTCGCATACTAGAGCTAGATTTTCAAAATGTAGACAGGTGTTTGATGACCCAAATCTCGAGGGTACAGAGATCAGCTGGACTGATATGGTAGATTATTACAAGCCCCTACTAGCCATACTAGTAGGGTTGATTGGGGGAGTTGTTTGTCTAGATCAGAGATCTTGTGGATTCTAGGTTGGATGGGGGAAGACATTAGAGAAGATGATATCTGAGGGGACATGTTTCTCCTGGGGCCCATGCATACTTGTGCACTTATACCATGATCTCCATCAGTTTGTGTATGATGGATCGACTAGTCTATCTGCTGGGGTGTCATTATTACAGATTTGGGCATGGTTGCACATAGTTGTCACATAGCTGATAGGCATGGGTGTTAGAGGCCATGATAGACCTTACTCATACAGGTTCTAGGAGACTCTTTCACAGCCCAAGTTGGGAAATCTTGAGTACTAGTGGCACACATTGGATAATGTAGATGCAGTTGAGTGGCGGCCATACCTAGATTGTGAGGTATGGGAGGAGGTTGCTGTTGAGTTCCCTTATTGTTTCCAGACATAATGGTTGATAGGGAGGACCCCCTACATCTTAGAGCATCATATTGTTTCTCGTGTGCTCCGACAATTTGGTAGAGTCTAGGGGATGCCCCATGGTACTACCATATTTGCTCGGATGCATAAGGAGTAGACCGCAACACAAGGTCCCCATGGGCAGATTGTTATAGATATGGTTCGAGCTGGATAGGAGATATTTTACTAGAGATCCCTGTATGAGAAGGTAGTGCCCCTAGAGCAAAGGGTGAGTAGCTTCCACCCAAGCTCACACAACAGGTCTCGATGCACCCTGTTAGAGAGTGGAGGAGTTATGGGGCCACTACCTCCTCATCCTACAGGTCCTATAGGTTCTCAACCTCAGGAACCAGCACCCTCCAAAGGCAGTACTACCTAGGCACTTGGATACATGTATCATTTTTATATCATTTTTGTATACACCATTTTTGACAGCTCAAGATATATATTTATGACATCATTGTATACTTGGACATTATTATTATTTTTGATGATGATCTATATGAGTTTGATGGACTACATGCATTTGTTTTTTATGGATGGATGCTTTCTATATGATGGATGTTATTGCTTATGCTTTCATTGTGATGATTCTAATATGTTGATACTATGATGTACATGAGACTTATGATATGACCTATGGTTCACATGATGACTTATATCTATGTGTTAATGCTATGTACAATGTTCTTATATGCTTATAGTTTATGATGCCCTAATGCATATGTTTGATGATTTTTAAATGCGATACTTGATGTTCAATTTTCTATGTATGATGATCTATTATGCAACTACTATGACCAATGATATCTATGTCCTTTCAATTTTTGATGATAAATGTTATGCATGAGACCTATGTGGATGAATGACATCACTATCATGATCTAAATGCTTAATACAACTAATGCAATTAAATAACTATTGCTAACAATCACGAGATAAATGTTTAATGCAACTAATGAACTGAAATGATATGAACTAATGATGGAAATGCTTAGAATATGCAAAATGATAATGATTTTTTTTTTTTTATTAATGCCAAGTATACTCAATCATAAATGAAAGAACACTTAGAATAATTAGGTAAAAGATTTGGATATGATGAACAACTTAGAAGAATAATTAGGATGAATAGATAATATGGATAAATGAATGACATTGACTTAGGATCTTAAGACACTTGGAAAATGATAATTTATGGAATGCTTATAAATGGAATGAAATGCAAACCTATCATGCACAAATGAGGCTTTGTCATCTTGTATACAAGTATTTGAAGTAGTTTTTCATCATTGAGATTTTAAAATGTTGTAAGAAAATACAAGCATCTAGGTATAATTAAACCATGATGACCTGAGTATCTCTTACATGGATTTTGATTTAGCAAGTTAATACAAGCATCTAGGCAAAATTGAACCTAGATGACCTGAGTATGTCTTGCATGTATCAACAAACAAGGATTGCACTCTTTCATGCTTAGACCCATAATTTCCTCGATGATCTTTTGCTGATCATGTCTTCAAACAAGTTGTCACATTACTAAAGATTAATCCACAAATAGCAAACAAATGAAAATACTCATGTACCATCATAGCTCCTCTAGTCTTAGACATCCTCGAGTAGCATAGGAAACATGATAACAAAAATCAAGACCTAAGACTTAAACCTATAACAACCATCAAATCTTCTTGCCATAGATATGTTTTATTGCCCTGATAACAAATACAATCATCTTGATAGTTTAGGCTTCTGATATAGGTCAATGTTTTGCGTCAAACTTTTTGTTGAAAAGGTTTTGCTTATAGTGTTGCATGTTGCCTGGAGATAGTATCGCGATCTAGTTTTTTATGCTCTAAGATTTGTGACATTCAAGAATCCAATTCCCAACAAGGTCGAGGATTTTTTCCCCAGTCAAGTAAAGGATCGATTTATTATGGATGAACATGTGAATTGGACGAATGGTAAATACGACATGACGGGCCCTAAGGGACTGACCTAGTGCCTCGGGGGCTCATCAATGATGGCCTTTCCTACATGACGATGTAGAGGCAATGTAGTTAGGGGATGTGGACTATGTGGACCTAAGATCTAGGGGTGGGAAGCCTCAAGGGCCCATCAATGATGGCCTTGCCTACATGATAGCTCAGAGGCGACATAGTTCGACTAGGGTAGGTTGACACTAATGATAGATGAATGAATGGATTGTAATTATTATGGTAGGACAAGTAGTATGGATGGATGGGAAACCTCAGGGGCTCATCAATGATGGCCTTGCCTACGTGATAGCTCAGAGGTGATGTAGTTCGACAATGATACTAATGATAGGGTCACAACAGATGACAAGATGGATGAAGGTTTAGATAGATAGACTAAGGTGATAAGGTGATAAGGGTGAGTGAACACAAGCCATGATAGGTATCTTTATGTGATTCGATGGATGCGGTAAGAAAAGATGAATTAAGGACTAAAATTCTACAAGATGGAGGAAGCAGTTTATCACAAATAGCGTCTGTTTCCAGGTTTTCACCACTTGCTTTTATTTGCACAATTTTTTGATGGTCCCTTGTATTGGGGTTTAGGTATAAAACTTGCGAAGATGTATACTGTTGATGGGATCATCAAACAGTTCACCTTCTAATGTTGCTAATTGATAGGCTCCTGATCCATAGGCAGAAATGATTATATATGGACCAAGCCAGTTGGGTTCAAACTTACCTTTCTTCTCCCTGTCCTGCTAATTTTTAGGGTTTTCCTTGAGCACTAGGTCACTGACTTGAAAGACTCTGGGTTTTACTCTATGGTTGTAACTCGACATCCTTTTTTGATAGGCTTTTAGATGATTAAAGGAATTTTGTCTTCTTTCCTCCAACAGTTCTAACTCCTATAGTCTAGAAACCTGGTATTCTTCATCAGATATTAGACCTTTTAACGATACTTGCAAGGATGGTAACTCAACTTCAATGGGCAAGATGGCTTCAGATCATAGACTAGGGAATATGGTGTTACACCTGTGGGTGTGTAGATACTTGTACGGTAGGCCCACTGAGTAGGATTCAGTTGGAAATGCCAATCACGACCAACATCATTGACAGTCTTCTTCAGGATTTTCAAGATGGTTTTATTAGATGCCTTTGCTTGGTCATTTCCTTGGGGGTAATACGGGGTGGAAAAATGGTGTTGTATATGGAATTTGTCACAGAGTTCTTTGACATCTTGATTTTAAAGGGTCTTCCATTATCTATGATAATGGATAGGGGAATGCCATAGCGGCAAATGATGTAATTCAGGATGAATGAGGTGATTTCTTTGCCTGTGACATTGGCTAGGGGTACAACTTTGATCCACTTTGTAAAGTACTCAATGGTGGTGATTATGAATTTATGGTCATTGGATGATGAGGGGTGTATCTTGCCCACTAAGTCGAGTCCCCATTGATAGAAAGGCCAAGGAGTCGTTAAAGGTTGCAGCTCTTGTGCCGATGCATGTATTAGGTTCCCATAAATTTGATATTTCTTGCACCTTTTCATGAAATGATAGGAGTCTGTTTCTATAGTTGGCCAATAGTATCCCATACGCATGAGTTTCTTAGCCAAGGTAGAACCACTAGAGTGGGTTCCGCAAATTCCTTCATGAACTTCTCTCAAGGTGGTTTGATATTCCTCACTTTTGAGACACCTAAGGAGAGTACCATCAAGACCTCTCGGTAAAGGGTATCAGTAATTACGATATAGCGGGAGGCTTGATGGATGAAAGTTCATCGTTGGTTGTTGGATAAACCTAGTGGTAGGGTATTCTCTTTAAGATAGGTATAGATTTTTTCATACAAGGGGGAATTGGATCCTACTATGTGGCATATGATTCTAGTTTTAGGGATATTGTAAGCTAGATGGGACATTGGCTCTACCAAGAACTCATAATGTGACTAATTTTTAGGTATATCTAGTAGTGATGCAATGGTTGCCATGGCATCGGCGGCTTTGTTCTCCATTCTTGGTATCTATTCAAAAGAAATTACAACAAAATATTCTTTAAAGTCATCTACCATATGCTTGTAGGGTATTACCTTTTCATCCTTGGTTTGATAGTCATCATTTGCCTGATTGATAACTAGTTATGAATCTCCATACACATGAAGCTCTAAGACCTTCCATTCTATAGCCAGTTGAAGACCAATGACTAATGCCTCATATTCTGCCACATTGTTGGTACAAGGGAAAAGGAGTCTGTATGATTTTGGTATTGTATCCCCATGAGGTGTGACCAACAAAATGCCTGCTCCTAACCCACGATGAGTATAGGATCCATCAAAATAGAGTTTCCATGCTTGGGTTGTTATACTGAAAATGGCTTCATCTGGAAACTCAAAGCTTAATGGATTGTCATCTTGCAATGATGCATCTACTAATTGATCCACAATGACTTGACCTTTTATAGCTCTTTTGTCCACATATTCTATGTTGAACTCGCTGAGAATCATTAACCACTTTGATAGTCTTCCTATTAGAGTAGCCTTATTGAGAAAATACTTCAATGGATCTATCTTCGCTACCAGCTTGATTGAATGTGTGAGCATATAATGTCTTAGTTTTTGGGAAGCAAAAACTATGGCAAGGCATGCTCTTTCAATGGGTGTGTATTGTAGCTCATAGCCTACCAATGTTTGACTGATGTAGTAAATGGCCCATTCCTTTCCTTCATAGTCTTGTTGTGCCAATAAAGCTCCTAGAGCAGTTGGTGTAGCTAAGATATAAAGCAAAAGAGGTTTGCCTTGTATTGGAGGCATCAAGAGTGGAGGATTCATCAGGTACTCTTTCAAGAGGTTAAAAGCTTGTTCACATCCCTCATCCCATCTGAAAAGAATGTTCTTGTGAAGGAGGTGGGTAAATGGATGACATTTGTCAACTAATTGTGATATAAATCGATAGATAGATTGTAGCTTGCCTTGCAATGACCTTAGTTGACTGATGTTTCTAGGTGGTGGCATGTCCATTATTGCTTTCACTTTGGCTGGATCCACCTCAATTCCTTTGGCTGACACTATATATTCTAGAAGCTACCAGATGTGACTCCAAACACACACTTCTTTAGATTCAGGCGTACATTAAACTACTCCAGTCTTTGAAATATCTTATCTAATATTTCTAGGTGTCCTTCTCTCGTGAGTGATTTGGATAGAATATCATCTACATAATCTTCCATGATGGTGTGCATCATATCATGGAAAATTGTTGTCATGGCCCTTTGGTATGTCGCCCTTGCATTTTTCAATCCAAATGGTATCACACCAGCAATATGTACCCCATGGACATGTGAAAATGGTCTTGTGCTAGTCTTCTGATGCTATTTTAATCTAATTGTAGCCAAAAAACCCATCCATGAGAGATAGCATTGTAGGCCCCACTGTAAGGTCCACAATGATGTTGATATTAGGCAAAGGAAAGTCATCCTTGGAGCAAGCCTTATTTAAATCCCTAAAATCATTGCAAAGTTTGATCCTTCCATCTGGTTTTGAGATAGGAACTATATTGGAAGTCCATTCTGGATAGTCAATTGGTCTGATAAACCCAACATCCAACAATTTCTTTAATTCTTCTTTCACTAGCAGTGTGATATGCGGATGCATCTTCCTTAGTTTTTGTTTGACTGGTTTAGGTCCTAGAGCTAGTGATAAATGATGCATTATAAGATCTTGATCAAGTCCAGGCATATCCACATAGGACCATGTGAAGTTAATCTATCTTTGCTTGAAGAAGTTGATGAATTCTAGCTTTTCATGTTTAGATAAATATTTTGCCATATGGATTATCCTTGGATTGTCTTCTGTGCCAATGCTGACAGGTTCTGCCAATTCTATCAAAATTGAGGACATCTCCTGATGTGTAAGATTGGGTAGAGTGTCAAGCCTTTCATCCTTTGGTGCCTTAGAGAGGTTTTCACCATTGGATTCATCTTTTATTTTTTACTTTTTTCATGATCTAACACTGCCGTAGAGCAATTTTCACCATTAGATCTATCTTTTATTTTAAAATTTTTATGACTAAAAGGCTTGGGACTCTCTCCAAAATAAGCCTTGCCATTGAGTTCTATAGCATAGCCAGCTTTATGATCTCCTTATGGTAAGTGATGGATCCTTAGTTCTAGATAGTCAATGATAGCATCGTCATTTTGAAAGATATCTAGTTCGGGAGGCTCTTGTAGTTCCCAATCTATAAGTTCAGGATGCACTAAATGTAGGGGATCATTGGGTTGGTTTGACTCAAGGGAAATGATGGTTAGGACAGAGGGTTTGTCTAGGTTCATGGGAGTATTTACAAGGTCTAAAATAACACTCTCCTCAGTATTGTCTATCAAGTGTGACATCTGACCTTCCTCTTGAGACTCACTCTCAGTATGTTGCGAATCAAACTCTTGTGGTCTAGACCTTAAGCTTTGACCCTCATGGTATGTGTTTGTTGAGCTATATGTTTGGACCACATCAATGCCTTTGTCTTCACAAGATAGTTTGGAAACACTATCCATTCATATTCATTAGAGTCTATTTCACTCCCTTCTTGTAATTTGTGAAGTTGCTCAACTAGATTTGTGGTAACCTGTTCCTTCTATTTTCTTTGGTATCCTAGCTCTGTAGTGTCTTGGGTTGATAAGGAAGAAGGTTGTATAGGTTCTATGATACCTTCTTTTCTCAATCCTATGAGACTATGACCGTCATATCCCATTCTTTGCAAGATAGAAAAACCTGGACCATATTGATTAGTTTGTAATTTGGGTTGTTGATCTTGTGGTTTGGATTCCATATCTTCTTCATTATACATCCATTGATGGACATCTTTCTCATCACTTTCATCTGATAAATTACCCTATTTGATAAAAGGACCATTAGGAGTTTTTGATGACTGTGGTTTCTCAATAGATGGTTTGTCATAAGACTTGGTTGATAGCAAGACAAAATGTTTGCTCAATGGAATACTCTCCTACCCCTTTATCATTGAGCTTGACCTTTAGTTCAGTGATTTTGGATGTAGAAGGTATGGAACTTGGGTCAACAATGGGTGTAGAGGATGAGCTTGCATGGTTGGTAGGTATGACAACTTTCGGCTTTGGTTTGTTGATGTTGTAGTATTGGAATGGATCGGGATTGCCTTGGATAGTGATCTCTTGGCCATTGTGAGGGAACTTTATACATTGATTAGGATGGTACAACCTTCATCACATGTATCCAAGGTTGGCCAAGGAGAATATTGTATGCTAGTTCCATATCAGGTACTTGGCAAACCACATCTTTCTCTATCCGTCCAACCTGTATGGGCAAAACAACAGTACCTTTAGATGTCCTTTCTTCTTCATCATAGGCCTTGATTGTGATCTTCTTCTTTGGCTCAACAGCATTCTCAGAGAACCCCAATGCAAGGATTAATTTTAATGTGCACATATTTAAACCTACCCCTCCATCTATAAGGACAAGTTTTATTCTATGTTTATGAATGAAGGCTTTGATGTGAAGGGATGCATTGTGAGGTTGCATAATGGACATGTCATCTTTTTTGATAAATGAGAGGAAATGTGGGGTGGTAATATGTCCTACCATGACTTGGAATTGCTCTTGGGCTAGATTAGTTGGTACAGTGGTCTCCAAGATAGCTTTGTCTAGGATAGCCTTATGGGATGGTGAGAGACGCAAAAGCTCCAAAATAGATATATGGACGGGTGTCTTTTGGAGTTGGTCGAGGACATTATATTGATTGGATATGGATGATGGTTTAGGTGGATCCCCTTGGAGAGTAATCTTTCCATGATGAGTGGTTACATTACAATTGGGCTTTTTATTTATAGTAATCACATTTACATGTGAATCACTTTCGGAGATGTGGTTAACGGTGTATTCATATGAAACATTCATGTAGTTGGCATTGTTACCACTGTTATTATTTTGTTTTGAGGGACCTCCCTTCTCATAGTTGGGGAGCGGATTCTTGAATGCCAAATGGTCATCATTGGATGCATGTCCATCAATTGATACGACTCCACAATATATCAAGTCTTAGATGGTATTCTTTAGTCGTTGGCAATCATTAGTTTTGTGACCCTTGATTCTATGAAATTTGTAAAAGTCCAAAGCTTTCCACCAAGAAGGTCTAAATTTAGGTTCATAATCTCACACCATTGGGAGTGTTATGAGGTTGCTTGATATTAGCTTCCTTATAGCAGATTCGAGTGATTCCCCTAGTGGTGTGAACTTTCTACAATGACAAATGTTTGTGGGTCTTGGATCATTGTTTTGAGGTTTGTTTGATGGTGTGTTATTGTGTGGATTTGATAGATTAAAGATTGGTTGTTTTGGTACCACATGTTTAGCATCAACAACTCCATCATTTACAATGTTTTTTTTCTTTGTCCAAAACCTTGATTTGTCTATTTTATTAGTTGAACTAGGGATATCTTAGTAGAGTTTAATTTGTCCCTTAGCTATCAATGCTTTCTCAATGAGTAATCCCATTTCAATGACCTTACTAAAGGAAGTAGGACATTGTATTTGTATTTGATAGCTCAAATCAGTGTTTAAGTTGACGACAAACATCTCAATCATTTGTTTCTTTGGGATATGGTATGGACACTTGCTAGCAAGTTGTCTCCATCTTTGTAAAAAAGAGGTGAAGGATTCTCCACCCTTTTGTTTGTTGTTACAAAGATCCAACATTGAAATTTCATGTTCAATGTTGTAGGAGAAATGGGTCACAAACGTATCCACTAGTTCATTAAAAGTTTAGATGCCAGGAGGTAGACAGGAGAACCATTCCATTGCTTGTCCTCCTAAGCTACGTAGAAATAGTCGCATAAGGTATGTTTCATTGTGGGTGACTTCTAAGCATGCAACACTAAATTCCCTTATGTGGTCACACGGGTCACCTTTTCCTCTAGATTTATCAAATTTTGGGACCTCAAATCTTGAGGGGAAAGGTATCATGACCAATCTTTTGTCAAAAGGATATGGTAAGATATCCTCTAGGGAGTAGTGCTTTTTGGAAGTTCCTATTTGTAGGTCCACAAATTGTTGTTGCAAGGCTTGGATTTGTTGAGTGAGTGTGTCTAATGGGTTTGACATATCCTTAGCCTTGTCATTTTTGGGAGCATTGGTGTCATTAGATGGGGTTGCTTCTCTTAGTTTGGTGATGTCAAAATCTGAGGGTAGCTTGGCTCCTTGTTGTGCTAGGAAGAGGAATTACTTGTGAGTGTCCATGGTTATGACCTTGTCCATCATCTTTTGGAATCTAGGATCTTGTTGGGCTTCCTCAATTTATTCTTGGGTAATGTCCTCTTCCTCATCACTAGAAGTATAGTGGCTACCATGTAGTGAACCCATTTCTTTTATTCTCTTGACTTGTGTTCTAGTTTCAACCATATAAAGATTTGATGTGGATGGAGTTGAATGTGATACTTGTGGATTTTGGTGATGATTTTGGTGATGCTTTTGGTAAGATGTGGTTGAGGTATAATTGATTGGATTTGGAAGCTTTTATGATAAGATTTTCTAAGGTTTTCTCTTGATCTATTGGTTCAAACAAAATGGTCTTGAGCTATGATGGTATAACTATCAAAGTGTTGATATAAAGGAAGTCAAATAGGGATAATTGGTAACCACGATTGATGTAGACTAGACCTTTATCAAGATGCTCTAGTGTAGTTTCGAGGTAGAGGATGATTGTTCCTGATAGGAAACTAACTAGGTTGTTTGATTTAGTGGATCTCAATGATACCTTAATGGAAATCTTGGTTTTGGTTTGATTTTGGGATGGCTAAATATGATATGGTAAGTGAAATGTCTAAAAATGGTTATCAGATGAATTTTTATGGTTTAACTAATTTCACCAATTGATTCTAGGCTGAAATGGGTATCTGAAGCTGATTTTGTTTTTTATCAACACCTCGGGAATAGGTCACTATTTTGAATGTGTAGGTTTAAATGCACAGAAACAGGGTTTGTATTCGACACTTTGTTGAATGAATGCGCAGTTTTGTATGTGCAGGGCTGTCGTTTAAAAGCGCAGAAATCTGTATGCCTAGAAAGAATGTTCAAAAGCAGAGCAAAATGGATTATATGCATAGCAAAAAGTGAATGCACAGAAAGATGAGTCAGATGCATAGCAACAATGTTCAAATGTGTAGTTCTGTGTATTTGCAGTGTTTGATCAATTTTACTTTGTTTCAGGCACATTTTTCTAAAAGTGTCATATGTTCTTAGTAATGATTTTGTTCTAGTTTGTTGCAAGAAAACACAGCAAACAAAAAGATCTCATGATTTTCTTATACAAGTTTTTGATAAACATTTTCCAAATAAGTACAATTCCTATGGTTTGCAAGGACAATATTTATTGAATCCCAACTTGGATTTCTTTAGCCACTTAAATCAAGATGAATAGTTAGAAACTTGGTAGCACTGGCTCCCCCTTGCACGGCACTCACTTCTCCAACATATCAAGTTTCAATTCCTCTAAAGAGTTGATTTTTTTGTCTCTACACATGATTAGTGAAAATGTTGGGCGGCTTCAGAGGTCCAACCTCCTGTGTGAACAAATAGAAGGATTTTGGCCTCTAAAAATAGTTGGTTCTTAGTAAGGGCATTCATTCAGGTGATTATATGTGTAGTGATTCACTATGTTTAGGAGCCTTCCCAATCTATAGAGGTTAAGCTCTATAGGTTTTCATGCACCACAAGGGTACTAAGGGAAACATTTGTCAGTATAACACAACAACACCTGTTGTTTATGACTTTCATCACAAACACTTTTATTTATAATGGTTCAAATTAGCTTGGCTTTAGCTTGTTACCGCTCAAGGTCATCCCACTTGGATGAAACATAATCCAAGGGCAGGCCTTTTCTAAAGGTTAAACAAATGAAATGATGGGTCTGGCATTTTGGTCACCCAAAATGGGCAGAGCATATGCCTATCACCATTTTATAAACACAGTAGACACTGGTTCATTGACTTTCTAGAGTTAATCTAAATGTGATTTAATCTACCAGACACAAAAATGACATGATAGCATAAAATGAAAAGATAGTTGATTTTAACCTCTTAATCAAACTATGTGATGATTGTATTGAAGATTTGATCAAGTTACCTTCCCCTACTTATGCTAGATGTGGATTTGTAAATACAAGATTTGAATGAAAGATTTGTTCAATTTTAACCTCCTAGTCAAACTATGTGATGTTTATATGCAAAGATGTAAGTTTGCTCCTAATTCAAAACTAGATCAAGATTTGTATGCAAGATGTAAGTTTACTCCTCCTAATTAAAAACTAAGTGAAGATTTGTATGCAAGATGTAAGTTTGCTCCTAATTCAAAACTAGATGAAGATTTGTATGCAAGATGTAAGTTTACTCCTCCTAATTAAAAACTAAGTGAAGATTTGTATGCAAGATGTAAGTTTACTCCTAATTAAAAACTAAGTGAAGATTTGTATGCAAGATGTAAGTTTACTCCTGATTAAAAACTAAGTGAAGATTGTATGCAAGTTGTAAAATGATGACTAAACCACACTCTAACACATGCAAAAACCCATTGTTAGTAGTTTAAATATATTCCTTTTGATGATTGATGATACCTGTAACAAAAGTTAGCATCAAAAATTATCAAAAAGATACCCTAAAAATTGACAAATTTCATATGCGCTGAAATAGACATCATATGTGTAGAAAGATAAGTTATATGTGCAGAAAAACAAATGCGCAGAAAGAAGTTTCATATGTGTTGGAAGAAGTTTTAAATGCGCAGGACTGCTATTTTCCTGGCAAATATGTAGAACTAGAAATTGAATGCGCAAGAATGACCTGTTACGAACAACCTGTTACGACTGTAAGAACATCAAAAACTCAAATTTAGAAGTTAAAAATGGGGCAAGGGCCCACGGTGGGTACCAAAATGTGATTGAAAATCTGAACTACTGTAGAGTCTACTTAAATATTCAATACTCCAATTGAAATAAGACAAATGCAATAAACCAAAGTTATACCTTACGAACCGATTTACCTCGTGTCTTCCATTGTTGCCTATCTCTTCAATGATCTTTGTAGATTATGATTGAGCTCTCAGAAGTAGACTTCTTTGTTGTTTTAAGATGACAAAGAGAATGGCTTTTGTGGAGGATTAAGCAAAGTGAGATAAACTACAATGCAACACTAAGATGAATGATGGAGATTATGATATGAAGCCATGGATGATGATTATGCAATGAGGATAATGAGATTACAATGTAAATGAGGGGAGCCAAAGGCACACTTGATAGCTATGGTGGAATTTCTGTAGCATAAGTTTGCTAAAGCTTGTGTTGTATCAAAATGGAGGAATGAGAACTTTTTTTATAGGCTTGAGGAGGCCAAGATCCACATGTCACAATCTCAACGGTGGAGAATGAGTCATATGAGGTGTACGGTGGAGATTTGATTAGTTCCGATGAGGGAGATAAAGGTGGAGAATGTTCCTCCTATGATGACAAGGTGGAGAGAAAGGTGTGAGCATGAGGCCACTTGTCACAATGCTCTCAAGGACCAAAAGACATGGGTCAAAGAAGAAGTCCTTCTTTGTAGGGAGGTTGGAAGGAATCTAGGAACTATGAGACATGTGTCTCTAAGTCTCCTTTGACTAAGATGACATGGAGGAACCAAGTTCTTGAGAATAGGAATGGTTAGAGGATAAATAGGACATGTGGGTGAGGATAATTGCCTAATTAAATATTAAAAATATTCAATTATGTGTGCAACATGATGAGGTGTAAAGTGAGGTGGAAGTGATGTGGATTTATAGAATTGGAACTTTGGAATGATGATTAATTAAATAATTTGGGATTATTGAATTAAAGATTATTTAGAGGAATTTGGATAATTTAATTAAATAAATCGTTTTTTTATTTAATTATTGGAAGATTACGATGAATGTGAATTAGATAAATAAATTAGGACATTTATTTATTGATAGAGGAATAGGAATAAAATAAATATTAAAAAAATTATTTAATTTGACTCGAGCCATTTTTAGGTGTATACACATTCAACATAGGAGACACCATATTTTTATGTGGAAAACCCTATAAGGGAAAAACCATGGTGGGTGTTAGCCCACAGAAATATATAAGTTATAACAATACCAAAAAACAAAGGCTCACTACCTACGGGGCTCACTGCAAAGATTGTCTCACTACGAAGGGTTGGCTCACTGCCAATATTGGTGAACTGATTTGATAGCATCTACTCCATGCCTGAGTTCAATTCCTTTGAAGCACAGTTTAACGCCTCTTCTCTACTCTTCTACACTTTCACACTTATCTTCTCATTTTCATACTTCCACACCAAGATCACTTTTCTGCAACTACATTACATGTCTTTATACAATTCAATGACCTTGGAATGTACATCAAGGTCGGCAATAAATTCATCAACTGTTGGAACAATCTCCAAGGTCAGCATTACACAACATACATAGAAATAGGTTTGGACCTAATACAAAATTAGCTATGGGAAAGATGTAAATATGTATTTCGACAATGCCATGCCTTAGCTAGGACTCAAACACAATCCTTCATGCCAAGACATGCTTCTACAATCTTCAATGCATGTCCACAATTAGTGAAAGCAACCAATTCAGCCAAGACTAGTATTCACATTAAGACTTTCAAGAACAGTCTTTATCTTCGATCCAAATTTCTCTTTGTAGACCAATCCAAATGTAGGAAAACAATCAGGAGATATCTGCTTGCACATTGAAATCATCAGGAACAACCACACAACCTCTAACCACTCTGTCAAGAAGATTCTTCAAACTGGAACACATAGACAACACTGCCAGCTACTATTATAATAAAAAGATCACTTACGGACCACCAAATCATGAACCATTGGAGCTGAAGGCACATAACATCATATGAGACTTAACTTTAGAACTATAGATCAAAATACTTCAATGCGGAAGAATGCAGAGCATAATACTTTCTCCCTATCACCAGTGAATACTCAAAAAAAGTAGTTTTTACTCTGGCAAACATAACTCACTCAAATCTTCATACTGGAGGCTCAAACTTGGAACATAGTATCTTCAAACATGCCTCTAAATAGTTTCCAATCCATAGACAAAGATATTTGATCTATAGAAAATGCAGAGCAATCTATTTGATTGTTCTTATGAAGACAAAGATACTCTGCCACACACTTTTTCTACTAGAAGGGCAATTTTCTCAATATCCTCAATATCAGGCTTTCCAACACTTACATAGGCAAATACAAAGCATCTAACTCATTACAAGCAAGCATCAAAATAAGAGCATAGTTGACACCAATGACAACAATGGTATGTTGACATCAATGACAACACCGATTAGGCACATACTTGCAACACATTTATTTAAACAAATCAGCACTATCAGGTCCTGTTGAACTAGGTTGTCAGAAAATCAACACCTTTGTATATCTTACATCTCTCAAACTTTACTTTGAAGTGTATGGTGCAGGAGCACCTACCTGACAGCTGGCCTCCATGAGGCAGTTGGTTAGTTTAAGTCTTGTTAATGTTTCCAAGAAGGTCTTGTAAGACCAATGCATGTAATAAGGTCATGTTGACCATACTTTACTATTTTTAGGTAGGTTGTTAGGATAGCTGTTATGCTGTATGTTCGGTTGGATCCTCCCAGCCGCTTGGAAGCTCCCAGCCGCTGGGAATCGAGTGGTAGTACTCGCAAGCAGATCCTATTTATGTATTAGGATCGGTTGGTTTGAGATATAGATACAGATTGAGGAGTATTGCAGATCATCGATTAGACTTTGCAGAGAGTGAGACAAAGGGAGAGAGACTAAGTATTGTATTTGCATCTTTTGAAATCAATAAAGAGATCCTGTTTGTGTCCATTCTCTGTTTTGAATTCCATTGTGTAATCAAGTTGCTGTTCTGGTGGTTTCATGGATTCGCTGATCCATTCCACCAGTTGATTCGTCGAATCGGTGGAATGGCTATGTACAGTAGTTTAGGATTTAGTTTGCATTTTCTGTTTGTTCGCATGTATGTTTGCAGGATCACAATCAAGAGGTGTTGAGAACCCTAGCATGGGTATGTGCTAGGTCATGCTGATAGTTCAAGTCTGGAAGATCGCCCTGAAAGCAGATCGGGTCACCTCAGGAGGTTCAGCGGATCGAAATTCGCTAAGGTTGGAAAATTCGTCACAACGGCATCATCAGGATATTTCTATGTATATCCTGCAGTTACTTCAGGCGTCATCCGAGTAGATGGAGGTGAGCATGATATAGTTGTTTGCATAAGGTGAATGCATTTCAGGGTGATCATCACAAGGTGTTGCCGAGGAAGAGTATATCGGCATAAGTTAGTCGATCGGGTTGATAAAACCATCGCGGGCCGATAATGTTAAGTTTGGCCGACAGCAGGATATTGAAGGAACTGCATGTGACATCATCGTCATCAGGATAATCGTCATCAGGATATTGGGGTGACGTAAGCATCGAAGGAAAGGTGCGTGAAGTGTCGTCATTAGGATATATGGGAGGAACAGGATATTTTATATCTTGCTAATGAACATGATGTTGAACATCATAATGCTGCAGATAGCGTTTGGCGGTAAGATGAACAGTGAACATCAGGAGGATGTTTACGCTTGCCGAATGTGATGATGCTGCCGATAGCCGAATATGATGATGCTGCTGATAGGCGAAGGGTCGAAGGTTTGTCTGCAGGAGGATATCGGTCGGCAGAGAAAATATGATGATGCTGACAGTGTTAAGGGAAATATGATGATGATGATGAAGGGTTGTAGACATACATGTTGTATGTCAAGGTTTTAGTGTGGATGCCTCTGCATCATAGTGGTATCAGAGCTCAGCAAAAGGTCTGGGCTGTTGTGTGTTGATTCTATCACTAAAAAGACAGAGGTAGAGGAGTGAGAAGTTGACAAAATGCCTCCGAAAGGTAATGGTACTGCAAGGGAATTGCAGGAGATGAAGGAAAAACATGCCAGAGAGATGAGGAAGATGAAGGAGCTTGCTGAAGCACTTCAAGCCAGGCTTGTATCCTTGGAGAAGAACAAAAAGAGGGAAGTGGAAGACAGTGAATCAGAAGAAGATGAAGATGCTGTTGAAGAGTATGAAGAGGTAGCTGAAGATCTGGATGCTGAAGACCAAAGATTTGCAAAACTGTTAAAGGCAGTGCAGAGTGATAAACCTAAGGTAAAGGTTGATGTTTCCAAGTATAATGGAAGTTTGAATGAAGATGAGTTACTGGATTGGATTGCTGCACTTGATAATCACTTTGAATGTGAAGATGTTGCTGAGGATCAGAAGGTAAAGATTGCAAAGACCAAGTTAGGAGGTCATGCTTTGGTATGGTGGGATTATGTACAATCCGAGAGAAGGAAACAAGGAAGGTCAAAGATCACTTCATGGGATAAAATGGTAGCAAGGATCAAAGGTAAATTCTTGCCCAAGGATTATGAAATTTAGATGTTTAAGAAGCTGCAATTTTTAAGGCAGAAGGAAATGGATGTGAAGGCATATACTGAGGAGTTTTATAAGTTGAGTATGAGATCTGGTCATCATGAGAATGAGGTAGAAAAGGTGGCTAGGTACTTGGCTGGTTTGAGATTGAACATACAGGATGAGTTAGTTTTAGCTAACCCTAAGAGTGTGGAGGATTGTTACCAAATGGCAATCAGGATTGAAGAAAAGATGAATAGGAGACAAGATAAGTCCATGAGAGGAAGAGGCAGCAATATGAGGGGAAGAGGATTAGCCCCTACAACAAGGCAAACCAATGAGGGTCAAGAAGACACTGGTAAAGGACAGGGACAGTCTGATTTCAGAGGTGGATGGAAAGGTAATAGAGGCAGATTTGGAAGTGGTAGAGGTTCTACTACATTTTCAGGAAAGTGTTACACCTATGGTGAGTTTGGTCATCCATTTTTCAAATGTCCAGAAAGCAAAGGTTCATCATCCAAAAATGATAGAACGAATGACAAGAGAGTACAACTTGTGCAAGAAGAGAAAGTAGAGGAATGTGTACAAAGTTTAAACACTTATCAAGATAGAGTTCCTGACAATTATGGATATCCTGAGGAGGGAGAAGCATTGATGGTAAGGAGAACTAGTTTGCGGACATCAAAGGATATGATGCAAAGAAGAGCTCTTTTCAAGACCACATGCAAGAGCAAAGGTAAAGTATGTAAGGTTGTCATTGATACTGGTTCAACAGACAACATGGTATCTCAGGAAATGGTGGATAAACTGCATTTGGAAAGGATTCCACATCAAAACCCTTACAAGGCATCTTGGGTGAGTGATAGTCAATCACTTTTTGTCTATGAACAGGCATATGTTGATTTTCAGATTGGATCATATCATGATAGAGTTTTGTGTGACATTTTGCCCATGGAATGTTGTCACCTACTGTTGGGTAGGCCATGGCAATTTGATAGGAGGGTACTGTATGATGGGTATGCTAATACCTACACCATCAAGAAAGATGGGAAAACTATTATGTTGATGCCATTACAGGAAGCAGCTGTAGTACAGAAGGCAGCAAAAATCATTTTAGTGGGAAAGAAGGAATTTGTGCAGAAGCCTATAGGAGCAGGCATAAAGGCAGTTGAGGACATTGCAGGGAAAGAAGTTGTTAAGGACAACAGTTTGAAGACAGTTTCAGTTTTGACTGACAGAGGTCAGCAGCAGGTTCAACAACAGGTTTGCAAACAGTAACCAGTTGAGAGGAATGACAAGGATGTTGTCATAGTTGGGACTATTGTTTGTCCTATAAAGGTTGAAAGAAAGACAGAGTTGAACATTACAGAAGTTTAAGAGGTAGTTCAGACAGAGGTTCTGGTCAGACAACCTGACAAACACAAGGTATGTGAGAGAAGGGCCTACATTGACAGGCATGAGGATTTACTTGCAAGAAAACAAGTTACAGTTCAGAAGTCTTGGAGCAGCCGAGAGCCAGCAGAGGACAAAGCTGGAACAGGTCAAGACACTGCAAAGGCAAAGTGTAAAGGTGGAGGACTTCCACAACCTAACTCATGGGACATGAGTTCTTTTCTGTTGGGGAGTATGGTGCAGGAGCACCTACCTGACAGCTCGCCTCCATGAGGCAGTTGGTTAGTTTAAGTCTTGTTAATGTTTCCAAGAAGGTCTTGTAAGACCAATGCATGTAATAAGGTCATGTTGACCATACTTTACTATTTTTAGGTAGGTTGTTAGGATAGCTGTTATGCTGTATGTTCGGTTGGATCCTCCCAGCCGCTTGGAAGCTCCCAGCCGCTGGGAATCGAGTGGTAGTACTCGCAAGCAGATCCTATTTATGTATTAGGATCGGTTGGTTTGAGATATAGATACAGATTGAGGAGTATTGCAGATCATCGATTAGACTTTGCAGAGAGTGAGACAAAGGGAGAGAGACTAAGTATTGTATTTGCATCTTTTGAAATCAATAAAGAGATCCTGTTTGTGTCCATTCTCTGTTTTGAATTCCATTGTGTAATCGAGTTGCTGTTCTGGTGGTTTCATGGATTCGCTGATCCATTCCACCGGTTGATTCGTCGAATCGGTGGAATGGCTATGTACAGTAGTTTAGGATTTAGTTTGCATTTTCTGTTTGTTCGCATGTATGTTTGCAGGATCGCAATCAAGAGGTGTTGAGAACCCTAGCATGGGTATGTGCTAGGTCGTGCTGATAGTTTGAGTCTGGAAGATCGCCCTGAAGGCAGATCGGGTCACCTCAGGAGGTTCAGCGGATCAAAATTCGCTAAGGTTGGAAAATTCATCACAACGGCATCATCAGGATATTTCTGTGTATATCCTGCAGTTACTTCAGGCGTCATCCGAGTAGATGGAGGTGAGCATGATACAGTTGTTTGCATAAGGTGAATGCATTTCGGGGTGATCATCACAAGGTGTTGCCGAGGAAGAGTATATCGGCATAAGTTAGTCGATCGGGTTGATAAAACCATCGCGGGCTGATATTGTTAAGTTTGGCCGACAGCAGGATATTGAAGGAACTGCATGTGACGTCATCGTCATCAGGATAATCGTCATCAGGATATCGGGGTGACGTAAGCATCGAAGGAAAGGTGCATGAAATGTTGTCATCAGGATATATGGGAGGAACAAGATATTTTATATCCTGCTGATGAACATGATGTTGAACATCATGATGCTGCAGATAGCATTTGGCAGTAAGATGAACAGTGAACATCAGGAGGATGTTTGCGCTTGCCGAATGTGATGATGCTGCCGATAGCCGAATATGATGATGCTGCTGACAGGTGAAGGGTCGAAGGTTTGTCTGCAGGAGGATATCGGTCGGCAGAGAAAATATGATGATGCTGACAGTGTTAAGGGAAATATGATGATGATGATGAAGGGTTGTAGACATACATGCTGTATGTCAAGGTTTTAGTGTGTGAGGAAGAGTATATCGGCATAAGTTAGTCGATCGGGTTGATAAAACCATCGCGGGCCGATAATGTTAAGTTTGGCCGACAGCAGGATATTGAAGGAACTGCATGTGATGTCATCGTCATCAGGATAATCGTCATCAGGATATCGGGGTGACGTAAGCATCGAAGGAAAGGTGCGTGAAGTGTCGTCATCAGGATATATGGGAGGAACAGGATATTTTATATCCTGTTGATGAACATGATGTTGAACATCATGATGCTGCAGATAGCGTTTGGCGGTAAGATGAACAGTGAACATCAGGAGGATGTTTGCGCTTGCCGAATGTGATGATGCTGCCGATAGCCGAATATGATGATGCTGCTGACAGGCGAAGGGTCGAAGGTTTGTCTGCAGGAGGATATCGGTCGGCAGAGAAAATATGATGATGCTGACAGTGTTAAGGGAAATATGATGATGATGATGAAGGGTTGTAGACATACATGCTGTATGTCAAGGTTTTAGTGTGGATGCCTCTGCATCAGTGTATTTCATTAAAGTGTACAAACTTTTGAACCTTCTTTGAATGTATTTTTGGTAAATTGACATTTCGATGAACCTTCAAATTGGTATTTCAGTAGATTAGAAACCTTAATAACTTCAAACCTCTTCTTCTTCAATGATTTAATCCTTTCATGAACCATGGTACTTCATCGACATTCTCCCTAGTTTATAAATCCTCTGACGTGCTTATGAAAATTGCCTTCGGCACAAAATCTTGTGCTCTAACTTAGGGAATTTTTGAAAACAAAACTATATGAGTTCTTTTAGTAGAAAGAGAGGTTCAAGAACCTTTGATTTCACTGAAATACTAAATCACTATGAGTTGGCTAGGACTTATCTAGTTTTAGGAAAAGCAAGTTCACCAACACCTACTTTAGGTGAAAACAAAAGTTCAAAACCTTGGATAATTATCGAAACATAAAGTGTGAGGAGATTTTCAATACAAAGAGTGGTTTGAGAACTTGGTCTTTCAATGACAATAAAAGTTCATGAACTATGGACTACACTGAAATGCTTAAAATGGCACTGAATTACTCCACACTAAAATTTAACCAGCTTTACTCTGAACTTGACTAATTCTGAATCTAAAAATCCTAAAGAAAAATACCACAATCACTGTGTGTTGGCCAGGACTTAGCTAATTTTAGGAAAAGCAAGTTCACCAACACCCGTTTTAGGCGAAAACAAAAGTTCAAAACCTTGGATAATTGTCGAAACATAAAGTGTGAGGAGATTTTCAATACAAAGAGTGGTTTGAGAATTTGGTCTTTCAATGACAATAAAAGTTCACGAACTATGGACTACACTGAAATTCTTAAAATGGCACCAAATGACTCCACACTAAAATTTAACTAGCTTTACTCTGAACTTGACTAATTCTGAATCTGAAAATACTCCTAAAGCAAACTACCACAAGCCAACAAAAGAAAACAAAACTAAACTAAAAATAAAAACATAACTTGAAATGTTTTTGGTCGATATAGGATCACTCATGTATTTGGATGCTCCTGCATCAGACATACCAAATAAGAGAAATACTCCATGAGTGTGAAGCTCATGAACAATTGTCAAAGTCTGGAATAGCAATCCCACACTTCACAAGTTCTAAAGCATTCAACCAAGTAGCTTCATTTGTTGCTCTGTTCTTCCAATGGACTAGATACTCCTTATATTATTTTCCCCTTATTCTTTCGATCAATCGAGCATCTATCACTTTGTCTACTTCTTTGAATTTCTTCTTAGGCAATTGATGTATCCATCCTTTTCCATCCTACAAATCTAAATGTGTATCCCCTTGTATACTTGTTTCCCCTTTGTAATACTTATACAAATCAGCAACATTGAATATGGGAGATATATCTATACCTATTGGAAGCTCAATCTTAGATGCATTGGATGAAAACTTTTTCAACACTCTGCATGGGCCTATCTTTTCCACTTAAATTTTTTATACGTTCCCTAAGGGAACCTTTCTTTCCTTAAATGTGTCAATACCAAATCAGCCACCTAAAATTCTTTCTCTCTTCTACATATATCAGCATGTTCTTTGTATTTTGTGGTACTCTTCTCCAAGTTTTCCTTCACTTCTTTATGTAATTATTGAAGATACTCAACAAAATCCTCTACTACAACACTCTTTCTTCCCAAATCTGCATTATCCCTTAATTCATCAACACCCCTAGGACTATAACCATAAACAATATGGAATGGGCTTTTCCCTACACTTCTATTGATTGATTTATTATAAGCAAATTCTACCTAGGCCAATATCAAATCCCATTGATTAGTTATTTCCCCTACCAAACATATTAGAAAATTACCACTTCTATTCATAATTTTAGTTTGACCATCAGTCTGGGGATGATAAGTTTAACTAAACTCCAATTGTGTTCCCAATTTCTTCCATAAAGTGTGTCAAAAATGACCAGCAAATTTTGTGTCCCTATCAGAGACAATACTCTTTGGCAATCCATGTATAGGGCAAGTGCACCAAGTTGGTATATAAAAAAGTGGCCAAATGAGTAATTTTTTCAATAACACATTCATGTTATGTTTAAATGGTCATAATGTGCTCATGTTATGGCTTGGTGAATACCAAGCCATAACGCGATCGTGTTTTATGGTCCACAAAACATGAGCATGTTTTGTGGACCACAAAACATGAGCATACTTTTTGGATCACAAAACATGAGCATGTCTTGTAGTCCACAAAACACAAGCACGTGTTGTGGACCACAAATCATGAGCATGTTTTGTGGTCCACAAAACACGAGCACAATTGCCCATTGAATTTGGTTGAAAGTTTCTAAAGACTTTACGCATTTTGTTGAACACAAAACATGAGCATACTCTTGCCCATTGCATTTGGTTGAAATTTTCTAAAGACTTTTCAAAAAATCCATTTTGTCAGTATCTTGCAATTAGGGCATTCCATGAGAACACATTTCTTTGAGGCATTCTATCAAGCAATTCACATGCCTTGTCTATGCTTCCACATTTTGCATCTCTATCTCTATCTCTCCCTTTCACTATATCTATCTCTCATTGTGACTCTCCCACTCTTTATCTCTCCCTCTATCCCTCCCCCCCTCTCTCTCTCCCTCTCTATCCATATCTCTAAATCCCCCCTCTCTCCCACTCTCTATCTATATCTCTCTATCTCCCCTCTATCTCCCCCCTCTCTCTCAATGTTTCTATCCTCCATCTCTTTTGCCTCTCTCTCTCTCCCCTCTCTATCCATATCCTCAATCTCCCTCATCTCTCCCACTCTCTATCTATATCCCTCAATCTCCCCCTCTATATCTCGTCTCTCTATCTCCTCCATCTCTCTCTTAATGTATCTATCTTCCATTTATTTGTATTAGTCCCTATCCATCCATCCCTATCTATCTCTCCCTCCATCCCTCTCTATCTCTCCCTCTCTCTCCCTCTCCCTCCCTCCCTCTCTCCCATCTCTCTCTCCCCTTCTCTCCAACTCTCTATCTCTATCTATGTTTCCCTCTCTGTCTCCCCACCTCTCTCTTAAAGGATCCTAGCTTCAAGGATATTGATCTATTGGATCATGGTGGCTATGAGAGCTTCTAAGGTAGCATATCCTATGTTTTGTATTTCTCCATCATGAGGTGGGTTTTGTTTAGTAAGCGAGGGTTGAGTAGTCATGTTGGTTCTTTCCAAAAGGAATTTTTATAGTACCCCTTGGCATGTTTCATCCCATTCATATTGATAAGCTATATGGGATCCTCTCATGCTAAACAAGATTCTTCTAGGTCTTTCTCTAAGAGTCTCACCTCATTGTCGATTCAAGTGATAGTGTCTTTGTAGTTTGTGATGGGATGACCCTAATGATGGATTTTTGATTAGATGAGCACTTGAATTCTCTAATTTGATCTAGGTTTGTTTGAATCATAGTATCTTGGTTCCAAACTAGGTATCAGAAGTGATGAAGTTATGCAATCATTGGTGTCCACCATTCAAGTTATCTTTATAACCATACCTATTTGAGATAGGTATTAATGATTGGGAAGGATGTACTAGTTGAATGAAGGAGGACTAGCTAGGTCTAAGGGACCTTGTCCCTATTGTCTTATTGGTCTAGACATATTCAAGGGTATCATAAGTACAACAAAAAAAATGGGAAGACAAGGTGGGTGAAAAGTGGAAGAAAGAAAATGAGAGGGGTTGTCTAGAAGTATTTTCCTTTCATGTTAGTTTCACTAAAATATGTGATATTCTAAATATTCTCATCACAAAAAGTGAATGAGGTGGACTCAAAATAGAACATGCAATATGTGCTACACCTGTATTGATAGTATGGATTGAATTACTCCTACTCTTCGAAAAAAATCTAGCTAAGAAAAGGAGAATTTGGCTAATCACTCTCATCTCATGGAAAGAGGATCTCATAGATGTAGTGACATGGTTGTGTGGAATGAGAGTCATCTCACCAAGTCCACTCACTTCATAAGGAAGGAGTTCCTAGTGGTAGACTATGGTGTTTATTTGAGGTGTTGAAAGTGGAGTGGTTGTGACTTGAACTATTGGAGAGAGAGGGAGGGAGGAGGATGGAGAGATAGAGAGATAGAGGGATCAATAGATAAGGAGATAGAGAGGGAGAGAGGGGGTGAGATATAGAGATAGATAGATAGATAGATAGATGGAGAGATATATAAAGAGATAGAGATAGAGAGAGTGAGAGAGATCTATATGGAGATAGAGAGAGGTGGGGAAATAGAGAGGGGAGAGATAGATAGATAGAGATAGAGAGGGGGGAGAGGGAGTGATCAAGAGACACAGAGATAGATAGAGAGAGAGAGAGATGAAGAAGGATGGAGAGAGAATTAGAGAGGGGGGAGATTGAGAGATTAAATAGATAGATAGATAGAGTAGATAGAGATATAGAGAAGGGGAAAGTGCACCAAGTTGGTATACAAAAAAGTGCCAAATGGGTAATTTTAGCAATAACGCACTTGTGTTATGTTTAAATGGCCATAAACGTGATCACATTATGCTTGGTGAATACCTAATTAGTCTACAAATTGCAAGAAACTAAAATCTACATGCACATAGAAGCCTAATTAGTCTACAAAATCTATGTGAGTTTCTATAAAAGGAACTAAAATAATCAAATACTTAAGTAACGAGAATCATTGTACTAACATCTTAGATTGGTTCTTATAGCTCCCATCTCTACTCTAGTAGAGGATTTCATCTCCTTAATCTCACCACCTCTCTCTTTTATCACCTCTCCCTTTATTGTCTCTACATCTATTACTATATTTTTTTGTCATGGTGGTGGTGGTGGGATTGGTCTAGTCTACAACTATTGTCATGTCTGCTCCTATGCTCTACATGTCATTACCCCTCTTAGGGATTGTGTAATGGAGAACTCAAGAGTTAATGGTATTGATTATATCCTTTTCATAATTGTGTCCCCCAGTTCCCTTAGATTTATGTATATTGGCTCTACATGAGGTAGTTTAAAATATAGGATTTAAATTAAACTATTAGGCACCCTATCAACTAATTGCACCTCCACCATCTTGATCATGTCCACAAATGAGGTGGTACTATTGCATGGCACTATTTATATGAAATCCCCATCCCATAGCTCCACCATGTCCCCATATGGATCCACAATCATGTTGTAAGTAGTCAAATTGACCCTCTCCTAAACTAAGTTGAAAAGCAGACTTTGTTTCTTTCTTTTTCTCTTTGTCTCATTCTTTCTATTTTATCTTGTTCTCTCTCTCACTCTCTCTCTCATTCTCACTTTCCATTTTTCAATATTTTATTTGTTTCTCTTTTTATATATCTTTGTTTCTTTCATGAATTCATTCATTATTATTTATTTATGAAAATCTCTCTCTCTCTCTCTCTCTCTCTCTCTCTCTCTCTCTCTCTCTCTCTCTCTCTCTCTTCTCTCTCTTCTCTCTCTCTCTCTCTCTCTCTCTCTCTCTCTCTCTCTCTCTCTCTCTCTCTCTCTCTCTCTCTCTCTCTCTCTCTCTCTCTCTCTCTCTCTCTCTCTCTCTCTCTCTCTCTCTCTCTCTCTCTCTCTCTCTCTCTCTCTCTCTCTCTCTCTCTCTCTCTCTCTCTCTCTCTCTCTCTCTCTCTCTCTCTCTCTCTCTCTCTCTCTCTCTCTCTCTCTCTCTCTCTCTCATTTTTTGCTAAACCTTTTCGTTTCTATCTTTTACCATTTTTTTCAGTCTCTTTCTTTATTTCTCTCATTCTTTCCAATTGTATTCTTTTTTCCTTTATTTCATTCTATACTTATTTCCTATTATATAATATTTTTCTTTCTATCTTTCACCATTTCTTTTTGTTTCTTTCTTTATTTATCTCATTCTTTCCCATTATATTTCTTTCTCCTTTTATTTCAATCTATATATTATCTCTATGCCTCATTTTTATTGTCCTTTTTCTTTATTTCTTTCTACCTCTTTTTCTTGTCTCTCTCATTCTCTCAATTACTCTCTCTTCCCTTTTTTCTTTCTTTCACTCTTTATTTATTTGTTTCTCTTTGTATCTCTTTTTTAATTTGTCTCACTCATTTTTATTTTTTGTTCTTTGTATTTTCTTTATTTTATTCTTTTCTATTTCCTTCTTTTTTTTATTTTTTCTATGTTTCTATCTTAAATTTTTTATTTCTTACTTATTCTCTATTTATTTATTAGTTTATTTTTGTTTTACATGCACCCCTCTCTTTCTTTGTATATTTCTTTTACTTTTAGCTTTCTCTATATTTTTGTCTACATCTTTCCTTTTTTATAATGTTTATCTTCATCACTATCTTTCTCTCTTTATTTTTTCCTTCTTTTCTATTTTTCTTTGTTTCTTTCTCTCTCTTTCTAGGTATTGAACCATGGACCTTGGAACTTTGACCCTTGATCAATGATCCCTAGAACTCTAGAACTTAGACCATTGAACCATGGACTTTGAAACTTGGATGCTATACCCTAGACCATGGACTTAAGACCCTAGAATTTAGAACATGAACTCTGTACCCTAAATCCTAAACCCTGAAACCATGGATTGTAGACCAAGAAATATTTACCTTGTACTTTGAACCTTAGAGCATAAATCTTTAATCCAAGACCTTGGATCCATAACCCAAAAATGAAAACCCTAGAAGCTAAACCTTGAACCCAAGACCTTGGATACTAAACCCAAAATCCAAACCTTGAATCCAAGACCGTGGACACTAAACCCAAACCTAAAACCCTGTACACTAGAAACTTCAAACTTAGACCTCAAACCTTAAATCCTAAACCTTACATTTGACCATTGGACCCTAGAACTTGGAAGTTATACTTGGAATAATATAAATTGTATTCGATAACCATTGATTGTGGACCCTAGACCAAGAAACCTTTACCTTGAACCCTTGGACCTTGAATCTTTGACCCAAGACCCTTACACTATACTATAAATCCATGACCCTGAACATATGACTATGGACACTAGACCCTTTGAACTTGAATTTGGAATTTTGAACCCATGACTTGGACCTTGGACCTCAAACCTTGAACCTTAGACCTTAGACCCTTGATTGTAAACCTTGAATTGAAGACCCTTGACATTAAATCATGAAACCATGATCCTAGATATAAGATAGTGAACACTAGACCCTTTAAACTTGTACATCAAACCTTGAACACATGACCCTAAAACTTGAACCTAAGATCCTAAACTATGGACACCAAACCTTGAACATAAGACCATGAGCACTAGACAGTCCAAACCTAGACCTAAACCTTGAATATATAACCACCAATTTAGTTGAGGTCTAGGCATGCTAGCGCACACTTAGGTTCATTCTAGGAGTAATATATAAAAGGTCTGAGATCCCATTTTGTTAATATCCTACAATTAGGGCATTCCATGAGAACACATTTCTTTGAGGCATTCTATCAAACAGTTTAGTGCCTTGTCTATGCTTCCACATTTTGCATCTCTATCTCTATCTCTCCCTCTCTCTATGTCTATCTCTTATTATCACTCTACAACTCTCTGTCTCTCCCTCCTCTCTCTCTCTCCCTCTCTCCCACTTTCTATCTATATTCCTTAATCGCCCCTTGTCTCCCCCCTCTCTCTCTTATTGTCTCTATCCTGCATCTCTTTTTCCTTTCTCTCTCCCCTCTCTATCCATATCCCTCAATCTCCCCCTCTCTCCCACTTTCTATCTATATCCCTTAATCTCCCCCTCTATCTCCCATCTCTCTATCTCCCCTCATCTCTCTATATTAGTCCATCTCCATCTCTCCCTCCATCCCTCTCTATCTCTATCTCTCCCTCCATACCTCCACCCCTCTCTATCTCTCCTCCCTCCATCCCTCTCTATCTCTCCCTCCCTCTCTCTCCCTCTCTTTATCTCTATCTCCTAATCTCCCCCCTCTCTCTCTCCCATTATCTTCCCCTCTCTATCTCTATCTATATATGTTTCCATCTCTATCTACCCACCTCTCTCTTCAAGGTTCTTAGCTTCAAGGATCTTGATCTATTGGACCATGGGGGCTTGAGATATCTTGAGGTAGCATCTCCTATGTTTTGTATTTCTCCATCATGAGGTGGGTTTTGTTTAGTAAGTGAGGGTTGAGTAGCCATGTTGACTTTTTCCTCAAGGAAGGTTTCTAGTACCCCTTGGAATACTTCATCTCATTCATGTTGATAATCTATATGGGAAGCCTCTCATGCTATACAAGATTCTTCTAAGTCTTTCTCTAAGAGTCTCACCTCATTGTCGATTCAAGTGGTAGTGTCTTTGTAGTTTGTGATGGGATGACCCTATTAATGGATTTTTTATTAGATGAATAGTTGAGTGCTCTAAATTGATCTAGGTTTGGTTGAATCATAGTATCTTGGTTCCAAACTAGGTTATCAGAAGTGATGAAGTTATGCAGTCATTGGTGTCCACTATTCAAGTTAACATCTTTATAACCATACCTATTTGAGATAGGTGTTAATGGATTGGGAAGGATGTACCAATTGAATGAAGGAGGGCTAGATAGGTCTAAGGGACCTTGCCACTATTGTGTTATTGGTCTAGACATATTCAAGAGTACCATAAGTACCACAACAAAATGGGAAGACAAGGTGGGTGAAAGGTGGAAGAAAGAAAATGAGAGGGGTTGTCTAGAAGGATTTTCCTTTTATTTTAGTTTCACCAAAATATGTGATATTCTAAATCTTCTCATCGCAAAAAGTGAATGAGGTTGACTCAAAACAAAACATGCAATATGTGCTACACCCTTATTGATGGTATGGATTGAATTACTCCAGTTCCAAAAAAATATAATTAAGAAAAGGAGAATTTGACTAATCACTCTCTTCTAATGGAAAGAGGATCTCATATATGGTAGTGATATGGTTGTGAGAAAAGAAAAGTGAAGGATAAATTCATTCTTATGTTAGAAAAGAAGATGGGTCTATTGAGTGGTAATGTAATAATTAAAAACAAAGTAAAAGTGTACAAGAGTGTACACTAGGGAATTTTGTAGAAGATTTATTCAAATGGGAAAGGACATATGCAAGAAGATGATGTCTTGATGAAGTATGTATGTGGCCTTCATATCCATCTAATTAGGCTCATATTTCTCTAAAAAATGAAAGAAATAGATAATCCATCTTATCAAGCTTATTATTTCAAAATGGACAAGGAAAATATCACATGCCTTTCTTCATGAAGGTAAATACAAAACAATTTTCAACTTAATCTAATAAGAAGAGATGTCAAAAGTTATTTGATCTATACAAATTATCACTACTTTGACATAGTAACAAAACTAAATAAATAACTAGAATGAAAAAATAATAGAACAACCATGATAGAGAGAGGGGGGGAGATATAGAGAGGGTCTTTTTTAATGTTTTAGTGTTGATGTTTAGGGTTTTGGGTTCACATTTAGGGAACTTAGATTTTAATAATAAGGAAGAGGAAGGTAAAGTGAGAGAGAGAGAGAGAGAGATAAAAATAGAGATATAGACTCATTCTTATTCCAATCGATATTCATTTGAGGGTTTTCCAACATTCCTATGCCTAGACTCGTAAGTGGAGTGTACCTAAGCATCTCATTAAGAATTATGAGACATTATGGACTAGGCTTAACACAAGGATTTTGTGCAGTCCATATTTCTTTTGAAGATAGATAAGCCTTAAACTATGATAGATCAATTCAGCTAACTCTATAAATATAGGGGCAGTTCCTCTTTCTCGTCCATAGCAAAAACCTAACTGTCATCATCCTAATAATTATACCATAGTTTGGATAGGTCACCTTTTTCATAATATTCCTAAATACAATTTACACACTCATCTGCTTCATCATGGAAGTGGACCCCTTAAGGACAATGATAAGGATCATGAGCTTGGGTACAAGGAGTACACCATGAGTATACTTCCATAAAATTTATGTACTACAAAGTATTTGGAACATTTCTCCTTTTGTCCATTGTTGTACTCATCTTGGTCTCCTATCTCATTGGTGATGACTGTGTGAATGAGAAGATGCTGAGGCTAGTAACTTTGACACTTTGGATATCCTCCTTGACATTTGAGAGAATGGTTTTATCATTTTCTTTTTTTTTACCAAGGCATAATCAATGCCCCTACCTCTATATTGTCCCCTACTATAGATAGGTGGATTCTTTACTCTCCCTATGTTCTTTGGAATCTCTATTCCCTTTAGGTCTCTTTAACTCTAAATTGAGCATCAATCCATCTATAGTATTTGAGGGGGCACAACATTCTTGATTCACATTCCTCTCTCTAGCATTCTTTTCTATGGATCAAGCTTTCTATTGCTTTATTAAAGGTTTTTACCCCTTTGTGAACTTCTCTTATTATAGAGGGGGTATCTACACCCTTATAGATATCAAGGCTTCTCTAGTTGAGGGAGATCTCCTCTCTATTATGATTTCAATTCCACTATTGTGTGTGCCCTTCTAATAGAAGTTTAGGTCCATTTGGAAAACATAGGGCCATGATTGTAAACCATAGATGCTCAACCACCTCCTCTTAGAAAACCATAGGTGCTTGACCACCTCCTATCCTTGCACCTCCTAGTTAGTTTCTCTACTATAGTTCCTTCTGGGTCTTTATCTAAATCTTGATTCATTGCAAGTGGTGGAGAAGTTGGGGTCAACAATTAGCTCTACTAGATCTACTATGGTTGGGTATGGGTAAAGATCAATTGAGATGAGGTCGCCTCAAGCTCAACCTTAAATATGATACTTAGTCCTCTTTCAATCCTAAATAAAAACATGTTTTACATGAACACAAAACGTGATCACATTTTATGTTTGACAAAACAAACACACATGAATACATGCTTTATAGTGTTTCTGATGTAGGAGCATCTAGAAGACATTCAAGCAAATTGAGATAGTTGATGTTGAGTTACAAAGTGTCAAGGAGAGACATTGGAGATTACTACATTTCTTAGCATTTATTTGCACATCAGAGCTTGTAGAACTAGATTTAGTTTCTATGACATGACATCTGCATCATATCCAAAATTCAGGTCATTTAGACTCGTTTCCTGAGAAATATCGCTATCAAAAGATTACCTATTTTCATGGAGTACAACAATCAATGTTTAGTTGAAGCCTAATGGGTTTGTGGAGCAATTTTGTGACTTGTGGATCCTAATGGAACATCATTCAAGGTAGTTTAGGACCTAGCCAACCTTCATGGAGAACTGCACCAAGTTTCATCCATTTGTGGAGCAATACCATATGTTTTAGGTTGACCTACTTGTTTCTACACATTTCATACTACCCATTACAATTAGGCTTAGTTGATAATGATTTGAAGGCTTGCGCAGGATATAAATGAAGGATAAAGTATTGTTTCAAGTAGTGATGAAGTGTGCGAAGATATGAAGCAAGAAGATGATTTGATTTGATTTGAAGAGGATAGCAGAGCAGAAGCAAAGGACAAAGCAGAGAGCAAAAGAAGATATAGAGCAGAGGTTTGAGAAGGAGAAGAAAGAAGGCATAGAAGAATGGTGATGTGTTGTATGAATCTTTTGTAACCCTAGGCTGCGACCTAGCATTTGAAAAGCCCTAGAGGCATTTGTAATGTGATTTGGATTTCTAATACAATGAGAAGTATCTTTGAAGGCTTGGTTTTTCCTTTTGAGGGTTTTCCCAAGATAAATCTTGCGTCATGATTTTATGAGCATTTCTTATCATTCTTTGGTTATCTGTATGTTGTTGTTACATCTCTATTATGATCATGTTGTTAGTGGTTTAAGGCTATAAGGTTGGACAATCCTTCATTGGACCCTCCTACCTTGACTGCATCAAGTGGTATCAGAGCTATGGATCTAATTAGGAAGATACAAAATGTTGGAAGAAAGTGTGAAACCCTAAAGTGTAATAGGAATCATCACAGAAGAAAGATCAAGGCAAGGACGATCTGAGTAAGCTTTTCATATTAAGTTGTTTGTATGATTATTTCAATGGGGAAGATTGGAAAGAGAATGAAAAATGAAAATGAAAATCTAATATGCAAGAAGGATACTCTTGAAGAAGAATTGGAAAATGTAAAAAGGAGGAATGAAGAATTAGAAGAAGAATTAAAGATGTTTGAGTATGTCAAAAAGAGTTTTGAAGAATTGGAAGAAGGATTCAAGTTGTTTGGGAAGGTGGAAAAGAGGAACATAGATCTAGAGGAAACACTAGTAGAAATATGGAAAATAAATGACCAGGTGACTAAAACTTTTAGTTAAATGACCAAAATTTTAGTCGCGTGACCAAATTTTTTTGCAACACAGCTATAAATGACTAATTTGGTCATCAGTTGAAATGACTAAATAAATGACTAATTTGGTCATCGGGAAAAAAACACAACTAAATAATTGGTCAGACAAATAAAAATGACTAAATAAATGACTATTACCTCTCTATTCTTTTTTCTTTCCAATTTGATCATAATCCATGAATTCAAAGACAATACAAGGCAAGGCAATAAATGTCCACTTAGACCAAAGGAATAAAGGGAGAGAAAGCTCAGACGTTTCCCACGAGCAGAGATGGATTATCTTGGCTCTTCAATCTATCTCAGTGCACTAGCCATGGTACAACATGTCTATTAATGATCTGGAGGCCTCGGGGAAGTGATTGTCCAGCCCCGACCTGCCAAAAACATCATTACTTGCCACCTTGCCAACATCTACCAAGGCCTTCAATCGCACTTTCTGACTATCAAAAAATAGAGCCGACTCACATAAAATGTCTAGGGGCTATCTCTACCCCCTCCATGTGACCTCTCCTGTCTACCTAAAGATCTAGCCCTTTATCAGACAATTATATAATATTATAATATTACATAATTATTATAATATAATATAATATTTATATTATAATATAATATAATATAATATAATATTATAATATTATATTATTATATTATATAATATTATAATATTATATTATTATATAATATTATATTATAATATTAATATAAGACTTCCCGAATACATTGAAAAACATATCGAGAAGACAGGGCATATCGGCATGACACCAAAATGTGTCATGCCAATCAGACAAGAAACTATGAGTGCCAAAACCAAAATGTTAACGATGGGCACCAAAAGTAAAATGGTTAAAATTTAATTAAAATTTTGGTGCCCATAAGGTAAAACCTAATGTTTCATGTCTATGAAAAGGTAGCGGAGGCTCAGAGGAGAGGTACGATGGAGCGTATTACCAAGGGTCGCTTCCGGTGGAGCTTTAGATCAACCTTGAGACATTATGGAGTCTGATTTTCCTTTCAAGATTGAGATCATAATCTGATTCATCCAAAGGTAGAGGCTATAATCATGCTAGCCACTGCTAATGGAGATGATCTGCCTTCCACCAATGCTTTAATTTGCATTTCAAATTGTCTAAGCAAAAGTGTTTCAAATTTAGAAGAATCCACAGATCGGGGAAAACAAAGCCATGTTGTTGAGACATCAAATGCCAGTAAGTTCTCCGCTCAAATTTGTGCATGCACCTAGAATACAAGCAAAGCTTACAATGTTAGGATATGTTCTAGAGTTCTTAATTAATTCAAAGATTTTGAGAGCGTCCTTGCAAAATCCATTTTGTACATATCCTGCAATCATTGCATTCCATGAGATGACATCTCTTTGAGGAATTATGTCAAACAGTTTACATTTTTTGTCTATGATTCCATATTTTTCATACATGTCTATGAGAGCATTTCAAAATAGAATATCTCACAAGAATCCCCCTACCATTATGCTTTGAAGGATGTCCATACCTTGTTCCAAAGCTCCCATTTGGGCATAGGCAGGAAGGATACTGGCGAAGGTTACAGAATTTGGATTTAGAGCTGACAATTGCATTTGCTTGAAAGTTTCTAAACCCTGTTCAACAAATCCATTTTGTGCAATCCTGTAATCATTGCATTCCATGAGATGACATCTCTTTGAGGCATTCTGTCAAACAATTTGTGTGCCTTGTCTGTGCTTCCACATTTTTTATATATGTCTATCAAAGCATTTCCAACTATAATATCAGAGCATGTATGGGAATTTTTTTAAATCCTCTATCTTTCATCAATCTTCTTACCTCACCACACCTACCCACTTCTAGATAGATGTTTGAGAGAAGAACATAAGTTGTGCAGCATTTTTAGGATCCAAATCCAAAAGCAGTGTTGTTGTAAATACTCCTAAGCCTATATTCATATGTGATCTACATGCACCAAGAAAACACATCCATACAACTAGCACAGATTTAACAAGTATCTCAATGATAAAGTTTAGGGTGTCTTCAAGATAGATAGTATAGGAAAGGAGGTCATCCATGCACACATAATGATCAACAGTAGGTGTAATGCAATAAGGGTTACAAATGTGATTCAACTATGTACAGCTCTAATCCACTAAACCTGCATGGCTGCATGCACCTAGAATACAAGCAAAGCTTACAATGTTAGGATATGTTCTAGAGTGTTTAATTAATTCAAATATTTTGAGAGCATCCTTGCAAAATCCATTTTGTGCATATCCTGCAATCATTGCATTCCATGAGATGACATCTCTTTGAGGAATTCTATCAAACAGTTTATGTTTTTTGGTCTATGATTCCATATTTTGCATACATGTCTATGAGAGCATTTCAAACTATAATATATCACAAGAATCCCCCTCCCATTATGCTTTGAAGGATGTCCATACCTTGTTCCAAAGCTCCCATTTGGGCACAGGCAGGGAGAATGCTGGCAAAGGTTGCGGAATTTGGATTTACAGCTGACAATTGCATTTGCCTGAAAGTTTCTAAAGCTTGTTCAACAAATCCATTTTGTGCAATCCTACAATCATTGCATTCCATGAGATGACATCTCTTTGAGGCATTCTATCATTCAGTTTGTGTGCCTTGTCTGTGCTTCCACATTTTTCATATATGTCTATCAGAGCATTTCTAACTATAATATTAGAGCATGTACGGAGATTTTTTTAATTCCTCTATCTTTCATCAATCTCCTTACCTCACCACACCTATCCACTTCTGGATAGATGTTTGAGAGAAGAACATAAGTTGTGCAGCATTTTTAGGATCCAAATCAAAAAGCAGTGTTGCTGTAAATACTCCTAAGCCTATATTCATATGTGATCTACAGGCACCAAGAAAACACATCCATACAACCAACACAGATTTAACAGGTATCTCAATGATAAAGTTTAGGGCGTCTTCAAGATATGCAACACAGGCAAGGAGGTCAACCATGCACACATAATGATCAGTTGTAGGTGTAATGCAATAAGGGTTACAAATGTGATTGAAGTATGTACAGCTCTCATCCACTAAACCTGCATGGTTGCATGTACCTAGAATACAAGCAAAGCTTACAATGTTAGGATATGTTCTAGAGTGCTTAATTAATTCAAATATTTTGAGAGTGTCCTTCCAAAATTCATTTTGTTCATATCCTGCAATCATTGCATTCCATGAGATGACATCTCTTTGAGGAATTATGTCAAATAGCTTGCATTTTTTTGTCTAGGATTCCATATTTTGCATACATGTCTATGAGAGAATTTCAAACTATAATATCTCAAAAGAATCCCCCTACCTTTATGCTTTGAAGGATGTCCATACTCTATTCCAAAGCTCCCATTTGGGCACATGCAAGGAGGATGCTGGAAAAGGTTGTGGAATTTGGATTTACAGCTGACAATTGTATTTTCTTGAAAGTTTCTAAAGCCTATTCAACAAATCCATTTTGTGTAATCCTGAAATCATTGCATTCCATGAGATGACATCTCTTTGAGGCATTTTCTCAAATAGTTTGTGTGCCTTGTCTGTGCTTCCACATTTTTCATAGATGTCTATCAGATCATTTCCAACTATAATATCAGAGCATGTACGGGGATTTTTTTAATTCCTCTATATTTCATCAATCTCCCTACCTCACCACACCTGCCCACTTCTAGATAGATGTTTGAGAGAAGAACATAAGTTGTGCAACAGTTTTAGGATCCAAATAAAAAAGCAATGTTTCTATAAATACTCCTAAGCCTATATTCATACGTGATCTATAGGCACCAAGAAAACACATCCATACAACCAACACAAATTTAGCAAGTATCTCAATGATAAATTTTAGGGTGTCTTCAAGATAGCTAGCATGGGCAAGGAGGTCAACCATGCACACATAATGATAAATTGTAGGTGTAATGCAATAAGGGTTACAAATGTGATTGAAGTATGTACAACTCTCATACACTAAACCTGCATGGCTGCATGCACCTAGAATACAAGCAAAGCTTACAATGTTAGGATATGTTCCAGAGTGCTCAATTAATTTAAAGATTTTGAGAGTGTCCTTACAAAATCCATTTTGTGCATATCTTGCAATCATTGCATTCCATGAGATGACATTTCTTTGAGGAATAATGTCAAACAGTTTACGTTTTTTGTCTATGATTCCATATTTTGCATACATGTCTGTGAGAGCATTTCAAACTATAATATCTCACAAGAATCCCCCTACCATTATGCTTTGAAGGGTGTCCATACCCTCTTCCAAGGCTCCCATTTGGGCACAGGCAGGGAGGATGCTGGCAAAGGTTACAGAATTTGGATTTACAACTGACAATTGCATTTGCTTGAAATTTTCTAAACCCTATTCAACAAATCCATTTTGAGCAATCATGCAATCATTGCATTCCATGAGATGACATCTCTTTGAGGTATTCTGTCAAATAGTTTGTGTGCCTTGTCTGTGCTTCCACATTTTTCATATATGTCTATCAGATCATTTCCAACTATAATATTAGAGCATGTATGGGGATTTTTTTAATTCCTCTATCTTTCATCAATCTCCTTACCTCACCACACATGTCCACTTCTGGATAGATGTTTGAGAGAAGAACATAAGTTGTACAACATTTTTAGGATCGAAATCCAAAAGCAGTGTTGTTGCAAATACTCCTAAGCCTATATTCATATGTGATCTACAGGCACCAAGAAAACACATCCATACAACCAACACAGATTTAATAGGTATCTCAATGATAAAGTTTAGGGTGTCTTCAAGATAGGCATCACAGGCAAGGAGGTCAACCATGCACACATAATGATCAGCTATAGGTGTAATGCAATAAGGGTTACAAATGTGATTGAAGTATGTACAGCTCTCATCCACTAAACCTACATGGTTGCATGCACCTAGAATACAAGCAAAGCTTACAATGTTAGGATATGTTCCAGAGTGCTTAATTAATTCAAAGATTTTGAGAGCATCCTTGCAAAATTAATTTTGTGCATATCCTGCAATCATTGCATTCCATGAGATGACATCTCTTTGAGGAATTATGTCAAATAGCTTACATTTTTTTGTCTATGATTCCATATTTTGCATACATGTCTATGAGATCATTTCAAGCTATAATATCTCACAAGAACCCCCCTACCTTTATGCTTTGAAGGATGTCCATACCTTGTTCCAAAGCTCCCATTTGGGCACATGCAGGGAGGATGCCTGAAAAGGTTGCGGAATTTGTATTTAAAGATGACAATTGTATTTGCTTGAAAGTTTCTAAAGCCTATTCAACAAATCCATTTTGTGCAATCCTAAAATCATTGCATTTTATGAGATGATATCTCTTTGAGGCATTCTGTCAAACAGTTTGTGTGCCTTGTCTGTGCTTCCACATTTTTCATATATGTCTATCAAAGCATTTCCAACTATAATATCAGAGCATGTACAGGGATTTTTTTAATTCCTCTATCTTTAATCAATCTCCCTCCCTCACCACAACTACCCACTTATGGATAGATATTTGAGAGAAGAACATAAGTTGTGCAACATTTTTAGGATCCAAATCAAAAAGCAGTGTTTCTGTAAATACTCCTAAGCCTATATTCATACGTGATCTACAGGCACCAAGAAAACACATCCATACAACTAGCACATATTTAACAGGTATCTCAATGATAAAGTTTAGGGTGTCTTCAAGAAAGCTAGCACGGGTAAGGAGGTCAACCATGCACACATAATGATCAACTATAGGTGTAATGCAATAAGGGTTACAAATGTGATTGAAGTATGTACAACTCTCATCCACTAAACCTGCATGGTTGCATGCACCTAGAATTCAAGCAAAGCTTACAATGTTAGGATATGTTCTAGAGTGCTTAATTAATTCAAATATTTTGAGAGTATCCTTGCAAAATCCATTTTGTGCATATCCTACAATCATTGCATTCCATGAGATGACATCTCTTTGAGGAATTCTATCAAATAGTTTATGTTTTTTGTCTATGATTCCATATTTTGCATACATGTCTATGAGAGCATTTCAAACTATAATATCTCACAAGAATCCCCTACCATTATGCTTTGAAGGATGTCCATACGCTGTTCCAAAGCTCCCATTTTGGCACAAGTAGGGAGGATGCTGCCAAAGGTTGTGGAATTTGGATTTACAGCTGACAATTGCATTTGCTTGAAATTTTCTAAAGCCTGTTCAATAAATCCATTTTGTGCAATCCTGCAATCATTGCATTCCATGAGATGACATCTCTTTGAGGCATTCTGTCAAACAGTTTGTGTGCCTTGTCTGTGCTTCCACATTTTTCATATATGTCTATCAGAGCATTTCCAACTATAATTTCAAAGAAAGTATGGGGATTTTTTTAATTCCTCTATCTTTCATCAATCTCCTTACCTCACCACACCTCCCCACTTCTGGATAGATGTTTGAGAGAACATAAGTTGTGCAGCATTTTTAGGATCCAAATCAAAAAGCAGTGTTGTTGTAAATACTCCTAAGCCTATATTCATATGTGATCTATAGGCATCAAGAAAACACATCCATACAACTAGCACAGATTTAATAGGTATCTCGATGATAAAGTTTAGGGTGTCTTCAAGATAGCCAAGATGGGAAAGGAGGTCAACCATGCACACATAATGATCAACTGTAGGTGTAATGCAGTAAGGGTTACAAATGTGATTGAAGTATGTACAGCTCTCATCCACTAAACTTGCATGGCTGCATGCACCTAGAATACAAGCAAAGCTTACAATGTTAGGATATGTTCTAGAGTGCTTAATTAATTCAAAGATTTTGAGAGCGTCCTTACAAAATCCATTTTGTGCATATCTTGCAATCATTGCATTCCATGAGATGACATCTCTTTGAGGAATTATGTCAAACAGTTTACGTTTTTTGTCTATGATTCCATATTTTGCATACATGTCTATGAGAGCATTTCAAACTATAATATCTCACAAGAATCCCCCTACCATTATGCTTTTAAGGGTGTCCATACCCTATTCCAAGGCTCCCATTTGGGCACAGGCAGGGAGGATGCTGACAAAGGTTGCAAAATTTGGATTTACAACTAACAATTGCATTTGCTTGAAAGTTTCTAAAGCCTGTTCAACAAATCCATTTTTTGCAATCATGCAATCATTGCATTCCATGAGATGACATCTCTTTGAGGCATTTTGTCAAACAGTTTGTGTGCTTTGTTTGTGCTTCCACATTTTTCATATATGACTATCAGAGCATTTCCAACTATAATGATAAGCATGTATGGGGATTTTTTTAATTCCTCTATCTTTCATCAATCTCCCTACCTCACCACACCTGCCCACTTCTGGATAGATGTTTGAGAGAAGAACATAAGTTGTGCAACATTTTTAGGATCCAAATCAAAAAGTAGTGTTGTTGTAAATACTCCTAAGCCTATATTCATATGTGATCTACATGCACCAACAAAACACATCCATACAACTAGCACATATTTAACAGGTATCTCAATGATAAAGTTTAGGGTGTCTTCAAGATAGCTAGCATAGGCAAGGAGGTCAACCATGCACACATAATGATCAACTATAGGTGTAATGCAATAAGGATTACAAATGTGATTGAAGTATGCACATCTTTCATCCACTAAACCTACATGGATGCATGCACCTAGAATACAAGAAAAGATTACAATGTTAGGATATGTTCCAGAGTTCTTAATTAATTCAAAGATTTTGAGAGCATCCTTGCAAAATCCATTTTGTGCATATCCTACAATCATTGCATTCCATGAGATGACATTTCTTTGAGGAATTTTGTCAAACAATTTACCTTTTTTGTCTATGATTCCATATTTTGCATACATGTCTATGAGAGCATTTCAGACTATAATAACTCACAAGAATCCCCCTACCATTATGCTTTGAAGGATGTCCATACTTTGTTCCAAAACTCCCATTTGGGCACAAGCAGGGAGGATGCTGGTAAAGGTTGCCGAATTTGGATTTACAACTGACAATTGCATTTGGTTGAAAGTTTCTAAAGCATGTTCAACAAATCCATTTTGTGCAATCCTGCAATCATTGCATTTCATGAGATGACATCTCTTTGAGGCATTCTGTCAAATAGTTTGTGTGCCTTGTTTGTGCTTCCACATTTTTCATATATGTCTATCAGAGCATTTCCAACTATAATATCAGAGCATGTATGGGAATTTTTTTAATTCCTCTATCTTTCATCAATCTCCTTACCTCACCACACCTGTCCACTTTTGGAAAAATGTTTGAGAGAAGAACATAATTTGTGCAGCATTTTTAGGAACCAAATAAAAAAGCAGTGTTGTTGTATATACTCCTAAGTCTATATTCATATGTGATCTACATGCACCAAGAAAACACATCCATACAACCAGCACATATTTAACAAGTATCTCAATGACAAAGTTTAGGTTGTCTTCAAGATAGCCAGCACAGGCAAGGAGGTCAACCATGCACACATAATGATCAATTGTATGTGTAATGCAATAAGGGTTACAAATGTGATTGAAGTATGTACAGCTCTAATCCACTAAACTTGCACGGCTGCATGCACCTAGAATACAAGCAAAGCTTACAATGTTAGGATATGTTCCAGAGTGATTAATTAATTCAAAGATTTTGAGAGCATCCTTGCAAAATCCATTTTGTGCATATCATGCAATCATTGCATTCCATGAGATGACATCTCTTTGAGGAATTCTATCAAACAGTTTATGTTTTTTGTCTATGATTCCATATTTTGCATACATGTCTATGAGAGCATTTCAAACTATAATATCTCACAAGAATCCCCCTACCATTATGAATTACAAGGGTCTAAACAATCAAAATTGGGCAAAATGGACAAAAATGTCAATTAAACAAATACTTGGAATTTCGGTACTAAAGCAAAAAATGTTGAAGCTGTGTTTTTTTGGTTCTTCAATTTTTTGAAAACACAGTACGCTCTCACAATGGACTTCAAAAAACTACAAATTTAAAATTACAATCAACTGCATGATATTAATCAGATATTTGACTAAATCATTAACATTTTTGCAGGAATGAAACTTTGCTTGATCAGTTTATGAAATCCAATGAAATGAGGGTCTTCTTCTAAGGTGGCTCTTGCTGCACATGCTGCTGGTAATTTTTTTTTAGATTCTTGTTAAAAAATAGTTTTACATGTTAAGTCTATTGCTATTTAACAGGATTTTCTAATTCAGGAGACTGATAGAAGGATTTTCTAAATCTTTGCAGGATTGCTAGCAATAACAATTGGGGCTGATGAAATAGCCCATAAAGTGATGGAAAATTCTATTCCCAATTTTTCCCATGCATGTAAAATTTAATTGGACGTTGAAAGTTATTCAATGGTATGCAATTTTTGTTTGCTACCAGAACTTAGATTTTTTGATTATATTTATAATTATTTTTTTGTAAATGTATCGAAAATTTGAAACTCTAATGTGGAGAGGACTATTGACATATGTGCAGCTAATTTACAATATTGCCTAGTTGGTTATTGTATTTCCACTAGTTTTCATCACGGTATATTTATGCTGTTAATGGTGATTATGCAATAGAAGAGTGCAAAAATGTGGAAAACATGTTAGTTCATGACTATTTTATTAAGGAATTGTTTTAGGTCTATGAGGACTCAAGAGTTTGGTTTGTTGGTTTCTCTAGAAAATCTAGATTCTAATTACAAAGTAATCTAGACTGCAATTTGTTGGGAATGGATGAGAATTACACAAGTGGTATCTCCTCACTATGTGTGTGCATTCATGAAACTAGTTATGGCTAAATTTACAATAAAGTTGATCTAGAGGGCAATGTCAAGGTATGGATAGTTGCCTGTCAATCATGATGCTTGTGTGAATAATTATTTTAAAACTGTGTCAAGAATTTTCAAAACACTGGTCCATAGAATTGAATTTATTTGAAGTTTTGAAACTTTTGTGTATGTTTAATGAAATTAAAATACCTAATGGCGTTATTGTTTTTTCACCTTTTTTTGATTTGCAGGCTTTTGATGGTACACAGAATGTATCAAATTCATAAAAGGATGAATCTTGGAAGGTGAAAGGTGAATACCAGCAAGGAAGAGTTTGAATATGAAATGCTCTGATACAAATTTACTATTTAACAATGGATGAGCTAAGATAATGTTTTTTGAATAAGGAGAAACACATTTTGTAAATGTTTAATAAATGATGTAAATGAGTTGAGATGAATGTTCAATAAATGATGTAAGATAGTTAGTGAGACAAGTTGCCAATGATGCCAGTGAGGCTAAAATCAGTGAGATTTCTGTTTAGCTAGTGAGGCTGTAACTAGTGAGGTTTTGTTTTGCCAGTGAGACTTAATGAAATAAATTTTTAGAATATTTGTTCAAGCATTTTAGTCGTCAATTTCATGGTGCTTCTCTCAACATTTGAATATCTATGATACTTGAAGTTTATATGCATAAATTTGTGAGGATTAATTAAGTTAGATTTAATTTGTAACTTGAATCACTTATTCACCCAAATAAATGACTAAACCATGACTAAATAAATGACTACCATGACTAAAATAAATGACTACAATGACTAAATATGCTACTAAATTACCAAATATACTACCAAATTGATGACTAAATATACTACCAAATTAATGACTAAATATACTATCAAATTGATGACTAAATATACTACCAAATTACCAAATATACTACCAAATTGATGACTAAATATACTACCAAATTAATGAGTAAATATACTACCAAATTAATGACTAAATATATTACCAAATTACCAAATATACTACCAAATTGATGACTAAATATACTACCAAATTAATGATTAAATATACTACCAAATTAATGACTAAAATTTGTTTAGCCATAAATTTGGTCGTGAGATAAATGACCGACAATAAACTACCAATGGTCACGTGACCAAACTACTGATCACATGACCAATTTTTGGTAGTTTTTTTAGTCATTTATTTATGTTTTTCTACTAGTGAAAGTTTGAAGAAGTTGAGAAAGGAAAATAGTTTACAAAAGAGTGAAATATCTAGATTGAAATAACAAGTTAATCAATTAGAGAAGTCACTTGTAGCATGCAAGAAGGAGAATGAAAGTCTAAGATATAAGCCTAGACTTTATGATGCTTCTTGTGATACTAATGACTTGTGTGATACTGCAAAAGTTTCTTTAAAGGTAATGTTGAAGATGACAAAATAACTGAACCTTCAGTTGTTGGTGATGGTATTGGTTTCAAAATCATGCAAAGAATGGGATATGAAGGAAAAGGATTGGGAAGGTGTCAGCAAGGAAGTATAGAACCTATTGAATCAGTAATGAGATCAAGAAATGAAGGCCTTGGGTATGTCAGAGGTAAAGAGGGTAGGGATGTTGTCACAAGTTCAAACAAGACAATTCAGGGAAGAAAAGGTATTCATTGTTCTTATTGTAATAGACATGGACATGAAAGGGAATTGTGTTGGGATCTACACCCTTGTAAGTACTATGGATTAAGGAATCACTCTAGAAAGATGTGTTGGAATAAAATGCAGAGGAGAAAGCCTATGATAGGTTGTATACAGAAGGATTATGGATGGATTGATGGACCGGAATGGAAATTTGTTACTTGTATGTTTAAAAGTAAGTATAGACTGTAGTATTCATGTGTTGGAGAGAAAAGAGGATATGGATCAAGATGTAGAGAGAGAAGACCTTATGTGGAGCAAAACAAGGACAGTAATTCATACCACAGAGGGAGAAATGACATAAGTCATAATTATCATCACAATAAAGGATATCAGAGAGATTAAAGAGGATTGATAGGAGACCATTCAGAGGAACCTATTTTCAAGTTTGGAGGCGAAAAGAATCAAGCATTGAATGTTAACAAGAGGATACTACTGGAGGAGTAGTAGATAATACAGATATAATTTATGTAGAGGAAGAAGAACCTACTGAATCACTAAGTTTGACAGAGAAATTAGAAGAGGGAGAATCATTGATTTTAAGGAGAGTTGTGTTGTAGAACTAAGAAACCAGTGCAAGAGAAAGTGAAGCATAATAGAAAAGGGAAGTTCATATTGTAGAGAAAGAAGGAATGACAAGATGTTCTACCAAAGGAGAAAGTTTGCGTACCGAAGTAAAGGAAACATGGATAAAGAAATAGAGAGCAGTATAGGACCAGTGTATGCTGAGAAGGAATTGTAAGATTTTGAAGAGTGGGGAAGGATTTGCAGTTAGAACCAAGATTAGAAAGTGTTGTAGAGGGAATTCAAGAATGTATTGATTAAGTAACATGATTGTTCCAGAGGATGCATATATGTATTGATTGACTATTAGTTGATTGAAGTAGACATTGATCTTGAGGTAGCCTACAAGTGCTTGACAATAGAACATTGAATTGAGAGGCAGATGAAACATTATAGCCAAACTGTCAAACCTATCCCACCATAAAATGAAGAATTTGAGGCATCTTGTAGAGAAGACTTGCTTAGACCATTGCTCATTGAGGCAGTGCAAGGCTTGCAATTAGAGCACCGAACTTAGATCACCAGAAGTGAGAAGAACTAAAGGCAGTTTCCATAGAGGACCTATACAGACCACCGATTGTGAGGCAGTGCATTGATTTGTGAATAGATTGTCGAATTTGAGGCAGTTTGCATGGATGGATTGAACAAACCACTGACCTTGAGGCAGTTGCAAGTACCTGTGAACAAACCACCGAACCTATCCTAAGAGATCACATTGATTCTGACAAAGTACAGACCAAAGTGAAGAGGCTCACTTTTCAATTAACCCCGAGAGTCTGATGCAGGAGCATCCAGAAGACATTCAAGCAAATTGAGATAATTGATGTTGAGTTGCAAAGTACCATGGAGAGACATTGGAGATTATCACATTTCTCTACATTTGTACATTAGAGCTTGTGGAGTTGGATTTAGTGTCTATGACATGACATCTACATCATATCCAAAATTTAGGTCATTTGGACTCATTTCCTGAGAGATGTCTCTATCAGAAGATTACACATGTTTTCATAGAGTAGAGGAGTCAGTGTTCAGTTGAAGCCTAATGGGTTTGTGGAGAAATTTTGTGACTTGTAGAGCCTAATGGAACATCATTCAAGGTAGTTTAGGATCTAGCCAACCTTCATGGAGAACAGTACCAAGTTTCATCCATTTGCAGAGCAATACCATATGTTTTAGGTTGACCTACTTGTTTCTACACGTTTCATACTATCCATTACAATTAGGCCAACTTGATAATGATTTGAAGGCTTACGAAGAATATAAATGAAGGATAAAGGATTGTTTCAAGTAGTGACGAAGTGTGTGAAGATATGATCAAGAAGATGGATTGATTTGATCCGAAGAGGATAGAAAAGCAGAAGCAGAGGACAAAGCAGAGAGCAAAAGAAGATATAGAGCAGAGGTTTGAGAAGGAGAAGAAAGAAGGCATAGAAGAATGGTGATGTGTTGTATGAATCTTTTGTAACCTTGGGCTACAGCCTAGCATTTGAAAAGCCCTAGAGGCATTTGTAATGTGATTTGGATTTCTAATATAATGAGAAGTGATCTTTGAAGGCTGGGTTTTTCCCAGGATAAATCTTGTGTCATGAGTTTATAAGCATTTCTTATCATTCTTTGGTTATCTGTATGTTGTTGTTACATCTCTGTTATGATCATGTTGTTAGTGGTTTAAGGCTGCAAGGTTGGACAGTCCTTCATCGGACCCTCCTACCTTGACTGCATTAGTTTCCATCAATACATACATACATACATATATAACATTATATTCTATTCAAATAAACATTAATTAATTATATATAAAGTATTTAAATATTTAAAATATATATTTTTATATTATATTTTTTTCATGGAACCTAAAACACGAGTGTGTTTTAGGTCCCACAAAATGCGCTTGTGTTTTGTGGAACCTAAAACATGAGCATTTTTTAGTTTTCTTCAAATTTTTAGCCCACCTTTTTAGGCTTGGAATTGTCTTGGGCAACCAAACCTAAGGATTGGGCCTCTATGATACCTCCTACAGACATGTTTTTCATTGTCAATAACATTTTTAAACTTCAACGCCATCAGATTTACTCATTTAATTATAGCAAAATTTTATGAAGCCAACACCAAAATGATGAGCTAGTTCTTAGCTTTCCAACCATATATTTTTTTCAATTTTGAATAAGTTAAGATATTTATTTTTATTTTCTTTGAACAGTGTCCTCATATTCTTCAATCATATATGTATTGATTTTTTTTATAACTTTTGATCTGCTTATTGAAATTTAAATAAATATATAGGATTTTTCTATGCTTCATTATTTATACATTAAAAAAATTTACATTTTAAATTATTTTTGTGCAAGTTATGTGATGTGCACGCTTAGTGATGTAGTTTTCAAGATGTATCCACTTTGAAAAATCACAAATATATATATATATATATATATATATATATATATATACAAAAAATACACTTCTAATACTCACTCTTAACTACATTTCTACCAACCATCATTTAAAAATACTAAATGTAACAAAAAAAATAGGGGGCACACACCAAGCACTATGTTATATTCTAGTGAGAAAAATAGGAACACTTTTGTGTGCACGCATCATTTCACCCTCTTAATATTAAGTATTTTTTAAAAACTTTAGTAGTTTAGAAACTAGATTTTAGAGCACTACAATTCTTGTTCTTTCCATATCTTCAAATTTTGAGTGATGCATCACAAATTACTCATCCAAGTTCAAGTTTAGCTGATTTCAGGAAAAAAGTGGCTACTTTTGACCCTCTTTTTGTATACTATTTCCATGCACTTACCCTACAACCTAATTACTTCTTTGAAAAACAATGTAGCTATATGCGAAGCATCATTAGACTTCTTGCATGGAATAAAGTGAACCATCTTTGAAGTCTATCAACCACAACAAAAACTAAATCATTACCTTAATGTGTTCATGACAATCCAATAACAAAATCCATGCTTTTGTGCTCTCATCATCTTTCTGGTATAGGCAATGGGTGATACAAGCATGTATTATGTCTGATTCCCTTAGCATGTTAGAAAATTCTAAATTTGTATTATCTTTTTCACATGTGCATTCATTCTGAGCTAATAATATCCTTCATTCAGTTATGCCAATGTTTTGTCCACTCCAAAATGTCGACTCAAACCTCCACTATGTTTTTCTCTTATCAAATTCTCCATCATTGATCCCTGAGATATACACAATCTCTTTCCTTTGAACAACAATCCTTATTGAATGAAATACTCCAGCCATGGAGTTTTATCTTCTCTATTGGACTTCTACATGCTACCCATGCTTCCTTAAAATTCATATCCTCTTCATATAACTCTCTCATAGAATCAAAGCCAACAACATTTACTCTTAACTCATTCAACAAAAAAACATCTTCTACTTAATGCATCAGCTACCTGATTAGATTTTCCACTTCTATGTTTAAAAACAAATGAATAACTCTCCAAAAATTCTACCCACTTCATATGCTTTTGATTCAACTTACCTATGATTTGTGTACAACACAAACTCCTTAGGTAGCAAATAATGTCGCCATTTCTTGAGTTCCTGTACAATAGCATAAAACTCTTGATCATACACTAAATACTTCCTTTTGGCTTCATTCAACTTCTCACTGAAGTAATCTATTGGTCTTGGGTGCTGGCAAGAAGTTGAGTTCACTTTTTGGCCAAAAAGTGGAAGTGTTTTCCCTGATTTTCAGAATTTGTCACATTTGACCTTAAAATTTGAAGCACTTAGAGATGGAATCTTAAAAAATGTCACTAATCATTAAATGTAGTACTCGGAGTCTAGTTCCCAAATATGTAATTTATTTGAATACCCAGATGATACAAATTGATTTTCAATAGGCGTTTCTAAAAACCACTATTTAAAAGTCACTTTTTTTACTATACCATGCATGTGTATGTCATCCATATTTTGACCTAAATAATCATATTTTTCTAAATCCTTTTGGGAAAAGATTTGTAACTCACTTAAGCACGCTTTCCATATTTTTTTTTATTTTTTATTGAATATTTTTTGGTTAATTTTATATTGGCCATATTTGGTATTTTGAAAAATCATGTACGTCATGCATAAGATGACCTAAACTTATCATTTTTTTATTTTTTTTTCAAATTGTAAAGAATTGTCTAAAGTACGCTTTCGTACAATTTGTTTTTCAAAAAAATATTTTAATAAAAAGTTATTAAAATACTAAAAAACCCTAATAATTCAAGTTTATGGACCTATTTCATCAGAAATTAATTGAAAAATAGAAAAAATAATCCAATTGTAAAAAAAATTATATATTTAGAATCTACACTGTCTCATCTATAATGGGTTTTAATTTTGTCAAAAAAATCTGTAAAAAAGGTCTTTAGACATATGCCCAAAGTCACTATTTTCTTGTGACATTGACAGGACCTTCAACTTGCAGGTCAAACCAAGTCCAAAGCCTAGGTTCGGGCCCCCAACCCTTTTCCCGAACCAGTTAATAGAGAAAAAACCCAGCCTGAAATTCAAATTTTAAGAAAAGGGATCCCATTTGATTTTTTTAATATTTTATCCCTTTATGAAACGAGATCCCATTTCTAGAAAATGGGATCCCTCTTTTGGCTCGGGGTCCCGAAGCAAAATGGGATCCCGTTTGATAAAAATTGGGATCTTGTTTCACTTTTCCCAATTTCTTGTTTTTGGCTAAGTTTGAAACTTCCACGAGAAGTGGACTCATCTTCTTGCTTTTACTCTCTTCCCTCTTGACTAAGAACTCCAATCACTGTCCCACTTGCATCACAGTCCACTTAGAATACTTTTCCAAAATAAAGTAGTGCCAACAATGGTTGTTCTATCACTTTCTTCTTCAATAACTGAAAAATCTTTTCTACTGCAGCTATCCAATTGAATTCTTACCTACCACCCTTCATAGTTTCTATGTTAGGTGCACATATCCCATTGAAATTTCTGATAAACTTCCTATATAAGCTTTCTAATCCATGAAAACTTCTAGCTTCAATCATACTCCTTGTTGAAGGCCAATCCACAATATCTTTGACCTTTTTCAGACCCATTTTCAATCCATCTCCAGAAACAACAAATCCTAAATACACCAACTCTTTCTTCATGAAACTACACTTTTTTAAATTTGCTAGCAACTTTTCTTCCTTCAATCTCTATAAAACTACCCTGACATGTAGCAAATGCTCTTTCATTTTTCTAAAAATCAAAATATCATCCAAATACACAATGACAAACTTACCAAGGAATGGCTTCAACACTTCATTCATCAAACTCATAAAATTGTTGGGTGCATTTGTCAATCCGAAGGCATTACTACCCACTCATATAAACTATCCTTTGTCTTAAAGTGTCTTCCACTCATCTCCTTCTCTTATTCTTATTTGATGGTATCCACTCTTCAAATCAATTTTCGTGAAGTACTTGGCTCCACTCAAATAATCCATCATATCATCCATTCGGGGTAATGGAAATCTATACTTTATGTTGATATTATTTATGGCCCTTGAGTCTATGCACATTCACCATTATCCATCCTTTTTAGGCATCAATACTGCTAGAAGAGCACATAGACTGAGACTTTCTCTAATCAAACCTTTTTCCAACAATTCTTGCACTTGTCTAGATTAACTTCCTCATTCTCTATTGGTGTAATTCTATAAGACTTTTTGTTTGGAAAACTAGGCCTGGGTATCAAATCCATGCAATGAATTATACTTCTCATATGTGGTAATCCATCTAGCAACTCCATCAATATATTTGCATAGTCATCCAAAATTTATTGGATTTGTATTAGTAGTTCTTCACTTCTTTCTACTATCATAGCTTCTTCAAGCTTGGGAATAAAAGAAAAACATACCCTCTCCTTCTTCAACTCTTTCAAAAATCTTCTCAAAAATCAAACAAACTCTTGGAATATTTTCTACTTCTTCCTCTTTATCCTTCAATGGGTTCAAAGTATATTCTTTTCCATCTTTCTTTATCTTGTATGTATTTGTTCTACCATCATGTACATCTTGTCTATGAAACTACCAAGGTCTACCCAATAGGATATGACATGTGTCCATTGGCATCATATCACAAAGAATTTTATCCTTATAACTACCAATCTAAAAATTTACAAGACATTTTTCACTTACCACCAATTGATGTCCACTTTGCAACCAAGAGACTTTGTAAGGGCTTGGATGCTTCATTTTCTTCAACTTCAACTTCTCCACCATCTCTTCTAACACTAGATTGTCAATACTTCTGCTATCCACAATTACTTTACAATATTTACAACCTAATTTACATCTCATTCTAAATAAATTTCTCCTTTGAATAGGTTCAGGTTTTTCTTTCTTTGGGTTTAATAAAATTCTTCACAGCATTTAAGATTCTCCATCCTTAGGCACAACATTTAAGATTCTCTATCCTTAGGATCTTCTCCATGCTTTAGTGAAGCCACACTTTCATTGTCTTCTTGTGCCACATTTATGCTTGCTTCTTTTCCCTTTCCTCTACTCTGTTGTATTTGAGGACACTCAAATTCCCTATGACTAGTTTCTCCATATTGCTAACATGTACCAATGAATCCTCTTCCTCTACCTCTTCCAAAATATCCTCTACCTCTAGAGTAATCTCTTCTTCCTCTAGAATAATCTCCTTCTCCCTCGTTATCTTAGGTGCTAGTTTGATAGGTGTTGGTTTCTGCTTATTTGTTTTGATGTCCTCTACCACCACTAGACTGTCCTCTTCCACATGTGAATCTGCCTCTACCTCTGGAATTATTTTATTTTCTTGCAAGTTTCTTTTCTACCTTCAAGGCATACTAGTAGGCTTCTTTAAGACTTTGTATGTACCATAATAATCTCATCTTGAATTAAATAATGCAAACCATTTACATACCTTGATACCTTCTCAGTATCATCATCTACATGTCCAGCCCTAATATTCAGTCTATAAAATTCTTTTGTATACTCTTGCACATTCTTCTCTTTATGCTTCAAATTTTTAGTTTCTTGAAAAAACTAATTTGATAATCTGCTAGCATAAATTTGACTTTTAATTTTGTCACCATTCTATCCTAGCATGTCCCTTCAATTTTGTGCAAGCAAATTTTACCCTCTTCAGTTCTTCTAAGGATTCAAAGTCAAAATATTTATCCATCTCTGATATCCATTTGATGAATTCTAGATTCAAACTTCCATTATAACATGGTAGATCCACTTGTGTTTTAATGCTAATTCTAGACATTGCCCACAAAAATCTTCCTTCTAGTTCATTCATTTCATCTTTAGTATCTATTTCCTACACTCAAATTTCATTCTCATCCTCACTAAAATCCTCCATGCATATACTTCTCTTCACTATGTTGCTTCCATAGCATCCAATCTTGTCATAATTCCCCTCAACATCTCTGTAATTTCACCAGCCTGTGGTGCTCCTCTTCGCCCTCGTCCTCTATGTTCCATGTCTCATGAATCCCTTTTAGTTGCAGGTCTTCTCTTTCTCACTCACAATAAAATTCTTTAGGATTCCTTCTTCTTGACACAACCCAAACTGGGCTCTAATACCATGTAATGTAGTCTAGATTGGGAGTCTTTACTAGATGACCAATTCTAGCAACCACAACATAAAAAGTTCTATAGAACAACAATATCCACAATCACAACACAATTCAAAGTCTTTTATTCATATGCATCAATCAAGATTATAACATACAATTTAAAATATTACAATGTTCTTTTGATTACAATACTTTCTTCTTTTGAATATTACCAGATCGAACCCCCAAGAATTTAATGTCTCTTTTATATTATAGGTTCATGGAAGTTGAACTACTTCCCAAAGTGGACGGTTATAGAACTAAACCATTGACCATGAAATTAGCCAATAGTGGGGGAGAAATAACATGTTTCAAAACTTTTAATGGTCCTTACACCATCATCGTTGAATTATGTTCTTCAGCACTCAGAAGAGTTTGGGAACTAAAGGTAGTTACTGAATAGAACACCCTTCAACAAATCGAATCTAATGTAAACTATTGAACTCTTCATTGACAATTTGGTCCTTCTATGAACCAAATAACTCTTCCTTCACCATATATTTTGATGAATTGGTACCATCAAGTCCTGTTGAAATAGTTTGTTGGCAAATTAACACCTTCACATACCTTACATCACTCAAACTTTACTTTGAAATGTATTTTGGTGCTTGTACAAACTTTTGAACCTTCTTTGAATGTCTTTTTAGTGAAGTGACATTTAAATGAACCTTCAAATTAGTATTTCAACAAATTAGAAATATTAAGAACTTCAAATCTCCTCTTCTTCAATGATTTAATCCTTACGTGAACCATGGTACTTTGTCAGCATTCTCCCCAGTTTAGAAATCATCTGACACACTTATGAAAATTGCCTTCAGCACAAAATATCGTGCTCAAAATTAGGGAATTTTTTGAAAAAAAACTAGATGAGTTCTTTCAGTGGAAAGAGAGGATCAGGAACCTCCAATTTCATTGAAAGGCTAAATGATTGTGATTTGGCTAGGAATTAGTCAATTTTGGGGAAAGAAAGTTTGTCAACACCTACTTTAGCAGAAAACAAAAGTTCAAAACCTTGGATAATTGCTGAAATGTAAAGTGTGAGGGGATTTTCAATACAAAGAGTGGTTTGAGAACTTGATCTTTCTATGACAATAAAAGTTCATGAACTTTGGACTGTGCCAAAATGCTTAAAATGGCATCGAATGACTCCACACTAAAATTTAACTAACTTTACTTTGAACTTGATTAATTTTCAATCTAAAAATGCTCCTGAAGCAAACTACTACAAGCCAATGGAAACAAATAAAACTAAATTGAAACTAAAAACAAAACCTAAAATGTTTTTTGTCGACACATGATCACTTGTGCACTCGTATGCTCCTGCATCAAACATTTTGAGTTTGAGGTGAAGAACATGGAGAGTAGGAGCGTGAAACTAAATGGAGTTGCAACATTTTAATTTTTGAACCAGAACTTTAAGAAGATGGAGCCTACAATGATTTCTAGCATAATGGAATACATTAGGATGTGGAACACCTCTTTCTAGGGGTGGACTAGGGTGAATTAAGAAGTTTGCCAAAATTTTGGAACCTGAGGTGGGTACCAAATATCTTAAAGCAAACAAGACTAAGTATAACTAGACTCATGGGTCTAGCAAGCCCTATAAGGGATAAGCTTTAGGAGTATTTTCTAAGGAGTTAAAAAATACAAAAGATATCTAGACATCCATGTTCAACAATAAAGTGAATCAATGCAAGGAGAATGAAGCTATTTCAAACCCTCTAATTACTCTTATTGTAAGCCTAAGTAAAGGTGATTTTTGTATTCAGGTCCTTGATATTATTATAGAAAGAGGGGTCTCTAAGATGGAAACCTCTTTGATTGGTAAATTTCTAGGTCCTTAGCCAAATATTGATGTGGTCAAATCCTAGGCCATGAAGCAGTGGTGCGCTAAAGGGCAACTAGACATTGCAAACAGTGGCTAGACGATTAATCTCTTTCTCCTTCTCATGCAAGGAACACTTAAGCAATATCTTAGTTGGGGGTTCTTGGTTTTTAGGGAAGGCTAATCTTGTCCTTAAAAAATGGTACCCAAGATTTGATCCTTCTAAGGAATCCTTCAATGTTACCCTAGTGTGGGTTCAACTACCTAGATTACCTTTGGAGTTTTGGAAGAGGAAGTATTCAGACGCATACCTAAAAAGCTCCTTTGGTCAACTCTTGGCTATAGACCCTATTACTAAATTTAGAAAATGTTTTTTCTATGCTAGAATATGTGTCTACATAGATGTTGGGACTACTCTCCCATCTCAAATTTTTATTTCCTCAAATTTTGGGTTGTGGAAATTGGCTCTTAATTTTGAAAAATCTCCTTTTGCATGTTTCAAATGTAAAAAGATTGGTCATTGGGCCAATGACTTCCCCTTGGGGAAGACATCGTTGAAAAAATATGGTAAGGGTAGAGTCTACTCTCCCTCAAATAACACTTCTCTAAATGGGAAGGTTAGTACTAAAGGTAGTCAGGAAGAAACTACTAAGGACCAAACCATCCTAGGAGTTGAGAATGAACCCTTAATTCTTGAAGATTCTCGTATGGATCCCCAAGAGCAATAGTGGAAACCCTAAATTCAAAAGATAATAATCCTATTTAGAGGATTAGAATATTCATACATCTCCATGGGAAGAGGTGGAAAAAGAGGAGGATGAACATTGAATGGATGAAATAGGATGGAGAATGATGTTAGTCCTAATTTAGAGAATGAAAGGAAGATAGGCCTTTTTAATGTAGATTTGTTGAGGGAAAGTAATGGGTGGGTAGCCAAGGAGGAGGGAGTCATTTGAAAGGTGGAATGACCTATGGTTGAAGAAACACCAAAGAGAGGCTACTCCCTTTTAGATGAGGATAAGGGAGTTAAGGTTTCTCCATAGGCTGCAAGAATGAAGATCCCTTTCATTGTAGGTTTGTTGAAATAAAGAAGATCTTCCTTAATCAATTCTCAGTGATGGGATGCAATACTTACAAGAAAAATTTCAAACCACGAGTCAATATTTCTAGGAATAGGAAAGTGGTAGATTGTGGATCAGATCGAAAGAAGAATGAAATAGAAAACTTTCAAGAAATCAAGGAAAGAGAGACATAAAAAGATGTGGCAGATGGGTACCAACATACTCTTCATGTATTGTGCTCTAAGGGTGCACCAAAAACTAAAAAACAAAATTTCTATGCTAGAATGTTAGAGGGTTGAATAACCCACATAAACATGACCTTCTGGAAAACTTACCTTAGCAAAATAAGTTGGATATTATGCTAGTGCAAGAAACCAAAATATCTGTTGAGAGAGTTGTAAACACCAAAAATAGATTTTACAAGGATAGTGGATGTGAATGTGTAGATGCAGCTAGGGCTTCAAATGGAATTGTGACTCTATGGAACCATTCTACTATGGATGGTACTCTTTTGAGTGTCAACTCTAACCATGTGGTTTTTTCACCATAAGAAGTGAAAACCTTGTAGACTTCATCAACTAAAATTCTTTGAAGGATTTGAAGGTCAAAGGTGTTGAATTCACTTGGTCAAATTGAAGGGTTGGTTCTTCTCTTATATAGGTAAGGTTGGATTGAGCCCTTATAATGCCTAACTAGTTAAATCTTTATTGTTTCTCTTTGTCTACTGTAACTAGGATTGGATCTGATCGTTCACTAATTATCGTTTATGCTAAAAACATGGGTAAATGTAAACGATTTCCTTTAAGATCTTTGAAAAATGTGAACTCATCATCGGCTTTTGAAGAAAAAATTTATTTAATGGTGGAATATTAAAGTGGATGGTTCAGCTATGTTTAGGGTTGTTAAAAAGTTGAACAATGTTAAGATAAATGTTAGGTGATAGAATCAAAAATCATTTGGCAAAATCTTTGAAAAAAAACTAAAGTTAAGGCTCAATTAGATGTGGTGTAGAAGGAAATTCAAAATGTTGGTATGAATCAAGATTTAATGATTAAGGAAAGAGGCTTGTTATGTGAGCTAAACTCTCTTATTGCTAAAGAGGAAGACTTTTGGAGGCAAAGACCAAGAGCAATCTAGTTAAAACAAGGGGATAGTAATATGACTTTTTCTAAATAACTACCTTGAATCACCAATATTCTAGTAGAATCAAAGGTATATGGATGGATGGAAATCATATTTTGAAGAAAACCTCTATAAGAGATGAAGATATAGTTTTTTTTTAGCAATATATTTTTCAAAAACAATATTTTTTATTCTAAAATTTAGCATGATGTTTTGGAGATTATCCCTACTATTGTCGATGCTCAAGAAAACATGGATTTGTTGAAGCCTTTAATAGAGGATAAGGTCAATTTTTTTGTCTTTTCATTTGAAGAAAATAAGGCTTCAGGTCCCTATGGATTCCCTCACTTTTTATTTTAGATGTTTTAGGACATTGTGGCTAATGATTTAGTGGCAGCAACTAGGGAATTTTTTGGAATTGGAATATTGTTAAATTCTACTTTTTTAATCCTCATTCCAAAGAAGATTGGGACAACCACCTTTCCTAAATTTTGGCCTATTATCCTATGTAATTCAGTCTACAAAATATTTTAAAAAATCATGACCCTCTGAGATTATAGAAAATCCTCCCCAAGTTGATTTCTTCGCAGCAAAGTGGGTTTGTTTACGCAAGGTAGATTATTAACTCCATCATTTCCATTCATGAAGCTCTTCATTCTATGGAGTTTGATAAAAAGGCCATGTTTATTTTTAAATTAGATTTAATGAAGGCTTACAACCAAGTTTCCTTGGAGTTTCTTATTAAAGTCATGGAGAAATTTGGATTTGGGAAAAAGTTCTTGAAAATTATCATGGAATGTATCTCTACTAGAAAGTTTTCTATCATCATAAACAGTATTCCTCCTACCTTTTATATGGTATCTAGATGAAATTAAACATGGCAACTCTATTTCTCCTTTCTTTTTTATCAAATGTATGGCAAACACATTGGGGAGAGGTATCCAAAAAGTGATTTATTAGGGTAGGTTTGAAGGTGTCAAACCCACTTCAACTAGTGCCCCAATTTCCCACCAATAGTTTGCAAATGAAACCATTATTACTAGTAAAGCCATAGTTTTAGAAGCAAAGGAACTTAAACAAATTAAATGTCCAATTATAAGAAAGTTCTCGAGTAGAAAATCATCCTTCAAAAAAGTACGATCTTCTTTCTTAATAGGTATACAATGAGAAAGCATAAAATTGCTATCATTTTGGGTTGTCAAGTAGGATCCCTCCCTTCTTACCTTGGTTTACCATTTTTTAAGAGTGTTGTTCTAGATTCCTTTTCAAGTGGTTTGTTGGATAGATTTTAGCATAAACTCATAGGGTGGAAAGGCTCTCTTATAAGTCAATATGGTAATGTCCAATTGATCAAGGCTTTTCTTCAAAGTCTTCTAGTTTAAAGCATGAGTTTACTCTGTATGCCTACAAAATTTACTGATAAGGTTGAAAAATATGCAAAATATTTCTTTCGTCTGGTATAAAAGAAAAGAAACATATTTCATTAGTGGCATGGGAGTTAGTTTGTACACCCAAAAGTAAAGGTGGGTTGGTCTTAAGAAATCTTAAAGATTTCTACCTTACTTTAAATGTCAAAATTACGTGAAGACTTCTTAATAAATAGAAGGAATGAACCTCTATCACTTCCAAAAAATACTTGGATGAAATAAATAGTGATATGTTGACTAGCAATGAGCTACCCTAGCATTCCTCTATTTGGAGGAGTATGGTCTCTAGTAGATTTATTCTTAATAAAGGTACTAAATGGAAACTTTATGATGGATCTAACATAATTTTTTGGGAGGATACTTGGATCTTAAATGACCCTTCAAAGGACATATAATGGGTTGCTCCTATTATGGGTTTATGCAAAAGTGTTTTTGGGATCAAAGTTGTCAACTACATTGAAGAGGTGAATGGAATGTCTTGGAAGAATATGGTTACAACTTCTACTATTGTTGTTGAAGCTATATCAAAAATAGATTCCTTACTACACACTTATCATATTCCCATGCTTACAAAAGAGATGAACTGGTTTGGGTAGCTACTTCCACAAGTTCTTTCTCTATTGCTTCTAGATTTTCTTTGTAAATGGATCAAGGCCTTTCTCTTTACTGGTCGAAGTTGTGGCACTCCCATTTGATTCTAAAAATTAACATTTTCTTATGATTGGTGGCTCAAAATAAGATCCTTAGGATTGATAATTTGGTTAAAAGGGGATTTTATATGTCTAATAGATGCATCTTATGTGAAGGAGTTGAGAAAACTATTCTTCATTTATTTTTGGAATGCTCTTTTTCTTGGGAAGTTTGGAAAATGATACTTTCCCTCTTCAAGGTAAATTACACTTTCACCAAGGATACTCAAGGGTTAGTTTAATAATTGGAATTCTCCCTTCCAAAATCCCTCTTTAAAAACTTTTGTGGGCTATTACTTTACCTTGCATTATGTGGGGGTTATGTAAGGAAAGAAAAAACAAAATTTTCTATGATATGAAGTCTCTGGTGGGTAGGTGGTTAATAAAATGTGCTTAGCCATAAAGGAAAAATTTCTAGTGGTTGTTAAGGAAAAATTTTCATCTTCTAACATTAAAATATCTAAGATAGAGTTTGAGGTGGCCCTAGCATGGGAGTTAGACTTTGACATCTCTATGCCTTTTAAGGATGGTAGATCCCAAAGGAAAAATATTGTTTGGCCTCTTCCACCTCCTAATTGTTGAAAACTTAACTTTGATGGAGCAACTAAAGGGAATATAGGTCTATCTAGGGGTGGTGGAGTATTAAGAGATGATAAAGGTAATTTGATTGTAACATTTTCTATTAACCTTGGTAGTCAAACCAACCATTTTACTAAAGTTGCAAGAGCTTACAATGCTCTAAAAATGGCTCAATATCTTTCAATTCATTCCCTAAACATTGAAGTGGATTCTATGAATATTATAGACTATTTGAAGAAGAAAACCCAACCAAGTTGGACTATTTATGATATAATAAAGGATTTGATTGATATAATTAATAATATGAGAAATGTGAATATAGTTCATATTTTTAAGGAGGCTAATAGAGTAGCCAATTATCTTGCCAATTGGGGTGTACATCATCGAGTTACAATTTGGTCAAAGAATGACACCTTCCCCCTAGAAGTTATTAAGCTAAGTGATAATGATATCAATAATTATTAATAATCACTTGCCTCTTGGGATAGAGATGATATTTCGTATCATTCGCATTAGTGAAGGTCACTTCAATATTGATGTCTTGTGGTACTTAAAGGTGGCATCTAGCATCCTATTTCTATTTTTTACCATGAGAAATTTTTCGAAAGAAGGAAGCTATGGTGATTTTGTGGGGAAGAGAACAAATTTTAGTAGTGTTATCTCCCAGATTTGCACCCTTGCTGCAGTTGTGAAACTTTAGCAATCTGGAGATACAATGGGAATGATCTCGAAGTGTGGGACCTTGCGAGTTGAGATCAGACCTCCAGAGAAGGTTGGTTCCTCTTTCTAAGCCTATTACTTAGGGCAATGCATCTAAACCTAGTTCTAATACTTGTAGGGGAAAGAGTTAGAAGGAAACTGAAATGGAAAGGAGTGATGCACCAGATTTAGTGAGTGATGGTGATCTTGGTGTAGGCACAACAATGATTTCAATGATGGAGGAGATTCACACAGACTTATGATTGATTGAGGCTTCGGTATGAAGGGTCAACTTGTAGAGGAGTCATTTTGCTCACAGAACAGACAGTAACTTCAATTAAAACATAGAAATCAAGACACAAGAGAGGCAAGAAGTCATGCATATATTAATCATCAAGGCCAAAGACCATTACAATACAAAATGCTCAATAGCAGAAGAGATCTGACTATAGAAAATTTAGCAACATAACAGCCCCAATAAAACCATCCCCCTCTCAAAGAGCTTTCATTGCATTTTATAGGTTAGACTCTTGCCAGAAAAGCATGGAGTCGCTGCTCCACGGATCCAAGGTCATTAATGCCAAAACAAGGGTGCATGGGCAGAGGCATTGTGAAGGGACAGGGACCATGCTGCTGCCAGGTCAAAAATCAGAGAAAACAGCTACCAAAAAGCAAGACAGGACAGGGTATTGAAGAAGAAACCCCCAAAGTTGCCACCCAACACACGAAGATCGGTCCTTCAAGACATAGAGCCCATGCATATTGATGAGTGGAGCCATATGCCATGAATGCACTTGCAAGAATCACCAACCGGAGCTACTGAGAAAAGAACAGCCTCAAGACATGCCAAAATGACCACTGAGACTTCTTATCAATCAAGCACGCAAAGCCAGATCCAAATTTGAAAGTGAAAGAATCCCCCTCAAAAGCTCACCAAATGAAAGACAAGACGAAAACAAGCATCTTTGCCTTTTGCAGCATGTGGAAATTTGCCAAGATGCGGAAGATACAGGCAGTCAAAGTTGCGGTCAACTGTCTATATATATCACATTTGCATGCCCGTGCCTACATATCATTGTATCTCTCCATTGTATATACAATGGCAACTGCACTTTATCTCTACTTGGTGCAACCGCACCTTTTTCCTCTTTGCATATTCAAACTGACCTGCATATGCCTTGAAACTCCCTCTAAAAATTCCTTGTATGTGCAACGGTCCTTGTATATGCATCATCGTCCATGCCACGTGGCACCCCCTGATTCACCGCCGCATTGAAGCTGGGACTCATTGCTGAAAAAATGTATCTTCTTATCAGCCATCGAAATGACTAAAAATAGAGCCACCGATGTATGCTATTACGCCGAAATCCCCCTTGCATATCGGCCTTTGTATATTCCATTGTATATGCAAACATACAAACAAAAATATGCATACACTGTGGAACTCCAAAGATATCAGCCATATTTGAACTTTAGAACAGGTCCGGGTTGTATGTCATCGTTGTATCTTTGCCTTGTATATTGCATATACAATGTGCATATACAAGCTACGGACTTCAAAAGATTATCAGCTGCATTTGATCTCTAGTTGGGTCCGGGTTGTATCCTTGCTCTTTGTATATTAGCACATACAATGCGAACATACAAGCCAAAATACACACAAACTACGGAATTCTGCCCCTTATCAACTGGAATGTATGCTCATTTCAGATCTGGCTTGTATATTAGGAATGCATATTTGATTGTATGTGCAAACATACAATCGCAAATATACAAGTGGTGGGCCTCAGCTTGAATCACTTTCCCTTGCATGTTGACTTTGTACATGTTGCTTATATGTAGGTCTTGTATGTCCATCCTTTGTACCGCATATACAAACTGATTTGTATATGACCTTGTATGTTGTCAATATACAAAGGCTTTTGTATGCACCTCTTGTATGTGCCCGATGCATGTTTTGCTTGTATGTCCAAACATACAATCACAAATGTACCTTTGGTGGACCCCACCCTTTGCATCTACTCTTTGTATGTTCTGTCGATGTACATTGCAAATGTATATCAGCCTTTGTATGTCAATCTTGCCTGCGACCTTCTTTGCATATCAGCAATGTACATCCACTCCTGCATATGACCCTTTGTATATCGCAAATGCATGCGCATATACAAACAACTGTAGCCGATGCATCTTGTTGGGCCCCTCTCTTGTATGTTTGCATTGTATATACCCATTGTATGTGCAAACATACAAATGCGATATACATTCTATCCCGACATACAAGCATAGAATATTCTGGGAATCTGTGACAGATTCCCCAAATGCACATACAAACCTGATGTGCATACAAAGATGCATACAATCATTTTTCACTTTTTTAAAGGCTGATTTAACTTTTTTTGGCCCGTCAATGTACATCAGCACTTGTATGTCAACCTTGTATGCTTTTCCAACTGCATCTAGGCCTTTGCATAACATGAATGTATGTTCCAAACATACATTGGGGAATGTACATGCGAATATAAATTCAAAAATGCATCTATCTTTTCCTTGTATGAAACTGAGAAACCCTGCGATGGGAAGCACCTGAGGACAAACGTTTTCTGGGTTTTTCTAGGTTTTTGGCAAAGATTATCTAGGCGGGGGTTTTGGGAAATTTGGCAAGGCAAAGCATGAGAAATTGAAGAATTTGAGCTTTCTCTCCTTCCATTTAGGCTTTCTCTGATCAAATTTCTTCGATAGAAGGAGGGAAACAGAAATAATTTGGGGCTAGGCAAAATATGACAACAGCTTTGGCGACCTCTCAGGGGTGTTTGACTGCTAAACAAATGAGCAGTGGCCTTACATCCATTGGGCATGGAGTCAAAAGACTAAAAATACTTTTGACAAACCTCTTGACCTCAGTACCCCAGCATGACAGCAATGAAGAACACAGGAAGGCCAAAGCCCAAACAAAAATGCCGAAAGCAACCCAGAAACTGTGCTAGGCAGCACTTAGGGAAAACAAAGAAGTATCTAAACTATTGTGCAGCAGCACTTATTGAAAGCAAGAAACCTAATCTACTGATCTACAAGGCAACTCATACCTCAAAACACCTCTTTAGGTGCATCCCATTGACTGGGATAGGCAAATTTTCTCCATCCATATTTGATAACTGAAATGCATTGTGCTCCTTGCATTCAGTAATGATAAATGGGCCACTCCACATGCTATCAAACTTGGAGTGCTTCCCTGGCTTGCTTTTTAATTCATCCCATTTGAGCACCATATCACCTTCCCTAAAATTTCTGGGAGTGGTCTTCTTATCAAAAACTCTCTTTTTCTGAAGCTGATGATACTCCATAGCATTCTTAGTTTTATCTCTGACCTCTTCAAGCTCGATGAGTTGAGCATATCTGACAGCCATGGGATCCTCTTCTTCAAACATCTCCAGCTAATTCATGATGTCAAGAGCTGGCAGCTCTACAGATACAGGCAATCTTGCCTCTTTTCCATAAACTAGCATATATGGAGAGTTCCCAATAGACCTCTTGGGAGTTATTCTATCTACCCATAAAGCATATTTCAAATTGGTATGCTAGGCTTTCTAGTTATCCTCCATTGTCCTTTTGATAATTCTTATGAGATTTTTATTTGTGGATTCAGCAAAACCATTACCCTGTGGGTAATAATTTGATGAAGTGCCCAAATAGATCCCATTCTTCACAGCCTAGTCAGTTATCTTTAATCCAACAAAGGCCAAGGCATTGTCTAAGATGATTGATTCCAATACCCCAAATCTAGATACCAAATCACCATAAAAGTTCAAAACAGCATTCTCATTGGATTCCTTCAGAGCCACCACTTCAGTCCACCTTGTGAAATAGTCTATTGTTGTAAGCACCCACCTGTGGCCTGCACTAGACGGTGGGTTAATGGGACTTATAAAATCAATGCCCCATCTCATGAAGGGCTGCTCTACTTGAATCGGCTGCAGGGGTAGAGCTGGCAGCCTTTCCTTGCCTGCAAAAATGGCACACTTTACACACTTTCTAGCCCATGCGTGAGCATCCTTGAATAAGCTAGGCCAGTAATATCCAGTTCTCATTATCTTCCAAGCAGTAGTCCTTGGGGGAAAATGACCCCTATTGTTCCATCATGAAACTCACGCAGCACCTTGTCAGTCTGGGCTTCATCAATGCATCTTAACATAACACCATTAAAATCTTTCTTAAAAAGGATGCCATTGATCAAAACATATGGAATGGACTACAATTGAAAATATCTCCTCTTAGCTCTATCTAGTCCTGCTGGACATTCACTGGTTTGCAAAAAATGAGTCATGTTATTAACCCAACCTGCGCCCACTGCTGTTGTATTAGCTTGATGCTCATCTTCAATGGCCAGAAGCACTTCCTTTTCCTTCTCTGCTTCATTTTTAGAACTAGCAGCAAGTTGTTCGCTGAGTCCTCTACCTCTGACGAGCTTGGTTACTTTGATATCCATGTCATACTCCATGACTTTGGTAATCCAACTAGCTCTCTTCTCATTTACATCCTTACTTAACAGGAACTCCTTCACGCTAGGGTGAGCAACCATCAAATGTATCTTGTTATTAGAAACAAGATGTTGAAACTTCTTAACACTCATTACCACCGCAAGGACATGTTTTTCAACAAAGCTATACCTCTGCTCATATTCCTCCAGCCCCTGACTAAAGAAAGCGATTAGTTGCTCAAAGCTGTCACTCTATTGTTGTCCCAGAATTGCAAAAATGGTATCCAAACAGCCATATGCATACAAGATAAAATCTTTGGAGAAGTCAGGATTTACCAGAGTTGGCGTAGCTGACAATGCCTCTTTTATGGACTCAAAGCTGAGTCTGGCCTCTTTCGTCCAACTAAAAATTTTATTCTTCTTTAACATGGACGTCAAAGGCTTTAATAGATTTGCGATGTTAGGTATGAATCTTCATAGAAAATTAATCCTGCCAATAAAACTTTGAAGTCCCTTCTTGTGGCTAGGTAAAGGCAGCTCCAAAATAGCTCTTACCCTTTTAGCATCAATGGTAATGCCTTCCTTTGACACAACGTGCCCCAACAGCTTGCCCTCATGCACAACAAAAATGCATTTCCTGGGATTGAGAGATATCCCAAACTCTTTGTATCTCTCAAAAACTTGCCTCAAGTGGAGTAAATGCTCAGATGCATCCTTGGAGAAAACCATTATGTTATCGAGGTACACCAGCACCAGTTTATACAGCAAACCCTTAAAAGCCATATCCATAGTTCTCTGAAAAGTTGAGCTAGCATTTGACAAATCAAAAGGCATCCTTTTGTAGGCCATGGTGCCCCATTTGGTAGTAAAAGCGGTTTTAAACCGATCTTCCTCCTTGACTAACACTTGCTTATAGCTAGAAAATCTGTCAAGTAAGGAGAATCTTCCTGAACCAGCCACTACTTGTAGAATTTGCTCCATTGAGGGCAGCGGATAGTGGTCTTTTAGGGAGGCTCTATTAAGGTCCCTGAAGTCAACACACAGTCTAATCTCTCCATTCTTTTTCTCACAGGGACAAGGTTGGAGACCAACGAAGTATGCTTGATCAGAAAAATGATCTTTCCCTTGATCAACTTGGTCAACTCTCTAATCATCAGGGGCTCTAGCTTTGGATTTAGAGGTCTTTGCTTCTACCTCACAAGTTTTGCACCTGGTTCTAACTCTATGCTATGCTAGGCAATATGAGGGTCAAACCCCTTTAGGTCTGAATAATCCCAAGCAAACACATCTTCAAACTCTTGACAAAGAGCAATGAAAGCTCTCCTATCCTCAGGTGAACAGATTTTACCTATTTTGAGAAGCTTACCCTTGAAAATTTCCAACTCCTCATAATGTTCTTATTTTATCTGCATGTCGGCTTTGCTCTTCTTCAGCTGGTCATCCGTACCAAAAATAGATTCCAAGGTTACTAATCCCTTGGGCAGCTTGTTTGTTCTCAACTGAACAATTTGATCATTGCCATACTGCTATTTGAGTTTATCCTGATTCATCACAGAAAACTCATCCTCTTCTAACAGCAATCGCAGGATCTGCTCATCACTCTCAAAAACCTGCCAATGAATGTCATTGTTAGGGATAGAAGGCCTATCAACTATTTTCACATGAGGTTGCACCTTTTCTCTTTGAATATCACTGGGGATATCAAACTAAGCCCCAATTGCAGCTAACCTATCAGCATGGGAGTTCTAACTTCTTAGAATAGAGATCAGATTGAAAGCATCAAACTCTTCAATCATGTCCCATACCCTATGCTTATAGCATTTCAAAGTATCATTCTTGGTAACATGCAGCCCTCTCACCTGATTTACAATAAGCTCACTATCCCCAAACACTTGTAAACAACCAATTTTCCTCTTTCTTGCCCACAGCAAACCTTGGATCAATCCCTCATACTCAGCAGTGTTATTTGTGCATGAAAAAGCAAAATGGAAAGCAGAATAATATCTTTCACCTTGTGGAGACACAAGCATTGCACCACCACCAGATCCATTCCTGTTCCAAGAGCCATCAAAGTACATCTTCCATACTTCCTCTTGCTGCTCTATCTGTTGTTCTGAACTCTTTACAAGGCTTGGAATTTCTGCCTCAGGTTCGTGCAGTATGTAAACTCCCATACCAGTTTCTTGAATGTGTTCCTCAGGACCATCAATAGTATTTTCCAAGGCCCACTCCTTTAACAGCACTTCTGGCATACTTTCAACTTGCAGCTGCTGGGCAGGAACAAGCTTAGGGTCATCAGAAATAATACAATTTGCATTAATGGCACTTGGGACATAAGGCTCTATGTGATGTTTGGCAAGCAACTCAGATTTTATGGTCACCTTTGTGCCATATCAGGTCCTAAATAGCATGTGGGACCAATCTGAGGATAAATATCCTCCTATCTTGGTTGTGAATTCTCTTGACAAACACATGGAAAAATGAGGAGGTAGATCTATGACGAACACCTCTTGAGCAATGGACATGTTTTAGGTATGCAAAGTGAGACCTAGGTCTTTTATCACACCTACAGTGTTAACAGCAGTGCCATCTAGCTGGAGCACACCCTTTGTTAGGGGCCGGTATTTCAATCCCAGTTGGTCTACAATCTATTTTGGCATTACAAAACTACTTGCACCACTATCCACCATGCAGTTATGCACTAACTTGTCCCCTATTATTAATGACACATAGAATGGAAGCAGTTTAGCACTCTTGCTTGGTTGTTTGCTGCTATCCTAGGGTGAATTGGTAAGGATAGCCCTAGCTGGGTCAACAGTTGTATCATTTGACACTTTTAAGCTAGACAAAGCAAATTGTAACATGTCCTTTTGACCTGGGATTGCTAAGGAATCCCACATAGACATCGCCACATTCACTTTCTTCATATTTTCAATGATATTGAAAGGTGCAGTAACACTTACCTTTTGATGTGGCTTTGTTGCGGCAATATCAGCCTACAAATGAGGCTATTCTCTGGCAGTTGCTTGAGCATTCCTTTGCAACACATGGGGAAACTGGGATGTAGAAGGGTCAGCAGGTCCCTTTTCTTTACTTTCCGCTTGATCTATCTCATAACTCCTCCTTTTGGCTCTCGTGTTCACTGCAACTGAAGTGTCATCTCTGTTCATGCCACAAAACTCATTTTCCTGCCAATTTAGGAAGGCAATATCATTCTGAGGCTGCTCTATCTGCTATACAGTATGAGCATTAGGTATGCTTGGTTGTAAAACTACAACATTTTGCACCATCAGGGCCTGATTCATCGCTCCATTTGGGCAGGTTGCCTAACTGTGTGGCTGATTGCATGGAGAGCACCATTCATACTCAGCTGTAAGGTTGTTCTGAACAGGGGACGAGGTCACTAACTGCACTGATGGGTGCAAGATTGTAAGGCTGGAAAGGCCTCTGGTTCACATTCTTCCTAGCCCCCTGGTAATTGTTCTGATAAGGTGGCCTATTAGCTTAGTATGGTTGGTTTTGTCCTTGATAAGACTGTCTTTGCCCATGGTTGTGTGGCTGATAAGGTTGTCTGCTTTGGAATTGTTGCTTTTTGATATTTGTCAGCTCATTACCAAAAGATTGCAACAATCCTTTGATCTCTTGTAACTTGAAAGACTGAGTCTAAGCAACGCCTTGTAATTTATTGGGCTGCGGACTAGCTACCGGTAATGTTGGTGCGGTAGGTATAACAGCTATGGGAGGTACATACGTTGGAAATGATGGCTGAATGGTGGGGAAAATTGGCAAAAGAGGCCTAGGGGCAATTTTACCAACTTGAATGAGGTTGTTTTCAACTCTTATGGCTATGGTATAAGCTTGTGGTAGGAAAATTCCTCCCATAGATTGAATCATGACAGAGATATCACTGTTTAGAGCTCTCAAATAATACAAGAAAGCATGGTCAACTGTAGGCCTTAACGTTGGTGGGATTCTATCCCACGTCTTTTGGAAATGGTGGTTGAAGTCTGACATAACTTCGTGAGGGGCTCTTTTAATTGTAGACAACTACTCTACCAACGACAGATGGTCTGATTTGTCTTCAAAGAAGCTGCACAACTCTTCTCCCAAGTGATCCCATGAATCTATGGAATCCACCGGCAGACTTCTGAACCACTGCAAAGCCTTCCCTTTGAGGGAAGTTGCTAATAGCCTAATTGTGACATTCTCTTATGTCACATGATGGACAGCACACAGGTTTGCAATGTCTTTGATATGCTCAGCCAGAGTAGTCTAATCCCCACCATTAAAAAATGGTAAACTTTTTAAGGCAGCGACGTGGATATCATCATGCTGAGCCAGATTCAGTGGGTTGCCCTAGTTGAATGCAACAAAAGGCTGATTTCTGACCGCAAGAATCATCGTGACTGAGATCCTTGGGATAGTATGAGTTCCGACAGTAGGGGAGTTGACTTGGCTCTCCTGTTCTGGACATGAGTCTTCTTGGGTTTCTCAGTTGTTATCCCTCTTCTCCTCGGTGGAGAATATTGCAAGTATTCAAAAGGTGAAGAACTGCTTCTCGTATGTATTCTTCTCATAAGCAGAAATGCACTGATTCTGCTAAACCAAAGCTTAGAGTCACCAGATGTGCAGGTTTTAACCTCTTACAGGTCTAGTAAACACTAGCTGCACACCAAAACCAACAATGAACGGTAGTATTTGAACTTGTCATTTTAATTCTTAGGTCCCACCGGGTGTGCCAGACACTGTTATCTCCCATATTTGCACCGTTGTTGTAGTTGTGAAACTTTAGCAATCTGGAGATACAATGGGAATGATCTTGAAGTGTGGGACCTTGCGAGTGGAGATTAGACCTCCAGAGAATGTTGGTTCCTCTTTCTAAGCCTATTACTTAGAGCAATGCATCTAAACCTAGTTCTAATACTTGCAAGGGAAAAGAGTTAGAAGGAAACTAAAATGGAAAGGAGTGATGCACTAGATTTAGTGAGTGATGGTGATCTTGGTGTAGGCACAACAATGATTTTAATGATGGAGGAGATTCACATAGACTTATGATTGATTGAGGCTTCGGTATGAAGGTTCAACCTATAGAGGAGCCGTTTTGCTCATAGATTAGATAGTAACTTCAATTAAAACAAAGAAATCAAGACACAAGAGAGGCAAGAAGTCATGCATATATTAATCATGAAGGCCAAAGACCATTACAATACAAAATGCTCAGTAGCAGAAGAGATCTGACTATAGAAAATTTGGTAGCATAACAGCCCCAATAAAACCATCCCCCTCTCAAAGAGCTTTCATTGCATTTTATAGGTCAGACTCCTGCCATAAAATCATGGAGTCACTGCTCCACGGATCTGAGGTCATTAATGCCAGAACAAGGGCGCATTGGTAGAGGCGTGGTGAAGGGACAGGGACCATACCGCTGCTAGGTCCAAAATTAGAGAAAATGGCTGCTAGAAAGCAAGACAGGATAGGGTATTGAAGAAGAAACCCCCAAAGTCACCACCCAACACATGAAGATCAGTCCTTCAAGACATAGAGCCCATGCACATTGATGAGTGGAACCATACGCCATGAATGCACCTGCAAGAATCACCAACCAGAGCTACTGAGAAAAGAACAGCCTCAAGATGCCAAAATAACCGCTGAGACATCTTATCGGTCGAGCATGCAAAGCCAGATCCAATTTTGAAAGTTAAAGAATCCCCCTCAAAAGCCCGCCAAATGAAAGAGGAGATGAAAACAAGCATCTTTACCTTTTGCAGCATGTGGAAATTTGCCAAGATACAGAAGATACAGGTGGTCAAAGTTGCGGTCAACTGTCTGTGTATATTGCATTTGCATGCCTGTGCCTGCATATTGCTGTATCTCGCCATTGTATATACAATGGCAACTGCACTTTATCTCTACTTGGTGCAACCGCACCTTTTTCCTCTTTGCATATTCAAACTGACCTGCATATGCCTGAAACTCCCTCTAAAAATGCCTTGTATGTGCAATGGTCCTTGTATATGCATCACCGTCTATGCCATGTGGCGCCACTTGATTCACCAACGCATTGAAGCTGGGACTCATCGCTGAAAAAATGCATCTTCTTATCGGCCATCGGAATGACTAAAAACAGAGCCGCCGATGTATGCTATTACGCCAAAATCCCCCTTGCATATCAGCCTTTGTATATTTCGATGTATATGCAAACATACAAACGAAAATATGCATACACTATGGAACTCGAAAGATATTGGCCATATTTGAACTTTAGAATAGGTTCGGGTTGTATGTCGTCATTGTATCTTTGCCTTGTATATCGCATATACAAGCTGCGGACTTCAAAAGATTATCAGCTGCATTTGATCTCCAGTCGAGTCCGGGTTGTATCCTTGCTCTTTGTATATCAGCACATACAATGCGAACATACAAGCCAAAATACACACAAACTACAGAATTATGCCCCTTATCAACTGGAATGTATGCTCATTTCAGATCCGTCTTGTATATTAGGAATGCATATTTGATTGTATGTGCAAACATACAATTGCAAATATACAAGTGGTGGGCCCCAGCTTGAATCACTTTCCCTTGCATGTTGACTTTGCACACGTTGCTTGTATGTAGGCCTTGTATGTCCATCCTTTGTACCGCATATACAAACTGATTTGTATATGACCTTGTATGTTGTCGATATACAAAGGCTTTTGTATGCACCTCTTGTATGTGCCCGATGCATGTTTTGCTTGTATGTCCAAACATACAATCGCAAATGTACCTTTAGTGGACCCCACCCTTTGCATCTACTCTTTGTATGTTCTGCCAATGTACATTGCAAATATACATCGGCCTTTGTATGTCAATCTTGCCTGTGACCTTCTTTGCATATCAGCAATGTACATCCACTCCTGCATATGACCCTTTGTATATCGCAAATGTATGCGCATATACAAACAACTGTAGCTGATGCATCTTGTTGGGCCCCTCTCTTGTATGTCTGCATTGTATATACCCATTGTATGTGCAAACATACAAACCTGATATACATTCTATCCTGACATACAAGCGTAGAATATTCTAGGAATTTGTGATAGATTCCCCAAATGAACATACAAACCCGATGTGCATACAAAGATGCATACAATCATTTTTCACTCTTTTGAAGGCTGATTTAACTCTTTTTGGCCCGCCAATGTACATCAGCACTTGTATGTCAACCTTGTATGCTTTTACCGAATGCATCTAGGCCTTTGCATAACGCGAATGTATGCTCCAAACATACATTGGCGAATGTACATGCAAATATACATTCAAAAATGCATCTATCTTTTCCTTGTATGAAACTGAGAAACCCTGCGATGGGAAGCACATGAGGACAAAAGGTTTCTGGGTTTTTCTAGGTTTTTGGCAAATATTCTCCAGGTAGGGGTTTTGGGAAATTTGGCAAGGCAGAGCATGAGCAATTGAAGAATTTGAGCTTTCTCTAATCGGATTTCTTCGATAGAAGGAGGGAAACAAGAATAATTTGAGGCTACGCAAAATATGACAACAAGTAGAACTGAAAGTATGGGAGGTGACATGAATCATATAGAGCCTTTAAGTTGTAATAGTATCAAGAAAAATCAAAGGGTATGGAGGATTTTGTTAAAAGGGGTTTAACACCCTATATTGAGAAGTTAAATGGGCACAAAACTACTCTCACAATTGAATTCACCAAAGGTTGCGATAATAGACATGTTGTATAAGGGTTATAATTTGAGGTAATCAAGGAGTTGCTAGATGCGATAACTAGGTTCTCTTTGACTAGGGAAAAAATACTTAAAGATAGGAGAATGGGTGAAGATGTTATGTTTATCTTCTTGAAAATAGATGAAGAATAGAGGAAGATCCGTTTTGGGCATTCTAGGAGCTCCTTAAAACCCCCTTGGGATGATATTTCTCAATGTGTTATGAGGTATGTAATATTGGAGGGAAGACATAAATCCATTTACTCTTGTCATTTTGTCTTGCTAAATTATTTAAGGCACAAAAGACTTGTTTCTTTCCCTTTTTACTTTAGTTCCTCTCTAAAAAATTCAATAAAAGATTGTAAACAGTCCCTAGGATAATACCCCTTCATCAAAGGTTAATATTTCTTATTTTTAACTTTGTGAGATTAAGGAACCCTAAGATCTATCACTGGGTTCATAAAAGGAAAGGTGAGAAAGGGAAAAGAGTTGTTTATTATTTTGATTATAGCTTTGGGTATTCTAAAGACCCTATGAATATGGATGACTCCTAGAAGGATTTTGAGGAGACTAAATTAGATTTAGAATTTGATGATTCTTTACCTAGGAATAAAAGTCCCAAGGTATAGGAGATAAGAAATGTGGGAGGAAGTTGTGAAGAAATAGGAAGCATAAGAGAGGGTAAAAGGAAGAGGGTGGACCCCATCAAATGTTATACTTAGACCCCTATAGTAAAAAAGAAAATGTGAAGAAAGGATGTGATAAATTGTAGGAGAGCCTAGAGAAAGTGGACGGATTAGATAACAGGGGAAAAGGGAAGGCTAATGCATTTCTTGAACCCACTATTGGGTGGTCCTTTCCTAGAATACAAGATCCATGCCCCTCTCTTCCAAAGGACTTTTCTTTACCCCTGTGCATTCGTACATCCTTGAAGGAAATGTCTAAAGTGGTTAACCAAGTGATCTAGAAATTAAGTACTCTCAAGAGGCTTTCGAGGCATGACAACCTCACAAAATGGTTCTTTGTAGAGATAAACAAGATTAACATCAAACTATCTACAATGGAAAAGAAACAAAAAAGGGGAATCTTGGATCCAAACCTAGGAGGATGGAAAATATTTTCAAAACTGGGATGCCATTCCTCAACTCAATATACTACTTTTGTATTGCATTGATTAGAAGGAGAAATCTACTATAGGGTAAGAGATCAAGTTAGCCTAAGATAGACATAATACTAGGTTGTAAACATTGGAATTGGATATGAGAACCATCAAAGAAAATATTGATACGTTACTAGAAGTTACTAAGTACACAATAAGAAATAGTACAATGGGGATTAAGCTATTGATTGATAAGATGAAAAAGGTCTATTAAAGATCCCAAGGTATCCACCTCCCATTTGGATGGTAAACATACAAAGATTAGTCCTAGCTCTAGGACAAGGAGCAACAAAAAGAACACCTTTGAGGAGTAAAAGAGAGTTGCATGAATTTGTTGACTTGCATGAAATTTTCTATCAGGAAAGTTGGAAGCAACTAAAATATTGATCAAACTATAATCCCCCTTGCTTGTGTTTTTTGTCTTATGTCTCTTTTTGTGTTTTGGTTCTCATTGTAATTGTGCTACTATTTCATTATAGATAAGCTCCTGGTATGTTGATGCTTCTTTGTTTCTAATACAGTTTCAAGGCCCCTTAAATGCCTTATTTACCCATTTAATAACAAATAATAAGAAAGATAAAATGTCAAACAACAATAATTTTATTACAAACACACTCAAAAATTCAATTGTTGGCAAGTTGGCATATTGTGTTGTGTGTTGGCATTAATGTCAACATGAGATACAAGATCAGTATGCAAGTTTGGAGAAGTTAGTGCAGATATGTTTGGAGATGTTTCATAGATGCTTAGGTGGTTGCATCACATCTGTAATGACATCAGTTGCAAGGAGCCAGTGATATCAGGTGACAGCAATATCAACATACAGTCTTGATTCTATCATAGGGTTATGGCATGCAGTTTCATCAGTATATGTTTAGTGTATGATTGATCTGTGTGTTATATTGTCAATATCAGCATGACATGTCACTTTGTCTAGAGAAGGGGAGCTTGATAAGAGTATTTGTTGCAAAATCTATCTCATCCTTACTGGAGTTATTGTGAAATGATTTGATGTCTTTGTTTTGAATTGTTTGGTTCAAGATCAAAGCAATCCTTATATCATGATATCATCTGGTCCTCTACATCAAGGGTTCTCTATAGAAGCAAAGGATCATCTTTTCAGTCCATGATCCTTACTAGTAAATTAGGGTTTTTCAAAATTTGCAGTCCTAAACTCTAAGGACCTAATTCAAGAAGGATCTTCTTCTTTTGTTTCAATACTAAAGAAATTTCTTTATCATATCAACATTATGAATCTGTAGAGTTTAGTTGTAGAAGAGAGGGATCCTTGATGGAATATTTGAAGACCTAAAACCTAAAGCACTAAAACCCTAAGGGTCTCCTAAACCCTAAGGATATAAAAGCAAAGGCTTATTTTATGATGGGTTGCTTTATGTTTTAATCCTTAGGTGACTTGTTGTCACCGGTTACTTATAACTTAAGTGACAACTTAAGTTACCCTCATCGTTAGGTAACTAGCCTCACTACCTAGTAGTGACCAGTTGGTCTAAGGGAGAGTTTGTAATTGAGCACCAAAACTATAATCAACGATGTTAGTTTAATTTGTCAAGGGCACAAAGGCTGATATCCATGGTGGTTTTTCAAATCCATAACGACTATTCCCTGGTGAATGTCATTTGACAGGCAGTTACAAGTTTTACTAATTTTGCAAGCAGTTGAATAGTTTTGCTAACTGTTTTGGTTATCGATGGCTTGGGAGTTAGAAAAGGAGTTATCATTTTGTATTCCCATGAATCAGCAGGTTAGATGAAGATATAAATCAAGTACAATTTTTTGTACAGGCTGCTAATGGAGTTATGAAGAAATAATCTTTTGAAAAGTTTGAAAAAGAGAGGTGTTAATGATATATGTATACAGATCAAAGAGGGAAGAGAGTTGAGTGAGTTTTGTATGTGCTGAAGTTGTATTTGGTTCTAAATGCTATTGTAAATAGAATAGTGCATTTGTGTTGGGTGAATGATGAATTTTTGAAAAATCATTCTTTGAGTAGTTGATAAAGGAAGAGTGGGTTTCTAATTTTTGAATATCTTCACATAGAGGTGATTGAGTGAGAGAGTTACAGAATCTATCTGTAACCTTTAGTGTCATTGTAAACAGAGTAGTACTATGTATTTTTGCATTCTTTTGTAATTGGAGTTGATGCTCCTAAAATGATAAGGAGTTGGTTCTCCTAGACAAGTTGTAATCAGTGAGATTTGGCCAATGAGACCTAATGGTGATCTTTTTGTGAAGTTGAATTGGTCAAATAAACCCAATCAACTCTTCACACAATGGTTTTTCCCTTTTTAGGGTTTTCCACATACATCCTTGTGTTATGGTGTGTTTGGTGTGGTTCTTTGGTTTTCTAAGTGCTTTGATGTCTTAACATAATAGTCTTCACAATAATTCAATGAATTAGTAAAGTTAATTTTATTAGACCACTGATTCACCCCCCCCTCTCAGTGGTCCATTGTATTCCAACATCAACTATACAAGCAATCCAACCACAATAAACATTAAACAACCACTTGTTAATAATATTTCCCACAATACTCTTACCTCAATTTTTCGCCATATGGATCAATATTACCAAAAGAACATGATTAAAATAATTTTTGAAGAGGACATAGAATTAACCATCATTTTTTAAAGATAGGCTATCACTCATTAAACCACAAACTAGAATATTAAATAGATTTAGAAATGAGCTCAACATTAAAAAAGATAGAATCCTAAATGGTACATACATCAAAATAATTACAAATTACGCATTCAATTATGGCCAAACTTTTTAAAAATAGTTACATGTTTAAATATTTTAAAAATAACCTCCAATGCAATAGTAAAGGTTGAGAAAATCAATAGCAAGACAATAGAGACCATCTTCTTGTTGGTGGAATTATTTAATTGCACCTTATTATATTAATTTTACTTGGATAATTTATTTTTATCACTTAGGTAGGATAGGATAAATGTGTACAAATCATTTCCTTCTTTCATGTGATTTTTTTCTTATCCTCTCGAATTTAGAAAATCAGAGGTACTCCCTTTTTTTTTAGGTTTTTCCCTTTTCCTCATGTTAAAAATAACCAAGATCAACTAGTAAAAATTAGAATACTTCCACAAAGCAAGATTGTACATATAAGCCAAATTGATATTAACAAAAGCTAAGTAAAAGATGTACATAATGTCTTATTATATAGGCATGAATGAGGCAATCCACCTTACATGTGGATTGACAAGTGCCCCATGATGTGCAACATGCACGTGGACAAGTGTCCTATAGGTGTCAACCTTTGGATCACTTGGAATGTGCAAACCAAAATCCCTGTGTCACAAGTGTTGGATGACTACAAAGTGCCTTTTGAGGTGAAATAGAAATTCTTCCAACCTCAAAAGGTATGCACATGAGTTTTACCAAACAACTAGGTAACCTCTAAGTGTCTAAAAGGTTGCACATTCAATTAGACAAGATGTTGTTTAACCTCATCAACCTAAGTACACTTAAGCTATAGTGAATAGATAAATTATCCACTCTAACATCCCCCCCCCCAAGTGATACTTAGGGATATTACAAAAGTGCAATAGATACATAAAAATGGGTCTCAGCTACTAGGCCATGTTAGGTACCCATGTACAAAGAAATCTCTCATAAAGTGGAAAAAGAAAGAAAACCTAGTGGGAAAAAATTTTCCTCCAAAAGAGAGATATATACAAGAAGTAGGTAGGAGGACTCAACATGAGCCCCCAAGGACTACTTCTACAAATACACATGAAGTGTTTCCCCCAAAAGAGAGAAATAGAGATACTAGAATACCCCCCATAAGATGATTGATCCTACAATGTTAACTGAAGCTTGAAGATGAATGTTGAAAGTGATGCTTGAAAGTCAAACAATACGCATTCCCTGTGGAACAAGAAGAACTACAGATAGGTGCATGAGATCTTCCCAAGTGAGAAGAACAAAGTGAGTCTCTGAATGCTTGTAAAGTGTCGTACCTGTTTGTATATTTTTTAAAATCTTTTTATGTGTTCTTTCAAAACTAGACAGAAGAATGCAGAAGGGGTTTTTAGTTTGCTGCAGATGTGTGGTAGGAGCATACAAAATATAGCATATGTTGCAAACCTAGAAAATATACAATGAATACAAGAGAAATATGAAAGACCTAGTTCATATATCAACAAATAAAAAGGTTCTATCGCATACCCATATGCAGATTTGAAACTTCAGTTTTTGGCTACTACCAAAACAGCCATTGAAATTACAATATTGCTCCAAATCATCAAGAATCACAGAGTATAAAGCATTCATTGTTAACAGCAATACAATAGGCTTTGGAGGCCTCATACAATGCAAAACAAACCACTTCCCACAAAGAGAAAGAGGTCAAAATGCCCCACAACACTCCTGGGGGTGGATGACCTTTGCTGGGAGTGATGAACAACAATGATGCACACCCAAATACCTCTGAAATCCTCTGTTATCAGTCAGCTACTATAGTCTCAGTTGGGTGACCCTTCATGAGGGAGAAATAGCAAGAAGGAAGCTCCAGACTACCTCAAGAAGTGGAACAGCCTGCCTAGGAGAGGTGCGGCCAGCATGTGCAGTGTATACCCATCATAAACCCTTGTTATTTCCTCTAAAATCCGTAGCTCCTCAATACCATCAGCTAAAATCTGTAGCTCTTCAATACCATCAGCTAAAACAAATAACCTTCATAAGATAAAGTGATAACTCCTTAAAATCTTATCAAATAAACTCCAATGAAGCACAGGAATGAATACGGGATGTATCCATCATCAAAGCACCATTGGGTAGTATTGCACACCTTTAGAATCTTGTTACCTATGGAGGTTTCCGTCCCCACAAGCCTCTGGTTTGAATCCTCAAACTTCCACGATAGCAGACTCTAGCAGAGCTCAAAAGAAGGAGATATCATAAGCAAGCATATCTCAAATGGGGTACTTTTCCCTCTTTAAAAACTCTCCAAGAGGGATGTTTACTTTGGAGGGAAATATCTCTTTGAATTTCACTTTTAATATTTCCCAATGTGAGTGGTCCAAAAAGTAACTTAAGTGACCCTTTTAAAATATTTCATTTTTTATCACTTAACCAAACGGCTAGTCCACCGGAATTCTATGATGGACTAACCATGAGCCTAGAAGGGGACATTACAGTCTGCCCTCCCTAAGATTGCTTGCCTCAAGCAATCTCAAGTCAGAATGCTCTAATATCTGCTCATTCTCCCAAGTAGCATCCTCCACGGGCAGGTTCTTCCATTTAACCAAGTACTCTCTGATGTTCCTCCTCAAATTACGTTCCTTGGTAACAATTATAGCCTCGGGTACCAGTATCAACTTCCCCTCTTCATCAAGAGGAGGCAACTCCGCTAATGGTATCACCTTATGCCCCAACACCTTCTTGAGGCAAGATACATGAAATACATTATGTACCCTGCTACCTACTGGAAGCTCCAACTCATAAGCCACTTCCCCAATCCTCTTGGAGATCCGAAAAGGTCCATAGTACCATGGATTCAACTTCTCTGCCCCACTCTTTCTGAGAGTGGACTGTCTATAGGGTTGTAGCATGAGATACACCATGTCACCAACCACAAAAGATCACTCAGTCCTTTGCTGATCTGCATACTGCTTCTACTGATTCTGAGCCTTCTATATGTTCTCCTTCAAAGACCTCATGATGTCTTGACTCTCCTAGAGAAGGTCTTTGGCATTCGGCACTCTGCTATCACCAAACAACAAATCAACAAAGCTCGATGCCTCATACCCATACAAGGCCATAAATGGTGACATCTGAATAGACATGTGGTATGTGGAATTGTAATAGTACTCTCCAATGTGAAGCCACTTAACCCATGCCTTTTTCTGCGCTGAAACATAGTTTCAGAGGTATCCTTCCACCCATTTATTAACTATCTTCGTTTGACCATCCGTCTGAGGGTGGTAACTCATACTGGGGTGAGCTCTGTCCCTATCAACCTGAAGAGCTCCTGCCAAAAATTACTGAGGAACCTGTTGTCCCTATCACTAACAATGTTCCGAGGCAACCCATGAAGTCGAAATACCTCACGAAAGAACAATTCTGCAACCTGTGATGCAGCAAAAGTGGTAGGGATGGCAAAGAAGTGTTCATACTTTGTCAACCTGTCCACTACCACAAAGATGCAATCCCTACCTTGGACTTTTGGTAAAACTGTGATAAAGTCCATAGAAATGCTATCCCACTTCCTTTCAGGAATGGGTAGGGGCTGCAATAAACCTCCTGGGAATGAGTGCTCTTGTTTGTTCTACTGACATATCGAGCACTCTCTCACATACTGCATCACCTCCATCTTGAGGCCCTTCCAGGTGAACCTCTCTCTAACCTGCCTATAAGTTTTGAAGTACCCCAGGTGTCCTGCCATCGACAAGTCATGAAATGCCCTCAAAACTTTCTATTTCGTCTGAGAGTCTGTCACCAAGAAAATCCTGTTCTTGTAAATGATTAAATTATTTACCACTGTATACCTATCATCCTTGATGGTACCATCAATTATCCCCATAGCCCATACATCCTTTGCATACTCAGCTGATATCATCTCCCTCCAATCATTTGCAATGGCTCCAAGTGCACATAAATGGGGCCTCTTGGATAGAGCATTGGCAATAACATTTTTCTTTCCTTTGACATACACAATGTCAAAGTCGTAGGCTTGTAGCTTGCTGACCCACTTTTGTTGCCTCCCATTTAAGTCTTTCTAGCCAAGGAAATGCTTCAGACTGTTGTGATTTGTTTTAACTACGAACTTACTGCCCACAAGGTATTGTCTGAACTTAGCCAATGCATGCATTATGGCTAACATCTCCTTGTCATAAATGTTATATCTGCGTTCCACACCCCTCAACTTCCTACTCTCAAATGCTATGGGGTGCTTATCCTGCATAATTACCGCACCAATGCCTTCCCCTGAAGCATCACACTACAACTTGAAGGGCTTGCTGAAATCTAGCATGGCCAATACAGGGCATGTACTCATAATCTGTTTGAATTGGTTAAAGCACTCCTATGTACCCCCTATCCAACTAAATGCATCCTTGCGAGTCAAATTTGTGAGGGGAGCAGCTGACTAAGAAAACCCCTTCACGAACTTGCAGTAATATCCACATAAACCCAAGAATCCCTTCATCTGAGTAAGATTCTTTGGTGGTGGCCAATCTACTATTGCCTGAATCTTCTTCGGGTCTACCTTCACATTGCCAGCACTGATGATGTGACCCAAGTATAGCAACTCGGTCATCCCAAACTCACACTTTGACATCTTGGCATATAAATATTCCCTCTCCAGAATACTCAACACAATGTCAATGTGTTTCACATGCTCTTCCCACGTTTTGCTGTAAATCAGGATATCATCAAAAAATATCAAGATGAACCTCCTCAACTGCTCTCTAAAGACTCTATTCATGCAAGACTGGAAAGTAGCTAGTGCATTAGTCAAGCTGAATGGCATGACTAGGAACTCAAAGTGCCCATAGTGACACCTAAATGTCATCTTCTCCACATCCTCATCTCTAACCCTAATCTGATGGTATCCAGACCTCAAGTCTATCTTAGAGAAATAACAAGCCCCATGTAGCTCATCAATCAGCTCATCTATCCTGGGTATGGGATACCTGTTCTTGATTATTTTCTTATTGAGTTCCCTGTAATCAATGCACATCCTAAGAGTCCCATCCTTTTTCTTTACTAACACAATGGATGATGCAAACGGGCTCTTACTCGATCTTATGTGTCCCATGGCAAGAAGCTCTTTGATAGCTTTCTCTATCTCATCTTTGAATCTCTTCGGGTGCCGGTATGGTGTGATGATCACCGGTTTTGCACCCTCCTCCAGCCCGATCACATGCTCTATACCCCTGTCGGGTGGTCTACCTAGTGGAATATCACTAAACACTTTGGTGTGTTTAGTTAGAAGAGCTTGTATGTCAGGTGGATACTCACATTTCTGCTACTTTGCAATTTCTGGCATCACCAATAGCTCTGCTGCCCATTGTACCTGATCATGGCGAATCAATTTTTCCATTCTCTTGAGAGAAACAACTCTCAATCCACCATCTAAAATTCCCCTGAGCACATGCTTAACTCCGTTCACTTCAAACTTCATTTCCATTGTCCTCAAATCGATAGTGAACTCCCCTATCTCATGAAGCCATTTCATTCCTAGCACAACATCCATGTCACCCATGCTAACCACATAAAACTCTAACTAGCAAGTATAATAGTTTAGCTGGATCATCAAGTTGGGAATCCTCCTAGTGCAAGTGAGTACAAACCCATCGGCTACCTTTACCTTAAATCCTGCAAACTCCTCTATTTGTAGCCCCCTCTTAGCAATAAAGCCCTCATCTATGAAGTTATGAGTGGCACCTGTATCTAGCAAGGTAATGCACCGCTGTCCCCCCAATACTCCTCAGATCTTGAATGACCCTTCTCTTTGAATGCTAGAAATGTGGGCTGTGGGTAGGGAGGTATAATTATCCTTATCTGGTACTTCAGATGCAACATCTATTCCTAAATCATCATCCTCTGTATGCTGCTCCGAATGCATGTCTGACTCCACAAACTTATCTGCTGAGAAGTACTCAATCTGTTTTGCCTTCCCTTCGGCAACACACTTGTGATTAGGATCCCAAGGCTCTCTACAGTGAAAGCAAAGCTTTTTCCTCCTGAGGTCATTCAGCTGATCATTATCAATCCGAGAAGAACTTTTATGTGGCTGGTGTCCCGAGTCCTTGTGGAATGGTCTCCTATCTCTTTCCTTATCTCTCCTATGCTAAAAGTGCTTGCTCTGAAATTTGCTCCTCCATACGAACGATTCCATATCACGGGCCTTCTTCATGGCCTCCTGCAATGTCATAGGGTCTAAACCCTTCACCCATCCCCTTAAAGGATCAGACAACCCATCAACGAAGAGCATGATCAACCTCCTCTCTAATATATCTGAAACCATGACTGAGAGATCCTGGAACTCTGAAATGTATGAGTCCACTGATCCATTCTGTCTCAACTATGCTAGCTCCTTGAACTGCAATTCAGGGTCCTTCTTGTCGAACCTGTCTATGAGTCTGGCTATGAACTCAATGTAGGATGTGATCTGGTCATGTCCCAGAGTCACCTTCCCATTGCTCCACCACTTATGTGCACTACTCTCCAAGTGTAAGGTAGCGTATGTGATGGCATCTGTCTCTGGCATGGGGCTGATCTGAAGGTAACTGTCCAACTTTTGTACCCACACTCTTGCTAAAGTTTTTCCCGAACCATCAAAATAGGGTAAGGTCATCTTGCTAACCTTCTTCTACAGCTCATTATTTTGTTGTCTATTACCCCCTCTAGGTCTATGTCTCATCCGAAGATCTGAGTAGTCTCTAAAAGACATTTCTGCTCTAAACCCTTCGCTAGAAGCCTACTAAGCCCTAAAGATCTCTTCCTAAAACTCCAACTGTGTAGCATCCATGTCTAGTATCTCGTCCCTCAGCCTAAAAGTAAGAATGCCTAGTCTATCTGCAGCCATGAGCCATGTAGTACCCCGGTTATTCACCAAAGCCTCTCCATCATGATTCCTTTGCCCATTTCTATCACCAATGTTTCAGTCACCATTCCTATCTCCATTTCCTCGGTCTCTATTCCTATCATGCCGGTCTCCATGCCTGTCATTCCTACCTCCATTCCTATCATTTCTATATCTGTTTCGACCTATATTCTCCTCATCTTCTTCTAGCTCAAGAAATAATCGGCCAAGAAGCCTCCCAAGTGCCTACTGAGACCTATCCAAGCTAGCCACAATTTGTTGTTGACCTCTAGCCAAGTCGTTGAGGATATCTCGTGTGCTTGGTTCTTCAATCTCCATATCTCTCATTTCCCCGTATGCTCTGCAAATGGAGGTAACTCTCCAGAAAAGGGTTTGTCTGTGAACCCTGGGAAACATCCCCTACAGCAGCTACCTCTATCTCTGGGTCTAACTCAAAAGGATCTATTATGGGTACTAGATTTTTTGGAACTAACAATCGTGGAATCTATGTTCCTTGCCTTGCTCTGGTATTCCTGAAGGAATATCTATCTATCGGTCGCATATCTCATTTTCACTTCTGCATGTCTATTTCACCTCATAGGATGGCAAGATCATGGCTCTGATACCACTGTAAAGTGTCATACCTGTTTGTATATTTTTTAAAATCTTTTTATGTTTTATTTTTATTTTTATGTGATCTTTCAAAACTAGACAGAAGAATGCAAAAGGGGTTTTCAATTTGCTGCAGATGTGTGGCAGAAACATATAAAATATAGCATATGTTGCAAACCCAGAAAATATACAATGAATGCAAGAGAAATATGAAAGACCTAGTTCATATATCAACAAATAAAAAGGTTCTATCACATACCCATATGCAGATTTGAAACTTTAGTTTTTGGCTACTGCCGAAATAGCCATTGAAATTACAATATTACTCCAAATCATCAAGAATCACAGAGTATCAAGCATTCATTGTTAACAGCAATACAATAGGCCTTGGAGGCCTCATACAATGCAAAACAAACCACTTCCCACAAAGAGAAAGAGGTCAAAATGCCCCACGTCACTCTTGGGGGTGGACGGCCTTTGCTGGGAGTCATGAACAACAACGATGCACACCCAAATACCTCTAAAATCCTCTGTTATCAATCGACTACTGTAGTCTTAGTTGGGCGACCCTTCATGAGGAATAAATAGCAAGAAGGAAGCTTCAGACTACCTCAAGAAGTGGAACGGCCTGCCTAGGAGACGTACGGCCAGCATGTGCAGTGTATACCTATCATAAACCCTTGTTATTTCCTCTAAAATTCATAGCTCTTCAATACCATCAGCTAAAATTTGTAGCTCTTCAATACCATCAGCTAAAACAAATAACCTTCAGAAGATAAAGTGATAACTCCTCAAAATCTTATCAAATAAACTCTAATGAAACACAAGAATGAATACTAGATGTATCCATCATCAAAGCACCATTGGGTGGTATTGCACACCTGTAGAATGTTGTTACCTATGGAGGTTTCCATCCCCACAAGCCTCTGGTTTGAATCCTCAAACTTCCATGATAGTAGACTCTAGTAGAGCTCAAAAGAAGGAGATATCATAAGCAAGGATATCTCAAATGAGGCACTTTTCCCTCTTTAAAAACTCTCCAAGAGGGACATTTACTTTGGAGGGAAATATCTCTTTGAATTTCATTTTAATATTTCCCAATGTGAGCGCTCCAAAAAGTAACTTAAGTGACCCTTTTAAAATATTTCATTTTTTATCACTTAACCAAACGGCTAGTCCACCAGAATTCTCTGATGGACTAACCATGAGCCTAGAAGGGGACATTACAATGCTACACATAATTCAAAGATTGCGATGAAATCTCTTGAAGTAGCAAAACCACTGGTGGAATTGGAACAAGATCAAGGCATTGAGTGACAATATCCTGTCGTAAATATGAAGAAACCTCTTGTGAAGCAACAGGTGAAGGAGTGGGTAACTCAGTTGGTTGAAGAAATGTGAGGTTTGATTGACCAAGCTGATCCTCTAATGATGTATCCACACTAAAAGTTGGAGTGTGAACTGTAGAGTCTTCATCGTCAGGTGCAAAGTGTGAAAATGTAGACACAGGAAAAGTTGTCAGCTTTCCCAACTACAACAAGTTCTCTAGTGTGCAAGTCTCTTATCATAACTGATTCTGAATTGAATTCAACTATTTTTCCTGATCCACTGTTGGTGATTTGGTAGATGGAAAGAAAATACTATGATCATTCTGGAACAAAGAGAACATCTTTAATACAACTTGCTCCTATTTTAAGTTTTAACATTGCCTTTCCCACAAACTACCATGTAAGAATTGTTTGCAACCACTATCTTTATTGTAGCTATGTGGTTTAGTGATGAAAATAGAAGTGGACAAGATGCCATATGACGTGATACACTAAAATCAAGAACGCATCACTAAGATTGAGAGACTGCAGAGGCACATAGTGCTTTTCCTTTTGATGATTCTAACATTGATGGAGAAGAAAAAAGATAAGCGTTGAGTTGTGAATTTTCAAGTTCTTTTTGTTTAATGATTCTCTTGTACTCATCTTCTCTTTTTTTTAAACATGTAGATTATTCATGCCCATTTCTCTTACAATAAGGGCAAAGATGTCTTTCTTTACCTTTTCCTTTTGATGAAGACTCAGATGGAGGATGTGATTTTGTTCCTTTGCCTTTATCTTGATCTCTAGTTTGTTTCTTTGGTGTTTGATTTCAAGACAAAGATGCAACAAGTGCATGTGTTGATGAAGACTTCAAAACACCCATTTTTATTAACTTATCTTGTTCTCTTCTTAGATTAACTACAAAGTCAGCGAGAGAAGACATAGTGAAGTTTGTACCAAGACCACTTTTGGTAGTACAAAATGTTGAAACAAACAATGAGAACTGATGACCAATCTTAGACAAAATACTAAATTTCAACTATTCATCTATTTTGGTGATGCCACATTGTTGGAGTTGAAATATGATTGAATTTAACTTAGTTAAAAAATCATGTATAGTAGTGAAGTCTTGTGGATTAAGACTAATTATCTCATTCTCAAGTTGATGACCTCGCATAACATCTTGTTTCCCCAACAAACTCTCTAATTGTGTCCATACATCATTAGGTGTTGTTGTAGAATTAACATGAAAGAGAAGATCTTGAGATATTTCCATACATAGTGTTCCATAAGCTTCATCCATGCAATTATACCACTTTCATTTTTCTATTGTAGATGTGGGTTTAGTTTCCAAACCCAATGTGACTCTACATAATCCTAACTGTTTGAGTTTTATCTCCATTTTCTGCTTCCATGCATGGAAGTTAAATGGCATTATAATTATATCCATTTTTCAAATTTGAACACTTGACAACCCCCCTGAAATTATACTAATTTTCAACAACCCCCCCAAAAAAATGCAAGAAAGAAATTATAAGTTGTGCAAGTTTGGAAGCCAAATCATCCGTTTATAACACAGAGATTTTTAAAAAATTTGTGAAACAATGGCTATCCAAATCTTAATTTTACCTACACGAGTGAATTCCTTGTGAAATTTTAAGCAAGTTGAAAAAACAAATTGTGAAATTTTGATGTCTTGGGCAAAAGTTATGCCTTGTCAAAATTTTCCTGGTACAATAGCTTCGAGGGTAAAAAATAAGAAAAAAAATGTAAAAAAAAATTAGTTTGACCTCACCAAAGTGAAGTGAACAGAAAGACCTTTCCATTGATTCCAAATTTGTAAGAAACTGATAAATGGTTTGCAAGATATGACAATTTGAAAAAAATGCTTATTTAGCCTAAATGAGGAGCTAGTGGCTCCTTGGTGGCTGACTGGTGGTACACTGGTGGAGCCTTAAATTGACTCTGTCAATGGCAGTTCAAAAAAAATTGCCTCTGAGCCAATTCTGAAGGTTGATTTTGTGAAGGTGAGGCTAGATCCGAAGCTTACAGGGTCATTTTGGAAGCTTAGACTCCAGCATGAGCCTAATTGAAAGGACCAAATGGGCTGATTAGAGGGAATTCAGGACTGTGTGGCTGTCTGAGACTTGAAGGTGTGCCAAAAATGAGAAAATGGTTGCTAGAGTTAGTGAAAGCTGTAATCAAAATGATCCAAATCCAAGATAATGCCTAAAAATATCTAATCCAATAATCATGTTGCAGATCTTTATAGAAAAAAGAGCAAATCTACTCAGTGAACAAATCAACCAATAGAGTTTGTGTAGTCAAATGCTAAGACATGGCATGGAGATCACAAACTACAACTAAGGCTTTCAACCAGCACAAACAATAGCCACCCTAATAGATAATGGCAACCTTGTAACAGATGCCAAAGAATGTAATGAAGTCGTAGGTGAGCAAAAATAGATGGTCGAATGGCTAAAAAAGGTTGCAAAGAAGCCTAAATCCAATGGTGAGCACCCATAATGGGCATGATCTTCAGTACGATAGGGTCTAACGCCTGTAATGGTATGTTCAGGGCCAGATTTGGTGAAAAAAGTGGTTGTGAAATCCCTAAAGGAGAAAAATTATTGTTGAAGTCTGAATGATGGCCAAGGAGGCCCAATAGGGGCTAGATATAAGGGCCTCAAGGCCATCTAAACTAGACCAGTGCTTGATATTGTTAAACAAAGAAACCAAGGCTTGAAGAACAAGTGAACAGGAATGCCCGATCCATAATAATGAAAAAAAACCTTGAACTTGTAATCTTGCAGCTGCAAAAAAATGGCCAAACTCAAACCCTATTGTGAAAATACGTCATAAACTAGAGTTGCAAACTAGAAACATACAGAGGTTGATTAGGGCCAAAAAACTAGGTCAAATGGCCTTGTTACTGAGAAAAAAAACTACAAAACGTAGAATCGGCCCAAAACTGAGAAAAAAATGTAGGGGCCTGAGGGCCTTTGCAAAAAAATTTAGTTTTTTTACAATAATTCCATACAAGTACAGATTTGGACGTACCACCGTACGGTACCCTAGGCAAGGGGTAAAAAGTTTTATCAAAAATTATTGTTTGAAGGGTCACTTTAGTTGTCTCATGCCTTTTTGACGCAATGGTGTCATCCATTTGACACTAGGATGAACTCTCACTAGTATCACTATGATACCATGTTAGAAATAACCAAGATCAACTAGTAAAAATGAGAATACTTCCACAAAGCAAGATTGCACATATAAGCCAAGTTGATATTAACAAAAGCTAATTAAAAGATGTACATAATGCCTTATTATATAGGCATGAATGAGGCAATCCACCTTGCATGTGGATTGACAAGTGCCTCGTGATGTGGCATATGCATGTAGACAAGTGTCCTATAGGTGTCGACCTTTGGATCATTTAGAATGGGAAAACCAACAACCTTGTGTGACAAGTGTTGGATGACTACAAAGTGCCTTTTGAGTTGAGATGGAAAGTCTTACAACCTCAAAAGGTATGTACATGAGGTTTACCAAACAACTAGGTAACCTCTAAGTGTCTAAAAGGTTGCACATTCAGTTAGACAAGATGTTGTCTAACCTCATCAACCTAAGTACACTTAAGCTATAGTGAATAGATAAATTATTCACTCTAACACCTCATCCTCATCGAATTTGGAAACTATAAGGCTATATATTGTATGTATCCTATCATCTCTATGAATAAATGGACCAAATAGTTGTGTTGGAAATATTGTCATTGATGTCAAAGGAGAGATCAAACTGAGAGTGGTAGTGAGAGTGATGGTGACACAAGGAGAAGAAGGAATATGTAAAGGAAATGTGAAAAGAAAAAATAGTTGCAAGCAATGGAGTGAATAAAATGGAGTGAATGCAAGAGAATGAATGATGGAATGAATAATATATAAAAGGAAGATCATTCAAGGAAGAGAATAGGATGAAGAAGGAATAAATGAAGTGAACATCATGGAGTGAATAAATAAAGAATGATTCATGGAATGAATAAGATATATATATATGGAGATCATTCAAGAAGGAAGAGGGATATTGAACATCATGGAGCATATATGAGTGAGTAGGATAAATCAATGAAAGATATATTAATTATGAAGTGAATGCAATGGAGTGAATATTATGGATTAAATAAATATAAGGATGGACACCTAAGTCAAAAGCACATAAATATATCAAGTTTAGATGGTGAGTAGGGACTTAAAGAAGATGACATTGATGAAGAGAATTTAGAAGATCAGAAGGTGGAACCTTGTGTTGGTGGTTTTTAATTCCCAACCTGGTCTCATAGACAATCTAAAGAATAGCCAATTCTAATGATCAATTTCCTTGAGGGATTGGCCAACAAACGAGGGTCAAATCAATGACAATCCCCTGCACTTTTGGCTTTGTCAAACCAAGATGGGTTTCCCTATTTATTACTCTAAATTTCTCCACCATTATATAACTAGAGTATTGTTTAAGACAGATTAGCTCTCTCTTTTAGGTCAAGCATATATCAATTTCAATACAATTTGGAAAATTCCTTGACAGCTACAGATTACAAGCCTAGAGAGCTCAAACACTTAAAACTAGAAAATACATCAAATGTAACATGTATTCATATTCTGTTTTGAAGATTTGGTTTGATTCTATTAGGGATAAACTTCTTGACCAGTGCCTATCTAGGTACAGGGTTAATTTCATACAACATACATATCATATGAATCAAGAAATTTGATCACAAACTACTTAATAAAAATGCCTTGCATTCACATATTCATGATATGAATTCTAACTAAGATTCTACTTAAAGATCTAGTATATTGTTGTTATGTCAGAAAATGTCCCCTTGGGGGCTTTTCCCTCTTAAGGTTTAGCTCACAGGCCCTTAGAATACATTTAGAGCATCTTGTGTGTTAAATTTTGAATCCCAATGAGAAAACCCTAAAGTCTTGTGGAAAATAGGACCTAGGGGGTGCTATTTTGATGACTCCTGCCTAAAATTGGGGGGAAAGACTTGGGCGCTCACGCCCTAATCCTGCCCTATTTTGGGTCTGGCCCTAATTTGAAGTGTCGGTTATATGACCATTGTTAGGTCCTAGGCTGACACCAAAAGTTTGGATTATGAAATTCTTGGCGGGAATATTTGTAGTTGCATATATAAGCATGTTTAGGTTTTCATTTGCAAACTAGAAGATGATGGTGAACTTTATGCATACTTGTGAATTTAGAGCTTCCATGATATTCATTGTTGTAGAGATGGGAATCAGAGTTACAAGGACATTCTACATCTAAAGGAGCTTCTACAACCTGAGAATCAACCTACCTTGGACTAGGGTGCCCGGGGCAGTGTGCTCCATATTTCAGGTGACAAAAATAGACGAAACATGGTTATCAGTGTTGGAAGGAGTTCTGCATTCCACAAAGAAAATAGTGCCTTGGACTTGGGCACCTGAGGCATTGTCCTTGAATATTCCAAATTCTAAACTTCAAAAAATGGTCAGTTACTAATCTCTGTCCTTTTCCTTAATCTGTAAGCATTTATCTGAATTTACCAATTTATTCACTATTTTGTACAATTAGGGTTTCTTCCATATTTAAGGATTGAAGTGAGATATTAATTAGCAATTTCTAAGTTTCCACATCATTCCAAGTGACATCCCAACATGTTAGGTGAATGCTCTCGCTTAGTAGAGATTCAACTCGGTCGATATGTCCTTGAATGTTTGTAGTGAAAGGAGGATCTAAACCCATCAAACCCTTAAACCAAGCTAAAATCAATCACTCCTTTTTCCTACAAAACATTTTGGTGAACCCATTTTTTTTTTAATTTTACACCTTGCTGAGTGTTGTGTGATAGATTTGCATTCATTCATTTTATTGCATTTGAAAAATTATAAAAAATTTGAAATTTTTGAAATTTTTGAAAAATTGGCATCTTAGGCTTGCATTTTGGCATAATTTGAATTAAGTGGCATTTAATTTCATTTAATTTTTGTTATTTTCATTAGATCTGATTTAAATTATAGAAATTCATTATTTAGTATCCACTTGCATTGCATTCTCATGCTTAATTTGTTAAAAATTGCTTGAAATTGTGCATTTTTCATATAACCTAGTTTTTGCATTACATAGGGTTTGTAGTTAAAATCTTGTTTCATATTTTACTACTATTTTAAAAACTTATTTAGGACTAATTTCTAACTTTAGTGTTTCATCATAGTGTCTTTATTGCAAAATTTCATGTCTAGAGTTTAAAAAACCTTGCATTTTCACTAGATTTGGCCTTATCATCTCTCTAGAATTGCATTATAGGCATGTTGTGAAGGATTTTTCTACATTATTTGAATGATATCAGGCTTATAATCTTCTTCCCCTCCTCAAATTCCTTACAACACCCTTTCTATTAGGCTTCTACATTGAAAATTGGTGAAAATTTGCATATTTTAGGTGTATTTTCACTAGGTTTTGACTTGTCATCACTCTAGAATTGCATTAAAGGCATGTTGTGAAGGATATTGTTGCATCATTGGATTTATATTAAACATATTATTTTCTTCCCCTCATCAATTTCCTTACAATACCTCTTCTTTCACTCATGTGCATTGAAAAAAGTTGAAAAATCAAGCATTTTAGGTCATATTCATACATACTTTTGCACTTATTTCTTGCATAAATATTGAAAACCTCTAAAATATGATTTGGAATTCATTTGAAAACATACACATGGCTTCTCAATATAACAATAATTCTAGGTTTGTTCCTAGGCCTCATTTGAAAAGAAGAGCCCCTGAACTTGAAATAACATTTACACCTCGTGACAAAGAAATGGTAGATACTGAAGGGCCTCTTTACATTATAGTGAACATAATGCAAAGACCTATAAATGGAACACTTATAGACCCTAACTGCATGACTAATGTGGTTACAGAATATTTCCTTCTTAAACATGATTTGGCACAAGATTCTTATGAACCGTCGGATTTGAGAATTAAAACACATAATGGAGCTTTAATGAATACATTTGGGAAGATAACCTTATTGGTCTCGGTATATGATAAAGCCGTGGATCAGGTATTTGATGTTATCCCCTTATCCGACCTCTTCCATGTAAAACTAGGACATCCATGGCTTAAGGCTATGAATGTAGTCCCCTCAACTATTCACAAATGCCTAAAATTCCATTTGCATGGAGAAATGCATACTATCCATCGAAATTCATATCAACCTCCGGCTAAGGACAAGAACTTCACTCTTGATTACTTTTGGCCGTGACCCGATAGAGACCCTGAGCCATGAAGAGAACAATCTTTCCTAGAATATAGAGGATACAAAGTAAAACAACTAGCTAGAGTGGCCAGGCCTCCTTTACAAACAATAAGGGAAGAACAACATGCATCTGAAGATCCTCTTAGAGAAAAAGGAAAACGACAAAATGACATAAGAATAAAACAAGACTATTATGACTACGATGAAATATTTGGCATGATAGAATTGGATAAAGAAAAGTTTCATAACTCATCTCGTCCATGGAGAGATGATATTTATGCTAAGGTTCCTCCCCCATCATCCTTACAAGGATCGGGAGATATTCATCAACAACAAAACATTTCATTGAGACCAATGAAATTTGAACATGGTGCTTCCTCCTCTAATTTACAAACTCCTACAGAAAAACATGAAAATACCTTTGAAAACATAAGCAACAAGACAAGAAGAAATAGACAAGAAAGAGAAAGAAGGGGAAGACGACAAGATTTAGCCCAACGAAATGCACCTCAACAAGAAAACATTCCACCTAACATTGAATCAAACCTAGACGAACTTAACACTAAACAATTTGAAGACAAGAACAAAAGTTGGGCTATGGTACCTTACACACCTCTTTCCTCTAGCATTTGAGATTGGGAAGAGGATGAATTGATTGTTGATAACTTCTAGCACAAGCCTCTCATAGGTAAGTATTTCTAACCCTTTACCGCCGTGTTGTGTTTTCCCTGTGATGTGTTATGTGTTGTTTAGGCCTCATAGGATGATGCTTAATACTCTTGTAAGGTCAAGGATACCAGGAGACTGCCTCTATTGTGACCCATCTTCTATTTGTATCATCATTCTTCTACATTGCCTCTCCTCTATTTTCATTGTTATGTGTTGTTTCCTAGGGGCATAGTGTTGTAGTTGGTGACCTGGGGGCACCTTCCTATGTGACGACCCTAGGACACTTGTTTCTCCTCTCTTGATTTATTGTTTACCTTCTTCTAGTGGTTCTATCTAGCTGGTGAATCACTAAAAACATATAATACTAATACAGACCTAGTGTCCCTTCAGCGAGAAATCAAAAAATAGACCTAGTCCATACATGACGATGGGGTTGATATATATTATCTGATGCTTGGCTAGTAGAATCACTCTGTATGATATTTTGATGTTGTCTTATCACACTTACAAGACATAACAATAGTGTTGCTCCATGTACTTTATTTTTCTTGGATCTCCCCTTGCTTGGCCCTTTATGTGAATGATTACAAGCATTGTTGTTTTTCATGACTATATGGTTTCTAACACCTTTTCTAGAAGGAAATTTTGTGTTTGTAGGAACATTTGGCGATCGTAAAGTGCATGTCACCTCGGGGGGGCATGGGCTTTGTGAGAGCTCATGTTCCCTTGTGTGTTTTCTCTCTACCTTAACGTGCTTGATATCGGTACATGATATCAACCACCTTAAGGTGGGGACATATATAAGGTAAGTTGTCTAATGATTTTTGTACTAATGAAGCATGCTTGTAAGCCCTCTGCGGAGGCAGGATGTTGTATCTCCGAGTGAGTGCACATCTTTATTTTTATATTGCAATTATTAAGCCCTCTGCAGAGGTGGGATATCATGCATATCCTTTTTTATTTTAAGCCCTCTGCAGAGGTAGGGATGGTGTATTTCTCAAGGAGATTACACATCCAGTTATTTTCTAAAAATCCTCTGAGTAGGCGGGGTTGGTGTATCCTCCCTAAGCGTGTCTTCAGCGATTGTTGTGGCAAAGCCCAATCATTGGTGTGTGCCTATAATGTGCCTAAGATGGTAGCAAACCTAGCAATAGGTTTCTTCCATCGCTTGTTTGTCGTGTTTTCTTCGTGTCTTCCATATGTGTGTGTATGGCGTGTTTGTTCCCAAGTATAGGCTCAAGACTGGTGGTGATGAACTCCTCCTATGCTTTAGGATTTGTATGGCATGCTTATTCTCAAGTGTAGTTTCAAGACCGGTGGTGATGAGCTCCTCCTACACTATGAGATTTGTATTATGTGTCTATTTCCCTTATGTAGTTTCAAGACTGGTGGCAATGAGCTCCTCCTGCATTTTGGGTTTTGTGTTTACTTTCCATGTACTTGCATTTGCATTTCATATATGAGAAAATGAAAAGAAATAATCACCAAATTCATTGTATTTATTGTGTTTTGCATGTCTTCAATGTGTTTTGTATGACCGTAACTATCTTCTTCATGTTTTGCATGTCTGTTACTGTCTTCAATGTGTTTGGCGTGTCTTCACCGTGCTTGGTGTGTTTGTTGTGTTTGTTGACCATACTTTAATGCATGTATTGGCCTTGAGTTTATACATACATTAAAGTGAGGGCTAAATGTTACGTCAAGAAATGTCCCCTTGGGGGCTTTTCCCTCTTAAGGTTTAGCTCCCGGGTCCTTAGAATGCATTTAGAGCACCTTGTGTGTTAGATTTTGAATCTCGATGAGAAAACCCCGAAGTCTTATGGCAAATAGGACCTAGGGTGTCTTATTTTGATGACTTCTACCTAAAATTGGGGGGGAGGACTTGGGCGCTCATGCCCTAATCCTACCCCATTTTGGGTCAAGCCCTAATTTGAAGTGTCAATTATATGACCGTTGTTAGGTCCTAGGCCGACACCAAAAGTTTGGATTATGAAATTCTTGGCGGGAATGTTTGTAGTTGCATATATAAGTATGTTTAGGTTTTCATTTGTAAACTAGAATATGATGGTAAACTTTATGCATACTCGTGAATTTAGAGCTTCCATGATATTCATTGTTGTAGAGATGGGAAACAGAGTTACAGGGACATTCTACATCTGAAGGAGCTTCTACATCCTGAGAATCAACCTGCCTTGGACTAGGGTGGTTGAGGCAGTGTCCTTTGTATTTCAGGTGACAAAAATAGATGGAACAGTGATTATTAGTGCTGGAAGGAGTTCTGCATTCCACAAATAAAACAATGCCCTGGACTTGGGCGCCCAGGGCATTATCCTCGAATATTCCAAATTTTGAACTTCAAAAAATACCCAGTTATTAATCTTTGTCCTTTTACTTAATCTATAAGCATTTATCTGAATTTACTAGTTTATTCAATGTTTTGCACAATTAGGGTTTCTTGCATATTTAAGGATTGAAGTGAGATATTAATTAGCAATTTTTGATTTTCCACATCATTCCAAGTGACAGCCCAACCTGTTAGGTGAATGCTCTCGCTTAGTAGAGATTCAATTCGGTTGATATGTCCTTGAATGTTTGTAGTGAAAGGAGGATCTAAACCCATTAAACCCTCAAACCAAACTAAAATCAATCCCTCATTTTTCCTACAAAACATTTAAATAAAGATTGTCATTGAAGATCAGTGATTTGTTAAAGCTCTTGAAAGTATTTGAATTTGCTATCATGGAGACAATGGATAGAGATTAGGAATCAAGATCTTGAGACTATATTTCTCTTCCTAGGGTTTGCACACCTTTTGCATGATCGAGAGAAGGGTTGAAGCCTCCAACATTGAGCTTGGAGATCCTCCATGGACATTGTTGATTTGCTTTCTTGTTCATGCAAGTCTTCATTGCTTTCATCTCCTTGAGGTGAAGTTGTGTTTGTTCATTGAGTGGAACAAATTGTTGATCTTTCCTTGATGCTTGAGTCATCTAGGGTTTTGTATTTTATGCATACATTTTTTAAATGAGCACACACATCTACAGATCTTTATCTTGGGATATTTTTGAGGTAGGAATACCGAAAATGGGGCTTAACTAAGGCAAGCTCCTATATAGCCACAACCCCCTTTCTCCTCCTTTTGCATGTGTAGGTTGAATTTGTTGAGATCTAGCAGAATGGAGTGACAGTAAGACAGATATTGTAGACACGGTCATCATGGATTTTGGATTTTGAGATTCTGAGACTTTTGGGCCATCCCTAGTCCAACTGGGTGATTTCTTTTGGATTTGGGAGCCTCTGATGATTGCCAGACATATGATACAGAAGATTTTGATAGTCAGGAATTTCTGAGACATTGCCCTAGGTGCCCTAGTCCATCAGCTTCCCATGTTTTTGAATTTTGCCCCTTGCTGAGTGTTGTGTGATAGATTTGCATTCATTCATTTTATTGCATTTGAAAAATTACAAAAAAATTGAAATTTTGAAAAAATTGGCATCTTAGGCTTGCATTTTAGCATAATTTGAATTAAGTGGCATTTAATTTCATTTAATTTTTGTTATTTTCATTAGATCTGATTTAAATTACAGAAATTCATCATTTAGTATCCAGTTGCATTGCATTCTCATGCTTAATTTGTTAAAAATTGCTTGAAATTGTGCATTTTTCGTGTAACCTAGTTTTTGCATTAGCTAGGATTTGTAGTTAAAATCTTCTTTCAGATTTTACTACTATTTTAAACACTCATTTAGGACATTTTTCTAACTATAGTGTTTCATCATAATGTCTTTATTGCAAAATTTCATGTCTAGGGTTTAAAAAACCTTGCATTTTCACTAGATTTGGCCTTATCGTCTCTCTAGAATTGCATTATAGGCGTGTTGTGAAGGATTTTTCTGCATTATTTGACTGATTTCAAGCTAATAATCTTCTTCCCCTCCTCAAATTCCTTACAACATCCTTTCTATTAGGCTTCTACATTGAAATCTGGTGAAAATTGCATATTTTAGGTGTATTTTCACTAGGTTTTGACTTGTCATCACTCTAGAATTGCATTAAAGGCATGTTGTGAAGGATATTTCTACATCATTGGATTGATATTAGACATATTATTTGCTTCCCCTCATCAAATTCCTTACAACACCTCTTCTTTCACTCATTTTGCATTGCAAAAAAGTTGAAAAATCAAGCATTTTAGGTCATATTAACACATAGTTTTGCATTCATTTTCTTGCATATATCATGGATCCTTATCATCACTTATCCTTGGAAGATTTATTTGAGTACATTTTCAATGTTGATAACTTTTGCAAATTCACTGATAACTATCCTCAGGTCTTGCACCAAATTGCATACATCTATGGTATTGACATGTCCATAAGCACTACCTGTGATATTCTTCGAACAATAGCCTATTTTGAAAGCTTTGTCACTATTTTTGGTGTTTTCCCTTCAATCTTGGAGAATCTCACTAATTTCATTTCTAAAAATAACCATGGGGAAAGTAGTAGTGAAAACATCATTCCCTCTATCCCTTCGTTTCATGACAACATAATGGACATTCTTTCCGAGACCTATGAGACCGATATAGTGCTGGGTGATTCATCTAATAAAGAGACTTGTCCCAACATAACCCCACTTGGTCAGGATATTTTGGCAAAAGAAGAAGACATCATTAACACATTCCTTAACACTACTCTGCCATCCCTTCTTACTCTCCCTGTCTAGGATGAAGCATTGGATGATGTAGATTCCCTTTGTGAAGATTTACTTTAACCTGTTGAAACTGAGACTTTGCCAACTGATGTTCAAGAACTTCTCAACTACACCTTAAAAAAATAAAAAGATCATGGACCTTTACCTGAACCCTCACATACCTTGGAAAACAATGAAAACTCACACAACATTGAAGAACAACTATTCCTCACAACCAAGGTATTCCAACACCCTATATATGGACTGAAATGGGCACTTTTTGGGTTCCTCAACAACCTCACTCAATTGGAATGGGTATTATTAAATCTCCTACATCACCCCATTTAACCGACACACAAAACTGTAATATTCCCTCTCTACCATCATTAATAGACACCTTTCCTACAAGGGTCCCCCAACAAGCTCATGAAAATGTGGAAGAGAGAATAAGAGACAAAGCTTTAACCATTAAAGTAAATATCAAGATTCATGATGCCTGATAGTTTGGTTTTCCCTACAGGTAAGTATTTCTAAACCTTTACCTCCATGTTGTGTTTCCCCCATGATGTGTTATGTGTTGTTTATGCCTCCTAGGATGACCCTTGATTCTCTTATAAGATTGAGGATACCAGGAGACCGCCTTTGTTGTGACCCTTCTTCTATTTGTATCATCATTCTTCTAGATTGCCTCCCCTCTATTTTCATTGTTGTGTTTTGTGTCCTAGGGGCATAGTGTTGCGGTTGGTGACTTGGGGGCACCCTCCTACGTGATTGTCTCTAAGGCACTTGTTTCTCTTCTCTTGATTTATTGTTTACCTTCCTCTAGTGGTTCTATCTAGCTGGCGAATGACAAAAAAACATATAATACTGATATGAACCTAGTGTCCCTTCAGCAAGAAATCAAAAAATGGACCTAGTCCAGACATGACGATGGGGTTGATATATATTATCCGACACTTGGCTAGTAGAATCACTCCGTGTGATATTTTGATGTTGTCTTATCGTACTTACAAAACATAACAATATTGCTGCTCCATGCACTTTGTTTGTCTTGGATCTCACCTTGCTTGGCCCTTTATGTGAATGATTACATGCATTATTGTTTATCATGTGATTATATGGTTGCTAACACCTTTTCTTGTAGGAAATTTTATGTTTGTGGGAACATTTGGTGATCATAAAGTGCATGTCACCTCTGGGGGGCATGGGCTTTGCGAGAGCTCGTGTTCCCTTGTGTGTTTTATCTCTACCTTAATTTGCTTGATATTGGTACATGATATCAACCACCTTAAGGTGGAGGCATATATAAGGTAAGTTGTTCGATGATTTTGGTACTAAGGAATCATGTTTTTAAGCCCTCTGCGGAGGTGGGATGTTGTATCTTTGAGCGAGTGCACATCTTTATTTCTATATTATAATCATTAAGCCCTCTATGGAAGCAGGATATCATGCACATCCTTTTTATTTTAAGCCCTCTGTGGAGGTGGGGATGGTGTATTTGTCAAGGAGATTACGCATTTTGTCATTTTCTAAAAGTCCTCCGAGCAGGTGCAGTTGGTGTATCCTCTCTTAAGCGTGTCTTTGGTGATTGTTGTGGCAAAGCCCAATCATTGGTGTGTGCCTGTAATGTTCCTGAGATGGTAGAGAACCTAGAAATAGGTTTCTTCCATCGCTTGTTTGTCTTGTTTTCTCCGTGTCTTCCATGTGTGTATGGTGTGTTTGTTCCCAAGCATAGTTTCAAGACTGGTGGTGATGAGCTCCTCCTATGCTTTGTGATTTGTATGGCATGTTTGTTCTCAACTGTAGTCTCAAGAGTGGTGGTGATGAGCTCCTCCTACACTATGAGATTTGTATTACATGTTTGTTGCCCCTTATGCAGTCTCAAGACTGGTGGTGATGAGCTCCTCTTGCATTTTGGTTTGTGTGTTTTCCTTCCATGTACTTGCATTTGCATTTCATATATGAGAAAATTAAAAATAAATAATCATTGCATTCATTGTATTCATTGTGTTTTGCATGTCTTCAATGATGTTTTCTTTATGCTTTGCATGACTATAATTATCTTCTCTGTGTTTTACATGCCTATTATTGTCTTCAATGTGTTTGGCATGTCTTCACCGTGCTTGGCGTGTTGTTGTGTTTGTTGACCTTACTTTAATGCATGTATTGGCCTTACATTTATACATACATTAAAGTGGGGGCTAAATGTTATATCAAAAAATGTCCCCTTGGAGGCTTTTCCCTCTTAAGGTTTAGCTCCCGGGTCCTTAGAATGCATTTAGAGCATCTTGTGTGTTAATTTTGAATCTCGATGAGAAAACCCTAAAGTCTTATGGCAAATAGGACCTAGGGGGTGCTATTGAGATTACTCCTACCTAAAATAGGGGGAAGGACTTAGGTGCTAGTGCCCTAGTCCTGCCCTATTTTGGATCAGGCCCTCATTTGAAGTGTCAGTTATATGACCATTGTTAGGTCCTAGGCCGACACCAAAAGCTTGAATTATGAAATTCTTACCGGGAATGTGTGTAGTTGCATATATAAGCATGTTTAGTGTTTCATTTATAAACTAGAGAGATAGACATTGTGAACTTGTGATTTTATGCTAAAGTGATTCAAGGCTTTCATTATGTTGCAGAGCAGTATTGTGTTGTTATTGTATTTGTTTGTTGTAGATTTGGCTCCATCTCCTCATGGCATGAAAGAGATTCTTCCTTCCATGAGATCTATATCTTCATGGTGACATTTACTTGTGTTTTCAATCATTTATCATTTGGATTTTACCTTTATCCCGCAGGGATACGCACTCTTATCTGACAACAGTGTTCAGAAGACTTGATTGTCTCTCCAGAGCTTGACCAAGGCAAACCTCTAAACACCACAACCCCCAACCACACTCCTTTGTGATTACAGGTTATAGGTACTAAGTTTCACAGAGTAGAGTTGTAGAGGAAGGTTGCAAGCGACAAGGATTCAAGATCCAAAAGAAAGAAGTGAAACGGAACATTTTCAGGACATGGGCGCCTAGGGCAATGTCCTCTGGAGTTTTAGAGATGGGAATCAGAGTTACAGGGACATTCTACATTTGAAGGAGCTTCTACATCTTGAGAATCAACTTACCTTGGACTAGGGTGCCCGGGGCAGTGTCCTCTATATTTCAAGTGACGAAAACAGACAGAACAGTGGTTATCAGTGCCAGAAGGAGTTTTGCATTCCACAAAGAAAATTGTACCTTGGACTTGGGTGCCTGGGGAATTGTCCTCAAATATTCTAAATTCCAAACTTTGAAAAATGGTTAGTTAGTAATCTCTGTCATTTTCCTTAATTTGTAAGCATTTAACTAAATTTACCAGTTTATTCACTGTTTTACACAATTAGGGTTTCTTGCATATTTAAGGATTGAAGTGATATTAATTAGCAATTTATGAGTATCCACATCATTCCAAGTGACATCCAACCTTTTAGGTGAATGCTCTTGCTTAGTAGAGATTCAACTCGGTTGATATGTCCTTGAATGTTTGCAGTGAGAGGAGGACCTAAACCCATCAAACCCTCAAACCAAACTAAAATCAATCCCCCTTTTTCCTACAAAATATTTTGGTGAACCTGTGTTTTTGAATTTTGCAACTTTTTGGGTGTTGTGTGATAGACTTGCATTCATTCATTTTATTGCATTTGAAAAATTTGAAAAAATTGGCATCTTAGGCTTGCATTTTGGCATAATTTGAATTAAGTGGCATTTAATTTCATTTATTTTTTGTTATTTTAATTAGATCTAATTTAAATTATAGAAATTCATAATTAATCATTCATTTGCATTGCATTTTCATGCTTAAATTGTTAAAAATTGCTTGAAATTATGCATTTTTCATATAACCTAGTTTTTGCATTAGCTAGGGTTTGTAGTTAAAATCTTGTTTCAAATTTTACTACTGTTTTAAACACTCATTTAGGACTGATTTCTAACTGTAGTATTTCATCATATTGTCTGTATTGCAAAATTTCATGTCTAGGGTTTAAAAATCATGTATGTTTTACTAGATTTTGGTTTATTTTGCATCTAGAATTGCATCATAGGCGTGTTGTGAAATATATTATTGCATTATTGGATTGATATTGAACTTATTATTTTCTTCCCCTCTTGAAATCTTTCACAACATCTCTTCCATTAGTGATTTGCATTGCAAAACTGTGAAAAAAGTGAAAAAATCAAGCATTTTGGATCCTACACATATCTTGCTCCTTGGGTTTGTTCTATTAGTTTGTGCATTGAGAGTTGCAAGCTTTTGTATGAGTATTATAACCCATTAACCTAATATAAATATCCCTTTAAGAAGTAGAAGACACATGGGATCTAGTGCTCCTAAAGAAAACGGTATTCCTACCTCTAAAAAACCATTGAACACCTTCTTAACAAAAGGAGAGACACAAATTTTGCAAGACACTATACCTCATACGACCACTATGGAAGATCAAATATTTCATGATGTTGACGACACTATTGAGGTGGTAACACATGTACCTAATGAGTAAATAAACAAACTTGATAAAGAGTTAGCCAATTTTCAAGCATTTGTGGAAAATGAAAGGATAGCGGAAGAAGCTATTCCTGTGATTCACAACATAAGAGAGTTGCTAAAAGAAGGACAAGATGGTATTAATGTTATTTGAGGTTTAGCGCATATAGTACATAATAATGTTATGCTAGTGATTGAATGTGCGAATGTTATTAATAACATGTCATCACCGACTCATATGCAAGTATCGATACCTATACCGACTACGGGAATGTCTACATTTACATCAACAATTTTAACCACTAATACAAATGCTTGTAGTAATGCTACCACTAGTATTAGAGTATCTAATGGCATTAATTCACAAAATTACAAAGCTGTGGGATTCAACTACTAGAACTTAGCACCTAAAGTGACTTCTTTCATGAATAATTACTCTCAACCACCCATCCATCCCACTTATTCTCAACCACCTTAACTACTCAGGATCAATCACCTCATGTAAGAACCACATCACCTAATGATGCCCTCCTAAACCAACTCTTGCAAGGAATGACTTCTTTACAACAAAAGGTGACAATCTTGACAAATTCTTCACAACCTAATGTACCAACTTATCATGCCTGTAATCCCCTATCTTATGCAATCGTGAGAACTCCTATGCCCGAGAGGTTTGAGACTCCTTGCTTTGAAAAATATGGTGGAAAAGGTGATCCTAATACTCATGTGGCAGCATTCACGACTATGTGTAGTGATTTTTACTTTGAAGAGGATTTGTTAGAAAAACTTTTCCTGCGATCTCTCAAGGATACTGCTTTAGAATGGTTTTGCTCCCTACCTCTGAATTCACTACACTCTTTCTCACAATTAGTTGACCATTTTTTACAACATTTTCAAGCAAACATTGGACCTCAAGTCTCTTTGATTGATTTAGTTCATTGCAAGCAAGGTCTAAAAGAGAAGTTAACTGAGTTTTCTAGTTGGTATCAAGCCCTCTATGCACAAATTCAATATCAGATGAAGGATGAGAATGTTCAAAAGGTGTTTATTACAAATTTACAACCAAACATCTGTGATAAGATTCTCTTAATGAAGTATAACTCTTTTCAACATTTATGCACCACCCTTCATGATTATCAGCTTTCGTCTAGTCAATATGAAACCCAAAACTCATCAGCTCAAGTTGTTCAATCCACGGGTGGACCTTCACAAAACAACTTTAAGAGAAATAATAAGACTTTCATCAAGGTTAATGGACAGAATTCAAACAATTTCTCACAAGTCTCTGTTATCACTAATCCGAAGAGGACACCATTTCAACAAAGAAAGTTTACTCTGATATCTGAATCCTATCATACTATCATGAATCAAGTTGTGAGTAATAATCTCTTGAAACTTCCTCTGATTAAACCATTAGATCCTAGTAGAATTCAAGGACCTTATTTCGATGCTAATGCTTTTTGTCATTATCATTGACAACAAGTACATGATACTAAATGATGTATGCGTCTTAAACATGAAATACAAGACCTTATCAACTCGAATGTTATACAAGTATTGGGTGTGAATGATAATGGAAATAAGTCAGTTGCTCCTCCAAATCAGAATTTACAAATCTTTACTAATCCTTTCCCTAAGCATACCGATAACAACATGATGGAACAAAACCTGGTAGACGCAGAAGATGATTATTTAAACTATGATGATATAATTACCACGATAGAGGTGGATAAGGAAAATGCTGAAGTAGTACCTCGTCCATGAAGGAATGGTATTTATGTTGAGGTTCCTCCTCTGTTATCCCTTCAAGGATTGGGAGATAACCAAAATGCATTGGAAAGACAAATGGAACAACTGAAACAAGAGATTCTGACAAAAGAAAAGATTGATATGGTAAAAAGTAGTTCTTCTCCTTATGATAGATAGAATCAACAAAATAAGAGAACTAAAAATTGGAAAAGAGCAAGATGGTTATCATCAATTGGAAGTAATAGTGGTTCTCCTCCTCATAAGCAACAAAAGAATTCATATACACAACTATTTGAGAAACAAGCACCACATGGAATTCCTAACACCAAAGAACACTTTAATAAGAACCACTTAAGCTTCGTGCAAAACTTGATGGAGCATCTCTCCAAGATGCTAACAAGTTCCAAAGTTTAGTTCGATTGTCCCTACAGGTAAGTATTTCTAACCCTTTACCTCTGTGTTGTGTTTCCCCCGTGATGTGTTATGTGTTGTTTAGGCCTCCTAGGATGACCCTTGATTCTCTTGTAAGGTCAAGGATATCGAGAGATCACCTGTATTGTGACCCTTCTTCTATTTGTATCATCATTCTTCTACATTGCCTCCCCTCTATTTTTATTGTTGTCTGTTGTGTCCTAGGGGCATAGCGTTGTGGTTGGTGACTTGGGGACATCCTCCTACGTGATTGTCCCTAAGGCACTTGTTTCTCCTCTCTTGATTTTTTGTTTACCTTCCTCTAGTGGTTCTATCTAGCTAGCGGATGACAAAAAACATATAATACTGATATGGACCTAGTGTCCCTTCAGCGAGAAATCAAAAAATGGACCTAGTCCATACATGATGATGGGGTTGATATATATTATTCGGTGTTTGGCTAGTAGAATCACTCTGTGTGATATTTCGATGTTGTCTTATCGCACTTACAAAACATAACAATATTGTTTCTCTATGCACTTTGTTTGTCTTGGATCTCACCTTGTTTGGCCCTTTATGTGAATTATTACATGCATTGTTGTTTATTATGATTATATGGTTGCTAACACCTTTTCTTGTAGGATATTGTGTGTTTGTGGGAACATTTGGCGATTGTAAAGTGCATGTCACCTCTGGGTGGCATAGACTTTGTGAGAACTCATGTTCCCTTGTGTGTTTTCTCTCTACCTTAATGTGCTTGATATCAATACACGATATCAACCACCTTAAGGAGGGAGCATATATAAGGTAAGTTGTTTGATAATTTTGGTACTAATGAAGTGTGTTTGTAATCCCTCTGTGGAGGCGGGATGATGCATCTCCGAGTGAGTGCACAACTTTATTTCTATATTACAATCATTAAGCCATCTGCAGAGGCAGGATATCGTGCATATCCTTTTTTTATTTTAACCCCTCTGCAGAGGTGAGGATGGTGTATTTCTCAAGGAGATTGCACATCCTATCATTTTTTAAAAGTCCTCCAAGCAGGTGGGTTTGGTGTATCCTCCCTTAAGCGTGTCTTCGACGATTGTTGTGGCAAAGCCCAATTATTAGTGTGTGCCTATTATGTGCCTGAGATGGTAGAGAACCTAGCAATAGGTTTCTTCCATCGCTTGTTTGTCATGTTTTCTCTGTGTCTTCCATGTGTGTGTATGGCGTGTTTGTTCCCAAGCATAGTTTCAAGACTGGTGGCGATGAGGTCCTCCTATGCTTTGGGAAGTATGGCGTGTTTGTTCTCAAGTGTAGTTTCAATATTGGTGGTGATGAGCTCCTCCTACACTCTGAGATTTGTATTACGTGTTTGTTTCCCCTTATGCAATTTCAAGACCAATGGCAATGAGCTCCTCCTGCATTTTGGGTTGTGTGTTTACTTTCCATGTACTTGCATTTGCATTCATTTATAAGAGAAAAAGAAAAAGAAATAATCACTACATTCACTATATTCATTGTGTTTTACGTGTATTCAATGTTGTCTTCTCCATGTTTTCCATGACTATAATTGTCTTCATCGTGTTTTGCGCACTTGTTACTATCTTCAATGTGTTTGGCATGTCTTCACCATGCTTGGCATGTTTGTTGTGGCCTTGCATTTATACATACATTAAAGTGGGGGCTAAATGTTATGTTGGAAAATGCCCCTTGTATTAGGAATTGCATGCAGAAGATATCAATTAAATTGAAATAAAGATTAAACGGAGGAATGAAAATACACAGAAATAATAACAGTGAGAGACAAGTTTTAACTTGGTTCAACCAAACTCGAGCTACATCCACCAACAGAGAGTCCAATATTATTATCCAGCAAATCAAACCGATTACAACCAGCAATCCTTGCAACTCAATACCACTACAAATGCTACAATACAATATTGAAATCTCCCCCTGCAACATACATCCCAGCCGCTTATAACAAGCCTTTTGTAAGCTTCTAGAATTATGGTTTTACAATGTTATTTTTCTTTTGTCGGTTAACAAAAAATTAACAACCAACTCCGAACAGGCAAAAAAGAGGGAAAAAAAAAATTCGGGGGTTGCGCCCTCGAACCCCGATGAGGATACATTATGAGTGTACAATACTTGCATGATTAGTCGCCACATACCAACACCTTAAGGGCTTTTCCCTCTTAAGGTTTAGCTCTTGGGTCCTTAGAATGCATTTAGAGCATATTACATGTTAATTTTGACTCCCGATGAGAAAATCATGAAGTCTTATGGCAAATAGGACCTAGGGGGTGCTATTGAGATGACTCCTAACTGAAATAGGGAGAGAGGACTTGGGCACTCACACCCTAGTCTTGCCCTATTTTGGGCCTGTACGCTCAAAATCGTGACTCCGGTTACCTGGGGCTATTGGGTCAGATTTCAACACGCACACAGACCCTTCCCTCCTTACCACGAGGCGATCTGCCACATCACTCTTGCTCTCGTGGAAGTAGCTAGTTGACAAGAGATGAGACATGGTGGGGTCTGGCTTGTTGGAGAGCTGGACTTCACAGAGAGGGGTCGGCAAGTTCTATGGCCTTTGTTGTTGTGTGCTAAGTTGAATGTTTCATTCGATGGTAGTTGTTGTTGAGATAACCCTATGACCCGAAGGGTCACTAGTTTCTCTTCTTTTGTTGGGGTTTCTTCTATTCCACCTTTGTGTGGGTAAGTGGTTACTTTCGTTTATGTCCTCTTCTCTTTCAATTCATTGAATGAGTTCTTGTTGTATTTGGAGTTGTCTTTGTTCTTTTATTAAGAGGACAAATGGATCTTGTTGTGGTAAAGTAAATATCTCTTTCTTTTGTCGTGGATTGATTTCCTCGATCTCGTTGAGGATAGTCCTTACCCACTCACCTCTCACTCCTAAGTACATTTGTGAGCCAAGATAGAGGTAAATGTGTGTTGACCACCCTTAACTAGACTTAGGGTTTTGACCTAGGGTTTGGTTATGCTTTGACTTCTATTTACCTTGTGATGTGATTAAGGGTTTGATTGAATCATTTATCATGGTTTACCTCATGATGATATTGAGGGTTTGCAAGTTTGTGTATCTTTTCTAGGGTTTCTATATGCATGCAAAGCTAAATGATATGCAAACATGTTTTTGTGCTTTCCTTAGTATTTTTGGAAATGAAAAGTGCTCTTTAATCTATGAAAGGGAAATATGAATGCAAGCTAATATGTTTCTTCCTAATGCAATTTTAATCTATTTTTTTGGGTTTTTGATTATTTTGAAGTTGTAAAGGGTAAAATTTAGATAGTTGAGTTTTTGGTAGTTTTGTATGTGTATCCTCCTTTCACCCTTTCATTCAAGGACCTAGGGTCAATTGGCAATGTACTATCATACCCTAGGTCACTGTGAGATGTAGGGAAATTTGGATTTGTATGATTTGATTGTCAATTACACTCAATTGTGCTCAATTATACATCAAAACCCTAATTATGCAAATATGAAAGAAAACGGATGAATATCAGAAAATGCTGCTACAGAAAGATGTAAAATGACCGATAACTATGCACCTATTTTCAGGGTTCAGAAGCGGAACAGTCAGGGACTAATGAGCGAGCACCCAAGTCCAATGCCTAGGTTTTTGTCGGGATCTGGAAGCTCAGTCTGCAACCTGTTCCTGCTATCACAGAGATTTTCCCATCATGGAATCCGGAGGACTAAAGAGCGGGTGCCCAAGTCCATGGTGCCATTTTTAACTCTGATCTACAAATCTGACACTCTGTAATGCCCTCCTGTAACTCCACTTTTCCTATATCCTCAACCTGTAACCTACAATCACAAAAACTTTGGGAGGGGGTTGTGGTGTTTAGAGGCTTGCCTTAGTCAAGCCTCGGAGAAACATTCAAGTTTTCTGAACACCCTTGTCAAATAGAGAGTGTGTGCCCTTGAGGGGCAGAGGCAAAAACCAAATGATAAATGCTCAAAAACACAAATGATGTCACCTTGTAGTGAAGATCTCATGGGAGAAAGAAGCTCTTCATGCCATGAGGAGATGATTGCTCAAATCTGCAAATACAAACACATAGACAACACAAATTTGCTCTCACTACACAATGAATGCCTTGAATCACCTTCACATAAACTTTAGAATCAAAATTGCTAGCTAGTAATCATCTAGTTTACAAATGAATGCCTAAACATGCTTTTATATGCAACTACAAACACTCCTGCCAAGAATTTTGTAATTCACACTTATCGTGTCGGCATAGGACCCAAATAACGGTCACAAGACGACACTAAAAATTTGGGACTGACCCAAAATAGGGTAGGACTAGGGCGCGGGCGCCCAAGTCCTCCCCCCTATTTTGGTTAGGGTTAGGTTCAAGGGATCCCCCTAGGTCCTATTTGTCATGAAACTTAGGGCTCATTTCATCGGGATGTCAAAATATGATGCAAGATGTCCTAAATGCAGATAAAAGACCCAGGAGCTAAACCTTATGAGGGAAAAGCCCCAAAGGGGACATTTTCTAGTGTTACAGAAGTAATCTAATCTATGAAAAGAAAATTGCTTCTTCAAATAATCTAGATCTAGGAATATGAAAACAATTACTCTAACATGCAAGATCTAACTATCAAGGAAAAAGCAAATATTTACTATTCCCAAGAGCAATTTTTGGTTTTCTAATTACTATGAATTAAATAAAGCAATAAAGGAACCTAAAAGAATGAAGATTTGTGTGACGCCACTACCCTTATAAATCCTTGATGTTGGCAACCTCGAGTCCTTTTGAAGCAGCAGGAAGACCTCTTGACGACAAAATGACACAACGAAGCAAAAAGAAGCTTGTTGAAGCTTAAACTAGCTCAATGAGAGCTTTGGTTGAGCACAATGGCATTGAATGAAGTAGCGTAACAATGCTTGGTTGAACAATGAATAAAGAAAAAGGCACCTTCATCCTGTGAGAGCATTAGAATGCTAATTTGGAGAGCAAAAACTGGCAAGAGCTATGTGCACAATGAATTTGCCTCCTTTTGTGCTTGAGGGAGGGGGGTATTTGTAGGTTTGAAGAGTTGGATTGATTGAGAAGTTAACTCATTTGATTGATGAGTTAACAAGGATTGATTGGGGAGTTAACAAGGTTGATTACCTAGTGAACTCATCTAACTATGGAGTGATAAATCAATAATAGCTTATCACTGAAGAGGAATTGGAGGTGAGAGGATGCATGAGATTGATTGAGTTGTTAATTTTAGATCAAATGGAGTTAATTATGCATGTGTGGGTACATGAAATAGTCAACTCCATATTAGGCATAAAAAAACATGTGAACTGGAAGAAAAATGGGTGAAAATGGAGCTAAATTGAGTGAGAAACTCAAGTTTTTCTGAGGCTGGAAACACGACAGGGTCACCCCTTTCGTCAGTACGGTCACCCCCAAGTGACCATGGGTCACTCGGGGGAGATCCGGGCAAGCCAGGGTTTTCTAAAGAACTGCATGGTGGGAAATGACAGAAGAGAGGAAAAGGAGGGGTTCTACCTTCGGAAACAAGTCAGTCATGTGCAAGAATCCAAATCTCCACTTGCACCTGTAAGATCTCCTAGGGGAGATCTGGAAATAATAGGGGGACATTTGGATTGGTTGAGTGAAACTGAAAACCGAGAGTGAGAGATGGATAGGGGGGCCTCTAGAAGGATTTTAGGGGGTGCAAAGGACAAAAAACATAGGGGAAAGGTGAAAACTCACCTACAAGATGCTTACAAGGCTTAGGAACAAGGTCAAAAGCCCAGAAAATGCAAATTGACAAGTGTCACAAAAAGTGTCGAAAAGCGTCGTAAATGAGGAGAGAGAGAAATCGACAAAGAGGAAACAACACAAGACAAGAAAGAAGACACGTCATCAAGAGGTTTGTTGCTTAAGGGACATTATTTCATGCTTACATGTACGTGACAAAGATTAAAATCATCATAGAGGTCCTCGTGGAGGCTGTGCATGATTTTTGTGCTTACATATTTGCCCCCTTGGGGATGGTAGTCTACATGAAAGGTAGGTACCGAGGTCATCCCACAATAATGGGTTACACTTTTTGGCCAAACTTGACATTGAAATCAACATTTTGAACTAAATCTTCACTTTATGACACCTATAGCCGCTAAACCGTTAGGAATTTGAAGATGATGCGAACTAGTAATTTGTGAGATTTTGTTTGTAGATTCTAAATATATTTTCTTAAAAAAATTTGGAGTTAAATTGTAAAAAAATTTGCGTCTCCTTTGATAACTAGTTTTTAATAGTAAACAACATTTTTTTAAAGTGATGTGTATTTCGTAGCACATAACTTTTTTTCTATAAAGGATAAAATTTTGATTCTTTTGAATTTAGATTGGTAACACTGATATATAGGGAATGCATTTGGTCTCATAATGTTTTGTTGAATATTTTTTTTAATAAAGTTTTGAAGTCAAACCAATTATAATTTAGACATAGGTGTATTCCATAAAACATAACTTTTTCTGTGTATCAAAATTTAATTTTTCTTTTTTTGTTGAAACAAGGACATCAATACCTAGGGCACAGATATTTTCAGAATTTTTTTCACTAATTTACTAATTTTTCATGTGTGTAGAACAAAGAACTTGATGTTCGGTAAAAAAACCTACATTCACAAGAAATAAAAAATAAATATAATAATCAAATTAAATATATTTAAAATTATACTTTTTGGGAATCTTATAATAAGGACTACATACTTACAAAACATAAATTTTAAATGAATTCATTTGATCCCCCAAAAGGTAAATCAAAAGTGGTTTTTTATCAACATTTTGATAGGTGTAGAGGAGACTCCATTATAGGTATGGTGTAAAACTAGCGGGGTTCTATCCAATGGGGTTTGAATCTAAGGGGGTTTGATCAAACCCTCTTCAATTAAAATCCTTTAAATGGAACCTTTCAAGGCTTAAATCATTATATTTTCTAAAAATATGTGATTTCAACAAAAATCAAGATGTCCCAGAAAGTGTAACCCATTGTTGTGGCAGCACCCACCGTTCCCGAACTAGGCGTTACCTATTGTTGATTTTTCCGCAATTGTACATGCAATAACTAGTATTAGTCTGGCATTTAAATGTATCCAAACGAATAATGAAAACTGAAATGATGAACTTACCATGGATTGTTTGAGTTCGACTAGTTGTTTGCCTTTGTCGATTTAGACCTATAGGAATGAAAGTACACAAAATGACGCACGAAAGAGATGCATAAAAGAAAAGAACTAATCTAAAAATGTACAAATGAAACCAAGCTAAGGGAAAACAAAGCAAAGTCAAATTGTGAGATCAGAACGAAACAGTGACAAAATTGATCGTGTGAGCAGTCATTGGAAAGGTATCATGGAGGAGATTGCAAAGATGGCCACCTCTTCTTTATCCATGGAGAATTAGGTATGCAAACAGTGAAAAACCCTTCTCTAAACCCTAGTTTGAATTTTGTGAACAATCTCTCGAAATTGTCTATTTTTGTCATTTTTTCTTGTTGCTTTGTCTTTGTTTCATCATTTAGAGTAAAATAGATTTCGTCATCCCTTTTGTCAAGTAGGTCACCCGGGGGTGACCCTGTTGAGTTGATTTTGACTAAAATTTCATGTTTGTCTAACGCTTGTTTCACTCTGATATGACTTGTTTTAGCTACTAAATTCACCTATTTATTGCAATTGTAAGGGGTTAAACACTTTTTTGTGTAAGATTTTCTGTAATTTTATGATTTTTAGGGATTTTTATGAATTTACAAGATCTAATCTAAAGTTCTTTTCTAGATCTTGCATGACATGCATATTCGAAATGCCTCCCGAGAGCAGGGATGGCTCTCAACGATGTTTTCTTCACTGAGTAATGAGGACCGTACTATTTTGAGGTGAGTAGGTCTGGGTAGAGTTTGTCACATGCTTATTATTCACCCTGTGTCTCATATATGCTGTAATATTCTGACCTACTGGGATGCAGACAAAAACACATTCCGGTTCCCATAGATCTCTGCAGAGTTGACCATCACTCTATATGATGTGTATCATATACATGGAGTTCTTGTGAGAGGACATCCTCTAGTCCTTCTAGCTAGCCTCTAGTCCTTCTAGCTAGCAAGTCCTTCGAGGACAAGGCATCCTGGGCGGAGTTCATGGGGGCTAGTCATCCCGGGGATCAAACAAGAGTCCATCTCACTTCTATGCCTCGTCTTCGCATCCCACTTCGAGATTCTTGATCGGTTTGATTGCCTCGAGGCTATCAGAAGATAAGGCCTTGGCTCATTTGAGATGGTGTTGTGCACCCATCATTCGTGGTATTGAGGAGGGCACAGTCTATGCTTGGGGACTGAACATCTTGGCTATGGTCTATAGGGATTTCTATCGTATTTCGCAATGAGGGGCACTAGCTTTTAGCTGCTTTTATTTGATCATGACATGGATATTTGAGCACATCAAGCCCTATCAGAAGCTCATTCTAATTCTAGATAGATATTTACCAAGAGCATCTAGGTGGATGCATGTTTGTCACTTTGATGCTTCTTTACCCATTGTTGCTACTCTTACAGATGGGGACATGGTCTTTGATTGTTATCATGATATGGAGGGATCCTGGGCTCATGATGGCGAGGTTAGAGAGTACTGTTGTGGAGTATCCAAGAATTTAGATCGTAATGGTCTAGTTGAGGCCCATCATGTTGATTGTGTTTCACAGCAACTCAGCGAGGACTTCTCCAAGGACTTGCCCCTAGTGTCCACTTGCTACAGGACTATTCAGGAGATGGGTGAGATTGGATAGAGGTCAGTTGTTTGGACTCCTTTAACTCCTAGAGTCTTCATTAATAGATTTCTGAGAGGAGGACAAAGGGGAGAGAGAGAGGGACTCCTTCCGAATCTCTCATTGTGGCTGTGGATTCAGAGTCTACCGACGAGGACTATGTTCCTGATGATGATGATTCGTCAGATGAGGGCCTACCCGAGGATGCACATGATGAGGGTCTTGATGATGCTGATGATGCAGATGATGCTCCTAACATCCCTGAGGGTCCTCTTGTTGTTCCCTAACCTCCTCATTTGGATGAGGTGATGCGATAACTTGACCCTGATTGGCAGCCAGGTGATCCATGTAAGTTTCGTTTGTTTGTTTTTCGTACTTTTGTCCTTTCTCTTTTCATGGGAAACTGACTTGACTTCTTTTTTTGATTCACTCTTTCAGGTAGTGTTAGAGAGTGAATGGATTTTGTTCACGAGATTAATGTTGGTTTGACTTCTCCCTTCACTAGGATGACTTGAGACCATCTTTTAGATAATCCTGGTATGCCCCCTGCTGCTGGGCGACACACAAGCGTTTTCACTCATGTCTACCATGGATGTCAGGAGAATGTAGACTTGAAGGCCGAGATTCACACCCTTAAGGGTCAGAATCAGGTTCTTAGAGAGATGGCTTGTCATAGTTTTGGATGACGAGATGCTAATATGACGGGGCCTTCTGATAGGGAGGCCTATGGGTTTAGCAAACCTATCTTGACACAACACTTCAAGACCTATATCAATCCCAAGTCTCCCTACCAATTCAAGTGCTCAAAGACATTTTCTACCCCAAAATGCCTATGCCAACCTAACCAGTCTATTACAGAGGTGAAAGACCTATTTGCATGTTGTTCCCAATACAGACATTACTTACTTGGTGTGAGGTATTCTTCTTTACCCTCACTGTTCCCAAGATTCCTAATCTCCAAGGCTTATAGCCCTCTTGAGCCCATTATTAGCCCTCCTCTCTGGGTCCAGGGTTCTGATTTCTTGGTACTCAATTCTTCCACTCTATTTTCACCTCTATCTTTTAGACTGCAACTTGCATACTAGCCGGGCTATGGCACAGCTCGCCTAGTACAAGTTCACATGGCCTTTCTCTGTCAACCCATTCACAACAACAGAAAGAAAAACTAAAAAAAGAGACTCTGTTTGATTTCCCCCCATGACCATACAAAGAATATGCGAGGACATCAAACTAGAGTCATTATGTACAAACAGAAACAAAACTAACAGGAATTAAACTGTCTACTCTACTGCAAACCAGATTATGCAAGTATTCTACAGACAAAATTCAAATGGATTCAACTGTCAATGTTTTTATTTTCAGAAGTTCCTCTGTTACATTCACGGCATCTCAAGCTTCAAAACGTTCCAACCCCCATCAATCCCCCCAAAATTGCTTTTTCAATCTAATCGATTCTCATGCAAACGACTGTTCATTCCAACTGCCCAGCAATTCGGTTACGCTCTGTCCAACTACCACTTGACAGTTCGCATTCATGAGAACTTTTAGTCCCACATGCACCCATTCAAGTTAGACACTGCAGTTTATATATCTGACAGCTTAGTAAACTATTGTCGGCACTTTTGCCGCCGACAACCCCTGTCTACCCCCATCGACACAACCCAAACTATCGGCCAACATTCAACCATGAACTCTGATAGTCCCTTGTCTCACCGATACCAAGTCTTCACCCTCCGTCAGCGTGATCACTGTGCATTGGCCTCAAATCTTTAAGCTACGCCGACAGAAGACCTCCCGCCGATGTCCTAAAGCACCATCAGTGTAATAGCCCATATCGGATAGGACCTCAAAAGTCACATCGAACCTCAGACTCCTGCCGATGTCATCAGGGTGACTACTCAGCATCGGACAAACCTTCGATCCTTATTCCGATGGCCCTTGTCTCACCGACGCCTATAGAACGCCTTCATCAAAATGACCACAACCATCAGTGAAGCAAACAATACCTACGCCGAAGACCAATGTCTCACCGACCATTCTAACCCATCGGCTTGACATACAACATCAGCCAATTCGTAACTCCCTTCACCGATATGTCTAGTCATTGTCTTGCTCCTCGGTGAGACTCTCTCCATCGCTCAGATGTTGGGCATGTCTTCTGATCTGCCATCTCACGCCGATGGCACTTTCGAACACAACTGTCGGCATGACTTTAACTATCGTTAAAGTTGTAAAACGTTGCACCGATGAGCTTGCTCACTCCGATGGGTTTACTTTGCACATGTATAAACTTCTTCCCGCTCTATCCTATTTTGCAAATTCAAAACATCACAACAAAATGCAAACATATATACATGTGGGCTCCAAGCCCTTGGTGCTCCTACACCATACTCCCCCTGTGCAGAAGAAGTCAAGTCACCTCCGGGGACAACAAGGCAAAATCAATGCCCCGTTTCTTGAACTCTGACTCTGCAATCCAGGTAGCCTCTACTTCAGGCAACTGTTTCCACTTGATCAGGTGCTCCATGTACACACCATGTCTGGTCTGTTTCTGCATGCGAGAATCTAGAATTCTCTCAGCCTGTGGTGTGATTTTTGGAGGCAAGGTGACATCATTCACTGTCTATGTAGCTTCTGCACGAGATTCCCCTGCTGCTGAATGAGGACCTTTATATGGCACCAAGTCCTGAACATTGAAGACTTGGGAAATTGCCAAGTCTGCTGGTAAATCAATCCTATAGGCATTGTTGCCATACTTGTTCAAAATTCTGCAAGGACCAATCCGTCTCATCTGCAATTTGGTTGGTATCCCTTTCTATAATCTGGCTTTGTTCAAATGAACCATGACCAAATCACCAACTGCAAATTGAATATCCTTCCTGTGTGCATCTACCCTATCTTTGATTTTCAGGGTGTTTTCCATCAATTGCTGCTTCACTTGGTCATGAATCTCCTTCATAGACTGTGCAAAATCCTTTGCATGACCACTTCTAAACTCCATGTCTCCAAGAATTCTGAGTTCACATACACCTCTCGGGTGCATTCCATAGACGATTTCAAAAGGACTCTTGCCAGTAGTCCTGTTCACACTATCATTATAGGCAAATTCTGCCTGATAAATTACTTGATCCCAACTCTGTCCATATTCTTTTGTCAAACACCTTAACAGGTTGCCCAATGTCCTGTTCACCACTTCTATTTGGCCATCTATCTATGGATGATATGCTGATCCAAAAGACAGATTTGTCCCTAACCTTTGCCATAGAGTTTTCCAGAAATGTCCATGAACTTAGCATCTCTATCAGACACGATGTTTGCTGGTAGTCCATGAATCCTTATGACCTCTTTGAAAAACAAATGAGCTATATGACTGGCATCATGAGTCACCTTACAAGGAATGAAATGACTCATCTTGTTGAATCTATCAACAACTACAAAAATACTATCAAAACCAGTCTTAGTCTTAGGTAGACCAACTACAAAATCCATACTTACACAATCCCATGGTCTGGAAGGAATGGGTAATGGTTGATACAGTCTAGCATTTGAAGAAGTTCCCTTGGCTTTCTGATAGATGATACACTACTCCACATACTTTCTAACATCTTTGTGCATCTTTGGCCAATAGTAGAACCTCTGGACTAATTCCAATGTTTTGTTCAGACCAAAATGTCCACTCAAACTGCCATTATGCTTCTCCTGTATAAGATTTTCTCTCATGGATCCTTTTGGTACACACAACTGTCCACCTTTGAACAGCAAACCCTGCTGCAATGTGTACTCTGCAAATTCACTATGAAAGTGATTCTCAAAGTCTTGACAGACTTTGTATGCCTCAGCAAAATCTTCATCCTCCTTGTAGAGAGCTCTAAACTCTTCCATTCCTATGCTTCTTAATTACACTTCTTGTACTATGAGCAGCCTTCTGCTTAAAGCATCTGCTACTTTGTTGAGCTATCCCTTCTTGTGCTTAATTGTAAATGTATAAGATTGCAAACACTCCATCCACTTGATATGCCTATGGCTCAACTTATCTTGTGAGTTCAGAAAACTCAAAGCTTGATTGTCCATATACACAACAAATTCCTTAGGTAGGAGGTAATGTCTCCATTTTCTAAGTGCTTGGACTAGAGCATAGAGCTCCAAGTCATATGAAGAATATCTACTGTTTGCTTCATTTAGCCTCTCACTGAAAAAGGCTACTGGTCTATTCTCTTGGCTAAGTACTGCCCCTACTGCAATATTGCTAGCATCACATTCTAAAGTAAACAACTTATCAAAACTAGGTAGCACTAACACTGGCTGTGTGGCTACTTCTTTCTTCAACAATTCAAAACTGTGATTAGCTGCTTGTGTCCATTGAAACTTTGTTTTCACTCCACCTTTGATAGTATCAAGCATGGGTGCACAAATAGCACTAAAATTCTTTATGAATTTTCTATAAAACTGAGCTAAACCATGGAAACTTCTCACCTCAATTGCTGCTCTAGGAGTAGGCCAACTCAATATGGCTTCTACCTTTGACTTGTCCATTTTCAATTCTCCTTTAGACAACACAAAACCAAGGTATACTAATTCCTGCTTCATGAATTCACACTTCTCCAAATTTATGGTTAGTTGTTCATCATGTAACTTTTTCAAAATAGTATTTACATGTTCAAGATGCTCTTCTTTAGTTTAACTAAAAATCAAGATGTCATCTAGATAAACAACTACAAATTTACCCGTATAGTCCTTAAGGACTTCATTCATGAGCCTCATGAATGTGCTGGGAGCATTTGATAAACCAAATGGCATAACAAGCCACTCATACAGTCCTTCTGTAGTTTTGAAGGTTGTTTTCCACTCATCACCTTCCTTGATTCTAATCTGGTGATAACCACTTTTCAGGTCTATCTTAGTGAAATACTTAGCTCCTCCTAAACAGTCCATAAGATCTTCAATTCTGGGAATTGGAAATCTATACCTTATGGTGATCTTATTGATAGCTCTGGAGTCCGTGCACAATCTCCATGTTCCTCCTTTCTTTGGTGCCAACACCGTAGGCACTGCACAAGGACTTATGCTTTTTCTAACCAACCCCTGGTCAAGCAATTCTTGTACTTGTCTGGTTATTTCCTTATGTTGTTCTGGAGTCATTTTGTAAGGAGCCTTGTTAGGCAAAGATGCTCCTGGAATTAGATCTATCTGATGGCTTATAGTCCTCTGTGGAGGTAGTGTTGCTAGTGTTCCATCACTAATGATGTCCTTATACTATTCCAGTATAGTCTGCATCTCTTTTGGGATCACTACCTTTTTGTCTTTCTTCTCCTCCTTAGGCTTCACTATGATAGCATAACCAATACCATCCTCCTTAAGAGTGTTCAAAAACTCTTTACCACTCACAACTAAGATACTAGGACTCTTAGTCTTATTTGCTTCTTCATCTTCCAAAGATTGAATTTTATAGGTGACACCATCTTTTTGAAAAGAATATGCATTCTTCTCACCATCATGTATGGCCTTCCGGTCAAACTGCCATGGTCTGCCCAATAAGAGATGACATGCATCCATAGGTAGGATATCACAAAGTACCTTGTCTTTGTATCCACCTATACCAAACTCTACCCAAGTTTGCTCATTGACTATCACATGTTGACCTTTATTTAACCATGTGACTCTATATGGATTTGAATGAGGTATTCTTTGCAAATTTAGTTTTCTAACTGCTTCATCAGACACTATATTATCAGTAGACCCTGAGTCTATGATTACTTGACATACCTTATTCATAATCTTGCATCTGATTCTAAATAATGCTCTCCTTTGGCTTGGTTCAGCTTTCACTGGTTCTTTGATCAATGTTCTCCTTACCATGATGTTCTCTCCCACTTCTGAGGTTAGACTGACTTTAGGTGTTTTGCTGCTTGAAGCATCATCTTGCACATAATGATTTCTTTTGTCAACTCCTTGAGAAGAAGATGTGCCCTTATCAGGACACCTATATGCTGGATGGCCCAACTGACCACAATTGTAGCATTTCATAGTGGCAAAGTAGGATCCTCTGCCTGATCCTCCTGATCTTCCTCTGTTAGATCCCCTTCCTCTGTAGTTTCCTCTACTACTAGTCTCTCCACTCTGCTCTGTGAGTTTGGATTCTCCTTGGGGTCTTTGTTCAGTATTTCTACCACCATAACTTCCTCTTCCTCTGCTGTCTCTGCCTCTTCCTCTTGACCTGCTGTTTGATTCTTGTTTCTTCTTGCCCTTCTCCTCTACCTTGAGTGCTAGCTGATAGCTTTGATGCACTGTTGTAGGGCTGAACAAGCTGATTTCCTCTTGACTACTCCATCTCAAACCATTGAGATATCTTGCTACTTTCACATTTTCCTCTTCCATCACCTTAGACCTCAGGCATAGTTTTTGAAACTCCTCAGTGTATGCACTGACATCTAATTCTCTTTGTCTCAAATTTTGTTGTTTCTTATACAACTGGACTTCATAATCTCTAGGCATGTATACCTCTTTGATTTTAGCCACCATACCCTTCCAAGTAGCTATAGGTTTCTTGTCTTCTTTCTCTCTTTCAGTTTGAACAAATTTCCACCATGTCAAGGCAGCTCCTCTGAGTATTGATTTAGCCACCTTCACCTTTTGAGCTTCACTCACTCCATCACATTCAAAGTGATTTTCTAAACCTTCTATCCATTCCATAACCAAATCAGGTTCCATCTTTCCACTGAAAAGAGGAACTCCTTCCAATGTCTTACCACTCATGGCTTTCAAGGCCTTCAAGAAAGGTTCTTCTTCCATCTTAGGATCAGGTGTGGGCTCTTCATCTTCTATAGACACACCTTTTTCCTTGTTTACTTTCTGCCTAACTTCTTCAGTCTTTTCCATCATTACACCCAGTCTACTTTCCATTTCTGCCAATCTTTCCCGTAGGAGTCTATTCTCTTCTTGATCATCAACCTTCTTTGCTAACTCTGCATTAGTCACCATCTCTCTGGTTGAACCTATAGACTCACTTGAACTCGGTGATGACATACAACTTTTTCTATTCCAACCTAGGAATAGCCCAAATCTTTAATTTGGCTCTGATACCAATTTGATGGGGAGGCCTATGGGTTTAGCAAACCTATCTTGACACAACACTTCAAGACCTATATCAATCCCAAGTCTCCCTACCAATTCAAGTGCTCAAAGACATTTTCTACCCCAAAATGCCTATGTCAACATAACCAGTCTATTACAGAGGTGAAAGACCTATTTGCCTGTTGTTCCCAATACAGACATTGCTTACTTGGTGTGAGGTATTCTTCTTTACCCTCACTGTTCCCAAGATTCCTAATCTCCAAGGCTTATAGCCTTCTTGAGCCCATTATTAGCCCTCCTCTCTGGGTCTAGGGTTCTGATTGCTTGGTACTCAATTCTTCCACTCTGTTTTCACCTGTCTTTTAGACTGCAACTTGCATACTAGCCGGGCTATGGCATAGCTCGCCTAGTACAAGTTCACATGGCCTTTCTCTGTCAACCCATTCACAACAACAGAAAGAAAAACTAAAAAAAGAGACTCTGTTTGATTTCCCCCCATGACTGTACAAAGAATATGCGAGGACATCAAACTAGAGTCATTATGTACAAACAGAAACAAAACTAATAGGAATTAAACTATCTACTCTACTGCAAACCAGATTATGCAAGTATTCTACAGACAAAATTCAAATGGATTCAACTGTCAATGTTTTTATTATCAGAAGTTCCTCTGTTACATTCACAGCATCTCAGGCTTCAAAATGTTCCAACCCCCATCGATCCCCCCAAAATTGCTTTTTCAATCTAATCGATTCTCATGTAAACGACCGTTCATTCCAACTGCCCAGCAATTCGGTTACGCTCTGTCCAACTACCACTTGACAGTTCGCATTCATGAGAACTTTTAGTCCCACATGCACCTGTTCAAGTCAGACACTGCAGTTTATATATCTGACAGCTTAGTAAACTATTGTCGGCACTTTTGCCACCGACGACCCTTGTCTACCCCCATCGGCACAACCCAAACTATCAGCCAACATTCAACCATGAACTCCGATAGTCCCTTGTCTCACCGATACCAAGTCTTCACCCTCCGTCGACGTGACCACTGTGCATCAGCCTCAAATCTTTAAGCTACGCTGACAGAAGTCCTCTCGCCAATGTCCTAAAGCACCATCGGTGTAACAGCCCATATCGGACAGGACCTCAAAAGTCACACCGAACCTCAGACTCCCGCCGATGTCATCAGGGTGACTACTCAGCATCGAACAAACCTTTGATACTTATTCCGACGGCCCTTGTCTCACCGACGCCTACAGAACGCCTTCATCGAAATGACCACAACCATTGGTGAAGCAAACAATACCTACGCCGAAGACCAATGTCTCACCGACCATTCTAACCCATCGGCTTGACATACAACATCAGCCAATTCATAACTCCCTTCGCCGATATGTCTAGTCGTTGTCTTGCTCCTCGGTGAGACTCTCTCCATTGCTCGGACATTGGGCATGTCTTCTAATCCATCATCTCACGCCGATGGCACTTTCGAACACAACTATCGGTATGACTTTAACTATCGTTAAAGCTGTAAAACGTTGCGCCGATGAGCTTGCTCACTCCGATGGGTTTACTTTGCACATGTATAAACTTCTTCCTGCTCTACCCTATTTTGAAAATTCAAAACATCACAACAAAATGCAAACATATATACACATGGGCTCCAAGCCCTTGGTGCTTATGCACCACCTTCATAGTCACATGCTCACAATAGAGTGCCTCTCTCCTATAGGTCTCATGGAGCGACGGGTGGTATTCGTAGACAGAGGAGCCAAAGTCCTGAGGGTTCCGTTGGAGGGAACCGGCCTTGATTTTCTTTTTTGAACTCATGCCCCCTTGCATGGGGAGGCCCTACTTCCTTTGAGAGCATTTTGTCCTAGCTCTTTGATACTCTTGTATATGTAAACTTCGGATGTATCTAAGAAAATTAATCCTTTTATGGTTTTCACCTATCAAATTTGTACTCATCTCTTGTGCATGTTTTGGAGGTTTGAGAAGTTTTTGACTATGTGTTTGACCTTTTCAACTCTTTAACAATGCAAGTATGATGACGATGACATGTTTTTGTATTTTTTTATGGCATATATATGAGATGCAGTGTACGATATGAAAATACAAGAACACAAGAAATGTTGAAATGAAACATTTACTTCTACTAAGGGTCATGAGACATGACTTTTGACTTTGTTGCTTTGAGACTATTTTTTAGATTTTGATATGAATGCATTGTGGAACAAACAATGTGACTACTATTTAATACGATTTTCAATTCAGGGGATTGCGAGTTATCCTGATATAAGAGACCTATTCAAGGCTGTGAGATAGGATTTTAAAACTCAAGAGGGGAGCGGGAGTGAAAATGAAGCGTCTCTAATTCTTGGCTTTGCTAAAGGCTAAACATTGATCCTTATCTAGATAAGACAATCTGACAAGCTTTCAACTCTAGACAAGTAAGAAATTTTATAGGCGTTCACTAGACTTAGATCATATATGGCAAGAAAAGTAGACCCGGGGTAAAGGATAAATAGGAAAAAACAAGGGTCCCTAGGTAGAAGATGATCCTAGAGACTACTAGACTCTCAGCTTTGCTCAGCTAGTGCGTGTGTGTACTTTGTACCTTTCTTTCTCTACTAGAATGTCACCCTTGAGTCTTCGAGCTTAGACTGATCTCCACCCAAGAGTATGGACATTTAGCAATCTTCTCTCTTTCACTTTTTTTTGTATCTCTCTTTTTTTGCTTTTCACTTTTTTTTGTATTTTCCTCACTTGATTTTTCTCATTTTTTTAGATTTTTTATTTTTCAAGAAATGAATGGTTTTTGGAACTTTTGGTATGCAATGCTTTGATCTCTCAATACTCTTATTTTGATCACTCATTTTTTTATTCACTCAAATTTTAGATTTCTTCCTTCAGAGTTTTGATCCTCCTATCATTTTTGGCCAGGAAAGATAAGGGGTTGAGCACCACCTCAAGTTGTAATCTATTTGAACTTCTCTAATACTAGGGAAGAATTGGGAAGGTCTACTTGCAACCTTCCTTTGAACACTGTAGGTATGAATAATGACTTTGTTTAGACCTACCATCTTGACTTATTAAGATTTGGATCAGTGTAAAGCTAGGAACTAGGCTTTGATTAGAATCACTGGGAATGAAAAGGGGATAATGGTGATTGTGAAAATGGGGGAATCTCTAGGTCCTGAAAGGATGATGTATATCTAGGCAACCTTAGACTCCTTACTGAAAAGAAAATAGTACAAGAGCAAGTCATTGACTATAATGCAAGATGAATAGAATGATACTAAAATGCAAGAAACAAATTGTTTTTGACATTTTGACTTTTTATTATTTTTTTGTATTTTTATGTTTAATGATTTTTTTGGTTTTTAGACATACTATTTCCTGAGGTGAAAGGCATTGACTGTTTCGCCAAATTCCTCTCCCTCCATTGTGCACAAGAGATATAGACACCATTTTTGACATCTTCTTTGACCATGTAAGGACCTTTCCAGTCTTCTGAAAAAGCTCTTTTTCATCTTCTTTTCTTATTCTTCATGCTACCTCTTCTCAGGACTAGTTCTCTTATTCTGTAGGGTTTGTCATTTGAATCTATTGCTACCAGATCGGTGGTTTCTCTTGGCATTGTGAGACGAAGTAAGTCTTGAAAGGCTTGTTGATGAGAAGGGGTCCAATACAGGAGTTCATAACAATTTAATAGTTCTGCTAATAGGTCGAATTGTTCTTGCATGTAAGTTTTCACATCTAGTCTCTCTTGGATTCTTTACAAAAATTGGAACAACTCAAGGCGAGTTTGTGGCTCCATTTGCTCATCAGGAGGGACAAAGCTTATACTTGTCCTCCCATTTGGTTTTGGCCTTAAGTCCATGGCATATCCGATGTAACTCTTTGGTAGTTTGAAAACGACAGGCTCATCAACACCGACTATCGCTCTCATCTTCCATTCTCTGTGAAAAATACCTTCACTTTCTTCATCTTTGTCGAGAAGTCTTTCAACCATTTCGATGTGTACTAGAGGTGCTTCCCACTCGCCAAGTTCATTTGATTGAACCGAGACAAAGGTGGTTGGATTCTCTTATGGTTGGGACACCATGAACATCCTAGGTAGCATTCCTATGGCGTTACTTGATTCATTGTCAATAGAATGCACCTCCTCCATGGGTGTCAATGGATGATATGAATCCTCTATTGATGTGAGAGGCTCATAAGATTATGTTTCTTCTGGTGTATCGAGGACTCATGATTCACTTAGTGGTGATAATGGAGTGTGAATTTCTGTTATGTCTTCCTCAGTGTCTAAGAAAGTGTGTAGGTCTACATTTCTTAGATCTAACGTGGTTGTCTCAAACACTGGACCTTTAGTTCTGTGCGGTTTTTCTCCTATGAAAGGGAAGAGTTTGTAGGGCTCTTGTATGTTGATCATGAGTACCTCTAGGGGGAATTGAATTGGTCCATCCCGCTCAATCAATTACATGATCTCAATTATCTTTTCTTTGGGAACCATTTCCTTTTGTTTTGGCAATGCCTCATTCTCTAGATTTTTGATCTCTGCGGCATTTATGGTCTTTTCTGAGATTTCCATTCGTTTGATGTATATCGACTAAGGTGAAGGATTAGGGATGGTCAATTTGTTGGTAGGGAGTTCATAGTCTATGGGGATACCTATATGTTTGTTTGGTGCATTTGATTTCAACATGCTGAAAGGTTCTTGGTCTCCCTTTGTGATGTACACTTTCCCTAAGTGTAAGAATCGAGCTTCTTGGAATAATGTGGATGGCACAACTTTCACTCTATGTATCCATGGTCTTCCAAGAATTAAATTATATCTCATGTCTTTGTCTATGACGTAGAATGTGGTAGGAATGGTTTTAGGTCCCAAGGTCACTAGAAGAGTAATCTTACTTATGGTGGCAGCCTTTAGATTATCATACCCACATAGAGTATCTCGTGAAACAGTGATATTAGTATGTCCATAGCCCATACTCATTAATAAGGAGAAAGAAACTATGTTAATGGCTGTCGCATCATCAATTAAGGTCCACTTGATGCAAGTATCATAGATCCATACTTGAAGATACAATGCAGGGTCTCCTTTTTTGGTTAACTCTGCCTTGGAAGGCATCTGATGTAAGTCGAAGAAGAACCCTAGATCTTTGAGCTCCGCCTTTGGTGGACTGATGTTGTAGTCCACATGATTGATTTTCTCACTAGGTGGTGGCATAATTTGGTCTATATATTTTAGACCTATTGCTTTTATTAATGATGAGCGATGTGAACGGGAGTTCCTGAGTAAGTCAATGAACGAGATGTGGGCATATGTCTTCTTTAAATCTTCTATCAATTCATAAGGCCCAATTAGAGCTGGTATCAGCTCCACCACTGAAATGATACCTCCATATGCTTCTATTTATTCATTTTCATCCTCATGGTCTTCCTCTTCCTCTTCATTGTGTATAATCTCGACTAATCCCATCATCCTAGCTTCTCCTTTTTGTCCTAGTTGTGGTGGGATTTCAGGGTTACTACTTTGAGCAGTTTTGTTTTGGTTCGTTGTTTCTATGTCTTTATGTGTGGGAAATAGGTCTTGATAGATTCTCATGTTTGCATTTTATGGGGCTATTGGAGCTTGATTTTGTCTTGTATCCTTGTTATCTAGTGTGACCTCATGTGGGTTCAAGAACATCTCTATGAACAAATGTTGATGGTCTTCTGGTAGCCTTGCTATGAATCTATTATATTCTCTACAAGATTTTGTACTATGCCCCCTTGTTCTATGAAAAGAACAAAACTAATTAAACTCGTATGGGGGTCTTTCATATCTTCCATCATTTATGTTCCCGTTTCCGTTGCGGTTCCAATTTTGGTAGTTATCCCTAGGCTAGTACCCATTGTTCCTAGGTCAGTCTATGGAATTTACATTAAGAGGATAGTAATCTCTCCCATTGTAGTCATCTCTTACTTTCTCGATTGGGGGTTGATCTGTTAGCCCGTCTGTGGTTGCACTCCTATTGTTTTTAAGGATCTTAATGAAAGAGGCATTATTTCTTGTGTCTTCCTTCGTCAACTTTCCATTTAATCCATAGACCTTTCTACCACTGTCAATGGCGGCTTGGTCAATCCTCAAAGCACTTTCCAATGTTTCCTCATAGGATTTATATGGCAATTTTTGAATGTCTTCTCTCATGTCCTTGTTAATGGCATGTAAAAAGAGGTGGCATAGTTCTCAGTGTCCATGTTTAGAGCACTAGTCGAGGGGTAAAGAACTTGCCTCCATCGAGTGAAAAAGTGGGCTATAGATTCGTTTAGCTCATGTTTCATTGTGAGGAATTCTCTTATCTATGTTTTAACGAGTTTGTTCATGTCAAATGCCATGACAAACTCTCTGATTAGTTGTCTGAATGAGTGAACTGAAGCTTCTGGTAAGTGATAGTACCAATCCAGAGCTATGCCTTCGAGAGTTTTTGGAAAGATTTTTTCTACAACCCCATCCCAAGGGAGGAGTTCTCTTATTGTCGTGGTGTAGGCTTTAATGTGGGAGTTTGGATCTCCTTCTCCTTTGAATTTTGGGAGATCTAGCAATGGCTGAGGTAGTTGCACGCTTCTTATGTTGTGATCAAGATCTTCTTTCAAATACTCAAGGTATGTTCCTAGAAAGGCACCTTCAGACTACGGGGTTGATAGTAATAACCTCGTAGGTGGGTTTTGATAACCCATTGTTGGATTTGTTGGATTGTTCTTAACAAGAGGATTCCCATTCAGACATGTGTTGTTACTAGCATTTCGTGAATAGTAATTGAGGTAGGGGAGATTTTGAGATGCCCTATGGTCCTGTTCATGATATTTTTGCCTTCTTTTAGGAGCAGCTTGCTCCTCTTCCAAGATTCTAATCCTTTGCACTAGAGTTGTGATCAAATCTGCAGGAGTAGCAGCTCTAGGTGTTTCTTCGTTTTTAGGATTTTCTCTTCAAGTATTTTCATGGTGATATGTTTCTTCTCGTGCAGCATTTTCTCTTTCCTCTTCTCACAAGGCAATCCCCAATGCCTCTTGAGAGTCTCTAGCTTCTTGCAGATTTTTTTGTAATTGTTTGACTTCCTCATCAAGATGAGTACTTGATGTGCTTGTGAAAGGTTGATCGGGTTGATGTATTTCTGACCTTATCCTTCTAGCTTTATGTGGCGCATTTGGTATGACCGGATTGTTTTCCCAAGCTAGGTTGTTGAAAGATAGAGAACGCATGGATTCTCTTTGATCTTGTTTACAATCAGAATCTTCATAGACATAAATGTTAGTGATTGGTGCATCAGGATGTGGCAGCACATACCTATTGAAGGAAGGAGTTTTTGGTTCTCTTGAGGGAATATTCCCTTGGTTTAAGTCAGGTTTTATCATGTTCAGGGGTGCCATAGACACCACAGAATAAATGGACCAAACGATAGCGTAGGTGATAGAACCTGAAGTAGCTTAAGCAGCTATGAAGAGTAGTGTGAAAATGTTTTGAAGCTTTTGCTAAAAATTTTGACGCGTTTGAAATGGAAATGCAAACTACAAAACCAAAAGATTATATAATTCACATTGGGTTCACCAAAATGTGGTGAAGTTGACAGCATATGGTGATGAAGGAATATTGAAATTGGAACATAAAACTACTCGTCCTGGAAGGATTTGTAACTTCACATCAGGTTCACCAAAATATGTACGCTCAAAATCATGATTCTGGTTGCCTGGGGCTGTCGGGTTGAATTTCAGCACGCACACGGACCCTTCCCTCCTTGCCACGAGGTGATCCACCATGTCACTCTCGTAGAAGTAGCCAATCGAGAGGAGGCAAGACACGGCAGGGTTTGGTTCGTTGGAGAGCTAGACTTCACGGAGAGGGGTCGGCAAGTTCTGTGGCCTTTGTTGTTGTGTGCTAAGTTGAATGTTTCGTTTGATGGTAGTTGTTGTTGAGATAACCCTATGACCTAAAGGGTCACTAGTTTCTCTTCTTCTATTGGGGTTTCTTCTATTCCACCTTTGTGTGGGTAAGCGATTACTTTTGTCTATGTCCTCTTGTCTTTCAGTTCATTGAATGAGTTCTCATTGTATTTGGAGTTGTCTTTGTTCTTCTATTAATAAGAGGACAAATGGATCTTGTTGTGGTAAAGTAAATGTCTCCTACTGTTGTCATGGATTGATTTCCTTGATCTCGTTGAGGATAGTCCTTACCCACTCACCTCTCACTCCTAGGCACATTCGTGAGCCAAGATAGAGGTAAATGTGTGGTGACCACCCTTAACTAGACTTAGGGTTTTGACCTAGGGTTTGGTTATGCTTTGACTTGTGTTTACCTTGTGATGTGATCAAGGGTTTGATTGAATCATTTATCGTGATTTACCTCATGATGATATCAAGGGTTTGCAAGTTTGTCTATCTTTTCTAGGGTTTCTATATGCATGCAAAGCTAAATGATATGCAAATGTGTTTTTGTGCTTATTTTAATTTTTGGAAATGAAAAGTGCTCTTTAATCTATGAAAGGGAAATATGAATGCAAGCTAATATGATACTTCCTAATGCAAGTTTAATCTATGTTTTTGGGTTTTCGATTGTTTTGAAGTAATCTAATCTATGAAAATGAAATTTCTTCTTCAAATAATCTAGATCTAGGAATATGAAAACAATTACTCTAACATGCAAGATCTAACTATCAAGGAAAAAGTAAAGATTTACTATTCCCAAGAGCAATTTTTCATTTTCTAATTACTATGAATTGAATAAAACAATAAAGGAACCTGAAAGAATGAAGATTTGTGTGACTCTACTACCCTCATAAATCCTTGATTTTGGCAACCTCGAGTCCTTTTCAAGAAGCAGGAAGACCTCTTAATGACAAAATGACACAACGAAGCAAAAAGAAGCTTGTTGACGCTTGAACAAGCTTAATGAGAGCTTTGGTTGAGCACAATGGCATTGAATGAAGCAACGTAACGATGCTTGGTTGAACAATGAATAAAGCAAAAGGAACCTTCGTCCTGTGAGAGCATTAGAATGCTAATTTGGAGAGCAAAAACTAGCAAGAGCTATGTGCACAATGAATTTGCCTCCTTTTGTGCTTGAGGGAGGGGGGTGTTTATAGGTTTGAAGAATGGGATTGATTGAGAAGTTAAATCATTTGATTGATGAGTTAACAAGGATAAATTGGGGAGTTAACAAGGTTGATTTGTTGATAATTGAGAGGGGGGGTGAATCAGTTATCTTAATTATTAGAGCTTTCTGAACTTTCTTATTAAGTAATGCAACATCAATTCAATTAAGAAAACATAACCATGAAATGGAAATACACATGACACAATATTTTTGACGTGGAAACCCTGTTAAGGGAGAAAACCACAGGGTGATTAACCCAAGATTATATTCTCTGTTAGAAGAATAGAAATACAAGATGGCACTTGCCAATTAGGGCTCACTACCCGAGCATACTACTCACAAGAGGCTTACTGCCTACAAGAGACTCACTATCTACAAGATGTAAGAAGAATAACAAGATCCTTGAACTGATGAGAAGCATCTACATATGCTGAGGTTCAGTTCTGGTTAGGCTCAATACACTGATCTGCTGCACTTCATCCTTCCTCTTCTTTTGTGTTGCTGTCCTTTCACATACCGAACCTTCCTTACTGCTTTAATTCTGCTCTCCTACTCTTCTTCGCACATACATCACAACTACAACATTACCTAATCAAAATCCTTCTGGTATATATATCTGCACAAAGGATTTCATCCTCTTTCTAGTCAGCATCCAGAATAGTCAATATTTCCCAAACTCTAGTCTGTCAGCTGAATCCTTGCTTTCCAAGTGATGCGGATCAAAAAGAAACTTATAGAAGTTATTTAACAAGTCGGCCAATCATGAATGATACCTTAGGAATTTTTATCACCATCAATATCTCATCCGAAATAACTTTTGATGCTCTGCCTGTCAGTTCTTCCTCTGTCTGTTCTGCCAAACCGGACCCCAATACTTGAATGCTTATATCTCTTTACTCTTTCATCACCGGAGGCTCAATTCCTAGAATCTATCAGTCAAGGTACTCCTCTTGACTTCCCCAAGTCTGCACTTTCCAAGTATATTTCCTTTGAGAGATCCGGACCTGACTGTCGGACCTTGCCACATACTCTGTTCTTGCTTACCGGACCACAACACTCTTCAATCTGACTTTCGGTAAAGGCACACCATGTCCTACGGATGTGTGGGATGAACTTTGTTGCCATCAATGACAACAATCATGAAGCTCCAATGTGTCTCTTGCCAACAATCTTCCCCTTTGGCATTGATGGCAACACTTAGTGAAAAATGACTAAGTGTTATACTATACTCCCCCTTGGTTGATGCTCTCTTCTATTGTACATTTTACTGGAGCTCCCCCTTAGCTGGATTCCACATTTTTCACTATTCCTCACTCCCCCTTTGACATCAATGGCAAAGGGTGGGGTCCGCACACCAAAATTGCCCAAAAATTCAACTATACTTAGCCGCATAAGTATATAAACAGGTTATACTTACATATACTATAGTATGTCTACAAAAGTTGTCTTCAACTGTACAACTTCTATCACCCAACTCTGTTTCATCCTGTCCAAAATTGAGATGTGACCACTCAACAGGAATGCAAAAGCTTCTGCCCTCTTGAGATTTGTCGGATCACTGGTCCAGGCTGTGGTCTGGGCATCTGTTAGGGTCTCATGCATGGCCTCTAATTTGGGGATAATCATCCCTCTAAGCTCACCCATTCTGCTTAATATAGTCTTCCTCTCCTTCTCAAGCTTCTTAACCTCATTCATGATTACAATAGTTTGACATTCCTGATTTACTATAGAAGAGGAGAGAGGGTCAAAATTTTGAGATAAACTTGTCAGTTTATCCTCTTACTCTTTTACTTTCTTCTCAATATCCTTGGTCACTTTGGGCCAAGATAGACAAAATTTGTAGATATTTCTGCCATCTTTAAGAGCATTTTCCAAGCTCTTTATTCCAATATCCATAGTTCTCTTGTCATTTGTTATTATCCCTTGCAGCTTAGAGAATCTCTTATCCAAAAAACTCTTTCCTTACCTTCTCATCAGCTGATTTCTCTAGAGAGTTGAAATGTGTACTAATACTATTAATCAGAGATTTGAGATTACCGGATGAAGAGGCTGAGGGATCTTTCTGAAAAGATGGCATGATCTTCTCCAAAGCACCGGATGTAGCTTCTATTAGCTCACAATCTTCCATGTGAGACTTCAGGAGTTTTTCTTTTGCCTTTGCATTGGCAAATGAAGCTATCTTCATTGTTTGAACTGGGAAGAGAGAATCAAAGTTAAATGTACCTTGAAGTAACTCTGGTTCATCCATCTCCATCATTTCTTTTGTCAGGAAGCCCTTGACAGTTTTTGCAGTGTCTCTTGCCAGAGACAGAGATTTCTTCCCTTCTGCACTATCACTTATGTTCTTCTCAGCTTGACTTTCTTCTCTTCCTTTCGCTTCTTCTTCTTTCTCCTCTATTCTTTCTTCTCCTTTAGATCCGGAGACAGCAGGGGAAATCGGAGGAGAGATATTTATTTGTTCATGGACCACCTCTTCCGGAGCAGAGGATTCCAAGTCCTTACTTTTATCTTCCCTTGTCTCCTTAACCTCTTCTGCTACTGTCTCAATAGCATCTTCTTCAATATCTGTAGCTGAGGGATCATCACCTAAGTCCTCTATAATGGGAATATTGAATCTTTTATAGGCATTCCTGAGGATTTCTTTAGTTTCTTTTGCCACTTTATCAGTTTCTCCAAGCATAAGCTGATTCATTCTAGCTTTGCTCCAGAACTCATCCTTGCAATCTTTAAAAATCATATTCATTTGTTTCTGAGTGATTGAGGGATAGAGTTGTATGGCTATTTGTTCCCTGATCTCAAGGTCCTTGGCCTTGGCATTGTTCTTCCTGATTTCTATTCTTGTTCTAGACTCTTGGGAATTAGAGAAATAATCTCAATGAATGCTTTATTATAAATGTTAAGATACCTGACTATGGCTTCTTGCAGGATCTTCTGATCAGCCTCATTATAATCATCATAGAATTCAGCCATTGGTTGAAGGTTTCCATCCACAGTAACTGATTTGATGACATTATCTAATGATAGAGTGGGATTTTCAACAAACTCTTCTGTCTCTGCCTCCTTGGTTTCACTCGATACTTTCCTTTTATTTTTCATCTTCTTGATTTCTTCATCAGATTTTGTTTCTTCTTCATCTTTCTGGCTTGTATAAGACCTTGTATCCTTTGTCTTAGTCCTTTTCTCTGCTTTACCAGATGATTTTGTTTCCGATTTTGATGCCTTTGAGGTCTTAGCAGTTGTAGGTGTAGACCTCTTAGAGGATCTGGTCCAGGAGGGGGCTTCTACCAGATCACTTTTCTTTTCTGCTTCTTCCTTCTCTTTTTCTGCCCTTTCCATCTTTTCTCTGTTGGCATCAAGTGCTTCTTCTGAGATGCCAAAACTTTTGGCAATGTTCTCAACTTCTTTTCTCACTCTTCTCTTCATTTCCAGTTGTCGTAGCTCCACATGGATCTTCACACTTAACTCTTCAAAGGTTCCAAACCTTTCTGCCTTAGGATCCTTTGGCTGACTTAGCATGTGTTGAACATGCAGCCCTACAATTTTCTCATCAACTTCATATCCCATTGGCATGATCTACACTACCCTTGGCTCCACTGCCTCCATTAGGCACTGATCAGTTTCTACCATAAAGCAAACTGTCTCCTTATATTTTTCAACTAATGACTTGGGAATTCTTTCTCTAGCCTACATCATGTTTTGAAAGTTTTTGAAATAACCCCACAGTGTTGTATTCTTTGCCTTAGCATTACCAAGTCCATACAAGTAATCCCTGATTTGGATGGCTATTGGTCTATCATTCTGCCACATCCAACCACTGGATCCGGGAAGCTCATTTATGAAGTAGAAGAACAAACACAATATCAACCCACCATATTTGAAGGAATTCTTCTTGTTTTTCTTTATCTTCTGCAGATTCTCCAAGAGTTGGTTCAGAAGAAGCTCACAAAGATCATAGTCTACATTCTTCCTCAACATTTCATAAGTAGTATATATAGCAGTTTCAGAAACTGAATTCTCCCTGCTGGAGTGATATATCTTATATCTAATTATCATTGATGCAAACTTGATATCTGGATCTATGATATCCTCAATAGTCATAGCTCTTTTATCAAACTTTGATCCGGTAGCCTACATTCTTCCTCAACATTTCATAAGTAGTATATATAGCAGTTCTGGAAACTGAATTCTCCCTGCTGGAGTGATATATCTTATATCCAATTATCATTGATACAAACTTGATATCTGGATCTATGATATCCTCAATAGTCATAGCTCTTTTATCAAACTTTGATCCGGTAGCCTCACTGACAATTTGGTTTTTGATAGATTTGAGCATAGGCATTTCACCGATTGAGTGTAACCTGGTTATGGCCCTAATGGCATCCTTAGTGATCTTAAATGGCTTGTTTAACCACATGAAGTTGTCATGCATTCTGCTCAAGATATACCGGACCCATTCATCTTCTGGAAAACAGGGGAAATGAATGCACTGTGCAAAATGTTTGTCCCGAACAGCTCTATACTGAGTTTTGAGTTCAAATGAGTCATCTATCAAATGCTTGTGATAGATATCAATCATCTTAGATTCCCCAAATTCTTCAATATTCGCATGAATATATGCCCTAACATCTTCTACATGTAGAACTCCATGCGGAATACTTGAAAAGGTGCCTAAGGGATCAACTTCTAGGGATTTATATGGATGTTTCTTGAACTTAGGGCATGGCCACTCAGTGATCTTTACAACATTCGGTGTATCCATCTTTAAAAAGACTTACAGAGAAATATTTGATAACAGAAAGTACCTTTTGTGCGTCTAGGGTTCGTGAAAGGATCTGGATTGATTCGCTGGATGAATCAACTTCTGTAGAAGACTTTTGATGGCTTCAGGAGATTTGATGCAGAGCTCTTCTTTTGCTTCTTCTCGAATGCAGAATGAACAAGTGTTTGATAGGAGAACCCTTATATTATTCCACAAACCCTAATACCAAGTTGCAATAAATGCTCAACTTAAGTCATTCCAGTTTTCCTTATTTGAATGACTTGATGAACCAGATCAATCTTGTTCTAAACATCTTGCGGATCTTCCATATTTTAACCATAGTTTATTTGGATGTTTCTCTTACAAACCCTTTGATCCACAACTCTCCTTGTGCCAGTTTCGGCACCAATTCACTGGCTGGGGGAAAAAGTGTTTCCTTGTGTCTCCACCTGAGCCAAAGCTCACTTTTTAATTTCCAGAAGGATTATCAGCACCAGATTCTAGTTCGGATCCATCCCCTACATTTTCTATACTTCTCTTCACCCAAATCTTATTCATCTCACATTTAACTTCATCCACATACACTTTTCTTTTTCCCTTGTCTTGATTCTGATTATGATGTACTGGACCTCTTTTGTCCTGATTCTTGTTTCTATAGAATTTGGCAATATGACCGGATCTATTGCAATTGTGGCAAACAACATTTCTTTGCATATTTGATTGATATCCCTTTGATCTGCATTGATTAGCCATATGACCCATTCTATTGCATTCAAAGCATCTACCATTGAATGAATTGTTCATTTGCATATTTCTGCATTCATGAGATTTGTGACCATACCTTTTGTAGTTGAAACATTGTCCGGAGAAGGATATATTAGTTTGATTCATTCTCTTTCTGCACTGATTAGCTTTATGACCAAAGTTATTGCAGTTGTGGCAGTAACCATTGAAAGATGGATATTTTTTGAGCATTAGGCTACCTTACTGGAGGTCTTCTAGGCCTGAACCTTGGATTTTCTGATCCAAAATTCTTCTAACCGGATCCGGAGCTTTCACCTTTTTCATATCCCAAGCCACACTTGTCATCTACCCTCTTTTGGCTTTCAAGAAGAACTTCAAGTTGAGCAGAACTTATCTTGAATTTCTCTTTGTATTCATTTGATGTTTGAAGATCCCTTTTAAGAGAGATAATTTGATCCTCAAGCTTTTCTTCATTATCTTTAGCATCTTCAAGATCAGATTCAAGATGTCTGATTATTCTATCCATCTTGTGGCAGTCTTCTATTTTCTCTTTAAGAGATAGTCTTAGATCATCTTCTATTTTTCTTTTCTCTTCAATTTAATGAGTAAATTTTATGACTCCTGATTCCATTTCATGTCTTACCATAATGACTTCTTTTGATAACTTTTCACATATCTTGGTTTTCTCCTTCAGATCTTCATTTGTATCTTTTGCTTCACCTTGACTTGCCAATTGCCGAAGTAGATCCTTTCTCTTTTTCATAGAGATACTCAGTTTCCCTTTTAGTTCATTTATGAAATCATTAGCCTGTTTGAGTCTTTCCTTCAATTCATTGACTTCAGAATTTGACTGCTCAAGATCATCTAGGGCAGACTTAAGTTGCTCCCTCATACCATACACATCCATTTGAATTCCTAGATCTTCCTCAAGCTGTTAGGCTCTGTTGGGAGGAACTTGGCTCTGATACCAATTGTTGATAACTGAGAGGGGGGTGAATCAGTTATCTTAATTATTTTAGCTTTCTAAACTTTCTTATTAAGTAATGCAACATCAATTCAATTAAGCAAACATAACCATGAAATGGAAATACACATGACACAATATTTTTGACGTGGAAACCCTGTTAAGGGAGAAAACCACAGGGTGATTAACCCAAGATTATATTCTCTATTAGAAGAATAGAAATACAAGATGGCACTTGCCAATTAGGGCTCACTAACCGAGCATACTGCTCACAAGAGGCTCATTGCCTACAAGAGACTCACTGTCTACAAGATGTAAGAAGAATAAAAAGATCCTTGAACTAATGAGAAGCATCTACATATGCTGAGGTTCAGTTCCCGTTAGGCTCAATACACTGATCTGCTGCACTTCATCCTTCCTCTTCTTTTGTGCTGTTGTCCTTTCACATACCGGACCTTCCTTACTGCTTTAATTCTGCTCTCCTGCTTTTCTTCGCACATACATCACAACTACAACATTACCTAATCAAAATCCTTTTGGTATATATATCCGCACAAAAGATTTCATCCTCTTTCTAGTCAGCATACGGAATAGTCAATATTTCCCAAACTCTAGTCTGTCGGTTGAATCCTTGCTTCCCAAGTGATGCAGATCAAAAAGAAACTTATAGAAGTTATTTAACAAGTCGGCCAATCATGAATGATACCTTAGGAATCTTTATCACCATCAGTATCTCATCCGGAATAACTTCTGATGCTTTGCCTGTCAATTCTTCCTCTGTCTGTTCTGCCAAACCGGACCCCAATACTTGAATACTTATATCTCTTTACTCTTTCATCACCGAAGGCTCAATTCCTAGAATCTATCAGTCAAGGTACTCCTCTTGACTTCCCCAAGTCCGCACTTTCCAAGTATATTTCCTCTAAGAGATCCAAACCTGATTGTCAGACCTTGCCACATACTCTGTTCTTGCTTACCGGACCACAACACTCTTCAATCTGACTTCCGGTAAAGGCACACCATGTCCTGTGGATGTGTGGGATAAACTTTGTTGCCATCAATGACAACAATCATGAAGCTCCAATGTGTCTCTTGCCAACATGATTACCCAGTGAACTCAGCTAACTATGGAGTGATAAATCAATAATAGCTTATCATTGAAGAGGAATTGGAGGTGAGAGGATGCATGAGATTGATTGAGTTGTTAATTTTAGATCAAATGGAGTTAATTATGCATGGTGGGTGCATGAAATAGTCAATTCCATATTAGGCATCAAAAATCATGCGAACTGGATGAAAAACAGGTAAAAACAGAGCTAAATTCAGTGAGAAACTCAAGTTTTTCCATGGCTGGAAACATGATAGGGTCACCCCTTTCATCAATAGGGTCGCCCCTAGGCGACCATGGGTCGCTCGGGGGAGATCCGAGCAAGACAAGGTTTTCTAAAGAACTGCATGGTGGGAAATAACAGAAGAGAGGAAAAGGAGGGGTTCTGAATCTGGAAACAGGTCAATCATGTGCAAGAATCCAAATCTCCACTTACACCTACAAGATCTCCCAGGAGAGATCTGGAAATAATAGGGGGAGATTTGGATTGGTTGAGCAAAACTGAAAATTGAAAGTAGGAGATGGATATGGGGACCTCTAGAAGGCTTCTAGGGGGTGCAGAGGACAAAAAACATAGGGGAAAGGTGAAAACTTACCTACAAGATGCTTACAAGGCTTAGGAACAAGGTTGAAAGCCTAGAAAATGCAAATTGACAAGTGTCGCAAAAAGTGTCAAAAAGTGTCGCAAACGGGGAGAGAGAGAAATCGATAAAGGGGAAACAACACAAGACAAGAAAGAAGACATGTCATCAAGAGGTTTTCTGCTTCAAGGACATTATGTCACGCTTACATGTATGTGACAAGGATTAAAATCATCATAGGGGTCCTCGTGGAGGTTGTGCGTGATTTTTGTGCTTATAGGGCCAAGCCCTAAATTTAAGTGTCAGTTATATGACCATTGTTAGGTCCTATGCCAACACCAAAAGTTTGAATTATGAAATTCTTAGTGGGAATGTGTGTAGTTACATATATAAGCATGTTTAGGTTTTCATTTGTAAACTAGATGGGCATTGAAAATTGTGATCTTATGCTAAAGTGATTTAAGGCTTTCATTGTGTTGCAGAGCAGTATTGTGTTGTTATTGTGCTTGTTTGTTGCAGATTTGGTTCCATCTCCTCATGGCATGAAAGAGATTCTTCCTTCCATGAGATCTATATCTTCAAGGTGACATTTACTTGTGTTTTCAATCATTTATCATTTAGATTTCGCTTCTATCCCTCAGGGATATGCACTCTTATCTGACAATGGTGTTCAGAAGACTTAAATGTCTCTCCAAGGCTTGACTGAGGTAAGCCTCTAAACACCACAACCCCCAACCACACTCCTTTGTGATTGCAGGTTACAGGTACTGAGTTTCACAGAGTGGAGTTGCAAAGGAAGGTTGTAGATGACAAGGATTCAAGATCCAAAAGAAAGAAGTGAAACGGAGCATTTTCAGGACATGGCCACCTAGGGCAATGTCCTCTAGAGTTTCAAAGACAAGAATCAGAGTTACAAGGACATTCTGCATCTAAAGGAGCTTCTACATCCCAAGAATCAACCTGCCTTGGACTAGGGCGCCTGGGGCAGTGTCCTCCGTATTTTAGGTGACAAAAATAGACAGAACGGTAATTATCAGTGCCAAAAGAAGTTCTGCATTCCACGAAGAAAATAGTGCCCTAGAATTGGGTGCCTCAGGCATTGTCCTTGAATATTTTGAATTCTGAACTTTGAAAAATGGTCAATTATTAATCTTTGTCCTTTTCCTTAATCTGTAAGAAGTTATCTAAATTTACCAGTTTATTCAATGTTTTGCACAATTAGGGTTTCTTGCATATTTAAGGATTGAAGTGATATTAATTAGCATTTTTTGAGTTTCCACATTATTCCAAGTGACAGCCCAACCTGTTAGGTGAATTATCTCACTTAGTAGAGATTCAACTCGGTTGATATGTCCTTGAATGTTTGTAGTGAAAGGAGGATCTAAACCCATCAAACCCTTAAACCAAACTAAAATTAATCCCGCCTTTTTCCTACAAAAGAATTGCATTCAGAATAACTCCTTAATCCACATTTATTAGTAGTTTAATTTGCTCCTAAAGCAAATGCTAACAAAAAAGAACTAAGCTATGTCATTAACACAAAGATGAGATTAAATAGACTTTCTATTTAACTTCGCTAAAATACTGAATACAATATATGGAGACAATAAGAATCAGACTTCATGTATTCATATTTCCCATATTGCTCAAAAATTGATACACAAAGTATGTTTGGTACATAATATTTCCCCTTCCCTTGATACAGAACTGATTAGAAAAGTAAAGACCCCAAACTCAAAAGATTTGAACCTCTTGCAAATGGCCCTGAAATCCCTTTTATAGAATAAGGGAGCAAACAAGATTTAGGCCATGTACAAATATCATATTTTCATTTGACAATCTTTACAAATTCTGTTAGAAACATAATATGCCAAAAGGTATCTTTGAGGCACTATAATACAAGATATATACCTTTCCTTCCTATAATACAGAATCAAGACAAACTGTTTGCTAGACCTGAAAATCAAATCATTTCCCTAAGTGGGGAAGATAATCGTTATGTTCTTACTTGCAGTCTAAACACCTGGCATGGAAACAAGTCATGATATTAACTTAAGGGTGGTTAGTTATGTGCCTTTTGAGCTTAGCCACCCTCCACATTAGAATTCCTTCCAAGAAAAAAAACCCCAAAGACACCCAAATGTCAGTATCCTCCACTATGCATCACCTTCTTGGTACAGAAACATGACTCCCCATCCTTCAAATTGGGGTTTCCAACCACCTCAACCTTTTAGGCCCTTGGGGAAACCACATATAGCTGACTCTGGAAGTGCCAAAAACTTCCTTATAGGGGAAGAAGCAGCATTCATCTCTCTAAGTTGGACAAATAACTAAATGTTCTTGTCAACTTACCCCTTTCTCCCATCACCAGTTGTTTCATCCTGGTGGACAGCTCTCCTTCAGTTGCAATTGGCTCTTTGATGACTGCCACCTACCTGAGGGAGGGGAAGAAGGAGAATTAAGGCCACTCCTCCTCTAAGCCCAATTTGGAGACTCACAATAATATGGAGTTATTGGAATCGCTAGACAGGAAACCAATCCCCTCACTAGAATAACATTAAAGGAAATCAAGGAAATGAAGGAAGTTTGATTCTTGCCACTTTGATCTTTGAATTTTACCTAAACCACCCATACCTCATAAACATACTCCTCGTCTCTTAACTCTATATGAAAAGAGCACTAACCATGAGAAGAAAGAAGTATTCCCTAAGACATATGGTGGTAAACACAACATAACAACATGGGATAGACGATTCATTTTGCTTCTGGAAAATGAAAGTTGCACATAATGGGCATAGGGGGCTCCTAACTATAGCAAAAGAGTAGAGATCCCTACACTTGAATAGTCTTTTCTATCAATACTTTGATCATTTTAGTCCAGCCAGTACTACAGTACTTTTAGTCTTAATTGGTAATCTATGGATATTCTATCAACGCTTCCAGAAGAGGAAATGGCGGCACCACCCTGACATCAACATCAATTTCTCATAGCCCAAAGCTCATGCATGTGGGATACTCAATAGAGCCTCTATTTCTATAATGAGAGAGTTGAAGTAGGTATCTAGATCTCAGCATTTTACTCATTTTAAACATAGCTCCATGTCTTGCTCTACTTTAACATCAAGTGAAAAAATCTTGACAATCCTCCTAAGTTGATATCCTATTTGACCAGATGCGTCATGTTTTACAATGGCGGAAAAAAGGTTGCCAAAGGATTCAGAATACAACAATTTCCCTTTTAAATCACATCTATCTTGATTCAGGAAGAGGACAATCACTCAAAATATCAAACCAAATTTCCAATCAATGGAAGAATAGGACCAAGTACATGATTTCTTCCTTTTCAGCCTCGGGTTAATAGCATTATCTCATTGTTTACCATGCTCTACCACTCTGTCGACTCATTTGTTTCTGAGCTGTCAGATTCACTCCAAGAATCATATTAATGGCTATCATGCATGGTCAGTGAGTCAAGAAGAAGTTGTTTACTAACTTTAAAATTTAGCTGTAGATTCAATTTAATCAATGGTCTCCACAACAATTTGAATTCTCTCTAGCAGAGGCAACATGTCTCATTAAGACTTGGAGATTATCTGCCATGGTGGCATCTTCGCGTCTTCATTTCAAGTTATTTGGGGCCAAAGCGAAGTCCTTATCTCCAATGAAATAAGCTACTTTGTGGGCACCAGAGACACCATCTACATTACAATCCACCTCATCATTTCCGTAGTCTTGGTAAAGCCCTTGAACAAATTTATCAAAAATAGGGAATCCCACATAGCATTGATGGATCACCAGAACCACCTATTGGGATAAGGTGCTAGTAACCTTGTAAATCCCAATATTGTATTTATTCCATTTATTATACGTAATTTGTAATTATCCATGAGGAGATGTACTAGTTTCATTGGCAGGGGTAATTTCAGAGTAACCGGAGGTAATTACAGAGTGACTTTGACTATTGGCAAATGTAAAAACTCAAAGTAAATGAGGGTAGGCATGCTCTCTTGAGGAATATACTATTTTTGGCATGTATGACAACTGTCATAATGTTTGGTAAGTGAATCTATGATAGCTGCAAGTTGTCATAAGATTCTGAGATTCTATGACGCATATGACGGATATGTTAGTTGTATATTTGCTATATTTAGCTCAAGGTTCCTATCTTGGAAGGATACTCTTGTGGAATCTATGATGGTTATGATGCATCATAAGATGTTGTAAGAGGCTAGATTTAGTCTTGGGCACCCAACATTTGCATGGCTATTTTTTGGACAAGTGTAAGATGCTTGTAAGATGGTAATTAATGTTTACAGGTTTGAGAATCTTAGGAGAGAGAAGGTGAACACCTAGGATGAGTTGGAAAACATTTCTATAAGTATTTTCCATGTATTTGTTGTTGCAATATAGATTTTAGGTACTCAAGTGTTGTTGGAATGATGTCAGATTGAAGACTTGTGAAGAGAGTTGTGTAGTTGATGTATTGTACAATCTTGTTGAGATTAATGCAAACTTGTGCCTATTTCCTGGTGGAGTTTTTTACCGGAAAGGATTTTCTACATGTAAACACTATGTCATTGTGTTGAGTTCTTCATGTTTGACATCTTTTCTGTAGTGGGTTTTATGTTTTGTTACAATCTCCATTGTCAAAGCACACTTAAAGATTGCTGAAATTTATCTTGAATCAGATTTCCATTGAAGTAGTGTTACTTTCATTTCTAACACCACCATGCTCGCACTCGCTATCTCACGGGGTACACTTGAAAGTTCTAGCAGAAAGTCAAGTTCCCGTGAAACACCTGACATTTTGCAATAGATAAGGCACATGAATTAATGAGGATGTCATCGCAACCCCACGGGAGACTAAAATAAGGTTTAGCAAAGGAAAAAGCTTTGGCAAAATGGAAACAAAACAGTGTGGAATGCTGACTAGGTGCAACTTAACGCTTATTTGCAGCACGTGCACATAAGGTTATTCTTAAAAGAGGCCCCAGACCGATGACCTAAAAGAAGGGGCCAATAACTTGAATGACATAAAATGCTTGAATTACAACTTAAGACACTGGGAACGACCGATAGGTGGTCAACAAAAGAATAGAATGCATAACAAGTGATGACCCATGCAATAAGGCCTAGGTTTCATATGGTTTATCTAGGGTTTAGAAAGCCTTGAACAAATGAAACCCTGGGCAAGAAGGCTCAAAAATGCAGGTCCTAATAGTGGCTCTAGTTGGGGACAACTAACTGCAAAGTCAACATGAGGATCCAGATTCTCCAGAGGAAGTAGACCATGTTCTCAATTTTACCCTGAAACCGTCTAATTTACAGATGGCTAAGTTTCATAGATTATAAACCTTATATGGTGGCCCCAGGCCACCATAAAAGAAGAAAGAAGACCTGTCTCTATCAAATATTTATTCTCTAATGACTGCTTTAGGCTAGAATTAGAAGCACTGCCACAATCCATCTAGTTATTGTCATGGATGTATACCTTTCTCCTAAAACTCATGAATCTGTCATTGTCAAACTATCTTATGCTTCTCTGATTTCTACAATCAAGTCATGATTGAAACATATCTTCATACATCATGTGGATAACACATTGGTCCAACACATCATGCCAACTATTATAATAATTTGCATGGTCACTGCCCTACAAACTTAAAAGTTTGTCAAACTGAGTTAAGAAGTGAAAGTATTCATAATCCACTAGGTGAATGGCATTAGTAACATTATCTTCACATGTTACATTTATATCAAACTTTAAGTATTCATAAGCAATATCTTCCTAGAATACCCCAACATACATTAGATATGACTTATTAAAGTCATAATTTAGCTCCAAGTCTGATAAATCAAACTGATCAAAGGTAAAGCACTAAAATACATCAACTGAGTGATCATTTGAATTTTGTCCTTCATACGATGAATAATAATTCATATGTAGGCATGCCTCCAATCTGAGCTAACACAAACTTGTATTCACTCACATTTTGTAGTTGATTAACTCTATCATGTACTCTTGTATTGGGTAGAGAAGATTTAGCTCCCAATCGAGATAGACTCCTATCAAAACATAGATCATGATCTGAATAGTCTATTTGCATCCTGGAATGATCTTCCTCAAATTCTTCACCTTCTTCACACTCCTGGTCTTGTGTAAATATAGGATTAATTCTACTCCAATAAGGATTATCATTCCTCATCTCCGGTGAATCTAGAGGCTCATCATAAAGGGGATTTTGCCTTATGTTCATTGTTGTCATAGAAGTTTCTACCTCCTCAACATGAGGATCTAAATCCTTCTCAGCATCAATATATTCAAAATTATCATAATCATTAAAGGAGCATAAATTTTCAAGGTCACTTGTACCATCAATAACTATCCTTTCAAACTCATATTCTAAGAATCCACCAAGGTAGGCAACTCATTCATTAATAGAAAAACATGATCCCTCATAATCCTTCACATTAGTACATTCTTTAATTGGAGCAATGCATTCTATTTCAACTTCATAAGTGCAACCACAATCATCAAAGGAATGATCATATACATTGTTATCATAACTGATATAGCAGGGAGATTTAACTACTACAAAGTCATGTTTCAACCCTTCGAACAGCACGTTTGTATACCCTTCTTCAACATCACCCACCTTGTGAGATACTTTATCGTGTTGAATACTTAGATCCTTCTCTATTTCCAGACTAGCAGGTTTGAGATGAGGAGTGAATCCATATACATCCCTTTGTCTATTATGTCTAGTGTATAGCTACAATTCTCATCCACATAGCCAATGAACTGATCATGAGCATCACTTTCTTCATTTCAATACACATCTTCTGATTTATCATTACTCTCATTGCTCATAAGTGGAATATTACCTCTAGGCTCGTACATAGAAATTAACCTATTATCACCTAGGTGACGAAATGAAGGGTTCATTATGACATTTGGACTATTTCTATCTTGAAAAACACTGCTATTTCCTGCTCTACATCCTACATTTGTATGAGATGTTTCACTAACATCAATATCTATAGACCTGTGTCTCTTAGTCATGAAATATTTCAAATTATTCTCAATATCCATGGTTACATAATATGCTTGATGAACTATTTTGGTATTTTTATCTCTTATTAAGTAACTAATTTCTTCATCAAATTCACCCAGGTATACAACTAGAGACATTGCATCATTTGGCCTTACAACTTTAGGAATATCCCTCAAAGTCTTTGCAAATCTCAGGGTAAATGATGGAACTAGCTCGTCCTCTTCTTTCTAAATGCTCATAAATTTGTTGATCACTGAACTTGTATTGACTCTCTCATCAAATTGTTCCATGAAAACTGCTTTGAGCTCATCCCAAGAGTCAACTGAGCATGCCGGTAAATAATAGAACCAATCCCTTGGTTCATCTTTTAAGGAATGAGAAAACATCTTCATGGCCACATCTTCAAAATCTATCTTATAATCTCCAAACTTTTCATATCAACCTTGCAAACTTTTCATATCAACCTTGCAGTTTCACATTGAAAACTCAATGATCTTAATCTTTTACAATGCATATTCCTATCTCATCTTTCCTAAGATCTTCTAAATGAGTTTCTTCAAAGATATGCATACTTCATTTCATAATACAGGCTACAATCTAGTAATACAAAAGTATGCAAGCCTATCACTACCTTTTTCCTTTCCATTAATGCTTAGTTTTCACTCAATAAGGAACCAAATTATTCTCAAGGCCTTTTATAAACTACCTTCAAACATAGAACTATCTTTCATAGAGACAGGAACATGTAAAATACCTGGAAGTGTGGTACAACTGCTACAAATTCTCTTCCTGACTGGAAACTATGAGTATTGAAATATTTTTCATACTTTTATCAAGTTCTTTATCATAGAGTGGCCACCTCTTTTCATACAGGACTAAACTTTGATCAACACAAATCTTTTTAAATCTAACTTTCATTCTGGGTTTTCTCTAACAGTAGAGTTGTAAGGAAGCTAAGGTAGTGGAACAACTTCCTACACTAATCTTGAGAGGAGGATAATGCAAAACTTTACAAATCTTTAACAGTTATAGAAACTTAGATAGAAATAAACATAGATATCATGCATACCACAAAATAGTGATTTACATAGGGAAAACTCTTTCAGGAGAAAAACCCCACTCCAACAGCCGCCCAATATGTTATTCAAAACTCAAAAAGATTACAATATACTTGCAAAGAAATCTTCTCACATAAGTATCTGTTGCAAGTATGAGGTTAATCAGTGTTGTCATTGATGTCAACATACTCATATTGCATTGACAAAAAGGATTGGATGAACTGTGAGCTGAGGATATTGAGAAAATTAGTCTCAAACAGGAACAGTGAAGAACAGTGATGAGAAGAAGGCAAAAGTACTCAATAAGTTGATGACCAAAGGATGCGGATTAAAGGGTTTGTAGATATGAGTCTTGAGATGATCTAGTTAATGTTTTAGAGGTCCGCTTGTAGATTTGAAGAAGTTGTGATTGATCAAGTAGAACCGGTTCCAGGAAGTGCTCCAGAGTGCTACAAAGAGGTCCGGTGAGATCCAGAAGTGCATTATCCTATCTTGCGGATTGGATGGAGTATTTGGGATGTCCTTGTGATGTGTCATCTCAATTTGTTCATGATTTGGAGGTCCAGAAGCACCTCTTGCAGTATGACAATGGAGACAGACAGTGTTCTTGAAGTTCCAGGTGATGAAGAGAAGAGATTCCAGTGAGTAGAGGAAGTGCGGATGTTCCTGGTCATTCAGGCAAGCTTGTGAAGGTTCTTGGATCATGTTGAGGTTGTGTTGTTGGTCCGCATTGATGGTAGAGCCCAAAATTGAAGATATTCTTCTGGATGAAGTTCTTCTTCAGACTAGCCGACCGGATGAGTTGTTCATCTTGCGAATGTTCTTGTGGTGGATGACCGGATGTGTTATTCATCCTGTGAATGTTCTTATGGTTGATTGCAGACTTAGATGATTGTTCCTAAGTCAATGTCTTGTATAAATAAAGGTTTGTGAGTTTATTTCAAAAGGTGTTGAGGCGGATGAGTGTGATATAGCGAAAGAGAGAAAGGGCAGAGCAGATGTGTTTCGAGCTTAAATGGAACTGATCCAGACATGGTGAAGATGTCATTTTCTAGTTCAAGGTTGTGATACTTATGATCTTGTAGACAGTGTGTCTCTTTTGTAGGCAGTGTGCCTCTTTGTGAGTAGTGTGCTCAGGCAGTGAGCCCTGACTGGCATGTGCCATTTCTTTTTCTTATTCTTCTAACAGAGAATAATCCTTGGGCTAATCACCCCGTGGTTTTTCCCTTAACCGAGTTTTCCACGTCAAAAATCTTGGTGTCTAATGTGTTGATGTTAATCTGCTCTAGTGTTTATGCTTTCTGCTTTCATGAATGGTTAATTTATATGCTGTTAACTAACAAAGAAGAATCAAGTGTTTGAAGTAGAAGCAAGTTTTTGCACAACTGATTCACCCCCCCTCTCAGTTGTGTGCCCTAGATCCTACAATTGGTATTAGAGCCAAGTTCTTCTGAAAGGAGCTTAATCGCTTGAGGAGATCCAGGATGTCGTCATACAAGAAGGATAGTCCGAAGTTCAATGGAACCAACTTCACTCTCTGGAAAGGTCGCATGAAATGTCACTTGGAGTGTATGGGAAAAGCATACTTGACCATGGTCACAAAATCATATGTACCTCCACAGGGTGGTCTGACAACTCTGAATGAAATCATAGATGCTGAAAACAATATGCGGACCAAACAAGCTCTTCTAAGCACATTGAATGACTCAGATCTCTCAAATGTTATTGACCTACCAACTGCATATGAGATCTGGACTAAACTGGTACTTCTGTATGAAGGAGATGAGTTTGTCAAGAGTGCAAGGTTGCAAAGTCTGAAAGGGAAATTTGAAAGATTGAAGATGAGAGATGATGAAAATATCACTACCTTTATGCCAAGAGTAAATGAGCTAGTGTGTGGAATTAGGAATGCTGGTGAAGTTCTAGATGAAAATGAAATTGTTTGCAAAATTCTCAGATCCCTCCCTGCTGCCTACAAAATCAAGGTTGTTGCCATTGATGAATTCAGAGCCCATACAACTATCACAAGAGAGCAATTGGTGGGCAAATTGGCTGCATTTGAAATGATTGAGTTTGGAGATGATCAACCCAAGACTGAATCTGCATTCAAAGCCAGTGCCTATGTGAAAGGCAAACAAATATTTGATCCGGGAGAGAACTCTTCAAGAAAGCTGTCATAGTATGATCAAGCAAGGAAAGACATGGAAGAGGAAGAAGCAGAAACAACTCAACTTGAAGCCCTCATTGCAAAGAGACTACCAAGAGGATCAGGTAAGTACGAAGGAAAACTACCCTTTAAGTGCTTCAACTGCAATAAGATTGGTCATTTTGCTTCAAGATGTCCAGAAAGATCTGCAAGGTCAAATGCTAATAGATCAAGGTTTCAAAAGAACTGCTATTATGTTCATGAAGAAGATGATAATGAAGGAGTAACAGATGATGAATCAGAAATAGGAAGCAAATCTGGAAATGAATGGGTGTTTATTGCCATCAAGGAAGAAGATTGAATATCCTCTGAATCTATCAATCATAAGGTTGTTGAAAGAGCTTTGGCTACCCAAGTTGAAGAAAAGGATGATTGGGTTATTGACAGTGGATGTTCTCACCATATGACAGGTGACAAGAACAAGTTCTTAGATTTGGAAAGGTATGAAGGAGGAATAGTAAAGTTTGGTGATAATTCTGCTGGCAGAATCAGAGGTAGGGGAACTATTTCTTTTGATGGAAAGAGCAAAACCGGTAATGTTCTATATGTTGAAGGATTGAAGCACAATCTTCTCAGTGTTGGTCAGTTAGTGGACAAAGGCTATGATCTCCGGTTCAAGAATGGAAGATGCAGGATCTTTGAAAGCTCCGGAACTGAGTTTGCATCCGGTACTCAAACAAAAGGTAATGTCTTCCATCTAGTTGGTTCAAATAAAAGTTGTCTGTTTGTTCAAGTTGATCAGAGTTGGTTATGGCATAGAAGAATGTGTCATGTGAATTTTGACAACATCATCAAGATAAGCAATACTCAGGTTGTAAGAGATCTTCCAAAATTGGTAAAACCTACAAATAGTTTGTGCAAAGAATGTCAACTAGGTAAACAGAGTAGAGTCTCTTTCAAAAGCAAGGATCAGTCCTCTACCGGACTATTGGAATTAGTCCATACTGATCTCTGTGGTCTGACAAGAATCAAGAGTATGCAAGGTGATAGATATTTCATGTTACTGATTGATGATCATTCCCAGATGATGTGGGTTACCTTCCTAAAAGAGAAATCAGAAGCCCTTGAGAAGTTCAAAATCTTCAAATCTATGGTAGAGAATCAAACTGGATTGAAACTGAAATGTTTAAGGTCTGATAGAGGTGGTGAATTCACATCCGGTGAATTCATAGATTTCTGTGAGAAGCATGGTATAAAGAGACAGTTGTCTGCTCCTAGGACTCCACAGCAGAATGGAGTAGTTGAGAGAAAGAATTGGACCATCCAAGAAGCAGCCAGGACAATGATGATGGAAGCAAGTGTTCCTCAGATGTTTTGGAGAGAAGCTGTCAGCACTACAGTCTATACCCTTAATCAAGTTCAAATCAAAAGCAATACCGGTAAGACTCCTTATGAACTTTGGTTTGGCACAACTCCCACTGTGAGATATTTTAGAGTATTTGGTAGCAAGTGTTACATCAAAAGAGATGAAGATTTAGGAAAGTTTGATGCTAGGAATGATGAAGGAATTTTCCTAGGTTACTCCACTCAAAGCAAAGCATACCGGTGTTACAATAAGAGATTGAGAAAGATGATAGAAAGTACAAATGTGAAGGTTGATGAAGGAATTAAGAAGCCTTCAAGATTCTATGAATGTGATGAAGATGATCAGAATGATTCTCTGGTGCAAGGAGCTCCATCCTCCTCTGAAATTCAGATCCAGACTGATCCAGTAAATTAGGAAGAAGAAGTTTGTCTAAATGAGCCTGATCAAGAATTAGTAGTGCAAGAAACTCCCAAAGTTCCAAGGTATGTAACTCTAAATCATTCTGAAGATCAGATCATAGGTGACAAAAGTAAAGGGGTACAAACAAGAAGAAGAATTGCTCAAGATTCAAATGAATACTGTCTGATTTCAAAGATTGAACCTAAGACAGTTAATGAAGCTTGCAATGATGAAAACTAGACCAAAGCAATGGAGGAAGAGTTGATGCAAATTGAGAAAAATCATACTTGGGATCTTGTTCCTAGACCTAGAAACAAGAATGTGATTGGAACCAAATGAGTCTTCTGGAACAAACTAAATGAAGTTGGTGAAGTAATTAGAAACAAAGCTAGATTGGTCTGCAAAGGCTACTCTCAAATAGAAGGAATTGATTTTGAAGAGACCTTTGCTCTGGTGGCAAGAATTGAAGCACTCAGATTATTTCTTGCATTTGCTGCCTTCAAAGACTTCAAGGTATATCAGATGGATGTCAAGTCTGCCTTCCTAAATGGTGACTTGGAAGAAGAAGTGTACATTGAACAACCGGATGGATTTCAATTGTCTGATCATGATGATATGGTCTGCAAATTGAAGAAAGCACTGTATGGTTTGAAGCAAGCCCCAAGAGCATGGTATGAAAGGTTGGATAAGCATCTTGTATAGATTGGTTTCAACAAAGGTCTGCAAATTACTCAGACAAAGAAAGGCATCTTTATCTGTCAAACCAAATATGCAAAAGAATTATTGAGGAAATTCAGAATGGAAGATTCAAAGCCAATGAACACCCCTATGGCAACCGGATGCAAGTTGAGCAAAGATGATGACTCTCCTAAGACAGATCAGACCAAATACAGATCAATGATTGGAGGACTATTGTATCTCACTCAGACTAGACCAGATATAATGCAGGTTGTTGGTCTTGTGGCAAGATTTTAGCCTGATCCTAGAGAATCTCATGTCATGGCAATCAAAAGAATTTTTAGGTACTTGAAAGGAACGGTTGAGTATGGTCTATGGTATCCTAGAGATTAGGATTTCTCTCTTCATGCTTATACAGATGCAGATTGGGCAGGAGATGTGGATGACTGGAAGAGTACAAGTGGAGGAGCATTCTTTTTGGGAAAAAGATTGGTTTCTTGGCTAAGAAAGAAACAAGAGGCAATATCTCTGTCTACAACTGAAGAAGAATACATTGCAGCAGCAGGTTGTTGCACTCAGGTCTTATGGATGAAGTAGATGCTAAGAGACATTAAAGTTGAATATGAGGAGCCTATCACAATTTTATGTGATAATTCAAGTGCAATAAATATCTCTAAGAATCTGATATTGCATTCTAAGACTAAGCACATATCTATCAAGTTTCACTTTCTGAGAGAACAAGTGAACAAGGAAGAAGTCAGATTGGAGTATGTACCCTCCAAGGATCAGATTGCAAATATTTTTACCAAACCTCTTCCCAAGGACTCTTTTGAGTATCTCCGGGAGAAGTTAGGGGTCATGGCCCCTCCGGTGATGAACTAGGATGCACTGATGTGCATCAGTCCGGTGGATATCACAGTCATATCTTATGATCCGGATTGATGATGGGGAGCTGCTACTAAGGGGGAGCAACTGGTATGATTCTGATGTGTTAGAATTGCAAGTATGAGCCCTTTGCCATTGATGTCAAAGGGGGAGAGAAGACATGTGAAAAACAAGTGGTTGATGATCAAAGAGGGAGCAGTAAAGGAAGAGAAGACATGTGAAGAGTTGTTGCTGATAGGGGGAGCTGTGACAGAAAGGAGATCTTGTCTTAATAGTTTTTCACATCATATGTTGCTATCAATGACAAAGGGAGAGATTGTTGCAAGTATGAGGTTAATCAGTGTTGTCATTGATGTCAACATACTCATATTACATTGACAAGAAGGATTGGATGAACTGTGAGCTGAGGATATTGAGAAAATTAGTCTCAAACAAGAACAGTGAAGAACAGTGATGAGAAGAAGGCAAAAGTACTCAATAAGTTGATGACCAAAGGATGCGTATTAAAGGGTTTGTAGATATGAGTCTTGAGATGATCTAGTTAAGGTTTCAGAGGTCCACTTGTAGATTTGAAGAAATTGTGATTGATCAAGTAGAACCAGTTCCGGGAAGTGCTCCGGAGTGACAGAGTGCTACAAAGAGGTCCAGTGAGATCTGGAAGTGCATTATCCTATCTTGCAGATTGGATGGAGTATTTGGGATTTCCTTGTGATGTATCATCTCAATTTGTTCATGATTTGGAGGTCTGGAAGCACCTCTTGCAGTATGACAGTGGCGACAGACAGTGTTCTTGAAGTTCTGGATGAGGAAGAGAAGAGATTCCAGTGAGTAGAGGAAGTGCGGATGTTCCTGGTCATTCAGGAAAGCTTGTGAAGGTTCTTGGATCATGTTGAGGTTGTGTTGTTGGTCCGCATTGATGGTAGAGCCCAGAATTGAAGATATTCTTCTGGATGAAGTTCTTGTTCAGACTAGTTGACCAGATGAGTTGTTCATCTTGCGAATGTTCTTGTGGTGGCCGACCGGATGTGTTATTCATCCTACGAATGTTCTTATGGTTGATTGCCAACTTAGATGATTGTTCCTAAGTCGATGTCTTGTATAAATAAAGGTTTGTGAGTTCATTTCAAAAGGTGTTGAGGTGGATGAGTGTGATATAGCGAAAGAGCAAAAGGGTAGAGTAGATGTGTTTCAAGCTTAAATGGAACTGATCCAGACATGGTGAAGATGTCATTTTCTAGTTCAAGGTTGTGATACTTATGATCTTGTAGATAGTGTGTCTCTTTTGTAGGCAGTGTGCCTCTTTGTGAGCAGTGTGCTCGGGTAGTGAGCCCTGACTGGCATGTGCCATTTCTTTTTCTTATTCTTCTAACAGAGAATAATCCTTGGGTTAATCACCCCATGGTTTTTCCCTTAACCAGGTTTTCCACATCAAAAATCCTGGTGTCTAATGTGTTGATGTTAATCTGCTCTGGTGTTTATGCTTTCTGCTTTCATGAATGGTTAATTTATATGCTGTTAACTAACAAAGAAGAATCAAGTGTTTGAAGTAGAAGCAAGTTTTTGCACAATTGATTCACCCCTCCCTTAGTTGTGTGCCCTAGATCCAATAGTATCACCACCAGAGATCCAGAGACAACACGACTATTATCATACTCTCAAAATATATCACGATACCGTAGCCATAATACAACTCCCTCATAAAATAGGGTTACTTTCTAGGGAAAGACAAGCCAACAAAATATCTACCATCAGATCTAAAACCTAATAATGAATCTTCCAAATTTACAATATATGATTAATTTAATGTATGTCATCCATTTAATAGTTTTTGTTAACAAAAAAATGTTAACACGCATCCCACTCCACCCCATGTGCCCATTGTATATTATACATATCAGTGTAACTAGGAAGTATGTGTAAATATAGATACCCTATCAACAATAAGCCTTATATAATTACAAGGTTGAGACACACTTTCCCAACAAATATCCCACTTGTTGAATACCTTGCAAGAGCAACAAGAGGGAGTAAACACTGTCTCTTAATTGTTAGGGGCCAAAAGGCCCATAGTCTCTGAACACCATCTAAACTTTTTTGTGCTCACAGGCTTAGTTAAAGAATCAACAACATTCATCAAAGTCTCTACCTCAACTAGCTTCACCCTGTCATCTTCAAGCATATCTCTAACAAAATGATATTGTACATCAATGTGCTTGGTCCTGGCATGAAATGTCAAGTTCTTAGCTAGACAGATCGTACTCTAACTGTCGCAATAAATTGTCACTGCACCTTGTTTTATTCCAATATTTGAACACAGTCTCTTAAACCAAATGGCTTCTTTGCAAGCATGAGTAGCTACCATATACTTAGCTTCAATAGTGGACAAAGCAACCATAGCCTATCGCTTACTCATCCAACTAACTACACCACTAAATAAAGTAAAACCATAAGTACTAGTAGATCGTCTACTATTAATATCACCTATCAATTTGAATCCACATAACCATGAATATCAAGGGAAATATCATCTTCAATCAAATTACTATGATAACACAAGGAATACTCTGAGGTATCACGCAAATATCTGAAGACTCTCTTAACTGCATCCCAATGAACTCTACCAAGATTAGACATATATCTAGAAAGAACTCCCACTACTTGGGCAATGTCTGGTCTAGTACAAACCATAGCATACATCAAACTTCCAACTGCACTCTGGTAAGGCACTTTGCTTATCTCTTCCATCTCTGATGGAGATGTTGGACAATGTGAAAAAGATATTTTGTTCCAACTGAAAAGGGAACACACAATGGTCTACAGTCCTGCATGTTAAACCTCTGTAAAATTGAATTGACATACTTACTTTGGCCAAGCCATAGATTTTTGTTTCACTCTATCTCTTCTAATTTCCATCCCAAGAATGTGTCTAGCTGCACCAAGGTCTTTCATTTGAAATCATACCTTTCCCTTTACCAATAAATAACATCTCATCAATATATAATGCAATAAACAAGAAACAATCACCATCAGTTTTATAATAAACATAATAATCTGATTTAGAATGCTCAAATCCCAAACTCAACACATATGTATCAAATTTCTAGTACCACATCCTAGGACTCTGTTTTAGGCCATATAAAATTTCTTCAATTTGTAAACCAAATTACCTTTACCTTTCTCTGGCTGTGTCATATAAATATCCTCCTCCAAGTCACCATGAAGGAAAGCAGTTTTCACATCCATTTGTTCAACCTCTAAATCATAAGCAACAACAATAGAAAGAAAAAATCTAATGGATGTCATTTTTGTAATAGGAGAAAATATCTCACCATAATCAACACCCTCAACTTGAGAGTAGCCTTTCGCAACCAACCTTGCTTTGTACTTCTCAATACCTCCATTTGAACCAATCTTTTTCTTGAACACCCATTTGCAACCAACAGGTTTTCATCCTTCAGGAAATGGTATAGTATCCCATGTATCATTCTTTTTCAAAGATGTCATTTCTTCATCCATAGAAATCTTCCAGGATTATGCATCATTCATACCTAATGCCTCGATTTGGCTTCATCTATGTTAGTATTCAAAGAAAAAATACATCTCCAATCATCAGGTGAATACCTTTCAGGTGGTTGTCTATGTCTTGTAGACCTATGAACAAGCTGAGTTGGAGGTTCTTCCTCCTCTTCTGAAGATTTAGAGCTAGATGAGCTCTCCTCAACTTCTTGTCTATCCATGGGCCTCAATTCAACTCTCTCATGTGTAGATGGAAATTGAATCACATTTTCTTGTTTACTTTGTTTTGGCTACAATGTAATAGAAGAAGGCTTAGTTTCTCTAAAAATAACACTTCTACTGTATATTACCTTCTGTGCAACAAGATTCCAAAGCTTGTATCCTTTCACACCATAACTGTATTCGATGAAGATACATTTCATAGCCTTGTTCTCCAATTTTGTTCACTTCTCCTTTGCACATGTGCATATGCCTCACAACCAAAAACTTTAAGATGTCTTAATAAAGGTTTATGACCCGACCATGCCTCTATAAGCGTTTTATTAACAAGAGCTGATGTAGGAGACCTATTAATTAGGTAACAGACAGTGGTAACATCTTTAGCCCAAAACCTTTATTCTAGACCAGCACCACTCAACATACTCCTAGCCTTCTCCATTAGTGTCATGTTCATTCTTTCTGCAACTCCATTCTATTGTGGAGAATACAAAGTTGTCTTTTTTCTATGAATACCACAATATTTACAAAATCTATCAAAATCATTAGAGAAAAATTCACTACTATTATCAGTCCTCAAACATTTTATTTTCTTTTCAATCTACATCAACCATTGCTTTAAATTCTTTAAATCGACTGAAAACTTTAGATTTACTCTTTAGAAAGTATACCTATGTCCTTCTACTATAGTTATCAATAAATGAAACATAATATGTGGATTTTCCAATTGAAGGAACATCTACAGGACCAAACACATCAGAATGAATAAGATCCAATACACCACAAGATTTATGAGAGCTCGAGTAAAACTGAACACGATTTTATTTTCCATAAATGCAATGCTCACAGAAATTAAAATCAATATTACAATCAGACAACCCTTCAAAAAGGTTTTTATTTTTCAAGGTCTTTAGACCCTTTTCTCCAATGTGGCCAAGTCTCTAGTGGCATAACATATTTTTCTCTGCATGTAAGTTTGATTCAGAAGAAAGAGCACCCTTGGGTACCCAAAATCCATGATCATCTACTGAAGATGAAACCCTCACCTCTTCCATAGACTTGTTTTTCACAAAAGTACTATTGCACTCAATAGTGCATGCATCAATCTTATATAATGTGCCTATGATCTATGAATCAAAAATGAAAGTAGAAATATAAATCAAATGCAAACACAAACGATTATACCTTCACTTGACCCACAAATCCAAGATAGCGGAAAGGAGTTGCACCCAAGCTCCTTAGATTTTACCCAAGTTGATGTAGAATGTGGATTGCTCAATGCATCAAACATAATGTAGATGAGGGATTGGATGATAGAATGATAGATTGGATGGAATAAGGAATGGCTAGAGTGATTTTGGCATTATGATGTTGGGATGAGAGGATTTTGGAGAGATTTGGCCAGAGGTTGGATGCAAGAAGAAGTCCCTCCTAATGGCTTAGAGAAGAGTTTCATTTATAGATTTTCTAAAAAGAGGATGGAGGGTGAGGATCAAGAGTTGAGATCAAAGGCTAGAAATGAATGAGAGTTAGGGTTAGGATTGGGTTCATAGCCTTGTGACAAGTGTCACAAGGAGAGTGGATGAGGGAGATCAAGGGTTGAAGCTTGGTCAATGGGATTGGAGGGCTCTCATTATTTGTGAATTTTAAATTCACATGGGGAAAGGTGTTGAGGATAAAAATGAATTAAAGATTCATTTTTGGGAAGAGTGGATATGACAAGTGAATTAAGAATTCACTTTTATGTGGAGATGTGAAGATGTACGCTTACATGTGTAAGAGGGTAATAAATGAGGGGTAAGGAGGATTTGATCCTTTGAATAAAAGATTGATTTTTATTCAAAGGTGTGTGGGAGGATGGGCTAAGCAAGGTTAATTAAGTGTTTAGCTTAATTAACTTAGATCTAGGGGATAGGTAGGCTAGGGTAGATTGATCAATAGGATAGATTAATTAGATAAGAATGATTTATCTAATTAATAGGGATTAGGGAGATGGACAAATCAGCTAAATAAATATTACAAATATTTATTTAATTGATAAGGATAGTGTTGTAAGGTCTAGTGATAAATTAAGTAAATTAATTGATCACAAGGGATAGACAGATGGTTGGGGATAAATTAGTGTAAAGGTACGGGAAATTGGTTTGCAGAGCAAGTCAATTTTAGGTGTTTACATTTTCCCCTCTTTGAGATGGTGTTGCGGCTAAGTAACATTATTTCAAAGAAGTTAAAACATAGAGATGGATTGGATAGAAAAAAATTTTGGTTTAGAAGAATAGGGTAAGATTTGGGGATAATTGGTAAGGGTGATGCCCCCTCAAGAGGATAGATGGGTTGCGAGAACACGATTGTGCTCTTGAAATGGATGGAGGATAAGGAGCGAGATGAAACTGTGATAATGTTGGGAGATTGATTGGTGGATGGTCATTGTGCTGAAAATGATTTAGAGCAATCCTAGGTTTGATATAGCAAAGTGGATATTTTCACCAAGGTATAGAAGACCAGGGTGATGATGTTTATCCAACATTTGCATGGACTAGACACAGACAAAGGGATGATCTCAAGCATGCCCAAGATAGTATAACCTTGTCTAGATGAGGGAAGGGGACTCATAGCATAAGTCCGTAGTACACAAAAGGTATGATGAACCTTAGATGCACAAGGAGATCAATATGCTAGAACCGACCCTACGATCCACAAGACATGAATACTAGCTTGGAGTAATGAAACCAACCCACAAGCACAACATACAAAAGCAAGACTATGCCCCATTCTAGATGTTTTTGCCACATACCATGATATAGTGAGATCAAGGTAGCTTTGATGTGATCTTCGAATAGAACAAAAGATAAAAATCAAAAATGAAAAGACCAACGAACCAAACAAGTAGCCATTGTATCTCTTGCCAAGATGGATGATGATTGATGGATTGTGCCTATTGTAGGAACGGTATATCCTAAGGTAGGAATCAATTGACGATTGGATCATGATTAGTTGATGTTGTAAGATTGGCTCAAGATATGATGGTGACAAGTTGTGGTTGATGTTGATTTGATAGTTAATGATTTTTTATTAAGGGATGATGCTTTGATAGGTAATGTGATGCTTGGATCTAGTGTAAGCTCAGCGGGTTGGATGGGTGCATCTTATGCACCTGAGTACTGGAAACTTCCTACGTATTCCAGATTGCCTACATACCTTGTATCCACGGGATCAAGGCACACTAAGATGCGGGTGGTTATGATATGTAGTTCTGATTTGTGATAATGATGTGGGATGATGATAGATGTGATGATGTTGGAAGATGAAATGTGTTGGATGATTTGGGTGATTGTGATGATAATTGTTTTTGGGACTTTGTAATTTTTTTTTTGGTGTTTTTCGATTTTTTATTTTTTGATTTTTTTGGATTTTTGGAATTTTGTATTATTTTTTGATTTTTTGATTTTGTATTGTTTTTGGGTTTTATTGATTTTGTATTGTTTTTGGGTTTTCTGTTTTTTGGATTTTTTTGGATTTTTTGATTTTGGACAAGGAATGGTTTATTATGAGATGGTTGCATTGGATTTTGTTTTGATAGCCTTTGCGCTAGATACCAATGACAAGGGAACACCAAGTCTAGAGGTGAAAGTGATGGGGTTGGATAGAGGGATTGGCGATGAAAGATGATGGATAGCTGATTCATGATAGATGGAAGATAGGGATGAGGGATAGGATAGGTATGCATGATATATGGATGGGGGGTTTTAGGATTTTCTCCAAGGGCTAGGTTGCAAGGAATCATATGCCCCAATGCTTAGAATTTTGCATAATGGGCTCATGTTTGAATGGATGGACTTTGTAGTAGATGGATGGAGGATGTACTTGGAAAGGAAGTATGCCGAGAGGTCTCCAAAGCATGTTGTTGATATTTTGCCCCTTGTCTTTATCAAGATCTAAGGTGGTAGATGGTAGAAGCAAGATATAATGGATAGGATGGATAGGAAATGATAGGATAAATAATGGATGGTGCATAGGAATATGATAGGATAAGGATAAGACAGTGGATAAGATGTGCAAAGGATATTATGGATGTGGTTGAAGGATATGGTTTTACCCCCAAGTGTAGGGTACAAAATGGATGGAGAAGGGATTACACATGACTCCCACAAGGGGTTTTCATCATGGTACTTGCCCAAGGTGCCACAAGGAGTGGTTTTCACCATTTGGACAGATTTTTTCTCTTTACTATTTTCTTGATTTTTTGATTTTTTTTTTTTGCTTTTTATATGGAAGGGGGACTCTAGCGTCTGTTTCCATAGTAAGGTGAAGATGGTCCCATGTTGGGTAGCCTTATGGATGATGATTGCATGGATGTTGGTAGATAGGAAAAGATGGAATGGATTATGATGTGGATTATGTGGATTATGATGTGAATTATGCAAAAGCATGGACCATAGGAATGTGATGGGGAAGATATGTAGGATAGTGGATGAAAGATGGAGAGATGGGGGTATGTGGGAATGTCAAGTGGTGGAGGGGAACCAAGACCAATGATTGCACACACCGTGATGTATTTGGAAGCTTGTATTTTGGATGTGGAGTTGGGAGTAATGGGGATCAGGATGGGGAATTTTTGGATGGTCGATTTGGGGTTTTAGGTACCCAAATAGACTTGGGATTTATGTGATTTAGATGGGGAATGAGATGTTTGGGAGTTTGGAGTGGATTGGGATGTGGATGCCTCACTAGAGTTTGGTGCTTTTTGTTTAGGGACCCACACCATTTTTGTTTTTGCTTTTTCTTGTGGTGTGGGCTTTGATAGCCTTTTGGATATTTTATTTTGCTTGGAAGGGATAACATCTTTAGGATTTTGTGCTTTATAAGTTGAGGCATTCAAATTATTACTTTTGAATCCCATAGGTTTGATGGAAGCTTCATGTTTGAAAGATGTGTGCTTTTGTTGGTCTTGATTGGGAAATTTAGGGGGTTTATGGGTGGAGGGGTAAAAAGTGGATTTATGGATAAATGAATGAGGGGATTTGAGGATAGGGATGTTTGGGAGGATGGGAGGATAAAAGGATTTGTGGATAGGGATGTTGGGAGTTGGTAGGATAGGAGGTAAAGTGGATTTGATATGGCTATTTGGAGTGGGAAGTAGTGGAGGTAAATTTGATGGAGGAAGATGGCCGGTCACATGCTTTTGCAAATGATATGATGATGGAGGAGGGATGGCGACATATGCTTTGGGGGTGCGATGAGATGCACTATGTTTGGGATTGGATGAATGGATTTTGGAAGGTGGGTGGATGGTATCAACATGTTTAGATTGTTTTTCTTGGGGTGTATAGCCAAGGCCATACCAGGATGGATGGAATGTGGTGTGGATGGGCTCCAAGATGCCTTGTTCATGAAGGCCTAAGCCTTTGCCTTGATAGTTCATATGTTGGAACATGCGACATGCAATGGGATGTTTGGTTCTTTGGAAACAAGATGCAAGTCCATTATTTGTTAGAGAAGGATAGATGGTGGATGGAAGTTGTTCACCTCCTACGAGGGACTCACCACGGATGAAAGTATTTTGTCCAAGTAGATAAGGGGATGGATTTGGGATGGGATTGGTGGATGGAGGTAAAGGATTCATGGGGGATGGTAAAGGGGTGGTAGAAGATGGTGTGAGATCAATAAGTTGATCAATAGATGGGAGGGGATCAGGGATGGGATTAGATGGGATGGTTAGATCTTGATTAGCAGAAGGGGTTGATATTTCAACATGCTTTAGATTTGATTCTTTACATAGCTCATGTGCTTGGATAGAAGTGGGAGTGACTTGGATATATGTGATGGGTGCTTGGATGGCTGTGATAGGTGCTTGACTTATGGGTTCTTGAACATGGCTGCATGATGGTTCTTAACTTATGATAGGGGATTGTTCAAGAGATTTGGTGGATGTTGGATTGCATGAGGGTATTTGATTCCTTCCTAACAGCCAATGGACAGTATCCTTCATGAGTGTATGGGTTGAAGAACAATGTAATGGATGGATAATGATGGTGGATGGTGTAGAATTAGGATTGGGATTGGATAGGGGGTGATGGGTTTAGGTAGTGATGGTTCTTGGATGGGTTCAAGGATAGGTGTGGGACTAGATGGTGGTGTTGGAGGGGTGGAGGATTTGGGGGATTCCATTGCTTTGCTTGGTGATGTTCTTTGGAGGAAATCCCACAAGGATTCTTTGGATGTCGTGGTGTTAGGATTTAGAAGATTTGATGGTGGATTAGATGGTGGATGGGTGATAGGGATTGGTGGATTGGGAGATACATAGGGTGATGGATTAAGATTGGAGGAACATTGTGTTGGGGGATTTGGGATTGATGGATTGTAAGGTAGGTAGGGTGATGGAGGGATTGGAGGATGGGGATTAGGGGATGGGGGATTTGCATGGGGAGATGGTTGTTGATATAAGCTTTAGATTTCAGAGATAAGGTGTGCTAGATTGGTGTTCCCTTGATCAAAGTTAGCATGACAAAGGTTGGGGGATGGATAAGTTGGAGGTATTGATTGGTGGGGTAGGTATCATGGCATGGATGTATAAGAGGATGAATATTGATATGAGGGTAAAGGTTGATATGATGGAAGTTGGTAGGAGGTTGATGGTGTGGATATATAGGATGTTTGTTGATATGATGGTTGAAAGAATGAAGATTGATATGATGTGGATGGGGATGATGTGTAGGGTGTTGGTTGATATGATGAAGGTTGGTATGAGGTTTGGGATTCCCTAATGATGAGGTGTGCTAAGGGCATATCTATAATGTCATTTTTGCATTTTTCCTTAGCATTAGGATCCATGTTTTCATAGACTTTTCTAAGTCTTTGTAAGTGTTGCATTGCTACATCAGGGTCCATTTTGTGGGAGAGATATGAGATGATGGAGGATAATGGATGCTTGTGGTGTTTTGGATCAAATTTCAAGACCTTAGGATGATTTGATTTTCTTCAAAGGATGGATGATTGTCTATACTTAAGGTGGACTAATGACACTTAGGTGATAGAGTTGATTTGGTTGATTTGATTGGATGATCAATTGAGGTCTTGATTTTTGATTGGGTTGATTTGGATTTGGAGTTTGATAATGATGTTGGGGGATTTGGATAATGATTGGGATGGATGTTGATGTGATGTCATGATGACTTGGATATGATTAGGGTTTGATATGGAATGATTAGGGATGATTAGGATAATAATTAGGATGATGTTGATGGGATGAGGATGAATGATGGAGATGTGACTAGGATGTGCTTAGGGATGATTAGGATTGAGGTTGATTTGACAAGGATTGAAATAATGATGTTGAATGGATAATGATTTAGATAGAATGATGATGATTTGATGATGTAGAGTGACAAGGATATGATTAGGATTGATTTAGGATGACTTAGATGTGATTAGGAATGAAGTGGCTAAAAATGAGTGATTAGGATGAATGTGATTGGATTTGAATGTGTTGGAAGAATGAGGTGAATGACTTGTCTTTTATGTTTGGTGTTTAACTTGATTTGGCAATGTTCAATGAAATGATCACACATGTACAATCATGAGTCACTCACACAAGACACATAAGCAATTTTGGATTTTGAATTTGAATAATATGATGATTAAACAAGCACACGTGGAAGACACATCAACAAGCCCTAATGTCTAGTTTGATGGGGTATGGCCAATTAGGTTTAGGGAAATGTTTACACGAGGTTGACTAAGGAATTGAAAGTGAAATCTTGTCACACAGCTGGAAGAAGGGGGTAACCCACCCTTCACCTTCACTTCCCAAAGGTAGAAAGTTCTTTGAGGCTTAGCCAAGAGAGACAAGATTTTGATTTCAATGAGGGTGTCTTTCGATTCAGCCTCAAATGAGGTCGTCCCTAAGGGTGATGAAATCCCCTAGTAGGCCTCCTAGGAAAGGGTAAACAAAAGCAAATCAAAGTGAGGTGTTTTTGATCTCTAAGATCACCTTGCAGTGCGAGGAGAGAGCATACACACACACACACTTGATTTACACTCGCACTTGGTTAATTGACCCTTAGAAAATTGAAATGTGAGAAATACAAGTCACGCAATGGTTCTTTTTAGCCCAATTTCAAGATGTGGTTGAAGACAATGGTTCATTTTAAGCCTAATTTTGATATGTGATGAAGACAAATGTTTGTTTTATGAGTCCAAATTGAATTATGTGATGCAAACAAGATTCGTTTTATGTCCCAAATTAAAGTGTGTTTGCAAACAAGATTATGATAAAATGAGAAATAGAATGAGTGCACCTGATTAATTCACTGTCAAAATTGTTGTATTTTCTGATCTTGATGTTGTTCCAGCTCCGAATGATCACCTGCAAGTCACAAAATTGAAAATGAAGCAAGTAGACTAGCATAGGAGATTATTATGCGAAAATTGATAATCTGATAAAATCTGATGAAAAATGAACTGATATAGGAAAAATAAGTTCATAAACAGATTCTACATGAAATTCTATGCACTTTTAAAAAAAATTCACGAAAATTTGATAAAATATGCAAAAGATATGAGCATTTGAAGATTGCAAGTAGCTTTGACTTTGACTGATAAAAAAAAAAAGGATCAAAATGGTACAGTCACCTAAAAATTTCCTCACAACTGTGTAGTTCACCTCATCAGCTTTCCGGCAAGTCCTTGTTTGCAAATTTTTGACTCCGTATGTGAAAGTTATAAGAAAATGAAAAAATCAGCCTCCTTTAGGGTTTCTAAGAATAATGACCTTTCTAACAATGCGAGTGTTCTCTTTTGTCCTAGATGCCTAGCCCACAAACTGTCATGGCACTCCTTCATGAGATCTTGCCTCAAATTCTTCCACTTGGGAACATACACCCGATCCTGGGTGAAAACCAAGAGTTCGTCCCTGATGCTGAACTTTCTAGTCCTATTCTCCCTTGTCTGCTTGACTAACTCTGCCTCCCTAGGGTCCTCCTACAGTCCCTCCTTCAAGCTTTCCAACATTGATTCAGAGAGCACCACTCTGGACTCACTTGACTCAACTCCCTGAATCCCTTCTATGGTGGCTAGCTGACTCTTTCTGCTCAACGCGTCTGCTACCACATTTGCCTTGCCAGCGTTGAATAGAATATCAAAGTCAAACTCTGCAAGGAACTCCTGCCACCTTGCCTACTTCGGAGTCAGCTTTTGTTGAGTCTTGAAATATGTCGAAGATATGTTTTTTGTTTTGACTATGAATAGCACACCCAGCAAGTAATGCCGCCAAACTCTCAAACAATGAACTATCCCTGTCATTTCCTTTTCGTGCATGGGGTAGTTCCTCTCTCTGTCGTTCAACTTCCTCTACTCGAATGCAACCAGGTGCCCATCCTGCATGAGCACGCCCCCAATGGCATAATCTGATGCATCCGTTTGGACCTCAAATGGTTTTGCAAAATTTGCAAGTGCTAACACTGGCTCGGTTGTCAACCTTCTCTTCAGCTCCTCAAATGCTGCTTGACATTTATCCGACCAATACCATTTCTTGTCCTTCTTTAGGAGATCTGTGAGAGGTGATGCCACTTTTGAGTAGCTCTGCACAAACCTCCAGTAGTAGTTCGCCAGCCCAAGAAACTACCTCACTTCATGAACCAATTTCAATGGCTCCCAATCTTTGATGGCTTGCAGCTTCACCGGGTCTGGGCGAATGGTTCCTCCACCAATTACATGCCCAAGGAAATCCACTCTTTCCTGAGTGAAGGAACACTTTTCTTTCTTCACGTAGAGATGATGTTGCCTCAACAGCTCGAACACTTCCACCAAGTGTTGTCTGTGTTGTTCCATAGTCTTGTTGTAGATGAGGATGTCATCTAGATAAACTACAACTGATTTGTCCAGCAGAGGTCGAAACACATCATTCATGAGTGTGCAAAAAGTTGCGGGCACATTACACAGCCCGAATGGCATCACCATGAATTCAAATGCTCCATACCGAGTAACACAATTCACTTTTTCTTCATCCCCAGCAGCAATCCTGACTTGATAGTAACCTTGCTTCAAGTCTAGCTTTGTGAAGAATCTCGCCCTTGTTAGGCGATCAAAGCAGTCTGCAATGAGGGGTAGCAGATACTTGTTCTTGATGGTCCTCTTGTTCAAGGCCCGAAAGTTAACACACAATCTTAGTGCACCATCCTTTTTCTTTTGAAACAAAATAGGTGCTCTGTAAGGTGATCTGGATGGTCGTATGTAACCGGCCTCTAACAATTCTACGAGTTGCTTCTTCAACTCGACCATCTCTGGTCCAGACAACTGATATGACGCCCGGGCTGGAGGCCTTCCCCCAGTCTCCAACTCGAACCTAATTCACTTGCTCTGCAAATCAATTTCCCGTACCTCTTACACTAATTTATCCCCCTATTAATTAAATAAATTCATCTTATTTAATTAATCTATCCCTAACCATCTGTCTATCCCTTGTGATCAATTAATTTACTTAATTTATCACTAGACCTTACAACACTATCCTCATCAATTAAATAAATATTTCTAATATTTATTTAGCTAATTTGTCCATCTCCCTAATCCCTATTAATTAGATAAATCATTCTTATCTAATTAATCTATCCTACTAATCAATCTACCCTAGCCTACCTATCCCCTAGACCTAAGTTAATTAAGGTAAACACTTAATTAACCTTGCTTAGCCCATCCTTCCACACACCTTTGAATAAAAATTAATTTCTTATTCAAAGGGTCAAATCAAAATGCCAATCAAATGCAAACACAAACGATTATACCTTCACTTTGACCCACAAATCTAAGATAGCGGGAAGGAGGTGCCCCCGATAGCTCCTCAGATTTTACCCAATTGATGTAATGTGGATTGCTTAAATGCATACAACACAATATAGATGAGGGATTTGGACTTAGACGGAGATGGGGATGGGGATGAGGCATGATTTTGGTGTTATGATGTTGGGATGAGAGGATTTTTGGAGAGATTTTGGCAGAGTTTGGATGCAAGATGAAGTTCCCTCCTAATGGCTTAGAGAAGGGTTTCATTTATAGATTTTCTAAAAAAAAAGATGGAGGGTGAGGATCAAGAGTTGAGATCAAAGGCTAGAAATGAATGAGAGTTAGGGTTAGGATTGGGTTCATAGCCTTGTGACAAGTGTCACAAGGAGAGTGGATGAGGGAGATCAAGGGTTGAAGCTTGGTCAATGGGATTGGAGGGCTCTCATTATTTGTGAATTTTAAATTCACATGGGGAAAGGTGTTGAGGATAAAAATGAATTAAAGATTCATTTTTGGGAAGAGTGGATATTGTTAGCACTAATTTTGGTCTGGATCTGAGCGCAGATGTTGGAGGGTTTTTTCTTTTTGAGCCCTAAGTTTCCTTGTTCATCGCTGCGATTTTCTCTATCGGCGAAACTTCTTTTTGAGTGCTCAGATAATATTGAACCATCGCTTTGAACCACCACGTTGAACCCTTTTGGTTTATGGTTCAACGGTTCAAGGTTTTGTGTTTTTGTAACTTGTCATCGGCGAATGTTTTTGTTTGAAGTGCTCCGTTTGTATCTTTGAGCTATCGGGTTGAACTTGAACCCTTTTCTCAGTGGTTCATCAGTTCAACGGTTCAGGGTTCATTTTTCTTCTAACGGGTCGTATTTTGCATTTGCCTTGTGCAAATATTGCATTGTTGAACCTCCCGCTTGAACCTTTTCTCGACGGTTCAAGGTTCAATGGTTTGGAGCTTGGCGATGTTAGTTTCGGCCTAAGTTTTTTGTGTGTATTGGGCCGACGGCCGAGAGTCTTGCCAATGGAGTATTATGTTTGATGTTTGAACCTCACCGCTGAACCATCGGGTTGAACCGATTCATCAGTTCAACAGGTTCGCTAGGTTGCATTTTAATTACTGGTAGGAGCTATAGGCGATGAACTATCAGCATTGAACCGTCGGGTTGAACTTCTTGTTTGAACCCTTTTTCTCGGGGTTCAATGGTTCAACCCAATGGAAGAAGAAGTGGGAAGCCACGGTGTTATCGGTATAACAGTGTATGTTGGCAAGAAAGCTTTTGGGTTGGCCGATAGACTATGTCTGGCCGACAAAGGCTTGCGGAGGTGCGGTCGGTGTGACTGTTGAGATCGGCAGGAGTTTTTGGGGGTGAGCCGATGGCTTGGGTTTGGTCGATGGGCTTTAGAGAAGGAGCGTGTGTCGAGTGTGGCAAAAGCGCTCGACACCTATTATGCTCACGGCCTTGCTTTTAAACTACTAAGGTGGTCTTCACACCATACATGTGGGACTATTCTTCCTGCACATTTGAAACTTCAGAAAATGTATTTTGGCAGGAAAGTTTTCTTTTAAATGCTACGACATTTTTCAAGCGGTCGCGGGTGGTTGAGCCATCAATGGCGACTATAGTAGGGGTATGGGCGATGGTACACATGATCTAGCTGCCTGATTTTTGGCATGAAGACTTCCAGATGGTGGCACAGGGCTCGAGGCCTCCCTTGTCTGCTGCAGCAATAATTTCTGAGCGCCATTCCTTCTGAGGACTGTATCTGGTGGTTTTTTGTCAAAAACATTGTAATTAATTGCTGTGGGTACACTTTCTGGCCGATATAGGCAGACTGTGTTGCCATTTTTGTTGTTGTTGAAAGTTGAACATTTGGCTCTATAATACAATGCAGTTGGTTTTGGTTGCTCTATACAGCAAAACCTGTGAGTTTATGTATCTCCTGTTGTGTGTTTTTTTGCATGAATCCACTGATTTCATGGTTGATCTTATATGAATAATGCTATGTTTGCATGTGTTGTGCTAATTCTGTCTCTAGTTTTGCATGTATCTTTCTTCTGAGTCTAGGTATTCAAGGAATGTCTAAGATTCTAGAACATAGAATTCCTGTGTTGAATGTTTAATCTTTTAACTTCTGCTCAAGGGGTAGATTAAACTATTTTCAGATTGAATATTGGGAAGGGTATACTGCAATAGGGATGCCATAAGCATAGACAGCTTAACACTCTGTATTGGGAGATATATGTAAGGCAGGTATCACATGTATCCCCCTGAAATCCAGTTTTAGTTGTCCATGCTGATCACTCACAGGTGTATGTCTACTGACTCCAGGCCCTAGATAGGCACCAATATTGATTTGTGTTTGTGTTATATACCATGTCCAGCTTAGCATCCAAACATAAAATCAAAATCAAACTCTAAAACAACCATTAGGACAGTAGAATTAGTTTTAGGATCCTCATTCCTCTGTCTACAACTGCAAATAGGCCCAAAGCCAGCCCCTTTTCTCTTATCTTTCAGTTTTGGTCTACTTACAGGAGGACTCATCTGCTTTCTGTCAGCATCCCAGCCTTAGTATGCACATTCTCATGGATGTTGAGTAGGGAATACCCCCTAGGTTTTGCAGAGCCTGAAGAAGAAGAGGAGATAAAATATAGAGTCTATCTCCTACACTGTTGGCCCCTGGCCCAGCGATCCTGTTGATCACTGATGGCTACCTTGTAGGGAAATCTGGGAGTAAGCATCCAGTCTGGGAAAAAACCAACAGAAATTGGCGACTCTGCTGGGGAATGGTGATTTGAAAATTGTTATTTTTTATCCTCCCTGGTGAAAAATTTGTGGCCATCTGAGTCACCAATAGAAATTGGCGACTCCGCTGGGGACTTTGTGAAAGAACCCTGATTTACAAAAGAAAATAGTTCCTAGTAATAGGTGGCGACTCCAAAGTAATCTCCCAACCGGTCAAAGTAAAATTTATATGCAGGGGAGAAGATCCCAACAGAATCCTTTATTTGAAGAGTTACCAGTAACAAGAAGAATGATGTACAGAAGAAAGGGAGCTGTCTCAGTCAGTCATGAGGGTTTCCCCAGAAAAAATGATGATATGCAAGATAACCCTAGGCCATCAGGACAGCATGTACCTTACTTTTCAAATGCAGAAGCTGATATTCAGGGTGCATATGAGAGGCAACAGGGTGGTAGTATGAGAATGAGGTCAGAGGTGTTCCAAGAACGCCCATTTCTAGACCCTAGTGACAGGTTTGAAGAGGCAGAGTCTCTGAGGGATGATGAAGATGACGACCAGAATGGTATGAGACCATCAACCTCTATGCCTAAAGAAGAACAGTTAGCTGAAGAAATCAGAAATCTGAGAGCAGAACTAGAATATCTGCAAGCCATGAAAATCAAAGATGACATGAGGCAGAAAGTGCAAGCTTTAAGGACTGCCCAAAACGATTCAATTCCTACCCTTCAGAATGCAAATGTGCAGAGACATCAGCAAAGAAATGAAGTGCAAAATCAGCATAATGATCAAAGACAAAATGTGAATGATGCTAGGATACCACAGAACAATGTAAGAAATCAGAATGAAAATAGAAATATCAATGTTAATCAGTTTGACAGACAACCCATGCAGCTAGATAGATTCAGGCAGCTGGTATTTGATGGTATTCCTGGGTATCCTAACCCCATTGACAAGCATCTAAGGCTGCAAGTGCCTAAATTTTCAGGAAACAACACAGTGTCAGGAGAAGATCATCTAAAGGCTTTTCAAAATGTCATGGATAACTTTGAGGTTGAACATGAGGATGTTTTTATGAAGTCATTCATGCAATCTTTAGTAGATGAGGCAAGAGAATGGTACAAGAATCTGCCTGACTGGAGTATTTCATCATGGGATGATTTTAAAAGGATGTTCAAGGAGCAGTATGGTGACAAAACTGACCCTAGCTTTTTTGTAAATGAATTTACCAGTATCACTAAAGGGTCAAATGAGTAGGTTGCAGATTTTAATGCAAGATTTACTAAAGTGTTAAACAAACTACCACATCACATGAGGCCAAATGAACCAATGTGCATAATATTGTATATCAATGCTTTTGATGCAAAAACTGCATATGGATTAAGAGATAAAGGTCTTGCTACTCTCAGGGACGCTTTCAGGATTGCAGTGAATATTGAGAACAACAGGAAAGCATCAGGCAAGACAAACAAAAGGGATGATGTAAAAATTCTGCAGAATCCAAACAAGCCTCAGAACACTCAAGGTAATACATCTGCCCCTGAAGATAAGGTAGACAAATTGGCAAATGTTGTTAAGGACCTAAGCTATAGACTAGCTAGAAGTGAAAAAGGGATAGGTTCTGATAGGCAAGTTTACCAAAGACATGAAAAGAGACCATCATTGCATGATATGCCTTATAATACCAATTGGCATAATGGTAAGCCTATATTCCCACATAACAACACAAATCAGAGAGCTCAACATGTCAAAGAAACTCCTGATCCTCTAAAGAAAGCTGTAAATATTGTTGATGATACTCCATGGTGTATAATTTGTCAGATGCCACATTCACAGTCACAGTGTATGATTGCTCAGTCCTTGTATGATAATGCTACATCTTGTAATGAATGCAATGAGCCTCATTATGCACAAGATGATGATGTTAATATGATGTCCGTAAGCAGTGGATACCCTCTTTGTGATGCTGATGAGAGTACAGATAATGGAATTCAGGCCTGTCAACAGGATTCTTATGATGAAGATAATGGAGAAAGCTATGTGTATACTCAGAGCTCACATAATTTTCTGAATAACTGACAACGGCCTTCTGATGAGGAAATTAGAGCCCTCACAGCTGCAGCAGTGGCCCAAGTCAAGAGTACCTACAACCTCAGAGGTAAAGCTTAGATAAGTAGCCCACATCAGCCAGAAGGTATTTCTGCAGATCAGCCAGTACATGGTCATAAGGGAATTGAACCACAAAAAAGGCAGTGGGTTAATAATAAATAGAATTTCAGACAAAGAACAGGTCATGAATCTCAAGGACCAGAAAATAGAATCCCCCAAGCTGAAGATCAAAGCAAAGGTTCCCAAGACAAGAATGATGATCAAGGAACTATGAAAGTAAAAGCTAAATCAGTTCAGGATAAAAACAAGATTGTGGAGCAAGCTACAACTGTTATACAAAATTATGCTCCATTTGATATAGCTCAAATCCTCTCCCAGGTAAAGGTCTCTGTCCCATTTATGGAACTGATGAAGGTTGAAGAGATCAAGAATAGGACAGTATCCCTAATTTTAGGGGTGCCTTTTCAAGCTAAACAAAATGTTCAGATCCAGGGTGACAAGCATGTCATGTGTAATGAAGAAGATGAGGCTCCTGAGGTTTATTTAGGAGTGACAATGACAAAGTGCCCTTCACAAGTGGAACCATTTTATGTATCCCTAGTTATAAATGGAAAAATAATCAGAAATTGTATGCTTGACTCTGGAGCATCTACAAATATCATGCCTTTAGCCGTCATGCAACAAGCTGGATTGGAAATTGACAAGGCATGTGGAAAATGTTATGCTATGGATGCCAGAGAGGTACCAATTATTGGAATCATGAAGGATGTAGATTTCAAACTGGCAGCATTTCCTGAAAAGAGATATAAAATGAATATAACAGTGGTTGACATCAAGCCACAGTATGGTATGTTGCTGTCAAGAAGATGGGCAGCACTAATTGGTGGAAGTATGCAGCTAGACCTGTCATATGCCATGATTCCAATGAATGGCAGGGATGTTAAGCTAATCAGAGAACAAGATCATTAAAGACAGTGGAAGACCAAGAAGCAGAGGAACAGATATGCTTTGTAAACACTGACTGTGATAACTTCAAGGTTGTCTCAGATGATAGGGAAGATAAGGAGAAAGATGTCTGCATTGAAGCGCTGGACTAGCAAGGTTTGTGGACCATGTATTTTGATGGAGCTTGTGCAAAAGAAGGCTCTAGAGCTGGAGTTGTTTTCCTGTCTCCAAATAGTAAGCTCCTCAAATTCTCTTTCTTGCTGAGGTTTGTTTGCACAAACAACATTGCAGAATATGAGGCTTTACTCTTAGGCCTAAATGTAGCTTTCAAACATGGAATCAAGATGCTAAGAGTATTTGGGGATTCTGAGCTGATTGTATCCCAAATTAGAGATAGGTATGCTTCAAAAAATAAAAGATTGAAACAATACAAGCATGTTGTTTGGGATACCATTAAACTTTTTGATGCATTTTCAATTGGCTGGGTAGAGAGATCAAAGAATGTTATGGCTGATTTCTTAGCTAATGTTGCAATAAGGCCAGATGACATCACTCTATCAGATGTTACAAATGTAGAAGTTAAAATCAGGCCTGCAGTACCAGAGAACATATGCAGTTGGCAAGTGTTTAATGATGATAAGGATTTGTCAAAATTTCTGCAATGCATAGATGAATATGAGAATCAAGAAATTGATTTCCAGGCTTTTGTAGAAACTATAGATGGAAAAGAAACTCTTGTGGGAAAAGAGATAATTCAATTGAAAACTAATAAAATCCCTAGAGGGTTAGTAGCTTTGGAAAGAGCTTTTGACTATAGAGACCAGTTGGTCACAAAGACATCTCCCACAAACAAGGAAGATTTAGAAGAGATAAATTTGGGGACATATCAGGCCCCCAAGAAGGTGTACATTGGTAAGCAGCTCAAACCACACATTAGGAGTATGCTGATTGCATTACTGAAAAGGTATAAACATGTTTTTGCTTGGTCATATGAGGACCTAAAAGCCTATAGAGAAGACCTATTCCAGCATGAGATCCCTTTGAAGCCTGGAGCTAAACCATTTAGACAAAGGCAAAGACCTCTCAATCCTACCTTAGCTCCAAAGATGCAAGAAGAACTCAAAAAGCTTAGGGAAGCTGGAATAATTGTGCCAATCAGACATTCAACCTGGGTGTCTAATCTTATTCCAGTCAGGAAAAAGAATGGTGATATTAGGCTTTGTGTTGACTTCAGAAACTTGAATGTATCCTCTTTAAAGGATAACTATCCACTGCCTAATATGGAAGCTATGTTGCAGAAAGTGACTGGTTGTGAACTCTTATCCATGATGGATGGATTTTCAGGTTATAATCAGGTGAAGGTAAAGGAATCAGAACAGTATAAGACTGCCTTCACCACTCCATGGGGAACTTATGTATATGTTAGAATGCCATTCGGACTAACAAATGCAGGTGCTACATTTCAAAGAGCAATGGATGTTGCTTTTGCAAGGTTGATTGATTCAATCCTAGTTGTATATCAGGATGATTTGACTGCATATTCAAAGAAGGAAGAGCAGCATTGTTTGCATCTAAAGCAGATTTTCATAAGAGCACTGGAGTATGGCATTTCTTTAAATCCAAAGAAGTGTGCTTTTGGGGTAGTTGAAGGAAAGCTCCTAGGGCACATTATTTCCAAGGATGGAGTTAGGATAGATCCAGAGAGAGTGGCTACTATTGACAGAATTCAAATGCCAAAAACGGTAAAAGAAGTTCAGTCATTTTTTGGACAGATAAATTTTGTTAGGAGATTTGTTCCCAACTTTGCAGAAACCACAAGGAACATTTCCAAGATGATGATGAAGGATGCAACTGTCCACTGGGAAAGTGAAGTAATTGAATCATTTTAGAGCATCAAAGAGGCAATCAAGATGGCCCCTGTTCTTAAATCTCCTAATTTTTCTAGGCCATTCCAAGTGTTTTCATTTGCTTCCTTTCACACTGTTGCTGCATGTTTGCTACAGAAAAATGAGGATGGATTTGAACAACCCATAGCTTTCTTCAGTATGTCCTTGCAGGCTTCTGAGTTGAAGTATGATATTATGGAGAAACAGGCATATGCACTAGTTAGAGCCATCAAAAGTTTTACACCATACCTGGTAGGATCACATATAATTGCATATGTACCCCATGCAGCAGTCAAAGACATATTCACTCAACAGGAGGTGACTAGAAGAAGGTGCAGATGGATAAACAAACTGCAAGAGTTCAACATAGACATACAAATTACCAAGTTGGTAAGAGGACAAGGATTAGCCAAGATGATGGCACAGTCAAACTTGGAAGCATGCCAAGTTAATGCAGTCCAAAATGAGAATGTAAATGTATCAAAATCTGAATGGTACAAGGATATTATATACTACTTGCAAAATCTGAATTGTCCTTCCCATTTCAGTGACAGCCAAAAGAGGACTTTAAAGTTACATGCAATCAGGTATGTTATTGTTCAAGGTCAGCTATACTGGAAAAACCCTGATGGTGTGCTGCTAAGATGTGTGGATGAAGATGTAGCTAACAATGTTTTGAATGACATGCATAAAGGATTGTGTGGTGGACGTTATACTGCCCAAACAACAGCTCATAAGATTCTTAGAGCAAGGTATTGGTGGCCCACTCTCTTTTCAGATGCACAAAGATTAGTGAGGAAGTGTGACCCTTGCCAAAGATTCTCAGGAAAGTTGAGATATGATGGTGCTTTACCCCTCAGAACTATGACTGTGGATGCTCCATTTCAGCAATGGGGAATTGACTTCATAGGGGAAATTGCAGACAAGTCAAGTGGGGGACACAGTTAGATTTTAGTGGCAACTGATTACTTTACCAAATGGATTGAGGCCATTCCAACTAAGAGAGCTACGAGTAAGGTGGTGACGGATTTCATACTGGAAAATGTTATCATTAGATTTGGAGTACCACTCAAGATAGTCACTGATAATGCTATGTGCTTCAGATCAGGTGAATTTGTTGATTTTTGCAACAGGTATGGGATAAATCTATCATATGCATCACCATATCACCCACAAGGCAATGGTCAAGTAGAATCAAGCAATAAAAGCATCATGAAAATTATCAGAGGATACTGGACAAGAACAAGAGAGCTTGGGACTCAAATTTGAAGTTAGCAATATGGGCTGACAGGGTGATAGTAAAAAAGGCTATTGGGATGTCACCCTTTGAAATAGTATATGGTGCATCAGCCAGATTGCCCATAAACAATCTCTTACCAGTTTATAGATTCATCCAGAAAAATAATGAGGAGATTGAAGACTCCATGACAGAAAGAGTGAACCAGCTGGTTGCACTGGATGAGAACAGAAGGAAGGCCCACCAGATCAATCTCAAGAGACAGCAAGATGTGAAATATCTGTTTGACAGGAGAACTACTAAAAGGAAGTTTCAGGTCAATGATCTGGTGCTCGTCTGGAATGCAAAAAATCAGGACAAGGGTAAACATGGTAAGTTTGAACCCTTATGGATGGGCCCATATCAGATTTGCAACACTCATGGAGAGGACTCTTATTTCCTCCAGGCCCTAGATGGTGAAGTTCTGGAATTGCCTGTACATGGCCAATTCCTTAAGTTCTATTTTGCATAGATGACTTATCGCTGTGCACGTTTGTAAAAAATATGTATATAGTGTAAATGTTCTGTACAGTTCATACTTTTTAGTTTTTTGCCTGGTCTGCCCGGAGATCTGGTTCTCGCTGCAGGTTTTTCACTTGCACGTCCCCATTCGGAGCCAGTGTTAGCACTAATTTTGGTCTAGATCTGAGCGCAAATGTTGGAGGGTTTTTTCTTTTTGAGCCCTAAGTTTCCTTGTTCATCGTTGCGATTTTCTCTATCGGCGAAACTTCTTTTTGAGTGCTCAGATAATATTGAACCATCGCTTTGAACCACCACGTTGAACCCTTTTGGTTTATGGTTCAACGGTTCAAGGCTTTGTGTTTTTGTAACTTGTCATCGGCGAATGTTTTTGTTTGAAGTGCTTCGTTTGTATCTTTGAGCTATCGGGTTGAACTTGAACCCTTTTCTCAGCGGTTCATCGGTTCAACAGTTCAGGGTTCATTTTTCTTCTAACGGGTCATATTTTGCATTTGCCTTGCACAAATATTGCATCGTTGAACCTCCCGCTTGAACCTTTTCTCGACGGTTCAAGGTTCAATGGTTCGGAGCTTGGCGATGTTGGTTTCGGCCTAAGTTTTTTGTGTGTATCGGGCTGACGGCCGAGAGTCTTGCCAATGGAGTATTATGTTTGATGTTTGAACCTCACCGCTGAACCATTGGGTTGAACCGGTTCATCGGTTCAACGGGTTCGCTGGGTTGCATTTTAATTGCCGACATGAGCTACAGGCGATGAACTATCAGCGTTGAATCGTCGGGTTGAACTTCTTGTTTGAACCCTTTTTCTCGGGGTTCAATGGTTCAACCCGATGGAAGGAGAAGTGGGAAGCCACGGTGTTATCGGTATAACAGTGTATGTCGGCAAGAAAGCTTTTGGGTTGGCTGATAGACTATGTCTGGCCGACAAAGGCTTGCGGAGGTGCGGTCGGTGTGATTGTTGACATCGGCAGGAGTTTTTGGGGGTGAGCCGATGGCTTGGGTTTGGCCGATGGGCTTTAGAGAAGGAGCATGTGTCGAGCATGGCAAAAGTGCTCGACACCTATTATGCTCACGGCCTTGCTTTTAAACTACTAAGGTGGTCTTCGCACCATACATGTGGAACTATTCTTCCTGCACATTTAAAACTTCAGAAAATGCATTTTGGCGGGAAAGTTTTCTTTTGAATGCTGCGACATTTTTCAAGCGGCCGCGGGTGGTTGAGCCATCAATGGCGACTGTAGCAGGGGTATGGGCGATGGTACACATGATCTAGCTGCCCAATTTTTGGCATGAAGACTTCCAGATGGTGGCACAGGGCTCAAGGCATCCCTTGTCTGCTGCAGCAATAATTTCTAAGCGCCATTCCTTCTGAGGACTGTATCTGGAAGTTTTTTATCAAAAACATTGTAATTAATTGCTGTGGGTACACTTTCTGGCCGATATAGGCAGACTGTGTTGCCATTTTTGTTGTTGTTGAAAGTTGAACATTTAGCTCTGTAATACAATGCAGTTGGTTTTGGTTGCTCTATACAGCAAAACCTATGAGTTTATGTATCTCCTGTTGTGTATTTTTTTGCTATGTTTGATCTTATATGAATAATGCTATGTTTGCATGTGTTGTGCTAATTTTGTCTCCAGTTTTACATGTATCTTTCTTCTGAGTCTAGGTATTTAAGGAATGTCTAAGATTCTAGAACATAGAATTCCTGTGTTGAATGTTTAATCTTTTAACTTCTGCTCAAGGGGTAGATTAAACTATTTTCAGATTGAATATTGGGAAGGGTATACTGCAATAGGGATGCCATAAGCATAGACAGCTTAACACTCTGTATTGGGAGATATATGTAAGGCAGGTATCACATGTACCCCCCTGAAATCCAGTTTTAGTTGTCCATGCTGATCACTCACAGGTGTATGTCTACTGACTCCAGGCCCTGGATAGGCACCAATCTTGATTTGTGTTTGTGTTATATACCATGTCCAGCTTAGCATCCAAACATAAAATCAAAATCAAACTCTAAAACAACCATTAGGACAGTAGAATTAGTTTTAGGATCCTCATTCCTCTGTCTACAACTGCAAATAGGCCCAAAGCCAGCCCCTTTGCTCTTATCTTTTAGTTTTGGTCTACTTACAGGAGGACTCATCTGCTTTCTGTCAGCATCCCAGCCTTAGTATGCACATTCTCATGGATGTTGAGTAGGGAATACCCCCCTAGGTTTTGCAGAGCTTGAAAAAGAAGAGGAGATAAAATATCGAGTCTATCTCCTACATTGTTGGCCCCTGGCCCAGAGATCCTGTTGATCATTGATGGCTACCTTGTAGGGAAATCTGGGAGTAAGCATCCAGTCTGGGAAAAAACCAACAGATATGACAAGTGAATTAAGAATTCACTTTTATGTGGAGATGTGAAGATGTACTCTTACATGTGTAAGAGGGTGATAAATGAGGGGTAAGGAGGATTTGACCCTTTGAATAAAAGATTGATTTTTATTCAAAGATGTGTGGGAGGATGGGCTAAGCAAGGTTAATTAAGTGTTTAACTTAATTAACTTAGATCTAGGGGATAGGTAGGCTAGGGTAGATTGATCAGTAGGATAGATTAATTAGATAAGAATGATTTATCTAATTAATAGAGATTAGGGAGATGGACAAATTAGCTAAATAAATATTAGAAATATTTATTTAATTGATGAGGATAGTGTTGTAAGGTCTAGTGATAAATTAAGTAAATTAATTGATCACAAGGGATAGACAGATGGTTAGGGATAAATTAGTGTAAAGGTACGGGAAATTGGTTTGCAGAGCAAGTCAATTTTAGGTGTCTATAGTGCCACATCTGACACCTTTAGCAATCACCATAGCACCTCTAACTATCTTGCATCCTGCATCAAAAAATACTACTTGCACACCTACATCTATTAGTTTGCTCACAGATAATAAATTTCATGCTAATCCAGGGATATGTAACACACCACTATTCCTTTTTATTCTACCATCAAGAAACCTAATTCTAACTTTACCACGACCAACAATATTTAAATAATAATCATCACCCATGTACACCTTACCTCCATCAAATTCTTCATATTCAGAAAATCAATCTCTATTAAAGGTCATATGGAAAGATGCACCTGAGTCAATTAACCATGTACCATTACCTACATGAGTTCCCAAAGCTGCAATGAATGCATCACCATCTCCTTCTCAGACTTAAAATTTGAATCAAATCTCTTCTTTTTCTTCTTTTCTTCTTTGCATTCCTTATGAATATGTCCAGGCTTACCGCAGTTCTAACAAACAACTTTGGACATTCCAGGAGATTTGGATCTCCCCTTGGACTTGGATTTATCACACTTCTCATTCTTTTTACCTTTTTCCTTGGGTCTTCCACGAACATTTAGGGCCTCCTTGGCACTGATGGATACCTCCCTCCTCATCTCTTCAGAAAGAAAAGAGCCCACCACATCTTCAATCTTCAATATAACAAAAGTACTACCTCCCTCCTCATCTCTTCAGAAAGAAAAGAGCCCACCACATCTTCAATCTTCAATATAACAAAAGTACTCTCAATAGCCATAATGAGATAATCCCATGAATCAGGAAAAGAACTAAGCAATATCTAACATTTCTCCTCCTCATCCATTTTGACACCAACTGATGCCAATTGAGCCACTAGCATATTGAATGCTTCCAGGGGGTCTGTAATTCGTCCACCTTCTTCCATTCTCAAGGAATACAATTTCTTCCTCAAGAAAATATTCACTAAATATTTGGCTTGATACATCTCACCAAGCTTCTTCCATAGTTTCTGTGTAGAGGTCTCTTCATGGACATTGATTAAAATAGATTTTACCAAACACAATCTGATTAGACCCTTGGCTTTATAGTCCATAACATCATATTGAGTAGCCAAAGTAGGATTTGCAAGCCTTGAAACCTTCTCATCAATAGCATCCCAAAGATCTTGATCTATCAACAAATCCTCCATCTTCAGCTTCCACATTTCAAAATTATTTCTAGAAAATTTATCCACCTCTATTCTTCCTGATGAACTTGCCATCTAAAAATTCCTACAACAAGATCACAAAGTGTCTTTTGCACAAGCTCCCACTCAAATATGGATTAGTTCAAAAAACCCAACAACCCACAGCTGAAACTAAAGGTAATCATGCTCTGTACCACTTGTAAGGAAACTAAGGTAGTGGAACAACTTCCTACACTAATCTTGAGAGGAGGATAATGCAAAACATTATATATCTTTAACATTTACATAAACTTAGATAGAAATAAACATAGATATCGTGCATACCACAACACAATGATTTACGTGGGGAAAACCCTTTCAAGAGAAAAACCCCACACTCCAAAAGCCGCCCAATATATTATTCAAAAATCACAAAGATTACAATATACTTGCAAAGAAAGCTTCTCATAGGAGTATCACCACTAATGATCCAAAGACAACACAACCGCTATCAGACTCTTAGAATACATCACAATACCGCAGTCGTAATACAACACCCTCATAAAATAGGGTTACCTTCTAGGGCAAGACAAGCCAACAAAATATCTACCATCAAATCTAAAACCTAATAATGAATGGTCCAGATTTACAATATATCATTAATTTAATGTATGTTGGTCATTTAATAGTTTTTGTTAACAAAAAAAATTTAACATGCATCCCACTCCACCCCATGCTCCCATTGTATATTAAACCTATCGGTGTAACTAGGAAATATATGTAAATATATATACCTAGTATAGATGAAAAGTGGGTTTGATGAGGTTGATAATGTCTTAGATAGATCTAATCAAACCTACCTTACACATATAATCATTCAAGGACATAAACTGAGTTCAGTCACTTCTCTTGCAAGAGGACTTAGTTATAGGTTTGGTGTCACTTTGAGATGATAAGGAAAGCTGGAATATGTTGATAATTTGTTAAACCCTAATCCAATTAAGCCTTAAACCCTAATTATATGAAATCGTAAACAAATGGATGAAACACAACAAATGATCGCACAGGAAGGCACTAAATGCAAATTAGAAACATACCAGGATTTGGATTTCAGAAAGAAGAAACTTTGCGGACACTAGGATGGGTGCCCTAGTCCAACAGACAACTTTTTCTATGGATCTAAAACTATAAGGTGATGAAGTCTACAACCCACTTCAGAGTTTTTGACAATGGCAATCAGGAGGACACGAGAACGGGCGCCCTTGTCCAGAAAGGAATATTCTTCGTTGTCTTCTCTATATCCTAAATCTTTATCCTATGCTCTGATCTCTTGCAACTCCTCTCTGCAATATTCCGTACCTGTAACCTACAATCACAAGAGAGGGGTTGGGGTTTGTGGTGTTTAGGAGCTTGCCTCGGTCAAGCCCCAGAATGGCATTCAAGCCTTCCAACACCATTGTTAGATAGAGTGTGTGTCCTTGGTGGACAGAGGCAAAAGCAAATGATAAGATAGATTGATTGAAACACAAAGTAGATATCACCTTGGAGGTGAAACCTTCATGGAGATGAAGTACCTTCAAATCATGAGGAGATGAGTTGATGGAGCCAAATATGCAACAAACACATACAAACACAACACAATACTGCTCTGCAACACAATGAATACCTTGAATATTCTTTACTTGATGATTATAAGTTCACCTTCATCAACTAGGAGTAAAATGAAGTCCTAAACATGTTTATATGCATTCCTGCTAACATTCGTAAGTTAAATTGAAAAGGTCGACAAAGAGAAAACTTTTAACGGTCACTTTGCCAACAATTTAAATTTGGGTCCTGGCAAAATAGGTCTGGACTAGAGTGTGGGCACCCAAGTCCAAAGGCCTATTTTTGGTCTTGATTAAGCATTAAGATAGGTCTCTAAGCCCCATTTGTCATGGGTTTAGGAGGAATTTTCTCTAGGATAAGTTTTACACATGCATGATTAAACTAAGGGGACCTAGGAGCTAAACTTATGAGGTAAAAGTCCTAGGGGGGACATTTTACGACATAAAATTTAGCCCCCACTTTAATGTATGTATGTTCTTACGACCCATACATGCATTAAAGTATGGTTGAAAACACATCAAACACACCAAGCACCTAAAGTTAAGGCATACACAAAGATTGAGGAACTATTTATAGCCCCCAGTCTCAGATAAGCACTAGAAAACACATTGAAGACATGCAAGACATAATGAAGGCAGTAAGAAGCACACAAAACACGGAGAAGATGGTAATGAAGCGCACAAGACATGGAGAAGATAGTATTGAAGACACACAAAACACAATGAAGACATGAATAAAAGACATGATTAAGCAATTGCATATCTATATACAATGCTAATTAAAGTAAAGAAACACAGTGTGTGGGGAGGGACTCATCCCTGCACAACTTTAAACCATGCAAAAACACGTAATAAAAAACCCAAAGTGTAGGGGGGACTCATGGCCACACCCTTGATACTACACCAGGGGGAAGACATGCCAAACAAAACTCAAGTGTGGGGGAACTCGTTGCTACACCCTTGATACCACACATGGAGGAAAACACATGGAAGACACACGAAATACACGAGCGCCATATAGCATGTCATAAACATACTATACGTCTTAAACACGGAAAACACAGGTGATGGAAGGAGCTTATTGCTAAGTCCCTACCATCTAAAACACACCAAACACACCTGACGGTTGGGCTTATGCCACAACAACCACCAAAGACATGCTTAAGGGAGGATAGCTCAAGATCCAACCCCGTCTCCCGATGAGGACTTTGTATAAAAGAATGTGCACTAGCTCAAGAGATACACCATCCCGCCTTCCGCGAAAGGGCTTTTGTATAAAAGAATATGCACTAGCTCAAGAGATACGTTATCGCGCCTCGCAGAGAGGGCTTTTTTATTGCAATTTAGATAAGGATGTGCACTAGCTCAAGAGATACAACATCCCACCTCATGGAGAGGGCTTACAAACACACTTCGTTAGTGCCAAAATTATCAAACATATACCATTATATATGCCCCACCTTAAGGTGGTTGATGTCGTTCTGATATCAAGCACATTAAGGTAGAGAGACAACACACAAGGGAACAAGAGCTCTCACAAAGCCCATGCCCCCATGGTGACATGTGCTTACAATTGCCGAATGTTCCCACAAACACATTGATATAATATGCTAAGATAAACAAGATAGGTTAGAAATCTTACTCTAAGATAATAACCAAAGCAATTCATTAAATCTATGCATGAAAACAGTCACATCAAGGACCAAGGCTATACTCACGAGTTCGAAGCTGAGTATAACTGTTGGTCTATACTGCAGCTACCTCAGAACCGAGTGTAGCAACAAGGTGAGATACCATTCAAAGTGTGCAAGAACAGATTGAGTGGATTGTAAAATACTAGTCACAAGAAATGCCATAAGATGATACATCACACGATGTGATTCTACTATTCAAGCATCGGATATATATATATATATATGCCATCTTCATATATGGACTAGGTCCATTTTTTGTTTCTCGCTAAAGGGACGCACGATCTGTATCAGTATTTATTTTTTTTCGTCATCTGCCAACTAGGTAGAATCACAGAAGAAGGTAAAAAATAAAAATGAGAGAGGAGAACAAATGCCTTAAGAACACCACGTAGGAGGATTCCCCCAAAACACCCTCCGCAACACTATGCCCCTAAGGCATGACACACAACAATAAAGTAGAGGAGAGGCAAGATAGAAGAATGATGAAACAAATAGAAGAATGATCACAACAGAGGCAGTCTCCCGGTATCCTTGACCTGACAAAAGTATCAAGGGTCATCCAAGGAGACCTAAACAACACATAGCACATTACGAGGGAACACAACACATAAGAGAAGGTCACGTAAGCGATCATAGGTATGCTATGACAAAGGTGACCAACAGGGTTAGAAATACTTACCTATTTACACAACCAAACTAGTGGTTGTCATCGAGCAAGTCATCTTCCTCCCACTCTCGAATGCACGAAGAAAGGGGAACATAAGGTATAATTGTCTGACTAAAGTTATCATCCTATAACTCTTCGGCCTTAAGCTCTTCTTTGTTTGATTCAATGTTAGGTGGTGAAATGTTCTCTTGTTGTAGTGATGTATTTCGAGCCAAGGCTTGTCTTTTCTTCCTTCTTTCTCTTGCTAGTCTATTCCTTTGTGTTTTATTAGTGATGTTGTCAAGAGTATTCTCATGATTTTCCTTAGTTTTCGACATCTCGGAAGAAGAAGCATAGATGTGATTAACTCTTAATGATGCCTTGCTTTGTTTTCCATGGGTATCTCTTGATCCTTATAAGAATGACGGAGGAGGAACCTTAGCATAGACTCCCTTACCTTTTGGTCTAGCGGGTTCTTGTAATGTAGGTTGTTCTTTATTTGTTGCTTGTTGAATAGGGGGTCTAACCAATTTTGATAGTAATTGTGCTTTGTAACGGTGATATCCCAAGAAAGTTTGATCTATTTGTGGTTCAATTTCTTCAGTAGGTTTGGGCCAAAAGTAATCAAGGATGATGTTTTTCCGCATAACCAAAGGTTCCCATCAACTATGGTGAATAGTTCATATAGGCCCATGGTGAGGAAATTTTAAGCATTGGTGAAGGGTTGAAGGGATAGCTTTCATAGCCTTGAGCCATGGGTGGCCTAGTTTATACGGAAGAGGTCGGATGTAGGGATGATATAGAATGATTGTTCTAAAGCTTTGTTAAGCACTCGAATCATTAAAGTAATCTTCCCTATAGTGGGGAGGAAAACTCCCTTATGTGTTTTTATCATCATGTCTATAGGCTCATAAGTTTCTTGTATCAATTTATGTGAATAAAGGAACTCTTCTGTAGCAATGTTAGTTATGCAATTTGGATCAACAAGGGCTCCTCTTATCGGAGTCCCCATTATGTCAATGGTAATGTAAAGGGGTCCTTTAATGTCTCCCACTATTCTATCTCATGGTGTAAATGTTATTTCTGGTTCAGGGGTCTTCCTTTTCTTATCAAGTTGGAGAGAGACCATAGCATGTTTTTATGATGAAAAGCCATAGATGTGAGACTATTTCACACTAACACACTTGCTTGAGGGAACTAGGTACTAAAAGACACATAGAGTCCACAACAAACACAGTGGGTAGAGGAAAAAGTACTACACAACAAGGCAAAGTAAGTGATTTTAAAGGTTTTGATCAAGGAAGAGTGAATAAGGTGTATAAACACCTAGTGTTGAAATACACACCATGTAATTAAAAATATGCCAATTTTCACACAATATTATGAAATGATGCAAAATTTTCAAATCACCAATGGATATATGTTTGTAAATGAATGCAAGATTTGAAATGAAAGATATTTATGACAAATGCAATGAAACAAAGCAAAAGTATGCTTGCTTATGCACCTAAAATGCTCAATTTTTTCACTTTTTTCAGTTTAAATGCACAAAAAATATTATAAAAGTATGCACAATGATAGATGAATGGGATCTAATCCGATTTAATGTGTAAAATAACTCAGATTAGATTTAAAAATGATGTCAATATGCTACAATGATTAATGCAAAGTCAAAATTAAGGCAAGATGAATGAATATGCTTATTTTTGTTGAAATACACAATGTGTAAATGCAAAATTTGAGATCTAAATACAATAACACACAATGATGAAACACTACAATCCAAAATCAAATTTGAAAGAGTGTTAAAATGAGTAATGAAATCTAAAACAAGATTTTACTTACAACCCCTAGCTTTTGAAATTACTAGGTTATATGAAAAATGCAAAATTTCAAGCAAAACCCTAGCAAATGAGATATGCAAATGCAAGGTAAATGATGATAAAAAAATGAAATGCTGCAATTTATCTCAGATCTGATGTAAATATCAGAAAATTAAATGTTTTCAATGATATGCAAGGAAAATAGTGCAAACTATGCCTTAATGCAAGCCAAAAATGCCTTTTTTTTTCAAAGTTTTCAAATTTATGCAAGATTTTCAAATGTATGATGATGAAAATTATATGAATGAATGCAAATCTGATTACAACACTCAACAAGATGCAAGTTTAGCAAAAACACAGGTTCACCAAAATGTTATAGAAGAAAACTGGGGTTGATGAGGTTAATAGTGTCTTAGATAGATTTAATCAATCCTGCCTTTCACATATAATCATTCAAGGACATAAACCGAGTTCAGTCACTTATCTAGCAAGAGGACTTAGCTACAGGTTTGGTGTCACTTTGAGATGATAAGGAAAGTTGGAATATGTTGATAATTTGTTAAACCCTAATCCAATTAAGCCTTTAAACCCTAATTATATGAAATCATAAACAAACGGACGAAACACAACAAATGATCGCACAGGAAGGCACTAAATGCATATTAGAAACATACCAGGATTTGGATTCTGAAAAGCAGAAACTTCGGGGACACTGGGGCGGGTGCCCTAGTCCAACAAACAACTTTTTTTATGGATTTGTAACTGTAAGGTGATGAAGTCTGCAACCTGGTTCAGAGTTTCCAACAACGGCAATCGGGAGGACATAGGGGTGGGCGCCCTTGTCCAAAAAGGAATATTTTTAGCTATTTTCTTCAGATCTCAAATATTTATCCTCTGCTCTAATCTCCTACAACTCCTCTCCGCAAGATTCTACACTTGTAACCTGTAATCACAAGAGAGGGGTTGGGGGTTGTGGTGTTTAGGAGCTTGCCTCGATCAAGCCCCGGAATGGCATTCAAGCCTTCCAACACCATTGTTAGATAGAGTGTGTGTCCTTGGTGGACAGAGGCAAAAACAAATGATAAGATAGATTGATTGAAACACAAAGTAGATATCACCTTGGAGGTGAAATCCTCACGGAAATAATGTACCTTCAAATCATGAGGAGATGAGTTGATGGAGCCAAATCTGCAACAAACACATACAAACACAACACAATAATGCTATGCAACACAATGAATGCCTTGAATGCTCTTTGCTTGATGATCATAAGTTTGCCTTCATCAACTAGGAGTAAAATGAAGTCCTAAACATGTTTATATATGCATTCTCACTAATATTCCTAAATTAAATTGAAAAGGCCGACAAAGAGAAACCTTTTTACGGTCACTTTGCCGACAATTTAAATTTGGGTCCTGGAAAAATAGGTCTAGACTAGGGCGTGGATGCTCAAGTCCAGAGGCCTATTTTTGGTCTTGATTAACCATTAAGATAGGCCCCTAAGCCCCATTTGTCATAGGTGTAGGAGGAATTTGCTCCAAGATAAGTTTTACACATGCATGATTAAACTAAGGGGACCTAAGAGCTAAAAGTCCTCGGGGGGCATTTTATGACATAACAATGCCCTATCAACAATAAGCCTTATATAATTGCAAGGTTGAGACACATTTTCCCAACATGAGCTACACGAAACTTCTTCTCATACACAAGTTTCATACACGGCCATGTTGATGGTTGTTTTGGTACATCAACTCAAGTAGAACGAATGATCACTCTACCTCTCCTAAAAGGTAAATAAATAATCTAGGTTTACCCCAAGGTCCCTGTTTCACTGGGTCACATCAGTGTTAGAATAGCAGAGTGGACAATGTGAGTGTTTGTTCAAGGGGCTAGTGATGGTAATATCAATCTATAATGCCAAGTAATCCTCTGATAGGTGGATATTCAATTGAGTATAAATGCTAACCTACTTCTAAGTTGTAAAAAAAAAAGGAAAAAGAGGTTTAGGGTTTAGAAGGAAAATGTAAAATAGCCTAGACAGCCTTTGCACCTGGCTTGTAACTTCATATAACAAACATTAGTGAGATCAAATTAACAAGCAATGGGTGACCAGTACTCCACACAATCATTACCACTGCAAGTGCAAGATTCTAAGGAAATAAGCAGAGGAACAAGAAATTGAAAACACCATATTACATGTACAGAATTCAAACCCTCATTCATCCACCAAACTTATGATTTTATCAATTAAGCTCACGATCCACTAACGCAAAGTCATATGCAAGGAAAAGAAATGCAAGTACATTACCACCATAGGGTAGTAACACAGGAATAGGTCCCAAAAGTTTGTCTTCTCATTAACTGGCAAAATTGCTGGCTGATTACAAAAGAGCAATATTCACACACCCTGTATGCATATAAAGTATGCCACTTACATGCCAAAATACAAGTACAGCTTGCGCTCACACATGTTCTCTATGTTTCCACCCCTTTTACAAATGTTCAAAATTTCCCCTTTATATATGAGGTTTCCTTTGTTTACATTACACATTTTGGTCCTAGTGAGCCTAGATAGTGCCATTACACCCAAATTACATTGCACAATCTAGCCTTGGTTGGCCTGAGCAGTGCCCATACACAAAATGAGGTCGGCCTCATCTAAAATGGAAGAAAGAACCAAATGAGAGTGAAGAAAAAGGATATTATGTCCTTTCTCCAAATCGACCTTTGAGGTTAGAGGAGGCCTCTAAAACATCATTCAAATCTAGACTGTTATGAAATCTTGTCTCGATCTATTGCGAACATGATGACCATTTGAGTTTGTTTTGAATCCTAGCCCAATCAACTAACAGCACCGAAACTCCATGGAGAGGGCTCCCAATCCATCAAGTTGTTAATGTCTTGCTCCCAGAACCGCCGCCATTTTCCTGCATCCACACACACACCTCATCAATAGTGTTACAAACATATTTCATAGTTAGCCATCATTATATCATCATGAAAGTCCAAAGAAATCATTAGAGATGCCTTAAAATAGTGGAAGATGTAGTATTTTGGCATTAGTCAAAGATCGGGGGTCGGGCCTTTCCCCTTCCGCATGCTAAAAGAATGAGAAGAGCTAAGGTGGAAGGCCCAACGGTAAAACTCTGATGTTATAGTCTTGAACGATAATAGTCAAAAGTCAAGACGAAACTCCGAATACCAATAAAGTCCAAATAGGTGGAAATGTAACATTCTGACGTTAGTTAGAGATTGGGGGTCGGGCTCTACGCCTTCCGCATGCTAAAAGAAAGAGAAGAGCTAAGGTGGAAGGTCTGATGGTACAACTCCGACACCACAATCTTTAAGGATATTTGTCAAAGCTCCAAACTGAACTCTGAATCGCAATAATGTCCACCTAGTCAGGAGTCAGGAGGCGAGACTTACTCCTAACATCAAACAAAAGTGGAAGGGAAAACCAAGGAGGCCTAGCGCCCGAACCCCGATGCCTTATCAAGCAATCGGAACATCGAATGCGGAAACAACCTCTACCTGAGTACAACTGGAAGGCAGAATGATGAAGCTCCAATCCACGAACCCCGACGCCTTTTTAAACAAAACTAAGGCACAAGCAGGACCGGAAGGTAAGGCCTTATGCTACCATGAAGGAAGGCAGAAGATCAGAGGCCCGATCTTTGCCGCTCTGAAACCAAGAATAAAAATCCTTAAGCATAAAAGGAAGGCGAAAGTTCAGAAGCCTGATCTCCATCACTCTAAAACCAAGAACAAAGGCCTTAAACTATAAAAAGGAAGGCGGAAGATCGGAAGACCGATCTCTGTCGCTTCGAAACTAAGGAAAAAAAGGCCTTAAATCCCACAAACAACCTCAAAAAATGTTCTAATCATAAAAAACGGATTCAATGACCCCAAAAAATGGAGAAAAATGAAACCATAACCAAGAAACCATGAAGCACCAAGCAAAAGAAGGCTGAAATGAGAACAAATGGGCTCAAAAAAATCTTAAATGGGTTGGTCGCACATGTAGGAGACCACCATCAATGCACCGTTGAGGGTAGGTAGAGGGAAATCAACTCATACGTTGCAAAGCTGGCCAATCAGCAAGCCGAAAGGCCAACCCTTGAAGCAGTGTAGGTGATCTACCAACTCTACACTAGGGTCCTCGAAATCAGGATGTCGGGGGATGTTCTACAGTCATTCCAAGATGACTAACCCCGACAAAGCGGTGTCCACACAAGCAAAGGAAATTGTCCAAGGGTCAGAGCATCAGAGATGATTCTACTGTCGTGCTAGCACGATAAACTCTAATACGCGACAGTAAGGTTGTGTAACTCAAAAATATGACCAAGTCAAAAAAACATGAAGTTACTGAAGACTAAGTCATAAAGGGACAACACTTAAAACTAGATGCTCAAAATCTTGTCTAAGGATAAAGCATGACAATACCAGAGACAAGCAAAGAGGGGGGTCCCTATTTTGGTCGCAAAATGGGGTGGGTTGTGAGGAGCACAACAAATGCCAACCAAACAAAGAATGCTCCAGAGCATTCCAAGGTGCCAAAGACTAGCCAAAGACCCAATATTCTAGCTTTATCAACCATATAGCGGGAGCATGAATGCCAAACCCAACCATAAGCAAGAATGAATAAGCACAAGGTCAAATGTATCTATAATCCAAGTGTGTGCACGTGATTCATTTCCCTTCCTTGAGTATACAAGAAATCATCAATCATAAACCAGAGATTGGGCTAGGTAAAGTAAATCAAGCTATCATGTAGTCACCTGGACATTCCTTCGCTGCCAGCCAGACATTTTTAAGGTGTTGCTTATATAATTTTTTCTTTTTGTTTTCTTCGAAGCTATGAATATTAAATTATATTAGTATGCTTATTTTAGGGGTTTCATTGTAAAAAAATTTTAGATAATGCACTCATACAAATCTATGATTTATTTTCATTGTTAAAATTAATATTTTTTTTAATATATCCATTGTTTTGTAATAACTATAATGCTACTACAAAGATCTTAAAATTAAATTACAAAATTGTTTTGCCTATGGTTAATGCTTATTCAATCAATATTCAATATCTTTGAAAATAATCATCAATATGATAAATTATAATATTTTCAAAGTCACTTCATTTTTATAGAATCCTCAAAAATCTCTTAAATAATCATACCAATAAAATTTGGCTCCATATAATCAATATGATAAATTATAACATTTTCAAAATCGCTTCATTTTTATAGAATCATCAAAAATCTCTTAAATAATCATACCACTAAAATTTGGCTCCACATAATGACTCTACTAAAAAACATTAATGTACAATATTTAGTCATCAAACTATAAATATTTGTACCTATCAAACATTTAATAACATATTTAAGCATTCTTACTAATTTACCTATATTACAAAAATAAAGGTCCTTGCTTACCAAAAAAAAGTTGCCCATAAATAATCATACCAATAAAATTCTTATAAACTAGTGACAGCTGCCAAACATTTAATAACATATTTTAAGTGTTACAAAAATAAAGGTCCTTGCCAAAAAAAAAGGATTGCACATACAATTCTAATTATAAAAACAAATTAACACATTGGAGATCCCAAAACTACATTAAGAAAAAGAGACATAATTTAAGATTTTCTAGTTATCATATACTCTAATAGGAAACGAATACTTGATCAATCCATAACCCATCATTAGTACAAGGTACTGATAAGTAATTATATTAAGACAGATAAAACATCTTATAGATATAAAGTTAACACTATGTTGTACATACCAACAAGGTTCGTTTTAAAAAGATCTTTTTTATATATAGGAAGGAAGTTGGCTGTTATAGTAAAATAAAATTGTTAATAAATTAAAAAATATATGAAGTATTTTTCTAGAAGTCTATTTTTTAATCAATTTACTACACAGGTGGAAATAAGCACCTCTAAAAAGATATCTGTGAGTGTACTTTAGATATATTGTAAAATATATCTAAATTATTATAGTAAAATAAAATTGTTAATAAACTATATTGTACATTTTTTAAACTAAAATGTTACTGTGAAAGATTTCTACATTCGATTATATAGAATTGATCATTTGTAATGTATCAAGCCTTACTAATGCTGAAAGATTTTTTTTGGACTGTGTACAATTAAATCATTTCCAACATATCGAGTCTCACTATATAAGTTAGTGGATCACATGGATGACAAGCACCTATTCCAAGCTATTTAACATACTGACATGTTTTACATGTGTGGCTTACCACCATGATGAGATTTAATTCCAGATTAATAATAATCTGGAATCTCAATTGAAATGGGGCAACTCAAGGCATGGTCCCATGTAGGAATACATTCTAAAATTTATGGCTTTGATTGTACCTGAAAAACTTCACAGCCACCCCACAAAAGACTTTGAATCTTCTTCAGGAAAGTGAAGTCCCCATCTTTTAGGTTAGGACTTTGAAGCTGTGGTTTTATAGAGGGGCTTATCTAAAAGAATTTAGTGGGTGTTGTAAAAATCTGTAGAAGTTTTTGACAATCAGATGATCTCATAGGTGTTATAACAGTAGGTAAAATTAAAAATTTTAGTTCAGAACTTTTAAGAAGTTGGTGGTTCTATTAATTTTTGAAACTGTAACTAATGTTAAGAAATTGCAAGTGTTTCTAATGATGTTATATGGCAAAAAATTCTTAAATTAGTGGAGAAATTTCCAACTCCAATCTAGAAGAGGAGAAAAAAAAAATGAATTAAAAAAACAAAAACTTTTATTTCTGAGATAAGATTTCAATTTATCTTGTAATTTTTTCCTCGTCTCATATGACCACCCACTTTATAAAAATAAATCCTGAAATCTCCTACATGAAACTGCTGCTTAATGTTCCATTGCCAATGGTCTTACGAAAGAAGCCATAACTTGAATTTCTCTGTAAATGAGAAAAATGTAATGCTATTTACAGAAAAATGCTCCCATTCAATACAACTTTTTATCCTATAGGCTTTTTTAAGATTTGTCATAATAGTTTATATATATAAATATAATAAAAATCTAACCAGAATAAAAATCTAACCAGATATTAGATATTACATGGCAATAAAACTCTCTAAAACCTCTGGGCGTGTGCTACAAACTTCTAGGCCTCACATTTTGAAACTTTCACAGAGAACTACAGTCCACCTGCAGAGAATATATAAGAGCTGTAGCCGCCCCTCCATGGGACCACATCAGTATGTGGGTAATGTACATTTTTTATTTTCTTCTACCCTAATTTACTATAGAAATCCCATTCAACAAAGACAAATTTGATGTAGTTCATAGGACCCTTCTTTCTGTAAAGCATTCCTAAAAATGGTTTACCAGAATAAGCTGAGAAAAGTCAGGTAGCATCCACCCTAGGATCACTAGGTAATAGCTGTTTAGATAACTATTTCACTGCCTTCTTTCTGCAAAGCATTCCTAAAATAGTTTACCAGAATAAGCTGAGAAAAGTCAGGTAGCACCCACCCTCCCACTAAGTAATAGCTGTCTTTTTTTTCCTGGATTCCTTCCAGGTTCATAACTGCTGTGGTTTTTCTTATAACCTCAGCAGTCCCATGGAGGAGGGCTTCCTAAATTATCTCAGCTTTGCTCAAATTTTTTAGGAGCATTTTAAAACAAGCGGTCCTATGAATTTTGTAGTTGCAGCCAAAATTTATGGAAGCTTGTGGCCTTATGAGGTTTTTAGTTTAATGCTAATTGATTTAGCAGAGATTTTTTAATACCTACAAATAAAAAGATTAAAAATCATCAAATAAAAAATTTCCCTCCAAAATATTTCCTAAATTAAATGGAAAGAATCTAAAAACTGGTTGAAAAATCCCTAAGCTGGTGAAAGAAAGTTTCAGCTCTACCTCAAATGCAAAGTTTCAGCTCTACCTAAAATGCACCCGCTCAAAATCAACCACCTAAAAAATAGCTACTCCTATTTTGGAGGAAATAATTCTAATTTATACCATAGCAATTTTTTTGGGGTCTCATGGGACCCCTTGCTCCACAAAAATAGATCCTCTAGCAGCTCCATGGGACCCCTTCTTAAGGCTCCTATAGTTTTCCAGCAGCACAAAAAGTTCAGGAAAACCACCTCCCTGACTTTACTATGTCACTGCATGAGGCTCCTATAAATTCAGAAGCACAAAAATAATAGGAAAACCACCTCCCTAGGAGGGCTATCTCTGTCTGCTACTACATGCAATTCATTATTTTGGAAATATACTCATTTATCTAGGACACTCTACATTTTTGTTCTTAAAACAGTCATGTATCTGTAAATTTGTAATAATGGGATGAAAACAAAAGCATGTGCAGATGCAAGGGTGGGTACCTACTGCTGTTTATTTGCTTTAAATTTCTTGTGCAAAACATATCAGTGGCACCCATTTCAAAGTAAAGTCAAGCCATAATCTTGTGCGAGCTTGGTAAGAAAAAAATGTTTGGTAGCAAATTCTGGACATATTATATTATGAAGATTATATGTGAACAACTATTGCCCAAACACCAATGTGCATGGGACATGCATGCCAGGACCAGCACTTTCCAGATGCTGATTATTAGACCTGCGTACAAAGTCCAAATGAATAAAAATTCAATGACAACTTACAAAAAAGAAGAAAAAAGCCCTGAGGATAGAATACCCATATGACATAGAGGTGGTGAGATCAGTTGCCTGTGTGCAACTTCTTCTCCCTTGAAGAATTATTGCTGCCTCAGTCATCCATATTGAACCCACTTTGCCTTGCCAAGATCAGACCCATCTAGGATTCTGCTAAGAAACTGCTTCAATCAACAAAGTTGAACCCACTTTCAGTGATATAGGACAGATCTCAGGACGAGACTTATGTAAGATTCAGCTAACAAACTTCTTCAATCAATAAAACTGAACCCACTTTGAGTGGCATAGTAAAGATCTCAAGATGAGATCCATTTAGGATTCAACTAAAAACCTGCTCACAGTATAGACCTCAACCTGGGAATCATTTAACATTCAGACAAGTATGCTACTAATTTTTGAAGTTAGCAAGTTTTGCAGACCTTTAACTATAGAACAAGGATAGGCAATTTACTTTTGGACATAATAGGCATCTACTTCAGTACAATCTTCCTTCTGTCACTATTGAGGAAGGGAAAAGGAAACTCTAAGATGTTCTATCTAAAATAAGGATAGATATAGAGTCCTGGGCTAATATGCAAGTTTCTGCTGAAACATGTTAATTGGATCTTTTCCTCACATGCATGGATACCTGAGAACCCTCAAAAAAGTCTACGAGTGCAGTTTCCAAGTCTTCTGGTGAGTATTTGATATACATTTCAGAGTGCCTTTCACTTTCCAAGTGGTTCCTAAATCTTCCTAAAAAGGACCTGTAGGCTGGTAGCAACTTCTCTGCTATTGATATGCGAAGTTCCTCTCGCAGTTGCGGATCAGGGATAATCCAAGTAGACTGAGACCTATGCACCTCCTCAAATGCAGCATTAAAGCTCTTAAACCTCTCTTTGAGAGCTGATTTGGACACTCCACTAGCAAAGCCTCCACTCACATGAATTCCCTCATCTCTTAAGCAAGACAACACTTTTATCCAAGTAGCTCTTTGATAGTTTGTTGCACACTGTCTCACCTTACCTGAATGCTTTCTCAACCAATCATCCCCCATTAGGGCTCGCAGATCCGATTTTTTCACTTTCTGAACTATGTAGTGCACATTGTTCATCATAAAGAGGTATGATAAAGAAACATCCTTGTACAGTTTGGACTTACCCTCTAAGTTGTGTTGTAGAATAACAGTGACCCAAATCAAATGCAGAGATAACAAAGACCGATTTCCAGAATCACATCCTCTAGCATACTCCTCAATGGAATCCATTAGCCCAAATATTGAAGTCTGAGAGGGCTTGTTAACGATGAGCTTCATTAAGGTCTCTTTGTAATCTGAAATAAAATTGATATAATTCATGACATACCTGGTTAAAGGATGAATTGTACCTCCAGGAGTAGCTGTTTTGGATGTGTCTCTCTGAATTGCATTCTCAAATTCTGTGAAGATCCCTCTGCCTGCTTCTCCCAAACGTGTAAGTATCTCTGAGGCCTGAGTCTTCACACTGGAGCACATCTCGTCTGAGAAAACAATCTCAATCTCAGGCAAAAGCTCCGAGAGAGCCTCATATAGATCAAGGATCTTGAACAGCTTCTCAGGAGACCTCCTGCTTATGGCTATAGCTTCACTGAAATTAAACAACTGCATTGTTGCACTCTTTGCAAGCTCAGCAAAACAAGTTTCTCCCACAGGGCTTAACCCCTCAAAAATTTGCTCACACAGCTGCTGTTCACTGGCAAAAAGCATTCTGATGCACACCTTAGCAGCCTTAATCCATTTCTTAATTTTTCCTTCCAGTATTTCCCAATCCAATCTCTGCACATCTCCAATACTGAGCTTCTCAACACCTAGTCTATGTAGACTTTCATCTACCATAGATTTCCTGATACTTCCATAGACCTGCATGCATTCTCTCGCATAGCCTGCCGAAACCATCCTCTCTGCTATGTTATGCAGATCGGGAATAGCATCCTGAGGAATCAAATCCATTTCACAAATTCCTTCAGTCAGAGGATGGGATACAGCGACCTCTTCCTCCTCTCCCGCTTCATCATCGTCATCTGAACTATTAGATTCCCTGTCTAGAAATCCTTCGCTGCCAGTGCTAGTCCTAGACCTATATGAGGCCATAGACCTATAGGAGGCCATTGAGGATGGATTGGAAACCAGCTCCGGATCCAATGGCTCACTGTGAACAACCAATATCTGTCTAAATTCTTCTTCCAACCGAGCCATTGCCACCTGCAACAAGTTCTGTGCTTTATTCACACTGGTCTCTGACAATGATGCAGAGTCCATAAGCTTCTGCACTTCATCCACCATCCTTAGATAGTTGTCAGCCTCCTCTCTTTGCCCTTCAAAGAGCAGGGATTGACTTGCACTCTCAGATGCCATATCCCATTTGAGGATAAATTTCTCTGCAGCCTCAAAATCCTCATTCCCAGTGCCAAACTTCTCAGATAACTGATCACAATTATCATCAAAACTGGCCAAATTTTCTGTTGGGAGTGCAGTATTCTCCACTGAATTCCCCATGGATAAGACTCCTGCCTTATTCATCTCACCTCCAAGTTTATCCATCTTCAAAACTCTGCACACCCAATTTTTTTTTTTTTAAAACCCTTCTTTTGCCCTCTCTTAGAACTTTTTAGGTCTTTGTAGCTCTTAACCAATACACCCCGTAGTTGGATTATCCAAAACTAATTCAGAAAGAAGCTTTTCAAACCAAACCCATTCTGACCCAATACAGATCCCTCTCTCTCTTAATTCTCCAATCTAACCAACTTAGATTCGACCTTAAAACAAACAGATCTGCTATTCTTTCAGGCACCAAATCAGTCGTTCAATATCAATCATTTCACCTCTAAAATCAACAACCTTCTACTTTATCTCATCGGCTCTCCTGTCTGTAATCTTATAAGGCCTGATACCAATCAAGCCTGTTCTAATTGCTTTGTTTGACTTCTACCTCCAAAAAGGTCACTGTACCTTGTTGGTTCAATATAGGTACTATTCATGAATCTCAGATTCCTCAATCTGTCTGCAGGATTTCTAAGCTGGCAGCTTTGTTTGTTGGGAATTCTGACCTCTCTGGACATGTATTGAAGGAAAAGAGAGAGTGGGAATTCTGATCTCTCTGGAAACAATGTGGGTATTTCTAGTGAGAACCAAATGTCTGAATTATGTGAGTATATTAAATTCTACAAATCTTCTGGATCTGCAGGTTTACTGATTTAGGAGGCCTCTTTTTACTTCTTACCAATAATTTATTCTAAATTTTGTGATGACTCGCACCACTAAGAATACTTAAATCAAAGTAAAACCCATATTGATAACAACTTGTAAGTGGCGGAACAAGTTGACTTTTATTCTCACTGTTAGGCAGGAGGTCACATGAAGTGGGCTTCTAGTTGTTAGGTTTCCCAGGGATCTATTGCAGTCAAATTTGCACGGGATCATCAAAGATACAGGCTGGCTTTTGCTAAATCCAAAATACAGTTGCTGTAATTATCTCGGGAATAGTGTGCCCAAGTGAGATGGATGACACATGTCATGTGAATGCGAGATTCTTTTATGTTGACAATATACTTCCAAACTAACAATCTAAGTTTACATTATTTTCCTACCTACATTCAAACCCATCCCATCTGTAATTTTTTTTTGTAGCTATCAGCTCTTAAAAACCTTATTTTTACTGGCATAGACCTTATTGTTTTTCTTCCACCAGGGTCCCATGGAAGGTTAACTTTTTTTCAACTTGGTTGCTTGTTAAATCTGTAAAAAAATCAAATCTTTCCCTGAAATTGTGGGGCAGTTGCTATCAAAAGGAGAAAGATTTGTAAAGGAGCTTAAAATGAGGGATGAAATATTGATGCGCCTCTAGAGAATTCACAAATATTCGTTAGAGTTTTTGTACATGAAGTTTTCTAATTTTTCCACGTGATCAATTCACCTTGAAAATCACTTAAATTCTAGAAGGACACCCTGCAATATGCAATAGTCCACTAATGGTAATCATATTTCATGGAGGTCCAAGGCAATATATAAGTGTAGAGGAGAAAAGTTCATATTTTTCATTTTAATTTTATAGTATTTTGAATGATGTCTTTGATATATGTTTTTAGCACTAAATTTGATTATTTCAATGTATTCACTTATCTGAGACTCAATTTAGCATTCTCTCATGCCATGTCATTATGTCCAGGATTTATTTGACCTTAAAAGGTATATTGTGAACTTGTCTTGCCACATTACTATGGTCTGAATTTGTTGTGCCACATCACTATGTTTTGAGCTTGTCATGTCACACCACTTTGCATTGATGGATTTGATACATGACTTTAGCACATAATTTGACTATTTTGGCACACACACTGACCCAAGACCCAATCCAACATGCTATCACGCTACATCACTATATTCAAAATGCATTCCCCACTTTTCAAATGATGAATTCATGCATTTCAAGGCTAACAATTTAGGGATTTGACTATTATTTGAGGCCAAAATTTTAATTATGTGTCTTGGATTATTTATTTAAAAACATCATCCTAGGACACTTAACATAAGAAAATTAATCAAATGATAACATGATGGAATAACATGAGCCATCTAAAAGCATTTTTCCTCTTGTAGGTAATCACTCATTGCCCATCCTCTATTAACATCAACAATCAATGTCTCCACAATCAAGTGATCCATTGTCAAAAGCACACTCCGAGTGCATTCTCCAACACAATCACATATCAACTTACATTAGGCTTTAGCAGCAATCAATAATCAATTCAAGGACAATCATTATCATCGTACATCATCTATTACCACTCATTATCTCTTTTACTTTTACTACTGACTCAGTCTTGGTGCTTAATTAAGGCACAAGGAAGTCTTAAACTTCAATCCTTGTATAGCAAGCCCCGTGGTGCTCCTTAGCATCACCATTGTTTTCCTTAACTTAGATACCATCGAGCAAATAGGTATTGTAAGTACTGAAGACTTGGCTTTATTGTGATAGAATTATAAAAATTAGGACAAGATTGTGCTCCTAGATAGGATTGTTGCCACAATTGTATCCCAAACACTTAGACTCTCAAATATCAGTTATCTCTACTCTCTAATCTAGCTTTCAATCTTAGCTCTTTGTTTGTAGTCCTTTGTCACAATCCCATATTAGTATATATCCCATGGCATAAGTATGGTATATATAGGAGGTAAAGGTTAGTTATTATCATCATATTGAGTATTGTGTTCTTATTGAAGACTATTGGAGGTATCCCCCTCAAAGTGGATTAGGAGGTTGCCCCCTTGAAGTGGCATATTATTATCAAGTATTTGCATCATATTTCCTATTATATTCTTCTATTGTGCAAGTTGTTTCATTACAGGACCTTAGTTGATTGTCATCTATCAAATCTCCTTATTGATTGTTTTTCCTTGCTTTATATTAATCACAGGTTCACATACACTTTTGGCTTTAACTTCCATTCATACATGTATCAAGGATTTCAATGTGTTCTTGCATTTTGTTACATCTCACCCTTTGATCCTTGATGACATCATGTCCTTTGTTGACTAGAAATCTGCCTTTTGTTCACTATGACCATTTGATGAAACACTGAATACTTACACACTAGCTAGCCTATGACAGCAACCCTAAAAAGTAGTCTCACCTAAGGTGCACTTGGATTTAGAAACCCAATACTGGTTCTTTCTATAGGGGCAAACATATATACAACCATGTTCTATATGTTCATTCATTTGTATAAATATATAATGTATTAGAAACATAACATATTATATTTCTCATTGAATCAATTACAATATAGGCTTATCTTATATGTCTCAATCTATATCATTCGAGTACATCTCCATCTTTGTCTTACATATTATCCATCTTACAAATATATTTTGTTTGTGTTCTTCATTTACATGTTTCTATACTTTATCTTATCTTTCTCGTGTTATTATTATTCTTACACCTCATGCTTAATATTACTTTTTACTATCCCATTACAACTTATGTGTGGATATTACTTTTTTTAACCCATGTGTCTCATGCTAGATATTACTATTTTTAGCCCACACTCTTATGTTACATCATTCTTCTTATATATCTTCATAATGTCTCTTCATGATGTTTTTTCATACTATCTCTTCATGGTAGCTCTTCTCACATTTTTATGTCTTCTTTTTATTATTTTATTACTTTATGACTTATTCCTTTTATTTGACGAGTGACTAAGAAAATTAAATTATTTTACATGACTCGTCCATTGGTCTAGAGTATATTTCAACATGATGTGCATTACCACACAATCTTTTTTGTCATCTATGGAAGAGCTAACTCTCTATAAAAATAAAGTTGTCTTCACGTCCTTCTATTCAACCTCAAGATCAAAAGCAACACAAGATAATGTCATTTTGAAAGATGTCAACTTTGCAACAAGGGAGAAAATTTCACCAAAATCTATTCCCTTAACTTGGGAATAACTTTTGGCAACTAATCATACTTTGTACTTCTCAATGTTACCATCAAAGCCTAGCTTCTTTTTAACACCCATTTGCAACCAATAGGGTTATGTCCTTTAGGAAAGTGAACTAAGTCCCATATATCATTCTTCCTTAGTGTGGCCATCTCCTCATCCATTGCTAATTTTTGAGACTCACAATCATCCATTTACATTACCTCTTTAATTGATCTAGGCTCATCAATGTTAGTCAAACAAGTAAGATTACATCTAAAACTAGGCAAGCTATACCTTTCTAGTTTCCTCTATGAAGTGGACCTCCTGAAAAACTAATGTGGATGTTCTACTTCTTCTTCCAAACTCTCTGAGCTCCATACTATTATCCTCATCTAGTTCAACATAAACCTCTAGTTTAGCATCTAGTCCAACCTTCTCATTCTTTGGTTGTAGCTACACAAGTAACTTACCATTTTCCTTTGGTTGTTCAATTGCACTAAAAGGTTTGATCCCCCTAAAAATCACATTCCAACTATAGAGATTGTTTAAATGCCATGGGAACCCAAAGCTTATACCCTTTCATATTGATGGCATAGCCAATGAAGATACATTTCACAACCTTATTTTCCAACTATGACCACTTCTCCCTAGACACATGAGCATATGAATGCCTCACAACCAAATACACAAAGATGTTGAAGTGGGGACTTTTGTCTATCCAAACCTCCATGGGATTTTCTCCACAATCATTGTTGTAGGAGAACTGTTGATTAGGTAACATGAAATAGCAACTGCTTCTACCTAGAACTTTTGTTCTAAACCAAACCCATTGAGCATACTCTTAGCCCTTTCGATTAACCTCATGTTCATGCATTCTACAACTCAATTTTGATAAGGAGTGTATGGAGTTGTCTTATGCCTTTCTATGTCATTCTCCTTACAAAATCTATCAAACTTTATAAAAGAATACTCACCACCATTGTCAACTCTTAACAACTTAATCTTTTTACTAGTCTAGTTTTCCAAAAATGTTGTAAAGTCTCTAAAACAACAAAAATCCTCAAATTTACTTATGATAAATATACCTATGTCCTCCTAGAATAATCAAATTAATAAATGATACCTACTACAAAGATTTTAACAAGGAACATCCACATGACCAAATACATCAGAGCGAACAAGATCTAACAACCTAGAAGATTAATGAGAACTAGAGTAAAACTAAACATAGTTTTATTCTCCATAAATGTAATGGTCACAAAAATCAAACTTAAGAGAATAATCAACAAGCCCCTCTAAAAGAGTTTCATTTTTTAAGGTTCATAGACCTTTCTCACCAATATGGCCCATATACTAGTGCCATAACATTGTCTTCTTAGTAGGGAAATTTCTCTTTGAGGTAAGAGAATTCTTAGGTACCCAAAATACATGGCCATCAAAACTAGATACAACAAATCTCTTCATCGCATGTACTAAAAAACTATTACATTGTATGTAAGTACATGCATCAATTCAAAAAAAAGAGTATCAACTCGAACCCCCTTATGAGCACAACTTCTTAAACCATCTTACAACCTCCACTACCGAAGACTACCTACACATTCACATCATTCATTTTACTTACATATAATAGGTTCTATTTCAAATTAGAGATGTGCAAAACTCTAGTATTACCTTTGATCCTCCCATTAGAGAATTAAATCTTAACTCTCCCATAGCCAACTATACTAAGATATGAGTCATCATTGAGGTATATCTTCCTAGCATCATACTTCTCATAATCTAAATACCACTCCCAATAAGGAGTCACATAGAAGGAAGCATCAAAGTCTATCATCCCATGCATCCTCACATGCATGCATTGTCAAGGCCATGACAAGGGAATCTCCTACATCCTCTTGAGAAGATTTATTAGAATCATCATTTTTCTTCTTTTTCTCCTCCTTGTAGTCTCTTCTAAAGTGGCCCATCTTGCTATAGTTCCAAATTTTTGCCTTGGACTTTCTAGGGACTTAGATCTCCCATGAGATTTAGATCTACCCCTGTCCTTGAATTTTTCTTTAGAATTCCCATTAATAGCCAAGGCTTCCTTGGTGCATTCAGTAGCTTTCCACCTCATCTCCTCTAAGAGAAGAGTAGCCACAATTTTGTCAAGCACCAATTTTTGTAGTGCTTCCAATAGTCATTACTAGGTTGCCACATGAGTCTAGCAAAGAACACAAAAGGGTCATGCATCAATCTTCCTCTTCCATCTGCACACAGTCCATGGATTATAACTAGGTCATAATTGTGTTGAATACATTCAAGTGATTAGTAACAAAATCACCATCACCAATTCTTAAAGTGTACAACTTCTTTCATAAAAAAGGTTATTAACTAAGGATTTAACCTAGTACAGGTTTCCCAAATTTTCCCAAAGGTTTTTGTAGTGGATTCTTATAGGCATTCAATAACATAGAATCTACCAAGCAAATCCTAATAAGGCTTCTTTCCTTTCTATATAACATTGTCCAATCATTGAGTGACATTGTGGCTAGTTTGGGTATGGATACTATAGCCCACAGATCTTGATCTACGAGAAAATCCTCCAACTTGAGCATCCACGGCTCAAAATTAGTGCTACTAAAATTTTTGATCTATAATCTAAATGTGTTTGTCGTCTTTCTTAAAAAAAAGATCTTATCTATGCATGCTCCCACTCAAACCAAGATTAGTACAAGAAATATTGTTCCTACAACCTAGGGCTTGAGTTGATCAGGCTCTAATACCAAATGAAAGGAAGCTAAGCTATGAAAATTCTTCCTACGCTAATATAAGAGGAGAGATGAACAAAAATACAAGAATTTGCAATAAAAAGAAACAATATAATAAAAGCATTCACCATAACACAATGGTGTATCTTAGGAAAATTATTTTGGAAAAAACTAGTCTCCAAACTCTAAACCAATGTATTAATCAACAAAAATATTAGTTACAATACAATCTAGGCAAGGAGCCTTCACAAGAGACCGCCAACACTCAAATTTGGAGGAATACTAACTATATAACAATACCTACAAAATATGCTCTATAAAATTCATCCCAAGCACAGGTAGTAAATAAAAAAACCAATACATGAATCCACCAAAGGAGAATCACGAAACCATTAGCTAATACCACCCAAGGGTGACACCCAAATCCCCTAATCAAATTCCAACACCCAGATCTTGAGAAGAGTCCATGTAATAAATATAGCATAGTCCTTACACATGTCATAGTTATTCTCCCAACTTGGGCACTCTAATTTATATTATTCAAACACTCCAAAGATGCTTTATGATAGTCACATGATGACATGTCATAGGTTGGTGAATATTCTTAGTCAACATGTGTAACTCCCTCTCATAGATCTCTTATGCGTCATAGATGATCTTACATTCCTGATGTGGAAGCCTAACTTTTGGGGGTCATAAATTTTGTTCTAAGAAGCTAATTGAGACCTTTTTATAATTAGATATTTCAGAGAGCTCCACATCACCATAACTTGCTTTAGTTGGTTAAAGTCCACTTAAATAATTTTTGAGGCAAAAAATGACCTCTATAGCACATATATTACATATTTGTATTCTCAACATTAAGATGTATGGTTAAGACACCTTTCCTAACAACCATAAGATATTTGTAACCCTTTTATGCTAACAAACCTTTGTTTTCATTCAAAATTATGAGTTCACCCTTTATTTTGTGAATCTGCCCTAGTGAACTCCCATTTGCCCCCGTAATGAATTCTGTTGAAACAAGAAAATGACTATTTTTAAAGCCAACAAGTGAGTCTTCACATCAGAGATTTTTTAAATTCAGAACTAGTAGATTTGAATTAAGTTTACATGCCCATCCTAGGTCGAGATACTTTTAGAATTTCTTTGTTTTCATCTTAAAACTTAAACATGTTTTCTTATACATACCTCTTTTTCAATCATTAGATGGGTCTAGATTTTGTCTATTGAATAGTGTTAGCATTCATGTGAATTTGAGACTAACTAGCAAGCTTCTAAGCTTCCAGTATTAATATTTTGCACAACCATTACAAGCCATTTACATCACTAAGTCTAGTTTGTAGTATTTCTCTTTTTCACCATTAGAGGGTATTCTAGAAGTCAAAGGAGGAAACAATATTGAATAGCTAGGTTCTCGAGGACATTGCCAACCACCAAATTTTCTCCAAATCTTGGATATACCTAATCGCAAGTGTGAAATTCTATTTAGGTTTATTTTGAGTAGTGTAGATTTGTTTTGTTAGATTGTTTTCTTATTGTTTGTTGAAAGAGGTGCATAGTTGTAGAAGTAATTTGTATTGTAGATTGTAGATCTTAGTTTTAATATAGTAGATTAGATTTATTTTCAAAGATTACTATTTTAGGTTAGTGAAAATTTCCAATATTATTTCTTCTAAAATCTTCTAAATTAACTATCTAAAATCTTTATATTCTTTACTTCAAAGTTTGTTGAGGAAATCAAGTCAAAATCATTCATTTCTAGCATATAAAAAGGGAATTATTTTAGATTCAAACCAACAATTCATACATTTCAATTAGGAAAATATTCACACATAAAATGGTTTGAAATAATTGCCATTTGTTGTTTGCACCATCAATTGAAAAGAGAAATTAATTCAACATTGTTTTCCCCTCTATATCTCTTTGTTTGCTTGCTAGACATTGTATGAAAAATGAAAGGAAAGTTTCAATTTTGTTGATTGGTTTACCTTTGCAAAAGAAAAAGCTTTTATTACTATTTTCATAGCTAAAAAGAAAAGGAAGATATTTTCTCATCAATTTTATTTCATAAAAAGCTTTAAGTTTTTAGATTAGATTCAAATAGTTGCATTCGTTAGAAGAGGGAAATATAAAAAGATTAAATTCATTGACATCAACACATGTGCATTAATTAATTTTTATTTGACTAGTGAGTTCATTCAATTAAACAAGCAGTCTCTTGATTTGGGTTCATTGACTATTCAGGTATTATGAGTTAAGTAGATTAATTAATCTAGTTCACATAAAAGACCAAAACCTTAAAATAAACTAAATTAGTTTTTTTCAACTTACATCCAAAAAGCCACAAAATATACAAAAACATTTAGAAAACATAAAATTACTAAAAACATATAAGCTAAACAAAACTCTAAAAAGTTTCACATTCAAGCATCATTCCAAACTCTCACAAGCAATTGATGCTTTCCTCTCAAATATCAAACATTAAACTTGAAACCATTTGATCCAATCAAAACAATCAAGTGGTCAACACTTGACTTCAAACTTAAACAATTGAAACATTGAATTAAACAAACAAAAATGGCTTTAAATTTTTTGCACCAATTTATAGGTCACATTTAGCTTTTTAGGCTTATGTTTCCTAGGTTGAGGTCAAATTTGATAGAGGAAGTCTTAGGAGAATTGAGAGAAACCTTACTTTCTCATAGTGCTACTGTTTAGGAACAAGTGACCATCCTCGAGGATGTCTAGTGAGAGAATGCTCATTTGGAAGCAATTCGAATAGCCAACCTTATTAAGGTCTTAGATCATGCATTTATGTGTTTAGAGGCTCTCACAAATCAAATAAGAACCAACATCATCCACAAAGAAAACACACACCAATAAGACATTAACCCCATTATCCACATACTCTTTCCATGTGAAGAGGGTACTCCACCTCACTCATTACCACTTATCAAATCTGCAATAGTGAATTGTCTAATCATCTGACCAATGAGAACAATCTTGTGTGAACTAATTTTAGATCATACAATTTCTGCTAAGGATTTTTTTATGCTTTGAAATATATACAATCCTCATAATACATTAAGGTCATTCCTTTTGATCACCTTATTATGCTTCCTAAAATTGTTTAATATTTTTTTATAACTATAGAGGTGTCTTCATTATCAAAGCCATGAACCTTAAGCATGAAATGCTCTTAAAACCCGCCTTAATGTGGTCTCTTATAAGCTTTTTGACTCTTAAAGGAGGGCTTGTGATTCACCTCTTTATGGATGAGTTTCAACAAGTCTTGATTAATAGAGAATGATAACACTCATGGTTTAGATTGATTTTCTTATGAGTTTTATAAAACTCTTTAGCCTCATATGGGCCCAAATTTACATAAAATTTATTTAAATATTTGTGCAAAAAAACTTTTGGAGGATTTATCAACAAGGGAAACATCAATTTTATCCCTAATGAAGGTGATCCTAAATGCATAAAAATTTGGGGCCTACTACTATTCTCAATGTGACATATAAGATCATAACTAAATCTCTTGCTTTAAGAATCAATAACATTCTTCCTTTTATTTTATTTTTAAGATAATGCACCTGGTAAACTTTTTAACGTGACCGATGACGCTGGCGCGACACACCCTCCGGCTCCACACTAACGCTTTTGCCCGGAGCGATGAACTGGTGAGGCCACAACACGGGGGACCTCGTCCCCAAGGAGGAACACTTCAAACCCGCGAGCTCGTTGGCCCAGCGAAGGCGTAAAGCCTGCGAGCTCGTTGGCCCAGTGGGGGTTTGAACTCTGGTGGCCGCCACTACAACCGAGCGACTTAACCACTGAACCACGCCCTTAACGGCGACATTCTTCCTTTTGTTATGCATCTTGAGAAAAATAGATTTATTAGGAGATACAAATTTCATTTTATTATAGGTGTGTGGGAAATTATGGAATGGACTAGAAACTCTATGCAAACTATTTTGTTTTTTAAAAATGATTTTGAAAATACTTATGATAGGATTGAAGGACCATCCATTCTTAATAGGCTCCAAGCTCTTATTTATGGGTCCTAATACATTAATGTTAATGAAAACATTTTCAATTCAATGCTTCCACATGTCTCACTATCAATGATTTGAAATATCAAGGGTTTGATTCTTTTAGACATATCAAATATGATTTCCCTTTAACCCTTCTCTATTTAGGCTCACAACTAAGGCTTTTGGGTATTTTCTTGCCCATAAATCCTCCCAAGGAGTTGTAAAAGGTAGTTTTTCTTCCCTCAAACCAATAAGTAGTTAATTAATAGGCATTTTGTAGATAAATCTTTCCTTAATCTTCTTGACAAGGAGAAATCTAATAAAGATACAATTAAATATAAGGATACTTTTTGTTTGGCTTCTAGATCTAATATACAATGACATAAAACCTAGTTATAGACAACCTCCCTACACCTATCCTATTTGATTTTAGAAATATAGATTATCTTGGATTGAAATTAGAGTAGTTGTTTTAAAGGTTAGCCTCAACCATTTCCTTTATACAATCTATAAAGGAGGCTTAAATGAATACCCTATTTAAAAAAATGTCCTTGATGAATCTAGTTGAAACCCAATCCTTGACAATACTCCACGAATATTTAAAGAAGACCAAAATATAATGATGATCCTTTGTTTTTATAGTACCATATAATTAATATGATCCATAATTGTATACATTTTATACAACTTTATTAATAGTTGATAATGTTCTCTAGGCCATTTAAATACTTTTAGTATGTTTAATTACTTAACTTGCATGCCATGTTATTATTATTGAGGCCTCGTAAGTTGTAATAACTATTATTTCTGCCTTCCTCCCCTAATTAATAATAATTATATGATTGTCAAAGTAACCTTGAGGTGTGAACTTTTCCCACCCTCACCCTATTTACATATGATGCTCTTCCTTCCAAATATTTGAAGCCATGCACATAAATCAATTACAACCGGAAGTGTTTGGAATCCAACACATATTGTATTTATGAGTACAAGTTGTCACTCTAGATTTGACGTATTCATCATACAGGCCATAATAATGCTTTTTAAGTAATGCTCACTAACAAACAAAAACTTGAACCACAATTGGAGGAATCAATTATACTAGCCATTATCTATATTAGACTAGCCAATCATCATGCAAACACAAAATAAAGCAAAAAGTCATCTTTCCACCTTAGGTGGGAGAAAGATGAGATTCTTAACGTATGTCATTCTCATAATAAACTATTCATATTGCCAACTATTTAGCAACAGCCAAAATACAAGATTGGGACATGTGTCAATAAGCATTTATTGTAATAGTTTAATATTTTACATTTTATAATATTACAAAATGATAAATAATTATTTTAATAACTATTCTATTTTTAATGATCAAATTTTATTTTTCAATATTAAAGCAAATGATATTTAAAAATAACTGATTGAACCAAAGAGCGAATATGTCGACCAGTGATGAAAGAACACTTTATAAAGACAAAAAATTCAAAAAAAAATTGGAATCCATCCACTTCTTTTATATATATATATAAAGAGAGAAAAAGACTAGTTCCCCTTACCATTATTGTTTAATTAACCAAGAGGAGTAATAATGCATAGATTTGTTTAGAGCAGCCAAAAGGAACTTGGATATAACCAAACTCTATGATTATCTTGTTCATGGCACCGGGGAACATTGTGTGTCATATGCAAAGTATTGATTAGGTAATGAAATTGTTTATTAACTTCATTTAAAAAAAAATAGATTTCACATAATGCAATGTAGGCACTACATGGAGTATAGACAAGAATCTTTCATTTCTATTCATTATGTTAATTATCTATGTTTTATATTATTCATGCGCACGAACAAAATCGTGTCATGTGAGAGATTGTTCTACATTGTCATAAGCACAAATTTTTAAGAATCTATAATAATTCTTATCTTTAAAATTTTCCATGTTAATATTACAAATATATTGTATTGAGCCATGGATAATCATTTCATATGTAAGCATTAATATCAAGAAAAAAAATCTTTATTTTTTTTTAATTTTTAAATAGTGTTTTTAATGCTTCTCTTAAATATGGGTATTCTTGGGATTGTGATTTTAAGGAATAGCCATAAGATGTGGGCATTGAAAAATGCACTAGATGACAAAACACATTGGTCTCCTACATTTACATGCATACTTTTTTTTAAATCTGCTTAGCGAGGAGTGCTTGTTATTTGTGGAAGACCTTTAATTCTTAATCACATCATTATCAAAGGTCAACTATAGCCTTATTTTAAGTAAAATGCCAAGCTAGAGTTCAAATCTGATTCATTAGTTATTTTTGTTTGATAAGCTTTTTCAATGTTATGTTTGTCTTCCATTACACTACGAACATGTTGACATATGTGTCCACATTTCAAGCAATTTCTATTATGAGCCTTGTTGCGTTAGGATAATTGAACTAAAGTAAATGTAAATGGGTAACATCTAATTTGTTCCTTTAGAATCTAAGTGTGTTCTAATTTATTTGATTTTTAATGTCCATTTCTAAAATTAATTACATATTAGATGTTTTTTAATATCATGACAACTTGTATCGTGTATTAGTGGGATCATAATGACTATATAGAAAAGAGGTAGGAAAGTTAAAATTTGAATCTTATTCGAGATTGACTTGGATCAATCTTGAGTCGTTTGGAAATGAAACATATGAATAAAGTGGTGAGTTGATGTAGGAAGGGAATGTATGGAAATAAGTGTGAATAAGGGAGAAATAATGATGGGCAAGTAGTGAATATATAAAGATTAGTGCAAGTGGAAGTGAAATAAGGATAGATAAAAATTGGGCCATGAGCTAAACCTATCACAAGAGTATGCCACTTGTCAATAAATTATTACATTAAGATGTTCCCATCAAAGTGGACACCAAATTAAATGAAAATGACATGGGCATAAATATATAAGTACTTTGTGTATGTATGCATGTAGTATATATTATTGTGATGGTGAAATTTGTGTGTGTGTGTGTGTTATACTTTGTGTGTGTATGCATGTAGTATATATTATTGTGATGGTGAAATTTGTTTGTTTGTGTGTGTGAGATACTTTGTGTATGTATGTATATAGTATATTATTGTGATGGTGAAATTAGTATGCCCATGTCATTTTTCGTTTAGTTTTCTCCATTTTGATGATATATAAAACTCAATTTTATATATGATAATAGGAGTCCAAAGTTAACATATATTTCTCTAATCAAAAGCTACTTATAAAACTCTTATTCTATCATTGGTCCTTGAAATAATTGAAACATCTATTCTAACAATTTCATACTATTGTTAATATACAATTACATTACGATCTTAAACCTTTTTACATTAAGATTCTTTTTTAAAAAAAATTGGTCAGTAAATTGCGGTCTTGGGGGCCACTCCTGTTTATATTAAAATAGAGAAAATATACAAAATATTTTCCTAAGAAAGGAAATAGCTCTTACAAATCCTTTTCATGGGGTTACAATATGCTAGCATTTCCTATTCTAGTAGGTTGTTACATACAAAAAGGCCCAAAGTTATATTAAATAAACTCTAATGTTAGCAGATAACAAACTTAGAACTATATTATCTTTGTCAATCAACCTTCCTTTGAGGAGGAATCTTCATTCACAATAAACACCTAGCTCTATTTTCTCTACATTCATGATACTCATCACCTACTTTAGAAAGGTCACTACCTTTCTTTCCCTCTTTCTCCAATATTGTTCATTCTTTTCATTGGCAATAGTGATTAATGGTTACCATGGCCCTATTATCATCCCTTCATTCACCATTAAAATGCCATTGAGTGGTGGAAAGCCAACTCTTGGGGCTACATTCTACAACACTATATACAAACCTCCTAGCAATTGCTTCTTGATCAGACATGAGGCCAAGACCTTGATAATTTCTTTTTCTTCTCCTAAGTCAAGTAGCATGCTAATAAACATTGATCATAACGTATTTGAGTTGACCCTACATCCATGATTCACCATCATAAATTTGTCACCCAACACCCATTGAATTGCATGAATCACTATCCCTACCTTTGTCTTAAAGATTCATATAAGGCAGGCCTCATAAATTCCTCCCAAAGATGCCATTTGTTTTTATTTAGATATTAGGTGAACACTAATATTCATTATCAAACTATATAAGAACCATTTGAGATGAAAGAAGAAGATGAATGAGTTGTGTAATGCTTCATCATTTTTAAGTAACCAATCACTCATGATTGCTCATCAATGTTTCATTAAAATCCTTAGTCCTTTGCATCTCATTGCCATTATTTCCCAACCCCTTTCATTCCATGAAGGATACCAAATCAAGATATGATTACCTTCACGTTCACTCAAATGACACATATGGTTTGTAACAATAATGATTATCAAATTATCATTCCTTCAATATCCTCCTTATCGATATGATTAGAGTTTAAACTTATCCCCAAACATATCCCAAGCCTCGACCTTACTAATAGTAATGAAAATTAAATTGTTAGCAATAACATAATTAGCTAGGAAGTCCACTACTCTATTAGCTTCTTTGTAAATGTGTTTAACTATAAATTCTGCTAATGAGTCGAGAATGGGTCGTACATTTTTTAGAATGTTTACAATTTTCTAGTTTGGTAATCCTTTCTTCCTCAATGCATTTATTATTACCAATGAACCCCTTCTATTTGAACTGAGTTTACCCCCTAATGCTTGTAGACTTGAAGGCCAAATAGGAGAGCTTGAGCTTCAACTTCATTGTCTAATCCAATCTTTAGTTTCTTTGATCCTACACATATTAGCTTTCCCTTCTCATTCTGAATAATGCATCTAGCACTAGACACTCTTGGATTACCTCTTGCAACCCCATCAAAGTTTAGTTTCATCCATCTAGTGGTGGGTGAGGACCATTTAATGTTATTTCAAATAATAGAGGTGGAATTTAAACCATGAACCCAATAAACAAGTGATTTCAACTTCCTTCCCATTTACCTAGAATTTCATTGTCCCAAGATGAAAATTTATTATTTTTAGACATGACTAAGTTACCACTCTACCTTGAGTGAGTTCTTCAATGGTTGCTTCTAGTTTGAGGGAAAACTTCCCTTCTTCTAATGTTTTATCCAAGAAAATTCTTTTATTCCTTTATTCCTAGATTTCCCAAATTGGTAGTGAAGGAGCAATAGTCCATAACATGAAAATACAAAGCCTTTTTGCATATTGGGCCTACTCAAATATTATGAGAGGATCATTTGGAAGTGCACCAAAGCATCCTAGCCTTCCACAAAGCCATTTCTGACACTTAACTATGATGGGACAATTGACCAAAAGATGATTGATCATTTCCTCTACCATACTTCATAGGAAACATTTTGAAGGGCCCACAAAGTTGAGTTTTTGGCTATTGTTAGGATCTTCCTGTGAATTGTAGACCATGCAAATGTGCATTCTTTGGGAAGGCAATTCTTGTGTCAACATAGAAGTGATGGCCACTCAACCGTGTTGATTGATAATGTATATGCCACCTTATAACCCAACTTGGCAATGCAATTGCCTATTTTTGAGTAACACCATTTAGCATGTCCTAGGATTCTTTAATGAAAATCTTTTGCATTGACTGCTCTTCTTCTAGAATACTAATTAATCTTCTAGAATTCCAAGTTCACTTGTATCCATCCACACCCAATCATTATTGCCTATTCTATTGTCTAGTATTACATAATCCCTAACCTTCACCCCCCATTCCTTTGAAAGAATGACTTTTGGTAATTTTAGATCCTCCCTTCTAGTTAACTTTGGATACCCATTCTAGAAATCTTCCCAAAAGTTTGTACTTCATCTACTATTGACCTCTCATACTAAGTGATAGGTAATAATGTCTCTGAAAAATAGCATAAAGTTCCAAAACTAAAAACCCCTAAGAAAATTGGCTAATTTTTCTTTTTATTCATATTTCTACATAATCATAGAATATTAATTTTATGAAGGGGAAAGTTTTGATGGCACTACTAAAACCTTCCAAATCTAGGGCATCTACAAATTGGTTTTCATGTCTAGGTGATAGAAATCTGCTTGTCGAAGGCCTAAATGCTTCATATTAAACTAAAATCCTCCCTAATTCTGTGAAGGACATTGGCAAATCTCATGTGGCCAATAATGGAGTTACAATGATGTGGCAAAATTTGAATAAAGGTGAAGATAGTTCAAAATCATGCTCATTGCAGAATCAAGGGTGTTCTTACAAGGATGTCATAGAAAACACAACCCCTAAGAACAATAAAGCTGCCACAATTTTTCTAGTTTAGGATTCACGACCGAAATCTAGATCTCAATAATATTTCAAATTTAGATTTGTTAATGATGCTAATGCTAGGGTAGAGCTAGCCTCGACACAAAAAGTTGATATGGTTTCATAATGTGGCATAAAAGGATAGAAGAAGGTCAAGCCTCTTGGTTGGGCTAAAAACTCCCCTATCTTGGAATTTGAAGAGAATGTTAAAAATGAAGTAATTAGAGGAGAAATGTATTTCCCCCACTAATGGATTAATTGGTAAATTTAACTACTTTTGGCTTGGGCTCCCAAATTTGTAAAAGTGGATTTCTAAGACATGGTAGCCTATGATGGAACATCCAACTCCATTGAAATGTATCCTTACGCTTGTAGATTTTTCATTGTGGTTTTCAATCATGTGAAGGATTGGGATGCTATCCGCTATGGTAAGCTCTAGACCTAGGGACAACACTTGTTCATGCTCAAATTGTGGCATCCTTTTTTCAATCCCTTTATTGAATCATTCAAGGTTATGTTTGTTTGGGTTCATCTCCCAAATCTTTTGCTTTAATTTTGGTTCGATTCTTGCTTTGAGTCCATCCCACAATTCACTGGGTAGTTTTCTAGTGATAGATAGAGACACCTCTGATTTCACTCATACAACATTTGTCTACATTCTTGTGGGTCTAAACATCTCAAAACATTTTCCGCTGACATTACCTTTAAGATTGTTGATCACAACCAGTGTAAACCTTTATATTATGAAGGATTGCCCTTCTACTATCGTAGGTGTTATGAAACAGGACACATTTCTACTGATTGCCCAATGTCCAAGCATAAATTTGACTGTCAAGTTTTGTGGTGGAAATATGCTCTTCCACAACATTATACTATTTAAGTTCTTTTGGGGTATCCATGGTCCTCATCTAAGCTCAAATCAGTTGAGTTGGCATCTACTAAGAGCACTAAGAATTTGTACGATCCATTGTTAATGCAAAATAAATCCTCTTTGGAACTAAGTAGGAGTCAAGTTCTCCCTCATAGAAGGTGGAGCCAACAACAAAAGAATCTATGTCAGGTGATGGATCACAACTATCATGAGCTGATCTTAATGGTCCAAGAATGACAAAGGAATTTGGATAGCTGTGCAAAAGGAACCCCCTCCTAGTTTGATGGGGGAGGGGTGTGGGAGCTTAGTTTCCACTGATCATGACGTAACCATCATTTCATCTGGAATTCATGAGTCTATAATCACTCCTAGAAAATTAGAAGCTTAGATTACAGTGGTAAGAAAAAAGAAAACTTCAACCTCCACAAATTCCAATTGCAAAATGAGGCTTTGCTCACATGCCAAACAAGATTAGATCAATTTTTGAGATTATCTCTATAATGAAGCTTTCAAGCTCTCCTTGTTGAAGGTTGGGTAATCCTTTTGTTAGATTTTAATGCACTCTTGTTTATGGGTCTAATGCAATATTTTCATTTCTAATTTTATTTTACACTAAAAAGGTGATTCCAAAACCGAAATTTGTTGATAATTCATATATATATAATTTTAATTTTATAATAGTAAGTTTGAACGAGCATTATTAAATTTAAAATGTAGTAGGAATGAGGTTTAAAGGGAGGACTCGTCTTTATAGATCTTTATTTTTTTTAAACCTTGTTTGTTCACTTTAGTTGAGATCCAATTCTTCATATTATTTCATAAAATGTTCTTAAAAACCCAAACATGATAACGGTTCTTTATTTTTTACAATAATGTATTATTAATTATTCTTAATTTTATACACTTTTATAATTATTTTGGTTATTTGGTGATGCTTTTTATGCCCTTAGTTCACATTCCTATTATTAATATAAAAAAAATTAACTTGACTTTTTCATTTTATGCTCTTTCTTAACTTGTGTGCCATATTGCTTGGGCCTGTGACTCTTGTTGACTTCAAACTTAGGCTTCCATTGGATAATTATCTTCCACTCTCCAAATTAATTTGAAGATGATAATCCATATTTTTCATTAATATAAACATTGTTTTAAAAAATAAAATATTTTTTAGTTGTTTATTAAAAAGAGATAAAGGCAATCTTTGGGTGCATATATTATCTTTATAGGTGTAAAGAAAAAAAACACCCCACTTGAATATATAGGTTAATAAATAAATGAATAAACTTAAATAAATGAGTTTGAGTTTTAAAAAATAAGGAAATACATAATGAAATTGATAAAAGACAAGCATAAAAATATATATTGAAATTGATAGAAAGGAAAATAAATGCTTAGTTTTATGTGAGATGATGGAATATTTTGTGATCTGTCAAATGAATATATAATTAGATATGTAATAGTGGAGCTTTGATAGACTAATAATTGATTTATACTTTTCAAAGATGAAAAATGCATGAGTGAATCCTGAACCTCTACATGACCTTGATCCTACAATGGCAAGCCTAAACTATGTTTCTTTACTCTTCAAAAACGTGTTCACCTTGTGTACCTAGACAAGGCAAAGTTTAAAAGTAACAATAGGACTTTCTTTTAAGTGGAGGAATCTATGACTTGTCTTTATTGCGGTCAGATCATGTGTATTAATTGAACAATGTTTGGATAAGATCAAAGACATGACAAGCAGAATGCAAATATCTTTATATCTCTCTATATGTATGTAGATGTTAATGTAATTTTCTATATAATCGATTAATATGTGAATGATAATGTTAGTACCCTGGTGGATGATCAGATGTCTAAATGACCTAGGGTTTTGTCCTTTTATACAACTCCCCAACATTTAAATGTAAATATTTTGCTCTTGAGTGAGGGGTAACAACTCATTAGAATCAAGTTGGCTTGGGTCCATAATAACATTAAGTTTAGAAAATGGGAGTCAAGTCTACCCGAACAATCTTGATCCAAACATGAGACTAATCGAGTGATCTTGACCTAAGATTAAAAACAAGAAGAATAAGGGTTAGATCCAAACCATTAAAAAATTAAGACTAATATTCAATCTAAATACAACTCTTAAAAAAAAATACATCATTTAAATACTGAACTATTGTATAAAAAAACAACTTAAAAATAAATAATAAAAAAAATACACTTTTTCAACTCTACAATAAAATAAAATCAAATTTAACAATACAAACCATTTATTGTATGTTAGTGGATTGTAGTGACATCAATACTCTTTATTATAATCCCAAAATCAATATATTATTCAACTCAAAATATATTATAAAATTAATTTGTATTTAAACAACTATAAAGTTATCACCATCTCATTTTGAATGAATGGATGAAGTGATACAAAACGTCATAATGATAAGGTATCTCTTTAATTTTTTCAAATAATGACAAAGGCGTAGGAGAGATATTATAATCAAATATTATTTTGATATAAAAATAAAGGCGTGAAAGAGGTTGGTTATATATCAACTAGCACTTGCACCCCTTGGAGGTTCAAGGGATATGCCGATAGGAAATTGAAGGTAAGAATTAATTTTTTAATAATATATAATTAGTTATGTAACAATAAATATATACATTCTTTGACTAGAAATTTGTATTTTGATTTATACAAATATTCATTGTATCATATATTTTTTTAGATGTTATTCAACAAGTTTTAAGAAATGCTATTGAATTTTCTCATTTCTTTCATAACAATTACATTCCTTTTATGGTCTTTATAATTGATATTTTGTTTTCATGCGTAGGAATGACAACAATTGAAAAAGATATGCTACAAAGCAAATACAAAATCAAAGTGGAATATATAAAACTATTCTTGTGATGTTTTTAGTGTAATTGGCACAATGCCTCTATGTTTAAGGCAATGTTGTTGTGGTTGGACACTTCAAAATATCATTGCATGGATCGACACAACTTGGTTAAATCGAGGCAGTCATAGTTCTATCCTTGGGTATTTCACAAAAATCTTTTGCGAGAACATTTCGTGGCCCTGAGCATTATTCTTTTGTAAAGGGGTGGGGCCCCTTTCAAAACATCTTTACCATAATAAATAACATTTACACAAAAAAATTGAATAAAAATAAGTGTGAATGGTTGTAGCTTGAGCAAATATTCCTTGGTCAAGATTAGTTCACTTAGAGGCCTTGAAAAGAATGCTACACCAAATCCCCCATCAACTCATTTTATATAGGAAGTTGTTGCAAGTCTATATAGCATTAGCAAAGAAAAATTCTTAAGAGGAATGAGCATGGCATTTGTTAATCTCTTGGATGAATCAAGCCATATTATTGTGTCAATCCTAATAGTCCACCTTCATCCCAACAAGGTATCTCATTCTTTTTGTTTTCATAATTTTTCAAGGTGTTGTCCCTTGCACCCATGTCCCATTTTGCCCAAGCAAAATAAGGACCCTCTCTTTTGATTTGAGTCCTTGATCTTGTCTTTAGTCTCCTTTGGTCTCTTGGTTTACTCAGTGAGCATGATCTTAGTCTTTGGGCTTGGTTGGTCTTTGGATATGGGATTTTTCTTTGGATATAGGATTTTTTCTTTCGATGGTTAGATATTACCATCAAGTTCATGAGATCTATTTGTTGTTCTTCGAGTTTTGGAGCTTTCTCATTAGTTTTTTTATTTAATATCCTTATTTTGATCCTGGGTTTCTTGACAGTCTCCCTAAAATGTCTTGAGTGAGGTAAGTACATGTCATGATTGGCCACACCTCCTTTACTTAGAATATATTTCATAATTGCATAAGAGGTGAATGCATGTCATGTTTAATATATGTTTTATCATCATCTTTGGTCAAAGTTAATTCCTTGTTAAAAGTGTGGACCTTGAGTCATTGGCATTGGTATGATTCATTGAAGCATGAGGAGGAAGTTTATGTTACACAAGTATGACACTTTGTTTCAACTTTTGTATCATCCTATTGCCTTAGGACTCCTTTAAGTAAGGTTATATTGTGATTGTAGGGTTAAATAAGACTTAAAATATAAAATAGTAAATAACTATGTATTTAGTAAATAAAAATATCATAAGTAATATACTTTATTGAAATTATAATAATTTGATAAATAAAATAGTAAATAATAATAATAATAATACAATAAATCATAAAAAAATATTCTTGAATTATTTTTTTAGTGTTTAAATGATAATTATATTTTATTTTGTGAAATGTCCATATTAGAAGAAAGTTACGTTTTTGTTTGTTTTAACATAGATTTTGCATGCACAAAAGATTAATTTACCATATATTTTTTTTTCTAAAATGTTTAACCACCATGGAGAATATAAGACAACAAACATGGAATAAGCAATAAAGTAGGCATAATGGGATGCCTACTAAATGGGCAAGTCTGGAAATAAGAAAAATAAGATAATATATTGTTGTTTCTATAAATCTAAGTCGGTTCACTTAGTTTGTCCAATTTTACTTTAAAGTTTAAGAACATCACGTGTTTCATTGTTGGATAGCCTCAAGTTGGTCTGAAAGCATATCAAGTTAATTGATAAGGATAAGAAGAAGGCCATCTAAACTGTTAGGACTATCAGGTTAAAATGGAGGAAATTTTGAAGCAAAGTATGGTACTAAGGTGGAAGATTTTTTTCTAATAGTTGAGTTGGGAAGAAAGGAAAGAAAGAAACTATGCCTTGCTGATGAAAATGCCCAAAACAGGTTTCTGATTTAGGTAATTTGAACAAGCTGTTAACAAGTTATTGTATCCAATTTAAAGATTCAATTAACTCTGTTTTGGAATGGCTCCAAGAATGGGTGTTTTAAAGTGAAGAATAGATATTTTATTATGTTCATAAATCAAATATAAGAGAATAATTTTTGGAGAAAAGTTTGAAGGAAGGAATTCCGAAGATTCAAACTTTCTCTTGGCTAGAAATGCATAAGAGATTATTAACTTTTGGTAACCTCATCAAGAGGGTATTTTATGGACCCTCACTGTGTAGGATGGGGGACAGAATGATTGATCACTTTTTTAGTTATCCAACATGATCTATCTGGTCATACATTTTTAATAGGTTCAATTTGACTTGGATTCTTCCTTGGTTGATAATCTGTTTACTCGATGGTGCTTTGATGATCTCAACCCAGGAATGGCTTTACTAAGGGAGCTGAATCATGCTATTATACTTCGGAACACCTGTATCAAGGTCACAATCTGTGAAATCATTAATAAAAGCTCAAAGAAAATGGAGAAGGAAAAGTTGCCGGATATGGAAATTGCAAAAATGTGGAGCTTGATTCAGAATACCCTGCATGACAATGAATTTAGGGATAAAAAGAAGATCTGGTATGTTGTTAGATGGATCCTACTTGATGCGGATTGGATAAAATTTAATTTTCTAGGGCTTCTTAAGGTAATCCTAGAAGAGTAGGAGGGGGTGGGATCTTCTATAATAATTCTAGGGATATTATTTGTGCCTTTGCGAAGGATTATGGTCTACAACCCTGCAATTTCTCAAAAGCAAAAACATGTCTAATTGGACTACAGATAGCTAGTAAGATAAGTTTCAGGAAGATAATTTGTAAGGGGAGTAAAAAATTATTATTGAAGCCATGAAAAATGGGGTTACATATGGGTGGAAAATGAATGCCATGATTCAAGATGCCACTCTTATTGTGAAGGCAATCAAACTGTTGATTTATTGGCAAATCATGCATTAGTTATAAAGGGCTTCAACAGATGGGATAAAATATTAAAACCTTTTTGAATAGCTGATAAAAGCATGCAAACAATATTGTAGAGATGCTACTGATAAAAGCATGCAAACCTTTTTTAAATTCGTCAACAGGAACAAAAGGTTAATAAACTCCATACTCACGTCTGTAGCTGCCTGTCCTATGTTGGAGAAAAATCTTTTTATTTATAGATTGTTGAGGCGGTGATACAGGGGCTGGCAAATTAATGTATGAAATCTGTCAATCTAACTCTGCATTACTTCAAAATCTATAAAAGATCTGTGCATTTACTTCTGAAATCTATATTAGATCGAATGACTACTGGCAAGAACATCCTGGATGTCACTGACTTTTTCCCGGCGGGAGAACAACCGACGAGTTTAGAAAATTTTCATTCCCGTTTAAATTTTTTTTACAGCGTGAGACAATTCCGAGCAATCTAAGTAGGGTTGACGGAGATGGAGAGAAAACAGATGAGTACATTTTAAGAGAAACCCAAAAAGAAACCCTAAAAATTAACCGACTTTGAAAATTTACCGAGTACTATGATGCTCACAACTAAAAGCCTATCGGCTAATTAAGCGTGAAAGAGTTATTCTCAATGTTCCTCTAAAAAATGAAAATAAAGATTCCTTCATGGTTTATTTAGCCTAATTTATACATATACGTAAGTATAAATCGGTTTGGATATATAAGTGGATATATAATTTAAAATAATTGAATGTTAAATTAAAAATTGAATATGGAGAAGGTTGATATCTATTTTGATAAAAAAAAATTGTATTGATAAAATGCAATTACAAGGAAAAAATGAGCAATCAAAGATTGCAAAATAGGCTCAATAATCTGACATAACAAAATAGTCCACAACCCCTATTACAAGTGATGCACTATTTACATAAACTGGACAATAGTAACAGGAATAAAAGACACAAAACAAAAGGCTACAAAGCAATCCTAGTGGACTGTTAATATACTATATATACACACGTTACAAGGCGGAAAACATCTCCAATAGCTAAGGTAACAAACTATCCATTCCCAACTATTTATGGTGTGGTGTTTTTGGCGGCTTTGATCTAGACTAATGTTATCTTTTTTCCTTAGTATGTTGTTTCATTGACTATCTGTAGACCTCATCTGGAGTGGAACCTTCTCTGAACTAGGGCTCTATATTTGAATCTTCTTTGGTCACTAGTACCTTGAAGTCATCGCGGCGATAATAATGAACAATGCATCTTTACACCCAAGAACAAAATAATCAACCGAAACAGAGAATTCACAATGATCCCATGATGAAAAGAGCACTTTCCCAGGACCATAGAAAATTATGAAGTAGTTTGAAAAATGTTGAAGGCACACAAGCACAGAAGAATTATGAGAAACTAAGCATATAAGGCCTCCAAGGACCTATAAATATTTTTTAGAATCACCCTGTAGATTCATAATACCCTGCTTGAACCAAGATTGCAACTAGATCAGAAAATCACTAGAAGAATGTGATGTCACAAAGAAACCATATCAATAACAACCAGCTAGTATACTCTAGCACCAAACAAAGATTGTCCATGCTCTCAGTGTCCTAGAAATAAGAAAAGACAAAGCCTGAAGAACAAGATTATACTCTAAATTTGAATAGGCATTGAAGTTATTTTGAACATAACATATCGCCTTCATGAAGTTGGAGGATTTGAAGCTTGATATTATCCAGATGTATGCTGATCTAAACATGCTTTTTGGAGAGCCTGTGCAGCAGCTGAGAACAAAGAGAAACAAATTGAAACAAGATATCAGAGTAAAACTTTAGCATGTTTCCTTATGAGCATTATGTTTTGAAAACACCGTCAAACATCTACTTTTCCAAATGTGAAGCAAAATAGCCTATCTCATAGAGTTAGTGACAACATTTTTATGAAGGCCAACACCCAATATTGCTTCTTTTTCTAGCTCAAATAATGATAAAAATAGTAGGTAGATGCCTAAAAATGGCATTCCATTTTTGTCCACAAACAATCCCAAAAAATATGTTTCAAATTTTCATTATGATGACAGAAAGGGAAATTCACTGGCTACGTCATCATACGTCTCAATCTGTCCCCCATATGCATTTTCCTATGTAAGATTTTCCATGCCAGAATCTGAGCATTAGCATCAGCTTTTGACCTCCAAATTTGGGCACTCAAATCTCTCCAAGTCTTTTCTTGAAATTTACATCTCCATTTTAAATTTAGTCTCGGATTCAATGACAAACTTGGAAGGAGACATAAATAAATCTTTTTTAGAGGAAAACAAAAGAAATGATATTTTGAAAGCCACAACTAGTCTTTGAAAAAATTACATTGATAGGGAGTGCGTAGTTTCATAACTAAATCCACAGGCACTAGAGATTTCAAATAAATTAGAAACTGTTTAGACCTATTATTAAGATTATATCTACTCCTAGATGCTTGTCAAGTAGCCCAGTCTAAAGCAGTAAAGTCCCAAATATCACTAAACTGTTGAATCCCCTTTTTAAAAAAATAATAATCTTGCTTTAGAAAACTAGTAGCAAGAGGTTGACTATGATATTGGATAATCCTATTCCACCAAATAAAAGCCATAGCAAAACTAAAACCATGTTGTAAGGAAAAATCTTTAGCTTAGGAACCAACGAACTTGTTGCCAAGCCTTCTAGATGGATTGTAAAGGAAATGACACTTTAAATTGAAAGAAGGGGGCCAACATTATTTTATCTAACCATTTAACTGATTATCATTTCCCTTTGACCAAGGCAAGATTAATATGATGATGCACTAGAATTTTTCATGGTTCTTCTCCTGAAATAATTCTGATTATCCATTTAATAGACAAACACATCCCTTGTGTTGGGATCCAACAAACCCAAACCACCTTTAAATTTTGGTTGGATACAATGTAACTAAGAAGTATATCTAAAACCAGCTAAACCTTCCCAATTAGACCATAAATATTGATGAATGGTTTTGTTTAGATCCTCATATCCTTTATTGGAAGGCATCCAACATGAGGACTAATAAACATGTGAAGCTAGAAATATATGATTCACAACATGAATCTTGCCTACTAAAGACAAAAATTTGTTGCTTCAAGCAAAACGTTTATTTTTTAGCTTGTTAATGAACCAACTCCACATCTCTAAAAGAGATGTACACCCAGTCCAAAGGGAATTCCAAGGTAACGTGTGATCTACCCATGTTTTATTTGTTTCCATTCTTTAGGAATCCACTGCAAAATTAGGTTATATTGAACCATAAAAATTCAGTTTTATGATGAGCTAACTTAGATCTAGAAACAAAGCAATATAAGTTTAGGATGTCCAACACATTATTAATCTCCTTTTCAAATTTTTGAAGGAAGAGCATATTATCATCAACAAAATGTAAACTAATCACAACAACATGATTGGGAATAGAAATACCCCCTATCAAGTTCATTTGATTAGATTTTTGTAATAGGTAACCAAGCACATTGGCTATAAGAACATATAAAAATGGAGATAATGGACAACCCTACTTGATATAGCGTTGTAGGGGAAAGGAATTAGTCAAAGAGTTATTAATTACTATCTAAGCATTGGCTTCATTAAATAACATATGAACATGCTCAAACACATCTTAGGCCCAAAACCTAACCATTGTAGCATCCTAAGAATGAAGCCCCACCACATTCTATCATAGGCTTTATTAAAATCTAGTTTAATGAGCAACACATTTTGGCCCAATTGTTGAGCCCATTCATTGGCTTCCCAAGACAAGATTAAGTTATCAAGGATAAACCTTCCACCAAGGAACCCTGTTTATTCAGGTCTTACTATGCTTTTCACTACTAGTTTGATCCTCGATGCTAAAGTTTTAGCAATAATTTGTAAGAAGTGTTAAGCAAGGTAATAGGATTCCATCCAACAATAGTATCTTCTTTTCTCCCTTTTGTAATTAATTTAATTAAGCCTTTATTAATTTCAAGCCCTACTGAACCTTTCTCCAAAGCTTCCAAGTAAAGAAGGTAAAAATCCTCCTTAATATGATGCCACATTGATTGATAAAATTCAACTGAGAGCCCATCAATTCCAAGACTTTTATTAGGGACCATTGAAAAAACATGTTTTAAATCATCAATGGATAAATCATGGTCTAGAAACTGACTATATTTAGTATCCACCTTATTGGGTATGCAATCTTTAATAATGTTTTCCAATATTAATTAGATATCCTACCAATGAGGATCCTCTCTAAATAGATGCTCATAATTTTTTTGAAACAATAGTTTAATCTCTTCCAAGATTGTATGAACATAACCAATTTCATCTTGAATAGCTCCAATATATTACTTTTTATCTTTATAATTTAAATAGTTGAAGAAATATTTGGAACTTCTATTACCCTCTTTAATCCAATATAACCTGACTCTAATTTTAGCACCTTGACCCCTATATATGTCCATTTTATGAAGTTGGGCCTCTGTAGTAGCTATAGAAGTTTGAATATTAATATTATTTAGGTTTGAATTGAGCATTTTTTTGGCATTCTCCAACTTCCTTTAAAGGGATTTTTCTCTTCGTTTCGCTATCAAGCCAACCATTTCCCAGAAGAGTAAGAATTCAATACATTGAAAAATAGCAGAGCTCCACCACTCCCTATAAGATTCCCCTTCCTTGGGCTTAGGGATAAAATTTCATATACCAACTGATGCAACAATGCATGAAGGATTTTTGAATGAGAAGTGTTAAGCTTATAGGGCAACTAAGAATCAACTTTACATTTTTAGAACATGAAAAGGCGCAAAGGATGGGATAATGATTTGAAAGAGTAGCAGAATTTAATCAATTTTGACACAACTACCAAAAGAATCATGAATTAATTGTAGGTTAGGAGATAAGTAGAACCTATTAAGCCTACTAAGTTTTCTTTCATCTACTAATCTACAATTAGACTAGGTGAACCAATTCTGAGCATGACTAAAATGTTTATTATGGATTGGATCTATGACACCCATAGTGTTACGACAATTAGACCACTTATCAAATTCTTCATTACTCAAATGAACATGACTAGACTAGCTGCGGTCTTGGAAATGTTCCACCATATTAAAATCTCCTCCTATAATCCAATCAGCAATAGGAAGGGCTTTAGACATCCAATCCCATAAACACATCTCTCTTTAGCATTATTAGGAGCATATACTGAACAAAATCCAATAGGTTGTTTATTGATAAAAGCCAGGGCCCAAAGACAGCTATGTGAGGGGTCCTCCCCTTTATCAATAACATACTTATTAACCCAAGAAGAGAACCCAATAATAGCCCCCCCCTCTACCATCTCTATGAGATGTATGTAGAAATGTAGCATCTCTCCATATGTTAAATAGAGAAGATTTGAGACATCAACCATTAAGTTTCACTTCTTGAAGAAAAAAATATATCAGGTTTTCACTTTATAATTACCTCTTTAACTCTATATTTACACTGAGGGAGAGATATCCCTCTAATATTCCATAATAGAATTTTGTAATTCATGAAGAAGAGGAATAAGGAAGATCTTCCTCTTGTGGAAACACTTCAAAATAATTATTAAGGCAATAATCCTATTTGACTGTCTTTGATCTTTAGGGGCAGGAGGAGATCTAGATCTTTGTCTCACGGAGAGAGGAGAAGGCAAAGAAACTCTATCATGGGATCTTAAATTAGAGTGAGATGATGGGGGAGAATAGTTTTGAGATGACATATTATCACTTTGAGAATCAACAAATCTAGAAGGCTCTTTCCTCTTCCTTACCATTTTCCAACCATCTGTCATCATTGTATCCTTGTATGAGGGGATGTGATTTAAGGAAGACTTGTTATGAATACTTTGAATCTAAACCTTCGAGATGGGATTTACATGCTTTTGAGATTGAGTGGCTGCTATTAGCATAGTAGAAGACTGAAGAGGTGTTTTCACAGGCTGTTGGTTGGTAGGGGATAAAACTAGTGGATGAACAAAACTATTCTTTTTGGCAAGACAATCTCTTATTAGGTGGCCTTCTTTTCGATAGAAAAAACAAGCATTAGGCTATTCAAGTAAACTATTGGCTGATCAAATTCAAATCCCAAGCCGATCAACTTAATATTCTCAGGCATAGGATTGTTTAAATCCACTTCCACAAAAACTCTAGGATGTACCCTCAAATTGGAAAATTTATTTGTATTATTCTTACACTAAATAACTAGTTCCTAGTTTCGAAACTATATCCCTCAAGGAAGGTTTGAAGGCTAGGTTTAAAAAAGGTAGTTCCATCCACATTGGATACCAAGATTGTGAAGGTCCCTCAAGATGAAAATCAAAGGTCCAAGCTTGAAGATAACAAACCTAGCCACAAATTACCCAAGTGCCATATTGTAATGGAACCTGAGCATGCTTAAAGAATTTAAACTTGTAGGACACATAACCCTTACCTAGCCCTCATAAAGATTCAATTTCCTAGCCCTTATTTTTCTAGTTTAACTTAGCACATTTGTAAAAATCTAATTCAGATGGTATTCCTCTTAAAAAGAACAAAATTACAATATGCTTTTGGAATTCAACAATGATATCAATAATGTCATTGGGAAGCATAAATTATAGACTTTTACTTGCTTCCTCATTGTTTGATTCTTCTATATATTTGACGTCTCTTTCCATTTTCCTCTAGCTAGTAGTAGTTATGGGATGATTCACTCCATCTCTAAATGAATCCCCAATTTCTTGACACTCTTTATCTTTATTCTTTACATTGATGTCAATTTATTCACTTTCAAGCATTTTGATTATATTCATCACTGCCATAAATCTGATGTCCCCCATTTGGTCTTGTTCCAACATTTCTTCTCTGAACTCACCTCCAATCTATAATGCCTTAGCCTTTAAACACATTCTCCTATCCTAATTGTAAACCTGCTTAGCGGCTAGGGTATCTATTATTATGTGGTGATTGATCATGCTATAGGGGCTACGAGTACTCCTAGCAAGGTAAATTTGGTGACTTTGTCAGTTGTGGTTTCTCCTCAGAATAATTAACGGGGGAGTGCAGGGGAGCAGAGCCCCTCCTACAGGGCCCGATGACTTATATCTCGGGTGGGGGCTCAGGGGCGGAGCCCACGGTAGGGGTCTAGGGGCAATGCTCCCAGCGGGGGTTGCTGGAGGCAGCACCCCTGGGGCTCCAAGGCAATGCCCCTAAAGTAAAAATTGGCCTATATTTAATAAAGGTGTCGATAGTTAGTTTGTTGTTGGCCGACATGTAAAAACCCACTTTGTATAACTGCCATAAGGCTTGATAAATAGCAACTAGAGGAGGTGAAAATCCATGAGTCATGATTGAGATTGTAATGTAGCATAGCAACAATATTGAGCTACAAGATTGCTAGATGTAATCGGTTTGATTTGTTGGAGAATAATATTGGATGGCTATGTTTGTGGATGTAGCCCACATTGGGTGAACCACGTTAAATCTCTGTGTTGAATTTGTGTTATTCTTCATTGTTTATTTTCGTGTATTAAATCTGCATATAATTTTTAATTGTATTGCTTTGGTCTGCTGTTAAAATCCTAACAATATCCAAATCAGAAAAACTCTTTAGTGTTGCTTATTCACTCGCTTACTAGGGTTTCAAGTTCTCTGTAAAGTTCTCTCCCTACCTACTTTGATAATTGAAGAATGGTGTTAAATGGATGAAGTTTGGAATATTTTTTATGTTAGATTTTGAAATTTAATATTTTATTATTAGTGTAGTTGACTGTGATTCTTTGTTGGATCTATGTATTGTTAGAGGACAAGTTCACAAGTCTGTAATATATTGATGACTGCGACTGTGTACCTATGCTTCAAATTCATCCTGACAATCTCTAGGGTTCTATCGTACAACTTTGCTTGATGTGTAGTTCTCTACTCTACCTTTTTTGAGAATTTGGGATTGGTGATATTTATGAATACCTTGGAAGGATTATCATACGATTGATTTGCAAGAGCACTATACCTTGATCAACCCCTTAAAATTGAGCAATATCAAAAATATTAGGCAAGTGTCTAAGATGCAGGTTCTTTACTCATTTTTATTACACCAAATTGAAGTTTGTCAGTATTGATTACTCTAATGCTCTATAATGATATACTTTTGAATGCTTCTAAGAGATGAGAGATGAGATATTAGAATGAGTGCATTGAATGTCTTTAAATACTACCACATGTCAGTAGATTGCACCAAAAGTGTGTTTAGTTGGCTCAAGGTAGAAGGGTGAAGGGGGTTAGTCAACCTAGATTTAAATTTTAAATTGGAAAGGGACAAGTTTGTGACCATAAGGTTGTCCCTGCATTCATAGACTTGTCCTAGGATGGAATAATGGCTAGGTCTAGGTGGAAAATAGCTAAATGCAGGTAGGTGTATAGATACATATGATAATCAAGTAGATAAGATGAATGTATAGGAGTATGTGTGAATGGATATTGTAAGGTTAAATGTCTAGAGATATGTGTATGTGTAAATAGATAAAGAGGCTAGGCAAATGAGCCCAACTTCCCACTATATTATGTCATTTGTTGCTGAATGTACATTTATTAACTCATTACCTCAAAGTAGGCACAAAACTAAATGGAAAATGACATGAGTATGTAAATTTCACCATTACCTTTTCCCCCCACTTTTAGGTGCATGTTAATTTACTAAATGATCATGTACCTCAAACTATGTAGCACTCAGAAACATGCATGTAAACTAAATATTTAAAAACTCAAAGGATATCAACATGGGATCCATATAAAGTAATGGGAATTGGTGTAGTCATAGATGAAGGGCTTAGTTAAGTACTATCTAACCATGCAACCAACTCAAAAAACACAATAGATTGATCCATACCTTGAATAATTTGAAAGCTAGAAATAGAGCCAGACCACTTATGGTGTTTTAAAAACATGCCAAGTCCTTCTTGGTGGGTTTTTAAAACACCTTAAGTGTTCTAGCTCTATTTCTATCTTTCAAAGTGTTCAATGTATGGATCCACTTTCTCATCTTCAGTTTTTGGATGGCACTTGTTTGATGGGAAATGCCACTCTTGAGGAAGCTATTTCTCTTAGGCGAGATCTTGACATTTATATCAGTGCATTTGGTGAACTTTTGAATGAATAGAAGTCTCAGGTTTTATTTTTCCATATAGACCCTTATCTTTAGAAATATATTTCTAATATTTTTCATTTCTAGATTATTTCTCCTCCTTTTAAATATTTGGGTATCCCTATTTATCCTAGTTGCCTTGGGAAAAAATATTGGAATGTTATGTTGGATTATGTTCAACAAAAAATTAGTTATTAGACACACATATACCTCTCTTTGGTTGGTCGTATAATACTTTTTAAAGTTATGAGTGAAGCTCTCTTGGTTTATAGATATATGGCTCATGTGGCTCCAAAATGCATTCTTCACCATTTAGATTGTAAGATGTGAAAATTTCTTTGGGAAGGAAATTTAGAGAAAAAGAAATGATATTTGGTTAATTAGGATAAGATTTGTCAACCTAAAGAGAGAGGTGGTTTAAGTATGAGATCTTCCCTCCTTAATAATATAGCTCTTGTTTCCAAATTATATTGGAGATGGTGTGTGGAGGAACATGCTTTATGGGGAGAATTCTTAAGCTCAAGTACTTGAATTTGGAGAATCATTCTTTCATCCCTAGGATGTCGACCCTTGGTAGGAGTTCTCAAATATGGAAAACAATGAAATTGGGGTAGTAGTCTGATTAAAGGTATCCTTTTTTAGATTGTAGGGAAGGGTGACCTTGCCTTTTTCTAGGATGATGCATGGGACCAACATAACCCTCTTTGTGTGGAATTCCTTGATCTCATAGAATTAAAATATAAATGTGTTGAAGTTGGTTGGAGTTATGTTTTTTATTTTCAATATGTGGTCATGCAAGATGGTGTGAGGATTTGGAAATGGAAACCTAAAGATCTTTGGCCAGGTCAACAATTCCCTCTCCTTATTGCTCAATTAGCTCATATTTTGGCTTCTCAAAAGGTTTCTTTAAATAGACATTTAGATTTCCTTGGTTGGGGTTTGAAGGGTTAGGGAAGATCTACATTGTGCAAACTAGTTATAAAACTCTTCTAGCGAAAAACCTAGGAATTAAGAACTCTAAACTTTGGAAAAAGGGTCTAGCATCCTAAATGTTGGCTTAAGGTTAATGCTTTCATGTGGCTCAAGTAGCTTTAGATAAATTTCTTCATCATGACAATCTTTAGAAATGAGGGTTTCTGGTCTGAATAGATGTATCCTTTGCCTTCAAGATGAAGAGTTTGGTAGACATCTTTTAGCTTACCCCTTCTCTACTTTCCTTCATTGTTTATGGTATGATTTGTTAGGAATTTTATGGAATAATTATGAATCTATCCAAGACTTTATTTGAATTAGCCATGACCTTCTTTGAAGATAAAAGCCCTTGTTATATGATATTGATTTTGGTTTGATCTACTGGAATATATTGGTGAGAACAAATTTAAAGAATCTTCAATGGTACAACAAGGCATATAAATCAAGTTTGGGGTAGAGTAGTAGCCAATCTAAAAGAAATTGTTAAGTTCAAATTCAAGATTATCAAGCAAGTTCTTGGTGGGAATTCAGATTTATGATGAGACTAGGTATTCCTATGGCTTCTCCCTCTTCCACCTCTTCCAATAATAACCTCAAGAATATCAACTTACTAGATGGGAACGTCCTCCTCTAGGCTTGGTTAAAATAAATGTTGATGGAGCTTCAAAAGACAACCCTAGAAAGGCTAGCATGGGAGGTGTTTATTGTGACCATAATGCTAGGGTCAAGTTCTGGTTTGTTGATAGTCTTGGTATTGGTTTCAATAATTTTGTTGAGGCTATGGCCATTCAACAAACTCTTTTAGAAGCTAAGCCAAGGCATTTTACCAATATTATTCTAGAATTTGACTCTAAAATCTTGATTCATCATTTCAAAAGAAAGTCTTCCTTTCACTTCTAGTAGTGGCAACTGAATGAATGTAAGAATGGCATCAACATCCTCATTCATGGTTTCAACGTTGTTAAGTGGAACCATGCTAGAAGGGAAGGAAATCAAGTTGCTAATTTTTTGGCTAAATCAACTTATAATTGGAATGACATCAAGGTTGATACTAGAAATAACTTGGATTGTCTTGTATGGGACTTAAGTAGAGACTTTAGAGATTTTGTGATTGACAACTACAATTCCTCTCTGCATTCATGATTCATGTTGCTATGTTTCTTGCTAGTGTGCATGTTCTTCTGGTGTTCTTGTTTATTACCCTGTTGACTTTTTCCCAGACTGGATGCTTATTCCCAGATTTCCCTACAAGGTAGCCATCAGTGATCAACAGGATCTCTGGGCCAAGGGGCCAACAGTGTAGGAGATAGACTCTATATTTTATCTCCTCTTCTTCTTCAGGCTCTGCAAGACCTAGGGGGGTATTCCCTACTCAACATCCATGAGGATATGCATGCAAGGCTGGGATGTTGACAGAAAGCAGATGAGTCCTCCTGTATGTAGACCAAAACTGAAAGATAAGGGCAAAGGGGCTAGCTTTGGGCCTATTTGCAGTTGTAGACAGAGGACTGAGGTTCCTAAAACTAACTCTAATGTCCTAATGTTGGTTTTAGATTTTGCTTTGGAGTTTAAGTGTGGATGCAAAGCTGGATATGGTTATAACACAAAACAAAGCATGATTGGTGCCTATCCAGGGCCTGGAGTCAATAGACATACACCTGTGAATGATCAGCATAAACAACTAAAACTGGATTTCAAGGGGATTTATGTGATACCCGCCTTACAGGCATCTCCCAATACAAAGTGTTAGGTTATCTCTACTTATGGTATCCCTACTGCAGTATATCCCTCCCAATGTTCAACCTGAAAACAGTTTAATCTACCCCTTGAATAGAAGTTAAAAGATCAGACATTCAACACAGGAATTCTATGCTCTAGAATCTAAACATTACCAAACATCCAGATTCAGAAGAAGGATACATGCAATACTGGAGACAGAATTAACACAACACATGCCAAACAGCATTTCTCATATAAATTTAATCATGAAATCAGTGGGTTCATGCCAAAAACAAACAACAAGAGATACATAAACTCACAGGTAAGCTGTATAAAGCAACCAGATCAGCTTGTTATGCATTACAGAGCCAAAATCATCAACTTTCAACAACCTCAAATGAACAACACAACCTGCTTATGTCAGCCAGGTAGGTGCTCAGCAATTAATTACATGGTTGACCAAAATTTCGCCAGATACACAGTATCATGAAAATGGCGCTCAGACACAACCGGATTGGCGCCCAAACTTGAATGCAGCAGGTAGGGGAGGAGACAGGAAGATTTCTCGAGCCCTGTGCCATTATCCGCTGATTGACACCTCCAGTCAGGTACAAGATCGACCCACGCCATCGCCCATACCTCTGCAACAATCGCCATTAATGGCGCACCAACCCGCGGCCTAGGGAAAATCATCATACAGACCATCGCAAGCTTTTCCCGCCGAGACTCATCATCATGATATTTGAAAATGCAGGATAACAATATCCCACATGCACCCCGCGATGACCTCATTAACACCTTATATACTAGGTCATGAGCATATATCATGTCGGTACTTTTGCTCCTGACGACACTAGTATATACTTCATCATCATCATCTTTCAGCAGCATGATCAGTGTTAGAAATATGACCCCCGCGGGACCTTGATGACGTCATCATCATATATTCATCATCATGATATTCGGAAGACAACCGGGTATTTGGAAATATCCTCCTGATGTTCAAATATCAGGTTGCACTGTAGCTCCTCTATAAAATCAGGGCGATAACTGAATATGATGATGCTGCTTGAAAAGATCACCCTCAATAGATAACACGCGAAACCAGCAGGCGGATATCTCCTTGATATTAGCATCAGCATGATGTTCGAACAAACCTATATCCGGGTGATATGAAAATATCACCCCCTCCTTCGCGAATATCATGATGCAGATAGGCAGAAAGAAAAATATCACCCTGATATACGGATGACGCCAGCATCATCAGGATGAGAAACAAAGAATAGGAAGTGATACAACATCATCAGGATGATATTGACTAAGATCATCCTGACGTTCCAAAATATGATGACCCTAGTGAATATCGGGTCGCAATTACAACTCTTCAACAACATCATCAGGATGATGTTAACCAAGATCTCCCGATGATAAAAATACCACCCCGGCGAAATATCATGAAGGCAGAAAATATGATGACCTCCACAAGCAGCAGGATGATAACTGGAAATATGATGATGATGAACACGACCCTTAGGAAAAAACAAGTTAGGTCGAGCAATTCAAAAAATAAGCAACATCATCATCATGCTCGCGCAAAGTGATAAATGGAAGATCACCGGAGACTTTGAAACATCACCCTCGCAAACAGATGAGGGCTCACTGTAGCTCGGCAGCATCATCATGATAAAAACCAAAGATCACCCGACAGTTGAAAAATGATGATGACGTTGAAAAACAAGTCGACGAGGAACATGATGATGCAGATCACCATCGAAGACAAGATGATGATGATGACCTCCTCCTCAGGAAAACATGATGCTGCAGTTGAAAAATGCTGAGGAGGTCCAGCACTTAGAAAAAATGGGCAAGAAGATAAAGGCTTCAAATGAAGAAACCTCCTGATCATGACAAATCAACCCCTGGTCAAAATGAGTGTCAACAGTGGCTCCGAATGGGGACGTGCAGGTGAAAACCTGCAGCGAGAACCAGATCTCCGGACAGACCTGACAAAAAAAAGCCAAAAAACGCGAGCTGTACAAGGCATTTACACTACATACATATTTTACAAATGTGCACAGCAACCAGATATTCATGTAAAATAGAACTTAAGGAATTGGCCATGCACAGGCAATTCCAGAATTTCACCATCTAGGGCCTGGAGGAAATAAGAATCCTCCCCATAAGTATTGCAAACCTGATATGGGCCCATCCATAAGGGCTGAAATTTGCCATGTTTACCCTTTTCCTGATCTTTAGCATTCCAAATAAGCACCAGATCATTAACTTGAAACTTCCTTTTTGTAGTTCTCCTGTCAAACTGATATTTCACATCCTGTTGTCTTTTGAGATTGATCTGGTGGGCTCTCCTCCTGTCTTCATCCAATGCAACCAGCTGATTCACCCTTTCTGTCATGGGACCTTCAATGTCCTCATCATTTTCCTGGATGAACCTGTAAACTGGTAGGAGATTGTTTATGGGCAGTCTAGCTGATGCACCATATACTAGCTCAAAAGGTGACTTCCCAATAGCCCTTTTCACAGTCACTCTGTCAGCCCATACTGCTAAATTCAACTTTGAGTCCCAAGCTCTCTTGTTCTTGTCCAGTATCCTCTTGACAATTTTCATGATGCTCCTATTGCTTGATTCTGCTTGACCATTTCCTTGTGGGTGATATGGTGATGTATATGACAAGCTTATCCCATACCTGTTGCAAAAATCAACAAACTCACCTGATCTGAAGCACATAGCATTATCAGTGATTATTTTAGATGGTACTCCAAACCTGATGATGATGTTCTCTAGTATGAAGTCTGTCACCACCTTACTTGTAGCTCTTTTAGTTGGAATGGCCTCAATCCATTTGGTAAAGTAGTCAGTTGCCACCAAAATCCAACTGTGTCCCCCACTTGATTTGTCTGCAATTTCCCCTATAAAATCAATTCCCCATTGCTGGAATGGAGCATCCACAGGTGCAGTTCTGAGGGGTAAAGCACCATGATATTTCAGCTTTCCTGAGAATCTCTGGCAAGGGTCACATTTTCTTACTAACCTCTGTGCATCTGAAAAGAGAGTGGGCCACCAATATCCTGCCCTGAGAATTTTATGAGCTGTTGTTTGGGCAGTATAATGGCCACCACACAATCCTTTATGCATGTCAATCAAAATATTGTTAGCCATGTTCTTATCCACACATCTCAGCAGCACACCATCAGGATTTTTCCAGTACAGCTCACCTTGAACAACAACATACCTGATTGCATGTAGCTTCAGAGTCCTCTTTTGATTGTCACTGAAATGGGAGGGACAATTCAGATTTTGCAAATAATAGACAATATCCTTGTACCATTCAGATCCTGATGCACTTACATTCTCATCTTGGACTGCATTAACTTGGCATGCTTCCAAGTTTGACTGTGCCATCATCTTGGCTAGTCCTTGTCCTCTTATCAATTTAGTAACTTGTATATCTATGTTGAATTCCTGCAGTTTGTTTATCCATCTGCACCTTCTTCCAGTTACCTCCTGCTGAGTGAATATGTCTTTGACTGCAGCATGAGGTACATATGCAATTATATGTGATCCTACCAAGTATGGTCTGAAACTTTTAATGGCTCTAACAAGTGCATATGCCTGCTTCTCCATAATGTCATATTTCAACTCAGAGGCCTGCAGGGACACACTGAAGAAAGCAATGGGCTGTTCAAAACCCTCTTCATTTTTCTGTAACAAACATGCAGCTACAGTATGAAAGGAAGCAAATGAGAACACCTGGAATAGCCTAGAAAAATCAGGAGATTTAAGAACAGGGGCCATCTTTATTGCCTCTTTGATATTCTGAAATGACTCTGTTGCTTCCCTTTCCCAGTTGACAGTTGCATCCTTCTTCATCATCTTGGAAATGTTCCTTGTGATCTCTGCAAAGTTGGGAACAAATCTTCTGACAAAGTTTACCTGTCCAAAGAAGGACTGAACTCCTTTCACAGTTTTTGGCATTTGGATCCTGTCAATGGCTGCCACTCTGTCTGGATCTATCCTGACTCCATCCTTGGAAACAATATGTCCCAGAAGCTTTCCTTCAACTACTCCAAAGGCACACTTCTTTGGGTTTAGAGAAATACCATATTCTAGTGCTCTTATAAAAATCTGCTCCAGATGCAAACAGTGCTGCTCTTCCTTCTTTGAGTAGGCAGTCAGGTCATCCTGATATACTGCCAGGATTGAATCAATCAGCCCTGCAAAAGCAACATCCATTGCTCTCTGAAATGTAGCACCTGCATTTGTTAGTCCAAATGGCATTCTAACATACACATATGTTCCCCATGGAGTGGTAAAGGCAGTCTTATACTGTTCTGATTCTTTTACCTTTACCTGATTATATCCTGAAAATCCATCCATCATGGATAGGAGTTCACAACCAGTTACTCTCTGCAACATAGTTTCCATATTAGGCAATGGATAGTTATCCTTCAAAGAGGATACATTCAAGTTCCTGAAATCCACACAAAGCCTAATATCACCATTCTTTTTCCTGACTGGGACAAGGTTAGACACCCAAGTTGAGTGTCTGATGGGCACAATTATTCCAGCATCCCTGAGCCTTTTGAGTTCTTCCTGCATCTTGGGAGCTAAGGTAGGATTTATAGGCCTTTGCCTCTGTCTAAATGGCTTAGCTTCAGGCTTCAGTGGGATCTCATGCTGGAATAAGTCTTCTCTATAAGCTTTTAGGTCCTCATATGACCAAGCAAAAACATGTTTATACCTTTTTAGCAATGCAATCAGCATACTTCTTATGTGTGGTTTGAGCTGTTTGCCAATATATACCTTCTGAGGAGCTTGAGATGTCCCCAAATTTATTTCTTCTAAATCCTCCTTATTTGCGGGGGATGTCTTTGTGACCATTTTGTCTCTACTGTCAAAGGCTCTTTCCAAAGCCACTAACCCTCTAGGGATCTTGTTAGTCTTCAACTGGATGATCTCCTTCCCTACAAGAGTCTCTTTTCCATCTACAGTTTCTACAAAAGCTTGGAAATCAATCTGTTGGTTCTCATACTCATCTATGCAGTGCAAAAATTTCAGCAAATCCCTATCATCATTAAAAACTTGCCAACTGCATATGTTTTCTGGTATGGCAGGCCTAATTTTAACTTCTACATCTGTGACACCTGACAGAGTGATGTCATCCGGCCTTATTGCAACATTGGCTAAGAAATCAGCCATAACATTTTTTGACCTTTCTACCCAGCCAATTGAAAATGCATCAAATAACTCAATAGTATCCCAAACAGCATGCTTGTATTGTTTCAATCTTTTATTCTTTGCAGCATACTTATTTCTGATTTGGGATACAATCAGCTCAGAGTCTCCAAATACTCTTAACATTTTAATTCCATGTTTGAGAGCAATATTCAGGCCTAAAAGTAAAGCCTCATATTCTGCAATATTATTTGTGCAATCAAACCTCAGCAAGAAAGAGGATTTGAGGAGCTTACCAGTTGGAGACAGGAAGACAACTCCAGCTCCAGAACCTTCTTTTGCACAAGCTCCATCAAAAAACATGGTCCACAATCCTTGCTGATCCAGCTCTTCAGTGCAAACATTTTTCTTTTCATCTTCTGTATCATCTGAGACAACCCTGAAGTTATCACAGTCAGTGTCCACAAAGCATACCTGTTCATTTGCTTCTTGGTCTTCCACTGTCTCTGATGATCTTTGCTCTCTAATTAGCTTGACATCCCTGCCATTCATTGGAATCATGGCATATGACAGGTCCAGCTGCATACTTCCACCAATTAGTGCTGCCCATCTTCTTGACAACAGCATACCATACTGTGGCTTGATGTCAACCACTGTTATATTCATCTTATATTTCTTTTCAGGAAATGCTGCCAGTTTGAAATCCACATCCTTCATGATTCCAATAACTGGTACCTCTCTGGCATCCATTGCATAGCATTTTCCACATGCCTTGTCAATTTTTAATCCTGTTTGTTGCATGATAGCCAAAGGCATGACATTTGTGGATGCTCCAGAGTCAAGCATACAATTTCTAATTATTTTACCATTTATAACCAGGGAAACATAAAATGGTTCCACCTGTGAAGGACACTTTGTCATGGTCATTCCTAAATAGACTTCAGGAGTCTCATCTTCTTCATTGCACATGACCTGTTTCTCACCCTGGGTCTGGTCATTTTGCTTATCTTGAAAAGGTACCCCTGAGATTAGGGATATTGTTCTATTCTTGATCTCTTCCACTTTCATGAGTTCCATAAGTGGAACAGAGACCTTTACCTGAGAGAGGATCTGGGCTATATCAAATGGAGCACAGTTTTGTACAGCAGTTGTAGCTTGCTCCACAATCTTGCTTTTATCCTGAGCTGACTTAGCTTTCATTCTCATAGTTCCCTGATCATCATTCCTGTCTTGGGAACCTCTACTTTGATCTTCAGCCTGAGGGGTTTTGTTTTCTGGTCCTTGGAAATCATGACCTGTTCTGTATCTAAAGTTCTGCTTGTTATTTACCCACTGCCTTTTTTGTGGTTCAGTTCCTTTATGACCATGCATCTGCTGACCTGCAGAAATATCTTCCGGCTGATGTGGGCTGCCAACCTGATTTTTACCTCTGAGATTGTAGTTGCTCTTGACCTGAGCAACTGCTGCAGCTGTGAAGGCTCTGATTTCCTCATCAGAAGGTCGGTGTAAGCTACTCAGAAAATTGTGTGAGTTCTGAGCATACACATAATTATCCTCATGATCTTCATCATATGGGGACCGTTGGCAGGCCTGAACCTGATCATCTGTCTTCTCATCAGCACCATATAGAGTATATCCATTGCCTATAGACATCATGTTAACATCATCATCCTGCACATGATGTGGCTCATTGCACTCATTACAAGATGTAGCATTTTCATACAAAGATTGGGCAATCATGCACTGTGATTGTGAATGTGGCATCTGACAGATTATACACCACGGAGCATCATCAGCAATATTTATAGTTTTCTTTAGGGGATCAGGAGTTTCCTTGGCATGTTGAGCCCTCTGATTTGTGTTGTTACGTGGATATACAGGCTTACCATCATGCCAATTGGTGTTATAAGGCATATCATGTAATGATGGCCTCTTTTCCTGTCTTTGATAGACTTGCCTATCAGGACCCATCCCTTTTTCACTTCTAGCTAATCTATAGCTCAGGTCCTTAACAACATTTGCCAGTTTGTCTATCTTATCTTCAGGAGCAGATGTACTACCTTGAGTGTTCTGAGGCTTATTTGGATTCTGCAGAATTTTTACATCATCCCTTCTATTTGTCTTGCCTGATGCTTTCCTATTGTTTTCAATATTTACTGCAATCCTGAAAGCATCCCTGAGAGTAGCAGGACCTTTATCTCTCAGTCCATATGCAGTCTTTGCATCAAAGGCATTGATGTACAAAATTATGCACATTGGTTCATTTGGCCTCATATGATGTGGCAGTTTGTTCAACACTTTAGTAAATCTTGCATTAAAGTCTGCAACCTGTTCATTTGACCCTTTGGTGATACTGGTGAACTCATTTACAAAGAAGCTAGGGTCAGTTTTATCACCATATTGCTCCTTGAATATCCTCTTAAAATCATCCCATGATGATATGCTCCGGTCAGGCAGATTCCTGTACCATTCTCTTGCCTCATCTATTAAGGATTGCATGAATGACTTCATGAAAACATCCTCATGCTCAACCTCAAAATTGTCCATGACATTTTGGAAGGCCTTTAGATGATCTTCTCCTGACACTGTATTGTTTCCTGGAAACTTAGGCACTTGCAGCCTCAGATGCTTGTCAATGGGGTTAGGATACCCAGGAATACCATCAAACACCAGCTGCCTGAATCTATCTAGCTGCATAGGCTGTCTGTTTGGCTGATTAACATTAACATTTCTATTTGCATTTTGGTTTCCTGCATTGTTCAGTGGTATCCTAGCATCATTCACATTTTGTCTGTCATCATGATGCTGATGATGCACTTCATATCTCTGCTGATGTCTTTGCATATTTGCATTTTCTAAGGTAGGAACTGAATTATTTTGGGCAGTTCTCAAGGCTTGCACTTTCTGCTGTATATCATCTCTGATTTTCATGGCTTGTAAGTATTCTAGTTCTGCTCTTAGGCTTTTGATTTCTTCAGCTAGTTGTTCATCCTTAGGTCTGGAGGTAGATGGTCTCATACCATTTGGGTCATCATCTTCATCATCCCTTAGGGACTCTGCCTCTTCAAACCTCTCACTTGGGTCTAGAAAAGGGCGTTCTTGGAACACCTCTGACCTCATTCTCATACTACCACCCTATTGCCTCTCATATGCGCCTTGGATATCAGCTTCTGCACTTGAAAAATAAGGAGCATGCTGTCCTGATGGCCTAGGGTTATCTTGTATCTCATCACTTTTTCTGGGGGAGCTCTCATGACTAGCTGAGACAGTTCCCTTTCTTCTATACATCGTTCTTTTTGTTAATGGTAACTCTTCAAATAAAGGAGTTTGTTGGGATCTTCTCCCCTGCATATAAATTTACTTTGACCGGTTGGGAGGTTACTTCGGAGTCGCCACCTATTGCTAGGAACTGTTTTCTTCTGAAAACCAGGGTTCTTTCACAAGGTTCCCCAGCGGAGTAGATTACTATTGCTGACTCAGATGGGTCACATATATATCACTGGAGATGATTAGATAGTCTTTTACTTCTCGTCCCCAGCGGAGTCGCCAATTTCTGTTGACTTTTTCCCAGACTGGATGCTTATTCCCAGATTTCCCTACAAGGTAGCCATCAGTGATCAACAGGATCTCTGGGCCAGGGGGCCAACAGTGTAGGAGATAGACTCTATATTTTATCTCCTCTTCTTCTTCAGGCTCTGCAAGACCTAGGGGGGTATTCCCTACTCAACATCCATGAGGATATGCATGCAAGGCTGGGATGTTGACAGAAAGCAGATGAGTCCTCCTGTATGTAGACCAAAACTGAAAGATAAGGGCAAAGGGGCTAGCTTTGGGCCTATTTGCAGTTGTAGACAGAGGACTGAGGTTCCTAAAACTAACTCTAATGTCCTAATGTTGGTTTTAGATTTTGCTTTGGAGTTTAAGTGTGGATGCAAAGCTGGATATGGTTATAACACAAAACAAAGCATGATTGGTGCCTATCCAGGGCCTGGAGTCAATAGACATACACCTGTGAATGATCAGCATAAACAACTAAAACTGGATTTCAAGGGGATTTATGTGATACCCGCCTTACAGGCATCTCCCAATACAAAGTGTTAGGTTATCTCTACTTATGGTATCCCTACTGCAGTATATCCCTCCCAATGTTCAACCTGAAAACAGTTTAATCTACCCCTTGAATAGAAGTTAAAAGATCAGACATTCAACACAGGAATTCTATGCTCTAGAATCTAAACATTACCAAACATCCAGATTCAGAAGAAGGATACATGCAATACTGGAGACAGAATTAACACAACACATGCCAAACAGCATTTCTCATATAAATTTAATCATGAAATCAGTGGGTTCATGCCAAAAACAAACAACAAGAGATACATAAACTCACAGGTAAGCTGTATAAAGCAACCAGATCAGCTTGTTATGCATTACAGAGCCAAAATCATCAACTTTCAACAACCTCAAATGAACAACACAACCTGCTTATATCAGCCAGGTAGGTGCTCAGCAATTAATTACATGGTTGACCAAAATTTCGCCAGATACACAGTATCATGAAAATGGCGCTCAGACACAACCGGATTGGCGCCCAAACTTGAATGCAGCAGGTAGGGGAGGAGACAGGAAGATTTCTCGAGCCCTGCGCCATTATCCGCTGATTGACACCTCCAGTCAGGTACAAGATCGACCCACGCCATCGCCCATACCTCTGCAACAATCGCCATTAATGGCGCACCAACCCGCGGCCTAGGGAAAATCATCATACAGACCATCGCAAGCTTTTCCCGCCGAGACTCATCATCATGATATTTGAAAATGCAGGATAACAATATCCCACATGCACCCCGCGATGACCTCATTAACACCTTATATACTAGGTCATGAGCATATATCATGTCGGTACTTTTGCTCCTGACGACACTAGTATATACTTCATCATCATCATCTTTCAGCAGCATGATATCCTGTTGTTCGAAATATCACCCTGACGTCATCATGATATTTGAAATATAACCTTCATGATAATCGGCACAACCTGATCCTCCGGAGGAACATCCTCCTGCTGAGCTTATAACAAAAGTCTGGCCGATGAACATCCTGATGACGTCATCATCATATCCTGCTGACGTCACCATCATATCTGCCTACTGCGCACCTCCTCATATCCGGATGACGTCATCATCATGTTTGCAAATATCCGGAGGTCTCTTCAAGATGATCAGTGTTAGAAATATGACCCCCGCGGGACCTTGATGACGTCATCATCATATATTCATCATCATGATATTCGGAAGACAACCGGGTATTTGGAAATATTCTCCTGATGTTCAAATATCAGGTTGCACTGTAGCTCCTCTATAAAATCAGGGTGATAACTGAATATGATGATGCTGCTTGAAAAGATCACCCTCAATAGATAACACGCGAAACCAGCAGGCGGATATCTCCTTGATATTAGCATCAGCATGATGTTCGAACAAACCTATATCCGGGTGATATGAAAATATCACCCCCTCCTTCGCGAATATCATGATGCAGATAGGCAGAAAGAAAAATATCACCCTGATATACGGATGACGCCAGCATCATCAGGATGAGAAACAAAGAATAGGAAGTGATACAACATCATCAGGATGATATTGACTAAGATCATCCTGACGTTCCAAAATATGATGACCCTAGTGAATATCGGGTCGCAATTACAACTCTTCAACAACATCATCAGGATGATGTTAACCAAGATCTCCCGATGATAAAAATACCACCCCGGCGAAATATCATGAAGGCAGAAAATATGATGACCTCCACAAGCAGCAGGATGATAACTGGAAATATGATGATGATGAACACGACCCTTAGGAAAAAACAAGTTAGGTCGAGCAATTCAAAAAATAAGCAACATCATCATCATGCTCGCGCAAAGTGATAAATGGAAGATCACCGGAGACTTTGAAACATCACCCTCGCAAACAGATGAGGGCTCACTGTAGCTCGGCAGCATCATCATGATAAAAACCAAAGATCACCCGACAGTTGAAAAATGATGATGACGTTGAAAAACAAGTCGACGAGGAACATGATGATGCAGATCACCATCGAAGACAAGATGATGATGATGACCTCCTCCTCAGGAAAACATGATGCTGCAGTTGAAAAATGCTGAGGAGGTCCAGCACTTAGAAAAAATGGGCAAGAAGATAAAGGCTTCAAATGAAGAAACCTCCTGATCATGACAAATCAACCCCTGGTCAAAATGAGTGTCAACATACCCTATGGCTAACTTTTTTTTAATTGAATCATAAAATCATTACAAAGCAAAAAGAAACACCCATAAGGGGCAAAACCAAAATCAGGAAGTAAGTAACACCCAAAAAGCTCCTCATATCCTCCATAACCCAATCTTCAAGAACATGGGCCAAATCACCAGGAATATTGCCCCAATCATCCACATTCCAAGTCTCCATCTGCTCAGACGCCCACCTCATCAAACCATCCGCCACCTTATTCCACTCCCGTGGCAGATGACAAAAAGCAATAGAATCTAAATCATTGCTCAGAGATACAATTTGTTTGGCCACCACTGCAAGTTGCCATTTCACCTCCTCAAAATATCTCTTATTTAGCATATCAATGACCACCTGAGAATCTGATTCACAAATAATCTGCCTCCAGCCAAGGACACAAGCACGCTCTAATGCCAGAAGGATAGCAAGAGCCTCCATGAGATTATTTTTATGCTGACCTTTATATATAGAGAAGAAAAAAATTACCACCCCTGAACTATCCCTGCCAATGCCACCAACTCCAGCATGGCCAGGATTACCTCTAGAAGATCCATCAGTATTGATTTTCAGCTCCCCCATAGTGGGAGGACACCAACAACCAGTACAACAGACCCTCGCTCTCCCATGCCCATGCTAGACCATCCTTAAATGTTTCCGTCCACCCCCAGAGAGACCCAGGGCTTCAACAACATCACAGTCACTAGAAACAACAAGGACAGACAAATCACACTTAGTAGCCAAAGTTTCCTGCAGACCCCCCAAAATCCTCAACCAGAGATGACCAACAAGTAGCTTCTTGTCCAGAAAAATTCTACGGTTGCGCTCCAACCAAATATGCCAAATTATCAAACTAGGGCCAATGATCCAAGCAATAAGGAGAAAAGAGGTCTTTACAGGGGGAGGCCCCAGACAACTCCAAAAATCCTCTAAAGAAGAAGCATGTCTACACGGTATATGCCATAGATTCCACCAGAAATGCCAAATAACTTTCGCAAAGGAACACTGAAAGAAGAGATGGGGGATGCACTCCTCATGCCCACCACACAGAACATACTTAGAGGGCCCCTGAAACCAATGTTTCCAGAGGTTCTCCCAGGTAAGGCACCTCCCTTGAACAACTAACCATGAGAAGAAGTTACACTTAGGCCAAGCAAATTTATTCCAAACCTGTTTCCACCACGAGACCTCTGAGCTCCCAAACATTTGCTTCTCAAGAACTTGATAACCCAAGGCAATAGTAAATTTGCCTTTTGGATCAAGACCCCAAGCCAACACATCTCTCCCAGGAAGAGAAGTGCAGACATGCCTCGATAGGATCCCAACAAGCTCCTGATAATCCCCAGCTGCCCCACCAGGAGGCCACTCATGTAGAACCTTCCATCTATACACACTAACTTGTCCCAAATTATGAGAGTTTTAAAATCAGCAACATGGCACCACCCAGCATCAACAAAATGCCTACTCAAATTCTGTAGGTGGGGGTGGGTAGACAAAATGGGAGAATAACCATTCCAAGAATCATGCCAGAAGAGAGCATCATGCCCCCCATTGCAAATCCAAAACAACCCCTGCTTGACCAACTTGGCATCCCTTTTGAGGGTACTCCAAATCATAGAACCTTTCCCCTCCAAACTGAAGCGGGCAACATCCACACTCTCAACTGCACCCAGATACTTTGAGGTAAGAATTTTTGCCCATGATTGATGTTGCTGCGAACACCACCGCTAATACAGCTTAGTTGCTAAAGCTTGTCCATTCAAATCAGTTCTATGCAGACCCAGACCACCAGCCTGCTTTGGCCTACAAATAGCTTCCCACTTAACCAAACTCCACTTCCTGTGAAGGAGGTTGCCAGACCAAAGGAACTGCTAAGACAAACTCTCAAAGTCTTTGATAAAGCTGGAAGGTGCAGAGAGAACAAAACATCTGTATAGAGGAAGAGCCTACACCACTGACTTTAGAAGAGTCATCCTACCCGCATAAGAGAGCCACCTGTTAGTCCAATGACTAACCAGATTTTTGAACTTATCCATAATCTCCTACCAGAACAATTTAGGAAGCGAACGAATAGCAAGCAGAATACCAAGATACACAAAAGGGAGAGTGCTAATCTGAAAACGAAGGATACCAACAATTCTCCTCTGAATAGCCCGCAGAGTATGAAAGAAGTAAATAAAAGACTTCCCCTCATTAATTTTCTGACCTGACGTAGCCAAATAACAATCCAGAATCCTGCGCCAACCGGAAGCCTCCTCAACCTTGGCTCTACCCATCAGAGCCGTGTCATCAACAAACTGCAAATGTGACTGAGGGGAATATTGTTTCCAAAACTCCAACCCTTAATCAAACCAGTCTCCACCTGGGATCTAATAAACCTCCCCAAACCATCCGCCAATAAGATGAATAGATAGGGGATAAAGGGTCCCCTTGTCTAAGCCCCCTAGAAGCACCAAACAACTCCATCAACTCACCATTAATTAGCACCGAAAAGAAAGGAGAAGTAACACAGCTCTTGACCCACTCAATCCATTCACCAGCAAAACCAAACGCTTCCAGAATCTTAAATAAGAAGGCCCATTTAACCTGATCATAAGCTTTAGCCATATCCAACTTAATAAACATAGCTTTCTCTTTAGAATGATCCATAGAATGAATCGTCTCAGCTGCAATGATGACACCATCCATAATCTGCCTACCAGCCACAAAACCCCCTTGCTCTTCAGAAATTAGCCTGCTTAGCCAAGGTTTCAACTGCTCAGCAATCAACTTAGTAATAATCTTATAAACCACATTACATAAGGCAATGGGCCTAAAAAATCTAGAGAATTAGCCCCATCCTTCTTTGGGATGAGAGAAAGGAAGGTAGCATTCATGGATTTCAGCATTTGTTTATTCATGAAAGATTCCTGAATGACCTCCAACAAATCCAACTTAATCACTTCCCAGAACTCCTGGTAGAACTCAACCAGGAAACCATCAGGCCCTGGAGCTTTTCCCTTTTTCATCTAGAACACAATAGTTTCAAGCTCTGACAAAGAAATGGGATGAAGCAAAGAAGCATTCATTTCACTGGTGACTAAGGGCAGAATACTATTCAAAATATCAGCTTCATCCTCCTCCGTAGGAAGGGAATCCTTAGATAGTAGAATAGAAAAGAAACGAACAGCCTCAGCAGAAATAGAAGCAGAGGAGGAGAGAATCTCCCCATTCGAAGACCTAAGAAAAGAAATGACATTACCTTGTCTCCTATCTTTTACTGAATTGTGGAAGAAAGAAGTATTCCTGTCTCCCGCCTGAAGCCACTCGATTCGGGACTTTTGTTTCCAAAAAATTTCCTCACGTAATTCCCATTCCTCAACTTCCTTCACAGCAGCAGCTTCTAGCAAACCCAGATCCTCAGTGAGGCCCTGATCACTAATCTGCCTGGTGATCGAGTCCAAATGAGCTTGAGCAGACTGTTTTGCATGGAAAACATTACCAAAGTGTTGCCTATTCCACCGTTTCAACCTATATTTCACATATTGGAGCCTCTTGGAGGAGTACATAGCGGTCCCATGTAACGACTTCCCCAAATTCCACCAACCAGGAAGAAGATCATGGAGGGAGTCATCTCTTAACCACATGAGCTGAAACTTAAAAGACTGCTTTACACAACGCCGGGGAGGCTCAGCAATAAGTTTGATTGGCCAATGACCCTATGGCTAACTTTATTATTACTATTTTAAATTGGTTTTCTTGTTGGTCCATTTTTTAACATAAGGACAAACATTACTTCTAATACTTAGAGCATATACAAGCTTTAGGGAATAAGTGTTTATGCCTTGTCTATGGGGTTTGGAGAGTTCCTCCTCTCTTGTTGATTGTCTATTTTCAGTCCATCTAGATTTTCTTGGTTCTTTGGAATTGGTGTGCCATGAGTCTTTTTAAGACTAACAGACCTACTTTGTAATAAGTTGTTTTAATATATTTTTTGCCTATGTTAAAAAAAACATAACAGAATGATAATAACACAAAATATGAATGAAACAATGGTTTTATTAATTCACAATCTGTATATTACATCAACAGTCTTTGCCACAAGAGCTTACAACAAAATGAAACCTTAGTCTTCTGTATAATAAATTACAAATACAACTAATGTGTGATTGTTCAATTATAATCTTTGAAGTCGATATGTAATGTATGATGTTCTTGGAGCTTCTATACTCTTAATCTACTACCAAAGTTAAGTTAGGACTAAAATAACTCCTTTTTAAAATCTCTCTAACTACCTTGTTTGTAATTTGTAATGTAGAATATTTCTTCTTTTATAACAAGTACAAGCAAATAAAATTATTACAACACCAACCAAGAATATGATACAAAACCCAATACATATGGAACCAAGAAGAACTTAGATATAACCAACTCTATGATTATCTTGTCCATGGCACTAGGGAACATTATATGCCATATGTAGAGTATTGATTGGGCAATGAGTCTCCTAGCGTGGAATTATGATAGATTTCACATAATGCAATGTATGCACTAAATATAGTATAGACAAGCATCTTTCATTTGTATTCATTTTGTTAAGTAATATTCAATACAAAAATATATATATATATTTTAAAATATTTATGCGCACGAACAAAATCGTGTCACGCGAGATTTTCTACATTGTCATAAACACAAATTTTAAGAATATATAATATTTCTATCTTTAAAGTTTTCCATGTTAATATTTTACCTTTAAGAAAAATATTTTTTTAAAAATACATCCAACCGTCAAATGTAGTAGATGACAAAACACATCGGTCTCCTACATTTATATGTATTTTTTTTACTGTGCGTAAGGAATGCGTGTCATTTGTGGAAGGCCTTTTATTCTTAATCACATCATTATCAAAGGTCAACTATAGCCTTTTTTTAATGTAAAAATGCCAAATATAATTCATTACTTATTTTTGTTTTGAACATATGTTTCCACATTTCAAGCAATTTCTATTATGAGCTTTGTTGACCGAGGACAATGAAGATGCTAATTTGGGAAGTTTATGTGTATGGTATATACTAATTAATTATTATGTCTTTTACAATTCTAATAAGGTGTAGAGTGTTATGACTCTGCACATAAAAACTAAAACAATATTATATATATTTAAAAAATTAAAACTATAAAATAACTCTTAATTAAATAAAATAAAATAAACTAACTCTTAAGTAAATAAAATAACTCTTAAATAAAAAATACAATTTTTAAAAAAATAGTTCTAAAGTAAATTAAAATAACTCTTAAGTAAATAAATATAGCTCTTCAAATACAGTAAACAATGCAAATACAATAAAACAATTCTTAAACAACTCCAAAGCAAACTCAAGACCATATCTCTAAGTGTTTTTTAGATAGATGTATTTAAGATATCTATACTAGTTAAATATAATTAGATAATAGAGATAGTATTGATAATTGGATTGAAGTAAATGTAATAATTAAATGAGTGGATAATAGGTATTTAGGTTTAGGATTGATGATGTATAAAAGTTGTTAATTTATTCACCAATACCTAAAATTTAATTCTTGTCGTTTAATGAATGTTTCAAAATTTGTATAGTCCTAGAAACCCTTGTGAACTTGATTTAATGCTTAAAATTGATTTGTCTCATGTGAGAATGAGTTGACAAAATATGTGCCTAAAAAATTGGTCGCCTTTGCCTTTAGATATTTAAATCTATTAAGGTAGTGTTTACAAACACTTTTGAGGAGCTTGCTAACTCAATAGGTGATCATGTTCTCTAAAGTCAAACCCCTTGGTGGGCCAGATTAACAACAATGAGCAATATCAAAGACAACAATCACAAACATCCAAATGCCTTATATGTAGATCTAATTCTTTTGTCCCTTTAGAATTGAAGTGTGCTCTAATTGTTCTTTACTTAATTTGAATGTTCCCTTTTGAAATTAATTACAAATTGTATGTCTTTTAATATCATGACATAACATCTCTAATAAAACACATCCCAGTTGGTTCATAATGGCTAGTAGAAAAGGGATGGGAAAGTTGAAATTTGAAATTGATAATTTAAATTTTGGGGTTAATTCACGGGTTCCTTTAGATCGACCTAGATTGATCTCAAGTCACTTGGATATGAAACATAAGGATAAGGTGGTAATTTTGATGTAGGGAGTGGATGTATGGAAATAAGTTCAAATGAGGGTGAAATGATAATGAGTAGGTAGCAATATATAGATTAGTGCATACAAAAATAAAATAAGGATGAAAAAGAATTAGACCATAAGCCAAAGCTATCACAAAAATATATCACTCATGAATATAATATTACATTGAAATGTTCCAATCAAATAAACACAAAACTAAATAAAAATAACATACGCATACCAATTTCACCATCACAATAATATATATTACATATATGCTAAATTTTTAAAACTTGTGTACCATATTTCTTGGACCCATAACTCTTGTTGACTTCAAACTTAGGCTTTCATTGGACATTAATATCTTATTCTCCAGATTAATTTGAAAATCTGATTTTTGTCCATCTATATTTTTCATTAATATAAAAACCATATGTATGTATGTATGTTTATTAAAAATAAATTAAGATTAAACCAAGATGGCTAGTCCTTGGTTGCATGTATCATTTTTATAGATGTAGAGGAAAAAACAATGTTAATAAATTAATTTAATTAATTTAAAAAATAAATTTAAATAAATGAGTTGAGTTTAGAAAAGTATGTAAAAATATATATATTGAAATTGATAAAGAGGTAAATGAACGTTTAGTCTTGTGTTTGATGTTGAAATATTTTGTTGTGATATACATCTTGTGATTTGTCATATGAATATGCAATTAGATCTGTAATAGTGGAGCTTTGATAGACTAGAAATTAATTTGTACTTCGTTAGGGATCAAAACTGCATGAGCGACCCTCAACATTTACATGACCTTGATCTTGCAATGGCTAACATGAACTATGTTTCTCTACTCTTCAAAAATTGGTTTGTCTATGTGTATCTAGATTGGGTGGTGCTTAAATGTAACAATGAGACTTTATTAGGTGGGAGAATCTACAACTTGTATTTGCTATAGTTAAACCCCATAGATTGATTTGAACAATATTTGGTCAAGATCAAAGACATGTCAAGTACAATGCAAATATCTATTTATCTCTCTATATGTATGCAAATGTTGATTGAAATATCTATACAATTGATTAATATATGAATGATAATGCTATTGTCATGATGGATGATCAAATGCTTTAATGACCTAGGGCTTTGTCATTTTATACAACTCCCTAACATTTAAATTGAAGGGTAACCATTAATTGGAATAAAGTCAGTTTAGGCCCATAATTAAATTACATTTTAGAAATTAGGAGTCAAGTCTACCCTAACAATCTTGATCCAAGATTAGGGTTGCCTAAGTGATCTTGACCTAAGATTGGGAACAAGAAGAGTAAGAGTTAGATCTAAACTATTAAGAAATTAAGAGACAGGTTCAATTTAAATGCAGGCTAAATATTAAATCTTACACAAAAATATACCATTTAAGTACTAAACTATTACATTAAAATCAAACATTAAAACTATTTCCAAATAAATAAATAAAATATTAATAATAACTAAAATACAATAAAATAAAATTTAACAATAGAGACCATTGATTTTATGTTAGTGGCCTCTAGGGACATCACGGATACTCATTATTATAATGCCAAAATCAAAAGATTATTCAACTAAAACTATATTATGAAGTTATCCCTATCTCATTTTGAACGTATGGATAAAGTGATACAAAATGTCATCATGAGACGGTATTTTTTTTTAGCACGAAATAATCACAAAGGCGTGGGAGAGATATTATGATTACATATTATTTTGATCCAAAAACAAGCGTGGATCCCTCCAGATAAAAATAAAGTCGTGAAAGAGTATATAGTTTTATATTAACTAAGCGTGAAAGAGTTATTTTCAATGTTGAAAAGAAAATAAAGATTCTTTAATGGGCTATTTAGACATTGAATTGTACATAAATAAGTATAAATTAGTTTCTTAAATATAAGGATAACTAGGATAGTTGGATATTAATAATTTAAAATAATTGAAAGTTAAGTTATGAAATTGAATATAAAGAAGGGTGATATATAATTAGATAACTAAATAATGATGTTAAATGGATGAGGTTTTTGAATATTTTTGATGTCATGAAATAATTTCTCTATTAGTGAAGTGGATTAAGATTCTATATTGAATCCATACCTTGTTAGTGGGACAAGTTCATACGTTTAGGATAGATTCACAACCACGGTTATGCACATGTGCTCTAGATTCATCCTAACAATATGTAGGGTTCTCTCCTACAACTTTACCTAATTGGTAGTTCTTTGCTCTACCTTTCTCGAGAATTTGGGATTGGTAATATTAATGAATACCTTGGTGGGGTTGTTCTACGATTGAGCTATAAGGGAATCGTACCTTGATCAACCCCTTAAAATTGAATAATATTGAAAATAGTAGGCAAGTGCCTAAGATGTGGGTTCTCTACTCTTTTTTATTACACCAAATTGAAGTGTGTTGCTATGGATTACTCCAATGCTCTAGAATGACATACTTTTAAATGCTTCTAGGAGATGAGAGATAAGATATTAGAATGAGTTCATCGAATGTCTTTAAATGCTAGCGCATATCATTAGATCACATCAAAAGTGTGTTTAATCAAAGGTGAAGAGGGCTAGTTGACCAAATTTGAATTTTGAATTTTAAATTGGGAAGGGACAAATTCACAACCGTGACGTCACCCTTGTGTCTATAGAATTGTCTTGGGATGGAATAATGTTTGGTCAGATTCAAGTGGCAAATAACTAAATGAAGGTAGGTGCATAGATATGTGTTATAATCATGCAAAATAGATGTATAGGAGTGTGTCTAAATACATAGGGTGGGGTTAAATGTCTAGATATATGTGTACGTGTAAATAGATAAAGAGGCTAGGGGAGTGAGCTCAAATTTGCATAATATCATGCCATTTGTCGCTATGTACATGTGTATTAAGACATTACCTCAAAATAGGACAAAACTAAATGGGAAATGGCATGGGTATGTAAATTTCAACATGACATTTTGGCCCCACTTTGAGGTGCAAGTGAATCCTAAATGATCACGTATCTCAAAGTATGTAGCACTAAAAAACATGCATGTAAAGTAAATATTTAGACACTCAGAGGATATCGCCATGGGGTCCATATAATGCAATGAACCCTATGAGGATATGATCATGTGTGTTTTCCTTCTATGTATATCTTTTCCCATAAGATGAGTCTCTATAAGCACCTATGTTTTTCTACATATCTAAACATATGAATGTTAGTGATAGGATATGCCCCCTGACAATTAGTTGTATCCATAGCCTATAGAATATAAGGAATTGTTGGAAGAGGGAAAATGACACATGAAAAGTAAATGTAATCTAAGCATGTAAACATATAATCATGTAAGCATATAAATATATAATCATGGAATCATATAAGCATCTAATCATTTAGCAATAAGTGGAAATAGTTTATCGTGTAAGCACAACATTGCATAAAGATAAAATTGGTGAATAAACATGTTGCCCCTAACATTACAGTCAAATGGTGGTGTGGACCTCAGTGGCCTAGTAACATTGCATAACTATATTGAGTACTAGGATAGGTGTATACCCCCAATGTGGCATCCAAAGACATGACCACACAAAGGTTGATAGGGTATTTAATCCCCAGTGGTACTAGGAATAGGAATAATGATATAGAATTGAAAATATGGGAAATGGCCTTAAGATAAGGCACAAAGCAATTATAGTAGGCACAGGGCCAAAATAGAAGGCCAAAATCTATGGTGAGGGGTAAGGGCCCACAACTATGTGTAGCAACAAGATGATAGGGTATGTCCCCAAGGTATAACAATAGTAGGCACTATGTAGACAAGAGGGAAGCATGATGCCCCAAATGTAAGTAGGAAGGGGAGCACTTGGTGTAATGCCCCCAATGGAAAGGTGTAATTTCATGAAGATGCAACACATAGAAAAGAGGAAAGAATAATGCCCCCAAGTGTAAATGCTAAAGTTGTGGAAATAGGATCACATAAGATATGAAGGTGAAACGTAATATGTTCCCCAAGTGTAAATATATATCAATAGGGGCATAATATGTAAGGGAGGAAGACATGATGCCCCTGTGTAAAGTTATGGCAAAGAAAACTTAGTGTGTCATTCGAAGGACTCATGATTTTTCTGTGAAGTATAAGTGACTCTAGAAATAGAATACGCCATGTAAGATCAAAGTATACAGCTCTAGAAGCATGATATGAAAAACAAGTAACTGTTGGGAGAAAGATGTGCCAATGAATAGGCTTAGTGTGTGAAGCTCTAAGAAGCAAGATGTGTCAATGAAAGATCATAGACAAGGCTCTTACAAGCATAATATATCAATGTAATACCAATTTATTCTATGATGTATCATACTAAGAGAAATATGTAAGCTCTAGTGAGCATGAGATAACAATATGAGTCCAATATATAATCTCTGAGTAACATGATATAACAATGTCATAGCAGTGAATCGTGAGCATAAGAAGGCATAAGATAATGTAAAGTAGATAGCCAAAATAAAATAGGCAACCCAAGTGAGTAACAAGAATAAAGGCATAAGCACAATGTAAAAAGGAAATCCAACAATGCCCCACAAGTGGGGGAGGAATAATATAGAAGGTAAAATGAGTATAGAAGTCACAACAATGTAGGTATGATCAAGAGACTAAATCATAAAATAAAAAAATGAAAAAGGAACTAAGGTATGAAATTAGAAAAGAGAAAATAAAATGAATTCTAATTTATAGGCATATATGAATAAATTCTATAGTGGTGCTCATAAATCATTGAACATTAAATTTCTTAGTTACCACCATCATTATTTCAAAAATCATCATCCAATTTGTCTTCCTTTTATTTTCTTGTTGTTCTTCTTTACTTGCTTTTTCATAATATGTGTTTCATCTTGATATGCTCTTGTACTTAGAAAATATGTTTTTAATACCTTTTTAAAATGTTCTATCGATGGTCTTCCAAGTAAAATAGAGTATCAATCTTTAGTAGGAATGACATGGCATAAAAAATTTACTATCTTAGATCCAAATTCAAGAGGTAAGATGACAACTCAAAGTCTTAACATTCAAGGTGAGAAACCCTTGAATGTGCATATGATGTTGGTTTTATCTAATTTGTAGCAACTAATAAATCTTTTGAGAAAATGTTATATTGATTAGTCAGATCAATTAAAATGTCTCCAATTTCCCATTCTTTCATGTATGCTCTAATGTACATTGGTCCATAATGGCTATTTTGTGGTATCTCCTCATCATAAAATGTAATTAATGGATCCAAAGTAGGAGAGGAATATGCAGCATTAGATTCAATATTTCCCATGAAAGTCTTGTCCTCATGTTTTACAATATCATGTGCCTCAATATTGTGTGAATGATTTGTGTCAAATTGTATTCTAGGAGGAATTAATGAAGATGCCCTATCATTACCCACTTCAACTTTGATTGTATTGTTGTTAGTGAGATCTTGTACCTATAAAGGGTAAAATTTGGATGTTTGGTTTTTGATAGTTTTGGTGTATATCTCCTTTCACCCTTACATTCAAGGACCTAGGGTCGGGTTGCAATGTACTATCATACACTAGGTCACTATTGGGATGTAGGGAAACTTGGATTTTTATGATTTGATTGACAATTTCCTTCTCTTATGCTCAATTGTACCTTAAAAGCCTAATTATGCAAATACGACAGTAAATGGATGAATTACGGAAAATGCTTTTGCAGAAAGATGTAAAATAATAAATAACTATGCACCTATTTTCAGGGTTCCGAGGCAGAAAAGTCAGGGACTAAAGAGCGGGTGCCCCAAGTCCAAGGCCCTGCTTTTTGTCGAGATCTGGAAATAAGGTCTACAACATGTATATGTTGTATCAGAGATTTTCCTGTTGCGAAACTTTGAGGACTAATGAGCGGGCACCCTAGTCCAGGTAGCTATTTCTTTCACTGATCTGCAATTCTAATACTCTGTTGTACCCTCCTGCAACTTCACTTTATCTGCAACTCCAACCTGTAACCTGTAATCATGAAAACTTTGGGAGGGGGTTGTGGTGTTTAGAGGCTTGCCTCAGTCAAGCCTCAGAGAGACATTCAAGCCTTGCGAACACCATTGTTAGATAGAGAGTGTGTGCCTTGGGAGGTAGAGGCAAAAACCAAATGATAAATGCTTAATAATCACAATAGATGTCACCTTGTAGTGAAGATCTCATGGGAGGAAGAAGCTCTTCATCCCATGAGGAGATGGATGCTCAAATCTGCAAACACAAACACATAGACAACATAAATTTGCTCTTGCAACACAATGAAAGCCTTGAATCACCTTTAGAACACAATAGCTTGCTAGTAATCATCTAGTTTACAAATGAATGCCTAAACATGCGTTTATATGCAACTACAAACATTCCCGCCAAGATTTCATAAATTCAAACTTACTGTGTCGGCTTAGGGACCAAATGACAGTCATAAACTAACACTAGAAATTTGGGCCTGACCCAAAATAGGGAAGGACTAGGGCGCGGGCACCCAAGTTCTCCCTCCTATTTTGGCCAGGGTTAGGTTCAAGGGGTCCCCCTACGCCCCATTTGTCATGATACCTAGGGTTCATTCCATTGAGATGTTGAATTATGATGCAAGATGTCCTAAATGCACACTAGAGACTCGAGAGCTAAACCTTTTGAGGGAAAAGACCCCAAGGGGACATTTTCTGACATTACAGTACCTTATGTTTGAAAGTGAAGCAAGATTGTGTAACTATATGATAATTATAAAATTCCTAATCATTATATGACTTAGGAAGTGGTCTAGAGATATCTAATGAAATAATAGGAGGGTATGTAATCAGATTAGCACTCAACAAAATTTTATGCACATCATCCATGGATTCTTGAAGCTTATTTATTCCTAGGACCATTTTGTTTAAAAGAAGAAAAATAAGAAGTATTAATTATCTACTTGATTCATTTTCTCCTTCACATCACCACCCTCTCAAAAATCATTTGACTTTTGATACTTAGAAGGGTAAGAAGCATGTTGACTTTATGATCCATGATATTTAAAGGCATTACATGCATGCAACTTAGATTCCATATGTTATGGAGTAAAACGTAACCTCATGCCTTTTTGCCTCCTAGTTTAGCTCCTAGGTCCTCGTGTTTACACTTTACATGTTTAAAACTTATTCCGGAGCAAATTCCCCTTGAAACCCATGTCAAATGGGGCTTAGGGGCCAGATCTAAACTCTTAATCAAGACCTAAATTGGCCTTAGGACTTGGGCACCCGTACCCAAGTCTAGGTTGATTTTTCGAGACCCAAATTTAAATGTGTCGCCATAAGACCTTTAAAAAGGTTTCCCTCTGTCGACCTTTTCAATTTGAATTATGAATGTTGGTAGGAAAGCATATATAAGTGAGTTTATGTCTTCATTTTACACCTAGATGGATAATGTGAACTTGTGATATTGAGCTAAGGTATTTCAAGACATTCATTGTGTTGCAGAGCAGAATTGTGTTCTTATTGTGTTTGTCTGTTCTAGATTTAGCTTCATCAATCCATCTCCTCATGATTTGAAGGATCTTCATCTCTGTGAGGGCTTCACCTCTAAGGTGACATCTATTTGTGCTTCAATCATTTTATTTCATCATTGCTTTGGCCTCTACCCTCCCTTAGGCACACACTCTATCTAACAATAGTGTTGGAAGACTTGAATATCATTCCAGGGCTTGACCGAGGCAAGCACCTAAACACCACAACTCCCAAACCCCTCTCTTTGTGATTGCAAGTTAGAAGTGAGGGATTTGGTGAAGTGTAGGTACAGAGAAGCAATTTAGATGATAAGAATTTACAATCTAGAGAAAAGTTGCTATAAATCTACCCTACTGGACTAGGGTGTCCACCCTGTAGTCCTCCTGACATGATTCATCCCAAACTCAGGAAATGTACATCATTCAACACTGCTCACTATTCCAAATCTATAGAAAAGTTGCCCAATCAGACTTGGGTGCTTGCCTCGTAGTTCGCAAAGTCTTCACATCTAGAAATCCAACTTCTGGTAAGTTTCTAATCCTCTTGAGTGTCTTCCTGTCTGATGATCTATAGCAGTTTATTCATCTATACCTAATTTCATTGTAATTAGGGTTTGAGGCTTATTAAATCTAGGGTTTGACAAATCTTTCAATCTAATCAGTCTTTCCATATCATTCCTAAGTACACCAACCTATACCCGAGTCCTCTTCATTAGTAGTGACTTGGCTCAGTTATTGTCCTTGAGTGTTAGTGTGAAATGAGGGTTTGATTTGATAGATCTTAACACTATTTATCATCTTCCCACTTTTTACATCTAACATTTTGGTGAACCCATGTTTTTATTGAACTTGCATCTTGCTGAGTATTGTAATCAGTTCTTGCATTCATTCATATTATATTTATCATCTTGCATTGAAAATTTTTGCATAGATTTGATTTTTTTTTTGAATAAACAAGCTTTCTAGGCTTGCATTAAGGCATAGTTTTGCATATTTGCCATTGCATATTATAAAAAGATTTATTTTTTTGATATATGCATCAAATCTGATCCTTATTACAGTTATTCATCATTAATTCATATCAAACATTGCATTCACAAGTTTCATTTGCTAGGGTTTTGTTTAAAAAGTTGCATTTTTCATATAACCTAGTCTTAGCAAAAACTAGGGTTTGTAGACAAAATTTCATTTTTAGATTTTTTTACTTCTTTTCAACATTCATTCAAATCTAATTTTGAAGTGTAGTGTTGGACTGTAGTGCATACTTTTGCATCCTAGCTTTGAAACTTTCACCTTTTTTTAATTACACATTGTGTATTTCAACAAGCATAACTACCTTGCTCCTTTTGGTTGTTCTATTAGTTTGTGCATTGAGTGTTGTATACGTTTGCATGAGTTGTATAACCCACTACCCTAATAGAGACATCCTTGTAAAGAGAAGCCGTAGACTAATGGGTTCTAGTGCTTTGAATAGCACCGATATGCAAACATCAAAAAATCCATTGAACACTTACTTTACAGAGGGTGAAACACAAACTTTGCAAGATATCATTCCTCCTACCATGATAGAATAAAAAATATTTAATGATCCTAAAAATCCTATTGATGTGATAGCACATGTACCTGATGATCAAATCAATAAAATTGATAAGGAACTAGCTAATTTTCAAGCATTTGTGGAAAAAGAAAGGATAGCTGAAGAGGTTGCACCTGTTGTGCATACTTTAAGAGAGTTATTAAAAGAAGGACAAGATGGTGTTAACACACTCTGTGGGATAGCCCATATAGTGGGTAACAACATTATATCAGTGGTTGACTACACAAATACTATTAACAATATGCCATCACCGAATCATACATAGGTATTGGCACCTATACCGACTACCGAAATGTCTACTTTCACATCATCAATCCTCACTACTAATGCACAATCTTGTAGTAATGCTACCACTAGCATGGGAGTATCTAATCGTATTAATTCATAAAATTACAAGGCCGTGAGATTCAATTATCAAAACCTAGCACCTAAGGTGTCTTCCTATATGAATAACCATTCTCAACAACCTCTCCATTCCACCTATTCTCAACCACCTTTCACTTATAATTGCTCTCAACCACCTTTCATTACCACTCATAATCAATCACCTCTAAATTTCATGACTACAACTTCTAATTCTTCTAACCCACAAATCACATCACCTAATGATGCCATCTTAAATCAACTCTTGCAAAGCATGACCTCCTTATAGCAAAAAGTGGCAAATTTGACCAATGCTTCTTCTCAACCTAATATACCAACATACCATGCTCATAGTCCTTTATCTTTTTCAATCTTAAGAGCTCAAATGCCTGATAAGTTTGAGACTCCTCGCTTTGAAAAATATAGTTGTAAAGGTGATCCTAATACTCATGTGGCAACATTCACGGCTATGTGTAGTGATTTCTTCTTTGAAGAGGACTTGTTAGAAAAACTCTTTCTGCGATCCCTCAAAGATAATACTTTGGAATGGTTATGCTCATTACCTCTGAATTCAATACACTCTTTCTCACAGCTTGTTGATCAATTCTTACAACATTTCTAAGCAAATATTGGACTTACAACATTTCTAAGAAAATATTGGACCTTTGGTCTCATTGATTGATTTAGTTCATTGCAAACAAGGACAAAAAGAGAAGTTAATTGAGTTTATCAATCGATATCAAGCTCTTTTTGCACAAATACAGTATCTAATTATAGATGAGGATGTTTAGAAGATATTAATTACAAATTTGCAACCTAACATCCATGATAAAATCCTCTTGATGAAGTATAGCTCTTCACAATTACTAGCTTTCATCTAGTCAGTATGATAATAAAAAATCACCGGCTCAAGTTGGTCAATCCATAGTTGGAACATCTCAAAACAACTTTAAGAGAAATAATAAGAGTTTCATCAAGATCAATGGACAACATTCAAATAATTTTCAATCATAAGTGTCCTCCATTAGTAATTCTAAACGGGCACCGTTTCAATTCAGACAACAACAGAGACAGTTTACTCCATTATCTAACTCTCTTCAATCAATTATGAATCAAGCAGTAAGCAAAATTTTTTGAAGATTCCTCCTATGAAACCATTTGATAGTAACATGATACAAGGACCATCATTTAATGCTAATGCCTTTTGTCAGTATCACTGCTTGACAGGACATGACACTGAACGATGCATGCGTTTGAAACATGAAATTGAAGACCTCATCGATTCTAATATAATACATGTACAGGAAAACTAATGGGTTGTAGACTTAAATAAAATTTAGGGTTTAACCTAACTGAATAGTCCACTATCATTGCATTCCTACATTGAATTATCGACCAAGGAGCGTAAGCTTATAATGATGCCTGCATTATCTATGCCTTCAAGACTCATTTCTAATCTAAGTTAATCTTATACAATTCTTATTTTGTCTAGTCCTACTTACTAGAATGCATAGAAATGTAAAACAATAAACATAAATGGAAAACAATGAAAATAGTCTAAACTTTCAGTTGCTACAGGTACCTTCAGCAGAAGCTGAAGATAACTGTATTTAACAAAAAATTATAGTTTTAATCTAAACAACTCAAAATGATGAAAAGGCTAACACTAACCTCTGGAGGATTAAAAATGTGAACTCTACTTATGGATCACAATTACTAGAAATATCAATTAAGAGTTCTTACTTGCTTCACAATATAGCACATGAGATGGAATGAAACAGTTTAACTAAGAATGTAGGAATAAATAAGAAAACATGCAAATTGAGAGGTAGTACCTTGAGTGGCTAGCTCAAGGAACTATCTCACTTTTTTCTGGAGATTAAATCTACTTCAGATCTTCACACATCCCATAACATACAGTTGAATTCAAACCATGTCAAAGATAGAATCTTCTTCAGATTTTATTCAAAATTATAACATGTTTGGAATAACTGATAATTGTAACAAAGTAACGACTATATGGAAAGTAAAACATAACAACCAACTTAATCAACGAACTCATCCCCTAACTTATATAAAGATGGGAGAGTCTTATGCATCCTTCTAACTAACTGCGATCATCAATTCATTCCTGGACATCAGGATATTATTTTTGAGATCAACTTATTAACTGGAACAAAGGAAATAGAGTCCTATCCAAACAAAAATTCTAACCATAATAACTCATAAATAAGATTCATAAACTTTGGTGAAACTCCTAGAATAAGACTTCTTTCTCCCATGCGTTTATTCTCCCATGATGACCACGTTTCTCTCCACTGATCACTATGTCTGGCACTTGGAACACATTCTCATTGATTCCTCTGTTCTACATCCTGTTGTAATTACTCCTCCTTGGATATTTTATCTGGCTGCACAGGGTTAATCATTCCAACATATATACAAAATAACCTCTCATAATAAACTTATGAAATCCTATCTATATTTCATGCATATCAATAATTTAAATCATCCATTTGATAATATAACCACCTGATTTCATTTATCAGCATAGGGTCAAAGTCTTTGGAAAGTATATATGAAACAACATAACATAGAGATAATGTATATGAAGTCTTTGCAGAACCATATAGAAAAGGTCTTAAAACATATGAAAACAGTATAAAAGGAGGCCAATATTTCATCCCAACATTCCCCCCAACTTAGACTTCTGCTTGTCCCTGAGCAAAATTAAAGAACTAGACACCTATGGCAAAAGGTTATAATGCAGGGTAATTCTTTTGAGGTCTGTGTCCTCTCTAACTCCTTTTCCCTGCTTGAGGTAGAACCCATTAGAGTATGCAAGTCTTTCCATCCTAATCAGCTTAGCATGCCTACACTACTCACTTTTCCCTCATGTCCAATGTGGCACTGGATAAAGAAAGATAGGAGGCTAATAAGTGAGAGGTAACCATGATACTCCCTTCTGTTCTGATATCTAGATATAGCTGCGCAATCTTTCAAGCATATTCATGAAGTTGTGGATAGAATGGGGTTCCTTTCTTTGTAACTCTAGAGCTAAACTGTCCCATCTACTCTGCACATACTTTTGACAATTTTGGATGATAGACACTGCCATTCTCTATATTCTTTTATAGTCCCTAAGTCTTAAATCCATAATCACCTTACCTGGTCCTTTATGAGACAACAATATTAACCATTGGGTTAAGATGGTTTCAGGCTCCAAGGCTTCCTTCCTCAGTTACAATGGTACTTTATTTTCCTACTCTTCATTTTGGTCTATCAATAACCCTTTGAGTTGTTCATTTTTGAAATATGACATTAATGCTTTGACCTAGAGGTCTCTAACATAAATGCAGGGATTCCATTGTGTATCTTCATCCATTATATAATTGTGCAGGTAATACTCACACAACTGGTCTTGTTCTTCTAGGATGATCTCTTTAAAGAAATTACAAAAGATAAACCTTGAATGCAAGTCAGGTTGATCATTAATAAACCTATTAAACTGAAAACGGAGAAATTTTTCCTTCAAAAATAGTGCATACACTCTTGATGGAGGTCTGCATCCCATAATCTACTTGGCCCTTTCAATAACCTCTGTCAACTTTTGCTCTAACTGTTGAATCTTCAAATCCTTTTTTGCAACAGATTCATTGAGGTTATGCTTCTCTTTTTCCCAGTTTTCCTTCTCTTGCCTATTTTCATCAGTCAATTTCATTAGTTCAAAGCCCAAGGACAATGTAGTATGGTATTTTGGGGTTTTTACCACATAAGGTTGGAGAGTAAGTACTGCTTCTTCCTCAATCTCTCTTTTATTTTCAGCCAACTGTGCTAACAAATCTAAGTTATAACCATGGCCATAAGTTTGGATATTCCCCTCCAACTCTTGAATCCTCTTTTCTTTTTCTCTATCTCTTTCTTCATAATGCCTTACCTGCTCCTCAAGTTGCCTTATTCTATTTAGGGCTTCCTGCAACTCCTTCCTAATATCTCTGTCTTCTATCAATTCCTTTTCACCTTCAAAATTTTCATCATTCCCTTTTTCAGGGGCATAAAAAATTTCTTAGCAAAGTCATCTGGCACAGGTTTTCCCATTTTTCTGGCAATAAACAGATCTTCTGATCCAGATTCAGAAGAAGAAATGTACCTTCTTTTTCTAGAAAACACATTATCATTTGCATAGGCGTCAACAGAAGCATCCTCAAGAGGGTTTTCCCCCCTATCTGAATCTATATTCAGAGGAGATGGATCAATATCCTACTGGCCTTTATTTTTGTCTTCTTCTCCTTGGTGCTCAACAACTTTCTCTTTAACACCTTGCTTCTTCAACCTCCCTGATCACCTAGGAGTAACCGTCTCATGTTTTTCTAACTTTTTCCTCTTCTTGTTGTTCTCCTTCTAACTCTTTGTTTTCTTCCTAGATGTTGAGGAAGTGGTTCTTTTTGTTTTAGGAATAGAGGTTGAGGGCTCTTCAACTGATACAGGCCTAAACTCTGGAGGGTTCTCAGGTTGTGTTTCTTCTTGCTCAGTATCAACAGGGGGTTCAGTTTCATGTGGAATATCTTCTTCTGGCTTTGGTGCTTCCAAGAGTGGTGAGATGTCTACACATCGTTTAAAGGCTTCCCACTCAACCTGTGGGTACTAAATCCTTAAACTCCTTTTTACTAACAAAGCTATTAAACAATGGTAAGAAAGAGTTGTGTCTGCTTGTTGCCTCTGATACTCTGAAGACATTCTTCTCAGCATACTATACAAATAATTGGGAACATTAACAAGTTTCTCATGTCTCAAGTGGTTGAGCAGCTTAAGATGTGCAGCATACATCATATTATATTAGCTACCATCACAAGTGATATATTTGATAATATAGAAAGCAAAATTTCCCCCAAAAATGGAAGAGATAATCATTTGGTACCTTGTGTGGTAGAATCTAGGTGTTCACCTATTTCACAAAACTCCTCCTTGGCTACAGCTGCATCAGCCATGACTGGATACTCAGACCTTATTCTAGGCAACCCTGAAACTTGAGCAATTGCAAGCTTGGAAACGTCTACTATCAACCCTCTAACCATTGCTTCATCATATTGCATAGTTAATGCAAATTCTTTTACCATGTCATCGTCATATTCTATCAATTTGAGGAAGTAATCAAGCCAACCCACTCTAGTAAAGAGCGGAAGAACCAGCACATCCTCCAATATTTCCTTGTGTGCTGAGGGTTCCCTTCTGATTACGTCTCCTCCCATTAAGACTGTGAATTAGAACTCTGCAATGTTAATTCTCTGCACAATGCCAACTTCTGCTAACCAATTTCTACTTCTTTAGCTCACCACCTTGAAAAACCAGTCTTTCAATTTGCCTCTTTCCTACTTCTCCACTATAAATCCATAACTCCTTAGGGTATTAATTCATTATTTGTCAAAGGTGAGTTCATAGCACAGAGTATTTGTCTAGTTTTCTCAAAAGGCAGGGTTTTAAACAAGGTTTTGAAAGGCAAAAATGTAAAGGCAACAATGATTAAATGACAATCATTTGAAAATAAACCCCTCCCCCAACTTAATGATGAAGTGACCACACTTCATATGGTAGGTTTTACAGATGGAGAAGGAGTGATAAAAAGAAATGGTGGAAATATACATCTCATGCATGAAATAAATTATGAATAAACATGAATATAAAAAAGAAATCTAAGTGTATTAATAGAAAGGTGTTGATTGTACATATATATCGAAATGAAATAATTAACATACCTTGGAAGTTGTGAACAACACTGGTGAGGTGATAGAATATGCATGCGGCAAATGGGAAGTTGGATGTACGGTTACAGAGTGATAATGGAATAGTGCAAGATGGCAGATGGAAGTACCAACTCATAAATGTGAATTGACACTGGGAATAATGTGAATGGATCAATATGAAAGGAATACGAGTTGACAAAATGGGCAAGAGAAGTGAGGTAGTGTTCACCAAGCAATGGAACAAAATAGTAGATAGGTGTTGCTACGGGTGCTTGTAGCACAGGTCCCAACTATGTAAATGTAAACATAATATAACAGGTCCCGACTGTGTAAATGTAAACATAATATAACAGGTCCCAGCTGAGTCAGGTCTCGAATGAAGAAGTGAAAAATAGGGCATGGTGGAGATTTCTAGTTATAACCATGGAAATTGTGTAGTGTGTGCATGTGAGAAAAACAAAGAAATTTAATTTTCAGCAACAAGGGTTGAGTATTGCAACTCAACCTCCACATCACTGGACATTGTTGTTGTATCAACATTGGAATGTGCATTGTCTAGTGTTACAACAGCTGAATCAACATCTTCTAGTGTCACAACATCTGAATCAGGAGTATTAGGAGGAGCATACTAAGCAGATAGAGATACTAGAAAGTCATTTCCCTGAAGTGGCTTCTTGTACAATTTGAGCCTATGCCCATTGACCAATAGTGAAAACTGAACTTCATCAATAGTTTGCTGTTGAACTGCACAATTAGGAAAAAATTGTTTGATTTCATATGGACCTAACCAACATGACTGAAGCTTGCCCTTGAAGTCCTTATGCCTTGAATCATAAAGTAGTGCCCAGTCTCCTACAGTGAAGTCCTTTGTTTTTATATACTTATCATGCCATTTTTCCCTTTGCTTCTGTATGACCTCTATATGATGAATGGCTTCCAGTCTCATTTCATCCAAGGCATTCAAATGTAGTAGCCTTTCCTGTTGTGTAGTGGTCAGATCCATTCCTAGGTCCATTTCTATCCTTAGGGTTTTGTGTTCAAATTCAATAGGCAGGATTGTAGTCTTGCCATAGACCAACTCATAAGGTGTAAACCCTATAGTTGTCTTCCAAGTTGTTCTATATGCCCAAACAACTTCAAGGAGCCTAGAAACCCAATCTCTTCGGTGAAGCTGCACTGTCTTGGTTAGGATGTTTTCAATTTCTCTATTAGTAACTTTTACCTGACCATTAGCCTGTGGATGGTAGGGAGTGGATTTCTTATGCCTGATCTTGTATTCTGCAACCAATTTTGTTATTAAATCAGATGTAAACTATGGTCCCTGGTCAGTTACTATTTCTCTTGGAACAACATACCTAGTGAAGATGTCTTCATGCAAGAAATTTGGCCACATTGCCATCTCTGGAAAACTATAATGCTTTCACTTCTACCCATTTAGTTAAGTAATCTGTACATACTAGGATATATTCTTTGTTGTTTGATGAAGGAGATATAGGCCTCACAAAATCCAAACCTCACTTGTCAAAAGGAGCTAGTGAGATTTGTGGCTACAAAGGCATCTCATCACTTCTAGTAGGCCTCCCCATTCTTTGGCATCTATCACAGCTCCTAGTGTATTTGATAGCATCTTTGTGAAGCATTGGCCAATAATAACCTGTTGTGAGGATTTTAAAGGCTGTCCGTTTAGCTGCAAAATGTCCTCCACAAGGCTCATCATGAGAAGCCTTCATTACATCAAATACTTCATCCTCCCTGACACATCTTCGCATAATATTGTCTGGTCTAGTGTAGAATAGAAATCTAGAAATCCAAGAGTGAGAGAAACATTTATGCACCAACTACCTCTTCTCCCTTGGAGAGAAATATCCTGGAATTTTCCCTGTAACCAAATAATTGGCTATATCTGCATACCACGGAGTATGTGCAGTAAGAGCAAATAAATGCTCACCAGGAAAAGAATCATCAACCACGCCATCTGAAGACTGTGTAGGTAGTCTGGATAGAAAATTAGCAACAACACTGGCTTTGCCTGGTTTGTCAACAATTGTAATGTCAAACTCTTGCAACAACAATAACCACCTTACAAGTCTGCCACCTACTATGGGTTTATTCATCAAGTATTTGATGGCTACATGATTTGTATGGATGATGACCTTGTAACTAGTTATGTAGTGCCTGAACTTATTTATGGCATAAATAATTGCTAACATCTCTTTCTCTATCACTGTATAATTCAATTCAGCTCCTTGCAGATTCTTACTGACATAATAAATAGCATATTCCTTGTATCCTTCTTGTTGGCCTAAAATTGCACCAATTGCAAAATCTAATGCATCAATATGGATGTGAAAAGGTAAGGTCCAATTTGGTCCTCTAAGTACAGGAGCTTGTGTCAAGGAGGTTTTCAGCTTTTCAAAAGAAGTTTGACAATCTGGTGTCCACTCAAATTCACTGTCTTTTGTTAACAAAGTAAATAGAGGTGCAACTATTTTGCTAAAATCTCGAATGAACCTTCTGTAGTAACTTGCATGTCCTAGGAAACTCCTGACATCTTTTTTCTTTTGTGGAATAGGTAGGGTGGAAATAACTTCAATTTTCTTTGGATCCACTTGTATTCCAACACTTGAGATAAAGTGCCCCAAAACTATTCCTTGTGTCATCATAAGGAAACACTTTTCATTACTCAAAGAGAGATTGTGATCTGTACATCTTTTCAATACCTTCTCCAAGTTGTGTAGGGATTCATCATATGTGTCACCATATGTGGTGAAGTCATCCATATAAATCTCCATACTGTCATGTGCAAAATTAGAGAAAATGCTTAAAACTGCTCTTTGAAAAGTAGATGGAGCATTGCACAAGCCAAAGGGCAAGATAGAGTATGCATATGTCCCCCAAGGGTAGGTAAACATTATCTTATCTTGATCTTCTAGAGCAATTTTAATCTAATTATAGCCACTAAAACCATCAAGGAAAGAAAAATATTTCTTACCTGCTAGTGAGTTAAGAACCTGGTCAATGAAGGGCAATGGAAAGTGATCTTTCCTGGTAGCAGTGTTCAATTCTCTGTACTCAACACAAACCCTCCACTTACCTCCTTTCTTTGGGACTATAACCAATGGTGAAACCCATTCACTGTCTGAAATGGGGTATATGAAGCCTGCATCCAAAAGTTTATGTAGCTCAATTTTAACAATATCCCTGAGGGTTGGATTCATGCGCCTTTGCTGCTGCCTAATGGGCCTATATCCATCATCTATGTATATCTTATGCATGCACAAGGCAGGATCAATGCCTTTCATATCATTATAATCCCATGCAAATGCTACTGAGTGTGCATTTAAAACTCTATGCAAGGAGTGGTGTTGTTCATCAGTCAAGGAATTATTAATATTCAACATCCTTCCTAGTTTGACTTCTAGTTGTTTGGATAGTTCTTGCACATAAGACAAATCAAGGCTGGGTAACACAGGTAAGCATTGCCGAGGTAATAAAGCATGAAATATTTGAGACACCTCTTCTGATGAACCACGCAATCCTACTGCTGGGGATGCCTTCCACAGTCATTGTGGAGGACATGAGCAATTAGTTCATCTTCATTTGGAACATCTAACAAGGGGCTGCGTTTAATAGTCATTAGTGTTTGCAAGGAATAAGTGTCCTCTTCTTCCTGGAAAGGCCAAATGGTCTGCTCAAGTTCATGGTATGGTTGGGCTAGAGGATACAACACCAGTTTCTTGGTCACTGTCCCATTAGATATTATCATGTTACCAAACCTACAACCTATAAATGCATCAACAGTGGCAAGCCATGGTCTGCCTAGTATAAGAGGATAGCCAGCAAGATTAACTTTGGGCTGCAAAACTATGAAATCAGTTGGATACTCCCAAGAGTCTAATGTAATGACCAAATCCTCTATGACTCCTTCAGGTTTGACTGTAGACCTATCAGCTAATTGAAGAACTATCTGGGTAGGCCTAATATTGTTCAGTTGGAGTATATGCATTGTTTCCTTGGTCATGACATTAATAGCAACACCTAAATCTATCAAAGTGTTCTTAATCAGAGTCCCGTTGATCTTGACATCCACCACTGGACTTCCTGGGTCTGTATATTTTGGAACAGTTATATTACCCAACATGATGTCTACAAGATTACCTAACACATGCACTATCTGGGGGTCTATTCTCTTCCTTCCTAGCTTCTTTATGCAAAGATCCCTAATAGTTTTGGTATAGATGGGGATATCTTTGATAGCTTGGATTAAGGGAATCTTAATGCTGATATCATTTAGCTGGCTAAGAAGGGTAGTATCAACTTGAGCTGGTTGCTTTTGCATGGCCAAATGCTTAGGAAAAGGAGGAGACTTCTATTGCAAGGTAGGTTGGGCATCTTGGTTTGATTCAGGTTCTAAGGGTTGTTTATCTGGGGTCTCTTCGGTGGGCTCTTCATCTTCAAGCTCAGTAATTTGGGGAGATGAAGGTCCTACAAGTTGTTTCCCTAATCTAAGATGAACATTACTCACTTCCACCCCACAGGTAGGATATTGCATCACCTTGTTAGTATAAGCCTGCTAAATAGGCTTATTGTTAGGGTTAGGTGTAGGTTGGGTAGGGATTTGGGTAGGTCTAGGAGATGGATTTTGAGGTGGTGGCATTATGGCTAGCTGTTGTGGCTGAGATGGAATCATAGGTTGCTGAAATTATGCATTTTGCTACCATTGTTGGCCTTTGTTCCACTGAGGCTGCCATTGTTGCTGCTGAGGAGGCCACTGAGGATTATAGTTAGGTCCTTGGAAATTTTGCTATGGCCATGGGTTAGGTTGTTGTTGGTTCCAACTAGCTTGTGGAGTAGGCCATTGGGGATTTTTCCATTGTGGGTTTTGCCATGCATTTGGGTTACCAGACCATTATTGAGCATTCCAAGCAGAGAAGTTCTAATTTGCAGTATGAAAGGGAGGATTAAAATTAAGTGGATTAGGAGGCATACCTGGTCTTTGTTGCCATGGCCTTCTTTGAGCAATGAAGAATAATTGCCCATCCTATCCTTCAAATTGCTGTAACTTTGGTCTCTCAATCCTTTCTTGCTGGATATTAGCCACCCTCTTGCATTTGCAATTGGCTTTCCTTTGTCTGCAGCTAGGGCATTATTCAGTGAGCATTGCATCTACCTCTTCTTGTTTCTTTTTGATGTGAAGAGTATCCAACTGTGTAGCCATGTGGCTAATGATATCCTCTTTCATATTGGTCAGCAGGTTACTAATTTCCACTCAAGAAACTCTATTAGCTGCCTTGCTTGCAATGGCTACTCTTTCTCCTCTGGGTTTTGGTGCAGGAGCACCAAGAGGATCATGAGGATCCATACTTGTTTTTGCATTGTTTCATGTTGTCTAATGTTGTCTCATGGTGTAATAAGGTCCATTAGACCATTCCAAGTTGATTTTATGTTCACTTCATGTTGATGTATGGCCATGGTGCATTAGTTGTAAGCATACAAGGCTAGTTTGATAGGAACAATCAAATAAGGAGGCTCTTATGTCTTTTGTAGCCTTTCATGGCATCTAGAAAGCATGCTAAGGAGTTTGAATGCCTTCTCAAAGGATTATCAATCTTGTAAAAGAGTTTTAACACCTTGTAAACACTCATTAGTCATGTCAACAAAGATGTAGTTGCAGAAAGAGACAAAAGCAAGGCAGTTCGGTGGTCGCAGGACAGTTTGTGCCCTCCCACCATCCTCAAACTACCTCCCAACCTGTTTGATGATCGACCACAGGCTTGAAAAGGTTGATGCACATGTTCATTGCATTAGAGAAGTGATTTGGAGAAGGAATAAATAAAGAGAAGTCAGTTTTCTGCTCATTTTCTGTATATTTTTCCTGTTCCTGTATGTACCCTGCTCCTATATGGTCGAATTGCAGACCACCATGATACTGGCATGAAAGAGGGGTGAGTCAAGATTGTTTTATACTTTTTTTGAGGTCTTGAAACTTTGCTATTGCAAATTTATAATCATTTTTCTAGAAATGGGCTAATAAACCCTACCTTAGGGTTTTTGACTACAATAATGCATTTTCACTCCATTCCACTGGCCTAAACCCATCTAGATCAATGGAATGGATTCTTTGGTGTTTGTTTCAATGTTTTATGAAGGATTCTTGGGTAGAGAACTGGATTTGGTGTTGTTTGTTTGAGGAGACCTAACAAAACCATGTGTTAGGTGCCAACTAGAGGGAACAACATAACCTAAAACTTACATAGTCGACTGTGGACACTCAAAACCCATGAAATTTGTAGTTTCTCCATGAATGCAAGGTGTTCAATTGGTTTAGAAAGTTTTGTGACTCCATTAGAGGGTGGTTGCTTTGTTAAATTGGGCTAATTGGGGCTCTTTGTAGTAGGACAGTCATATTGAAAGTAGCACATGTTCTTAAACAACCCATTGCAAGTTCTTGGTATGTTGTTAGGATTCCAAAAGGGTATCTCAAACAATGTTGACCTTGCTTTGAAAGTGCCTGGATTGCAAGTAATTCCCTGTCAGACCTGAAAATAGGGCTATAAGGAGTTGGGGCAATCTATGAAGAAGGTGTCATATGTGTAGTTCCAAGACCTCATGGGATGGTTTGACTAGTGTCTTCATGATGTTAGGAAACTCTCCTAATGTCTACCTCCAAGAGTTTTGATAGTTTATGTCAAACACCAAGTAAGCCTTAAGTATAGGCCTGTCAAACTCCATTGAATTTGCCTAGTTCCCCCTTGTCCTCTACATCAGGTTTTCTGGAAAAAGTCCTAGAGTAGTTCTTGCAAGTTTTCCAAATATCCTTAAAGGGGAATTGGGAGATATCCCCTATTCTAATGAGATTTAGGGCATCCATGCAATCATCATTGACTCCTCTTAAAAAGACCAGCTTCAATGATTCTTCAAACAATCTATTTTGAGGGTTTTTCTTCAAGGCAAATTGGAATCTCTCCACATAATCCTCTAATGGCTCATCCTCCTTCTGTGACATCCTAAAGATGTCATCTTTCCTTCTATCATGTCCTCTGTAGTAGTCTTTGTATTTTGCCAGGAATTTTGTCTTCATGGCATCCCAGTCTGGAATGACATCTCTCCCTAGTCCCATAAACCATCTTAAAGCGACATCTTTTAGGGTAGCAGGGAACAACTTGAGTCTATAAGGATCAGTGGTATAATCATAACTCATACATAGAACATCAAACTCGAATAGGAAAGTGTCAGGATCTTCAATCACCAAACCATAGAAAATAGGTAACGTAGAAGGTGGTATATTTTTCAGAGTAGCTTCCCATGCTAGGTCTGGTATAGGGAATTCAAATGTAGCTTGTCCTAGAGGATCCTCTACTGCATCTGCCATGGTTCTAAAAGTTCCCTTTGTGGCAGTAGAGGATGCTGATGGAGATGTAGGGGGTGTTGATGAAGATGTAAAAGGAAACTCTCCTTTAGCACTTTGTATGGTGTAGTTGTTGAAATCAGTTGTACCCTCATTGTTCTGAGAAGTTGATGGGAGGAATCTACCTCGAGTATCTCTTTGCCTCTGCATATAGTAAATTGAGCTTTATGTTTCAACAACCCTGCACAATGCTAGTAGAATGCCTAGTGTTTCTTGAAAAATGAATTTATTCAATCTAATACTGAAATCAAGATTTAACTATAAAAGCATGTGAAACTAACAAATGAGATTATGAAGATAGCACCATCCCCGGCAATGGTGCCAAAAATGTAGAGGAAAACTAATGGGTTGTAGACTTAAATAAAATTCAGGGTTTAACCTAACTGAACAGTCCACTATCATTGCATTCCTACATTGAATTATCGACTAAGGAGCATAAGCTTATGATGATGCCTACATTATCTATGCCTTCAAAACTCATTTCTAATCTAAGTTAATCTTATACAATTCTTATTTTGTCCAGTCCTACTTACTAAAATGCATAGAAATGTAAAACAATAAATAGAAATGGAAAATAGCAAAAACAGTCTAAACTTTCAGTTGCTACGGGTACCTTCAACAGAAGCTGAAGATAACTGTATTTAATAGAAAATTACAGTTTTAATCTAAACAACTCAAAATGATGAAAAGGCTAACACTAACCTCTGGAGGATTAAAAACGTGCACTCTACTTATAAATCACAATTACTAGAAATATCAATTAAGAGTTCTTACTTTCTTCAAAATATAGCACATGAGATGAAATGAAACAATTTAACTAAGAATGTAGGAATAAATAAGAAAACATGCAAAGTGAGAGTTAGTACCTTGAGTGCCCAGCTCAGGGAACTATCTCACTTTTTTCCGGAGATTAAATCTACTTCAGATCTTCACACATCCCATAACATACAGTTGAATTCAAACCATGTCAAAGATAGAATCTTCTTCAGATTTTATTCAAAATTATAACATGTTTGGAATAACTGATAACTGTAAAAAAGTAACAGCTATATGGAAAGTAAAACATAACAACCAACTTAATCAACGAACTCATCCCCTAACTTATATAAAGATGGGAGAGTCTTATGCATCCTTCTAACTAACTGCAATCATCAATTCATTCCTGGACATCAGGATATTATTTTTGAGATCAACTTATTAACTGGAACAAAGGAAACATAGTCCTATCCAAATAGAAATTCTAACCATAACAACACATAAATAAGATTCATAAACTTCGGTGAAACTCCTAGAATAAGTCTTCTTTCTCCCATGCGTTTATTCTCCCATGATGACCACATTTCTCTCCACCGATCGCTATGTCTGGCACTTGGAACACATTCTCATTGATTCCTCTATTCTACATCCTGTTGTAATTACTCCTCCTTGGATTTTTTATCTGGCTGCACAGGGTTAATCATTCCAACATATATACAAAATAACCTCTCATAATAAACTTATGAAATCCTATCTATATTTCATGCATATCAATAATTTAAATCATCCATTTGATAATATAACCACCTGATTTCATTTATCAGCATAGGGTCAAAGTCTTTGGAAAGTATATATGAAACAACATAACATAGAGATAATGTATGTGAAGTCTTTGCAGAACCATATAGAAAAGGTCTTAAAACATATGAAAACAATATAAAAGGAGGCCAATATTTCTTCCCAACAATACAGGTAACTGGTGTGAATGGCAATGGAAATAAGTCGGTTGCCCCTCTGATTCAGAATTTACAAATCTTTACAAATCCTTTTCCTAAGCATAACAACAACAATATGGTAGAGAAAAATATAGTAGAGTAGGAAGATGACTACCTCGACTATGATGAGATAATTGCCATGTTAGAAGTGGATAAGGAAAAGACTAAAGACTCACCTTGTCCATGTGGGAAAGGTATCTATGCTGAGGTCCCTCCGTCATTATCCCTTCAAGGATAAGGAGATAACCGAAATGCACTCGATACACAAATACAACAACCTCGACAGGATAACATTAAGCAAGAAAAAGTCATCATGATGGAAAGTATCCCATTTCATCGTGAAAGACTCCTTCATTAAGCAAATCAGAACAATAAAGCAAAGGATTAGAAAAGAACAAGGTGACTTTCATTGGTGGGAAGTAGCAATGGTTTCCCTCCTCATAAGTAACACAAGATTTTAAACATACAGGGACTTGAGAAACAACCACCGCATGACTGCTCTGGAAATAAGAATCAATCAGGTATGAACTACTCACACTTTTTACCACACTTGATTGAGAAACTTTCTAAGATGCTCACAAGTTCAAACTCCTCTTAGATATATTCTATGATATTGTGTTGTGTTGTGTTCCCCCGTAATGTGTTATGTGTTATTTAGGTCTCCTAGGATGACCCTTGATACCCTTGTAAGGTCAAGGATACCGGGAGACCGCCTTTGTTGTGACCATTCTTCTACTCTTTTCTCTTTTATTTTATTTTTGTGTGTCGTTCCTTGGGGGCATAACATTGCAGATGATGTCTTGGGGGCATCCTCCTATGTAGTGTTTCTAAGGCACTTGATTCTCCTATCTCATTTTTATTGTTTCCACTTCTTCAGTGATTCTACCTAGTTAGCAGATGACGAGAAAAAAAATATATTGATAAGGACCATGCATCCCTTTAGCAAGTAAGCAAAAATGAACCTAGTCCATATATGAAGATGGGGTTGATATATATATCCAATGCTTGACTAGTAGAATCACTCCATGTGATCTATCATGTTGTCATATCTTTTCTAACAAACCTTTGCAATACATCTGCTCCATGCACCTTGGATTGTTTTCTATCTCACCTTGTTACACTTGGTTCTGAGATACTTCCAAAATAAGCCTAATGGCTATACTTAGTTCTGGTAGCCTTGGTCTTTGATATGACCTAATATATAATTTATGCATAGCTTTCATGATTTGATTTGGTTACTATCTTAGAGTAAGATGTTCTAACCTTATCTCTTGTTGACTATCCTAGAAATTCATATCAATATGTTTGTGGGAACATTTGGCAATAGTGGCACATGTCACCTTTGGGGACATGGGATTGGCGAGAGCTCTTGTTCCCTTGCGTGTTTTCACTCTACCTTAATGTGCTTGATATCGGCAAGTAATATCAACCACCTTAAGGTGGGGGCATATATAATGGTATCTTTCTGATTATATTTTACACTAATGAAGCATGTTTGAAAGCCCTCACCATGATGCGAGATGGTGTATCTCTTGAGCTAGTGCACATCCTTTTTAAATTGAAAGCAAGAAAGCCCTCATTGCAAGGTGATATTACGTATCTCTTGAGCTAGTGCGTATCCTTTTATACAAATCCCTTATGTGGAAGGCGGGATGGTGTATCTCTTGAGCTAGTGCACATCCTTTATACAAAGTCCTTTGTGGAGGTAGGGTTGTTGGGATAAGGTGCCATTAACCTTGTAAATCCCATTATTGTATTATTCCATTTATTATTTGTAATTACCCATAAGGGATGTACAAGTTTCACTGACAGAAGTAAAAATTATTTACTGTCCATGGTAATTACGGAGTTACTGCATGGTAAGTCCCAGAGTTACCGGCGATAGTTACAAGATGTCATTTACTATGGTAAATGGTAATTGGTCAAAGTGGGGTGCACATGTGGAGGAATAATCTATTTTTAGTGTTATGACGCACATTATAGATGTTGTAAGAAGGTGTAACAGATTTTATGACAACTGTAAGTTGTCATAAGAATCTTTGACACTTATAATAGCATATGATGCGTCATAAGATGTTGTAAGTGGCTATTTTAGCCCCAAGGCGTTCAAGCTTGCATGGGCACATTTTCCTAAGTGTAGGATGCATGTATGACAACATTTATGCCCCATAAGAGCCTATTCTTGGCCATGGATGCCCAAGGTTGTATTGTTGACTCTTGACAAGTGTTATGGGCTTGTAAGAAGTCATTTAATGTCTTGAGGTTGTGTAAATTCTATATAAACCATAGCATAGTAGATGAGAGATATATAACAGTTTACAGGTACCCAAGTTCTGCTAGAGTGAAGGTTGGAGGATAGAGGAAGTGAATGTATTTGTAATCTCCTTTTGTGAAGATAATACAACTTGACCTCTTTTCTTGGTGGAGTTTTTTACCCGAAAGGGTTTTCTCCATGTTAAACACTTGTGTTATGTGCTTCATTCTACTTCTGGTATATTTTTGTATTATGGGTTTATGTTTTGTTACAATCTCCATTGTTAATAGCACACAGTTAAAGATTGCCAAAATTTATCTCGAATCAAATTTCTATTGAAGTAGTGTTGTTTTCATTTCTAATATTTGGTATCAGAGCCTAGCCAGCTTTGACTCTTCGGTGATAGTGTGGAAGCTGTAGCTGCAGTGGGAGATTTGGTTGCGTTTGTTTTGTAGATCTTGTGTTGTTATTATGGCTGCATCCACCGTTGCATCAACCTCTCGATTGGACATTGAGAAGTTCAACAGAATGGGGTATGAGTTGTGGAAGCTAAAAATGGAAGATTTGCTGGAAGAAAGAAACCAATGGTTGGCTGTTCAAAAAGAGAAGAAACCCGATTATGTCTCTCAAGATGAGTGGGATAGACTGGATAAGAAGGCACGGGGTACCATCTGGTTGTGTCTTTTAGACTCTGTCCTGTTGAATGTCATAAAGGAAGAGACTACATACAAGTTGTGTAATTGATTGGGTGAGATCTACTAAGCCAAGAGTATGGTAAATAAACTTTATTTAAAAAGGAAGTTGTTTTCTTTGAAAATGAAAGAGGGTCAGTCAGTTGCAGAGTATTTAAATTCTTTTAATTTATTGGTGAGTCAGCCTGATTCAGTAGATGTTGAGGTTAGTGAGGAAGATAAATGTATCTTACTTCTTTGTTCTTTACCTGAGTCTTGGGAGAATGTTATCCTTGCTATCACTGCTAACCTTGCGGATCCAAAGCTGGATGCTCTTGTTTCAGTGCTACTATCACAAGAATTGAGGAAGAAGAGTTTAGATAGTTCAGGGGATGCTCTCAGTGTCAGGGGAAGGTCTAAGGAAAGAGGACCTAAAGAAGATTAGAAAGGGGCTAAGGACAAGTCCAAGGGTTGGTCTAAGACTCCTGGTAAAAAGAACAGAGTTAAGTGTTGGAACTGTGGTAAAAGGGGACATGTGAAAGAGTTCAGAAACCCCAAGAAATAGTGGGAGAGTGCTTCAGATAAGTCCTCGAATGTAGGTGAAGAAGTTTTACTTTCTGTATGTAATCTTGTTTCTAATGATCACTGGTTGGTTGACTTAGGATGCTCATTTCATATGACTCCTAATAAGGAATGGTTCTCCTCATATGAAGAATATGATGGAGGTAATATCTACCTTGGTGACAACTCTTCATATCTGATTGTCAGGAAAGGAAAGGTATTGTTGTGTTTCAGTGATGGGAGGATTAAAACCCTCCCATGTGTTTTGCATGTTCCTAGATTAGGTAGAAATCTAATTTCAGTTTTGAAGTTGAATGATTTGGGAATGCATGTGACATTTGACAAGCATGGCTATAGATTAGTGAGAGGGAACTTGGTGGTAGCGAAGGGGAAGAGATTCAGAAGCCTGTTCAAGCTTGAAGCCACTTCAGTTTATAATGCCTCCTATGTATCTGAGGCTAATATTGAAAATGCATGTATGTTGTGGCACCGTAGATTGGGCCACACAAGTAATAATGTATTAAAAACTATTAAGAATAAAAATTTGTTGGATGGTTTCTCCTATTCTAATGAGCACTTTGATTTCTGTGAGCATTGTGTGTTTGGTAAACAAAACAAAAAATCATTTCCTTCAGGAAGCAATAGAGCAAAAGAGAAGTTAGAAATTATTCATACGGATGTGTTTGGACATGTGGATAATGAATCTATCAAAAAATCTCGTTATTTTGTAACCTTCATTGATGATGTATCCAGAGTTTATTGGATTTATTTTATGAAGCATAAATCTAAAGTTTTCACTAAGTTTAAGGAATTCAAAGTCTTAGTAGAGAACCAATTAGGTTTAAAGATAAAAATATTACGATCTGACAATGGAGGGGAATATTGCTCTAAGGAATTTGATGAGTTTTGCAAGCATGCAGGTATAATCAGACAAAAGACAACTATGTATACATCACATCAGAATGGTCTTGTAGAAAGGATGAACCAAACAATTATGGAAAGGGCTAGAAGTATGCTTAGTGATGCACAGATGGATAAATGCTTTTGGGTAGAGGTTGTGTGTACTGCTTGCTACTTGATAAATAGATCTCCTTGTAAGGCTCTTGATTCGACACCTTATGAAGTGTGGACAGGTAAGAAACCTTCTATTTCACATTTAATGGTTTTTAGTTGTGAGGCTTTTGTTCATGTGCCTAAGGAAAAGAGATCTAATTTGGATCCAAAAGTTGAAAAGTGTACATTCATTGGTTATGGTGATAATGTGAAAGGTTATAAGCTTTGGAATCCACTAACCTGCAAGATTATCTTTTCTAGAGATGTTATTTTTAGGGAACTTAGAGCTATTTCTGAACCTGAGTAGCCAAAAGAAAAAGATAAAAAGGTAAAGAAGGTGCACTTTGATTTGGAGAAGCAAGATGCACCTCAGGAAGAACATAATGATGGATTGGGGGGTGAAGAAGAAGAAGATTCAAGTAGTTCTGATGAAGATGAATCTATTGTTACAGAAGAGGTTGGTGTAGATGATCATGTAGAAGAATGAGTAGAGTCTCTTGCTCTACCCTTGAGGAGATCCACAAGACAACGGAATCCAGTTGACAAGTATAGCCCACCAGATTTCCGTTGTGTATATGTTTTATTGAGTACTAATGATGAACGTAGATCCTACAAGGAAGCTATTTCTGCAGATGATAGTGAGTCTTGGCAGTTAGCCATGCAGGAGGAGATGATGGCTTTAGACTCTTGTAACACCTGGGATCTTGTTCATTTTCCCAAAGGAAGAAATCCCATAGGATGTAAGTGGGTCTTCAAGAAGAAGTTTGGAGCAGACGGGTCATTGGAGAAGTACAAGGCTAGACTGGTAGCCAAGGGCTACTCCCAGAGAGAGGGAGTTGATTTTGGTGAGATATTCTCTCCTGTTGCTAAATTGACTTCTATTAGATTTCTTTTATCCATTGCTGTAGCTTATGATTGGGTTGATTTACAATGTATAATATCAAGTGGGAGAATGTTGGGATAAGGTGCCATTAACCTTGTAAATCCCATTATTGTATTATTCCATTTATTATTTGTAATTACCCATAATGGATGTACAAGTTTCACCGGCAGAAGTAAAAATTATTTACTGTCCACGGTAATTATAGAGTTACTGCATGGTAAGTCCCAAAGTTACTGGCGGTAGTTATGGGATGTCATTTACTATGGTAAATGGTAATTGGTCAAAGTGGGGTGCACATGTGGAGGAATAATCTATTTTTAGTGTTATGATGCACGTCATAGATGTTGTAAGGTGTAACAGGTTCTATGACAACTGTAAGTTGTCATAAGAATCTATGACACTTATAATAGCATATGACACATCATAAGATGTTGTAAGTGGCTATTTTTAACCCCAAGGTGTTCAAGGTTGCATGGGCACATTTTCCTAAGTGTAGGATGCATGTATGACAACATTTATGACCCCGTAAGAGCCTATTCTTGGCCATGGACATCCAAGGTTGTATTGTTGACTCTTGACAAGTGTTATGGGCTTGTAAGAAGTCATTTAATGTCTTGAGGTTGCGTAAATTCTATATAAACCATAGCATAGTAGATGAGAGATATATAACAATTTACAGGTACCCAGGTTTTGCTGGAGTGAAGGTTAGAGGATAGAGGAAGTGAATGTATTTGTAATCTCCTTTTGTGAAGATAATACAACTTGACCTCTTTTCTTGGTGGAGTTTTTTAGCCCAAAGGGTTTTCTCCACGTTAAACACTTGTGTTATGTGCTTCATTCTACTTCTAGTATATTTCTGTATTGTGGGTTTATGTTTTGTTAGAATCTCCATTGTTAATAGCATACAGTTAAAGATTGTTGAAATTTATCTCAAATCAGATTTCCATTGAAGTAGTGTTGTTTTCATTTCTAACAAGGGCTAGATCTTGAGTCATCAACCCTTAAGTGTGTCTTTGGTAGTTGTGGTAGCGTAGCTCAACTGTCAGGTGCATTTGGCATGTTTTAGATGGTGGGACTTAGAAATAAGCTCCTTCCCATCACTTGTGCTTGTTGTGTATAAGACGTATAGTGTATGGCATACTATGTGGCATTTGTGTATTCTATGTGTCTTCCTTATGTGTTTGTTGTGTCTTCCCCCGAGTGTGGTCTAAAGGCGCATAGCGATGAGCTCCCTCCACACTTGGGTTTTTGTTTGGTGTGTCTCCCCCATGGTGTGATCTAAAGGCATGTAGTGATGAGCTTCCTCTACATTTTGGGTTTTGTTTTGCATGTTTGTGGCGGTCTAAAGGTGCGTAGTGATGAGCTCCCTCCAACCCCTAGTTTAGGATTTTATTTTAATTATTAAATCAATGTATTCTTCATGTATTATGTGACTACTCTCATGTCTTCTTCATGTATTGTGTGCTTCCACTGTATTCTCCATGTTTTGTGTACTTCTTACTATTTTCATTGTGTCTTGTGTGTCTTCTATGTGTTTTCTAGTGCTTACCTGAGATTGTGGGCTAGAAATAGTCCTCCAACCTTTGGGTATGCCTTAGCTCTATGTGCTTGGTGTGTTTGATGTGTTTGATGTGCTTTAACCATACTTTAATGCATGTATGGAATTGTAAGATCATACATACATTAAAGTGGGGGCTAAATGTTATGGAGTAAAAAGTAACCTCATGCCTTTTTATGTCCTAATTTAGCTCCTAGGTCCCCATGTTTACAATTTACATGTTTAAAACTTATCCCAGAGCAAATTCCATCCAAAACCCATGTCAAATGGGGCTTAGGGGCTAGATCTAAATGCTTAATTGAGACCCAAATTGGCCTTGGGACTTGGGTGCTCGCACCCAAGTCTAGGCTGATTTGTCAAGACCCAAATTTAAATATAGGCTGATTTGTTAGGACCCAAATTTAAATATGTTGGCATAGGACCATTAAAAAGGTTTCCCTTTGTCGACCTTTTTAATTTGAATTATGAATGTTAGTGGGAAAGCATATAAAAGTGAGTTTATGTCTTCATTTTACACCTAGATGGATAATGTGAACTTGTGATATTGAGTTAAGGGATTTCAAGGTATTCATTGTGTTGCAGAGTAGAATTATGTTCTTATTGTGTTTGTTTGTTGCATATTTGGCTTCATCAATCCATCTCCTCATGATTTGAAGGATCTTCATCTCCATGAGGGCTTCACCTCTAAGGTGACATTTATTTGTGCTTCAATCATTTTATTTCATCATTACTTTGGCCTCTACCCTCCCTTAGGAACATACTCTATCTAACAATGGTGTTGGAAGACTTGAATGCCATTCTAGGGCTTGACCGAGGCAAGCTCCTAAACACCACAACCCCCAAACCCCTCTCTTTGTGATTACAGGTTATAGGTGCAAGATTTGGTGAAGTGCAGGTACAGAGAAGAAATTCAGAGGATAAGGATTCAGGATCTGGAGAAAAGTTGTTGTAAATCTACCCTAATGGACTAGGGCGACACCCGCCCTATAATCCTCATCCTGAACTCAAGAATTGTACATCATCTGACACTACTCACTATTCCAAATCTATAGAAAAGTTGCCCTATCATACTTGGGCACCACCCCATAGTCTGCAAAGTCTTCACCTTTAGAAATACAATTTCTAGTAAGTTTCTAATCCTCCTGAGTGCCTTCCTATTCGGTGATATGTAACAATTTATTCATCTATACTCGATTTCATTGTAATTAGGGTTTGAGGCTTATTGAATATAGGGTTTGACAAATCTTTCAATCTAATCAGTCTTTCCATATTATTCCTGAGTACACCAACTTGTAGTTGAGTCCTCTTCATATGTAGTGACTTGGCTTAGTTGTTGTCCTTGAGTGTTAGTGTGAGAGGAGGGTTTGATTTGATAGATCTTAACACTATTTATCATCTTCTCACTTTTCACATCTAACACCATATTTTCAACATGTGCACATAAATCCATAAAAGAATAAAAGCTATTCAAATACACATTATCTTGAATTGGTTTGATTACTCCCAAGTAATATAGATATTTTACACTTCAATATCATGTAAGGAGTGATCAAATTAGAGCCCAAAGACTGAAATCATATAGCATAATCACTAATGTGTTTGTTAGATCCTTGGAAACAATCAAATAAATCAATAATAGTTATTTTAAGGCCCATGTTAACTTTGAACTGCTTTAGAAACACTTTAGTGAGCTCATAAAAAGAATGAATAGACCATTGAGGAAGTGAAAAGAACCACTCTATAGAAAAGTCCTTAAAAGTGTGTGGAGATAACTTTGTTAACACATTATCCTCATAAATAAAGTCTAAACATGCAACATCATAAGATCTAAGATGTGTGTTAGGGTCACCTTTACCATCATACATGAAAAGATGTGGTGCCTTAAATCTCATAGGAAATGGACATGTTGCAATATTGTAAGATAGTGGTGTTTGTTTAGAATTCATAAAATCATCACTATCATTAGGATTTGCATCCACTATATTTTCTACTTGATCTATTTTGTGAAATAGTGCATCTAAGTTATAAGAAGGAATGATAATTGTTGAGAGGTCTAAAGGTTCTTTTTAGGACCAATGCACCATGCAAGACCAACAACATGGAAAGCTTTGTAGGCATGGGATAATCCTACAAGCCAATCTCTGGGATTGAAAGGATGGCTCCTTATCTATCCTAAGTTAAGCATATAGTTGTGTGGGGTTGAAAATGAAAAGAGATTGTAGAAATAAAATAACACAAATAAAGGCTCACACCAAACAAATATATTCTCACAAACAAACCAAAGCTTTGCAACTTATGATGTAATAATCAACAAAACAAAAATACATAATGCATGTAATAGCTCACAAGAATGGACAAGAATTATACTTTCTGGAATAATAGCCTCTTCTATTAATTCTTATGGTATGGATTAACTAGTATGTACAATACCTACAATAAATTATGGTAATATGCATAGATATTCCCTTATATAACTATGAGATGATTGAAACTAAGATCATACATCAAGCTCAAAATATTAGCTGTAAATAACTCAATCTCTGAGACTTAGTTCATACATTAGGTCAATATCTTAGCCATAAAATCCTACATCCAACCTATTATGAGGCATGCAAACCAATATTTGTTGGCATTTGGTTGTCATTGATGTCAACACTATCATGGATGTGTGATGGCATTCATGGTTGGATGTCATGTCCTAAAGAAGATATATTAAAATAGGAATTAGAAGTTCATGGTTGGATGTCATGTCCTATCCAAGATACAGTTCATGGTTGGATGTCATGTTCTCATGATGAAATATTAAGATGGGAATTAAAAGCACTAAGATGAATGATGATATATTAAGCTATGATGAGGATGAAAATATGTTGTTTTTGGCCTATGGCATGTTGTTTGATCCTTCTTTTTGTTCTCAAGGATGTATATACTATTATATGAAGGTTTTGGCCTCTAAAAGTTGGTGAAAGTTTCTGCTACAGGAAGACTGTTTTGAATACCGTATGGGAGATTGCTCCACATTTTCATGCTTTTGATGTTGTATCTATGTGGATTGAAAGACAACTTCATATAGTGTCAAAGAATGTATGTTCCAAGTTTCATATTGTTTGGACTACCGGAAGAGTGTTTTGTAGTTGATAGTTTGGAGACAATGTTGTTCCTAAAGAAGGTATTCACAGTACTTCAATGTTTGGCTCCATATTTCTCCACATTTAATGATATGGTCATGTAGTTCATAAGTTAAGATAATTATGATGTAAAGGTGCTAAATCCAAAGTTTTAGATGATTTTCCCTCCGCAGTGAAAGTTATGAAAGACAGAGTTCTAATCTATGTTTTGACAAAATCAAGTGATGATAAAGACTGTTTGGGATACTCTGCATTTCTCCACAATGATAGATATGGCTATGTGATTTTGAGTACATGTTAAAAGAATGGTATGAGTACATCCATATGAGTTTCAAGTGTTTTGGAGGTTTGAAATCTTAGTTTCTCAATGATAGTGGGTTACAATGTGTTTTGGATGGCCGTTTGATCTCAATGTGTATGTTTCAAGCTATGCGGCACAATGTATTTGTTGTGCGAAGTTAGAGGTGTATCTGAAGGTGTTATATGGGTCATGAAGACTCATCTGGAAGAATTTCATGAAGATATTTTGTGTTTCCATTACCGCACAAGGCTTTCAAGTGGTGGTGACCATTATACTTCAAATTTCATGTCTTCCTGCTTAAGGTCATCCTATTTCAAATAAGCAAAGTGTGCGGAGGTGATTCCTTGAAGAATGATGCTATGAAGGATGCTTAGGACTGGACTAAGCATGTGTTGGGATCCACAAAGTGTGGTTTCTTCTGGTGTAGCACGTTGTTCATGATAGGGCTTACCCTATGCAAGTTTCATGTTGTATAATCTTTGGTCAACTTGTAAAATGTAATATTCTTATTGTATTGACTAGCTTGTAATGTAATCAATGTAATGTCATGTATATATTATAAACCTATTTGATCTAGGTGAGGTATGATTGCGAAGATGAATATGTGAGTGTAAAAAAGACCAGAGTATGAATATCACATGCATTATGATGTGCGACTAAAGGAGAAAGAATAGAAGAGTTAGAAGCTATCCTAACTAATCTTGAAGACATTTTTGTGACAAGAGGGAAGTGAAGAGTGTGCCTAATTGATCCAATCATCAAAAGAAGCAGAATTGCAATCATCAAAGGTGTGAGCTTCAATGTCACTTTTTAGGCAATATAAGGACTATCATGCATGTTAAAAATGAATCTTGGAGCAAAACCTTCCAAAACCCATGTCAAATGGGGCCTAGGGGTGCATCTTAAAACTTAAATAAGTCCCAAAATAGAACCCTGGACATGGGTGCCCGTGCCCTGGTCCAGACCTATTTTATCGGGACCCAATTTTAAATGTCTACAAAGTGATAGTTAAAAGGTTTCCCTTTGTCGGCCTATTCAATTTGAATTATGAATGTTTAGTGAGAATGCATATATAAACATGTTTTGGACTTCATTTTACACCTAGATGGATAATACAAACTTATGATCTTGTGCTAAGGATATTCAAGGCTTTTATTGTGTTGTAGAGCAGTATTGTGTTGTGTTTGTACTTGTTTGTTTCAGATTTGTCTTCATCAATCCATCTCCTCATGGAGTGGAAGATCTTCATCTCCCCATGAGAGATTCACCTCTGAGGTGACATCTACTTTGTGTTTCAATCAATTTATCATATCATTTGCTTTTTCCTCTATCCACCAAGGAGACACTCTATCTAACAATGGTGTTGGAAGGCTTGAATGCCATTTCGGGGCTTGATCGAGGCAAACTCCTAAACACTACAACCCCCAACCCCTCTCTTATGATTGCAGGTTATAGGTGTCGAATCTTGTGGAGAGGAGTTGTAGGAGATCATAGTAGAGCATAAAGAATCTAGATCTGAAGAAAATGATAGAAAATATCTCTAATTGGACAAGGGTGCCTGCTCTTTTATCCTCCAGTTTAGTAGTGTCGGGAATCTTTGAGTAGGTTACAATCTGAAGCATATTTTGGTCAAAAGCCCTCATAAAAAGTACTACATTGGACAAGGGCACCTACTCTTTTATCCTTGAAGTTTCTACTTTCTGGAATCCAAAATCTGGTAGTATCTAATCTACATTTAGTGCCTCCCTATATGAACATTTGTCAGGTTTCATCTGTTTGTTTACGATTTTGCATAATTAGGGTTTTAGGCCTAATCAGATTAGGGTTTTAACAAAATATCAATCTATTCTATCTTTCCAATCATCTCATAGTAAAATTAGACTTGTAGATGAGTCCTCTATCATAGTTGTGGCTTAGCTTGATCTATGTCCTGGAATGTATGTGTGAAAGAAAGGTTTGATTAAATCTAATTAACCATACTCCATACAACTTTCCTTCAATCCCATTTTCATACATAACATTTTGGTGAACCTATGTCTTTCTAAACATTGCATCTTGTTGAGTGTTGTAAATTAGATCTGCATTCATACATTTCATTTTCATCATTATACATTTGAAAATCTTGCATAAAAATTGAAAAATTTGAAAAATTTGAAAAAAAAAGGTATTTTTAACTTGCATTAAGGCATAATTTGCACCATTTTCATTGCATTTAATTTAAATCATTTAAATATCTGATATTTATATCGGATCTGAGATAAATTACGCAATACATCATTTCATAATCATTTACCTTGCATTTACATACTTTATTTGCTTGAAAACTTGCATTTTTCTCATAACCTAGTAATTCCAAAAGCTAGGGTTTGTAGCTAAAATCTTGTTTTAGATTTTACTACTCATTTTAACACTCATTCAAATCTTATTTTGGATAGTAATGTTTCATCATTTTGCATGTTTGTATCTACATTTCAAATTTTGCATTTACACATTGTGTATTTCAACAAAAAGAGGCATATTCATTCATCTTTCCTTAAAATTTGACTTGCATTGAGAATTGTAGGATGTTTGCATCATTTTCATATATGATCTAAGTTATTTTACATATTAAATCTGATTAGATTTCATTCATTCATCATTTTGCATACTTTCATGCCTTAATTTCACTATTAGGGTTTCAAAAATCCTTGCATTCTTACTACATTTTGGCTAATCTTTCATCTACCATTGCAAGATTGGTGTGTTGTGAAAAATTTTTCTGCATTATTGGACTGATTAAAAGGTTTTAATTTTCTGCCCCTCATCATTCTCCTAATTTCATTACATATTTTGTGCATTTACATCAAAAAAAGTGAAAAAATTAAACATTTTAGGTGCATAAACAAGCACATATTGGTGTTGTTTCATTGCATTCACTCTAAGTATCTTGATACATAAATCATCAACTTAGCCTTGTTGTGTTGTACTCTTTCCTTCTATCCATTGTGTTTGTTGTAGTACCTGTTTGCCTCAAACAAGTGCTTGGGAGTGAAATAGTCTCACATATAGGGTGTGTTAATTATCATAAAACCTTGCATGAGTTGTCTTACTCCTCATCCTAATAAGAATATCCTTGTAAGGAGAAGTGTTGGACTAATGGGTTCAAGTTCTTCTGATAGCAATGGTGTACCAACATTGGAAAATCCATTGAACACCTACTTTACAAAAGGAGAAACACAAACTTTGCAAAATATCATACCTCCTACAACTACAATGGAAGAGCAAACATTTCATGATTTTGAAGATCCTATTGATGTAATAACACATGTACCTGATCAATAAATAAGCAAACTTGATAAAGAACTAGTGGATTTTCAAGCATTTGTGGAAAAAGAAAGGATAGCAGAAGAAGTTGTGCCTGTTGTTCATAATTTAAGATAGTTGTTAAAGAAAGGACAAGATTGTTACATCCCCTTTTTGGATTCAATATTACTATTTACTTTTTCTTGAATAATACAGCCATGTGGATATGTTTTAACATCATAGGAAATGATGATATGTTTAGAAAAGGTTAATTTTATGAAGTCATGGATTTTTACTTGATTATGATCAATATGATGTTATGAATTAGAATGTCTTTTCGATATGAAAATGAAATGATTTGATATAAATGTGTTTTGATCAGAACATTGGTACTCTGACCACAAATTGTATGTGAGATTGTCAATGACAGGAATAGATGGAACATATTCGCCAGGAAGAAAGAAGAAGAGAAAGTATCATTGAGAAAGAGAGAATAGACTCTGGAATAACCCATGGGTGCTTGCCACTGAAAACGAATATCAGGTAGATAAACCTAGATGATTTGAGTTAAGATTTGAGTACGGGCTAAGTCAATTTTAGTTGAGATGTCGAGGTTTGCAAGAATAGGTCTTTCTCCTTTTGTAAGTCGTCATATTGAGTATGGGAAATTGACATCAGTGTCGTAATACTCTGAATCGTGTCGTCAAATATGAACGACTGATATATTGTTTATATATATATATATAATACTAGAGGTCAAGTTGTAAGTCATGTCTTGTTAATGGTTCAGCACAAAAGTTGAAAGTTGTGCGTAAGTCAATCCCAAACCTTGTTCTGCGTTTGCGCTCAATTCGTCATTATCGTCGAAAAGTTCTATGAGAGTATAACGTAAATGTCTCCTTGCAAAATTTGACGGATGTTGAGTTGTTCTATATTGGGCTATTATTGAATATTAAAGGGTTTAAATAATGTTTTTAAAATCTTAAGACTATGGTGTGTAGTACCCTTGGTTGTATGGTATTGGAATATGTAATATTATTGTTAGTTATATTTAAAGTGTTGTTTTGAGATAATTCCTTTATTCATTAGTGATGTCGGTAATCAGGCAGAAGATCAAGAGGAACTCACTTAAATCCTTTCTTGATGTCTTTGATTTCAAAATAATCTTTTACCTTCAAACTTTAGACCTCATGATGGTCATCGGTCTAGCTTTTAATTCGTAGTCCATGCATTTGATTTATACTCATAAGTGGATATGAGTAACTTGAGATAGTTTGTTAAAACTACCAACTGCCACCTCGCCATGTGTGGAGCTCCACTTTGGAGAATAATCAAGGTTTGAGTGGAAAAGGACAAACCATTTTCTGGTGATGGTCATGAAAAGAGGAGAGTGTTTTGCATGCCAGGTAGTGATCCTTTTTGTTAGGATGGTCTTGAGAGTGGAGAGGCAATTTTTCCTTCACAGCTAGACGGGGTTTAGAGGATAGTTAGAGTCAGTTTTAGAGGGGGCTACAGAGAGTAGAAGTAGAGAGGAGACTGTGCAAGAAGCAAAGGTGAACAACTTAGAGAATAAGGAACGCTGTGGACCAGTTTGTAAGCAGACACGGGAGATTATCTACAGGTTCTCTTCCTCTCATCTATGTGCAGTCGTAGTTTTTAGTTATGTTGTAATAAGTAATGTCTTTACTTGCATTTTGAAAGAACTTAGTTTTGATGTAAGGTGTGAGTTGTTACCATCTATAGCCTGTGTGTTTTATCACTGTCAAATGGAATCAATGTTTTGTCTCCTACACTACACTGCACCACAGACGTGAAACCGACAGTTTATTGCATTGTCCTATGAAGGTCAAGATTATTGTGTAGTTGTTGGCTCAACTTTAGGAGTTTGTTTGGTTATGTGTTATGTGCATTAGAGACTAGTGTTTGGACGTAAAACATCTCACAGCTATTACAAGCCGCAATGGAAAAACCTTTGTTGACATAGAATGAGTTCTCTTTTGGACAGTGGAATACCATTGCTTAGTTCTGTCAAGTTTAAAAGTCAGCTAGTTTTAAAGTAAAAGATTTGTTTGTGATAACCATCAACAGAGGAATATCAATGGTGTGAAGTGTAAGTTGAAACATGCAAGACTTCACAGTCCTCCTCTATTTCTGAGTTTAAAACTGGTTGGTCGACCATGGTGAAATTACTAACCTAGCTGCGAATAATAACAAGCTTTAGTCTATTTGCCTTTGTAAGTAATTCTTTTACTATTAAAGTATTTAAACTGTTGTGTCCCCAAGAGAAGACTTTACAGTCCTACAAGTTAATATAATGAAGTTTTAAAAACAATGTAATGAGTCTTTTGCAAGTATCTATCTTAGACTTGCATGCAATCTTATTGCTAGTAGAAACAATATGAAAGGGTTTCTAAATGCTTAAGTTTGACAAAGATTAAGCTATGTCAAAGATTTTGACAAGTCGAAGTAGAATCTTATGAGTGTTTAATTTTAACGTAGGGTCTTCGAACATTTGTATTCATTAAATTGGCTTTTAGTGAAACCCTTCCAAAACAACAAAGATGAGCTTAGTGACCACTCTATAGTGGATGATTTAAGCAGTGGGCTAACTTTAAGATCAATGAAATAACTTTTAGCATGATCCGAATAATCGATAAGCTAGGAAACCATTCTTTTATCATGTAGATGGAAATGTTTCCATGAGCTAAGTAGAGAGAGAGTAAACCTTATTGCCATGCATTAATGCATGATGAATTTCAAATACCTTGAGGTTATCGAGGTCATGGTTTTGAACTTATTTATAGGAATCTGTAGGATTGCAATTAATTCGAGTTGAGTTGGGGTGGGTGAACTTATTACTTGCGTTGGTACAATGCTAATTATATTCAAATCCTTTGGCCAAGATAATGCATGAGCCTCAAGGGCATTGATAGTTCACTGTGACTGGATGGCGTAGCTTGTGGAGTGGTCATGCTTGACTGGAGGGTATTTAGGGGATTGCATAATAACAAGTCACGTAGGCCACAACACCAATACTCAGATGGCAAACACCATTGGTTATCCTAAGTCTATCCTCTTGAGTAGGGTAGGGCCACTTCCAGATAGGAAAGAGTGTGGGAGACCGATGGTCTATGGTTGGAGGTTAAGCTCCTTGAAGATACTTTCTCTTCTTTAATCTTGAGGATTGCCGAGACTTGAATTTGGATGGTCGACAATTGAGATGCAGTGACATTGGTAAGTTTCTATTTTGGAATTGTCCTAAGTAACTTTTAACAACATATTGATTAAATGTTGTAGATGAATAGATTCTTTTGCATAAATTATAATTTCATGATTATTAATAGTCGATGGATGAAATACCTGATTTTAATTTAGAAACAAATTACTTTTCTATTGTAAACTTTCAAAAAGAATATATTACCTTTGGTTAAACTTAGTTTTTAGGGTGAAATTGAAAACTGGGTGTTACATATGGTATCAGATCTAGCCAGGTTCAGCACTAAGGCTGATGAGTCCACTAACCTGATTAGGAATCAACATTATGTGGGTAGCTAATGATTTGATTTACTGTGCCAGGATGGTACGTATCAAGAAAACTGCAAGGAAGTCCTTCGCTGGTAACGAACGTTATCTGCAAGCTAAGCAGAAATGACTTGCAATGATCAAGACTATTGAGAAAATGAATGATGAAAATGACATTTGGCTAGATGATGTGGAAACTTTTGCCAATGCTCTGTCATGACTCAAATGAATGAAAAAAGAACTCCTAGAGATAGCTAAGATGACAGCTCGAATTATGGTCAATTGTTGCCCTATTAGTGTACCCATGATCACTAGAGATCCCCGTCTACCACCTAGAGCTGAAATCATTGTACTATCATCTGATAGCGACTCTGAGGGTTATACACCTCATGAATATGTGTCAGACAATGAATCCAAAGGTTACACCCCTCTTGTAAATACTGAGTGAAACATGAAATATGTCTATCCTTAAAGAATGTATATATAGTTTTGCAAAGTATAATAAAGACAAATTTTGGTTTGAGAATAACTATGGTTATGAGTAATTGTTATTTTTTGATAATATATAAAATGATAAATCATAGAACTGATTAGTACTTGCTTAAGAAGGTGAGAAAATAAACAATCATGGATCAATCAGAGTTTAATGAGAGATAAGATTAGGAAAGTCACAACTCTCAGGAAAACTCCACCGATAAATTGGACAGAATTCTTAATATGCTTACTGAAACTAAGAAAAGGTTGGGCAAATTGGAAAAGAAAGTGATGCAAGTAAAAGTAAACAACGGGATCATGGCACGTCAAGTGAAAACCAAGATGATAGTGAAACTCAGAGGGAGACAAAAGATAAACTTGCACAGGAACTATCTAAGGATATGAAAAAGATTATCCCTCCCAAATTTGATGGAACGAAAATCGGTGATGCAGCAGAAGCATGGCTAATAGAAGTGGAGAAATACTTTGAAATCAGAAATTACTTTGAGATTACAAAGGCAGTGTGGGGAGCATATCAGTTATCTGGAGAAGCATCTACTTGGTGGATGAACAAGAAAATGGAACTAGGATTAAGTCCCTTGAAGGTGACATGAAATGAATTTGTGGAACTTTTTCAAAAGAGGTGGTTACCACAGCTATATTTTGATCAAAAGTTAACAGATTTCCAAAACCTCAGGCAAGGTGATCTGTCTGTGGTTGAATATGCAGAAAAATTTACTAGATTGTTGAAGTATGTTCCTCAATATCAAAAGGATGAAAGATTTCAGATAAGAAAATTTATTATGGGACTCAATCCTCAGATTGGCGGTGAAGTGGAGGTGCATGGTCCAAACACAATGGACCAGGTGTATGAGAAAGCAATTAAGTAGGAACAGAAGATCAAATCCATTTCTTCTTACCATGAAAAGAAACGTAAGAGATTTGATAAGAACTTCAATGATTAGATGTATAAAAGAAAGAATGATAAAGGATATGGAAACAGGAGGTTCGATAAAGGAAATTAGAAAAACAAAGGGGGATTTGGTAATGAACGTAGAAATGAAGACTATAAGAAAAATGACAATTTTAAGAAGAACGATGATGCTATGAGTAGACCATCCGAGAAGAGAGGACCAATTGGAGGATGTTTTTCATGTGGTGGAGATCATTATGCTAACTGTTCTCCTAATAAAAAGTAGAATGGGCAGCTTAGGAATACAGAACTTCCTTCGCGGCAGGAAGCATTTCAACAAAGGATTCATGTCGCCCTTGACAATCGACAAGCTAAGTATCAGATTACTCCCATTGAGATGACAGGTACATTATTTGGAGTTCCTGTTTCTATTATGTTTGATACTGGTGCAACAAAAAAATTTGTGTCATCTAGAGTCTTAAGGAAATTTCCTAGAAGAGCTGGTTTTATGTCAAAACTGTGGACAGTTGAGTATGCAAATCACTTAAAGGCTCAGGTAGAGCAATGTTTGTTCAAAGCTAAGATTGATATTTCAAACTTCTCCACTAAGGCAAATTTATATGTAGCACCTTTAGGGTCCTACGATGTCATCTTAGGAATAAATTGGTTGTGGAGACATAGGGCTAAGGTAGATTGTTTTCATAAAACAATTGAGTGTTTGGATGATAAAGGAAACAAAGTTAATTTTCAGGGTATTCAAAGGGAAATAAGGATTAGATCTATTTCTTCAAAACAATTAAAGCGGGCTAGGCATAAGGGATGTCAACTTTTTGCAGTCAAAATGGACTTAGTAGAGGAAGCATTAGAGAAGCAAACATTTGAGGAAAAATACCCATATCTTTGCAATTTCAGTGATGTATTTCTTGAGGAACTGCCAGGGTTGCCTCCAAAAAGAACCTTTGATTTTGCCATAGATATTAAAACAGGATCTGAGCCAATATCTAAAGCTCCATACCGAATGACCACTACTGAACTTGTCAAATTGAAGGCTCAATTGCAGGAGCTATTGACTAAAGATCTAATTAGGCCAAGTGTATCACCATGGGGAGCTCTGGTTATTTTTGTCAAGAAGAAGGACGGAACCCTTAGACTGTGTATAGATTATCAGATGCTAAATAAGGCAACAATAAAGAATAAGTATCCACTGCCATGTATTGATGATCTATTTGACCAAATGCGTGTTGCATCAGTATCTTCTAAGATAGATTTGAGATCTGGATACCATTAGTTGAGTTTGAAAAATGAAGATATTCACAAGACTGCATTTAGAACAAGATATGGTCACTATGAGTTTACTGTGTTGCCATTTGGATTAACTAATGCACCAGCGGCTTTCATGAATCTCATGAATAGTGTTTTTAGAGATTGCCTTGATAAATTTGTCCTAGTTTTCATAGATGATATCCTGATATATTCCAAAAATGAGGAGGAGCATAGACAATACCTTCAAATTGTTTTGCAACGATTAAGAGAACACAAATTGTATGCGAAACTCTTGAAATGCACTTTCTTTCAGAAAGAAGTGCAGTATTTGGGACATACTATATCAGCAGAAGGGATATTAGTTGACCCATTTAAAATTAAGACTATTATGGAATGGCCTGTACCTTCCAGTGTTTTAGAAGTACAAAATTTTATGGGATTGGCCAGATATTACAGAAAATTTGTTTTGAATTTCTCAAGTATTGCTAGTCCAATTACTTCCTTGCAGAGAAAAGGAAAAAAGTTTATCTGGACTGAAGAATGTCAAAAGGCATTTGATTTATTAAAAGAAAAGTTAACAACAACACCAATTTTGAAAGTTCCTGATCTTGAAGGGCAATTTGAGGTTATTACTGATGCCTCGGGAGAAGGGTTAGGGGGTGTGCTTATGCAAAATGGACGTGTAATAGCCTATGAATCAAGAAAGTTAAAATACTATGAACAAAATTACGCTCCTCATGACTTAGAACTAGCATCAGTGATTCATGCCCTTCAAATGTGGTGACATTATTTGTTGGGAAAGACTTTTATACTAAAATTAGATCATCAAAGTCTTCGTTACATATTTACACAACCTCATCTCAATGCAAGACAAAGGAGATGGTTAGAATTAATATCAAATTATGACTTTGAGATTGCTTACATCAAAGGTAAAGAAAATTGAATAGCTAATGCTTTAAGCAGAAGAAGGCACATAGCTTCTATAATCTCTATTCATGCTAATTTTAAAGAGTTAGTATTGCAAAGTTTATCTGGAGATGAATATTATGAGCAGGTGAAGCAAGCTCTGCAATCAAACCATAAGGATCCAAGATATGATGGATTCTATTTTGAGTCAAATGGATTGATGAGATTTAAGGGAAGAATCTATGTTCCTAACTCTATAGAACTTAGAAACCTTGTTTGGAAGGAAGTTCATTATGCACCTTATTTCGGACACCCAGGAGTAACAAAACTTTTAGCTGATGTCAAACTGCTATATTTCTGGAAAGGAATGAAAAGCGATGCTACAAGGTTTGTGGCAAGTTGCTTAGAGTGTCAGAGAGTGAAGGCAGAACACCAACATCCTGCTGGATTGTTATACCTGCATGATATTCCAGAATGGAAATGGCAGGTTGTTAGTATGGATTTTGTTCAAGGGTTACCAATGTCTAAGAATAGACATGATGCAATATTGGTTGTTGTAGATAAACTAACCAAGGTAGCACATTTTATACCGAGAAATTTGACAGATGGAGCTCATATTTAAGCTCAAAAATTTGTGCAAGAGATATTTAGATTGCATGGGGTACTGGAAAAGATTATATCTGATAGAGATGCTCGAATAACCTCTCAGTTTTGGCAAAGTTTATTTTCAGCACTAGCGACTAAACTCAATGTGAGTACTGCTTACCATCCTAAAACTGATGGACAAACAGAAAGGGTTTATTAGGTCTTAGAGGATCTTTTAAGAATGTATTGCATGGATCCGCAATACAGATGGGAGGAATATTCACCTCTTGTTGAATTTGCCTATAACAATTTCTATCATTCTGCCATTAAGATGGCACCATTTGAAGCATTATATGGAAGGAAATGTAGAACTCCTATAAGCTGGGATAAGCTAGAAGATAGGATAAGCATTGGACCTAACATGCTTTCATATATGGAAGAAAAAGTGAAAATGATTAGGAAGAGGTTGGCAGAAGCCAACGATAGGCAAAAAAGTTATGCAGATCGCAAACGGGTGCCTAGACATTTCTCTATTGGTGAGAAAGTTCTTTTGAGAGTGAAACCCCATAAAAGCTCAATCAAATTTGGTATATCATCAAAGTTAGCTCCTTGATATGTCAGACCTTTTGAAGTCCTTGAGATTATCAATCCAGTGGCCTACAAAGTTGCTCTACCTCCAGTCTTATCCAAAATGCATAATGTTTTTCATGTTTCATACCTAAAGAAATATTTTGTAGGTAATGACCACATTCTTAAATGAAATTCTTTACATATACAAGAGCCAAGAGTGGTTGTGATCGACCCACTCAAGGTGCTTGAAATGCGTAAATTTCGTTTACATAATCGAGAGGTTTTGCAATGCAAAATTTAGTGGGACCAATATGGCGAGGATAACGCCACTTGGGAAAACTATAATGATATCTACCAAAGATTTCCTTATCTTTTCAAAAACATTAATGTTAAACTATAAAAGTTTGTTTTATGTTAAAATTTTGCTTGGTAAACTCAATCATCGCGGACGATGATTCTATAGGGGAAAGATATGTTACATCCCCTTTTTGGATTCAATATTACTATTTACTTTTTCTTGAATAATACAGCCATGTGGATATGTTTTAACATCATAGGAAATGATGATATGTTTAGAAAAGGTTAATTTTATGAAGTCATGGATTTTTACTTGATTATGATCAATATGATGTTATGAATTAGAATGTCTTTTCGATATGAAAATGAAATGATTTGATATAAATGTGTTTTGATCAGAACATTGGTACTCTAACCACAAATTGTATGTGAGATTGTCAATGGCAGAAATAGATGGAACATATTCACCAAGAAGAAAGAAGAAGAGAAAGTATCTTGAGAAAGAGAGAATAGACTATGGAATAACCCATGGGTGCTTACCACTGAAAACGAATATCTGGTAGATAAACCTAGATGCTTTGAGTTAAGCTTTGAGTACAGGCTAAGTCAATTTTAGTCGAGATGTCGAGGTTTGCAAGAATAGGTCTTTCTCCTTTCGTAAGTCGTCATTTTGAGTATGGGAAATCAACATCCGTGTCGTAATACTCTGAATCGTGTCGTCAAATATGAACGACTGATATATTGTTTATATGTATATATATATCTATATATCTATATATATACTTGAGGTCGAGTTGTAAGTCGTGTCTTGTTAATGGTTCGGTGCAAAAGTCAAAAGTTGTGCGTAAGTTGATCCCAAACCTTGTTTTGCGTTTGCGCTCAATTCGTCGTTATCGTTGAAAAGTTCTACGAGCGTATGTCATAAACGTCTCCTTGCGAAATTCGATAGATGTTGAGTTGTTCTATATTGGGCTATTATCAAATATTAAAGGGTTTAAATAATGTTTTTAAAATCTTAGACTATGGTGTGTAGTACCCTTGGTCGTATGGTATTGGAATATGTAATATTATTGTTAGTTATATTTAAAGCGTCATTTTGAGATAATTCTTTTATTCATTAGTAATGTCGGTAATCGGGCAGAAGCTCGAGAGGAACTCACTTAAGTCCTTTCTTGATGTCTTTGATTTCAAAATAATCCTTTACCTTCAAACTTTAGACTTCATGATGGTCGTCGGTCTAGCTTTTAACTCATAGTCCATGCATTTGATTTATACTCATAAGTGGATATGAGTAGTAAGACAGTTTGTTAAAACTGCCAATCGCCACCTCGCCATGTGTGGAGCTCCACTTTGGAGAATAATCACGGTTTGAGTGGAAAAGGCCAAACCATTTTCTGGTGATGGTCGCAAAAAGAGGAGAGTGTTTTGCATGCCGGGTAGTGATCCTTTTTGTTAGGATGGTCTTGAGAGTGGAGAGGCAGTTTTTCCTTCGCAATTAGACAGGGTTTAGAGGATAGTTAGAGTCAATTTTAGAGGGGACTACGGAGAGTAGAGGCAGAGAGGAGACTATACAAGAAGCAAAGGTGAACGGCTTAGAGAATAATGAATGTCGTGGACCAGTCTGTAAGCAGATACAGGAGATTATCTATGTACAGGTTCTCTTCCTCTCATCTCTGTGTAGTCGTAGTTTTCAATTATGTTGTAATAAGTAATGTCTTTACTTGCATTTCAAAAGAAGTTAGTTTTGATGCAAGGTGTGAGTTGTTACCATTTGTAGCCTGTGTGTTTTACCATTGTCAAATGGAATCAATGTTTTGTCTCCTGCACTACACCGCACCACAGACGTGAAACCCACAGTTTATTGCATTGTCCTGCGAAGGTCGAGATTATTGTGTAGTTGTTGGCTCAACTTTAGGAGTTTATTTGGTTATGTGTTATGTTCTTTAGAGACTAGTGTTTGTATGTAAAACATCTTACAGCTATTACAAGCCGCGGTGGCAAAACCTTTGTCGACATAGAATGAGTTCTCTTTTGGACAGTCGAATACCATTGTTTGGTTCTGTCAAGTTTAAAAGCCAGCTAGTTTTAAAGTAAAAGATTTGTTTGTGATAACCATCGACAGAGGAATATCAATGGTGTGAAGTGTAAGTCGAAACATGCAAGACTTCACAGTCCTCCTCTATTTCTGAGTTTAAAACTGGTCAGTCGACCATGGTGAAATTACTAACCTAGCTGCGAATAATAACAAGCTTCAGTCTATTTGCCTTTGTAAGTAATTCTTTTACTATTAAAGTATTTAAACTGTTGTGTCCCTGAGAGAAGACTTTACAGTCCTACAAGTTAATATAATGAAGTTTTAAAAACAATGTAACAAGTCTTTTGCAAGTATCTAGCTTAGACTTGCATGCAATCTTATTGCTAGTAGAAACAATATGATAGGGTTTCTAAATGCTTAAGTTTGACAAAGATTAAGCTATGTCAAAGATTTCGACAAGTCGAAGTAGAATCTTATGAGTGTTTAATTTAACGTAGGGTCTTCGAACATTTGTATTCATTAAATTGGCTTTTAGTGAAACCCTTCCAAAACAACAAAGATGAGCTTAGTGACCACTCTTGAGTGGATGATTTAAGCAGTGGGCTAACTTAAAGATCAATGAAATAACTTTTAGCATTCTCTGAATAATCGATAAGCTAGGAAACCATTCTTTTATCATGTAGATGAAAATGTTTCCATGAACTAAGTAGAGAGAGAGTAAACCTTATTGCCATGCATTAATGCATGATGAATTTCAAACACCTTGAGGTTATCGAGGTCGTGGTTTTGAACTTATTTATAGGAATCTGTAGGATTGCAATTAATTCGAGTTGAGTTGGGGTGGGTGAACTTATTACTTGCGTTGGTACAATGCTAATTATATTCAAATCCTTTGGCCAAGGTAATGCATGAGCCTCAAGTGCATTGATAGTTCACTGTGACTGGATGGCGTAGCTTGTGGAGTGGTCATGCTTGACTAGAGGGTATCTAGGGGATTGCATGCTAACAAGTCACATAGGTCACAACACCAGTACTCATATGGAAAACACCATTGGTTATCCTAAGTCTATCCTCTTGAGTAGGGTAGGGCCACTTCCAGATAGGAAGGAGTGCAGGAGATCGACAGTTTGTGGTTGGAGGTTAAGCTCCTTGAATATACTTTCTCTTCTTTAATCTTGAGGATTGCCGAGACTTGAATTTGGATGGTTGACAAACGAGATGCAGTGACATTGGTAAGTTTCTATTTTGGAATTGTCCTAAGTAACTTGTAACAACATATTAATTAAATGTTGTAGATGAATAGATTCTTTTGCATAAATTATAATTTCATGATTATTGATAGTCGATGGATGAACTACCTGATTTTAATTTAGAAACTAATTACTTTTCTATTGTAAACTTTCAAAAAAAATATATTACCTTTGGTTAAACTTAGTTTTTAGGGTGAAATTGAAAACTTGGTGTTACAAAGATGGTGTGAACATGCTCCATGGCCTAGCACATATAGTGAATCATAATGTTATGCCTATGACTGAATGTCCGAATGTTATCAATACTATGTCATCACCAATTCATACACAAGTATTGGCACCTATACCGACTACTGGAATGTCTACTTTTACATCATCAATTCTTATTACTAATGCACCTGCTTGTAGTAATGCTACCACTAGTGTTGAAGTATCTAATGGAATTAATTCATAGAATTACAAGGATGTGAGATTCAATTATCAAAACCTCGCACCTAGGATGACTTCATTTATGAATAATCACTCTCAACCACCTCTCCATTCTACTTATTCTCAACCACCTTTCAATTACAATCATTATCAACCACCATTCACTTACTCTCAACCTCCTTTTGTTATCGCTCACAACCAATCACCTCAAAATTTCATGACCATAGCTTCTAATTCTTCTCAACAACAAACCACATCCCCTGATGATGCCCTACTAAACCAACTCTTTTAAAGCATGACTTCCTTACAAAAAAAAGGTGACAAGATTGACAAATTCTTCTCAACCTAATATATGAAATTATCATGCTCATAATCCTCTATCTTATGCAATCTTGAGAAATCCTATGCCTAATAAATTTGAAACTCCTCGATTTGAAAAGTATAGTGGTAAAAGTGATCCTAATACTCATGTGGTAGCATTCACAGTGATATGTAGTGATTTATTCTTTGAAGAGGACTTTTTAGCAAAACTCTTTCCGTGATCCCTCAAAGATATAGCTTTGGAATGGTTTTGCTCTTTGCCTCTGAATTCAATACATTCTTTCTCACAACTAGTTGATCAATTCTTACAACATTTTCGAGCAAACATTGGACCTCAAGTCTCATAGATTGATTTAGTTGATTGCAAGCAAGGCTCAAAAGAGAAGTTAACTAAATGATGAGGATGTTTAGAAGGTGTTAATTACAAATCTACAACCTAACATCCATGATAAGATCCTTTTAATGAAGTATAGTTCTTTTCAACATTTATGCACAGCTCTTCGTGATTATTAGCTTTCATCTAGTCAATATGAGAACCAAAACTCATCAGCTCAAGGTGATCAAGCTCAAGCTGAAACATCTCAAAAAAAAATTTAGAGGAACAATAAGAACTTTATTAAGATTAATGGGCAGAATTCAAACAACTTTTCACAAGTGTCTGCTATCACTAATCCAAAGAGGGTACCATTTTAGTTTCGACAACAACAAAGACAATTTACTCCAATATCTAATTCACTACATTCTACTATGAATCAAGTAGTGAGCAATAATATCTTGAACTTCCTCCCATCAAACCATTCGATAGTAATAGAATGCAAGGACCTCACTTTGATGCTAATGCTTTTTGTCATTATCATCAACAACAAGGGCATGACATTGAACGATGTATGCATTTTAAACATGATTTTCTAGACCTCATCGACTCAAATGTAATACATGTAACTGGTGTGAATGACAATGGAAATAAGTTGGTTGCCTCTCCGAATCAAAATTTACAGATCTTTACTAATCCATTTCCTAAGCATAGTGACAAAAATATGGTAGACAAAAATACAATAGAATAGGAATATGATTACCTTGACTATGATGAAATAATTGGTATGATAGAAGTGGATAAGGAGAAAATTGAAGATTCACCTCATCCAAGGGGAAAAGGTATTTATGCTGAGGTTCATCCGCTATTATCCCTTCAAGGATCAGGAGTTAACCAAAATGCACCGGATATGTAAATTGAACAACCATGGCAAGATATTATAATACAAGAAAAGGTTGCCACAGTGGGAAGTATTCCATTCAACCGCGAAAGGTTTATTCATCAAAATAAGAAAGCAAAAGATCAGAAAAGAACAAGGTGACTATCATCAGTGGGAAATAACAATGATTCCCCTCCTCACAAGCAACAAAGGATTTCAAATATACATCGATTGGAAAAACAAGCACCGCATGACCGTCCTAGAAATACGAATCAATCAAGTACAAACCACTCAAACTTTATACAAAACTTGATGGAGAACCTTTCTAAGATGCTCACAAGTTTGAACTCTTCTTAGATAAAATGCAAATATATATCTATATATATGTGTTGTGTTCCCCCATGATGTGTTATGTGTTGTTTAGGCCTCCTTGGATGACCCTTGATATTGTTGTAAGGTCAAGGATATCGGGAGACTGCCTCTATTGTGACCATTCTTCTATTTGTATCATCATTCTTCTATTGTTCCTCTCCTCTATTTAATTTTTGTGTGTCGTGCCTTAGGGGCATAGCATTGTAGAGGGTGTTTTGGGGGCATCCTCCTATGTAGTGTTCCTGAGGCACTTGTTCTCCTCTCTCATTTTATTGTTTACCTTCTTCTAGTGATTCTACCTAGTCAGTGAATGATGAAAACAAACAAATATTGATATGGACCATGTGTCCCTTCAGCAAGCAAAGCAAAAATGGACCTAGTCCATACATGACGACGGGGTTGATACATATATATCCGATGCTTGACTAGTAGAATCACTCCGTGTGATGTACCATCTTATGGCATTTCTTGTGACTAACATTTTACAATCCACTCAATCTTCTCTTGTACACTTTGATTGATATCTCACCTTATTGCTACACTCAATTCTAAGGTACCTGCAGTATAGTCCAATGTTTATACTTAGCTCTGAACCCGTAGTATAGCCTTGGTTCTTGATGTGATTGTTTTCATGCATATCTTTAATGAATTGATTTGATTATTATATTAGAGTAATATTTCTAACCTCTCTTGTCATCTTATCTTAGCAAATCATATCTTATCACTATGTTTGTGGGAACATTCGACGATTGTGAGCACATGTCGTCTTGGGGGCATGGACTTTGCGAAAGCTCTTGTTTCCTTGCATGTCTTCTCTCTACCTAAACTTGCTTGATATCAGTGCATGACATCAACCACCTTAAGGCGGGGGCATATATAATGATATCTGTATGATGATTTTGGTACTACTGAAGCATGTTTGTAAGCCCTCTCTGTGAGGCGGGATGTTGTATCTCCTACACGAGTACACATCTTTATTTATGTTACAATAAAAAAGCCCTCTTCCTGAGGAAGGATAGCATATCCTTTTATCAAGAAGCCCTCTGCATGAGGTGGGATAATGTATCTCTTGAGCTAGTGCGTATCCTTTTATTTAAAATTCATTCTGTGGAAGGTGGGATGGTGTATCCCTTGAGCTAGTGCACATCCTTTTATTACAAAAGTCCTCTACGGAGGTGGGGTTGGATCTGGAGACTATCCTCCCTTAAGAATTTTTTTGGTGGTTTTTGTGGCATAATCCTAACTATCAGGTGTGTCTATAGTGTATTTGAGATGGTGGGACTTAGCAAGAAGCTCCTTCCATTGCCCATGTTTGCCATGTATAAGACGTATAGTATGTCTATGGCATGCTATACGACGCTCATGTATTCTTCTTATCTTTCTTGTGTTTTCCCTCGTGTGTGGTTTCAAGGGTGTAGCAATGAGCTCCTCCCACACTCAGGTTTTGTATGACGTGTTTTCCCCTAGGTGTAGTATCAAGGGTGTAGTGATGAGCTCCTCCTACACTTTAGGTTTTGTATGGCATGTTTTCCCCTGTGTGTGGTTTCAAGGGTGTAGCGATGAGCTCCTCCCACACTCAAGGTTTGTATGGCGTGTTTTCCCCCTAGTGTAGTTTTAAGGGTGTAGTGATGAGCTCCTCCTACATTTTGGGGTTTTGTGTTGCAATTTTATTTCCATGCAAATATATATGAAAATGATATATCATTGTCTTCATCGTGTTTTGCGTGACTTCTCTCATGTCTTCATCATGTCTTGTGTGTCTTCAATACTATCTTTTCCATGTCTTATGTACTTCCTATTGTCTTCATTGTATTTTACGTGTTTACGATGTGTCTTCTAGTGCTTACCTAAGACTTGGGGCTTGAAATAGTTCCTCAACCTTTGTGTATGCCTTAGCTTCAAGTGCTTGGTGTGTTTGATGTGTTTTCGATCATACTTTAATGCATGTATGAGTCGTAAGATCATACATACATTAAAGTGGGGGCTAAATGTTATGTCATAAAATGTCCCCCCAGGACTTTTACCTCCTAATTTTAGCTCCTAGGTCCCTTAGATTCAATCATGCATGTTAAAAATGAATCCTGGAGCAAAATCCCCTAAAACCCATGTCAAATGGGGCCTAGGGGTGCATCTTAAAACTTAAACAAGTCCTAAAATAGGACCTTGGACATGGGCACCCACGCCCTAGTCCAGACCTATCTTGTCATGACCCAAATTTTAAATGTCTACAAAGTGATCGTTAAAAGGTTTCCCTTTGTCGGCCTATTCAATTTGAATTACAAATGTTTAGTGGGAATACATACAAACATGTTTTGGACTTCATTTTACACCTAGATGGATAATGTAAACTTATGATATTATGCTAAGGATATTCAAGGCTTTCATTGTGTTGTAGAGTAGTATTGTGTTGTATTTATACTTGTTTGTTGTAGATTTGTCTTCATCAATCCATCTCCTCATGGCATGAAAGATCTTCATCTCCCCATGAGAGCTTTACCTCCGAGGTGACATATAATTTGTGTTTCAATCAATTTATCATATCATTTGCTTTTGCCTCTATCCACCAAGGACACGCACTCTATCTAACAATGGTGTTGGAAGGCTTGAATGCCATTCTGGGGCTTGACCGAGGCAAGCTCCTAAACACCACAACCCCCAACCCCTCTCTTGTGATTGTAGGTTATAGGTGTTGGATCTTGTGGAGAGGAGTTGTAGGAGATCAGAGCAGAGCATAAAGATTCTAGATTTGAAGAAAATGACAAAAAATATCCCTAATTGGACAAGGGCACCCGCTCTTTTATTCTCTAGTTTAGCAGTGTCAAGAATCTCTGAGAAGGTTATAGTCTAAAGCATATTTTAGTCAAAAGCCCTCTGAAAAAGTACTACATTAGACAGGGGTGCCTGCTCTTTTCTCCCCGAAGTTTTTGCTTTCTGTAATTTGAAATCTAGTATGTATCTAATCTACATTTAGTGCCTCCCTATGCGAGCATTTGTCAGGTTTCATCCGTTTGTTTACAATTTTTCATAATTAGGGTTTTAGGCCTAAACAGATTAGGGTTTTAAAAAAACATCAATCTATTATATCTTTCCAATTATCTCATAGTGACATTAGACCTATAGCTGAGTCCTCTATCACAGTTGTGACTTAGCTCGATCTATGTCCTGGAATGTATGTGTGAAAGAAGGGTTTAATTGAATCCAATTAACCATACTCCATACAACTTTCCTTCAATCCAATTTTCATAAATAACACATATATTGTGAGTTAATCCTCATCGTGGTTTTTGACTTTTTGAGTTTTCCATGTATATCTGGTGTAATGTGTTGATGTGCATTGTGTTGATCTTTCATGTTTATGTTAATGTTGTAATGCCTAAGTTTTAATTTGCTCCAAAGGATTTAAATTTTGTTTAGATATTGATTCACCCCCCCTCTCAGTATCCTAGTGTGTTCAACAATATTTATACCCAAAATTACCAACCCATAATGACTTTTTCCCCCTAAAACAAGAATTTCAAATTTCAGATTAGTTAGGGAGAGAATGGCAACTTTGTGAACTCAATTTTTTTAAGTCTCTTGCTAGTGGTTGGAGTTTACTATGGAGTCCAATAATATATAATCAATATTGAAGTTTGTTGCATGGTACTACACTTTGTAGCCTTGGGTAGTGAATTCCTCTATTGTGCACTGAATAGGATAGAAGTTAGTTGGTCTTTAATGTTGGGTTGGTATATGTGAGGAAATTTGAATTTGTGATGTGACAAATCCCTACCTAAACTATTTTAGAGATGAATAATATCTCATGGATGTTGTAGAGGAGTCATAAATGTGAAAATTATGATGCCGTGGAACATCATTGTGATTTGCAATAGAATGGTTGCACATCCCAAAGGTCATTGGATGAAGTTAGTGGTGATAAATCAGATGAATGTGTGCTATCCTAGATAGATAGTATCACTTTTATTTTTTATAAACTCTTGGGAGAATGCCATGTGACATTAGTTATAACATAACTAATGAGAGAAACTGTTGAGATAAGTGGGGCCCATTAGCATGTATTATATTATTGCACTAGTTAAAAGGAACCTGGCAATTAATGTAGACCAATGGTGGGTATTTATGATTATATTTCCATTTTCAATACTAAAAAGCCTCACAAACTATTAGATCTTCATCTTCCTTAGCACATCCAATGGTCATGCATCTGTCAAAACTTAGAACATTTACCAAGCTACACAAGATGCAACAAAACTACAAAATTGAAGGAACAATGTGTTTTGCCAATACCGTAGGGCATTATTCTTCGATCACAAGCAAGGTAGAATGAATCTACCACCTATAATGAATAATTCACTACAATTTGGTGAATCTCAAGAGTTCTTTCTCTAGTGGAAGGATGCAAACCCAAAAATATGTATCCATTAGGTGTAAATTCAACCAAATTTTTTAAAATCTCAAAACTTTGGAACAACGAAAGGACACCTACCTTATAGATGGATGAGGGAAGCCATGAGCACCCTCCATTATTCATCTTTAGATAGGTTGATATTTTGTAGAATCCTGTATTGGTGCTCTAGCTCAATAGTATACTCACATGATATATTTTGTGCTTGAACAACCACTACCTATACAAGTGTCCTAATTCAACCAAAAACTTGAGAATTGCTAGCATTTCCTTTGAGATAGATGTTAGGGACAATTTTTTTAGTTTAGACTTATCTTTCCTTATTTTCTATATCAACTCTTAGAATTTTGCTTCTGGGAGCATCTTGTCATTATCATCAAATGATGAGGGTAATCCTTGTCATGTTATCAATTGGACATGGGTCAAGACACCCTAGATTGTGCTATTCCTTGAGATATGCCTTACAATCTTAGTTTAATTTGTCCTTGTCCAAGACATTGTTTACCGTTTGGGCAATAATAGTCTTGTTGGTGATTCCTACCACAACTAGCTTGGTAGGGATGCTAATGTAGAGTCACAAGATGTAGGTGCATGCATCATGCATGATTGGGGAGAGAGTTTCCTTCATTAGATCAACCACCTTATTGACCATATCATGTAGCACCCTAGAAAACACCATGAATTAAAGTGCTAGTGTGAAGGATTTTATGGATTATTCAATCTCCTAGTAGGTCTCTCTAAGATATTCGATGAGCTTGAGGGTTCACATCAACTATTTCAGCTCCTTGTTCTTGGCTTGTAGCTACTTTATTTCTTCCTTGGACGATTCTAGCTTTGCCTCAATATCTTCTCATTTCTTTATGACCACCTTGATAGTTTGTGCCTAAGTATTTGTTTGATTTTGTAGCTTGGTTATGTGATAGTTTTGGAAACTCATTTTTTCTTCAGAGACCTAGTTTCCATAGTTGACACCTACATTAGCTTTCTCTTAATCAAGCTAATCCTTCAGGTCATCAAATTATTTCTTAAATAATATTTGTAATGCCCTTTTCAGTGACCATTTGGCTCTTCATAGTAGCCAACTCCATCCTGACCTGTGCCATTTATGTTTGGGCAACTAATTGTTTCTTCAACTACTTAGCTTGTGTACGTTCATCCTCAATGGCCTTCTTTGCTACCATAGATAATTGGCCTTTTAGTTCCTTGATCTTCATTTTTTAAGCATTGAACGTTTGTTTGGCTACATCTAACTCAACACATTTCTTTTTGAATTTGCCCCTCATTATGATTAGAGAGGTGTTGATAACCTTTGTACCCTCATTAAATAATTTGGCCTTGTCTTCAAACCTCACATATTTGATGGTGATGATGATTTCTTCCATTTGGTAACAATAGCTCTTGAATTTGACCTTTGGACTTATCAGTGAGGGGATTGAAGTGCATAAAATGAATTACGTCATGTGCTAGGACATATTTTGTTTTCACCCTCTTTATGATAGGAGTAACATCTTGTTTCATCTTTTTCTTTACCTTCTTTTGATATGTGACATCTTAAATTTGGCTCATTTACTATTGGTATGAGGTAGGGTTCCTTATAACTATCACACTATGAGGAAACTGAGCATCCCCAAGGAAACGATTAGCATTGATGAGATGATTTTTTGTGTAGTGTTGGAAGGGGTGAGTGTTTGGGAATTAGGGAGATGCACAACCTTTGTGGATGGTGTTTGCTGGGAATCAAAGGCTTGGGAAGGTGGTGAGTTATGTGATTAAAAGCCAAAGATATTATAGCCTCTAGTTGGTAGAAATTGGGGTATATGGCTAGCTAGTGTGGAGTACTATGGATAGTAGAATTATGGAGGGTAGTGGAATTGTGGGGGTGGTTGCATATACTGCTGCTATAGGGGAACTTGTGAAGTTCTAAGAGTATGATCTTGTGATGGAGAGAATGGAGGGGGAGGATGAAATTGTGCATATGAAGAAGAGGGAAAGAGGAGGATGGATTGTAGGGAGGATGAGATGTGAATTTGTGGGGATGGAGGAAGTGTAGGTGGGATATAAGAAGGAGAGAGAGGTAGGATTAGACAATGAGAAGGAGAGGAAGGGGGGATACTTACAATGGGAAACTATGATGGTTGCACCTATTACACACCTTCATTAGATTACTATTGTTCTTCAACCTCATCTTCCTTCTTAGTTTTCTTCTTTGGTGGCTCATCCACCTTCTCATATTTCTTTTTCTTCTTCTCCTTTGAATTGTTGTCCCCAATTGTGAAATCTTGGAAAAGTCTTTTCATTTCTATGGATGGTCTTTGGGATGATGTGGTTGGAGAACTGACTCGCCCCTTTATTTGGGTGATCTCCTAGCCATATATCCACTTGGGACTTGTCTCATAGTTACTTATATGGTGATAGATGATTCAATTAGCTACATTGATTCTACTTCATGGCTTCATGTTCTTTGTTGTTGTTTCCTAGCATGGGTAGCTAGTTGAGATGAGATCATGCTACCAACAAATGTCATGAATAGATAGGATAATAGATTTTGTGGTGCCATTTGAATCAATTCCATCCCATATCCATGGGGTCTTGATTGTGCTTATTCTTCTTCCTTTGAAGAGGTAATTTCAATTCTTCCATTTTCTTGAGGAAGTGTGTAGGACGAGGCCATGCTAGGGTGCGATTGATCATAGTGATATTTCCAAGTGTCATCCATTGTGAATTGTCCAAGATTCTCCACCATGTGGATAACCTATTGCATGCATTCCACCATGAAACCATCTTGTGGTTACTCTAGCCCATCTTCTTTAGGGAGGTCTTTTAGTCATTCCACAGGTCTACATTATAGGATTTGACCTTGTAAAGATTTTCGTAGGATTGTAAGACTAGGGCTGGGACAATAATGGGCTAGGCTCCTATGAACTTGTTTCTCTTCCTCCCTAGGGATCCTTTTGTCTTCTATTTATGTGTGGGGCTCATGGATGAACTTCTTCTACTTTATTCTATTTATTTTCATCAATCACATAGAGAATGATTGCATCAGATCATAGTTCTATTAGTCTTCCACCATGTCCAACTATAACTCTATTAATTTAGAATCCAATACCTTGGTGTCTTTCCTCTTGATCACCATGATTTCAATACATAGGTGTAGGAGGTGATGGAAGGAAATCTTACCTCTGCCATTGCCAAATTATTTACTTGGCCCATGTACTCCAAGGAAAACACCCTATTGGTGACATACATCGGCAACTTGTAAATTTTGCTAGAGTATGTGTATACTCTTATCACTGTGTTGTCCTTACTAAAGTACTAGTCACCCTTGTAGAGAGACTTCATGATAATAGTGCAAGACTTGGTGATTTTGGGAGTATGTTCATTATTGATGAGGGAGAGAGTGGGGATCAACAATTCCTCAATAAATGTGTAGTAATTAGATATGCAATTGAGGTGGGAATCCATATGGTAATCGGGTCATAGCCCTTTGATGAATGAGAAATATCGAGATCAAGGTTGTGATATAGGTTGTAGAACTAATGGACGATCATGTGGATTTTTGGGATTAGGTGTGTCATACACCTTGCAAGTCCTAATATTTAAATTATTTAATTTTTATTATTTTATGTGTTCTCATGAAATGGAACATCTCATTTTTTGCCTTGGCCATTATGCCATCTATAATAATTGACATTTACGTGTGTGAATATATTTGTAAATAAATATCTTGTCATGAATGATGTGTAAGAGCATCTATGACAAAGATAGTTGTTATGATGCATGCAAGAGCATGATTATAGGGAGTTACAAAGTGGGATAAGAATCTTGACCATCATTATGATTTGTAAGAAGCATCTATGAAATTGTAATCTAGGTGTAAGAAGACATCTTTTATGTGTTTAAGAAGTTGGATGTCCCTTTTTAGACTTGGGAAGTTGTTATTTCATCCCCTAGTGGGTTGCTTTTGTCCTCTAGTGAAGACACATGTAGGTGATCCCACAATACTAAGTCCCAAACTTTGGACATCTTGATTTTTGTTTGAAATCACATAATTTTTAGAAAAATTAATGATTTAAGCCTTGAGGGGTTCCATCTAAAGGGGTTTAATTGAAAGGGGTTAGATAAAACCCCCTTAGATCAAACCCTCTTTGAAAGAACACCTCTAGTCTTAAATCAAAACCTTGATGGAGTCTTTTTCGCACCTATCAAAATGCTGACAAAAAACTAATTTTGTTTCACCTTTTGGGGGATCAAATGAAGTCATTTAGAAATTATATTTTGTAAGCATGTAGCCCTTAGTATAAGCTTTCCAAAAAGTATGATTTTGAATATTTTTCATTTGATTATTATATTTATTTTCTATTTTCTAGTAAACATATGTTTTTCACCGAACACCAAGGTCTCTATTCCACACACATGGAATGATAAAAAAAATTATGAAAAATATTTGCACACTAGGTATCGATGTCCTTGTTAAAAAAAATATAATTTAATTTGGATACATATAGAAAAAATTATGTTGTGTGGTATAAACCTATGTCTGAGTTATAATGATCTCACTTCAAAAATTAATAAAAAAATATATGTAACAAAAACCTATGAAAACAATTATCCGTGCACTAGATAATGGTGTTACAAATCTATGATTAAAATTTTATAAATTGATTCTTTCTATTAAAAAAGTTATGATGTATGGTATAAATGTCACTTTTAAAAAATGTTGTTAACTATAAAAAATAAGTTATTAAAAGTTACGTAAAAAAATTCATAAATTATTTCGTAATTTTTTTTCAAAAATACATTTAGAATCTGCACACAAAAGCTCAAAAATCACTAGTTCATATCATCTTTAGATACTTAATGGTTTAGTTGCTATAGGTGGTAGAAAGT